>JAIOJX010000024.1:132578107-133928821 GCA_022376925.1 Tragulus kanchil
AAAATAAAAGCCCAGGACCAGATGGTTTCACAAGTGAATTCTACCAAACATTTAAAGAAGAGCTAATGCCTTTCCTTCTAAAACTCTTCCAAACAATTCAACAGGAAGAAACACTTCCAAACACATTCTCGAGGCCGCCATCACCCTGATACCAAAGCCAGGCAAAGACAACACAAAAAAGGAAAATTATAGGCCAATTTTACTGAAGAATCTAGACGCCAAAATCCTCAACAAAATCCTAGCAAACAGAATTCAACAACACATCAAAAAAGCTCATTCATCATGATCAAATTGGGTTCATCCCAGGCATGCAAGGATTCTTCAATATCCGCAAATCAATCAATGTGATACACTATATCAACAAATTGAGAGACAAAAATCACATGATCATCTCAATAGATGCAGAAAAAGCCTTCGACAAAGTACAACATCCATTTATGATAAAAACTCTTCAAAAAATGGGCATAGAAGGAACTTATCTTAACGCAGTGAAAGCCACATATGAGAAGCCCACAGCGAACATTATCCTCAACGATGAAAAACTGAAAGCATTCCCTCTAAGATCAGGAACAAGACAAGGGTGTCCACTTTCACCACTCTTATTCAACATAGTCCTGGAAGTTCTAGCAACAGCAATAAGAGAAGAGAAAGAAATCAAAGGAATCCAGATTGGAAAGGAAGAAGTCAAACTCTATTTGCAGATGACATGATATTATACATAGAAAATCCCAAAGACTCTATTAACTACTAAGCTATCATTCTCAGAAATAAATGAGAAAGAAACAAAAGAAACAATAGTAAAGATAAATAAAACAAAAAGCTGGTTCTCTGAAAAGGTCAATAAAATCGACACACCACTGGCCAGAACTTATCAAGAAAAAGAGAGAGAAGAACCAGATCACCAAAATCAAAAATGAAAAAGGAGAGATTACAACAGATAATGCAGAAATCCAAAGGATTATAAGAGACTATTAAGAACAACTCTATGGCAACAAACTGGACAACCTGGAAGAAATGGACAGTTTCTTAGAGAAGATTAATCTCCCAAGACTCAACCAGGAAGAAACAGAAACTATGAACCAGCCAATCACAAGCTCAGAAATCGACCCTGTGATCAAAAATCTACCCAAAAATAAAAGCCCAGGACCAGATGGTTTCACAAGTGAATTCTACCAAACATTTAAAGAAGAGCTAATGCCTTTCCTTCTAAAACTCTTCCAAACAATTCAACAGGAAGAAACACTTCCAAACACATTCTACGAGGCCGCCATCACCCTGATACCAAAGCCAGGCAAAGACAACACAAAAAAGGAAAATTATAGGCCAATTTTACTGAAGAATCTAGACGCCAAAATCCTCAACAAAATCCTAGCAAACAGAATTCAACAACACATCAAAAAAGCTCATTCATCATGATCAAATTGGGTTCATCCCAGGCATGCAAGGATTCTTCAATATCCGCAAATCAATCAATGTGATACACTATATCAACAAATTGAGAGACAAAAATCACATGATCATCTCAATAGATGCAGAAAAAGCCTTCGACAAAGTACAACATCCATTTATGATAAAAACTCTTCAAAAAATGGGCATAGAAGGAACTTATCTTAACGCAGTGAAAGCCACATATGAGAAGCCCACAGCGAACATTATCCTCAACGATGAAAAACTGAAAGCATTCCCTCTAAGATCAGGAACAAGACAAGGGTGTCCACTTTCAGCACTCTTATTCAACATAGTCCTGGAAGTTCTAGCAACAGCAATAAGAGAAGAGAAAGAAATCAAAGGAATCCAGATTGGAAAGGAAGAAGTCAAACTCTCTCTATTTGCAGATGACATGATATTATACATAGAAAATCCCAAAGACTCTATTACAAAGCTACTAGAGCTAATCAACGAATTCAGCAAAGTTGCAGGATACAAAATCAATATACAGAAATCAATGGCATTCCTATACACAAACAATGAAAAATCAGAAAATGAAATCAAAGAGGCAGTCCCCTTCACCATTGCAACCAAAAGAATCAAATATCTAGGAATAAACCTACCCAAAGAAACAAAAGAACTGTACACAGAAAATTACAAGACACTCATGAGAGACATTAAAGAAGACTTAAACAGATGGAGAGATATTCCATGTTCCTGGGTCAGAAGAATCAATATTGTGAAAATGACCATACTACCAAATGTCATCTATAGATTCAATGCAATTCCTATCAAACTTCCAATGACATTCTTCACAGAACTAGACCAAAGAATCACACAGTTCATGTGGAAACACAAAAGACCTCGAATAGCCAAAGCAATCCTGAGGAAGAAGAATGGAGCTGGAGGGATCAGCCTCCCCAACTTCAGACTCTACTACAAAGCAACAGTCATCAAGACAGTATGGTACTGGCACAAAAACAGAACTATAGACCAATGGAACAAGATCGAGAACTCAGAGATAAACCCACGCACCTATGGGTACCTTATTTTTGACAAAGGAGGCAAAAATATAAAATGGGTCAAAGACAGCCTCTTCAACAAATGGTGCTGGGAAAATTGGACAGCTACATGCAAAAAAATGAAGTTGGAACATACCCTGACACCATGCACAAAGATCAACTCAAAATGGATTAAAGACTTAAATGTAAGGCCAGAAACCATCAAACTCTTAGAGGAGAATATAGGCCAAACCCTCAAGGACATAAATCAAAGCAAGATCTTCTATGACCCACCTACTAAAATAGCGGAACTAAAAAGACAAATGAACATGTGGGATCTAATGAAACTTAAAAGCTTTTGTACAGCTAAAGAAATTACAAAAAAGCTGAACAGACACCCCACAGAATGGGAGAAAATCATAGCAGATGACATGATATTATACATAGAAAATCCCAAAGAAACTATTACAAAGCTACTAGAGCTAATCAACTAATTCAGCAAAGTTGCAGGATACAAAATCAACACACAGAAATCACTGGCATTCCTATACACAAACAATGAAAAATCAGAAAATGAAATCAAAGAGGCAGTCCCCTTCACCATTGCAACCAAAAGAATCAAATATCTAGGAATAAACCTACCCAAAGAAACAAAAGAACTGTACACAGAAAATTACAAGACACTCATGAGAGACATTAAAGAAGACTTAAACAGATGGAGAGATATTCCATGTTCCTGGGTCAGAAGAATCAATATTGTGAAAATGACCATACTACCAAATGTCATCTATAGATTCAATGCAATTCCTATCAAACTTCCAATGACATTCTTCACAGAACTAGACCAAAGAATCACACAGTTCATGTGGAAACACAAAAGACCTCGAATAGCCAAAGCAATCCTGAGGAAGAAGAATGGAGCTGGAGGGATCAGCCTCCCCAACTTCAGACTCTACTACAAAGCAACAGTCATCAAGACAGTATGGTACTGGCACAAAAACAGAACTATAGACCAATGGAACAAGATCGAGAACTCAGAGATAAACCCACGCACCTATGGGTACCTTATTTTTGACAAAGGAGGCAAAAATATAAAATGGGTCAAAGACAGCCTCTTCAACAAATGGTGCTGGGAAAATTGGACAGCTACATGCAAAAAAATGAAGTTGGAACATACCCTGACACCATGCACAAAGATCAACTCAAAATGGATTAAAGACTTAAATGTAAGGCCAGAAACCATCAAACTCTTAGAGGAGAATATAGGCCAAACCCTCAAGGACATAAATCAAAGCAAGATCTTCTATGACCCACCTACTAAAATAGCGGAACTAAAAAGACAAATGAACATGTGGGATCTAATGAAACTTAAAAGCTTTTGTACAGCTAAAGAAATTACAAAAAAGCTGAACAGACACCCCACAGAATGGGAGAAAATCATAGCAAATGAAACAACAGACAAAGAATTAATTTCCAAAATCTACAAGCAACTCAGACAACTCAGCACTGGAAAAACGAGCAACCCAATCAAAAAATGGGAAAAGGACATAAACAGACACCTCTCCAACGATGACATACAGATGGCCCAAAAACACATGAAACGATGCTCAACTTCACTAATAATTAGAGAAATGCAAATCAAAACTACAATGAGATATCACCTCACACCCGTCAGAATGGCCATCATCCACAAATCGACAGACAATAAATGCTGGAGAGGGTGCGGAGAAAGGGGAACCCTCTTGCATTGCTGGTGGGAATGTAAATTGATACAGCCTCTTTGGAAGACTGTATGGAGATTTCTTAAAAAACTAAAAATAGAAGCACGGTATGACCCAGCAATCCCACTCTTAGACTTATACCCTGATGAAATCAAATCTGAAAGAAGCACCTGTACCCCAATGTTCATTGCAGCTCTCTATACAATAGCTAGAACATGGAAGGAACCTAGATGCCCATCGACGAACAAATGGATCCAAAAGCTTTGGTATATACAATGGAATACTACACAGCTGTAAAGAGAAATGCAGAAGAATCAGCCCTAATGAGGTGGCTGGATCTAGAACATATCAAAAGTGAAGTCAGTCAGAAAGAGAAGGACAAATACAGTATATTAACACATATATATGGAATCCAGTAGGATAGTGATGATGGCACATACAGTGAAGCGACAGAAAGACAGATGTGGACAGTGGAAATATGGACATTGTGGGGATGGAACAGAGGGTAGGAGGCGTAAAGGAAGTAGCATGAAGGCTTGTACTATCATAAGTGAAAAAAATAGCTCTAGTCATTGCTCTGTGAGAAAAGGAGATCCTTCAGGGGTGCTGTGTGATGGTCGGGAGGGGTGGGAAGGGGGGGATATACATATGACTAATCTGGGAACATACATATCTGTAAACAACAAAACTCTGTAAAAGTTAAAAGCAAAATAAAGGTTTAAAAAAAAAAAGGCGGAGAAAGACAACTGAAACTGAAGTGGACTCTAGCCTGTTTCCCGTAACTTTCACAGTGTGTCACCCAGTCTGAGGCAAGTGCCTGCTTAGGCCTTGCTTACTTTGCAACACAACTTCACACTAGGGAAAAGGTTGCCGTGACTGAGTGCTCAGTTGTGAGGGACTATATCAGCCCAGGCACAAAACAGCATCTGAATAGGGAGAAGCATCCATTACCAGCACTTACAGTGGCAGTGTATCAGAAGTAGTCCCAGACATACATGTCTGTGAACAAGGGAATTGGAGTGATTACAATGGCTTGGGGCGAAGGTATGGAGGGTTGGGATGGAGGGAACTGAGGGGGGTGGGGACCATGGATATGCATATGACTGATCTGGGAACATACATGTCTGTGAACAACAAAATTCTGTAAAACCTTTAAAATAAAGAATCAAAAAAAAAAAGAAGAAGTAGTCCCAGGCTCTGACTACAGCTGACACCACCATATCCTGCACCCAGACCCACAGCAGCCATGTCTGCTTTTCAGCCCAACTCCACACTAGGGTGAGGGTTGCAAAGGCAGTTTAGACCCAGAACAGCGTCTGAATGGGACAGGAGCAGCTATTAATGGTGCTCATAGAGGCAGTGCATCAAAAGCAGTCCAGAGTCTAACTGTGATCATTGATGCCACAGCCCATACCCAGACCCACACCAAGCACCTACACTGGCCCCTCTTGCTCCAGCAGCGCTCCACATGAAGTCAGAGCGCCAATGCTCGGAGGGAGGGCACACACTGACAAGGAACAAAGATAGCTGAGACCCAACTCTTAAGGCTTCTACTTGAGAAACTTGAAAACTGACTCTGCTTCCAATAGGGTATTGTTGGCCACTGAGAAGAAAAACCATGGTTCACACCTAGCTCTGGCTCTAGTCTCTCCATTTGCAGCCCAACCTCTTCCCAAGGTGATAATAAAAGTAGATTAATAAACAGAGATTAAAAAGATAACATTAGGGCTTCCTTGGTGGTCCAATGGGTAAAGAGTCTGCCTTGCAATGCAAGGCACCAGTTCGATCCCTGGCCCAGGAAGATCCCACGTGCTGGAGCCGCTGGACAAGTGTGTCCTACTGCAAGCCAGCACTCTGGAGCACATGCACCCAGAGTCAGTGCTCTGTAACGAAAGAGGTCACTGCACTGGGAGTCCCACACAGGCCAAAGAGTCATGATGGATGAAAAAGTGAACGATGACTTAGAGGCAAAAAAAAAAAAAAAAAAGGAAGAGTATCTTTAAAAAAGTTAACATGGGGCTTCCCTGGTAGCTTAGTGGTAAAGAGTTTGCCTGCCAATGCAAGAGTAATGGGTTCGATCTCTGCTCCAGGAAGATCCCACATGCTGCAGAGCAACTATGCCTGTGAGCCACAACTAGGAGCCTGTGCTCTAGCGCCTAGGAGCTGCAACTATGGAGCCAACGTGCCGCAACTACTGAAGCCTGTGAGCCCTAGAGCCCAAGTTCCACAATAAGAGAAGTCATCACAACGAGAAGCCTGCTCACCTCAACTAGACAGTATCCCCCACTCCCTGCAACTAGAGAAAACACTATGGCAGGAGTGAAAACCCAGAAGAGCCAAAAATATATAAATAAATTTTTTAAAAATCACTGCTGGAGTTCTTTAAAAAAAAAAGTTAACATTAGAAAGTAGGTTTAACATTAGAAAATAACATTTAAAAGTAATTACTTAAGGAAAAAAATGACAGTCTCAATATATGCCCCCTAAAAAGCATTGAAGTCAATATCCATTCATTATAAAACTTGAATTTTTTAGATAGTAATTCTCCTCCAGAAAGCAAGGATATGATAATAAACAACTGCATTCCCCATAACTAGCTTTGTGCTTTCCACAGAATAGACAGGAGGTTAATAAAAGTTGAAGGGATGAATGAAAGCATAGTGATTTGAAAGCATGGAAAAAACCCAAACCTGCTTCAGACAGAATCCTATTTAAAGTATAATACTCTTAACACACAGAGAGAAAAATTGTCAAAATTTTCCCCTCTTAAATTTCCTTCTTAAATCTCTGATCACAGATAATCTTAAGCAGACAACAATTATTGGCAAGTGGCAAAAAATAGGTAACAACAAGAAAATATTAAAAATAAAAATCAGTTGATCATAATTAATTTAAATGGGTAGTTCTACAAAGAAAGTAGTAGTTTGTAACAGCCCAACTCTCATACTGAAAATAACTAGTAAACACAGAAACAAATCAAAACAAAATGGACTAAAGAGACTAAGATTCCTAACAGATAACTCCTAATAAGTGAAATGACAACATACAGCTGATATCTGCTGATTCTAGGCATGACCAAGACGCAAATGCTGGCTTGGTCTCAGCAGAGGGCCATTGCCAGAGGATTAAAATAGCATACATGGGACTGCCTAGAGCGGTGGAATAGAATGGGTGGTGGAGAGAGGGTCAAGAGGGAGAGGATACATGTATACCTATGGCTGATTCATATTAATATATGGCAGAAAACAATACAATATTGTAAAGTAACTATCCTCAATTTAAAATAATAAATTTTGGGCTTCCCTGGTGGTCCAGTGGGTAAGGACACCGCCTTGCAGTGCAAGGGGCTCCGGTTCGATCCCTGGCCTGGGAAGATCCCACGTGCCGCGCAGCAGCTGGATGGATGTGTCCAATTACCGAGCCGGAGCTCTAGGGCGCATGCGCCCAGAGCCGGTGCTCTGCGACAACAGAGGCCACTGCGATGGGAGGCCCACACGGGCCAAGGAGCAAAGATGGATGAAAATAGATAAATGACAGCATAGTTTTATGGGTCTCAAAGAGCTGAATAAACAAAATTGAAGACTCAAAAAAAAAAAAAAAAACAACTCCATCAACTTCACTATTTTCTCTCATTAAGCTCAGTCTCTAACTGGATTATAGTAATCAGCCCACCACACTCCCAATTTCTCCCTAGCAAACAGAAGACAATATCATCCACAGTTTCTAACTTTTCTTATAATAATGTATGGAAATCAATCAAAACATTACTGGGCACATCAAAAGATAAGGACAAATCATTAAAAAGTAAGATTAAAAAGGAACAGAAAGTTGAATGGTGGTTACCAAGGGTTAAGGTAGGGGGAAGGAATAGGAAGCTACTGCTTAATGGATACAGTTTCAACTTTGCAAGATGTAAAGAGTTCTGGAAATATACACTACTGATGACTGGATAACAAAGTGAGTTTATCTATGACACTAAGCCATACACTTAAATATGATTAAGATAGTAAATTTTATATGTATTTTATTGTGCTTTTAAAAAAGAAAATAATCAATAGGTGAGCCAGATACTTAAGTAAAAAGATTAAGAGCTATAAAATATCAATGCTTAACATATTCAAAAAGAATGAAAATGTCACCTTTAAAAAAGGAGAAATTAACCAGAGAATTGGAATCTTAAGAAAAATAACTAAATGTAAATTTGAAGGAAAAAATATGATTGAAGTTAAGGATTCAGTAAGTGAGTTCAAAAGCAGTTAGACATAGCAGAAGGCAGGGTTAGGTGACAAGTCAATAGAAGATACCTAAGTTGAAACAAAGAGAAAAACAAATGGAAGATTCATAGATAGATAGATATAGGAAACAAAGAAAAGTAATTTAAATGAATATATTTCAGTGGTTCTAAATCTGCAGAATCATACAGTATTATTTATTTATTACCAATAAGTTGTTTCCAGTTTATATAAGAGTAAATATTCATTCATTTTAACACCTGTTAAAATCCTATTATATATACATAGCAACATGTTGGGCACTAGAGATACAAAGATATTTAGTGACACACAATCCTTGCCCTCAAGACATTCAAGGTCACAGGAGACACACGAGTAACATTTAAGCCACTGTTAACAATAAGGAGTTCAATAGACTTTAGCCAATAGATTTGGAGAGGAGGTAGAAGGTTCACTTTGGGTAGAGGAAGTAACCAAAACATGATGGTGAGATAGGAATAACCTAAAATGTAAAAGAAGTTAAACAATTTGAGTATCTGGAGTATAGGACACAGTAATGACAGTAACGTGAAATGAGTGAAATAAGCAGGCATAGATTAGCAAGAACTAAATAATTCTTAGGCATATTTTTAAGAAAAAAGTGAAATAAAATGCCACAAGATCTCCATGATGTTCTGAAAGGAGCACAAGTATTTCACAAAGTGTAATGCCTTTCAAGAGCTGAATAAACAAAATTGAAGACTCAAAAAAAAAAAAAACTCCATCAACTTCACTATTTTCTCTCATTAAGCTCAGTCTCTAACTGGATTATAGTAATCAGCCCACCACACTCCAAATTCTTACCTAGCAAACAGAAGACAATATCATCCACAGTTTCTAACTTTTCTTATAATAATGTATGGAAATCAATCAAAACATTACTGGGCACATCAAAAGATAAGGACAAATCATTAAAAAGTAAGATTAAAAAGGAACAGAAAGTTGAATGGTGGTTACCAAGGGTTAAGGTAGGGGGAAGGAATAGGAAGCTACTGCTTAATGGATACAGTTTCAACTTTGCAAGATGTAAAGAGTTCTGGAAATATACACTACTGATGACTGGATAACAAAGTGAGTTTATCTATGACACTAAGCCATACACTTAAATATGATTAAGATAGTAAATTTTATATGTATTTTATTGTGCTTTTAAAAAAGAAAATAATCAATAGGTGAGCCAGATACTTAAGTAAAAAGATTAAGAGCTATAAAATATCAATGCTTAACATATTCAAAAAGAATGAAAATGTCACCTTTAAAAAAGGAGAAATTAACCAGAGAATTGGAATCTTAAGAAAAATAACTAAATGTAAATTTGAAGGAAAAAATATGATTGAAGTTAAGGATTCAGTAAGTGAGTTCAAAAGCAGTTAGACATAGCAGAAGGCAGGGTTAGGTGACAAGTCAATAGAAGATACCTAAGTTGAAACAAAGAGAAAATCAAATGGAAGATTCATAGATAGATAGATATAGGAAACAAAGAAAAGTAATTTAAATGAATATATTTCAGTGGTTCTAAATCTGCAGAATCATACAGTATTATTTATTTATTACCAATAAGTTGTTTCCAGTTTATATAAGAGTAAATATTCATTCATTTTAACACCTGTTAAAATCCTATTATATATACATAGCAACATGTTGGGCACTAGAGATACAAAGATATTTAGTGACACACAATCCTTGCCCTCAAGACATTCAAGGTCACAGGAGACACACGAGTAACATTTAAGCCACTGTTAACAATAAGGAGTTCAATAGACTTTAGCCAATAGATTTGGAGAGGAGGTAGAAGGTTCACTTTGGGTAGAGGAAGTAACCAAAACATGATGGTGAGATAGGAATAACCTAAAATGTAAAAGAAGTTAAACAATTTGAGTATCTGGAGTATAGGACACAGTAATGACAGTAACGTGAAATGAGTGAAATAAGCAGGCATAGATTAGCAAGAACTAAATAATTCTTAGGCATATTTTTAAGAAAAAAGTGAAATAAAATGCCACAAGATCTCCATGATGTTCTGAAAGGAGCACAGTATTTCACAAAGTGTATGCCTTTCAAGTGCCTTACTGTTTGGACAAGTTAGGAAAATACTCAATAAAAAGTCAAGATATTACATGATGCTAAAGATCCTTCACAATCTGATCTATTTTTTCCAGCATCATCTACTTGAGTTCTTTAAGATATAGACATACTAATCAGTGCTTCAAATACACCCTAATTTTTACACTTTTATGACTTGCACAAGCTATGTCTTCTGCCTACACTCACCTCCTTCATTACTGTTTAAAAAAAATTATTTGTTGAATTAAACCTTAGATGACTAAGGTCTAATTTAATGCTTTTCCAAATGCCTTACTCTAAAATAATTAATGATTCCCTCAACAGTCTCCTAGAATATTCATTTATTTGTAAAATATCTGAATGCCTAATATATACTAGGAACTGTTTTACACACTTGGAATGCATCAATGAAGGAAAAAAAGGTAAACATTCCTGTTTTCATGGAACATCTTATTGAAACTTGCAGAAAGTGAGAATATAGAAAGGGATAAAGAGGAGCATATACACTTTGGAAAAGCTTTCTAAATGATATCTCCTCCTCCAACTGTTTCAGCCTAGTTGGAAAATTACAGCATTAGAAAGCATTACAACAAAAATGTGTTAGTCACTCAGTCATGCCCCATTCTTTATGACCCCATGGACTGCACATTTTAACCCTTTTAAAACAAAAAAAGCAACATGTTGGGCACTAGAGATACAAAGATATTTAGTGACACACAATCCTTGCCCTCAAGACATTCAAGGTCACAGGAGACACACGAGTAACATTTAAGCCACTGTTAACAATAAGGAGTTCAATAGACTTTAGCCAATAGATTTGGAGAGGAGGTAGAAGGTTCACTTTGGGTAGAGGAAGTAACCAAAACATGATGGTGAGATAGGAATAACCTAAAATGTAAAAGAAGTTAAACAATTTGAGTATCTGGAGTATAGGACACAGTAATGACAGTAACGTGAAATGAGTGAAATAAGCAGGCATAGATTAGCAAGAACTAAATAATTCTTAGGCATATTTTTAAGAAAAAAGTGAAATAAAATGCCACAAGATCTCCATGATGTTCTGAAAGGAGCACAGTATTTCACAAAGTGTATGCCTTTCAAGTGCCTTACTGTTTGGACAAGTTAGGAAAATACTCAATAAAAAGTCAAGATATTACATGATGCTAAAGATCCTTCACAATCTGATCTATTTTTTCCAGCATCATCTACTTGAGTTCTTTAAGATATAGACATACTAATCAGTGCTTCAAATACACCCTAATTTTTACACTTTTATGACTTGCACAAGCTATGTCTTCTGCCTACACTCACCTCCTTCATTACTGTTTAAAAAAAATTATTTGTTGAATTAAACCTTAGATGACTAAGGTCTAATTTAATGCTTTTCCAAATGCCTTACTCTAAAATAATTAATGATTCCCTCAACAGTCTCCTAGAATATTCATTTATTTGTAAAATATCTGAATGCCTAATATATACTAGGAACTGTTTTACACACTTGGAATGCATCAATGAAGGAAAAAAAGGTAAACATTCCTGTTTTCATGGAACATCTTATTGAAACTTGCAGAAAGTGAGAATATAGAAAGGGATAAAGAGGAGCATATACACTTTGGAAAAGCTTTCTAAATGATATCTCCTCCTCCAACTGTTTCAGCCTAGTTGGAAAATTACAGCATTAGAAAGCATTACAACAAAAATGTGTTAGTCACTCAGTCATGCCCCATTCTTTATGACCCCATGGACTGTGTCCTGCCAGGCTCCTCTGCCCATGGAATTTTCCAGGTGAGAATGCTAAAAGCCATTCCCTTCTCCAGGGGATCTTCCCAACTCAGGGATTCTCCTGCATTGCAGGCAGATTCTTTACTGTGTGAGCCACCAGGGAAGTCCAAAACATTACAACAAAACTTTTTCATTAAAACAAAAGTGGAATGAAAGCTAAAATTTTAAACATAACAAGACTAAAACATAAGACGTTGTCACATTTTCTTAGATAAATACTTACTTGTCTTTTCCTCTAATTGATTAACTTTTTCTCTGGATTCCTCTAGCAGAAATGTTAACTCTTTCATATCATTTTCTTTCTCAGTACTTTGGAGCAATAGCAATGATACCTAAAATGAAATATTTCAATAATATATTATCAATACAAAAAATTAAATATAATACCTTAGTAATGATCATCATCTATGACTGTATTATGTACTTTCTTACATGCTTTTCAGCAGTCTGTGCTTGGCATTTAGTATGTGCCTGCACAATAAATGTTTATTCAGAATGCTAGAATAGAGAAAGGAAAGGTGAAAGATAAACTTACAAAGATAGACTGAAGACTTGCAGATTCAAGATGGCAGAAAGACCTCTCCAACCTATTTGTATCTTCAAATCACCCAAATTAACCAGGAAAACAACAAAGATGGACTTCATCTTCCATGAAACCATGAGACTTCTATAATCCAAACCACAATATGTAAAAAAGGAAAGCAGTGTGAAGGAAGAGAAAATGAATTAGCATAGAAATGCAAGATCAAAACACAGGGGAGACTACAAATGAGAAGCAAGATAATTCAATCCTAAAGAAACCCCAAATGTTTCAAGAATTTGAGGCAACAAACACTATGGAACATAGGTATGAAATAAGAAACTAAGTACAAGGAGACTGGAAGTCTGCAAAGAGTAATGAGACTTCTGTGGGCCTCTTAACCCTCATTTCCTAGACTTTACTCACTGAAAGCCAATGTCATCAAAGAACAAGCCTACTCTCTCTCTGTAAGACACACTGGCATAATTAAATTGGAAAAAATAATCTCTAAACCTGAATATTCCAGATATAGAAAGGTGGAGACAAAGTACATAACTAAGAAGTCAGGATATAGAATGATGAGAATCAATCTGTCCTGTAACCCAGGCCCAAAATGCCATCAGCAAATTTTCCAGGTGAGAATGCTAAAAGCCATTCCCTTCTCCAGGGGATCTTCCCAACTCAGGGATTCTCCTGCATTGCAGGCAGATTCTTTACTGTGTGAGCCACCAGGGAAGTCCAAAACATTACAACAAAACTTTTTCATTAAAACAAAAGTGGAATGAAAGCTAAAATTTTAAACATAACAAGACTAAAACATAAGACGTTGTCACATTTTCTTAGATAAATACTTACTTGTCTTTTCCTCTAATTGATTAACTTTTTCTCTGGATTCCTCTAGCAGAAATGTTAACTCTTTCATATCATTTTCTTTCTCAGTACTTTGGAGCAATAGCAATGATACCTAAAATGAAATATTTCAATAATATATTATCAATACAAAAAATTAAATATAATACCTTAGTAATGATCATCATCTATGACTGTATTATGTACTTTCTTACATGCTTTTCAGCAGTCTGTGCTTGGCATTTAGTATGTGCCTGCACAATAAATGTTTATTCAGAATGCTAGAATAGAGAAAGGAAAGGTGAAAGATAAACTTACAAAGATAGACTGAAGACTTGCAGATTCAAGATGGCAGAAAGACCTCTCCAACCTATTTGTATCTTCAAATCACCCAAAAATAACCAGGAAAACAACAAAGATGGACTTCATCTTCCATGAAACCATGAGACTTCTATAATCCAAACCACAATATGTAAAAAAGGAAAGCAGTGTGAAGGAAGAGAAAATGAATTAGCATAGAAATGCAAGATCAAAACACAGGGGAGACTACAAATGAGAAGCAAGATAATTCAATCCTAAAGAAACCCCAAATGTTTCAAGAATTTGAGGCAACAAACACTATGGAACATAGGTATGAAATAAGAAACTAAGTACAAGGAGACTGGAAGTCTGCAAAGAGTAATGAGACTTCTGTGGGCCTCTTAACCCTCATTTCCTAGACTTTACTCACTGAAAGCCAATGTCATCAAAGAACAAGCCTACTCTCTCTCTGTAAGACACACTGGCATAATTAAATTGGAAAAAATAATCTCTAAACCTGAATATTCCAGATATAGAAAGGGGTGGAGACAAAGTACATAACTAAGAAGTCAGGATATAGAATGATGAGAATCAATCTGTCCTGTAACCCAGGCCCAAAATGCCATCAGCAAAGTTTACTTTCCCAGGCAAGGAATTTGGAGAACTCTAGAACAACAAAAAAAAAGAGTCTTATAAATAACAACACTTAGAACTTGCAGATGTACAAGCTGAATTTAGAAAAGGCAAAGGAACCAGAGATCAAATTGTAAACATTTGCTGCATCATGGAGAAAGCAAGGGAATTTGAGAAAAATATCTACTACTGCTTCGTTGACTACATTAAAGCCTTTGACTGTGTGGATCACAACAAACTGGAAAATTCTTAAAAGAGATGGGAATACCAGACCACCTTACCTGTCTCCTGAGAAACTCGTATAAGGGTCAAGCGGCAATAGTTAAAACTGGACATGGAACAACCAGTTAGAACAACAGACTGGTTCCAAAGTACATCAAGGCTGTATATTACCACCCTGCTATTTAACTTACATGCGGGATACATCATGCAAAAGGCATGGCAGGATGAATCACAAGTTGGAATCAGGATTGCTGGAAGAAATATCAAAAACCCAGATATGCAGAAAATGAAGAGGAACTAAAGAGCCTCTTGATGAGGGTGAAAGATGAAAGTGAGAAAGCTGGCTTGAAACTCAATATTCAGAAAACTAAGATCATGCCATCCAGTTCCATCACTTCATGGCAAACAGACGAGGGGGAAAGTAGAAACAGTGACAGATTTTATATTCTTGGGCTCCAAAATCACTGCAGATGGTGACTGCAGCCATGAGATTAAAAAACACTTAGTCCTTCGAAGAAAGCCTATGACAAACCTAGACAGTATGTTTAAAAACAGAGATATATAATCACTTTGCTGACAAAGGTCCAATGTAGTCAAAGGTTTTCCCAGTAGTCACGTATGGATGTGATAGCTGGACCATCAAGAAGGCTGAACACCAAAGAAGTGATGCTTTCAAATTGTGGTGCTTGAAAAAGACTCTTGAGAGTCCCCTGGACAACAAGGATATCAAACCAGTCAACCTTAAATGAAATCAACTCTGAATATTCATTGGAATAGTCACTGGACTGATGCTTAAGCTGAAATTCCAATGCTTCAGGCACCTGATGTGAAGAGCCAAATCACTGAAAAGATTTGAAAGACAGAGACCAGGAAGAGAATGAGGTGACAGAGAGATGGCTGGATAGCATCAACGGACAAAAGTTTGAACAAACTCCAGGAGATAGTAAAGGACAAGGAAGCCTGGAAGGACAGGGAAGCCTGGCATGCTACAGTCCATGAGGCTGCAGAGAGTCGGACATGATTCAGCGACTGTGAACAACAAACTTGGGAGTCTCCCAGCAAAAACTAGCTTGCCACAGCATCTTTTTCGCAAAGAATCCCCCAAATCTGAAAGCTCAGCTCATGTACTCAGGATTCCAACAAGTCTCATCATTTTATTCTATTTTTGTGTTCTATATAATAAGCACAATTTTTAAGAAAACCTCCTTTCAGAAATCTGGTTTAAAATACAGGGAAAAAAACTGTTAATTCTTTCAAAAGATCAAAGTATAACACATAGATTAGAATTCTATCACTTAACCAAAACTTAAAGAAAACTAAGAATCTTCTTGTGTACTTTCAAAATATTTGCCATTATTGTTTAAGTAGATACCCTTGTTATCTATCATTACATGTGCTAAGTCAGACAAAACTCAGAAAAAAATAGGGAAAAGAAGAGAGATGATTGTCAAAATGACTGTACTACACAATGATTCCCTTCTATTTTTCATTTTTTCCATCTGGATTCAGAAAGCTTGAAACTGTTAAAACTGGCATAATCATCATCTTAAGTCAACATTCTTGTGACTGTAAAAGAATATAAACTAACCATTTTCAAATTTCCCACTATGTGGCCATAATAGAAAGCAAAAGAATGTTTTAGTTTCCCTTCATTGGTGTCATGAATTGTGTTATTTCAAAATAAACTGCAAAATGTGGGTTACATGATCAATGATCACCATCTTTATACTTTATGAAGTTTTTATCTGAACAGAAGTTCTCACAAAATAATATACTTTTACAGAATGTCCTAATGCCCACTAATATAAATATTATAGAAGATTCACTGGTTTTAAAAAAGGCCTATCGTTCAATATGTGCAAATTTGAGTCAATGGAAATTAAGGCAAATGGAAATGTACTTAAATATACATACTATTAAAATTCTCTCAGCAGTTTATCAAGCAGGCAGCAAATGCAAATTTCTCTTAAAATTTTAAGTATCTCATTAATTAGCAAATAGAAAATATTAGCAAACAGAAAGCAGATTTCTAAATACCTGCTTTTCCTTGTCATTTACTTCCTTCTTGTATTCTTCTTCAAGGTGTTGAATTTTGTCATAATCTTCCTTTACTTTGAAAGTAAAACAAGCACATTTTAATACTGCAATATAACTGTATTACAAATAAAATTTTAAGTTCTGATGTTTTATTTTACTTCTCTATTTATCTAGATATTAAATCCCAAAGGTTTCTAAAAAACCTAAAACTGGTATCGGTCTTGCTGCTAAATTTGTTTAATGAATTTGAAAAATTCAATCAAAGTTACAGTAACTTTTTAAAATTCTATAATTCTTATAATAGTACCTATGTAAAAGGTTTTTTTTTTACAACACACTAGTTTAAAATAACAGATTTTAAATGTATATATATTATTATTTTAACATGCAACTTGACCAAGAAACATAATAAGGCCAAATCACACTTTTAAAAAATTAAGTATAAACCATAACTTGATTTCAGGGAAAATGCGGCATTTGAGGCAACCAGGGTATTTTTAACATATACCAATCCTCTGCCACATTCTACAATATTTGAGGGGCTTATAAAACTATATATAGTCCAAAAATATTCAATAGCTTAGGCATCAAGCTGAAGGCATGAAAACATTAGCAGAATCTAATAATAATATACATAGCATAAGAGTAATATTTTTAAGAAAAGGATTCCTACACTTAAAACACATTTCCAGTCTGGAGTTCTCAGCTTGCACACGAAGTTCCTCAAAAGCCATTATCATTTTCTGAAATACATTCAAGTTTTAAGAATCATACTAAGACTTTTTAATGACTTTCTTCAAGCAATGAAAATAACAGATTTATATCAAATGATCATTATATTTAAAAGTATACAACTTTGAATAATGAAAATTCTATGACTTTTTAAAAAATTTTGGCCTCTTTATTGTTTAGTCATTCATTTATTTATTTTCACCCATCTTATTCTTCGGCCTGTGTGGGCTTCCCACTTCAGTGGCCTCTCTCGCTGCAGAGCATCAGCTCTGGGCGCATGCACTCAGAGTGGCTCGTAATTGGACATACGTGGGATCTTCCTGGGCCAGGGATCAAACCCATGCCCCTTGCACTGCAAGGTGGACTCTCTACCCACTGGACCACCAGGGAAGCCCAAAATTCTATAACTTTTAATAAGTAAACAAGCACATTTTAATACTGCAATATAACTGTATTACAAATAAAATTTTAAGTTCTGATGTTTTATTTTACTTCTCTATTTATCTAGATATTAAATCCCAAAGGTTTCTAAAAAACCTAAAACTGGTATCGCTCTTGCTGCTAAATTTGTTTAATGAATTTGAAAATTCAATCAAAGTTACAGTAACTTTTTAAAATTCTATAATTCTTATAATAGTACCTATGTAAAAGGTTTTTTTTTTACAACACACTAGTTTAAAATAACAGATTTTAAATGTATATATATTATTATTTTAACATGCAACTTGACCAAGAAACATAATAAGGCCAAATCACACTTTTAAAAAATTAAGTATAAACCATAACTTGATTTCGGGGAAAATGCGGCATTTGAGGCAACCAGGGTATTTTTAACATATACCAATCCTCTGCCACATTCTACAATATTTGAGGGGCTTATAAAACTATATATAGTCCAAAAATATTCAATAGCTTAGGCATCAAGCTGAAGGCATGAAAACATTAGCAGAATCTAATAATAATATACATAGCATAAGAGTAATATTTTTAAGAAAAGGATTCCTACACTTAAAACACATTTCCAGTCTGGAGTTCTCAGCTTGCACACGAAGTTCCTCAAAAGCCATTATCATTTTCTGAAATACATTCAAGTTTTAAGAATCATACTAAGACTTTTTAATGACTTTCTTCAAGCAATGAAAATAACAGATTTATATCAAATGATCATTATATTTAAAAGTATACAACTTTGAATAATGAAAATTCTATGACTTTTTAAAAAATTTTGGCCTCTTTATTGTTTAGTCATTCATTTATTTATTTTCACCCATCTTATTCTTCGGCCTGTGTGGGCTTCCCACTTCAGTGGCCTCTCTCGCTGCAGAGCATCAGCTCTGGGCGCATGCACTCCAGAGTGGCTCGTAATTGGACATACGTGGGATCTTCCTGGGCCAGGGATCAAACCCATGCCCCTTGCACTGCAAGGTGGACTCTCTACCCACTGGACCACCAGGGAAGCCCAAAATTCTATAACTTTTAATAATTAAACAATTTACTAAAATGTACTGAGAGTGACTGTTATGGTATCTTCCCAGATGCTTAAAGGCACTGGAGACAGCTTATATAATACCAAATAGCAGCAAAACAATTGTTAGTACTCTAGTCATTTACTTAAGAGCCCATATCAAAATCTAACTTTCCACTGATTTTTGTTTATTTATTTAGATCTTCACCAGAGTATAACCTCTGTGAGGTCTCTCGCTATAAAATTTCAAATTATACTTCCATTACCTGACAGCTTGAGTTCATTCAACATTCAACAAATCCTGATTTGCAAAACTGGATGAATTCATTTATTCATTTAATAAATAGTTACTGAGTGTCAATTACGTGCCAGGCACGGTTTTAGGCACTTAGGATATAAGACAAAGTCCTTACCCTTCTGAAACTAACTTACATTTCAGTGTAAGAAAGAAGACACGAACACAAATACACACACATACACACACACATGTGTATAACAAATAAATACCGTGTGGTTTTAAGTGCTCTTCAGAAAAGTTAGATAAGGTGAAAGACAGGATGACTGAGTAGAAAGATATTTTAGGTGAAGTAGTAAGGGGGTGGGAATAAAAAGGTGGAATGAAGCGCATGCACCTGCAAAAGATCTTGGATACAAAATTTCTAGACAGAAGGAACAAATTCAAAGAAGAAAGATCAGAAAGAGCTTAGCAAGTCTGAGAAACAAAAAAGAAACACACAACTAGAGCAGAGAAGCAAAGTGACAAATGATATGGGATGGGATAAAAATGGTAAACAGGCACAGACACAGATTAATAATACTTGGTGTACTTTTCAAATTAATAGTTATGTGTCAAAATGTGGTGGTCTCTTACACACAGTTAATATCTAATAAATTAAGTTAAATGCTGTCACTAACATGTAAATTCAAAAAATACTAAAAACAAAACATTAATGCTCATAGCATAGAACCCTGAGAATTTTACTGGATATAATCATATATCAAAAGATAAATAATTCCTTTAGCAAGAACAATTATTCATACCTTTGTAGCTATTACTCTAATTTGCTTAAATGCCTCTGTTTAAAATATTCAGGTTTTCACTACCACTTACCTCAATGTTACTATTTAGGTCCATATAAACTTGCTTAGTTTCTTCCCGTTCATATTCATCTATTATAAATATAAAATATTTTAAAATTAAGTTTAAAACAATTATGATTCCAACAAGATAATGCTCAAATTATCTCGAGCATCGAAATATTTAAAACTCTGTGTTGTTAAAGAGTATTGGTTTATCTTTTGAGTCATTTACAGTAGTATTAAAAATAGTTTCATAGTAAGGCATGGTCATACTTCATGACATCTACCTCAAAAATTAGGTATCTCTGATTTCCTTTTATAGAATTAACTACTATTGGTTAATCCATTCAAATTTTGCAATACATTTATAGTTTTAGTGTTTAAGTGGGGATTTAATAATTAGTCTATGAAATGTTTTTCCTTTTTTATATTAAAGATTCATGAGGTGAATCTTAAATGAAAGGCAAAGCTCACTCTTGTTTTTGCTCTACTTTTGAAGAGACAGGAAGGAAGATAAACCTCAAAACAAGAAGAACAAGTTAAGAATAAGTGTAGCCCCAAAGAGAAATCTACTGTAAATCCTCTATAATATTTTTACGGGGTTTTTTTAAAGTTTTTTTTTTTCAACCTGAGCGACGATTCCTCTAACTATACTCAAGCCTCCAGTAAAGTCAGTGAAACTTAGTGCTGACAGGTGTAGAAAATTAAGGCACAAGGCAGTAAAGGCAATGGGACTGTCCTTCATCATTCCCCAGGTAAGGTCAAGCATCACAGAAACCATGTTATCCAGAAGGGAGGTATTAGTTTCAGATTCTGAGTAAGAAGCTGCAAAACAAGAGAATGACACAGACACAGATTAATAATACTTGGTGTACTTTTCAAATTAATAGTTATGTGTCAAAATGTGGTGGTCTCTTACACACAGTTAATATCTAATAAATTAAGTTAAATGCTGTCACTAACATGTAAATTCAAAAAATACTAAAAACAAAACATTAATGCTCATAGCATAGAACCCTGAGAATTTTACTGGATATAATCATATATCAAAAGATAAATAATTCCTTTAGCAAGAACAATTATTCATACCTTTGTAGCTATTACTCTAATTTGCTTAAATGCCTCTGTTTAAAATATTCAGGTTTTCACTACCACTTACCTCAATGTTACTATTTAGGTCCATATAAACTTGCTTAGTTTCTTCCCGTTCATATTCATCTATTATAAATATAAAATATTTTAAAATTAAGTTTAAAACAATTATGATTCCAACAAGATAATGCTCAAATTATCTCGAGCATCGAAATATTTAAAACTCTGTGTTGTTAAAGAGTATTGGTTTATCTTTTGAGTCATTTACAGTAGTATTAAAAATAGTTTCATAGTAAGGCATGGTCATACTTCATGACATCTACCTCAAAAATTAGGTATCTCTGATTTCCTTTTATAGAATTAACTACTATTGGTTAATCCATTCAAATTTTGCAATACATTTATAGTTTTAGTGTTTAAGTGGGGATTTAATAATTAGTCTATGAAATGTTTTTCCTTTTTTATATTAAAGATTCATGAGGTGAATCTTAAATGAAAGGCAAAGCTCACTCTTGTTTTTGCTCTACTTTTGAAGAGACAGGAAGGAAGATAAACCTCAAAACAAGAAGAACAAGTTAAGAATAAGTGTAGCCCCAAAGAGAAATCTACTGTAAATCCTCTATAATATTTTTACGGGGTTTTTTTAAAGTTTTTTTTTTTTCAACCTGAGCGACGATTCCCTCTAACTATACTCAAGCCTCCAGTAAAGTCAGTGAAACTTAGTGCTGACAGGTGTAGAAAATTAAGGCACAAGGCAGTAAAAGGCAATGGGACTGTCCCTTCATCATTCCCCCAGGTAAGGTCAAGCATCACAGAAACCATGTTATCCAGAAGGGAGGGTATTAGTTTCAGATTCTGAGTAAGAAGCTGCAAAACAAGAGAATGACAGCTGTGATAGACTCAAATGTCAATGAGGAGCCAAATGTACTGACTTCAGAAGAATACCAGTATTCTTGTCTTCTCAAAAATACTGGAAAGAGCTCTGGACTTATCACAGCACATGGGACAGGAGCCAAACCACTTTTATTTGAATATTAAAGGGCTGGAAAATTTAAAGAAATACAGGCAGAACACATTAGTGTTTCAACAGAAAGACAGTTCACCCTTCTCACTCCGTCTATTGACTGTCTCATATTCATATCCAAACACAGCAACAAATCTCCTCTATTCCACAAAAACTATTTTCACCAAAGAAGTGTATTCTATTGCCAACATCTCCAATCTTCCCATTACCACCATTATCAGTACTTCCAAAATACCCTCCAGGCCTTCTTCCAATAGCCAAATACTGGAAAGAAAATAAAACTACAAAAAAGAAAATAAACTGGTATAGATGTACTTTATACTTGTCAGGAGCAAGTTAATCCAGGGGACATAGAGAAGGGGCTTTGGTAGCAAAGTGTTCTAATGTACTGATATAATAATTGTAACCTATAAGCCTATCTTTTTTCTTGGTATCTATTTCCCCACCCTCAACTCAATTCCTTCTTCCTCCTTCCCTCTTCCCTTCCCTCTCTCTTTTCTCCCATCCCTCTTCTCTCTCCCTCTTACACTCTCAATCTCTCTCTCTCTCACTCTCTCTCACACACACACACACTTACCTTGCCTTAATTAGGCCAACTAGATCTTGCTGCATTCGTTGTCTTAAATAAAAGATGATTCAACCAAAAGCAAAGAAAATGTCTTTTGAGTTTCAAAAGTCCAGTGCTGGCGTTAAGGGAAAGATTCAACACATAAGCAAGTAATAGATTTTCAAAATACACAAGTCAGAACAAAGCTACCATCCTCTAGACCTAAGAAATATTTACTGTTTTTAGGGAAGAAGCCTTTAAAAGAGGAAACTAAGAAAGCTTATTAGATTCTGGCAGGTACTTAAGTAACTCTCTACATTCACCAAGATAAGTCTTGGGGTTGGAGAGTACAGAAACCCCAGAGAGTTTGGGCAATCCAACAGTAGAGTGAGACTGTGCATTTCTTTTGGGGCAAACCAAGAGCAGAGTGGGACAGTCATCTCTAGGAAGATGACAAAACCTGAGAAGAAATGTCTGTGAAATATGTCTAGACAGATGGGGCATTAGACAGCTTCACAATTTCCCTTGTCTTAACACGTTGTATAACTAAGTACGGTAGGATAAAACACAGAGGATCAGGGCTTCCCTAGTGGTCCAGTAGGTAAAGAGTCCACCTCGCAGAGCAAGGGGCACGGGTTCCATCCCTGGCCTGGGAAGATCCCACAGGCTGCAGAACAGCTGGACCAGTGTGTCCAGTTACAAGCCAGCTCTCTGAAGCACATGCACCTAGAGCCGGTGCTCTGCAACAAGAGAGGCCACTGCAATGGGAGGCCCACACAGGCCAAAGAATAAAGATGGATGAAAATTTAATTAATTAATTAAAAAACACACACCCACAGAGGATCAGCACAACTGACTAGGCCCTGAGGACTGGTATGAGGAACAGCTCAGTCATAGCCTATGCAGACCATTAATTGAATACCAATCGAAATAATGAAAGTCTCAAAGGACAGATGACTGAGAAGTAAATGTCCTTCTCTACCCCATGGTACTATATGGGCACCCCCAAATTTATATACAATCCCAGGTAAAGAAGAAAAATTCCCAAAGTCACTGAGATAAAGTTCTTCCACATGAGCAGAATAAAGGCCTTAAGATGTAAAAATTTAAGAATTTTTTAACATTTTAAGAAATAAAAATGTTGTACATGCCTACATTTGATGACTAGTATCACTTAAACATCATATATTCTACAAAATTTATCAGAGCACCATAAAACCAGGCAGAAGGAACAGAAAGGAGATCTAGCTACCATAAATAGAGTCATGCAAGGTGAAAACATTAGAAACTGCTTCAGTGACTTGCCATACAACTATAAATATAAAAAGAGGATTCAACTACTACACTAGGTCCAAAACTAGTTTATCATCTTATATGTTTATTTAGTCTAGATAGTTCTTGCTTTTTTCAATAATGTATATGGCTAGAAAACCTACATGAGATCATGAAAAAATACTGTCAAAGAAAGAAAAGAAAACATGAAAGATGGAGGATAACAAATATTAAAACAATTAAGAGAGATGAAGAACAGAGGGCCAACAAACAGATAAGTATGTCCAAACAGAAATCAAAATAAGTGGTCAAAGACATCATAAAACTTTCTTGCTCTAAAGAAAGAGTGGTACACAAAGATTCAAAAGATTGTATTAACAAACTGTAAGTTTTTTTTCAATATTTATTCATTTATTAGTCTTAGTTGCAGCATGCAGGATCTTTTCATTCTGCTGTTCAGGCACGAGAGTTTAGTTGCCCTAAGCCATGTAGGATCTTAGTTCCCTGACCAGGAGTCAAACCCATGTCCTCTGCATTGGAAGGTGTACTCTTTAACCACCGGACCATTAGGGAAGTCTCACAAACTGTAAATTTTAAGTGTTAGGTAGGGAGCTAGGCATTAGCAACTGTGGGTTGGCCTAGAGGAAAAGGATACAGTCTGATCTCTAAACCCATCCCAGAGGCACTCAGGAGAGCTCACAGATATGCTACAAAATAACCAGAGACTTTTCCACCTCCTTAACATGTGTCCTAGGCACCCAGTGTATACTAACTTACCATAGGGGCTCCGTCAAGTAACCTTAGGGAGATAGGAGCCCATTTAGGGTTCATAAGTATTCTACAGATACAGATATAAATATATGACTATAACAGACTGAATTATAGGAAGACATACACAAGAGAGCCTGTTTTTACTTAATTTGCAACTGTCAATCAGCCTTGAGCATATGCCAGTTTGCATTCCTTTTCTTGATTGGTGATTGGTACAAGCCCTATTTTGCACAGGGCACAACCAATAGGAGGCGACAAGAAGTAGAAAAGGGAGGAAGTGAAGAGGGATTGGGAGGACAATGACTCTTTTGGGGTCAGCCTGCTTCCATGTCTTGGGAGTGTCTGTTTAATAAAAGATTTATTTCTGTATCTGATTCTACTACCATAAATAGAGTCATAGGTCCAAAACAAAAAAGGTTTATCATCCTTATTTTTGTTTATTTAGTCTAGATAGTTCTTGCTTTTTTCAATAATGTATATGGCTAGAAAACCTACATGAGATCATGAAAAAATACTGTCAAAGAAAGAAAAGAAAACATGAAAGATGGAGGATAACAAATATTAAAACAATTAAGAGAGATGAAGAACAGAGGGCCAACAAACAGATAAGTATGTCCAAACAGAAATCAAAATAAGTGGTCAAAGACATCATAAAACTTTCTTGCTCTAAAGAAAGAGTGGTACACAAAGATTCAAAAGATTGTATTAACAAACTGTAAGTTTTTTTTCAATATTTATTCATTTATTAGTCTTAGTTGCAGCATGCAGGATCTTTTCATTCTGCTGTTCAGGCACGAGAGTTTAGTTGCCCTAAGCCATGTAGGATCTTAGTTCCCTGACCAGGAGTCAAACCCATGTCCTCTGCATTGGAAGGTGTACTCTTTAACCACCGGACCATTAGGGAAGTCTCACAAACTGTAAATTTTAAGTGTTAGGTAGGGAGCTAGGCATTAGCAACTGTGGGTTGGCCTAGAGGAAAAGGATACAGTCTGATCTCTAAACCCATCCCAGAGGCACTCAGGAGAGCTCACAGATATGCTACAAAATAACCAGAGACTTTTCCACCTCCTTAACATGTGTCCTAGGCACCCAGTGTATACTAACTTACCATAGGGGCTCCGTCAAGTAACCTTAGGGAGATAGGAGCCCATTTAGGGTTCATAAGTATTCTACAGATACAGATATAAATATATGACTATAACAGACTGAATTATAGGAAGACATACACAAGAGAGCCTGTTTTTACTTAATTTGCAACTGTCAATCAGCCTTGAGCATATGCCAGTTTGCATTCCTTTTCTTGATTGGTGATTGGTACAAGCCCTATTTTGCACAGGGCACAACCAATAGGAGGCGACAAGAAGTAGAAAAGGGAGGAAGTGAAGAGGGATTGGGAGGACAATGACTCTTTTGGGGTCAGCCTGCTTCCATGTCTTGGGAGTGTCTGTTTAATAAAAAGATTTATCTGCTTGAGCTGTAACTCGTCTACTGTTTTCAACCCTTTTGTCTGGTTATTCCAAATTTTTGTTGACTGAGGGAGGAAATAAACTGATCTGACATAAGGATCAAGACAATGCCAGAGTCATGGCAAGGGGAAACATATATACATAAATACACATATTAGCCCACTCCAGCATGGCTCATCCGGTAGAGTCCACCTGCGATGGAGGAGACAAGGGAGATGTAGGTTTGATCCCTGGATCAAGAAGATCCCCTGGAGGAGGAAAGGGCAACCTACTCCAGTATTCTTGCCTGAAAAATTCCCTGGACAGAGGAGCCTGGCAGACTATAGTCCAAACGGTCACAAAGAGTCAAATAACCTACATAACAAAAGACTGATACAGAAAAATTCTGTTATTAGCCAGAATCCCAAAATAATAAGTGGTGGTACATGATTAAAAGAGAGTCTGCCGGGCTTCCCCTGGTGGTCCAGTGGGTAAGGACACTGCCTTGCAGTGCAAGGGGTGCCGGTTCGAGCCCTGGGATGGGAAGATCCCACGTGCCGCGGAGCGGCTGGACTGATGTGTCCAATCACCAAGCCAGAGCTCTGGAGCGCATGCGCCCAGAGCAGGTGCTCTGCAACGACAGAGGCCACCGCGATGGGAGGCCCACAGGGGCCAAAGAACGAAGACGAATGACAATAGAGAAATGAAAGACCAATAGAAGTGGCCCGCCCACTCCCCTCCCTCCCCAACCCGACCCCCGTCCAAAGTAAATAAATAAATAAAATCTTTAAAAAAAAAAAAAAAAAAACAGAGTCTGCCTAATGAAATTACAGTAGGGATAAATACAAAGAATGTTATTTGGATCCAAATACCTAAATGCATGTGCAAAGAATGAAGTAAAAAAAAAGTTAAAAGTCTTACTTAATAGTTAGGTTACTAATATAATACAATACGACTATCAAATGAGCTGGTTTTAGAGTTCATTAATGACACCTACAATTAGACAAAAAACAGTCCTTTACACAGGTCAAGTTAAAAATTAGGTTACCCCCATATATATCTGGACTCCTAAATATTAAAATAGATTAACCAAAATTACAAAAACACAAAGATTCTTGAAATATCTAGGTTACAGAAGACAAGATTTAGAAAGGGCAAGTAAACATCTTTAAAAAGCTAAAGAAATAAAAATGTGCTTTTAGACTTTTCCTGTATGCCCTTAAGAGAAGAATTAGAGGAATAATAAGAGAAACTACAAAGAGATTTTAGTACAAGAAACCTCAGAAGATGGTGGAGGAATGAGATGAGGATTTCACCAACTCCTCAACAGAATCACCAGGAACTTATCAAGAAATGAAACAACACCTACAAACCAGCCTCCAGATGACAAAAGAAGTCCTCAGGTCTGCAAGGGGTAAGTTGGGCTCCCTGGAATGAAGGAGGAAAAGACCAGAGACACAGAAAGGGGGGAAAGTAAAGACAAAAACTGCTCCATCTCCGAGGGAGGAAGTAGAAGGAGAACTGGGAAGAGGCACCGCCGAGTACCGGCCCACACTAGGGAGGCTAAGGAGAACAGCGTAATTAACCCTTAGAATAGTTAGGCAAAACTCTCAGGCCATAAACACCCCACAGACGGAGACAAGCAGCCTGAGCTTTCCCCAAGTTCCCATCCCCCAGCTCCCACATCGGACCAGGTGGAGAGAGCACTGGCAAGTGCGCCAGGACAGAAAGCTGTGCTCAGTGTGAGAATCCCGCCAGCAACAGTACTGTGACAGGGACACCAGGCGGTCAGCTGAGACAGAAAGTTAGCACTGAACAGGGAGATCTCCCGCGGGTCACAGCCCAGCAGCTCCGCTCAAACCAGACAGGGAAGCTCCCGCCTACAAGTGAAGCAAGGAGTGGCGCTTAGTCCTGCTGCCAGGAGTCCCATGACAGGCGCACTAGGGGCTAGGATGAGTCTGCTCAGCCCTGTCACCAGCAGAGTTGCAGCAAGGATTCCGGGCATCCCAGAGCAGAAGCGCTCAGTCCCACCAGCGGCAGAGTTGCAACAGGAGTACCGGGAGGACAGCTGAGATAGAAGGCCACCAGGGTGTACTCAGTACTGAACAGAGTCCAGTGGAGCGATCGGGGACTATCCGCCGTGCCCTCAGCCAGCATGAGTGATAGAGAGCAGAGAGCTCAGCTCCACTGACTGCAGGGCCATGACTGCAACTTTTGGGCAGATAACTGCTGGGTGCAAAACAGACACACTGTGGAGAAACCAGAGCAACTGGTTCTGTAAGGGCCTTGCCTACAAACTTGAAGCCTAGCCATCACTGAAACCTAAGACATAAGCAGCTGACCCGCCCCCACACCAGGCCCCCACCAGGACATACCAGGGAAATCTCGGACAGCATCAAGAGCAAACTAGTGGAAGGTTCACATGCAGATGAGAAGATAAGAACCGGTAACAGTATTTTTTTTTTAAACCACAGTTTCCTCTCTCTATGCTCTAACTGTAAAATCTTTTTATATCTACTACTATCCTCTCTATAAATATTTCCTTCCTTACTGTCTCTACTGTTCTCTTCCAGCTATACTAAACTTTATTACATACTAAACTTTGTTATCTAACCCTACATAATCCTGGCAACACGATTCTATTCCTTCTCATTACCTATCCATTCTCCTCCTCATCCGCAACACATGTCTTAGTTAAAAACTGCTTTCGTGGGCTTCCCTGGTGGTCCAGTGGGTAAGGACACCGCCTTGCAGTGCAAGGGGCGCCAATTCGATCCCTGGCCTGGGACAATCCCACGTGCCGTGGAGCAGCTGGACCGATGTGTCCAATTACCAAGCCCAAGCTCTGGAGTGCATGCGCCCAGAGCCGGTGCTCTGTGACAAAAGAGGCCACCGCGGTGGGAGGCCCACACGGGCCAAAGAACAAAGATGGATGAAAATGGACAAATGAAAGACCAACAGAAGTGGCCCGCCTGCTCCCCTCCCTCCCCACCTCACCCCCACCCAAATAAATAAATAAATAGACAAATGTTAACATTTAAAAAAAAAAAAAAAAAAACTGCTTTCGTTGCAATATCCCCAGGCAGGACCTTGCTCTGAATCTGTTTTTCCAGGCCATGTTTTAATGAGCTTAGACCTTAACGGTCAGGTACCAACTTTGACTGCACTGTTTGCCAGAAAAATTTCCTATATTTTATCCCTTTAAGACTGTTCAGTTTTGTTTAGTGATGTATATGTATATGTATGTCTTTCCATTGTGTTAGAAAATATTTGCATGATGTTATAACTGCCATCTACCAGGGATGCACCTTTTGTCCCTAATATATTTATATTTGAACTAATACCACTGAATGCCATAGCAAACCAGACATAGAGCCTACACTCCCTGGCCAGAGATCAAACCAAGGAACCTCGGAGTGGAAGCCCTGACTCCAAGACCCTACACTATCAAAGAACACACAACACTAGAGATTACTCACCTGCAAACAAGACCCAGCACCACCTAAGACACAAACCACTGAACCTTTCTACAAGGACAGAAACCAAAAGTAAGGGAAAACTCAACCATGAAGCCTGGAAAAAGACCTCAACCACACACACACACACACACACACACAGAAACAAAAATTAATATAAAAATGAAAAGAAAGAGAAGCACAGCACCAACGAAGGAACAAATCAGAGAAACACAACTACAAATGATGGAAGAGGAGATAGACAAATTATCTGAAAGAGAATTCTGAAGAGTGATACTACCGAGAATCCAAAATTTTGGAAACAGAATATTAGAGGAAATGAGTGCACTGAGAAAAGACATGCAGGAAATGAAAAATAAACAAATAGAGACAAACAACTCAATTGATGAACTTAAAAATACTATAGAAGGACTCCACTGTAGAGTATCAGAGGTAGAAGAACAAATAAGTAAATTGGAAGACAAAATGGCGGAAAAAAACGCTGAAGAAAAGAACAAAGCACAAAGAATAAAAAGAACTAAAGATAGCTTCAGAGACCTCTGGGATAATATCAAATGCACCAACATTAGAATTATAGGGGTCCCAGAAGAAAAAGAGGAAAAGAAAGGTTATGAAAAATTTTTTTGAAAAAATTATACTTGAAAACTTCCCCAGCATGGGAAAGGAAACAGGCAACCAAGTTCAAGAAGCACAAAGAGTTCCATACAGGATAAACCCCAGAAGAAACACGCCAAGGCACATTCTAATCAAGCTAACACAGACTAAACCCAAAGATAGATTACTTAAAGCAGCAAGGAACAAACAAGTGACATAGAAAGGGGACTGCTGATCTTTCAGCAGAAACCCTGCAGGCCACAAGAGAATAGCAGGACACACTTAAACAGCTAAGAGAGAATAACCTACAACCAGCAGCAAGAATCTCATTCAGAATTGATGGTGAAGTCAAAAGCTTCACAGACATGCAAAACCAAAAAAGAATTTTGTACCACGAAACTAGCCTTACAACAATTGTTAAAGGGCCTGATATAACCAATGAATAAAAGAGTAGGAGAAGTACTACAAATCAAACCCCAAACATCTCAGATAATGACAATAGGAACATCTGTATCAATAATTACTTTGAATGTAAATGGACTAAATGCCCCAACCAAAAGATACAGACTGGCTGAATGGATACAAAAGCAAGACCCATATAGATCCTGTTTACAAGAAACCCACTTCAGACCTAAAGACACACATAGACTGAAAGTGAGAGGATGGAAAAACATTCCATGCAAATGGAAATCAAAAGAAAGCTGGAGTAGCATTTCTCGTAACAGATAAAACAGACTTCAAAATAAAGAAGATTATAAGAGACAAGGCAGGACACTACATAATGACCAAAGGATCAATCCAAGAGAAAGACATAACAATGATAAATATCTATGCACCCAACACAGGAGCACCCCAATACATAAGACAAACACTTTCAGACATAAAAGAAGAAATTGGCAGTAACACAATAATAGTAGGAGACTTTAACACCACTCTTACACCAATGGACGGATCATCAAAACAGAAAATTAATAAGGAAACACAGGCCTTAAATGACACATTAGAAGAGATGGGCCTCATTGATATCTTTAGGACCTTCCACCCAAAAGCAGAATACACTTTTTTCTCCAGTGCACATGGAACATTCTCCAGGATAGACCACATCTTGGGTCACAAATAAAATCTCAGTAAATTCAAGAAAACTGAAATCATATCAACCGTCTTTTCTGACCACAATGCTGTGAGACTAGGTATCAATTACAAAAAAAAAAAAACACTAAAAGCACAAACACATGGAGATTAAACAACACATACCTAAAAAAGCAAAGGTATTACCAAGCCAAAAAAAAGAGAAATAAAAAAATTCCTAGAAGAAAATGACAACCAAAACACAGCAATGCAAAACCTGTGGGACACTGCAAAAGCAGTGCTAAGAGGCAAGTTTACAGCAATACAATCCTACCTCAAGAAACAAGAAAAACAGCAAAAAGACAACCTAACTCTACACCTAAAACAACTGGAGAAAGAAGAAAAAAAAGCTAATGTCAGCAGAAGAGAAATTATAAAGATCAGAGCAGAAATAAATGAAAAAGAAATGAAAGAAACAACAGTAAAGATTAATAAAGTGAGAAGGTGGTTCTTCAAAAATATAAACAAAATTGACAAACCACTAGCCAGACTCATCAAGAAGAAAAGAAGAACCAGATCAACAATATCAGAAATGGAAGCAGAGAAGTTACGACAGTACAGAAATACAAAGGATTATAAAGGACTATTATGAACAATTCTATGGCAACAAACTGGACAACCTGGAAGAAATGGACAGTTTCTTAGAGAAATTCAGTCTTCCAAGACTGAACCAGGAAGAAATAGAAACTGTCAACAATCCAATTACAAGCTCAGAAATCGAATTCGTAATCAAAAATTCATCCAAAAATAAAAGCCCAGGACCAGATGGCTTCACAGGTGAATTCTACCAAACATTTAAAGAAGAACTAATGTCTGTCCTTCTAAAACTCTTTCCAAAATTGCACAAGAAGGGACACTTCCAAACACATTCTATGAGGCCACCATCATCCTGATAGCAAAAGCAGGCAAAGACATCACAAAAAAAGAAAATTACAGGCCAATATTGCTGATGAATTTAGATGCCAAAATTCTCAACAAAATATTAGCAAACAGAATTCAATACCACATCAAAAAACTCATACATCATGACCAAGTTCAGTTCATCAAAACCATGCCAGGATTCTTCAATATCTGCAAATCAATCAATGTGATACACCATATCAACAAACTGAAAAACAAAAATCAGATGCAGAAAGAGCCTTTGACAAAATACAACACCCATTTATGATAAAAACTCTTCAAAAAATGGGCACAGAAGGAACCTACCTCAAAATAGTGAAAGCCATGTATGAGAAGCCCACAGCAAATATAATTCTCAATGGTGAAAAACTGAACGCATTCCCTCTAAGATCAGGAACAAGACAAGGGTGTCCACTTTCACCACTATTATTCAACAAAGGAATCCAGACAGGAAAAGGAAAAGTAAAACTCTCTCTATTTGCAGATGACATGATACTATACATAGAAAACCCCAAAGACACTATTAGAAAACTACTAGAGCTAATCAACGAATTCAGCGAAGTTGCAGGATAGAAAATCAATATGCAGAAATCACTAGCATTCCTATATACAAACAATGAAAAATCAGAAACAGAAATCAAGGATGCAATCCCATTCACCATTGCTACGAAAAGAATAAAATATTTAGGGATAAATCTACCTAAAGAGACAAAAGAACTGTACACAGAAAACTACAAGACACTAATGCAAGAAATCAAAGATGACATAAACAGATGGAGAGACACTCCATGTTCCTGGGTAGGAAGAATCAATATCATGAAAATGACTATACTACCAAATATCATCTACAGATTCAATTTGATCTCTATCAAACTACAAATGACATTCTTCACATAACTAGACCAAACAATAACACAGTTCATATGGAAACACAGAAGACCCCAGATAACCAGATAATCCTGAGAAAGAAGAATGGAGCTGGAGGAATTAGCCTTATCCTACAATTAAAATAAATATATTAAACCCTAAAACTCTTAGAGGAGAATATAGGCAAAACACTCAAGGACATAAATCAAAGCAAGATCTTCTATGACCCACCTACTAGAACAGTGAAACTGGAAACAAAAATGAACATGTGGGACAAAAGCTTTTGTACAGCAAAGAAATTACAAAAAAGCTGAACAGACACCCCACAGAGTGGGAGAAAATCATAGCAAATGAAACAACAGACAAAGAATTAATCTTCAAAATCTACAAGCAACTCAGACAACCCAACATTGGAAAAATGAACAACCCAATCAAAAAATGGGAAAAGGACCTAAACAGACACCTCTCCAAAGAGGACATATAGATGGCCCAAAAACACATGAAACGATGCTCAACTTCACTAATAATTAGAGAAATGCAAATCAAAACTACAATGAGATATCACCTCACACCCGTCAGAATGGCCATCATCCACAAATCGACAGACAATAAACTCTAGAGAGGGTGTGGAGAAAAGGGAACACTCCTGCATTGCTGGTGGGAATGTAAATTGATACAGCCACTATGGAAGACAGTATGGAGATTCCTTAAAAAACTAAAAATAGAAGCATCATACGACCCAGCAATTCCACTGTTAGGCTTATACCCTGATGAAATCAAAACTGAAAGAAGCACCTGAACCCCAATGTTCATTGCAGCTCTCTATACAATAGCCAGAACATGGAAGCAACCTAGATGCCCATCGACGAATGAATGGATAAAGAAGCTCTGGTACATATATACAATGGAATACTACTCAGCTGTAAAAAGAAATGCAGAAGAATCAGCCCTAATGAGGTGGCTGGCTCTAGGACCTATCATAAAAAGTGAAGTAAGTCAAAAAAAGAAAGACAAGTACAATATACTAACACACATATATGGAATCTAGTAGGATGGTAATGATAACACACAATGAAGCAATGGAAAAAACAAGAAAAGGAACAAATGACATTCTTCACATACTAGACCAAACAAAATAACACAGTTCATATGGAAACACAGAAGACCCCAGATAACCAGATAATCCTGAGAAAGAAGAATGGAGCTGGAGGAATTAGCCTTATCCTACAATTAAAATAAATATATTAAACCCTAAAACTCTTAGAGGAGAATATAGGCAAAACACTCAAGGACATAAATCAAAGCAAGATCTTCTATGACCCACCTACTAGAACAGTGAAACTGGAAACAAAAATGAACATGTGGGACAAAAGCTTTTGTACAGCAAAGAAATTACAAAAAAGCTGAACAGACACCCCACAGAGTGGGAGAAAATCATAGCAAATGAAACAACAGACAAAGAATTAATCTTCAAAATCTACAAGCAACTCAGACAACCCAACATTGGAAAAATGAACAACCCAATCAAAAAATGGGAAAAGGACCTAAACAGACACCTCTCCAAAGAGGACATATAGATGGCCCAAAAACACATGAAACGATGCTCAACTTCACTAATAATTAGAGAAATGCAAATCAAAACTACAATGAGATATCACCTCACACCCGTCAGAATGGCCATCATCAAAAAATCTACATACAATAAACTCTAGAGAGGGTGTGGAGAAAAGGGAACACTCCTGCATTGCTGGTGGGAATGTAAATTGATACAGCCACTATGGAAGACAGTATGGAGATTCCTTAAAAAACTAAAAATAGAAGCATCATACGACCCAGCAATTCCACTGTTAGGCTTATACCCTGATGAAATCAAAACTGAAAGAAGCACCTGAACCCCAATGTTCATTGCAGCTCTCTATACAATAGCCAGAACATGGAAGCAACCTAGATGCCCATCGACGAATGAATGGATAAAGAAGCTCTGGTACATATATACAATGGAATACTACTCAGCTGTAAAAAGAAATGCAGAAGAATCAGCCCTAATGAGGTGGCTGGCTCTAGGACCTATCATAAAAAGTGAAGTAAGTCAAAAAAAGAAAGACAAGTACAATATACTAACACACATATATGGAATCTAGTAGGATGGTAATGATAACACACGCAATGAAGCAATGGAAAAAAAGACATGGAGAACAGGCATATGGACATCATGGGGAATGAACAGTGGATAGGAGGCATAAAGGAAGTAGCATGAAAACCTATACTATCATACATGAAAATAATAGCTATTGTCATTGCACTGTGGGAAAAGGGGATCCTGCATGGGCACTGTGCGACGGCCTGGAGGGGTGGGATGGGGGGTGATATACCTATGACTAACCTGGGATCATTATATCTATAAACAACAAAACTCTGTAATAGTAAAAAGTAAAATAAAAATTAAAGAAATCAAAAAAATAAAAGAAACTATGGTACATATATACAATGGAATACTACATAGCCATAAAAAGAAATGCATTTGAGTCAGTCCTAATGAGGTGGATGAACTTAGAATCTATTATACAAAGTGAGTAAATCAAAAAGAAAAGGACAAATACAGTATACTAATGCATATATATGGAATCTAGTAAGATGGTAGCAATAAATGCACACGCAGAACGGCAATGGAGAAACAGACTTAGAAAACAGACCTATGTTCATTGTGGGGAGGAAGTTCGGACGAGAGGTATGGAAAAAGCAACAAGGAAATCTACACTATCACATGTAACAGAGATTACCATGGTAATTAAGCTGTAAGACCAAGGGAACCTCCATGGGGACTAAGCATCAACCTGGGAGGGTGGGAAGTGGGGAAAGAGAGGGACGGATCAGGGGAGAAGGGTCAGGGATATACCTATGACTGTTTGGGGATTACGTATACCTGTGAATAAGAAAACTCTGTAAAAATGTATAACAATAACTTCGCTGTACACCTGAAGCTAATGCAACATTGTAAAAGACATAAAGCTCCAACAGAGAGTTCCCTGGTTGCACAGTGGTTAGGGCTCTGCACTTCCATTGCAGGGGACCTGCGTTTGACCTCTGGTGAGGAACTAAGATCTCACAAGCTACATGGCATAGCCAAAACAACAACAGCAACAACGTACACACATACCCACACGGAGATTTCAATATAAAAATAAAAGAGTTGTCCTTAAATGACAATTTCAGGGTGAGTTTCAACTGTAAATATATTTCAAACACAGAAAATTCTACCACTTGGTAGTCATAAAGGAAGCTATCAATTTCCTATAAAGACAAAGCAATGGATATGTAACTATATCAAAAAGCTTTAAAGTCCTTTCCAACACAAAGTAATAAAGCAGTAAGGCTACAAAAAAATATGTATGAAGTACTTCTAATGGCAAGCTAAAGAATTCCAGTGTACTTATGTGTGCAAGAGAGCCATTTAAGTGGGTTTTTAAGGTAAATCTAGGAATAAAGTTATTCTTCATTCACTCATGAATTTATTTTATTGCCTACTATCTCCACATACATTGTGCAAAGTGCTGAATATACTGAGTCAAATAAGACATGATCCCTTGGCTGCAAGCTTACAGTGAGATGTCAAGCATGGGGCAGGTACTCAGTATTTTTTGATGAAATTGATAAATACATGGTAAAAGCATACTTAGAGCACTAAGTTAAAAAAAAAAAAAAACAGGGGCATCTAAGAGTGAAAGTTTAGAGAATATTTCTCAAAGGTAGTAATAATTTTCTGAGTTTTGAAAGACAAATAGGAATTAAGATGAAGAATGAAGGAGGATCAGCCAATAAACACATACAAAAACTCAGAAGCATAATCTGTCTAGTTCTCCAGGAGCCTAGTCTGTGGGGCATGTGGAAACACCTGGCAAGGTGAAGGGAAGTCGCAAACACCATGCTATCTTGAAAATTATGGAAAGCCACTGAAAAATTAGACAGTGACATTATTTGATCTGTATTTTGCAAAGTCCACCTGGGCAAAGTAATTCAGACCAATATGACTGTTGGGATTACGATACCTGTGAATAAGAAAACTCTGTAAAAATGTATAACAATAACTTCGCTGTACACCTGAAGCTAATGCAACATTGTAAAAGACATAAAGCTCCAACAGAGAGTTCCCTGGTTGCACAGTGGTTAGGGCTCTGCACTTCCATTGCAGGGGACCTGCGTTTGACCTCTGGTGAGGAACTAAGATCTCACAAGCTACATGGCATAGCCAAAACAACAACAGCAACAACGTACACACATACCCACACGGAGATTTCAATATAAAAATAAAAGAGTTGTCCTTAAATGACAATTTCAGGGTGAGTTTCAACTGTAAATATATTTCAAACACAGAAAATTCTACCACTTGGTAGTCATAAAGGAAGCTATCAATTTCCTATAAAGACAAAGCAATGGATATGTAACTATATCAAAAGCTTTAAAGTCCTTTCCAACACAAAGTAATAAAGCAGTAAGGCTACAAAAAAATATGTATGAAGTACTTCTAATGGCAAGCTAAAGAATTCCAGTGTACTTATGTGTGCAAGAGAGCCATTTAAGTGGGTTTTTAAGGTAAATCTAGGAATAAAGTTATTCTTCATTCACTCATGAATTTATTTTATTGCCTACTATCTCCACATACATTGTGCAAAGTGCTGAATATACTGAGTCAAATAAGACATGATCCCTTGGCTGCAAGCTTACAGTGAGATGTCAAGCATGGGGCAGGTACTCAGTATTTTTTGATGAAATTGATAAATACATGGTAAAAGCATACTTAGAGCACTAAGTTAAAAAAAAAAAAAAACAGGGGCATCTAAGAGTGAAAGTTTAGAGAATATTTCTCAAAGGTAGTAATAATTTTCTGAGTTTTGAAAGACAAATAGGAATTAAGATGAAGAATGAAGGAGGATCAGCCAATAAACACATACAAAAACTCAGAAGCATAATCTGTCTAGTTCTCCAGGAGCCTAGTCTGTGGGGCATGTGGAAACACCTGGCAAGGTGAAGGGAAGTCGCAAACACCATGCTATCTTGAAAATTATGGAAAGCCACTGAAAAAATTAGACAGTGACATTATTTGATCTGTATTTTGCAAAAGCATCCAGGACTCTTTTTCTGGTGACGACAAAGTAATTCAGACCAAGCTTCCTCCTAAAGACATTTAAAAATCTGGAGGAACTTTTTTTGAATTATTGAAAAGAATCAAAGATCTAAAAAGATACTGACAAATCATCAGGCCAAGAATATCTGGAGAATTTTAACCCAGAAAACCTAAACTGGGCTTCCCTGGTGGTCCAGTGGGTAAGGACACCGCCTTGCAGTACAAGGGGTGCCGGTTCGATCCCTGGCCTGGGAAGATCCCACGTGCTGCGGAGCGGCTGGACCAATGTGTCCAATTACCGAGCCGGAGCTCCAGAGCGCATGTCCCCAGAGCCAGTGCTCTGCGACAACAGAGGCCACTGTGATGGGAGGCCCACACGGGCCAAAGAACAAAGATGGATGAAAATAGATAAATGAAAAACCAATAGAAGTGGCCCATCCGCCCTCCTCCCTCCCCAACCCACAACTCCTCCCGATAAATAAATAAATGTTTAAAAAAAAAAAAAGAAAGAAAACCTAAACCAACTTCCAGTATCAGTTAAGATGGAATAAGCCCACTACAACCTTTCTCTCCCACTGATTACAACAAAAACACAAAATGAAACCATAACGCAACTACTTGAGAAATCTGAAAAGTAAGCAAAAGCAGGAAGATTCGGAAGAAAAGTAAAATACTGAAGAAGTGACTCATGTGAAGGCAAGTTCCCTGTTTGTTTAGGCTTTTTTTCCTTTTTTATTTATTTATTTGGCTGCGCTGGATCTTAGTTGTGGCATGTGGGATCTAGTTCCCTGACCAGGGACTGAACCCAGGCCCCCTGCATTGGGAACACAGAGTTTTAACCACTGGGCCACCAGGGAAGCTCCTGTTTGTTTAGTTTTGTCCTACCTTCGCTCCTAGGAGTATTAAAGTATAAGGATCCAGCAGAACTGTAACAGGAAGTATGAGCAGCAAAAGGAAACCCTGATTTTTTTCCTTCTTCTCTTCCAGCCCTGCCTTAGTGACTCCAGGAGTGGAGGTGGAGCAGTCATGGCACCAAGGACATAAAAAACTCCAGGAGAAACTCCGTATTTCTGGCCAAAGGACAGAAGGACAGGATCCCTGTTAAGGCTGAGGGTAAGAAGGCAATGCTAGACAGAGTTGGAGAAGATTGATAACTATTTATATGACTAGGCAAAAGTTCCATAGGGAAAAGGAAGGGTGTACATGCACAAGATAGACCCAAGGCAAACATAGCAAAGGCTCTGAAACAGCTATCCAAGTTCCAAAACTAAACCAGAGTGGAGCATAAATGAAACAGACGCAGAGTAATGCAGCAAAAGCTTTGAAAACTGAACTGATAATGGAATCCCAGCACACAAAAGGTAAGATAGAACTTGTGATCTGAACTTGAGTTGCCTATTTGCTAAAATATAAACAAAAAAAAGGTTAAGAAATATGGAAGGAACACCATAGTGACCTCATTGCTATGTCTAAGGGATTTGGCATTTGCTGTTTCTTCTGCCTGAAATACTTATTCCCAAAATAGCTTTATGGTATATTCCCTCATTTATGCAGGTCTCTAATCAAATACCACTTAATCAGAAAAAACTTCCTCAAATACCATATCCCAAAATATTCTCTTTTTAAGCAGTCATCAGTACCCAACATATATTTTATTTACTCATTTATGGCATGTATCCCTTTACTAGAGTGCATACTCTACAAAAGCAGAAATTTTTTACGTTACTAATGTTTTCCCTCAGCATCTTGAACATTTCATGGTGCAGACTACTAGGCATTCTATTAAATATTGAATGAAAAAAAAAAAAAACAAGGAAAATCACAATATCAAAAACAAAGGCTTAAAAAAATAAAAAATAAAGGCTTAAGGCAAGAATACATATGGAGTTTACACTAAGTAAAAGGCAAGTATTAAGTTTTTTAGGGCAAAAGTATATCACGGAGGAAAAAAAGCAATCTCTTCAGTAAGTGGTACTGGAAAAACTAGATGCTACAAATGTAAACAAATGAAATTAGAAAACTCTCTAATACACAAAAATAAACTCAAAATGGATTAAAGAACTAAATATAATGCCAGATACTATTAAAACTCTCAGAGGAAAACATAGGCAAAACATACTTTGACATAAACTGCAGCAAGATTTTTCTCAATCCACCTCCTAGAGTAATGAAAATAAATGGGGCCTAATTAAACTTAAAAGATTTTGCACAGCAAAGAAAATCAAGAACAAAAGGACAACCCTCAGAATGGGAGAAAATACCTGCAAAGTAACCAACAAAGGATTAATGTCCAAAACATACAAACAGCTCATGCAGCTCAACATCAAACAAGCTATCCAAGTTCCAAAACTAAACCAGAGTGGAGCATAAATGAAACAGACGCAGAGTAATGCAGCAAAAGCTTTGAAAACTGAACTGATAATGGAATCCCAGCACACAAAAGGTAAGATAGAACTTGTGATCTGAACTTGAGTTGCCTATTTGCTAAAATATAAACAAAAAAAAGGTTAAGAAATATGGAAGGAACACCATAGTGACCTCATTGCTATGTCTAAGGGATTTGGCATTTGCTGTTTCTTCTGCCTGAAATACTTATTCCCAAAATAGCTTTATGGTATATTCCCTCATTTATGCAGGTCTCTAATCAAATACCACTTAATCAGAAAAAACTTCCTCAAATACCATATCCCAAAATATTCTCTTTTTAAGCAGTCATCAGTACCCAACATATATTTTATTTACTCATTTATGGCATGTATCCCTTTACTAGAGTGCATACTCTACAAAAGCAGAAATTTTTTACGTTACTAATGTTTTCCCTCAGCATCTTGAACATTTCATGGTGCAGACTACTAGGCATTCTATTAAATATTGAATGAAAAAAAAAACAAGGAAAATCACAATATCAAAAACAAAGGCTTAAAAAAATAAAAAATAAAGGCTTAAGGCAAGAATACATATGGAGTTTACACTAAGTAAAAGGCAAGTATTAAGTTTTTTAGGGCAAAAGTATATCACGGAGGAAAAAAAGCAATCTCTTCAGTAAGTGGTACTGGAAAAACTAGATGCTACAAATGTAAACAAATGAAATTAGAAAACTCTCTAATACACAAAAATAAACTCAAAATGGATTAAAGAACTAAATATAATGCCAGATACTATTAAAACTCTCAGAGGAAAACATAGGCAAAACATACTTTGACATAAACTGCAGCAAGATTTTTCTCAATCCACCTCCTAGAGTAATGAAAATAAATGGGGCCTAATTAAACTTAAAAGATTTTGCACAGCAAAGAAAATCAAGAACAAAAGGACAACCCTCAGAATGGGAGAAAATACCTGCAAAGTAACCAACAAAGGATTAATGTCCAAAACATACAAACAGCTCATGCAGCTCAACATCAAAAAAGTCTTGAGGCCTTCACTGGTAGCTCAGTGGTAAAGAGTTCACCTGCCAATGCAGGGGACAGGGATCAGGGTTCAAAGATCAGGGATCGAACCCTAATCCACGAAGATCCAACATGATGGGAAGCAACTAAGCCAGTGAGCGACAACGATGGAGCCTGTGCTCTAGAGCCTCGGAGCCGCAACAATAGAGCCCATGGGCCACAACTGCAGAAGCCCCTGTGCCCTAGAGTCTGAGTTCCACAAGAGAAGTCACCTCAACAAGAAGCCTGCTCACTTCTGCTAGAGAGTAGCCCCTACTCCCTGCAGTAAGAGAAGAGCCTGCAGTAGCAGTGAAAATCCAGAATAGCCAAATAAATAAATAATTTTTTTTTTTAAGTCTTGAAAGAGGAGCAAGGACTTCCCTAGCAGCTCTGTGGTTAGAATTCTGTCCTTTCACTGCCAAGGGCACAGGTTCACTGGCTGGGGAACTAAGATCCCACAAGCCATACAGCACAGCCATAAATAGATAAACTGAAATATGAAAAAAAGAAAAGAATATGATACACTCTTTAGTTCCCTTAAGAGAGCACCTAAAAATGTTTAAAAAGTTCTTCTATCCTTTTCCACCATCAGATCTCTGACTTAGCTTAAAACTAAACAGAAGAAAGAACTAGCAGTCTTGTCTCTCTAGCCCAGGTTACTTTCTACAAGCAATCGATATAGCACCTCTCCACTCTCATCCATATACTTTTCACCACTTTCTATATCTAGACAGAAAAGTTAATCTCAAAAGTCAAATAAACAGGTTTAGTGGAGGAGCTAATAGTGGTGCAGTACACTCTGAGAAGTATATATAGTTACAAAAGCAAAGTACTATAGGCAGCGATCAAGAACAAAAAAAACAGCAATCCTGCATACTGGAAACAACATTAACAGTTAACATTTATTAAGCACTTTGCACTGTTCTAAGCATTTTATATTTCTTACCTAATTCTCAAAACAACACTAAAAGGTGCTTTAATAAATAGAAGGTCAGAGAGACTAAATAAATTATTCAAGATCAAGCAGATAGCAATTCAGTTTGAATCTGAACAAAGGGCTACCTAACTCTGCAGTCCAAGCTCTTAGGCAGTAAGCTGTGTGATTATCAGTTAAAATTTGAAAAAACAGAAGCTATCCTAGAAAAGCAGGTACATGATATTTCCCAACAGATTCTTGGCAGAAACAAAATAATAAAGTAGAGTTAGTGTGAGATTAATGACAAAAACAAAACTTTTTTTTTTTTGGCATTTTATTGGTTTTTTATTTATTTATTTTCATCCGTCTTTATTCTTTGGCCTGTGTAGGCCTCCCATTGCAAAATGTTTGATGTTTTTCATCAAAACAAAAAATTCGTACTTTATAATTAATATCAAAATACGCATAAGATAGAAACATGCACCTTTACATATATAGCACAAACTTAAAAGAATGTTTTAAAAAAATGTTTTAGAAGAAATTTGAGAGTTCTATTTATAAATACTACACTGCTATTCTCAAGTACTATGTTTTCAGCATAGCCTTCCATCAGTATTTTCTATTATGAATATGGCTAATATCATTCTTGATTTAATTTTCTGGTTGTTCTACATAGTCTCAAGATCACTCTTTAACTGAAATGAGAATTAACCAAAAATGCCAAAGTATCAATATATCTTTTGAAACATATAATATACTCTTTCAAAAACCTCTGAGCTGGGCTTCCCCTGGTGGTCCAGTGGGTAAGGACACCGCCTTGGAGTACAAGGGGCGCCGGTTTGATCCCTGGCCTGGGAAGATCCCATGTGCCGCGCAGCGGCTGGACCAATGTGTCCAATCACCAAGCTGGAGCTCTGGAGCGCATGCACCCAGAGCTCGCGCTCTGCAACGACAGACGCCACCGCGATGGGAGGCCCACAGGGGCCAAAGAACAAAGCCGGATGAAAATAGAGAAATGAAAGCCCAATAGAAGTGGCCCGCGAAGTGGCCCACCCGCTCCCCTCCCTCCCCAACTCGACCCCCGCCCAAAATAAATAAATAAAATAAATCTTTAAAAAAACAACAACAACAAACCTTTGAGCTGTAAAAGCTCAAAGAACTAAGAAGCTAGTTATTCCTTATATAAAGAAATGGTATGGGGCTTCCCTTGTAACTCAGTGGTGAAGAGTTCACCGGCCAATGCAGGAGACATGGGTGCTATCCCTGATCCAGGAAGATCCCACAAGCTGCAGAGCAACTAAGCCCATGAACCACAAGTTTTGAGCCTGTGCTCTAAAGTCTCAGAGCTGCAACTACTGAGCCCATGTGCCGCATGAGCCTTAGAGCCCGAGTTCCACAACAAAAGAAGTCACTGCAACAAGAAGCCTGCTCATCTCAGTTAGAGAGTAGCCCCACTCCCTGCAACTAGAGAAGAGCCCATGGCAGCAGTAAAAACCCAGAATAGCCAAAAATAAATAAATAAAATTTTTTAAAAAACTATGAAACACATATAAGTTGCTCAAATAAAAATCAGTTTCAAAAGCTTAAAAAACAAGGTGTTCCCCTCTCCATATCCCACCATTAAAATAATAATTGATAAAATAATATAAAAAAACCCAACAGAAGATATTTACATTTCTAAAGCAAGAACATGCACCTTTACATATATAGCACAAACTTAAAAGAATGTTTTAAAAAAATGTTTTAGAAGAAATTTGAGAGTTCTATTTATAAATACTACACTGCTATTCTCAAGTACTATGTTTTCAGCATAGCCTTCCATCAGTATTTTCTATTATGAATATGGCTAATATCATTCTTGATTTAATTTTCTGGTTGTTCTACATAGTCTCAAGATCACTCTTTAACTGAAATGAGAATTAACCAAAAATGCCAAAGTATCAATATATCTTTTGAAACATATAATATACTCTTTCAAAAACCTCTGAGCTGGGCTTCCCCTGGTGGTCCAGTGGGTAAGGACACCGCCTTGGAGTACAAGGGGCGCCGGTTTGATCCCTGGCCTGGGAAGATCCCATGTGCCGCGCAGCGGCTGGACCAATGTGTCCAATCACCAAGCTGGAGCTCTGGGCGCATGCACCCAGAGCTCGCGCTCTGCAACGACAGACGCCACCGCGATGGGAGGCCCACAGGGGCCAAAGAACAAAGCCGGATGAAAATAGAGAAATGAAAGCCCAATAGAAGTGGCCCGCGAAGTGGCCCACCCGCTCCCCTCCCTCCCCAACTCGACCCCCGCCCAAAATAAATAAATAAAATAAATCTTTAAAAAAACAACAACAACAAACCTTTGAGCTGTAAAAGCTCAAAGAACTAAGAAGCTAGTTATTCCTTATATAAAGAAATGGTATGGGGCTTCCCTTGTAACTCAGTGGTGAAGAGTTCACCGGCCAATGCAGGAGACATGGGTGCTATCCCTGATCCAGGAAGATCCCACAAGCTGCAGAGCAACTAAGCCCATGAACCACAAGTTTTGAGCCTGTGCTCTAAAGTCTCAGAGCTGCAACTACTGAGCCCATGTGCCGCATGAGCCTTAGAGCCCGAGTTCCACAACAAAAGAAGTCACTGCAACAAGAAGCCTGCTCATCTCAGTTAGAGAGTAGCCCCACTCCCTGCAACTAGAGAAGAGCCCATGGCAGCAGTAAAAACCCAGAATAGCCAAAAATAAATAAATAAAATTTTTTAAAAAACTATGAAACACATATAAGTTGCTCAAATAAAAATCAGTTTCAAAAGCTTAAAAAACAAGGTGTTCCCCTCTCCATATCCCACCATTAAAATAATAATTGATAAAATAATATAAAACAACAGAAGATATTTACATTTCTTTGTCTTTTCTGCAGATCTGGCACAAGTTTCTTTGAGTAGATTACATAAATGCCTTGTAGCATTATTCCTGGAACAAAGGAAAGAGTTCACAAAAATGTAATCTGATCTCAAAGCAAAATCATATCTAAAAGTTATTAAACATTACTATTATAATTTTAAAGAAATTCTTAAAACATTATAACATTTATATATATCACAAACTGCTCATAAGTAACTATTTGAAGAAAAAATGGGTTGACATACTATTAGCAAAGATGATTTAATAACTGCCTTTTAAACTAACAGTCTCCTTAACAAGTTTCTACCCAAGTAGCTTTCAATAATCTTTTAGTAAACAGTTTTAGATCCACCTATAAAATAAATTGAGAGGACAGAATTGGGATCTTCATTTACAAATTACTCCAGAAATATTCTAGCTATCTTACCTTCAAAGTATAAAATGAGTAATTTTCTGAAGATTCATTCATTATATGTGAATAAGACCTCTGGTCATCTCACAGATGCAGAGAAAGCATTTGACAAAATTCAAAATCCGTTTATGATAAAAATTCTTGAAAGAGTGGGTATAGAAGGAACCTACATAAACATAATAAAAGCCATATATAGGGGCTTCCCTGATAGCTCACTGGTAAAGAGTTCACCTGACAATGCAGGAGACATGGGTGCTATCCCTAATCCAGGAAGATCCCACATACTGCAGAGCAACTAAGCCCGTGAGCCACAACTCTGGAGCCTGTGCTCTAGAGCCTCAGAGCTGCAACTATTGAGCCCATGTGCCGCAACTACTGAAGCCCGTGTGCCCTAGAGCCCAAGTTCCACAATAAGAAAAGTCACCGCAACAAGAAGCCACCTAACCTCAGCTAGAGAGTAGCCCGCACTCCCTGTAATTAGACAAGAGCCTGCAGCAGTGAAAACCCAGAATAGCCAAAAATAAATAAATTAATGAATTAATTAAAAAAAAAATCAGAGATTCATAGAGAAAAAAAAGCTATACATAACAAGTCCACAGTCAACATCATACTCAACCCTGAAAAGCTGAAAGTTTGTCCTCTAAGATCAGGAACAAGACAAGAATGCCCATTTTCACCATCACAGCAACAGACAAGAAAAAGAAATAAAAGGCACTCAAATCAGAAAGAACAAAGTAAAACTGTCACTGTTCGCAAATGACATGTTATTATATATAGAAAACCCTATGACTCCATCAAAAAACTCTTAGAACAATTAAACAAATTCAGTAAAGTTACAGGATACAAAACCAGTATACAAATATCAGTTGTATTTCTGTATACTAGTAACAAATAATCAATTTGAAAATTTAGCCACTATTGTTACATCTAATGATAGAAATCAGTTATGGTCTTGTTCCATTCATAAAGAATGATGCCTCCAAAATTACCTAGGTTATCTCAAAACTCTCTTCCTGCCCAAAATGGGCTTCCACCAGGGAAACCCAGGAATACTAGAGTGGGTAGCCATTCCCTTCTCCAGGAGATCTTCCTCTCCCAGGTATCAAGCCCGAATCTCCTGCATTGCAGGCAGATGCTTTACTGTCTGAGCCACCAGGGTGTGTGTTGGGGGAGGGGCTTCCCTGGAGAATTCCATGGACAGAAGAGTCTAGCGGGCTAGAGTCCATGGGTTTTCAAATAGTCAGACACAACTGAGCAACACTTCACAGTTCAGTGTTTGAGGCCAAAACTACACTCAACTGAATCAAGTGCTTAAAACAGAAAGATACAACACCAAAAAAAATAGTCACTCCCTCCCACCTCAGAATATGGCATAAATTCTATATTATGCTATATTATGCTACACTGTATTCTATATATCTAAACTAAAAAGTCATAGTGTTCACAAAGAAAGTCATCTGTTTATTAATGGAGGCAGCAGCCATTTTAAGAAAGCTCACAAGTTAACAAATACTGGTATTAAGGCTAAAGAAGATTTCAGATCTGTCTTATACTGTAGAAGGACTTTCCAGGTAGCTCAGTAGTAAAGAATCCACCTGCCAATGCAGGAGACACAAGAAACATGGGTTTTCTAATTTCAACTTAGTATTTGCTGTTTCTGTTTGCAGGCATTTGCAGGAATGCTTCCCTGGTCTGGAGGACCATAAAACATTCAGACCCAGGACGACTGCTGTCCTATCAAGGAGAAAAACTCAAGGTGGAACCATTAGCTCTTAAACATACATCTGGTCCCTAAATAATGGTCTGGGGTCTTGAGAAAGGGTCAAGGGCTGCTGACACAATGTCTGGAGAAACTGAGAAACCAGGGAATCCAAGAAAGCCATAAAAATGACAAACTGGGGCTTCCCTGGTGGTCCAGTGGGTAAAGACTTCGCCTTGCAGTGCAAGGGACACTAGTTCAATCCCTGGCCTGGGAAGATCCCACGTGCCGGGGAGCAGCTGAACAGGTGTGTCCAATTACGAGCCAGCACTCTGGAGTGCATGTGCCAGAGCCAGTGCTCTGCAACCAGAGAGGCCACTGCAATGAGAGGCCCACACAGTCCAAAGAATAAAGACAGATGAAAATAAGTAACTAAAAAAAAGAAAAAAAGAGGCCAAAAATTTTTTTTAAATGACAAACTGGACATTGTGACATTTAAACTCATTGGTCAGTAATTACATGCATCTGGCCCCAAGCCAACCAAAAACAAACAGATCAATTCTAATAAGATACAAGCTGCTGTTAGTCCCGCCTTTGGGGTAGCCCTTCACCCCCTCTCAGTGTCTACGCTGAGAGCTTTGTATCTCTGTCCTTTAAAACAAAACTTTGTCTACACGAGTGTTTACTGTTTGTGAAGTTCAATTTTCGGTTCTGCAAACAGAACCAGGTTCCTTGTATCAATAGGTTGTCTTTGAACTGAGCTAAAACAATCTGCTGTAAAAGCATTTTTCACTTACTAGCAACTTCACTTGACAAGGTAATAATACTTCTAGAACCACATTTAGCACTATGTTTAACTCAAAGCAAGTAGAAATAAATTGATTAGTGTGTGTGACTCATACATTCTAATCATTCAGTATTTACCTGGAAGATAAATTAAACAATTACATTTTTCTATTAAATTCTACATGGAATTCTCATCTGAAGTAATGGTTTAAATGCAGGAGACACAAGAAACATGGGTTTTCTAATTTCAACTTAGTATTTGCTGTTTCTGTTTGCAGGCATTTGCAGGAATGCTTCCCTGGTCTGGAGGACCATAAAACATTCAGACCCAGGACGACTGCTGTCCTATCAAGGAGAAAAACTCAAGGTGGAACCATTAGCTCTTAAACATACATCTGGTCCCTAAATAATGGTCTGGGGTCTTGAGAAAGGGTCAAGGGCTGCTGACACAATGTCTGGAGAAACTGAGAAACCAGGGAATCCAAGAAAGCCATAAAAATGACAAACTGGGGCTTCCCTGGTGGTCCAGTGGGTAAAGACTTCGCCTTGCAGTGCAAGGGACACTAGTTCAATCCCTGGCCTGGGAAGATCCCACGTGCCGGGGAGCAGCTGAACAGGTGTGTCCAATTACGAGCCAGCACTCTGGAGTGCATGTGCCAGAGCCAGTGCTCTGCAACCAGAGAGGCCACTGCAATGAGAGGCCCACACAGTCCAAAGAATAAAGACAGATGAAAATAAGTAACTAAAAAAAAGAAAAAAAGAGGCCAAAAATTTTTTTTAAATGACAAACTGGACATTGTGACATTTAAACTCATTGGTCAGTAATTACATGCATCTGGCCCCAAGCCAACCAAAAACAAACAGATCAATTCTAATAAGATACAAGCTGCTGTTAGTCCCGCCTTTGGGGTAGCCCTTCACCCCCTCTCAGTGTCTACGCTGAGAGCTTTGTATCTCTGTCCTTTAAAACAAAACTTTGTCTACACGAGTGTTTACTGTTTGTGAAGTTCAATTTTCGGTTCTGCAAACAGAACCAGGTTCCTTGTATCAATAGGTTGTCTTTGAACTGAGCTAAAACAATCTGCTGTAAAAGCATTTTTCACTTACTAGCAACTTCACTTGACAAGGTAATAATACTTCTAGAACCACATTTAGCACTATGTTTAACTCAAAGCAAGTAGAAATAAATTGATTAGTGTGTGTGGACTCATACATTCTAATCATTCAGTATTTACCTGGAAGATAAATTAAACAATTACATTTTTCTATTAAATTCTACATGGAATTCTCATCTGAAGTGAGAAAAGCAGAAAATAAGGTTTAGCTATTGCCCAGAAGAAAGAGAAGGAAAAGTCTAAGATGATACTAAAGTTTCAAGCTAAAGTTAATGGAAGAATGATTAGGTCACTGGCAAAAGCAGGAATTTGACAGTAAGAATTAGCTTGGAACTAAGTTGAGTCCAATTCTGCAAGACCCTGCACCAGAAACAATAATCAAACAGAAAGGTATACAAAATAGGATTATCGCAAACCTTTTCAACACCAAATTAATGACCTACCCTGCTGGTCATTTTTTTTTTTTTTAGATATAACTATTATTTTTTAATTAATTTATTTATTTTCTTGGGGGCGGGGGCGGGCGGGCGGTTCACTTCTATTGGTCTTTCATTTATCTATTTTCATCCATCTTTGTTCTTTGGCCCATGTAGGCCTCCCATCACAGCGGCCTCCGTTGTCGCAGAGCTCCGGCTCAATAATAGAACACATCAGTCCAGCCACTCCGCGGCACGTGGGATCTTCCCAGGCCAGGGATCGAACCGGCACCTCCTGCACTGCAAGGTGGCGTCCTTACCCACTGGACCACCAGGGAAGCCCCCTGCTGGTCTTTTTTCTTTTCTTTTCTTTTCTTATATATATTTTTTTTCTTTATTTTATTTTTTGCTTTTATGTGCTGGTCATTTTAAAAAGTGAGAATTTTCTTTTAAAATGTGAGAATTTATTAGTCAGTGACCACAGTTTGCCAAATGCAAGAATGTAAAATAGGTATGTCTTCCTTTTTTTCATAGCACCCAGACAGAAATCTATGCATCAACTAACATTATTCAACAGAAAGAGCTCATTTAATTTTTGGAAATTATTTGAATAATTAGTTTGAAATAAGAATACATTTGTAAAGAGCAAATACATTAAATTATTACTTACTCTTTTATTAAATCTTTATTTTCTTGAATTCCTTCTTCTAATTTCAAACTTACTTTTTCATTTTCAAACTTATTTACAAGACAGAAGAACAGTTCATCACATTTTAGCAAAATTAACATGAATATAATAACTGAGCAGCATTTCTTTACTAACATACATGATGGTCTATAAGAATTATTTTTTTAATATAAAAAAGAAACTTTTTGTCACACTTACAAAATAACCTATAAGCCTATGGGTCTTACTTTTATCAATCTAAAATTAGGTTTGCTGAATCATCTCCAAAATGTATCTAACAATATTTTAATGTAATATTATCTTCCCTAAAATTTGGAAATGATGTTTTATCTTTGTCCTAATCCAATGCTGCATTTTATCAAAGTTTTTCTTTCACTATGCCATAAAACTGAAGCTGAATAGTTTCAAATTAAAAGTTTTATCTACAACATCATTTTCTAATATTTAAAAAACACATTTATATCAACTATAATAGGAATTAATAAAAAATTAAAACCTTATAATTAAAATCATTAAGTCCTTTTATTTAAAGTAAATTACTATTTTCCTAATCATTTGATTAAGTTTTGTGCAAACTGTCCTCTGTGACCATCCTAAAGTCGAAACCTAATATTAAAGAAACTTCAAACATAGCACCAATCTTAAAACCCACATCACAGAAAGAAGACAGCCTAACTTAACTCTGAAATAAAACTCCAGTTGAAACAGTATTATAAGATTTACTATTCCATATTTTCAATTCCAAGTCTCATTATACCTGTAGTTCTTGAATGGCTTTCCGCTGTGCTTCAATTACTTTTCTATTTTCTTGCAACTTGTTTTCTTTCTGCTTCAGTTCAGATTCTATATTCACTTTCCATTTCTTGATCTTTTCAGCCTCCTTATACAGTTTTGAATATAGTCTGCTCATTGGCTCTGAGTTCTAATAAGTTTTCAAAGAATGTTAATTGTTCAAAGTTTAGTATAACTAAACTACAACTGCCTATTGAAAACATCCATGAGTATCTTAATAGTTGAGATCAAATCTCTCCTCATTTTATGCCCTAATGCCATACTGAACGCTATATTAACTTTTTTTAAACCAGTAAGTTAATACTAGCTACTTAACTTGATAATGTAGTCACCTGGTTAAGTTACTGATCACTTGACTAAGTTATTCCTTGCTGAATAAAATCAAATTACATCAAAATGTACCTAAGCCAGAAGTTAGAACTGTTTAAGTTGGTGAAAGAATCTGGCTGGTTAAAAGTTAAAATAAATCACTTTATTTATTTTATTTTATTTCATTGCTATAAATTTTAGCAATGGTCTTGTGCAACATTTTGGTTATACAAACAGCTTAATAATTAACCAAAGGATATGTAATTTAAAGTACAAGGACAAGAAAAATAATACTGAACACAAGCTCTTTCATTTACCCTCAGTTTTTATTTGGATTTCCTGTATCATCCATTTCCATATTATAAGGTAAACATCGACATTGTTTTTCTCTAATCATGCTATTTTCTCCTTGCTGATAGCTCTGATATCAAAATATATGAATAAAAGTTACTTCTAATTAAATTTGTGAAACCATAATCCCAGCAACAAACATAGAGCTTTATTAGGTTATGGAATGTCTGTTTTATAGACATCTATGTGTCATAAGAAAAAATGAGTTTTATAACTAAAATCAAAAGTAGAGTATATTCCACAAGTTCCTTAGACAGTAAGCCAAACAACTATACACACTAATACAAGAACATCTTGTAAAATAATGGCTTAAGTCTCAGCATTTGCATACATTGTATCCATCTCCCCTTTTCTATTCTTGATTTTTATGACTTAAAAGTTAAATTACCCCCTTAAAAATGGATGCTTTTATAATCCAAGAAAATATAGAGGCCTACTGTTTCAGCAAATTTAAAAGAAAAATGAAGGGGGAAGAAAGTTTTAAAGAATATAACTTAAAACATTAGCTAATATTAAACCTTTTGAAGCCTCAAAAGAAAGATAAATACAAGTAACAACAAATGATAGTCCAATTAAACGAAATTTAATAGGAATAGGAAATTTTCAGACCTCAAAACCAGAATCTTTTAATTCCTCCTGGTAATGACAACTGTCAGAATTATCAACCTAAAAATGAATAAATTTTTCCTGTGAGAAAGTATTTTGGATAAGTTTCCAAATAGTACCAATTAGATATTAAAGACTAGCAATCAAACAACTAAATATTTGTCACCTGGTTAAGTTACTGATCACTTGACTAAGTTATTCCTTGCTGAATAAAATCAAATTACATCAAAATGTACCTAAGCCAGAAGTTAGAACTGTTTAAGTTGGTGAAAGAATCTGGCTGGTTAAAAGTTAAAATAAATCACTTTATTTATTTTATTTTATTTCATTGCTATAAATTTTAGCAATGGTCTTGTGCAACATTTTGGTTATACAAACAGCTTAATAATTAACCAAAGGATATGTAATTTAAAGTACAAGGACAAGAAAAATAATACTGAACACAAGCTCTTTCATTTACCCTCAGTTTTTATTTGGATTTCCTGTATCATCCATTTCCATATTATAAGGTAAACATCGACATTGTTTTCTCTAATCATGCTATTTTCTCCTTGCTGATAGCTCTGATATCAAAATATATGAATAAAAGTTACTTCTAATTAAATTTGTGAAACCATAATCCCAGCAACAAACATAGAGCTTTATTAGGTTATGGAATGTCTGTTTTATAGACATCTATGTGTCATAAGAAAAAATGAGTTTTATAACTAAAATCAAAAGTAGAGTATATTCCACAAGTTCCTTAGACAGTAAGCCAAACAACTATACACACTAATACAAGAACATCTTGTAAAATAATGGCTTAAGTCTCAGCATTTGCATACATTGTATCCATCTCCCCTTTTCTATTCTTGATTTTTATGACTTAAAAGTTAAATTACCCCCTTAAAAATGGATGCTTTTATAATCCAAGAAAATATAGAGGCCTACTGTTTCAGCAAATTTAAAAGAAAAATGAAGGGGGAAGAAAGTTTTAAAGAATATAACTTAAAACATTAGCTAATATTAAACCTTTTGAAGCCTCAAAAGAAAGATAAATACAAGTAACAACAAATGATAGTCCAATTAAACGAAATTTAATAGGAATAGGAAATTTTCAGACCTCAAAACCAGAATCTTTTAATTCCTCCTGGTAATGACAACTGTCAGAATTATCAACCTAAAAAAATGAATAAATTTTTCCTGTGAGAAAGTATTTTGGATAAGTTTCCAAATAGTACCAATTAGATATTAAAGACTAGCAATCAAACAACTAAATATTTTTCAAGTATGCAATTCAATACCTAAACAGGTTATATCCATATATACTACACTTAACTGACCTGTTCAAGCATGGGCAAAAAGTTAACTTTTTGTAAAGCAGGATCTGCAAGAGAAAAGACAACTGGAATTAAATATGCCAACATCTTATTTTTTTATATTAAGCATTATATCTAGTTTCAATGTCAAAGCTATCAGTATAATACTTATATTTGATATCTAGCAAAGTGTGTTTTAAAAATGCTTCTACATAGTAATAGATAGTTTTTCTAGTCTCCTACCTGAATCAATGTTTTCCCTATTTTTGGAGAGATTAGTCATTGCAAATGGAAAACCAAAATCATCTTCAACACATTTGTTGAAACCCTAAAAACACAAAGAAGTTGTTAAGCATACTGTAATAAGTAGCAGTGTAATAAGTAATTGCATATACATCTGCTTTAAAAAGTGACTATAAGTGTAAATTATTCAATGTATACATAGTGTTAAAAATATCAAATGACCTTGGTATATAATTAGAGCAAAAATTTTTTATTTTCACTTACAAGAAAAATATAAACTAAAATACATGATACATGCTTTGTAAGTACTCAGGAATAATATTAGTAATCTTAATTAGTAGCTTAGAATTTTAGTTTTTCTCAATGTCATTAACATCTTTCTCCTGGAAGATCTGAGAATTTTAACTGAATAGCATTTTTAGCATTATACTCGTGGCTATAAAAACATAAGAATTTTTCTACAGCACAGAATATTAAAATATTCATTGCTTCATCCCATCTCCAACATAACGTTCCACATGAGAAATTTAAATAGATTACTTTTTAAAAAGTTTATTTTGCCTGAGAAACTTGGTATAATTCTTCTTTTCCAATAAGCAATTTAAATACAAATTTCTCTTTTGTATACTGTCAACCAGGAAGCTCAGAGTCAGATCTTAATCTCATACTAATTTTACTTGTATAATAATCTTCTTGTTTCCAATAAGCAAATTTTATTAAATAACAATTTCTCTTTGATGCTATTTTTTGGATAAGTTACCAAATAGTACCAATTAGATATTAAAGACTAGCAATCAAACAACTAAATATTTTTCAAGTATGCAATTCAATACCTAAACAGGTTATATCCATATATACTACACTTAACTGACCTGTTCAAGCATGGGCAAAAAGTTAACTTTTTGTAAAGCAGGATCTGCAAGAGAAAAGACAACTGGAATTAAATATGCCAACATCTTATTTTTTTATATTAAGCATTATATCTAGTTTCAATGTCAAAGCTATCAGTATAATACTTATATTTGATATCTAGCAAAGTGTGTTTTAAAAATGCTTCTACATAGTAATAGATAGTTTTTCTAGTCTCCTACCTGAATCAATGTTTTCCCTATTTTTGGAGAGATTAGTCATTGCAAATGGAAAACCAAAATCATCTTCAACACATTTGTTGAAACCCTAAAAACACAAAGAAGTTGTTAAGCATACTGTAATAAGTAGCAGTGTAATAAGTAATTGCATATACATCTGCTTTAAAAAGTGACTATAAGTGTAAATTATTCAATGTATACATAGTGTTAAAAATATCAAATGACCTTGGTATATAATTAGAGCAAAAATTTTTTATTTTCACTTACAAGAAAAATATAAACTAAAATACATGATACATGCTTTGTAAGTACTCAGGAATAATATTAGTAATCTTAATTAGTAGCTTAGAATTTTAGTTTTTCTCAATGTCATTAACATCTTTCTCCTGGAAGATCTGAGAATTTTAACTGAATAGCATTTTTAGCATTATACTCGTGGCTATAAAAACATAAGAATTTTTCTACAGCACAGAATATTAAAATATTCATTGCTTCATCCCATCTCCAACATAACGTTCCACATGAGAAATTTAAATAGATTACTTTTTAAAAAGTTTATTTTGCCTGAGAAACTTGGTATAATTCTTCTTTTCCAATAAGCAATTTAAATACAAATTTCTCTTTTGTATACTGTCAACCAGGAAGCTCAGAGTCAGATCTTAATCTCATACTAATTTTTACTTGTATATCAACATATTTGTTCAAATTTTCTTAATCTTCCTTGATCCCAATATACTTCTAATTTATATTTAATTGTATATAAGTTGTCTTAAATCATTTTAAGAAAGGGAAGGAGGGTGGATGAAAGTAAGCAGATCCCATTATGTATGCAGAATCCTAAAGCACCAGTGATTAAATGAATGATGCCTAAACACATTAAGTATGCTCATCATTCCTTCAAAGCAACGCTATTCAATATTCTTGAGCAAATGAGATGATATTTACTTTTTAAAAAATGTATAAAACATCACCAGGAAGAAAGGTCACTTTGCTTCATTTACTTGAAAGTGAAGAATAGTCCAATCAAAAAATATGAAAATTCACCTTGAAGAAATTAGACTCTCCTCCCGAAGTCTGAGGTTTCACTGCAGATACTTGACTGCTGCTTAATCTTGGTGGTACAAACAATTTAAAGGGCTTCTGCTTTTCCATTTTCTTTCTTCCAGTCACGTAATTACCTAACGATCAAGAAGGGGGATAAAGTGTTTTACATTGATTCATTCATGCCCTATTAGGGAATGGGCGGAACTTCTGCTGCCCTGTAAGTGGACAGCGTCCCTTATGCGGGCTTATCCCCCCACCATTCCCTCACCACCAACGCCCGTGCGGCGGCGTTCATTACCCAGAAACTCAAGCTAGGCCTCATCACCGCGACAGCCTGAAAAGAAGTCCGTTACCCCTACCAGCCCCATTAAAATTCAGCACCTTGCCGAGAAGAACCGAGGTGGTTAGACCACTCCGGAGAAGGCGCCGGGGGCTGCCTGCGTAGGAGAGCGGCAGTACCAAAATGTCGCCCAGCTCTGGGTTCCCTCCTCAGGGAAAGAACTCGACACACCTGCCCCTACGTTTAAAAAAAAAAGCTAGCGGGAAATCACGGGCTCAGTGCCCAAGCGAACCTCCACCTGGTACCTTATTAGGGCAGCAAAAAGAACCGACAAGAATTTCTACCTCCGAACCTCGGTAAACGCAGGTAAAAGCGCAATCCCAGCAGCCAGGAGCAAGGCCTCGGGCGAATGACTGTTTAACGGCTAAATAACAGTCCGCGGCGTCTGTCGTCACTTACGTAAGCTAACTCTCGCGAGATTTCCCTTCACCTTCGTAACGACTGTTACCTGGATTCTGTGGCTTAGAATTGACATTCTTTAAGCTTCTGCTAAAAGAATGTGAAGGATACTATCAAGTGCTATAATAGGTTGGAACTGAGAGTGAAAAACCTATTCCTGTCCTCCAAGAGTCCACAGTCACAAGGAAGAAACGAGTGCAAGTAGATCGTTATAGCTCCCATGACCATCCGATGGTTGTAATTTTCCAGCGGTTGGTCGGGAGCCTTGGAAAGGGAAAGTGGCCTTTCGCAGTGGCTTGGGTGGCTTGAGATTCAGGAGAGGCCTTCACGGATGTGCTACTGATCCTGCTTCCATAGGAAACAACAGAAGGGGGAATAGAGCTGTGGCTAGATAGTGAATATGGGAAGGACTATTCCTAGCTGAGGGACCGTAGGCAAAAGCGCTGGAGTTGTGAGAGACATGGGTCCGAGAGAGTGAAACCTGGTGGCAGTGTAGGTGTGCAAGGACGCAAATGAAGAAATGATCAGACTAGAGACAGCCGAGTCATCTGTGAAGTCATTGCAAAGGCTTTTGGATTTTAGACCTTGTGGACAGGAATCTTGAGAAATTTTGAGCAGGCAGGGAATCATGATCAAATTCAGAAGAAAATTCGCAGTATGAAAAATGGTTTAGGTTTACCAGACTGGATTAGGGAGACAGTTTTAATAGCCTAGGTGACTAGGGCATGAGGATCTGAGCTACGAGTGAACCCTTAAAGATGAAAATGTGTCAAATGTAAAAGATACTTAGAAAGTAAAATTAATAAGACTTGATGGCTTTTTTAAGGTGAGCAGCAAAAGAAAGAAGTCTAAAGTGACTACCCAGTTTCAGGTTTGAGCTACTAGAAGCAATAAATGTGGTGTTAGGTAACCTAGGTTTAAGCAATAGACTTTCTCCATGTACTACAAGATACTTTTCCAGAGGACTTTTTGTAATACTTTCAAATAATTCATTTTGTTTTGTGTAACTTTAAGCTATCAGATATGTAATAGTTTTTGCTAAAATTACATTTTTGAGCCAGAAAGGATGATCCAGTATAAGGCTTTTATTTTATATGAAAAGGAGTCTAGATACCCCCAGAAAACACAAAATACCCCTTTTTAAGAGATGATACCAAGAATAAGTTCACAAGATAACCCTTGGGGGGAATAGTTGACACATTTAATATATTTTATAAGTTGAAGATATGAATTCAATAATCCAATTGTTTTTAAGTTTTGCAACAGTAAAACATTCAACTATGGTCTTATTTATTTCTTGATAACAAAAATGCCATTCACAGTGTTATTTTTAGTCAGATCCAGTGTTTCAAGACAATTGGACTTCCAGAGAATTTCTCATTTTCATATATTTCATATATTTCACGTGAAAATTTAATGTTAATCCTGTTCTTATAAGGATTAAAATGTTTGTGGTAAGATTTCTTTTTTAAAAAACTTTAATATTCAGTTTAATGTTCAGGTTGTAGTTCACAACATTTTTGTCAAACAAAATTTTATATTCTTATGAAGCTTACACATGAGACAGGTACAGGGTAGAGAGATAAGAGCAGTGAGTGGACTACTCACTACTCTTATCTGAGAAGTTATCAGTAGAAGCAAGTTATCTTTTTTAAAAGAAGAGGAATCTTCTCCGCTGAGTATCAAAAGACTGCACAAAACTGGTTGATGTTCCATTGGCATGAAAATCAGATTTCAAAGTATAAAAGAAAACTGCATTTAAAGGTTAATTCATACTATAAGTCTTTTTGGAGAAAAATAATCCTATTGTCTCTTGTACTCTGTTCTCTCTTCCTTTCCCTTTGATAAAACTTTTATATTAATATTAAATTTCAAGTACACTGAATAGCTCTGAAATATGTATTCTTTTTTTATTTTTTAAAGTTGACTTTTAATTAGGAAGATAATTGCTTCATGATGTTGTATTGGTTTGCCATACATTATACCATTTTTTTCTTTGCCATTTTTTTTATTTTGCTTTATTGCTTTTATAGAGTTTTGTTGTTTACAGGTATGTATAATCCCAGATTAGTCATATGTATATCCCATCCCACCCCTCCAGGCCAAATTCACATAGTCCCCTATGTAAGGGATTCCCCCCCTTGTCTAAGCAATAGACATGTGGTGTTAGGTAACCTAGGTTTAAGCAATAGACTTTCTCCATGTACTACAAGATACTTTTCCAGAGGACTTTTTGTAATACTTTCAAATAATTCATTTTGTTTTGTGTAACTTTAAGCTATCAGATATGTAATAGTTTTTGCTAAAATTACATTTTTGAGCCAGAAAGGATGATCCAGTATAAGGCTTTTATTTTATATGAAAAGGAGTCTAGATACCCCCAGAAAACACAAAATACCCCTTTTTAAGAGATGATACCAAGAATAAGTTCACAAGATAACCCTTGGGGGGAATAGTTGACACATTTAATATATTTTATAAGTTGAAGATATGAATTCAATAATCCAATTGTTTTTAAGTTTTGCAACAGTAAAACATTCAACTATGGTCTTATTTATTTCTTGATAACAAAATGCCATTCACAGTGTTATTTTTAGTCAGATCCAGTGTTTCAAGACAATTGGACTTCCAGAGAATTTCTCATTTTCATATATTTCATATATTTCACGTGAAAATTTAATGTTAATCCTGTTCTTATAAGGATTAAAATGTTTGTGGTAAGATTTCTTTTTTAAAAAACTTTAATATTCAGTTTAATGTTCAGGTTGTAGTTCACAACATTTTTGTCAAACAAAATTTTATATTCTTATGAAGCTTACACATGAGACAGGTACAGGTAGAGATAAGAGCAGTGAGTGGACTACTCACTACTCTTATCTGAGAAGTTATCAGTAGAAGCAAGTTATCTTTTTTAAAAGAAGAGGAATCTTCTCCGCTGAGTATCAAAAGACTGCACAAAACTGGTTGATGTTCCATTGGCATGAAAATCAGATTTCAAAGTATAAAAGAAAACTGCATTTAAAGGTTAATTCATACTATAAGTCTTTTTGGAGAAAAATAATCCTATTGTCTCTTGTACTCTGTTCTCTTCCTTTCCCTTTGATAAAACTTTTATATTAATATTAAATTTCAAGTACACTGAATAGCTCTGAAATATGTATTCTTTTTTTATTTTTTAAAGTTGACTTTTAATTAGGAAGATAATTGCTTCATGATGTTGTATTGGTTTGCCATACATTATACCATTTTTTTCTTTGCCATTTTTTTTATTTTGCTTTATTGCTTTTATAGAGTTTTGTTGTTTACAGGTATGTATAATCCCAGATTAGTCATATGTATATCCCATCCCACCCCTCCAGGCCATCACATAGCCCCCATGTAAGATCCCTTAACATTGACTATAGTTATCTCTTTCACATATAATAGTATAGGGCTTCGTGTTAACTCTTTCCATATCTCTCACCCACTCATCCCTCTGCCTGATATCCATAAGTCTGTTCTCTATGACTGTTTTTCCATCAGTGCTCTGTGTGTATATTTATCAGTATGATCTTACTAGATTCCATATATATGTGTTAGTGTACTATACTTGTCCTCTTTTTTACTTACTTCACTTTGTATAATAGGTTCTAGATTCATCCATCTCATGAAATACATTTTCTGAACTACATTTTCTAAATTGCATGTGAACTAGCGTCAGGTAACCCCTAAAAATAACATAACTTTAATGCTAATTCTGTTTCTAAAAATTGATACAATTTTTGACAACTGTGTTTTTTCTTCTTTACATTTGATTCTAACAGAAAATTTTGCCATTTTGGATTTTTGAAATTAATTACATTCTCTGGTAGGGGGTAATTGAAAGTCTTTCACTCATTTGTCAATTTCTTTATAAAGTTTCTGATTAACCATAATTCCCACAAAAAATATTTTATTAACTATTATACTGTAGTTTTGGTTACATATCATAGTACTATACTGGTTCAGCCAGGCAATATCCATCAGATGCAGTGACATAAATATTGGTCAGTCTCTGGTCCAATTTTCATGTCTTCATTAGTAGATGCTAAAATAATAAAGGAAACAAATATTTTGTAGACCTTTGAAAGTATGATTATCAAATCAGTATGTTTAGATAAAAGCATAATACTGTCTTGATAAAATAAAGAATTTAGCAGACATTATACATAAGACATTTATATTTGCACTTTAGCTAGAAGAATACTGATTTTTCATATCTCCACATAGCAAAGTTTTTTTAAATTTTATTTTAAATTTTACTTTTACAGAGTTTTGTTGTTTACAGATATATATGATCCCAGATCAGTCATATGTATACCCACCCATTCCACCCCTCCAGGCCATCACACTGCACCCCTGCAGGATCCCCTTTTCTCACAGCGCAATGACAATAGCTATTTTTTTCACATATGATAGTATAGGTTTTCATTCTGTGAATTTTTTAATTCTGACAATTTCTTATTGCTTAGCTCTTTAAAATAATTTGAATCTCGGTAATAATCATTATTGTTCTTGAAAGGTAACAAGCTTTAGAGTTAGACTTCTTACACTGACACATTCATATGAGTTGTTTTTACACCTCCCTGAACTTTAATTTCCTCATTTGTAGAAGAGAAATAGTGAAATACAGCTAGCAAAGTTGTTGGAGAGTTTGATTAATGTGGTTAAAATCCAGCACAGTTCTTGACTTCATAACTGAGTCCTACTATTATTATTCTAACAGTTTCAATAGATCTCAGTATTCTAAATTTAGATGACTTAGGAAGAAAAGGTATACTTTTTTGTGAAGGAAATTAAAGAGTAGGAAAAGAATGGCTTTCATAGCACTTTATTTAATCTACTAAGTCCTTTATAAATATTTTTCATAGCACTGTGATACACTATACATTAAAGCAATAATTTTGGTTCTACTTGACTGATGAAACTAATCTTTAATTACTGAAAAAAGTGTTTTCTTTTCAATAGTAAAGACTAAAAATCATAAGATGCTATTGTTGCAGGAAGAGGGACCACTTCCAGGGCCCAAAAGTGGGCTCTTGTCTAACAGTCAGAAATGAATTATCCAAGGAGACACAGGGGCTGACAAAGCAAGAGATTTTATTGGAAAGGGGTGCCTGGGCAGAGAGCAGTAGGGTAAGGGAACCCAGGAGAACTGCTCTGTCATGTGGCTCACAGTCTCACGTTTTAAGGTAATAGGAAACAAATATTTTGTAGACCTTTGAAAGTATGATTATCAAATCAGTATGTTTAGATAAAAGCATAATACTGTCTTGATAAAATAAAGAATTTAGCAGACATTATACATAAGACATTTATATTTGCACTTTAGCTAGAAGAATACTGATTTTTCATATCTCCACATAGCAAAGTTTTTTTAAATTTTATTTTAAATTTTACTTTTACAGAGTTTTGTTGTTTACAGATATATATGATCCCAGATCAGTCATATGTATACCCACCCATTCCACCCCTCCAGGCCATCACACTGCACCCCTGCAGGATCCCCTTTTCTCACAGCGCAATGACAATAGCTATTTTTTTCACATATGATAGTATAGGTTTTCATTCTGTGAATTTTTTAATTCTGACAATTTCTTATTGCTTAGCTCTTTAAAATAATTTGAATCTCGGTAATAATCATTATTGTTCTTGAAAGGTAACAAGCTTTAGAGTTAGACTTCTTACACTGACACATTCATATGAGTTGTTTTTACACCTCCCTGAACTTTAATTTCCTCATTTGTAGAAGAGAAATAGTGAAATACAGCTAGCAAAGTTGTTGGAGAGTTTGATTAATGTGGTTAAAATCCAGCACAGTTCTTGACTTCATAACTGAGTCCTACTATTATTATTCTAACAGTTTCAATAGATCTCAGTATTCTAAATTTAGATGACTTAGGAAGAAAAGGTATACTTTTTTGTGAAGGAAATTAAAGAGTAGGAAAAGAATGGCTTTCATAGCACTTTATTTAATCTACTAAGTCCTTTATAAATATTTTTCATAGCACTGTGATACACTATACATTAAAGCAATAATTTTGGTTCTACTTGACTGATGAAACTAATCTTTAATTACTGAAAAAAGTGTTTTCTTTTCAATAGTAAAGACTAAAAATCATAAGATGCTATTGTTGCAGGAAGAGGGACCACTTCCAGGGCCCAAAAGTGGGCTCTTGTCTAACAGTCAGAAATGAATTATCCAAGGAGACACAGGGGCTGACAAAGCAAGAGATTTTATTGGAAAGGGGTGCCTGGGCAGAGAGCAGTAGGGTAAGGGAACCCAGGAGAACTGCTCTGTCATGTGGCTCACAGTCTCAGGTTTTAAGGTAATAGGATTAGTTTCTAAGTTGTCTTTGGCCAATCATTCTGACTCAGAGTTCTTCCTGGTGGCCCACGTATTGCTCACCCAAGATGGATGTCAACGAGAAGGATTCTGGGAAGTGGTTCAACATGTAGTGTCTCCTTTTCACCTTTCCTGAACTCTTCTGGTTAGTGGTGGCTTATTAGTTCCATGTTCTTTACCAAGTCCTACTGTCATAAAATAATTCACACAAATGGTTACTATGGAGCCTAGGTAGGGTGAGTGGTTTCAGTGAGTGTGCTTCCCTTAATGTTAGGAGGAAAACGTATTCAAAATCTAAGACTATCTCTCATGGAAAAGCTATTTTTGTTATTTCCTAGGAAGGAACTCCAAAAACGATGCATCTTTGAATAGACTTAAACAGGAAATCACAGTTAAAGAAATTGGAAATTATTAAAATAAATGTCACTCTAGAGTTATGATATTTTATAGCTTTATCCTCTCTATTAGAAGACAAAGACTGGGAACTTCCCTGTGGTCCAGTGACTAAGACTCTTCACTCCCAATGCAGGGGGAATTGGGTTCAATCTCTGGTTAAGGAACTAGATCCCACACGTCACAACCAAAATTTCACTTGCCTCAACTAAAGATTCTGCATGCTGCAACGAAAAAAATGCCCCAAGTGCTACAGCTAAGACTGATGCAGTCAAATAAATTAAAAATAAAATTAGATGCTTACTCCCCCCAAAAAAGGAGAAAAGAAGGTAAAGACTGTTTTCACCTTTTAGAAGAACCAAAAAAGAATAAAAGGGGTTTAAAATTGTATCAAAATATATACATGACAAACTTCTAAGACAGCTTCTGAGATTATGTTCAAAAACGTTTTACTTTGATTTATTTCTCGTCTGCTGGGGTCATGGCAAGGGTTTCTACATTCGTGAAGATGATTAAAATAGTAATATCTCTGAAATTTGTCTTCTGTATTATTTACTAGGCTCCGTGTTCCTTTAAAAGTACTCGAATCTCCCACTCTGATAGTGCAGTAGCAATCATGTAGAGGAAGTACTGAATAGAACAGATGAAGCAAAATTGCTGTCATGGGCAAGTAAAGGCATGTTCGCTTCTCACAGGAAAGATTAAGAAAAGATATCCAGGCTGAGCAGACAAATGTCTCCTCACATTAAGGATAAGCGTTGCCTGCAAGCCTCGCCTCTCTGAGCCCAATACAGAGCACAAAGGTTCTTCCTCTTAAGCTCCCTTTGTAACTTACGAACTGTAAGAATGTCCTCTAGAGCAAAGGTGTTGGTGGGGAGAAAGGGCTCGGTGATGACCTCTTTGCATCTCTAGAACTCGGTAGGGTGCATTTTTTGAAGTTTCATTTTTTTGAGTGGGGGGCTTCCCTTAATGTTAGGAGGAAAACGTATTCAAAATCTAAGACTATCTCTCATGGAAAAGCTATTTTTGTTATTTCCTAGGAAGGAACTCCAAAAACGATGCATCTTTGAATAGACTTAAACAGGAAATCACAGTTAAAGAAATTGGAAATTATTAAAATAAATGTCACTCTAGAGTTATGATATTTTATAGCTTTATCCTCTCTATTAGAAGACAAAGACTGGGAACTTCCCTGTGGTCCAGTGACTAAGACTCTTCACTCCCAATGCAGGGGGAATTGGGTTCAATCTCTGGTTAAGGAACTAGATCCCACACGTCACAACCAAAATTTCACTTGCCTCAACTAAAGATTCTGCATGCTGCAACGAAAAAAATGCCCCAAGTGCTACAGCTAAGACTGATGCAGTCAAATAAATTAAAAAAAAAAAAAATTAGATGCTTACTCCCCCCAAAAAAGGAGAAAAGAAGGTAAAGACTGTTTTCACCTTTTAGAAGAACCAAAAAAGAATAAAAGGGGTTTAAAATTGTATCAAAATATATACATGACAAACTTCTAAGACAGCTTCTGAGATTATGTTCAAAAACGTTTTACTTTGATTTATTTCTCGTCTGCTGGGGTCATGGCAAGGGTTTCTACATTCGTGAAGATGATTAAAATAGTAATATCTCTGAAATTTGTCTTCTGTATTATTTACTAGGCTCCGTGTTCCTTTAAAAGTACTCGAATCTCCCACTCTGATAGTGCAGTAGCAATCATGTAGAGGAAGTACTGAATAGAACAGATGAAGCAAAATTGCTGTCATGGGCAAGTAAAGGCATGTTCGCTTCTCACAGGAAAGATTAAGAAAAGATATCCAGGCTGAGCAGACAAATGTCTCCTCACATTAAGGATAAGCGTTGCCTGCAAGCCTCGCCTCTCTGAGCCCAATACAGAGCACAAAGGTTCTTCCTCTTAAGCTCCCTTTGTAACTTACGAACTGTAAGAATGTTTCCCCTCTAGAGCAAAGGTGTTGGTGGGGGAGAAAGGGCTCCGGTGATGACCTCTTTTGCATCTCTAGAGAAACGAAAAGCTTATTTATGATTACTAATTAACTTAAGAGTTCTAGTTGGAAAAAATATAAAAAGGGTAAAGGAAGAATGTGCGGGAGGCTCGCTCACAGAGATCAGCTGCACCCGATGTGAGGTCGAGACTCTCTAGCTCTGAGGTAAGAACATCTGTTTGCATTTGATTGAGTTCTGATTATTTGTGCTTGCCTTTATTTGAATCTTGATTAATGGAATCTTGATTCTGATTATTATATGTTTTATGATTAATAAAACCACTCTTGGTTTGACAATACTCGAGACCACAACACTTTATTGTCAAAATCCCAGGGTCACGACCCTGAGGGGACTACACTGTGACTGTGAAAAAGTCTCTGATCTATTTAATATAGTGCCTCTTAGTGAGAACTAGTAAGAATAGGAATCAGAGTAAGCTCCAGCACAGCGGCCACAACAGTGCACCTTCCTTTTATAATTTTATTGATTTGGTTTTTTATTTTTTATATATATATTTTTGGCTGTGCTGGGTCTTCATTGCCACACAGGTTTTCTTCTAGCTGTAGCAAGTGAGGGTTACTCTCTAGTTTCAGTGCCCGACTTCTCATGGCAGTTGCTTCTCTTGCTTCAGAACACGGGCTCCAGGGCACACTAGCTTCAGTTTTGGTGGCACGTGGGCTGAATAGTTGTGGTTCCTAAGCTCTAGAGAACAGGCTCAATAGTAGTGGCACATGGGACTAGTCACTCCTCACCATGTGGGATCCTCCAGGATCAGGGATCAAATCCATGTCTCCTGCATTGGCAGACAGATTCTCTACCACTAAGCCACCAAGGAATCCCAAGTACACTTTCAATATGAAGTCTTCCTTCAAAAGTAAGAACTAAAATCAAAAGATCAGTTTGTATCACAAGGCAGGGGTTCGCTTCTCACAGGAAAGATTAAGAAAAGATATCCAGGCTGAGCAGACAAATGTCTCCTCACATTAAGGATAAGCGTTGCCTGCAAGCCTCGCCTCTCTGAGCCCAATACAGAGCACAAAGGTTCTTCCTCTTAAGCTCCCTTTGTAACTTACGAACTGTAAGAATGTTTCCCCTCTAGAGCAAAGGTGTTGGTGGGGGAGAAAGGGCTCCGGTGATGACCTCTTTTGCATCTCTAGAGAAACGAAAAGCTTATTTATGATTACTAATTAACTTAAGAGTTCTAGTTGGAAAAAATATAAAAAGGGTAAAGGAAGAATGTGCGGGAGGCTCGCTCACAGAGATCAGCTGCACCCGATGTGAGGTCGAGACTCTCTAGCTCTGAGGTAAGAACATCTGTTTGCATTTGATTGAGTTCTGATTATTTGTGCTTGCCTTTATTTGAATCTTGATTAATGGAATCTTGATTCTGATTATTATATGTTTTATGATTAATAAAACCACTCTTGGTTTGACAATACTCGAGACCACAACACTTTATTGTCAAAATCCCAGGGTCACGACCCTGAGGGGACTACACTGTGACTGTGAAAAAGTCTCTGATCTATTTAATATAGTGCCTCTTAGTGAGAACTAGTAAGAATAGGAATCAGAGTAAGCTCCAGCACAGCGGCCACAACAGTGCACCTTCCTTTTATAATTTTATTGATTTGGTTTTTTATTTTTTATATATATATTTTTGGCTGTGCTGGGTCTTCATTGCCACACAGGTTTTCTTCTAGCTGTAGCAAGTGAGGGTTACTCTCTAGTTTCAGTGCCCGACTTCTCATGGCAGTTGCTTCTCTTGCTTCAGAACACGGGCTCCAGGGCACACTAGCTTCAGTTTTGGTGGCACGTGGGCTGAATAGTTGTGGTTCCTAAGCTCTAGAGAACAGGCTCAATAGTAGTGGCACATGGGACTAGTCACTCCTCACCATGTGGGATCCTCCAGGATCAGGGATCAAATCCATGTCTCCTGCATTGGCAGACAGATTCTCTACCACTAAGCCACCAAGGAATCCCAAGTACACTTTCAATATGAAGTCTTCCTTCAAAAGTAAGAACTAAAATCAAAAGATCAGTTTGTATCACAACAGGTTAATTGGCTCTTCATATACAAAAAATCCTAAATACTATTAGTTTTATTTGTGAAATACTTTTTAGCAATAATCCTGTTTAGTTCTTTCCAAACTTCTCTTTGACTCTCAAGTCAATTAAAGAAAATTCAGAGTGAATATGAAACTAAAATGTCAGAGAAAAAAAAATGTCAGAGAGGAAATTTTTCAAGAAACACTATAATTGTCATTTAACTATAATTATCATTTAATCTTTAAGATTTTAACATTATAGATTTGATAGTATCAAGAATTTGGTTTATTAAACATTACATGGGCACTCTAGATTAAAGAATTTTCAGAGTATTTCCTGGTTGTCCAGTGGTTGGGACTCTGTGCTCTCACTGTCAAGGACATGGATTCAATCCCAATCAGGGAACTAAGACCCCCACGAAGCTGATAATAATAAAACAAAAAATTTTCAGGCTTCCCTGGTAGCTCAGTGGTAGTGTTTGCCTGCCAATGCAGGGAACACGGGTTTGATCCCTGATCCAGGAAGATTCCACATGCTGCGGAGCAGCTAAGCCCGTGAGCCACAGCTACTGAACCTGTGCTCTTGAGGCTCAGAGCCACAACTGCTGAGCCCATGTGCTGCAACTACTGAAGCCCATGTGCCCTAGAGCCCGAGTTCCACAACAAGAGAAGTCACTGCCACAAGAAACCTGCTCACCTCAACTAGAGAAATAGCCCCCACTCCCTGCAACTAGAGAAGAGCCTGTGGCAGCAGTGAAAACCCAGAATAGCCAAAAATAAATAAATAAAATTTAAAAAATAATAATTTTCAGATAAGAACATTTTAGCCCCTCTAATCACAAATTTAATTGAGCTCAATTTATGGCACACCTCAATAGGAAGTTCTTAAGAAACATTAATGATTGCTCCAAATTTCTTGCTACTTGACTATAAACTAAGTAGTCTCTGACTACTGAAGCAGAACAAAGATAAATGAAACATGATCCTGGGCTTCCCCTGGTGGTCCAGTGGGTAAGGACACCGCCTTGCAGTGCAAGGGGCTCCGGTTCGAGCCCTGGCCTGGGAAGATCCCACGTGCCGCGGAGCGGCTGGACCGATGTGTCCAATTACCAAGCCGGAGCTCTGGCGCGCATGCACCCAGAGCCGGCGCTCTGCGACGACAGAGGCCACTGCGATGCGAGAACCACAGGAGCCAAAGAACAAAGACGGATGAAAATAGAGAAATGAAAGACCAATAGAAGTGGCCCGCCCATCCCCCTCCCTCCCCATCCCACCCCCCAAAAGGTAAATAAATAATATTTTAAAAAATAAATAAATAAATAAAACATGATCCTTTCTAGAATCGGAAGTAGAACATATATATAAGTAACTACTACACAGGGTAGAACATAATAAGTGCTAAGCAGACAAAGACCTATGAGGACACAGCTGAGGAAGATAAGTAAATAATTAGCATAGCTCACAATAAGCATTTGTAGATGACATTTATCACACTTTCTACCACCTGGTACCTGAAACTTTTCATTATACTTGGAAAAGTTCCTCTCCTCATGATTCTTCGTAAGGTAGAACTCAGGTTCACTATGGAAACTAAAAATGTGGCTTCCTCCCTTGCAACTAGAACATGGACTCATGACTTAGTCTCAACTAAACATATATTCCCCACTCTCCCACTCTTCCCAATAGAAAAGATTGCACAGAACTCTCTGTGGTAGTGGCTGCAAGTGCAAATAATGTTCCTGGAGCAACTTAACATATTTGACGTATTTGAAAACTCTCTGAAGAGCAAACCGAAGCACCTAGTGAAGATGGAGGTTGTAATATTCTCACTAGACAAGTTCTACAACATGATTTCTACCATTGTTCCTTGTTGCACAACTGTGAACCTGATTTTCCAGTCTTCCTAGTGGATCTTTAGGCACCTCAATAGGAAGTTCTTAAGAAACATTAATGATTGCTCCAAATTTCTTGCTACTTGACTATAAACTAAGTAGTCTCTGACTACTGAAGCAGAACAAAGATAAATGAAACATGATCCTGGGCTTCCCCTGGTGGTCCAGTGGGTAAGGACACCGCCTTGCAGTGCAAGGGGCTCCGGTTCGAGCCCTGGCCTGGGAAGATCCCACGTGCCGCGGAGCGGCTGGACCGATGTGTCCAATTACCAAGCCGGAGCTCTGGCGCGCATGCACCCAGAGCCGGCGCTCTGCGACGACAGAGGCCACTGCGATGCGAGAACCACAGGAGCCAAAGAACAAAGACGGATGAAAATAGAGAAATGAAAGACCAATAGAAGTGGCCCGCCCATCCCCCTCCCTCCCCATCCCACCCCCCAAAAGGTAAATAAATAATATTTTAAAAAATAAATAAATAAATAAAACATGATCCTTTCTAGAATCGGAAGTAGAACATATATATAAGTAACTACTACACAGGGTAGAACATAATAAGTGCTAAGCAGACAAAGACCTATGAGGACACAGCTGAGGAAGATAAGTAAATAATTAGCATAGCTCACAATAAGCATTTGTAGATGACATTTATCACACTTTCTACCACCTGGTACCTGAAACTTTTCATTATACTTGGAAAAGTTCCTCTCCTCATGATTCTTCGTAAGGTAGAACTCAGGTTCACTATGGAAACTAAAAATGTGGCTTCCTCCCTTGCAACTAGAACATGGACTCATGACTTAGTCTCAACTAAACATATATTCCCCACTCTCCCACTCTTCCCAATAGAAAAGATTGCACAGAACTCTCTGTGGTAGTGGCTGCAAGTGCAAATAATGTTCCTGGAGCAACTTAACATATTTGACGTATTTGAAAACTCTCTGAAGAGCAAACCGAAGCACCTAGTGAAGATGGAGGTTGTAATATTCTCACTAGACAAGTTCTACAACATGATTTCTACCATTGTTCCTTGTTGCACAACTGTGAACCTGATTTTCCAGTCTTCCTAGTGGATCTTTAGGCAACTCAATATCCTTAAAAATATATAATTCTCTGTTCTAACCAACTGGAATTTTATTCTACAGCTAACTCCTAAGAATGTCAAAGGACAGCTTAATAAATGTTAATCCGGCCTTCAAATTCAAGCTAATGGAACTTGATCAGGAGGACCTAATGACATTCATTCATCCACAATATTTATTGACTACCTACTATTTCTCAGACACTCTGCTGGTGCCAAGGATCAGTGACAGCAAAAATAAACATTATCGCAACTCCAGTGGAGACTGTCTTGTGAGGAAACAAAGTAATCTCATAATCATATTGATGAAATATCACTATAAATAAAATAAATGTGTTAAAGGACATAGTTTTATGACAGTATGTAATAAAAGAACCTAGCCAAGACTGACAGATTTCAGAAAGCTTCCCAAATGAAGAACTGAGTTGAGATCTGAAGAATTAAAGGCATTTGATTTAGGCCTTGAAGGATTTCAAGCAAGTTTGCAAGACTGAAAGTGTCAGATCAGTGATCATGTTAGACACCGTATTTCCTGAAACTATGAGAGTTGGAGGCCAACAGAGAATGGCAACCTTTTAAATTTTTAATAGCTCTTTTTTGTTGTTATTACTGAGCTAGATTGATATGCAACACTTTTAGTTTTAGATGTACAACTTAATGATTCAATGCGTGTATATTTTTTGAAATGATCGTCAAAGTAAGTCCAGGCAACATCCATTACCACACATTTTCCCCTTGTGATAAAACCCCTCAAGATCGACTCTCCTAGCCCAAAAAAATACATAATATACCCCATTTTAAATAACTAAAAATGTGGCTTCCTCCTTGCAACTAGAACATGGCTCAACTAAACAATATATTCCCCACTCTCCCACTCTTCCCAATAGAAAAGATTGCACAGAACTCTCTGTGGTAGTGGCTGCAAGTGCAAATAATGTTCCTGGAGCAACTTAACATATTTGACGTATTTGAAAACTCTCTGAAGAGCAAACCGAAGCACCTAGTGAAGATGGAGGTTGTAATATTCTCACTAGACAAGTTCTACAACATGATTTCTACCATTGTTCCTTGTTGCACAACTGTGAACCTGATTTTCCAGTCTTCCTAGTGGATCTTTAGGCAACTCAATATCCTTAAAAATATATAATTCTCTGTTCTAACCAACTGGAATTTTATTCTACAGCTAACTCCTAAGAATGTCAAAGGACAGCTTAATAAATGTTAATCCGGCCTTCAAATTCAAGCTAATGGAACTTGATCAGGAGGACCTAATGACATTCATTCATCCACAATATTTATTGACTACCTACTATTTCTCAGACACTCTGCTGGTGCCAAGGATCAGTGACAGCAAAAATAAACATTATCGCAACTCCAGTGGAGACTGTCTTGTGAGGAAACAAAGTAATCTCATAATCATATTGATGAAATATCACTATAAATAAAATAAATGTGTTAAAGGACATAGTTTTATGACAGTATGTAATAAAAGAACCTAGCCAAGACTGACAGATTTCAGAAAGCTTCCCAAATGAAGAACTGAGTTGAGATCTGAAGAATTAAAGGCATTTGATTTAGGCCTTGAAGGATTTCAAGCAAGTTTGCAAGACTGAAAGTGTCAGATCAGTGATCATGTTAGACACCGTATTTCCTGAAACTATGAGAGTTGGAGGCCAACAGAGAATGGCAACCTTTTAAATTTTTAATAGCTCTTTTTTGTTGTTATTACTGAGCTAGATTGATATGCAACACTTTTAGTTTTAGATGTACAACTTAATGATTCAATGCGTGTATATTTTTTGAAATGATCGTCAAAGTAAGTCCAGGCAACATCCATTACCACACATTTTCCCCTTGTGATAAAACCCCTCAAGATCGACTCTCCTAGCAACCTACAAATATACAACATATTTAACTACATTTACCATGCTGTCATTACATCTGCAAGACTCGTTTATTTTATAACTGGAAGTCTGTATCCTTTTTTTACATTTACCAATTTCACTCATACCCCATGCCCACCTTTGGCTATCACAAATCTGTTCTCTGTATCTATATGTTTGAGGATTTTATTTGTCTGTTTGCTTGTTCATTTTTAGGTTCTACACATAAAATGAGATTTTTTTTTCTGTTTGACATTTCATTTTGCATAATGCCTCAAGGTCCATTTATGTTGCAAAAGGCAAGATTTCATCCTTTTTTATGACTGAATAATAATTCACTATACACATATACCACATTTTTTTAATCAGTTTATCTATGAGGATTAACACAAAAAGGAAAATGCCAAGACACATTGTAATTAAAATGACAAAACTTAAAGACAGGAACTTTCCTAGTGGTCCAGTGGTTAAGAATCCGCATTGCAGTGCAGGGAACACAGGTTCTATTCCTAGTCAGAGAACTAAGATCCCTCATGCCATAGAGCAACTAAAACTTGGTATAGACAAATAAATAAATATTTTAAAAAACTAAAGATAGAAAATTCAAAAAGCATCTGACTAAAAGCAACAAATAATATACAAGGGAATTCCCATAAGGTTATCGGTTGATTTTTTATTTTTTTCAGCAGAAACTCTACAGGCCAAAAGGGAGAGGTGCAGCATATTTAAAGTGTTGAAAGGGAAGAACCTATCATCAAGAATACTCTATCCAGTAAGTTTTATTCTCTTCAGTGAACTAAAGTTGATTCTATAGGTTGGCTTTTGTAAGTACTGAAGAATTAAAGGCATTTGATTTAGGCCTTGAAGGATTTCAAGCAAGTTTGCAAGACTGAAAGTGTCAGATCAGTGATCATGTTAGACACCGTATTTCCTGAAACTATGAGAGTTGGAGGCCAACAGAGAATGGCAACCTTTTAAATTTTTAATAGCTCTTTTTTGTTGTTATTACTGAGCTAGATTGATATGCAACACTTTTAGTTTTAGATGTACAACTTAATGATTCAATGCGTGTATATTTTTTGAAATGATCGTCAAAGTAAGTCCAGGCAACATCCATTACCACACATTTTCCCCTTGTGATAAAACCCCTCAAGATCGACTCTCCTAGCAACCTACAAATATACAACATATTTAACTACATTTACCATGCTGTCATTACATCTGCAAGACTCGTTTATTTTATAACTGGAAGTCTGTATCCTTTTTTTACATTTACCAATTTCACTCATACCCCATGCCCACCTTTGGCTATCACAAATCTGTTCTCTGTATCTATATGTTTGAGGATTTTATTTGTCTGTTTGCTTGTTCATTTTTAGGTTCTACACATAAAATGAGATTTTTTTTTCTGTTTGACATTTCATTTTGCATAATGCCTCAAGGTCCATTTATGTTGCAAAAGGCAAGATTTCATCCTTTTTTATGACTGAATAATAATTCACTATACACATATACCACATTTTTTTAATCAGTTTATCTATGAGGATTAACACAAAAAGGAAAATGCCAAGACACATTGTAATTAAAATGACAAAACTTAAAGACAGGAACTTTCCTAGTGGTCCAGTGGTTAAGAATCGCATTGCAGTGCAGGGAACACAGGTTCTATTCCTAGTCAGAGAACTAAGATCCCTCATGCCATAGAGCAACTAAAACTTGGTATAGACAAATAAATAAATATTTTAAAAAACTAAAGATAGAAAATTCAAAAAGCATCTGACTAAAAGCAACAAATAATATACAAGGGAATTCCCATAAGGTTATCGGTTGATTTTTTATTTTTTTCAGCAGAAACTCTACAGGCCAAAAGGGAGAGGTGCAGCATATTTAAAGTGTTGAAAGGGAAGAACCTATCATCAAGAATACTCTATCCAGTAAGACCCTCATTCAGACTTGATGGGGAAATCATCTGTCAGTGAACTAAAGTTGATTCTATAGGTTGGCTTTTGTAAGTACTGTATATATTTCAATGAACATGGGGGTGCCCATACCTTTTTGAGTTAGTGTTTTTATTTTCTTCACATAAATACCCAGAAATTGAATTGCTGCATCATATTATAATTCTACTTTTAATTTTTTGAGTAACCTCCATACTATTTTTCATAATGATGTCAGTCACTACTTGAGAGGGTTCAGAGATTAATATTATCAAAGAAAAGTCAAGATTCCAAAAAGAGAGAAAGATAGGAAAAATATGTTAGGATAATTCAGGCAACTGAAAGCTTTATTTACAAAACAAAGGATGTTTCTGAGGGCACATCATTAAGCCAACAGTCTCTAAATTAGGATATGGATACCCAGTAAATGCATGAAAACATCCTTACATCACTGAAGGAAGTTTTTGAGAAGTCAATTTCAAGAACATCAAGAAGTCTTTTTCACAACTGATCTGTGTAAGGATAAGTCTATGTTCTAATAATAATTATCCTACTTTATAAAAGGAGTATATATTCCTCATCCAACCCAAATATTACCATGATACTTTCCCTGGGTCATATTTTCAGAGCATCAGACAAAAGCACAAATGAAAACACTAGCTTGGGGAAAATCTCTAACAATAAAATAAACCACATTAACACATAGGACTTCCTACCTTTCTTAGTAAGACTTAGCATTTGATATTGGGTATTTTGGTGCATTTTAGGATATTCTGAATTCAGAACAGATGAATAAATATAAAGTAGTGAAGATCTTTATTTTAAATATAAATGGAATACACATTTAATATCTTATTTACTTATGTATATTATATAAGTATAATATATGTAAATGGAATATTTGGGAGACTCCCACATTTTTTGAGATACACTGACTAAAATTTACAGGTAAATGATGTACTTCACTAGATTAAGTATTAAAATCAAATTAATCAAATTATATAATTAAATGTTGCAGTTAGTTACTATCATCTTATAAATGTCTATTATTTCCTACCTAATTTTATTAAAAAAATAAATGTATTCAGATACAGAGAACAAACTAGTGCTTACTAGTGGGGAGGGGTGAAGAAATGGGAATATAGACTACAGGGATGTATTGTACAACACAGGGAGTGTAGCCAATATTTTATAATAACTTTAAATGGAATATAACCTTTAAAAATTTGATGAAAAATTAAAAATGCAAAAAATTCATAAAAATAAGTATTTAGAGGCCCACAGGAGCCAAAGAACAAAGACGGATGAAAATAGAGAAATGAAAGACCAATAGAAGTGGCCCGCCCGCTCCCCTCCCTCCCCAACCCGACCCACGCCCAAAATAAATAAATAAATAAATCTTTAAAAAAAATAAATAAATAAGTATTTATATTTATGGTGAAAAATCACAGACAACAATTTAAAAATGATAAGTAGGTCGATGTTTTTTTCAAAATTCCTGTAGAGAATATACAACTATATGAGGAAAAGGTTATGTTCATCCTTGGGTGAATGCGAGCAGTCATCATAGTTTCATTTCACAAGCACTACATTTTTTTAAAATTTTAATCTGAGTGTCGTCTTAGACAAGTTTGTTGAGGGAGACATACTCTCTTGAATTCTTCACCTCAGAGCCTTCCAATCCCTATTATTAGCTCTTAGCTCAACCAACTCATTTACTATTCCTGGTATGATCCCTCTTGGGCTAGAAATAGTATGTATTTGGAATAACACCAGGAGGTAGTTGTTGAGAGACAGCTCTGCCAGGGCCTCTCTCATTGCAGAGCACCGACTCTAGGCACATGTGCACCAGAGCTCTGGCTCAGTAGTTGGACACATCGGTCCAGCTGCTCCGCGGTACGTGGGATCTTCCCAGGCCAGGGATCAAACCAGCACCCCTTGAACAGCAAGACAGTGTTCTTACCCACTGGACCACCAGGGAATCCCAACAAATGATATACTCTTTAATTCACTTTTGTAATTACTTTATTCCAAACCATAGCTCCCACCCTGTCCTGACACTACACTATAGTGTAGTGGTAAAGAGTAATGGTTCTGAAATTAGACTCCCAAGTCTTATCTTGGCTCTGGAACATATAAATGTATTAAAAAAAGATACAGAGAACAAACTAGTGCTTACTAGTGGGGAGGGGTGAAGAAATGGGAATATAGACTACAGGGATGTATTGTACAACACAGGGAGTGTAGCCAATATTTTATAATAACTTTAAATGGAATATAACCTTTAAAAATTTGATGAAAAATTAAAAATGCAAAAAATTCATAAAAATAAGTATTTAGAGGCCCACAGGAGCCAAAGAACAAAGACGGATGAAAATAGAGAAATGAAAGACCAATAGAAGTGGCCCGCCCGCTCCCCTCCCTCCCCAACCCGACCCACGCCCAAAATAAATAAATAAATAAATCTTTAAAAAAAATAAATAAATAAGTATTTATATTTATGGTGAAAAATCACAGACAACAATTTAAAAATGATAAGTAGGTCGATGTTTTTTTCAAAATTCCTGTAGAGAATATACAACTATATGAGGAAAAGGTTATGTTCATCCTTGGGTGAATGCGAGCAGTCATCATAGTTTCATTTCACAAGCACTACATTTTTTTAAAATTTTAATCTGAGTGTCGTCTTAGACAAGTTTGTTGAGGGAGACATACTCTCTTGAATTCTTCACCTCAGAGCCTTCCAATCCCTATTATTAGCTCTTAGCTCAACCAACTCATTTACTATTCCTGGTATGATCCCTCTTGGGCTAGAAATAGTATGTATTTGGAATAACACCAGGAGGTAGTTGTTGAGAGACAGCTCTGCCAGGGCCTCTCTCATTGCAGAGCACCGACTCTAGGCACATGTGCACCAGAGCTCTGGCTCAGTAGTTGGACACATCGGTCCAGCTGCTCCGCGGTACGTGGGATCTTCCCAGGCCAGGGATCAAACCAGCACCCCTTGAACAGCAAGACAGTGTTCTTACCCACTGGACCACCAGGGAATCCCAACAAATGATATACTCTTTAATTCACTTTTGTAATTACTTTATTCCAAACCATAGCTCCCACCCTGTCCTGACACTACACTATAGTGTAGTGGTAAAGAGTAATGGTTCTGAAATTAGACTCCCAAGTCTTATCTTGGCTCTGGAACATATAAACGGTATAACCTACAGAAAATTACACAGTTCTTCTCTGTTAAAGTAGGGATAATGATAATACCTACCACATAGGATTGTTGTGAAAGTTATGAAGAAAAGTTTAGATCATTTCATTGCACGTAGTGAATGTTTTAAAATATAAACTACCTTATTTTTATTGTGCATTAGCCAATGATCCAGAACTTGATCTTTTAATAGCTATATTCTCATGTTTACTTACTTATACCCCATAAAATTCATGAAGGTAAAGTATAAATTTCAGTGGTTTTCAGTATATTTACAGAGTAGTACAACCATCATCACAGTCTAACTTTAGAACAGTTTCATCACTCCCCAAACAGAGTTTCATTTTTGAGGCCTGAAATACTAAGAATATTCTGAATTAAATTCTTGAAGAAAGGCCAAGAGTTCAACAGGGAAGACCAAATACTGATGACAGTCCAATGAGCAGGACAGTAAACTAAAAGTGAAGCCAAGAATCTGAGTCAGATAGAAACAGGGTTGGAAAGGAAATGAGGTTTAATACTAATACTTAGTCACAAACAGCACTAGACTGTCTCTGTATAACATTACCATGTATGCCAGCCTGGTTTGAAGATGTAGCATTAGGGAAAGTATCTCACTCTACACAGTCAGACATACTTTGGGATGGAAAAGCCAGGATTGTTCCAAGATTTCTGCCCAAATTACCATAACAGGCAAAAAAACAGGAGGTAGTTGTTGAGAGACAGCTCTGCCAGGGCCTCTCTCATTGCAGAGCACCGACTCTAGGCACATGTGCACCAGAGCTCTGGCTCAGTAGTTGGACACATCGGTCCAGCTGCTCCGCGGTACGTGGGATCTTCCCAGGCCAGGGATCAAACCAGCACCCCTTGAACAGCAAGACAGTGTTCTTACCCACTGGACCACCAGGGAATCCCAACAAATGATATACTCTTTAATTCACTTTTGTAATTACTTTATTCCAAACCATAGCTCCCACCCTGTCCTGACACTACACTATAGTGTAGTGGTAAAGAGTAATGGTTCTGAAATTAGACTCCCAAGTCTTATCTTGGCTCTGGAACATATAAACGGTATAACCTACAGAAAATTACACAGTTCTTCTCTGTTAAAGTAGGGATAATGATAATACCTACCACATAGGATTGTTGTGAAAGTTATGAAGAAAAGTTTAGATCATTTCATTGCACGTAGTGAATGTTTTAAAATATAAACTACCTTATTTTTATTGTGCATTAGCCAATGATCCAGAACTTGATCTTTTAATAGCTATATTCTCATGTTTACTTACTTATACCCCATAAAATTCATGAAGGTAAAGTATAAATTTCAGTGGTTTTCAGTATATTTACAGAGTAGTACAACCATCATCACAGTCTAACTTTAGAACAGTTTCATCACTCCCCAAACAGAGTTTCATTTTTGAGGCCTGAAATACTAAGAATATTCTGAATTAAATTCTTGAAGAAAGGCCAAGAGTTCAACAGGGAAGACCAAATACTGATGACAGTCCAATGAGCAGGACAGTAAACTAAAAGTGAAGCCAAGAATCTGAGTCAGATAGAAACAGGGTTGGAAAGGAAATGAGGTTTAATACTAATACTTAGTCACAAACAGCACTAGACTGTCTCTGTATAACATTACCATGTATGCCAGCCTGGTTTGAAGATGTAGCATTAGGGAAAGTATCTCACTCTACACAGTCAGACATACTTTGTTAAGAGTATGGAAAAGCCAGGATTGTTCCCCAAGATTTCTGCCCTTTAAAAAGATGCTAACATATCTTGTTCCATATAATCAAGTTATGGTCTTTCTAGTAGTCATGTATGGATGCCAGAGTTGGACCATAAAGAAAGCAGAGTGCCAAAAAATTGATGCTTTTGAACAGTGATGCTGGAGAAGACGCTGGAGAGTCCCTTGGACAGCAAGGAGATCAAACCAGTCAATCCTAAAGGAAATCAACCCTGAATACTCATTGGAAGGACTGACACTGAAGCTGAAGCTCCAAAGCCACCTGATGCAAACAGCCAGCTCACTGGAAAAGACCTTGAGGGAAAGACTGAAGGCAGAAGGAAAAGAGGGTGACAGAGGATGAGTTGGTTGAATGGCATCGCCAATTCAATGGACATGAACTTGGGAAAACTCTGAGAGATGGTGAGGAACAGGGATGCCTGGCGCACTGCAGTCCATGGGGTCACAAAGAGCTGCACACGACTTGGTGACTGAACAACAACAAACTTATCCTGGTTAGCTCCAGTCACGTTTCTTTGGGTTACAAGTATAACCTTCAAATTCTCCCCAGGTTCTCCAGAATTGAAGTGATCACTTTTGTCTTTAATATACAACTAACATAGTCTAAGCCTCCATCCTGTGTGATCTCAGAGAGTTTTGTCCACTTCCCAGGTAAAATTTCTTGGAAAATGATTACACGTTCCATAAATACACTATTTTTTTTTTTGCCATCTCTTACTCTTGCCCTGTGTTTCTCCCAAGATCTCTACCTTTTATTTCAAAATCATCTCAACATCCTGCTAGGATTATTTATCAAGCACTTTGCCCCAAATATAGACTTAAGCACCTACCTAAAATCCCTAAGCACAGCTAACTTGAATCTTTAGTATTTACAAATTCAACTACTAACTTAAAGATGAAAAGGACTGTAACACTGGAAAAGATAATCATTTAAAACAAAATTCTAGGACTTCCCCGGTGGTTCAGTGGGTGAAGAGTCCACCTTGCAGTGCAAGGGGCACTGGTTCGATCTCTGGCTGGGGAAGATCCCACATGCTGCAGAGCAGCTGGACTGGAGTGTCCAATTATGAGCCAGTGCTCTGGAGCACATGTGCCCAGAGCTGGTGCTCTGCAACAAGAGAGGCCACTGCAGTAGGAGGCCCACACAGGCCAAAGAATAAACATGGATGAAAATAAATAAATAAAAGAGGCCAAAATTAAAAAAAAAAAGTCTAGAATATACTGGTAATATTTTATCCCAGAAGGTTCTCTACTGGTGATCTCCTTTATTCTTCAGTTGGCCACAGAGTTATAGAATTGGAGCTCTCCTCACAAAATCAGGAGTCACTTTATCTTTTTATTTTTAAAGAAATGCGTTATTTATTTATTTTTGACTATTTTGGGTTTTCACTGCTGCCACAGGCTCTTCTCTAGTTGCAGGGAGTGGGGACGACTCTCTAGTTGAGGTGAGTAGGCTACTTGTTGTGGGGACTTCTCTTGTTGTGGAACTCAGGCTCTAGGGCACATGGGCTTTAGTAGTTGCAGCACATGGGCTCAATAGTTGTGGCATTGAGGCTCTAGAGCACAGGTTCAACAGTTGTGGCTCACGGGCTTAGTTGCTCTGCCGCGTGTGGGATCTTCTCAGATCAGGGATCGAACTCATGTCTCCTGCATTGGCAGGCGAACTCTTCACCACTGAGCAACCAGGGAAGCCTGCAGCAGTCACTTTAGCACCATCTTTTCCTTTCCAAGCCATGGGCTCTCTCTCTTTCTCAGACCCAGCCAGAGAAAAGGCTGACCTCCACCTAGAGGCCACATTTTCTCCTCATGGATGACTGATAGTGGGAACAAGCACTGAATTCAGGAAAGATCTATTTCCCACCATGCAAAGTATGAGATGGCCCTGGCTCCAGTAAGCCAATCCATAGTAGTTGACATTTCCCAAATTCTGACTCATTTAGTCTTAACTAGGACCACATGTGGTTCACTGTCCTACACAGACACAGCAATGTCAGAGGCAGTCCAGTTTCTTTTTACACACTTTCCTCCAGGTACTAGTGAAAAGACTTCCAGACCTTCATGTTCCTGTTGTGGCCTGTCCTCCCAAGCTCTGATAAGCAAACATTTGTATCAAAAACATGTACACTCCTAAAGAAAAAATATTTACATGCTGTCATAGAGTGGCCTAAGACTGGAAATACCAAGAAAACCATTAACTGTAGGCAGTCAGTTTTACTACAAATGCAATATATATGCCAAAGATGTGCATAATTCATGCATACTCTGCCAGAAGTATTATATAATATACAACATACAAATCTTATTACTTTTCTAAACTATTACATTTTCTGAATCTCACAAAACTCTATGTCCCAAGGTTTTGAATAAGGAATTATGGACTTGTATGATCAAAAGCTGACTTAGGGAGAGTGGTCAATATTTGAAAAGAAAAATTTGAGTTATAGAGAATAATACTAATGTTCTCTGGTGCACAAGGCATCATCTAGAGGAAATCTAGACTTCCCTGGTGGCTTAGATGGTAAAAGAATCTACCTACAATGGAGGAAACCCAAGTTCAATTCCTGGGTCGGGAAGATACCCTAGAGAAGCAAATGGCTACCCACTTCAATTTTCTTGCCTTGAGAATTCCATAAACAGGGGAGCCTGACAGGCTACAGTTCATGGGGTCGCAGAGTCTGACAAGACTGAGTGACTAACACTTTCACAGAGGAAATCTAACACATGGTAATTGTGAGGATTATATAATTGAATTACTATAAAGTCCTTAGAATACTGGCAGACACAGAGTAAGCACTTAACAAACAACAGTATTTCTGTCATTACTGAGAGCAATTCTGATATAATCCTTTCTATAGACCAGGTGTTAGGGATGGTTATGGTATCATAGAGTAAGTGTATCTTCCACTGTAAATTCTGACTTTCCAGGTCAGGAAAAAGTGGGCAAGTTCAGGCTCTAGGCCTCCTGAGGCAGAGCAGAGAATAGTAATAGGAAAAAGTTCCACTGGATAGTACAGCAAAAGGTAGAATTCAATAGAACTGATTAAGTACTTCTGTGACTTTTGAATGGACCTAAGACTTTATCTTCCAGACAACAAAAGGTAGAATTCAATAGAATGATTAAGTACTTCTGTGGTTTTTGAATGGACCTAAAAATTTATCTTCCAGAGTACAATAGGAAAAGATTGTACAAGTGTAGCCAGAAGAGAATTCCCCTAGATTGTCTCTCTTACAGGCCACTGCCTATTACAGATACCGGGCACCTCTCCTTTGCCTGAGATAGATGTCTTGTAGGGCTGTGGTTCAAATGGTGTAGAAAAGTGTAGGAGAGCACTAATTGCATGGAATTGTGGTTTTAGTAAAATATATTAAAACATTGTTTGCAAATTCTTCAATTTGTGTTTAAGTGGGCCAGCAGTATTATCTATAGGAGGTGTGGTAGACAGATTTTTCTTCCAGAATATGCTGGAGATACAAAGGTACAAAGTCCAATTCTCCTCCCCAACCCCCTTCTCTGACCTCTCACTATGGCCATGACACTCTTGCCCCTCTCACCATGTTCCTAACTCTGTCATTATCTTTAACTATTTATAAGAGTATGAACTCTTTCTCCCATTAGAATATAGACTCCCTAAGGGTCATGACCTTGTACCATTCTCCACTGTATTCTCCAACACTAAACGGTGCCTGAAACAAGACTCTCCAAAAGTATTTACAGTATTAAAGTAGTTAATGAAAAAGAACAGTTTGACACACAAGCTTGATTAGGTAAATTCATAAACCAATATAACAGCACAAGCAGTTACTGTTCTGTTTAAACTTATTTTCAATTAATAACTGAGTTAAAATAGAAAAAAAATAGGCAGAAAATGACTCCATCTCACACACATTAAAATAGCTATTAAAAAAACCAGAAGATAACAAGAGTCTGCAAGGATGTGAAGAAATTGAAACCCCTATGCACTGTTGGTAAAAATGTAAAACAGAGCAGTCACTGTGGAAAAGAGTTTGATCCTTCCTCAAAATTTTTTAAATAAATTAACATATGCCCCAGTAATTTCACTTCTAAGTATACACTCAAAAGAATTGAAAGGAAGGGCTTCCCTGGTGGTCTAGTGGGTAAGGACACCGCCTTGCAGTGCAAGGGGCGCAGGTTCGTTCCCTGGCCTGGGAAGATCCCCCGTGCTGCGGAGCAGCTGGACTGATGTACCGAGCCGGAGCTCTGGAGCGCATGCATCCAGAGCCGGCGCTGTGCCACAAGAGAGGCCACCGCGATGGGAGGCCCACAGGAGCCAAAGAACAAAGACGGATGAAAATAGAGAAATGGAAGACCAATAGAAGTGGCCCGCCCGCTCCCCAACCCGACCCCCGCCCAAAAATAAATAAATAAATGTTAAAAAAAAAAAAAAAAGAATTGAAAGGAGGAATTCAGACAGATATTTATACACGTTGTCACAACAACATTATTCATAAGAACCAAAAGGTAAAAGCAACCCAAAGGTTCATCAGTTGTTGTCTTTCAGTCACTAAATGGTGTCTGACTCTGTGACCCTATGAACTGAGCACACCAGGCTTCTCTGTCCTCCACTGTCTCCTAGAGTTTGCTCAGATTCATGTCGACTGAGTCAATGGTGATTATCCAACCATCTCATCCTCTACAGCCTCATCTCCTTTTGCCTTTAATCTTTCCCAGCATCCAAGTGTTTTCCAATGAGTTGGCTCTTTACATCAGGTGGCCAAAGTACTGGAGCTTCAGCTTTGGAGCAATAGTCCTTCCAATGAATATTAAGAGTTGATTTCCATTAGGGTTGACAGGCCTGATCTCCTAACAGTCCAAGGGACTCACAGGAGTCTTCAGTTTTGCAAAATGAAAAGAATTCTGGGGATGAATGGTAGTGATGACTGCACAAAAACGAGAATGTACTTAATACTATTGGTTAACATGATAAATTTAAGTGTATTTACCACATTAAAAGATATATATTTTTAAATGGTGGTATGAACAATCCACATCAGTCAAAACCAGTGGGAAGAGGAGAAACTCAAGACTAGCCCAGCCTTAACGCAACTTGACCACAAAGCAATGGAAACAGGAAACCAAGGGCGTGGCAAGGGCAGGCCTCCTGAGCCCTGCACTGGGCCAGGCCGCAGAGAGAAGTCTCAGCTTAAAGCGGGTCACCAGCCGCCTGGGCGGCCACTCCGCAAGCGCACACCGCGGCTAACGCCGAGGCGCCTTTTAAACGTACCCGGAAGTGACGTCTGTACAGCTGAGACTCGCTCAGGGACGCTCTGAGCTCTAGGCTCAGGTGATCCGCGCTCAGACTGTGTTCTTGGGGCCGCTATGAGCTGCACCATCGAAAAGATTCTGACAGACGCTAAGACTCTACTGGAGAGGCTGCGGGAGCACGATGCGGCCGCTGAGTCACTAGTTGATCAGTCGGCGGCTCTGCACCGGCGGGTGGCCGCTATGCGGGAGGCGGGGACTGCGCTTCCGGACCAGGTCAGGCAGAGGGTAGGGGTTCGTGCCCTCGGGTTCTGGGCGCTTGAAGGGTGGAGGGTAAGGTACCGTGGAAGCTCGGCTTGGAGGTTTTTCCAGGTCCCAGAGGGTGGCGGTGAAACCATTCTGCGGGGTCGGGGCTTACTGTGCTGCCCTGGGACTATACCTCCTGCCTCTTCAGTTGCATTTGAGGCTGTTCTGTTTACGGCGCGATTAGTTTGTCTCTGTTTGTCCAGTATCAAGAGGATGCTACCGATATAAAGGACATGTCCAAATACAAACCTCACATTCTGCTGTCCCAAGAGAATACACAGATTAGAGACTTGCAGCAGGAAAACAGAGGTTAGTCAGGCCTTTTTGTGTAGTAATGATTTTCTTATATCCAGTAATATTTCAAAAGTTCTTGCAAAACTGACAGATCACAAAAGCGCACATGCTGTATGTATTTCCGAGGCCGTACTTTTAACAGGAAAGTTAGCCTGTGCTGGCCCAGTAGCAAGTAAGTTTGTTACGTTACCCTTTTCAAGGTCATCTGACTGATTTTGTATTTAAAGGTAGTTTATCCAAGAGGTGCTTAGTAGAGTTGAATTATTGCATGACTTACTATGTGTCCGGATATGGAGGGTTGCATAACGCAAGAGTTAATATCCTTAAGGGCTTACAATTTACTGTTTAAATATTAATTGAAATAACATTAAAGCTAAGATTGAAGGGATTTATGTTCTTATACAAGGTGGAAGAGCTAGATTTTATCCTTGGGTGTATATTATTGGGCTTGGTGATAGTATTATTAATGATAGTATCAATAGTTCTTTATTAATTTGCAGAAGGTTTTCACATACAACATGCTATTGTATTCTCATGTCTTCATTTTGAGGTAGACAGGCCAGGTTTTTATTATTACAAGGCAGATAAGAAATAGGCTCAGAGAGGTTACATGATTTAAGAGGAGTTATCTACTAACTCACAGAACTGAACTTAAACTCATGTCTTCTGATGCCACATCCCATGTTGTTTCTACCAGATTTTGCTGCTGCTGTCTAGAAAAATATTTTTCACATAGACCATGACTGTTGAGTTCTGTGAATTTAAACACTAATTTACACCTTTGGATTCATGATATTTTATGGACTGTCATAAAATTCCAACTGTTTGAGTTTGGCTTTAGAAAGTATCTCTCAGACATCACTGCCAAGGTATTTTGTTTTTTGATAGAGCTATGGGTTTCGTTGGAGGAACATCAGGATGCTTTGGAACTCATCATGAGCAAATACCGGAAACAGATGTTACAATTAATGGTTGCTAAAAAAGCAGCAGATGCTGAACCAGTCCTGAAAGCTCACCAGTCTCACTCTGCAGTAAGTAATTTTGATGAATAAATTCTAAATAAAGTGAAATCTTTAAATTATTTTAGATTGTGTGCTCACTGTTGAAGTAAGCTTGTTTTCCTTTCATGTGTATCACATTTGCTGTAGCTTTGTAAAGATATGAATAGAAAGAAGAGGGTAAAGATCTGCTTAGGGCCTTTTGTTTGAATAAGGCTAAATTTCCTCCCTCCTTCACCAAGATCTCTTTTCCAGATGTTAATGAATGCTTAGTTCTTCCATTGAATAATGCCAGTCCTCCAAGCAAGAATACTGGAGTGGGTTGCCATTCTCTTCTCCAGGGGGATCTTCCCAACCCAGGGATCCAACCTGGGTCTCCCGAATTGCAGGCAGATTCTTTACTATGTGTCCGGATATGGAGGGTTGAAAAATATCCTTAAGGGCTTACAATTTACTGTTTAAATATTAATTGAAATAACATTAAAGCTAAGATTGAAGGGATTTATGTTCTTATACAAGGTGGAAGAGCTAGATTTTATCCTTGGGTGTATATTATTGGGCTTGGTGATAGTATTATTAATGATAGTATCAATAGTTCTTTATTAATTTGCAGAAGGTTTTCACATACAACATGCTATTGTATTCTCATGTCTTCATTTTGAGGTAGACAGGCCAGGTTTTTATTATTACAAGGCAGATAAGAAATAGGCTCAGAGAGGTTACATGATTTAAGAGGAGTTATCTACTAACTCACAGAACTGAACTTAAACTCATGTCTTCTGATGCCACATCCCATGTTGTTTCTACCAGATTTTGCTGCTGCTGTCTAGAAAAATATTTTTCACATAGACCATGACTGTTGAGTTCTGTGAATTTAAACACTAATTTACACCTTTGGATTCATGATATTTTATGGACTGTCATAAAATTCCAACTGTTTGAGTTTGGCTTTAGAAAGTATCTCTCAGACATCACTGCCAAGGTATTTTGTTTTTTGATAGAGCTATGGGTTTCGTTGGAGGAACATCAGGATGCTTTGGAACTCATCATGAGCAAATACCGGAAACAGATGTTACAATTAATGGTTGCTAAAAAAGCAGCAGATGCTGAACCAGTCCTGAAAGCTCACCAGTCTCACTCTGCAGTAAGTAATTTTGATGAATAAATTCTAAATAAAGTGAAATCTTTAAATTATTTTAGATTGTGTGCTCACTGTTGAAGTAAGCTTGTTTTCCTTTCATGTGTATCACATTTGCTGTAGCTTTGTAAAGATATGAATAGAAAGAAGAGGGTAAAGATCTGCTTAGGGCCTTTTGTTTGAATAAGGCTAAATTTCCTCCCTCCTTCACCAAGATCTCTTTTCCAGATGTTAATGAATGCTTAGTTCTTCCATTGAATAATGCCAGTCCTCCAAGCAAGAATACTGGAGTGGGTTGCCATTCTCTTCTCCAGGGGGATCTTCCCAACCCAGGGATCCAACCTGGGTCTCCCGAATTGCAGGCAGATTCTTTACCATCTGAGCCACTGGGGAAGCTCCTGATTAATGATAAAGATATTCAGTAAATATTTGGGTTCTTATTATTGGGTTCTTATTATTGTATGTTTTACTAGACTATAAGCTCCTGGTTTGTAAGAAGCATGAATTTATCTTTTACTCCTAACATAGTACTTGGCATATAGCTGGGGGTAAACATAGCATCATATATGTTGGTAGGAGAGAGAAGTATAGTTTTTTTTTTTTCTATTTTTTAAAGAAAATACTGGCCAAAATAGTCATAAATTAATAGATTAACATCTCACCATTTGCTACAGTGAAATTTATGGAAGATAAGTTTCATCTTAGAGTCCACTGAAAGCATTTTGAAGACTTTAGTTAACTAAAGTCATAGGGAACAGGGATCCCTTAAATATGTGAATGGCTTTCATCTGTGGTCCAAAGGAGAAAACTTGATCCTTGAAGAGGATAAAATTTAGCCTATATGATGAAAAGCTTGCTAAGAGATATGTCCAAAGATAGAATAAGGTACCTTGGAATGTGGTAAATGTTCCGACAATAAAAATATTCAAGTTTAAGTTGAACAGCCATTTAGAGATAGTGTCCAACATGGAGTGGACGGTTAAACTAGAATCAATCTTTTGAAAATGAATCATCTGTGACTATCTCAAGATAAGGCTTTACCTCTGAGGACTTGAATTGTAATGATACTCATTTAATCTCTGTACCACAGATTAAATGAGCGTTTAACATCATAATGCACATGTTCTCGTGAACTTCATATCTATAATAAAAAATAATTACTTTTTCACTTTTATATTCTTAACATCTTCACAGGAAATTGAGAGTCAGATTGACAGAATCTGTGAAATGGGAGAAGTGATGAGGAAAGCAATTCAGATGGATGATGACCAGTTTTGTAAGATTCAGGAAAAACTAGCGCAATTAGAGGTAAGATTGTTGCTGTTTTAGGTTCACAGTAGTTTTTCAGAGTCAGGAAGATATACCATCATTGTATATTACTGCAATGTATTGATTGTGTGTGTGTGTGTGTGTGTATGTGTGTGTGTGGTCTGATTTAAAATTAAAACATCCTCCATACCCTTTTCAAGAAAGGAAATGTAATCTGCAACAAACAATGAAAAATGCTAACTATGTATTAATATTGGCTCTAAATTGATATGTCATATTGAGAGTGTAAAAGGAAGGGGAAGGGACAGATTACACGTGAGCTAAAGTCCTTCAGTTGTCATAAAAACAACTCATATAGATACTGCTAAATTTGATGATCAGAAAATGGCTGTACAGGACATATTATTTAGAATTACAGAAGTAAATACCGAAAGAAATAGATAAAGATTTTAAAAGTGCTTGTTTTGGGGAAACATAGCCAAGGGATCGCAGAGTATTTTACACGTCTTACAGTTTTGATTTATTTTTAATTAATTTTTATTGGATAGTCTTGATTTTTTAAAAAGCTATTTTCATGTAATATTTTGATTTGAATAGGAATAATTTACAGAGAAAGGCCTGGAGTGTTAGTGTGCCCATGACATTGTTAAAGAAAAACATTACAATAGATGATTTGAATGTTCCTTATGACAAATGCTGTCATGGGCCCTTTGAGAAATATCAGAGAGAAAAAGACAGAGTCCCTGCTCAGAGTCTAATGAAAGCAATAGGACTCGTATTTTTTTGGTATGAAATGGTATATAAATGCTAGGAGAGAGATGCAGAGTAGGAAGGGAAGCACTCTGTGTGGTACAGTGGTCTTGGTTTAATGACCATGGACTCTTGTGAAACCTGAAAATGCTGTGGTTTACCAGACTTTCTTGCAGAGAATAAGGATGAAGAGTGCAAACTGCCCTATCTGAAAATGAAGGGGAGTGGAAAGGTCCCAGTTAACATAGGGGTTAGTTAAAATGAGAAAATGACCTTGTCTACACCATCTCTGATTTACTTAAGTTATGGAAATAGCCTATGGAAATGTGAGACAAATCTTATTTAATACTCTAAGTGGAAAAAAACATGGACACCAGATTGAAAACCCAGCAATACCACATCCAAGTTGTCTGAGTTTGGGTAAGTTTTTGGACTTTTGGGAGCCAGTGTCCTCATCTCAGAGAGAACATGAATGTAGGCAATGTACCTACCCTGCATATCATTTGAGATAATATAGGTAAGATACTGACGTGGGACCTGGCTATGTGGCCAGTAATTCTTTTCCCCCTTTCCTTCCTTTCTCCAAAGCTGTAGGATATCTCAGCAAGAAGATTAAGCAGAGTGAAAATACTATTAGGAATTTGAAAGATAGAATACCAAAACGTGTGAGAACCATAAAGAATTTGACAAGCCAAAAAAAAAGGGAAAAGAGAAAAAACAAATACCAAAAAAAAAAAAAACAAAAGAAAAAAAAAAAAAAACAAAAACAGAATTTGACAAGCAGTGAATTCCTCTAATGGAGAGGGAGCCTATTTTGTTCTGTGTAGTCGTAACATGTGGCATGTGGAAATTACTTAGTAAGTGTTTTTTAACTGAATAAATAGGTAGAGTTTTAGGAAATTCTCAGTTCTTTTGTTTCCTTAAAACTTTTAAAATTAACATAATGCGCTTTCTTTTAAGCCCGAAACAATGTGTTCTAATACAGTTTGACAGTCAAAATACCTAAAATGAACATACACTTTTTTTCTTTCCAGCTGGAAAATAAGGAACTTCGAGAACTATTGTCCATCAGCAGCGAGTCTCTTCAGGTCAGGAAGGAAAGCACAGTGGACACTGCGTCTCAAGCCATCAAATAATTCAGCTTCTAAATGACACCTTGAAATTGTTCATCAAGGAAGGAAGTTTTTATCTCTCAATTCAAGTATTGTCTGCTCGGTGTCTTGTCTTGGACTTGATTTAATGTTGATTAAATGTATCAAGTGGCAGTTCAAAATTCACAGTCAAAAGTGGCTGTCCACAAAATAGTTTTGAGGTGTGTTAGTGAAAATATACATTGAGTTTCACCATTCCTTTCACTAGGAGACTACTTTAATTCTTCATTTCTGGACCTCAATTCATATAAACTGTGTTTCCAGTTCATTTTTGTTCTTTCATATCTGCAAAACTTAGAGCATTTTATTATGAGCCAGCAGTTTTATTTTATATGGTTATAAATTGCAATTCTAAAATATTTTAAAAAGAGATTAGTTTTTTAGACCTATTTGGCATAAACCTGGATTTTTTTCCACTTGAGGAGAATAATACAATTCCACACAAGTAGATTGGCAGATTCTCTAATTTGTAATGTCATTCACCTTTTATGAAGTTGTAAGTCTCTCTGGTGCTAAGAGTTGGCACCTTATGGCCTGGTGTCTTTACTCTTAATTTGAGAGAACCTATTGCTAGTCTCCACAAAATATACTTGAAAATAAGTCAACTGTTTTTTTCCAGTGGTAGTAAACTCATTGTGTTGGTCAAAGAAACCTGAAATATTTGTCCTATGTTTGTGTACACAGACATGTGCTCTTAGTTCAGATGCTAAAAGTAACTTTTATTTATTCTATTAGATATTATTAGTTAATTTTTCAATATTTCCCTGTTTGGAAGCCCTCAACCTGGATAGTTTATCCAGTGTGAAGAACATAAAATAGTTTATTCACATCATAATTTTTAGGTACTGCATTCTACAGTTAATTTATAATAACTTCCATTTATAGTTAGGAATAATCACTTACTTGGATGTTTTTCATCACTAGTACTAGTAGTTAGCTTTCGTTTTAGATCCACTTTTCACAAGGAAGCAAAAAGTTTATCACTTAATGAGAACTTACTACATTTATAGAAGCTGTGTTGAGATTCAAATGCCAAGTGATCAGTTAGGTTGACTCATCATTTTGTTCCCCCATCTCAGTTTACTCTTACTTCAAATTTATGAATTACTCATGCTAATACTATTCAGGTTTGCCCCCAAATAATTGAAATAATGAATGTTAAACATGTCCATATTTCCCAGTAACCCTTAGCACTCTACTGCATGGGACAGCCATATCATTAGAAAGAGTTTTTTGTTTGTGCTTTGGTGTAAACTTTCTTTTCTACTGCCATAAAGAATTAACTCCAATTAAAACAACAGAATTTCTCCAAGGTACCCTAAAAGCATCTGAGCCCAGTAATACTAACAGACTTTATCTACAATGGTAGGCTATAACAAATCAGTATGTGTCATTTTTGAATTTGTCAGATTTCTACTCAAAGTCCTGCAAACAGTTTGAAAAGCATTTCCACCCTGAGTGTGGGTGTTCTAATCTCTTGCCTTGAACTGTATGCCCGAAGTGCCAGCTGAGTGCCACAGTTTCATTCAGGAGGCAGAAACTATGCCATTTGCCTGCTGCCATGGCCAATTACCAGTGAAAAATGATAATCAAATGGACCATTAAAATATAATATGGTGTCCCTTTATCTGCTTAATGTTCCTTTAGAGTTGTTGGTAAAGTTCTTTGTATCTCAGATACCAGGATAAATCTAAATGTTAACTTTTCCCCTGGCAAATCGAAAGCTTGAAGCGTGAGTCTCAAGAGCTTTCAGCACCCTATATAATATAAATCCTAGCTGGTGTTAATGCTATGAAACTAGTGTGTAGTTGAAAGAGAGAAGGAATGTTCTTGGCTTTGGTTTGAGTGAGTATGAAAGTTTCCTTTGCAGTGAATGATGGAACTTGACTGGTTCCCAAATTTTAGGACAAACTTACTTTTCTAATAAAAACCTCATTTTGAGAATATCAGCTAATTTAACCCCATAATGAATCTAATTATTAGAAAGTCAGAGGTTAATTTTTCACTTATATAGCAACCTGTCGAGCTTTTTTTTTTTTTTTTTTGATGGGTAGGTTGGAGAGGAAGAGGGGCAGGCGGGCCACTTCTATTGGTCTTTTTTCATTTATCTATTTGCATCCATTTTTGTTCTTTGGCCCCTGTGGGCCTCCCATCACGGTGACCTCTGTTGTCGCAGAGCACCGGCTCTGGGCGCATGCGCTCCAGAGCTCCGGCTCGGTAATTGGACACATCGGTCCAGCTGCTCCGCGGCACGTGGGATCTTCCCAGGCCAGGGATCGAACCAGCGCCCCTTGCACTGCACCATCACTGGACCACCAGGGAAGCCCATAGACAGAGCTTTTATAAATGCTTTCTAATTAGCACATTGTAGTTAGTATAAAGAATTAACTCCAATTAAAACAACAGAATTTCTCCAAGGTACCCTAAAAGCATCTGAGCCCAGTAATACTAACAGACTTTATCTACAATGGTAGGCTATAACAAATCAGTATGTGTCATTTTTGAATTTGTCAGATTTCTACTCAAAGTCCTGCAAACAGTTTGAAAAGCATTTCCACCCTGAGTGTGGGTGTTCTAATCTCTTGCCTTGAACTGTATGCCCGAAGTGCCAGCTGAGTGCCACAGTTTCATTCAGGAGGCAGAAACTATGCCATTTGCCTGCTGCCATGGCCAATTACCAGTGAAAAATGATAATCAAATGGACCATTAAAATATAATATGGTGTCCCTTTATCTGCTTAATGTTCCTTTAGAGTTGTTGGTAAAGTTCTTTGTATCTCAGATACCAGGATAAATCTAAATGTTAACTTTTCCCCTGGCAAATCGAAAGCTTGAAGCGTGAGTCTCAAGAGCTTTCAGCACCCTATATAATATAAATCCTAGCTGGTGTTAATGCTATGAAACTAGTGTGTAGTTGAAAGAGAGAAGGAATGTTCTTGGCTTTGGTTTGAGTGAGTATGAAAGTTTCCTTTGCAGTGAATGATGGAACTTGACTGGTTCCCAAATTTTAGGACAAACTTACTTTTCTAATAAAAACCTCATTTTGAGAATATCAGCTAATTTAACCCCATAATGAATCTAATTATTAGAAAGTCAGAGGTTAATTTTTCACTTATATAGCAACCTGTCGAGCTTTTTTTTTTTTTTTTTTGATGGGTAGGTTGGAGAGGAAGAGGGGCAGGCGGGCCACTTCTATTGGTCTTTTTTCATTTATCTATTTGCATCCATTTTTGTTCTTTGGCCCCTGTGGGCCTCCCATCACGGTGACCTCTGTTGTCGCAGAGCACCGGCTCTGGGCGCATGCGCTCCAGAGCTCCGGCTCGGTAATTGGACACATCGGTCCAGCTGCTCCGCGGCACGTGGGATCTTCCCAGGCCAGGGATCGAACCAGCGCCCCTTGCACTGCACCATCACTGGACCACCAGGGAAGCCCATAGACAGAGCTTTTTATAAATGCTTTCTAATTAGCACATTGTAGTTAGTATAACTACAAATAGTTGTTTCTGAAATGGTTTTAGAGATTTCCTCATAGTATAGAAATCATAAGTTATGATTTTTGACTACAAGTCAAAAAATTAAGACAGTTTGGAAGTATCTTGGAAAAATGCTTAAGTGTTATTGATACCTACATTTATTACCTTATTATTCATACCATATGCATAATTTGATTCAAGCATTGAAAGTCTATTTCAGTGTTCCTCAAAATATGGTTCACTGACCTACTAAAATAGAAATTTGAGAATAGAATCTAAGAATGTTTATTTTAATAATCATCCCAGATAATTTCTAAGGACAATAGTTGGAGAATGTCTAGTCTAATACATTAGGTACTTCATTTGAGATTATGAATTTAAAGAATTGGGGAGACACTGACAGTGTTTTCAAAGAAAAATCTGGTAGAGGAGGCAAACAATGTGATAAATCAAATATCAAGATATATAGAGTACAGAGGAAGGACTATTTACAACTTGAGAATCAGTAGAGACAAAATAAGTAGGAAAACTAGGAAGCTTGGTCCTTTCTAGTTACTGTAAAATCTCCATTTCACCCAAACCTCATTTTACAGATACTCAGCCACAAGGAGGTTATTCAAGCTGAAACCAAGATTCAGATGCAGACTTGAAACATATTCCTAAGCATTAAGATTCCTTTAAATGTTAAATACTATTCCAAGTTCAAGTGGTTCTTGATAAGCAAGATCTACTTTTGTTAATAGTGCAAAAGAAGCACTGCAGCCCATATATTAGAAAGCTTCTATCGTGAATTTAATAAATGAAGTCTTAAGAGACACAGTCGTCATCTCTTCCAGAGTGGCAAAGGTGAGAGTATGTATACATGCAGTTAAAAGAACAATGTTTAATCAGTGCTTAGCAATCCTTAGTACACACAGGAAACAGTGCAGTTCTGCCTTCAAATCTGCCTTTTTAGCATATTTTTCATCCTTCATGCTATTTTCATGTTGCAAAAAGGTTGCTGCTGTGCCGTAAGTCATGTCCATGTTTGGTAGCAGGAACGAACAAAAGAGGAGAAAATGGCCCATGACAGCAGTATGTATTCTCTTCTATGAGGAAATGCAAAGCTTTCCCAGAAATCCAGACAGACTTCCCTTTGCCTTATTTGCCTGACTTATTAAATCTCTACTTTTAGCAGCAGAGGAGGCTGGGTACAAAGCTGCCCTCAAATAAAATCAGTATTCTGTTAGAAAAGAGTATTAAGAAAACAGCTAACAATGTCTGACACAAGTTTTTATACTTAATAGTTTTTTTTACATTTATTTTATTTATTTATCTTTTTGGGGGGTGGGGTGGGGAGGGAAGGGGACGGGCAGGCCGCTTCTGTTGGTCTTTCATTTCTCTATTTTCATCCATCTTTGTTCTTTGGCTCCTGTGGGCCTCCCATCGCGGTGGCCTCTGTCATCGCAGAGCGCCGGCTCTGGGCGCATGCACTCCAGAGCTCCGGCTCGGTAATTGGACACATCAGTCCAGCCGCTCCACAGCATGTGGGATCTTCCCAGGCCAGGGATCGAACCGGAGCCCCTTGCACTGCAAGGCGATGTCCTTACCCACTGGACCACCAGGGAAGCCCTTTTATACTGAATAGTTTTTAACATGGGTGTTGATGTTGAATGGCCAAGGAATGGGGTGCACGAGGCACCATTTCTCTTCTTACTGCTCATCATCTTAACTCATAGTGGAGTTAAAGAACCCATCAGTTAATGAAACAACATCCTCCCTCCTCAAAAAATTTGGAAGTGTCAGATATATGTTTTCCCAGTCTCTTTGCAGCCAAGGAAGACAACTCTGTCTTAAAAGTCAGTGATACAAAAAGGGAAATACCTGTGCAGACTTCTTTGAGTAAAGGCAGTGGCATACAACACTGCTACTACATCCAGCTCCGTGGAAGGAGCAGCAAAATGGCTGTACTGACAACAGTTGGCATCCAGTGTCAGCAAAGTCAATGGTGTGAGCACAGTGTCTCTGCCCAACAATGGAGATAGTGGGGTCTTCATTGAAGTTATTAGCTGAAGTGATTATAGAGGTCGTATAGCCTGTAAGTCATGTCCATTTGACAGCGAGGAGAAAATGGCCCATGACAGCAGTATGTATTCTCTTCTATGAGGAAATGCAAAGCTTTCCCAGAAATCCAGACAGACTTCCCTTTGCCTTATTTGCCTGACTTATTAAATCTCTACTTTTAGCAGCAGAGGAGGCTGGGTACAAAGCTGCCCTCAAATAAAATCAGTATTCTGTTAGAAAAGAGTATTAAGAAAACAGCTAACAATGTCTGACACAAGTTTTTATACTTAATAGTTTTTTTTACATTTATTTTATTTATTTATCTTTTTGGGGGGTGGGGTGGGGAGGGAAGGGGACGGGCAGGCCGCTTCTGTTGGTCTTTCATTTCTCTATTTTCATCCATCTTTGTTCTTTGGCTCCTGTGGGCCTCCCATCGCGGTGGCCTCTGTCATCGCAGAGCGCCGGCTCTGGGCGCATGCACTCCAGAGCTCCGGCTCGGTAATTGGACACATCAGTCCAGCCGCTCCACAGCATGTGGGATCTTCCCAGGCCAGGGATCGAACCGGAGCCCCTTGCACTGCAAGGCGATGTCCTTACCCACTGGACCACCAGGGAAGCCCTTTTATACTGAATAGTTTTTAACATGGGTGTTGATGTTGAATGGCCAAGGAATGGGGTGCACGAGGCACCATTTCTCTTCTTACTGCTCATCATCTTAACTCATAGTGGAGTTAAAGAACCCATCAGTTAATGAAACAACATCCTCCCTCCTCAAAAAATTTGGAAGTGTCAGATATATGTTTTCCCAGTCTCTTTGCAGCCAAGGAAGACAACTCTGTCTTAAAAGTCAGTGATACAAAAAGGGAAATACCTGTGCAGACTTCTTTGAGTAAAGGCAGTGGCATACAACACTGCTACTACATCCAGCTCCGTGGAAGGAGCAGCAAAAATGGCTGTACTGACAACAGTTGGCATCCAGTGTCAGCAAAGTCAATGGTGTGAGCACAGTGTCTCTGCCCAACAATGGAGATAGTGGGGTCTTCATTGAAGTTATTAGCTGAAGTGATTATAGAGGTCGTATAGCCTGTAACTCTAGTTTTTTGGCTCTCCATAGATCCTGAGGGTTACTTAGTAGCTTTTTACTAAAATCACTTTCTGTTAAAATTAACCTAAATTGACTATAATTAAGAACCCTGACTGATAAACATAGTTTAAAAAGCAACCATTAGAATATAAATTTTGTCCACACTTTATGCATAAGTTTGCACTTGTTTTAATGTAAATTTTGACTTGTAAAAGGATGTGACATGCATAGAAATTATCAAGCATAGTAATATAAGAAATTACCCATTTGTTACATTTATTTATTTATTCAAGCTCCTCTCCTTTCTACCCCTCTGCTCCATCTTTTTAAGTTTTATCACATGTAGGGCTTCCCTGGTGGTCCAGTCGTTAAGAAACCATTTCGCAATGCAAGGGATACCAATTTGATTCCTGGTTCAGGAAGACCTCTCATGCTAAGGAGTAACTATATCTAACTAGAGAGTAGGCTCTGCTCAATGCAGCTAGAAAACAAACAAACAAACAACAACAACAACAAAACGCAAGTGCAGCAACAAGACCCACCAAATAAAATGAATAAATAAATTTTTTAAATAAAAAAAAGTGTTATCATATGTAAAAAGACCTAAACTATGTATCTCATCCCTAAAGTGGTATTTTTAGTTTAGGTCCTTTTTGAGCTTTTTGAAAGTTGTATCAGACTGTATAGTAGCCTCTGGGGATTTTATTTTTTCACTCTTCGTTATGTTTCTAAGACTCATTGTGTTGTATATACTTGTCATTCACGAGGCACCATTTCTCTTCTTACTGCTCATCATCTTAACTCATAGTGGAGTTAAAGAACCCATCAGTTAATGAAACAACATCCTCCCTCCTCAAAAAATTTGGAAGTGTCAGATATATGTTTTCCCAGTCTCTTTGCAGCCAAGGAAGACAACTCTGTCTTAAAAGTCAGTGATACAAAAAGGGAAATACCTGTGCAGACTTCTTTGAGTAAAGGCAGTGGCATACAACACTGCTACTACATCCAGCTCCGTGGAAGGAGCAGCAAAATGGCTGTACTGACAACAGTTGGCATCCAGTGTCAGCAAAGTCAATGGTGTGAGCACAGTGTCTCTGCCCAACAATGGAGATAGTGGGGTCTTCATTGAAGTTATTAGCTGAAGTGATTATAGAGGTCGTATAGCCTGTAACTCTAGTTTTTTGGCTCTCCATAGATCCTGAGGGTTACTTAGTAGCTTTTTACTAAAATCACTTTCTGTTAAAATTAACCTAAATTGACTATAATTAAGAACCCTGACTGATAAACATAGTTTAAAAAGCAACCATTAGAATATAAATTTTGTCCACACTTTATGCATAAGTTTGCACTTGTTTTAATGTAAATTTTGACTTGTAAAAGGATGTGACATGCATAGAAATTATCAAGCATAGTAATATAAGAAATTACCCATTTGTTACATTTATTTATTTATTCAAGCTCCTCTCCTTTCTACCCCTCTGCTCCATCTTTTTAAGTTTTATCACATGTAGGGCTTCCCTGGTGGTCCAGTCGTTAAGAAACCATTTCGCAATGCAAGGGATACCAATTTGATTCCTGGTTCAGGAAGACCTCTCATGCTAAGGAGTAACTATATCTAACTAGAGAGTAGGCTCTGCTCAATGCAGCTAGAAAACAAACAAACAAACAACAACAACAACAAAACGCAAGTGCAGCAACAAGACCCACCAAATAAAATGAATAAATAAATTTTTTAAATAAAAAAAAGTGTTATCATATGTAAAAAGACCTAAACTATGTATCTCATCCCTAAAGTGGTATTTTTAGTTTAGGTCCTTTTTGAGCTTTTTGAAAGTTGTATCAGACTGTATAGTAGCCTCTGGGGATTTTATTTTTTTCACTCTTCGTTATGTTTCTAAGACTCATTGTGTTGTATATACTTGTCATTCATTTTCATTGATGTATAAGGTTTTGTTGTGATGACTATATATTGTGAAAGGAGACTTATATGTAAAGTAATAATACATTTTTTTAAAAAGTCCTTGCTACTATCTACCTTACTGATATTAGACACATTTTACTATAGGCAGGTGTATTTCATATCCTGCAGTTATTTCGCTTGATGTCTTATGGCAATTTTTAACGTGAATTAAGGAGTACTATTCACTAATACGTGTAGTGGAAAGTGGATGGTGCATTTTTTTTTGGTCACTCTCCAAGAATGCTAAAGAGGAGGTGGAACCTTCAGAACTTTGATAAAACTAGAGTTCACAACATTTTGTTGAGTCTCTAGAAGTGAATTTCTGTATGTTACTGATCTAAGATTCATTTTTATTTCATACTTTAATGTCTCTGAAATTGGGATATGTCTTATACATGTAGATGTGGTCTAGTTGATTCTGAGCATAAGGAAAGTTGGTTTGCATTCCTGGTCACATAACTGGACAAAGGCAAGCTCTCGATAGTTCAGTCAACAAACTAAGAATCATTGAGAAAGGAATAGGAGGTCAGCTGTTTTTCTGTGAACTTTCCATTAACACTGCTTGTAAAATCAAGAGTGCCAGCATAAGAACTTGGAGTATGACTGTCTTATTTTTCTATTGCTATATAACAAATCACAAGTTTATCAATTTAAAGCAACACCTATTTATTTTACAGTTCTGTAAGTCAGAAGTCCACAAAGGGCTCAACTGGGTTTTCTCAGAATCTCACCAGGCTGAAGTCAAGGTGTCATCCACAGCTAGGATCTCATCTAAGGCTCTGGGTCCTCTCCCATACTCACAGGGTTGTTGGCAAAATTCATCCTTCTAGATATAGAACTCAGAAGCCTTCAAGGCCAATGGGAAATCATCTCTCACTTTCTTTGTCTTCCATGTCTAGACTGCCTTTTAAGAACTCACGTGATTAGGTCCACATAGAATAAGCTCCCTCTTGGTTTATCCAACCAATAAAATATCTTCTTTTAATATTTATTTATTTATTTGGCTGTACTGGCTTTTAGTTGTGGCACTTGGAATCTTTAGTTGCAGCATGTGGGATCTAGTTCCGCAACCAGGGATTGAACCCAGGCCTCTTGCATTGGGAACATGGAGTCTTAGCCACTGGACCACCAGGGAAATCCAGAAATACCTTAATTACATCTGCATTGATCCCTTTTGCCATTAAGGAGATATAAGTGATATCTTCTAATATCTGCAAACCCAGTCCATGCTCAAGAGGAAGGAATTATAGAAGACAAATGTACCAGGTGATGGGGATCTTGGTATTCATCTTAAAATTCTGCCTATCACAGTAGCTTTTGGCAGTTTGGAATAAAATCCTGGAGACAACAGGTGACTAAGCAATAGAGAACCTGCCTGCCCATGCAGGAGATGCAGGTTTAATCCCTGCGTTGGGAAGATCCTCTGGAGGAGGAAATGGCAACCCACCCCAATATTCTTGCTGGGAAAATTCCATGGACAGAGGAGCCTGGCAGGCTATGGTCCATAGGATCACAGAGTCAGACAGGACTGAGCACACACGTTATGTACATAACATTACAACAATGAAATACATAGAAAATACTGCATTACCAGTATTCTTGGTGGCCCAAGAATACTTCTGTGTAGATAAATCTGCACATCTATGAGACAAATACATATATATATATTAGCAAGATTCACCAATTCAAACTGAAACTAGTGGACTAAAGTTCAAGCAAAAAAAGGGTATTTGCATAGTCCTGGAGTTGCCATAACAAGTAACCACAAACTGGGTGGCTTCAGACAACAGAAATTTATTCTCTCACAGCTCTGAAGACTGGAAGGCTGAAATCAAGGTGTTAGCAGGTGTCTTCTAGATCTCACCAGGCTCAGGTGTCTCCGGGTCCTCTCCCCCATACTCACAGGGTTGTTGGCAAAATTCATCCTTCTAGATATAGAACTCAGAAGCCTTCAAGGCCAATGGGAAATCATCTCTCACTTTCTTTGTCTTCCATGTCTAGACTGCCTTTTAAGAACTCACGTGATTAGGTCCACATAGAATAAGCTCCCTCTTGGTTTATCCAACCAATAAAATATCTTCTTTTAATATTTATTTATTTATTTGGCTGTACTGGCTTTTAGTTGTGGCACTTGGAATCTTTAGTTGCAGCATGTGGGATCTAGTTCCGCAACCAGGGATTGAACCCAGGCCTCTTGCATTGGGAACATGGAGTCTTAGCCACTGGACCACCAGGGAAATCCAGAAATACCTTAATTACATCTGCATTGATCCCTTTTGCCATTAAGGAGATATAAGTGATATCTTCTAATATCTGCAAACCCAGTCCATGCTCAAGAGGAAGGAATTATAGAAGACAAATGTACCAGGTGATGGGGATCTTGGTATTCATCTTAAAATTCTGCCTATCACAGTAGCTTTTGGCAGTTTGGAATAAAATCCTGGAGACAACAGGTGACTAAGCAATAGAGAACCTGCCTGCCCATGCAGGAGATGCAGGTTTAATCCCTGCGTTGGGAAGATCCTCTGGAGGAGGAAATGGCAACCCACCCCAATATTCTTGCTGGGAAAATTCCATGGACAGAGGAGCCTGGCAGGCTATGGTCCATAGGATCACAGAGTCAGACAGGACTGAGCACACACGTTATGTACATAACATTACAACAATGAAATACATAGAAAATACTGCATTACCAGTATTCTTGGTGGCCCAAGAATACTTCTGTGTAGATAAATCTGCACATCTATGAGACAAATACATATATATATATTAGCAAGATTCACCAATTCAAACTGAAACTAGTGGACTAAAGTTCAAGCAAAAAAAGGGTATTTGCATAGTCCTGGAGTTGCCATAACAAGTAACCACAAACTGGGTGGCTTCAGACAACAGAAATTTATTCTCTCACAGCTCTGAAGACTGGAAGGCTGAAATCAAGGTGTTAGCAGGTCAGTTCCTTCTGGAGGCTCTGAGGAAGAATGTATGCCATGTGTCCCTTTTCTAACTTCTGGCAACTCTTGGCATTCCTTGACTTCCAGTTGCATCTTTGCAGTCTCTGCCTCCTTAGTCTTCACACGATGTTCTCCTTATATGTCACTGTGTCCAGATATCTGTCTTCTATGGATGCTAGTTATTGGATTAGGGTTTACCCTTGCCCTGACTTCATTTTAACTTGACTCTATGCAAAGATCCTATTTCCAAATAAGGCTACATTCTGAAGTTCTGGGTAGACACGTATGTTGAGAGGACACTATTCAATCAAGTATGGTCTCAGAGTATCCCCCCACACAAAATATTTAATTATTATAAAAGGAAAAACAGTAATTTTACCTTGAAAACACCAGGCAGACAACACTCTGACCAATTAATTAGAGAAACACTAGTAATGCTTTTCAACATCATCTAATCCCTGTTACATGTAATAAGAAGGGTACATCACCTCAGTAACATTCTTTCAAATAATGCGCAACCTCTGTCTAATCAAAGGAAACATCAGACAAAACCAAACTGAGGGAAATTTACAAAATAACAGATCAACATTGTTTCAAAGTATCTAAGTCAGGAAAGAGAAACGCCATAGAATGGAGGAAACTAAGAAGACATTGTATCAGGTGTAGGATGGGACTCTGAATTTGATTCTGGGAGAGAAAACTACTATTAAAGAAAATACTGATGAAAGCCAAATTAAGTTTGTAGTTCATACTGTTGTGTCAAGGTTAATAATTTCTTAATTTTTCTAGGAAGTTTACTATGTTAGTGATTGAAAAAAATTTGAATGAGGCTTGAAGCTTCTAATCCAATTCTGAGAATATAAAGAAATGTTATTAAAAAAATTAACAGTGATACAGTATTATTAAAGAAAGTACAGATTCTGTTTAAACCTCACAAAATTTTATGCTAGTGTCCATTATTTGTCTTCATACCTTACTCAAGAATCCACATTGTATCTAATTGAATTGAGCAGTTTCAGCTGCATGCAACAAATTCTGATAAATTTTCTATTACAAATATTTTTCTAATTTTACTTGTTATGATTTCTTAAATATATCTTTCATTTAAAAGCAGGCATTTAGTTTCCAAATGCATGGGATTTTTAAAGTATCTTTGATATTAATTTCTCATGTAAATGACTTCTATGTTCTGGCAACTCTTGGCATTCCTTGACTGTTGCATCTTTGCAGTCTCTGCCTCCTTAGTCTTCACACGATGTTCTCCTTATATGTCACTGTGTCCAGATATCTGTCTTCTATGGATGCTAGTTATTGGATTAGGGTTTACCCTTGCCCTGACTTCATTTTAACTTGACTCTATGCAAAGATCCTATTTCCAAATAAGGCTACATTCTGAAGTTCTGGGTAGACACGTATGTTGAGAGGACACTATTCAATCAAGTATGGTCTCAGAGTATCCCCCCACACAAAATATTTAATTATTATAAAAGGAAAAACAGTAATTTTACCTTGAAAACACCAGGCAGACAACACTCTGACCAATTAATTAGAGAAACACTAGTAATGCTTTTCAACATCATCTAATCCCTGTTACATGTAATAAGAAGGGTACATCACCTCAGTAACATTCTTTCAAATAATGCGCAACCTCTGTCTAATCAAAGGAAACATCAGACAAAACCAAACTGAGGGAAATTTACAAAATAACAGATCAACATTGTTTCAAAGTATCTAAGTCAGGAAAGAGAAACGCCATAGAATGGAGGAAACTAAGAAGACATTGTATCAGGTGTAGGATGGGACTCTGAATTTGATTCAGGGAGAGAAAACTACTATTAAAGAAAATACTGATGAAAGCCAAATTAAGTTTGTAGTTCATACTGTTGTGTCAAGGTTAATAATTTCTTAATTTTTCTAGGAAGTTTACTATGTTAGTGATTGAAAAAAATTTGAATGAGGCTTGAAGCTTCTAATCCAATTCTGAGAATATAAAGAAATGTTATTAAAAAAATTAACAGTGATACAGTATTATTAAAGAAAGTACAGATTCTGTTTAAACCTCACAAAATTTTATGCTAGTGTCCATTATTTGTCTTCATACCTTACTCAAGAATCCACATTGTATCTAATTGAATTGAGCAGTTTCAGCTGCATGCAACAAATTCTGATAAATTTTCTATTACAAATATTTTTCTAATTTTACTTGTTATGATTTCTTAAATATATCTTTCATTTAAAAGCAGGCATTTAGTTTCCAAATGCATGGGATTTTTAAAGTATCTTTGATATTAATTTCTCATGTAAATGTTTTCTTCTCTGCAATCACCCTCTGTTTTGCCTGTCTTCCAACTTCATTGAGACTTTAATGGCTAAGTCAAAGATCTTTCTTTGTAAATGTAACAATGCACTTGAAAATATGTGCGTTGTTTTCAAATATCTTTTGATACTGATCTCTAACATAATTCCACAGTAATAATAGAACAGACTCTATGATTCCAATATTTTTAGACCATGGAATTTCTGTACCTGGTCTTGTGTCTCAGGGTATGTTCCAGTGTCTTCCAGGTTATAGTCTATGGGAACTTGAATAGAATTTGTAACCTACTATTGTGTGAAAATTGCATAAATCTAACCATATCGAATTGGTTCATAATGCTTTTCAGGTCTACTATATTCTTCTACTCTGTGCATTCATTCTATTAATTTCTGAAAGTCTGATGTTGAAACTCCAACTAAAAATCTTAATATATCTACTTAAACAATTATATAGTAGAATGATATGTAACTTTGTTCTGTATTTTCCAAGTCTCCGGTAAATGTGTCATCATATCTTCATCATTTAAAAAACAAAAAAGAAAGATAAAAAACTCCTTACTTGTGAAAAATTGTTCTATGATAAGGTAAGATTAACATAATAGAAAACTGGGTGAAAGGTTTATAGGAATTTTCTGTGCTATATTTCTAATTCTTTTGTAAGCTTAAAATTATCTCAAAACAAATATGCATTTCTCTAATTACTAATTAGGCTGAGCATATTTCAAATGTTTACTTGGCTATACAGGGATTTTTTTTTTTTTTTTAAGATTTATTTATTTATTTTGGTGGGGGTGGGGAGGTAGGGGAGCCGGCGGGCCACTTCTGTTGGTCTTTCATTTGTCCATTTTCATCCATCTTTGTTCTTTGGCCCGTGTGGGCCTCCCATCACGGTGGCCTCGGTTGTCGCAGAGCACCGGCTCTGGGCACATGTGCTGAAGAGCTCCGGCTCGGTAATTGGACACATCGGTCCAGCAGTTCCGCGGCACGTGGGATCTTCCCAGGCCAGGGACTGAACCGGCGTCCCTTGCACTGCAAGGTGGTGTCCTTATCCACTGGACCACCAGGGAAGCCCCAGGGATTTTTAAAATACAGACATTTTGAGTCTTTCCTTCATTTACCTTTGATTTTTTCTTATCAATTGCTATGTATTAATTTACTATATATTCACGATAACACTGTCAGTTTTATATGTTGCAAATGTATACCTAATCTGTTGTGTTTTATTTTTTATTCTTCCTTGATATATGGTATTTAAAAAATATGTTTGAATTTATTACTAAAAAGAAAGAGACTCAAGACTTCCCTGGTGGTCCAGTGGGTAAAGAGTCCGCCTTACAGTGCAAGGGGCGCTGGTTCCCTGGTCTGGGAAGATCCCACCTGCCGCGGAACTGCTGGACCGATGTGTCCAATTACCGAGCTGGAGCTCTGGAGTGCATGCGCCCAGAGCCGGTGCTCTGAGACAACAGAGGCCACCGCAATGGGAGGCCCACAGGGGCCAAAGAACAAAGATGGATGAAAATAGACAAATGAAAGACCAATAGAAGTGCCCCTCCAACCCCCCCCAAAATTGGCCTCTTCCAAAAAACAATAATAATAATAACTTTAAAAGAGCTCTTTTACTAAGTACAAAATTCTAAGTAATAAGACTATTATGTAATAGTTAACTACCTTTCTTTTTTTTCCCTTTGGCTATGCCAGCATTGCTTGTGGAATCTTACTTCCTCAATCAGGGATGGAACCTGTGCCCCTTGCAGTGGAAGCACAGAGTCCTAACCACTGGATGCCAGGAAATTCCCTATGTCATAGTGAAAACAGCAACACTTTTTCCTGCTGGTGCCTAAGTAATGGAGTGTCACATAATTAATACTGTCTTAGGTTTACCTAAGTAAACGTTTAAGTTAAGTAAGTCATTCAATGATTATTTGTTAAGTAGTTACTAGTATCTCAGTCATGATTCTACGTTTAGAAGATACAGTGATGAACCAAACACAGAACTGAATATTATATTACTGTTCAGGAAGTAAGGCATTGAAAACTTAAATTTATGTGTTAATTTTGGAAAGCAATACATGTTATAAAGACAATAAAACAAGTTTATATTGTTATGAGGCGTAATGGTAATAGTGGTAATATAGAAAGTAATGGGAATAGTGAGTACTTGTGCTTTAGAAAAGATCTTTGTGAGGTGGCATCCTATGGGATGAAACTTGAATGATGAGAAAGGGCCAAATAGCTAATGGTTTGGGAAAAGAGCATTCTAGGCAGAGGCAAGAGTAAAGGTAAGAATTCTGATGTCAGAATAAATTCCCAATGCCAGTGGCAGTGGATTAAAACACAGTGAACTAGGAGTTAGAAACTTAGCAAGGACTAGGTCATTTAGGGCATAATAGGTCATGGTAAAAGAGTTTGGATTTTATTCTAAATGTAATTGGTTCTATTTTTAATTAAATTTGAAACAGGTTTTGCTCCATGCTTCTCTCTAATTCCCAGAGCTAAAATGTTATGGTTATTGCTTTTAGTGCTGCAGCTTAGTTGTCCACATTATTCTTCTGTTAAGAGCAATGTTGACATTTTAAAGAGAAACATTATATTGAGCGTATGTTTTACTCTTATTTAAATTCCAATATTTTAGTATAATTAAATGGAATGTTTTATTCTAATAACTTGTTCTTATATACTATTCTCACTTAAACAATCATTTAAACTGTTAAGAGGTTTTGCTGATGAATAAAAAGTTGTGGATTGTGGGGTTCTAGGATTGAATCTTATTTACATATTCCTTTGGAAGTAATATTCTTTGCTCTAATTTGTGTTTTCCTGGTTTTGAAATTTTAAATGTAGATCCCTTTACCATTCACTATTACCATAATTTTATAAAAGTAGTTCCCATTAACTTCCCTAGCTAGGAAAACATAATGTGAGAATAAAAACAATCCTTAAATCTTGAACCAATTTGGTCTTACCTAAAATAAATCTCTACATTGATCTAATCTTTCTCATTTTACAGAGGCCTGACAAAAATCTCATGCATCATTACTCCAGAAAACCTTATAAATGTGGAAAGCATGCTTACTCTTGATTCTCAAATAAACTCTGGGGAAATGTGCTTATTGATACTTGTAGAGGAAAAAAACACACAACTATAACCAAACTCATTGTCTAAGTTTCTCAGAGAGAAACATTTGTATGACAGATAACCAAAAATAACATATGCAATTTAAAAATTCTGATTATTATTCCTCAGTGGACTAAGTATCTTCCCCAAATCCATGATTACCTTTTTGTGTAGGCAATGGTTTCCCAGGTAACTTGACACACTTCTGCTTTAATTAACTTCAGTTTAAAAAAATAAACAAAAAAAACCCCATGAAAACATTTTGGATTTTTTTTTTAAATTTGGCTTCAAAATTAATTTGAAAAATATTATTGCCTGAAAATGTGATCTTCTAAAAATGAAATCTACCTCTACCAAAAAATGAAACCTACAAGTATAAATGATACTTGTAAAAAGACTAAATCATTAAAATAGTGATTTACATCAAATTACTCCATCTTTTACTTTCTTTAATGCATTGGAAGCTAAAATACATGTTTTTGGGTTTATATGTACTTGAATTTTGTCTTAAATGTAACTTGATACTTGTTATGGATCAAGGAGGAATATAAAGGCAATTGAGACACATCAGAATGAGGATGATGAAACAGTTATATTTAAAAGAATTTTTTTTTTTAAAGATTTATTTATTTATTTATTTTGGGCGGGGGTCGGGTTGGGGAGGGAGGGGAGCGGGTGGGCCACTTCTATTGGTCTTTCATTTCTCTGTTTTCATTTGTCTTTGTTCTTTGGCCCGTGTGGGCCTCCCATCACGGTGGCCTCTGTTGTCGCAGAGCACCAGCTCTGGGTGCATGCGCTCCAGAGGTCCGGGTCGGTGATTGGACACATCAGTCCAGCCGCTCTGCGGCACGTGGGATCTTCCCAGGTCAGGAATCGAACCGGCGCCCCTTGCACTGCAAGGTGGTGTCCTTATCCACTGGACCACCAGGGGAAGCCCTAAAAGAATTTTTTTGTTTTATTGATTTATATGGTTGTGACAGGTCTTCTTTGCAGCAGGTGATATCTTTGGTTGTGCCATGTGAACTCTTAGTTGTGGCACACAGGATCTAGTTCCCTGACCAGGGAATGAACCTGTGCCCCCTACATTGAGGAATGTGGAGTCTTAGCCACTAAACTATTAGGAAGGTTCCAATTACATGGTTTAAGAAGGTCTTTAGAAGTCATGTGTGATGGTAGAAATTGACCAGATAACCAAAAATAACATATGCAATTTAAAAATTCTGATTATTATTCCTCAGTGGACTAAGTATCTTCCCAAATCCATGATTACCTTTTGTGTAGGCAATGGTTTCCCAGGTAACTTGACACACTTCTGCTTTAATTAACTTCAGTTTAAAAAAATAAACAAAAAAAACCCCATGAAAACATTTTGGATTTTTTTTTTAAATTTGGCTTCAAAATTAATTTGAAAAATATTATTGCCTGAAAATGTGATCTTCTAAAAATGAAATCTACCTCTACCAAAAAATGAAACCTACAAGTATAAATGATACTTGTAAAAAGACTAAATCATTAAAATAGTGATTTACATCAAATTACTCCATCTTTTACTTTCTTTAATGCATTGGAAGCTAAAATACATGTTTTTGGGTTTATATGTACTTGAATTTTGTCTTAAATGTAACTTGATACTTGTTATGGATCAAGGAGGAATATAAAGGCAATTGAGACACATCAGAATGAGGATGATGAAACAGTTATATTTAAAAGAATTTTTTTTTTTAAAGATTTATTTATTTATTTATTTTGGGCGGGGGTCGGGTTGGGGAGGGAGGGGAGCGGGTGGGCCACTTCTATTGGTCTTTCATTTCTCTGTTTTCATTTGTCTTTGTTCTTTGGCCCGTGTGGGCCTCCCATCACGGTGGCCTCTGTTGTCGCAGAGCACCAGCTCTGGGTGCATGCGCTCCAGAGGTCCGGGTCGGTGATTGGACACATCAGTCCAGCCGCTCTGCGGCACGTGGGATCTTCCCAGGTCAGGAATCGAACCGGCGCCCCTTGCACTGCAAGGTGGTGTCCTTATCCACTGGACCACCAGGGGAAGCCCTAAAAGAATTTTTTTGTTTTATTGATTTATATGGTTGTGACAGGTCTTCTTTGCAGCAGGTGATATCTTTGGTTGTGCCATGTGAACTCTTAGTTGTGGCACACAGGATCTAGTTCCCTGACCAGGGAATGAACCTGTGCCCCCTACATTGAGGAATGTGGAGTCTTAGCCACTAAACTATTAGGAAGGTTCCAATTACATGGTTTAAGAAGGTCTTTAGAAGTCATGTGTGATGGTAGAAATTGAGAATTTATTCTCATTAATAGGATTTGTATTTATACAATTCAGTGAGACTATTATTTTTTACATTTCCCATTGCTGTGGTATTTGAGAATGTGTGCTCTTAGACCTAATTCTACTTTTAGCCCAGCTTCATATGACCTTGTTTCTAGTGCAAGAGCCCAGGGCAGTTTCTCTGTAACATTAGATAAGAATATCCAAACTAGATCTATTGCTGGAGATGAGAAAATTCAATTTAAGATCTGGACAGAAGAAACCAAACAGCTAGATTGATATATTTATATTCTGTACTCCCCAAAAGAACACTCCACTTTCTAACAACTTCTTACATTGTTGTTCAGTGCTATTCATTCAACAAGATGTTGAGGGTTGTCTGTGCCAGGCACTGTCAGGAAATAGCCATGCGTAGATGAATGTCACAGGTCCTGTTCTAAAGTATCACTAGCTCGTATAAACTTGTAACAATAACAACAGAGTGAGCTATGAAGGCATTGTCAGTGAAGCAAATATCTGTGCTTGGCAAAGTGTGGGAATGCATCAAAGAAGAGGCAGTTTGGAGGTGGTATTGGATTTGACCAATAGCAGGAGAGGTGGAGAGGAAAATCTTTGAACATCAGCGGTAATATACTACCTCCTCTTGCAGGTTACAAATTCTCACAACACTGTGTGCCTTCCCTTCATTGCAGTTATTTCAATGTGTCTGTTCAGGTTTTGGTTTTGTGATTACTGAATGATATTAGACTGAAAATTCCTTGAGGAGAGAACCATGTCCTTTTGCTGTTACTATAGTATACACCCCAGCGACGACACATATGAGATGCCAGCCAAATAACTGAAAGGGAAAATAAAGTGGTGTCAACTACAAACTGGCATTTACCAATTACATTGCCAATGCCTGGACAACAAGGACATTTGCCATCTGCCTCTGCAGAGACCAGACCCTATGCTGTTGAGAGCTGCTGACCTTCCTTCAACACCCTCTGATGGAGATCAGGGTGCGGTTGAGACTCCATGCTGTTGAGGGCTGCTGACCTTCCATACCCCCTGATGCAGATCAGGGTGGGGTAGAGGCACTCTGTGCTCCAGGGAATCTGGTGGGGCAGGTCTTTAGATAGGTGGATGCTTTTAGGAACAGCTTTTGTTATCTCAATCCTTGCATCTCCTCACACCCAGAAAAGCGCTAGACAGACCCAAACCTTTTGTAAAACGAAAACCCCTTTGGAAACCTTTTACTGGATGGCAGTTGAATTTCTCCCACACTGAAACCCTTTATTGGCTTTTCTCCCCTGCCTTTCAGAGCAGTTTCTGAGAGCTATCTGGGGTGCTGTCTCCCGGGCTGCAGTCCTAATTATGCCCCAAATAAAACTTAACCCACAACTCTCAAGTTGTTCCTTTTTTAGTCAACAGTGGGTAGGTGAGTTCTTAGAAGCATGACTGATCGGTCATTTTTTATCCAATGTTGTCAAATGAGAGAGCCGCAGAATCTGTGGAAAGCATTCCTCTCACCAGAGGGGACTGCTCTGTGCTTTGGCAAGGGATAATTCACTGAAATTTTCTCTGACCAAAATTAACATTTTCCTCCTACTTTCTCTTCTTGTGAGACGACTCATCCATTTGCCCTAATTTCAACCTTTTGGTTACCGATTCAGTCCCTTGGATCATACTATGAACTAGAAAGGTCAGCTGTGTGAAGGAGTTTGTTTTTTAATCGTCATGCGACCTTGCTCACTCCTCTCTGATTGTTGCAAGCAATATAGCTTGTGGGAAACAAAGTTTCACCTTCGGCGTTCAAATTACCTTGCTAAAACCCTAACTTTATATTAAATATAATTCCAGTCTAATGTAGCAGACAAGAAAGCTTGCAATGTGAGTAAACAGAAACTGGTGTTTGGGAACCTCTAGATTTTCGCTGAGAAAAGAGAAATCCTTTATATGACATTTCTGATGTGCCCTCCAAATTGTTCTCCTCGGCAGTTTACCCTGGTCTCGCGGCCTAAAACATATTCCAGCTTGTAAAGATCAGAGATACCTAAAGTCACCCGCCACCCAGCCCCTGGCGTCCCAGTGGAGTCAGTAAACATAGAGATTGCTTTCCGCAGCTCACGGGGGGGAGGGGGTATAGGGAAATTCAGACACCACCTCCCGGTTGTGCTTAAGCGCAGCGCACTGGCTGGCGTCACTCAGCCCTCCTGCGCAGGCGTACTAAAGGGTACGCTCCCCCTCCTCTTCCTGTGCACGCGCTCGAGGCTGCAACTCTCGCGAGAGAAGCGAGATTTATTCCTACGTACCGGGCCGTGCTGCTTATGGCGGCGCTGGAGAGGGGGCGCTGAGCTGTTGGGGTGAGTACGACCTCAGGGTCCAACTGGGGGTAGCAGGAAGCCACGTTAATGGCGGGTGAAAAAACCAAGACAAACGGGAGAGACCTCTGAGTCAGGGTAGGTACTCCTAGAGCTCCGGGTAGAGAAGATCTCACCCTCAGTCCCTACCCCGGGCATTTCCACCCGGCCCCTGTTCAACTGTCTAGGCCTCACGTCGGGCTGCAGTGCCGAAGTGAAGAGTCGAGGCCAGGCGGCCGCGCGTGTTGGTGGTGGTGACTAAAGTTGGGGGAGGGAATGAAAATGGAGGCTCCGACAGCAGCCAAGATGGAGGCAGGGGTGCGGGGCTCGGGCGCGGAGGCTGCTGGGAGTTGTAGTCTGGCGGCTTCCTCGTCTGCGGCTTGGTGGGGGAAACGGGAACTACAAGTCCCGGCGGGCGGGGCGAGGGGGTGGTGGCGCGGTCCTTTGTGTGAGACTGGAAGAGCCGGAGGCAGAGGAGAGGGGCCTACTCTGACTCTGGACACTCTAGTTTCTTAGCCATCACCTGCTTGGGGATCTGCCTACGAGTACCAGAGCGCAGTGCGGCAGTGGCGCCTCCTTTGTGTATGGACTGAGATCCCGCTCCATTTAAGTCCTTAGAGACTTCTCCTTTCTTAAGGTTGTTTCTGGCACAGTAACGCAGCCAAATTGTCATCCTTGGTTCCATTTACCCAGAGCTGTTTCTCTTGGGGCTCAGTAACCCAGCCTTCCCGTCTAATCCTCTCCTTTGGGTTCCTGAGAAGGAGAGCCAGCATCTAAACTTAGGCAAAACCTCTCACCCCTCTAATTCTGAGGTTAGGAGGGACTCTTAAGAGCTCAGTGGCGTTCTTCTTAGCACCACCTCTGGTGTAAGAGCCTGGCCCATATTTTGCAGTGACAGGCTTGACTTCGTCGTTCTGTGTATTTATTTTAGAGGTCTGTCGGAGACGCTTTCGAGGTTCTCACCATTCTGTCTTAAGTAGGAAATCTTAGTGCCGCGGTTCTTTTTGCTTTAAGGTTTTCCTTTGGAAAACCTAGATAGCTACTCCCTTGCTTAAACAAGTACGGCAGGGAACACTCTAAAACAGCCTTCAAGCCGCAAATACAAAAAGCTGAGCGTTGTTGTGCGAGGCTCACTTTGCATCTAAAATGAGCGGAGGAATGTGGTCCTCTTAAACAGTTGGTCGACTGGGAGAGGGAGGAGAGAGGCTGCCCAAAGATTTTAAATCTTGAAATCTTTACTGTGAGAGGCTTAGCTTTTTATCAGGATGGTGTGAACTGGCAGCTCTTGACTAGAGCTACCAATCTGTAAAATGCAGTTACCAGATTATATCCCGCTAATATAAATTACTCGGTTACCAAATAGCCAGCTAATATAAGTTATTCTGTATCAAAACTCTGAGTAATTTCCATTTCGAGTTTCTAGAAGTCAGGCATTTTCAGTACTATGTTGAGGGTCAGTAAAATACTTTGTTGTCGTTTTGATATTAACCAGGATTGGGTAGTCTTGGTGTGGGTCAGGAGCGGGGTTATGTACTTGAGTAGGCATACCCTTGAGTCATAAAATCGGGAAAATTTTTCAACCTTGTTTCTTTTCTTTTTCGCCATAGGCCCGAAATAAAAGATGGTAGTGGTTTGAGTGATTTTTGCAGCTGCTCTGGATGTTTACCATCGAGATGAGTATTTATAGCAGCTGAGTTGAAAAGTAAAGCATTTGAGACACATAAGATAGGTTTTCTTTTTTTGTAACTAAGTTCTGACTTAACAGGTATGACCTTTAGAGTTTGGTTAAAAATTCTGGTAAATTCCTAGCAAATAAAAATTGAGAATGTGGAAGCTGACACGTCCTGCTTCATCCTACTCCTGTTTCTCTCCCCTCCTTTTAAAGACAGGGCCATAGATCATTTTTAAAAATATTTTTTTCTTTTAAATTGTAAAATATGAATAATAACGGAGTGTACTGTTTTAACTTCATTTTTTAAAGTGTACATTTCAGTAGCATTAAGCTCATTCACGTTGTTGTGAGTACCATACTTTTAACAAGATAGTTTAAAAATGGAAATGCCCTGTGGGCAGATTTTTAAGGAGTTGAATTTGAGGACTCTATTTCAAAATAAAAACCTTGATCTTTTTAAATAAATACAAGGTGTTGATTTGCCTTGTTATTTTGGTCTTTTCAAAAAACAGAGGTGAAGCTACTTTGAGATCTTTGACCCAGACTGTCTTATGGAGAGGTGTAGCTTGTAGCATTTTTCATAGTAGAGAATTACAGCTAAAAGACTTTATATTTTCTAATAACTTAATAACTGGAATGTCTTCAGTGGTAAAATTGCTGTATTGGGAGTGACTTGTTTTTTGAATCTCTATTTCTTGCTGTTAAATACTTACTGCCAAATGACGATTTTTAAAAATTCTTTTGTCTCGTGTTAGAATGTTTTCTGCTTGCATGTGTGAGTACCTAGTTTGAAAAAAAAAATTCAAAACTTCTTTCCAGTTCATACTGCCAAGCATGAGGCATTCTTAAATGTTTCTCTTGTGCTACGTTGTTTATTAGTTTCTAAAACAAATATGGTGTATTGAGACATAATTTCAAGGGTGTGACATGTCCTTCTATGCTGAGGTAAAATATTAATGTATACTTGAAAATAAATTGATAAGCAGTGTATTCACATTGAGCCTGTGGATTATCCATTGGTTTGAGGTTGTGACCAGTATATAACCAATTAGTTGTTTACATTTCTGCCTTGAAAAGTAAAGCATTTGAGACACATAAGATAGGTTTTCTTTTTTTGTAACTAAGTTCTGACTTAACAGGTATGACCTTTAGAGTTTGGTTAAAAATTCTGGTAAATTCCTAGCAAATAAAAATTGAGAATGTGGAAGCTGACACGTCCTGCTTCATCCTACTCCTGTTTCTCTCCCCTCCTTTTAAAGACAGGGCCATAGATCATTTTTAAAAATATTTTTTTCTTTTAAATTGTAAAATATGAATAATAACGGAGTGTACTGTTTTAACTTCATTTTTTAAAGTGTACATTTCAGTAGCATTAAGCTCATTCACGTTGTTGTGAGTACCATACTTTTAACAAGATAGTTTAAAAATGGAAATGCCCTGTGGGCAGATTTTTAAGGAGTTGAATTTGAGGACTCTATTTCAAAATAAAAACCTTGATCTTTTTAAATAAATACAAGGTGTTGATTTGCCTTGTTATTTTGGTCTTTTCAAAAAACAGAGGTGAAGCTACTTTGAGATCTTTGACCCAGACTGTCTTATGGAGAGGTGTAGCTTGTAGCATTTTTCATAGTAGAGAATTACAGCTAAAAGACTTTATATTTTCTAATAACTTAATAACTGGAATGTCTTCAGTGGTAAAATTGCTGTATTGGGAGTGACTTGTTTTTTGAATCTCTATTTCTTGCTGTTAAATACTTACTGCCAAATGACGATTTTTAAAAATTCTTTTGTCTCGTGTTAGAATGTTTTCTGCTTGCATGTGTGAGTACCTAGTTTGAAAAAAAAAATTCAAAACTTCTTTCCAGTTCATACTGCCAAGCATGAGGCATTCTTAAATGTTTCTCTTGTGCTACGTTGTTTATTAGTTTCTAAAACAAATATGGTGTATTGAGACATAATTTCAAGGGTGTGACATGTCCTTCTATGCTGAGGTAAAATATTAATGTATACTTGAAAATAAATTGATAAGCAGTGTATTCACATTGAGCCTGTGGATTATCCATTGGTTTGAGGTTGTGACCAGTATATAACCAATTAGTTGTTTACATTTCTGCTTCTTGGATGTATTGACAGCAAGTGTAAACTGCCAAGTGCAAACTCCTTCTTTGGGTGGGTTTGCTTGATACTGCTTCCTTTTATCAGTGAAGGTCTTTGCCCAAGGGCCTTTCATTTATTCTTGCTTCATTGAGCATGCCAATGCCTTTTTCCCCTAAGCAGTCTATACCTACTCTGACTGTTGTGGTAGCCATTCGCCTTGGGTGGCCATGATGCACTTGAACTGTGCATGGTTCTGAATTGAGATTTGCCGTTCTATAAAATTAAGCATTGGATTTTGAGGGATGTTAAAAACATTTCGATTAACTGTGGGAAGTGATGATATTTGGATTTGGTTAAATAAGGTGCTTAATTAAAATTTCACCAATTTCTTTCAGTGTTAATATGATTACTAGAAAATTTTAAATTGTTTATGTGGCTTGCACAATATTTCTATTGAGCAGTGCTGGTCTGCACTACCCAGATTTTTGTGTCTGGAGCATTTCTTCAGCTTCATTCCACACTGGTGTTTGTCCTATTTCAAAGTATTGGTGTGTGTAAAAGAAGTGATGGGTATGTATATAATTTTAAATACCTAGTAATAGCACAATTGTTTTCACTAAAGTGAACATATATAAAAAGATAATTGCAGCAATTTGGTATTCTTTTATTTCCACTCACATGGTGATGGCTTAAATTGTTTTTAGGTGGTTAATTATGTAAGCTTTATCATTTTTCTTAGATCCCAGAGTGAAACTGAAAACCTATAATGTGTAAAATTAAGTTAGTCTTGAGTTAATGCATCAAGAAATATAAACTGAGGGGATAAAAGAATTATGAATCAGGGAGTTAAGGTAGGAATGAATATTGATCGTATAATCAACAGAGAACCTTTTCAATTCCTTGCTGCCTATTTTTTTTTTCAATGAAAGTGACCTTAACAAAGTGGGTTAGCGTGGGGTCAGCCCGATTCATTTTTGTTTTATTAGTTTCTAAAACAAATATGGTGTATTGAGACATAATTTCAAGGGTGTGACATGTCCTTCTATGCTGAGGTAAAATATTAATGTATACTTGAAAATAAATTGATAAGCAGTGTATTCACATTGAGCCTGTGGATTATCCATTGGTTTGAGGTTGTGACCAGTATATAACCAATTAGTTGTTTACATTTCTGCTTCTTGGATGTATTGACAGCAAGTGTAAACTGCCAAGTGCAAACTCCTTCTTTGGGTGGGTTTGCTTGATACTGCTTCCTTTTATCAGTGAAGGTCTTTGCCCAAGGGCCTTTCATTTATTCTTGCTTCATTGAGCATGCCAATGCCTTTTTCCCCTAAGCAGTCTATACCTACTCTGACTGTTGTGGTAGCCATTCGCCTTGGGTGGCCATGATGCACTTGAACTGTGCATGGTTCTGAATTGAGATTTGCCGTTCTATAAAATTAAGCATTGGATTTTGAGGGATGTTAAAAACATTTCGATTAACTGTGGGAAGTGATGATATTTGGATTTGGTTAAATAAGGTGCTTAATTAAAATTTCACCAATTTCTTTCAGTGTTAATATGATTACTAGAAAATTTTAAATTGTTTATGTGGCTTGCACAATATTTCTATTGAGCAGTGCTGGTCTGCACTACCCAGATTTTTGTGTCTGGAGCATTTCTTCAGCTTCATTCCACACTGGTGTTTGTCCTATTTCAAAGTATTGGTGTGTGTAAAAGAAGTGATGGGTATGTATATAATTTTAAATACCTAGTAATAGCACAATTGTTTTCACTAAAGTGAACATATATAAAAAGATAATTGCAGCAATTTGGTATTCTTTTATTTCCACTCACATGGTGATGGCTTAAATTGTTTTTAGGTGGTTAATTATGTAAGCTTTATCATTTTTCTTAGATCCCAGAGTGAAACTGAAAACCTATAATGTGTAAAATTAAGTTAGTCTTGAGTTAATGCATCAAGAAATATAAACTGAGGGGATAAAAGAATTATGAATCAGGGAGTTAAGGTAGGAATGAATATTGATCGTATAATCAACAGAGAACCTTTTCAATTCCTTGCTGCCTATGTGGGTCTCTGTTCTTGTTTTCAATGAAAGTGACCTTAACAAAGTGGGTTAGGTGGAGCGACTTAGAGACGGGTTCAGCGTTTCTTTTAACATTCCTCCTAAGTGAATGCTGTACGGACTTTGAATATAATTTGTCAAAGTGATAAATTGGGTTATATAACATTTTAGATGGATTAATGCCCTATAAATGTATTAGTTCAACATTTATATAGTCCCTACTGTGTGTGTGACTTCAGCTAGGTCTTTGGGATAAACCAGCCAACTGGAGGAGACAGTAAATAACAAGACAGGTGATAATAATTTTAAGGAAAGTGAAATAGGACATGATTGTTTGGATTATCAGTTCAAGTAAAGGAATTAGTGTTAATTCCTAAAACGGCAAGACATAGTAGTTGATAATTACTGGTTATAGTGTCCCCATTCAGAGCAAAGGGAAAGAAGTTGATTACTTAGCAATCAGATCCATATTTAAATTGCTCCTTAGATTTTTTTTGACTGGAGAATTCCATGACTCATCCACAGGGTTGCAAAGAGTCTGACACAACTGAGCGACTTTCTCTTAAGGTTTTTTTTTTTTCTTTTTAGATCTGGTGAGCACTTGCTTTTTTTCTATCTATCTAGATATCTATCTCTCTCTATATATATATCTTTTAATTTTGGCCTCTTTGTACTGATTTATTATCTATTTATTTTTCATCCATCTTTATTCTTTGGCCTGTGTGGGCCTCTCATCGCCACGGCCCCTCTTGTCTCAGAGCCCTGGCTCTGGGCGCGTGTACTCCAGAGCTCTGGCTGGTAATTGGATACACTGGTCCAGCCCTTCCGAGGCACTTGGGATCTTCTCCGGCCAGGGATAGAACCGGTGCCCCTTGTACTGCAAGGCGGACTCTTTACCACTGGACTACCAGGGAATCCCCCTTTAGTTTTTTTTATTAGTGCTCTGTATTTCCTGTGACTTAAGTGTCTCACTGAGGGTGGGGGACTGTAAGGGGTACACTTAAGTTCAGAGGATTAAAGCAAAAGAATTTGTCAGTACCACCCATGAATGTTAATAATCTTGGCATGAGTGAATAGCCAATTTATTTAAATGCAAGATGGGTGTCTTTCTTCAAAGAAGTTAAATTCTTTTTTTTTTTTTTTTAAGAAGTTAAATTCTTGATTGGATGATTATGACTACACAATTCTTTTTTAAAGATTTTTTTTTTTTAATTTATTTACTTTGGGCTGTGCTGGTCTTCATTGCTGCACCTGCTTTTTCTCCAACTGAGATATGCACACTTCTCATTGCAGTGGCTTCTCTTGTGGAGCACGCGCTCAAGGGCATGCTAACTTCAGTAGTTGTGGTTCTCAGGTTCAAGAGCACAGGCCCGTGGTTTTACTCCACGGATTGTTGGACCTTGCCTTAACAGAGATCGAACCCATGGCCCCTGCAGGAGCAGGCAGATTGTTAACCACTGAACCACCAGGGAAATCCTCACGTAAACCAAATTTTTTAACGTTGGTAGAATTGTCTACAAACATGAATTGTCTTTTGTCTGTTACCTGCCTGTCATTGTCTTTTTGCGATATTAGTTTCTGCTGTGGTGAGTTTAGCAGTACCTGGTAAGGTTCTAAAGGGGGCTGTGATAAAAAAAAAAAAAAAAAAGAGTTTGTCTCTCAGAAATTTAAAGTATAATTTAAGGAACAAGATACATAAACATGTAAGTAAAATGCAGAAGTGAGTTGGTGCCAAAAAGGACTGATGCCAGCAGTGGGAGTTAATGCCTCCTATAGTGTGAGTATAGGTAATAAATCTGTGCTGAAATGGTCAAGAAAGGATTTGTTTGTTTTGCTTTTGCTGGGTCTTCTTTGCTGCGAGGGCTTTTCTTTAGTTGCAGGAGTGGGGGTTACTCGGTAGTTGCAGTGCAAGGACTTCTCTTGCTGTAGAACATGGGTTTTGGGGCTCAAAGGCTCCGTAGTCGCAGCTTCTGGGGTCTAGAGCACAGGCTCAGTAGTTGTGGCACATGGGCTTAGTTGATCCGTGGCATGTGGGATCTTCCCAAATCAGGGATTGAACCGGGGTCTCCTATGTGGGCAGGCGGATTCTTAACCACTGAGCCCACCAGGGAAGCTCCCAAGAAAGGATTTTTTTGGTCACATTAAAGATGACGAAATATATTCTTTGTGGGAAGACCCATATGCACAAGGACTAGAATCCAGGAATCTCCCAAGAGTTATGTTTAAGAATTAGGGAGGAAAATGTACCAATCTAGAAGGATTGGAGATCAGAAACAGAAGATGTAAAGTAGAACAAACACACCTTGAATGGTTGGTGGTTAACCGCTTTCTGGAAGGGGGATGGATGAGAGGAAGAAAATATACCAGTGCCTGGGACCTAACCCCAATTAAATTAGAATCTCATGGTGGGATCTAGGCTTTGCGTTTTTTTCTTCCCACCAGGTTGCCCAGGTGGTTTGGATTTGCAGCCAAGATTGAGAAATTCCCATTTAGAGTGCTGTGAAAATAAATCACTGAGGATTTTGGACAACAAGGAGCAGGCAGATTGTTAACCACTGAACCACCAGGGAAATCCTCACGTAAACCAAATTTTTTAACGTTGGTAGAATTGTCTACAAACATGAATTGTCTTTTGTCTGTTACCTGCCTGTCATTGTCTTTTTGCGATATTAGTTTCTGCTGTGGTGAGTTTAGCAGTACCTGGTAAGGTTCTAAAGGGGGCTGTGATAAAAAAAAAAAAAAAAAAGAGTTTGTCTCTCAGAAATTTAAAGTATAATTTAAGGAACAAGATACATAAACATGTAAGTAAAATGCAGAAGTGAGTTGGTGCCAAAAAGGACTGATGCCAGCAGTGGGAGTTAATGCCTCCTATAGTGTGAGTATAGGTAATAAATCTGTGCTGAAATGGTCAAGAAAGGATTTGTTTGTTTTGCTTTTGCTGGGTCTTCTTTGCTGCGAGGGCTTTTCTTTAGTTGCAGGAGTGGGGGTTACTCGGTAGTTGCAGTGCAAGGACTTCTCTTGCTGTAGAACATGGGTTTTGGGGCTCAAAGGCTCCGTAGTCGCAGCTTCTGGGGTCTAGAGCACAGGCTCAGTAGTTGTGGCACATGGGCTTAGTTGATCCGTGGCATGTGGGATCTTCCCAAATCAGGGATTGAACCGGGGTCTCCTATGTGGGCAGGCGGATTCTTAACCACTGAGCCCACCAGGGAAGCTCCCAAGAAAGGATTTTTTTGGTCACATTAAAGATGACGAAATATATTCTTTGTGGGAAGACCCATATGCACAAGGACTAGAATCCAGGAATCTCCCAAGAGTTATGTTTAAGAATTAGGGAGGAAAATGTACCAATCTAGAAGGATTGGAGATCAGAAACAGAAGATGTAAAGTAGAACAAACACACCTTGAATGGTTGGTGGTTAACCGCTTTCTGGAAGGGGGATGGATGAGAGGAAGAAAATATACCAGTGCCTGGGACCTAACCCCAATTAAATTAGAATCTCATGGTGGGATCTAGGCTTTGCGTGTTTTTTTCTTCCCACCAGGTTGCCCAGGTGGTTTGGATTTGCAGCCAAGATTGAGAAATTCCCATTTAGAGTGCTGTGAAAATAAATCACTGAGGATTTTGGACAACAAGATTAATAAGATGAAATCAGAATTTTAGGTAAATGAGTCTGGTAGTGTTATGTGACAGAATGTGGAAAGAGTTGACACTGGAAGTTAGCAGATTATTGTCTTGACTGGACAAATATGCCATTCAGAATGAAAGATGAATACAAAAGATACCTTGAAATATTGATAAGACTTGCAACATTGGACGTGTTGGTGGAGAGGGAGGGATCAAGGATCATTACAGAAGTGGCTCTATATCACGCCAGTCAAGTTAACTCTGAGCAGGTACTGGGCATAGGCTTCCTAAGTGATTTGAGAACTATTGCTCAAAGAAGTGTCTAGCTTGGGTAGTAGGAGAATGATCCAAATAAAATTGAAAGATTGGACAAATGGACATTTGATATCTGAAGTTACAGTATAAAGTCATGGAATATTAAGTTTACCCAGTAACTAGGTCAGCTGTTATTGTTTAATTTTGCATAAGAGAAACTGAAATTCAGGGAGATTAAATAACCAGTTTGTGGCATTTTACTGTTATCAATGTGATCAGTATTGGGCTCCCCTCCTCTGAACTATTTCACCAGTTCTGACTTCTCATCTTATAGTCATTCTGATTTCTGATGTTCTTCGAATATACTGTCTCAGCATATCTAAAATCAAATCCAGTCTAAACCCAAATCCACCTCTTCCTTTCCCCATATAAGTCATTTTAGTTAACAGCACCATTTTGGCTAACATTTGAGGCACTGCAAAAAAAATTATTTTTACAGCTAATAAAAAGCACAATTCTGTGGTTTTATTTCTAGGTATATTTCATTTCTCTTCCCTTCACATCTTAATTGTTTCTCTTCTGAAGATATTTCTCATCTGTTTATGGCAGCAGCTCGAATGAGATGTATTTCTTTCACAAAGTCATCTCCTAGGATTTCAGGACTTCATATTTTTTTATTAAGAACTAAAGCTCTCTGTTTACTGTTTTTAATTTGACCTGACTGTTGCACCTGTCACACCATGTATCTCATTTCACTTTAACCGAGCCCTCTTTTCTAGTGAGGCTAGCCTATTGGATTTGCAGCCAAGATTGAGAAATTCCCATTTAGAGTGCTGTGAAAATAAATCACTGAGGATTTTGGACAACAAGATTAATAAGATGAAATCAGAATTTTAGGTAAATGAGTCTGGTAGTGTTATGTGACAGAATGTGGAAAGAGTTGACACTGGAAGTTAGCAGATTATTGTCTTGACTGGACAAATATGCCATTCAGAATGAAAGATGAATACAAAAGATACCTTGAAATATTGATAAGACTTGCAACATTGGACGTGTTGGTGGAGAGGGAGGGATCAAGGATCATTACAGAAGTGGCTCTATATCACGCCAGTCAAGTTAACTCTGAGCAGGTACTGGGCATAGGCTTCCTAAGTGATTTGAGAACTATTGCTCAAAGAAGTGTCTAGCTTGGGTAGTAGGAGAATGATCCAAATAAAATTGAAAGATTGGACAAATGGACATTTGATATCTGAAGTTACAGTATAAAGTCATGGAATATTAAGTTTACCCAGTAACTAGGTCAGCTGTTATTGTTTAATTTTGCATAAGAGAAACTGAAATTCAGGGAGATTAAATAACCAGTTTGTGGCATTTTACTGTTATCAATGTGATCAGTATTGGGCTCCCCTCCTCTGAACTATTTCACCAGTTCTGACTTCTCATCTTATAGTCATTCTGATTTCTGATGTTCTTCGAATATACTGTCTCAGCATATCTAAAATCAAATCCAGTCTAAACCCAAATCCACCTCTTCCTTTCCCCATATAAGTCATTTTAGTTAACAGCACCATTTTGGCTAACATTTGAGGCACTGCAAAAAAAATTATTTTTACAGCTAATAAAAAGCACAATTCTGTGGTTTTATTTCTAGGTATATTTCATTTCTCTTCCCTTCACATCTTAATTGTTTCTCTTCTGAAGATATTTCTCATCTGTTTATGGCAGCAGCTCGAATGAGATGTATTTCTTTCACAAAGTCATCTCCTAGGATTTCAGGACTTCATATTTTTTTATTAAGAACTAAAGCTCTCTGTTTACTGTTATATTAAGTTGAAATGCTTCATGACCTGACTGTTGCACCTGTCACACCATGTATCTCATTTCACTTTAACCGAGCCCTCTTTTCTAGTGAGGCTAGCCTATTGATTCTGCTAAACAACAGACTACACTTGTTGAGACAGTCATTCTCGCAATAAAGCTCCTTTGATGTCAGGCATAAAAAATCATATACAAAAGATACAGTCTCTGCTCATAAGAGACTTAAAGTTGAATTGCATCTGCTGGCTTGATTTATGTGATAGACTATGCCTAGAATACTCAGCTGTTTTCTTTTTCTCAAAAATCTATTTCTGCTAATTAATCTGAAATATCCAGCCTCTTATTAAAGCCTCTAACCATGTTGGCTTAATGCACAATGATAAATAGACAGTAAGTATTTCTAGAATAGTATGTGACTTAGTAGATATCTAGATACCGTTGAGCAAATTAATTTTTGACATTTTGTCCTATGTTCTAGTTTTTCCTCTGTGTATAACTCTTGTCAACAGGAACATAAATTCCCTAATGGTGGGAAATTCTTTTATATTTTCCACAGTACCTAACACAGTGCTAGGTAGTTATAAAACACTTAAATTAAGTAGAATATTATGTAACTTTGAGTTTATTCATGGGGAGGGGTTTATCGATAAGGAAATGTGAAATAATTTGGGGGTTTGAGGTATGCTACCACCGGAGGTATCCTTTAACAGTTGAGAGATTGTTTAAATGACATTGAAAGTGTGTGCTTCCAAGTTTTTTGCATTGCTTGATTCTAAGTTAATTAGATGAGCTTTTCCCTCTCCCTACCCCCTGTCCCTGATTATCTTATGTAAGTTATACTTAATGTCTTCAATTTTTATCTCTAGTATGAAGTGTAACAGAACAGACTTTACCACCTGAAACTGCTGCTTCAAGTTCAGATCAGGCAAGGAACACACCTCGAAACAACCAACAACACCAAAGAAGAGTACACTCAAGTTGAAGACACAACACTTGATCTGAAACAAGAAGTTTGTGCCTACTCAACAGCTTTGAAAGAGCACTTCCCAACGCTGCTAGTAGTCTTTGTTTTCTTCAGTGCTGTACTGTGAGATTGCCCGTGCAGCAGCAGGACTTCATATATTTTTATTGAGAACTAATGTTCTCTGTTTACTGTTATATTAAGTTGAAATGCTTCATGACCTGACTGTTGCACCTGTCACACCATGTATCTCATTTCACTTTAACCGAGCCCTCTTTTCTAGTGAGGCTAGCCTATTGATTCTGCTAAACAACAGACTACACTTGTTGAGACAGTCATTCTCGCAATAAAGCTCCTTTGATGTCAGGCATAAAAAATCATATACAAAAGATACAGTCTCTGCTCATAAGAGACTTAAAGTTGAATTGCATCTGCTGGCTTGATTTATGTGATAGACTATGCCTAGAATACTCAGCTGTTTTCTTTTTCTCAAAAATCTATTTCTGCTAATTAATCTGAAATATCCAGCCTCTTATTAAAGCCTCTAACCATGTTGGCTTAATGCACAATGATAAATAGACAGTAAGTATTTCTAGAATAGTATGTGACTTAGTAGATATCTAGATACTCGTTGAGCAAATTAATTTTTGACATTTTGTCCTATGTTCTAGTTTTTCCTCTGTGTATAACTCTTGTCAACAGGAACATAAATTCCCTAATGGTGGGAAATTCTTTTATATTTTCCACAGTACCTAACACAGTGCTAGGTAGTTATAAAACACTTAAATTAAGTAGAATATTATGTAACTTTGAGTTTATTCATGGGGAGGGGTTTATCGATAAGGAAATGTGAAATAATTTGGGGGTTTGAGGTATGCTACCACCGGAGGTATCCTTTAACAGTTGAGAGATTGTTTAAATGACATTGAAAGTGTGTGCTTCCAAGTTTTTTGCATTGCTTGATTCTAAGTTAATTAGATGAGCTTTTCCCTCTCCCTACCCCCTGTCCCTGATTATCTTATGTAAGTTATACTTAATGTCTTCAATTTTTATCTCTAGTATGAAGTGTAACAGAACAGACTTTACCACCTGAAACTGCTGCTTCAAGTTCAGATCAGGCAAGGAACACACCTCGAAACAACCAACAACACCAAAGAAGAGTACACTCAAGTTGAAGACACAACACTTGATCTGAAACAAGAAGTTTGTGCCTACTCAACAGCTTTGAAAGAGCACTTCCCAACGCTGCTAGTAGTCTTTGTTTTCTTCAGTGCTGTACTGTGAGATTGCCCGGTGCAGCAGCAGTTGTATTCTTTATTAGCTTGATAGATCATTTTCTCTTGCTCTTTTTTTTTTCCTTTTTTAATACTAGCAACTTTCATCCTTTGAAACGTGTGCTGAAAAAGAAGAATCAGCAAATACTACTGAAAGTGCAATATTTGATTATCACTGCGAGGTAGGTCTCTTGGTTCCTATTGGCAAGAATGAGTTTATAATTCTGGAGTTCCTGATTGTTTGGTTAAGCATAAAATATTCTTAGGCTCACTTCTTAAGATATTTGGAAAACATATTCTCAGCTATTCATCTGGAAATACCAGCACTAGATCATTTTATTTAACTTGTCTTTTGTTAGATGAGGACAGTATTTACAACCAGAATGGGGTTTTTCACCCAAGATTATATTTATTAATATATGCAGGTCTCTTAATTTTATTGGTCTCATAGAAAGAAAAACTCCATCTGTACTATTTAGAAGGTAGGCATATAGGAATCCCCTTTGCAGTCTTGTTTGAGGTAACAAGAAAGCCTACAGAGAAAGGAACATTTGAAGGTGAGTAGTACTTTGGTAAGAGAGAGAAGGATCTTTGGTAGAGATACAGAGAGTGGATAGATCCTAATCTGAATGGACAGATGAGGGAGATCTGAAAGCCCATGGTATATGCTGAATAGTCCGTTATGAACAAAGAAGAGAATATAGTTTTATGGAGCAGGGAGAGCAACTGGAAAGGGAGGCTTGCTGGAGTCAGGTTCTAAAGGGTCCAGTCTGTTTGACTTTATTCTTCAGGAAAGTTGTCAGCTGTTTTTTAAGCAAGGATTTAATGGATTTTGTATTTCAAACCTGGAATAGTTTAGTTATGTATTAACAAGGGTGTTTTTAAAAGGCGAACGGTGCTACTTTTAAGGGATAGGTTGATAAGGGGAGAAAGTGTTAACTGTGGACAGAGTGTAGGGAAGGTAAAAGCTAGGGTAAGGGCAGACAGGGAGTTAGACACTGTTTTAATGGTAAAAGTAATTGGACTGGTGACCAGTTGATGTGAAGTTGAGGCTGGTGGGAAATACACACACATCCAGTTATCCAAGGTAGAAACCTTTGTTTATAGAAATAGGGAAGTTCAAGTAGGGACTTGTGGAAATCTACTTTATTAGATAGTAATCTAAAGTTGAAAAAATACTGTAGTATGGAATGCTCAACAGTGTTTGTTTGGGGGAGGTGGGGTTGTGAAGGGAAGTTGAGCCTTTTAAATCTTTAGTTTCTAGATTTTCTAAAATCAGAAATAAAGTCTTGGAATTCAGAAAGGAGTCATTGCTATATAGGTAATTAAGGAAGAGATGCTGAAGAAGAGAATGTTAAAAGAAATAGAGGTGATCAAGAAGGAATGTCAAGAAAGATAATTTCAGGGAGAACTTGGTAGTAACCCTTTTGTAAAATGAAGGCATCCCAGTGACTCAATGGTGAACAGTCTTCCTACAGTACAGGAGACAAGTTTGATCCCTGGGATGGGAAGAGCCCCTGGAGGAGGGCATGGCAGCCCACTCTGGTGTTCTTGTCTGGGAAATCCCATGGACAGGGGAGCCTGGCGGGCTACAGTCTGTGGGTCACACAGTCAAACACGACTTAGTGACTTGAACAACAGCAAATCAGTCATATGTGTATATATATCCACTCTGTTAGAGTCTCTCCCATTTGGGTCACCACAGAGCACTGAGTAGCAGTCCTTGTGCTACACAGCAGATTCTCACTAGTTACCTAATTTATATTCAGCAGATAGTAGTGTATTTATAATGTCAATTCCAGTCTCTCAGTTAATCCCCCCCTCCTTGCCCTCTTGGTGAACATAAGGGTCCAGTCTGTTTGACTTTTTTTAGGAAAGTTGTCAGCTGTTTTTTAAGCAAGGATTTAATGGATTTTGTATTTCAAACCTGGAATAGTTTAGTTATGTATTAACAAGGGTGTTTTTAAAAGGCGAACGGTGCTACTTTTAAGGGATAGGTTGATAAGGGGAGAAAGTGTTAACTGTGGACAGAGTGTAGGGAAGGTAAAAGCTAGGGTAAGGGCAGACAGGGAGTTAGACACTGTTTTAATGGTAAAAGTAATTGGACTGGTGACCAGTTGATGTGAAGTTGAGGCTGGTGGGAAATACACACACATCCAGTTATCCAAGGTAGAAACCTTTGTTTATAGAAATAGGGAAGTTCAAGTAGGGACTTGTGGAAATCTACTTTATTAGATAGTAATCTAAAGTTGAAAAAATACTGTAGTATGGAATGCTCAACAGTGTTTGTTTGGGGGAGGTGGGGTTGTGAAGGGAAGTTGAGCCTTTTAAATCTTTAGTTTCTAGATTTTCTAAAATCAGAAATAAAGTCTTGGAATTCAGAAAGGAGTCATTGCTATATAGGTAATTAAGGAAGAGATGCTGAAGAAGAGAATGTTAAAAGAAATAGAGGTGATCAAGAAGGAATGTCAAGAAAGATAATTTCAGGGAGAACTTGGTAGTAACCCTTTTGTAAAATGAAGGCATCCCAGTGACTCAATGGTGAACAGTCTTCCTACAGTACAGGAGACAAGTTTGATCCCTGGGATGGGAAGAGCCCCTGGAGGAGGGCATGGCAGCCCACTCTGGTGTTCTTGTCTGGGAAATCCCATGGACAGGGGAGCCTGGCGGGCTACAGTCTGTGGGTCACACAGTCAAACACGACTTAGTGACTTGAACAACAGCAAATCAGTCATATGTGTATATATATCCACTCTGTTAGAGTCTCTCCCATTTGGGTCACCACAGAGCACTGAGTAGCAGTCCTTGTGCTACACAGCAGATTCTCACTAGTTACCTAATTTATATTCAGCAGATAGTAGTGTATTTATAATGTCAATTCCAGTCTCTCAGTTCATCCCACCCTCCTTGCCCTCTTGGTGAACATAAGGTTGTTCTTTACATCTGAGAACCACATATAAGAGGCTTTGTATTTAAAAAAAAAAAAAAAACAGTCAAAAGTAGCACATGAATAAGAATGAATAAATAGTGAGGAGTGGGATTGGCCTCAAAATATACCAGGAAAGAATAAGGCTTATAATTGTTTGGCATGTAAAGATAGACGTGGATTGTTTTGCTGAGTATTTTGATTAAGACAGCTTAAGGTGACAGAGGGAAAACAAAGCTAGGTACTTTAAAAGAAGACTAAAGCCCCAGGTGAATGAGAAGATAACAGGGTAACTTGGCTAGGAGCGTGCTAGCAGCTAATGGAGATACATGACCAGGAACTGTACATGTCTTGATTGATTTTCAGTCAGGCACATGAACTGTGGAGCCTGCTCTTCATCCCTAGCAAAAATCCAGGAGCAAAAATATGAAAAATAAGATATTTCAGTAAGATTTGACAGTATCTCATGATAGCATAGTGATCAGTATGGAGAAATACAGATTACATACTAAACATTAAAAGGCCGTGAGTAGTGGACTGATTTTCAGAGGGGTCTCCACGTATGTGCTGCCAGGTTCTATCCTTACCCTACTTTTAAAAAAGATTTAGTAATATGTAGTTATTTGTATACTTATGTACTAAGTACCATTCCAGGCTTTTTGTATGAAGTAACTAACTCTTAACTGTACCAACAGCCCTGTGAGGTGGGCATTGAGGAATGATGTAGAATGCTTAAAAGACAGTTACAAAGGGTAATAATTTAAAATTATTCCTGTAAATTGGCAGCCCACTCTGGTGTTCTTGTCTGGGAAATCCCATGGACAGGGGAGCCTGGCGGGCTACAGTCTGTGGGTCACACAGTCAAACACGACTTAGTGACTTGAACAACAGCAAATCAGTCATATGTGTATATATATCCACTCTGTTAGAGTCTCTCCCATTTGGGTCACCACAGAGCACTGAGTAGCAGTCCTTGTGCTACACAGCAGATTCTCACTAGTTACCTAATTTATATTCAGCAGATAGTAGTGTATTTATAATGTCAATTCCAGTCTCTCAGTTCATCCCACCCTCCTTGCCCTCTTGGTGAACATAAGGTTGTTCTTTACATCTGAGAACCACATATAAGAGGCTTTGTATTTAAAAAAAAAAAAAAAACAGTCAAAAGTAGCACATGAATAAGAATGAATAAATAGTGAGGAGTGGGATTGGCCTCAAAATATACCAGGAAAGAATAAGGCTTATAATTGTTTGGCATGTAAAGATAGACGTGGATTGTTTTGCTGAGTATTTTGATTAAGACAGCTTAAGGTGACAGAGGGAAAACAAAGCTAGGTACTTTAAAAGAAGACTAAAGCCCCAGGTGAATGAGAAGATAACAGGGTAACTTGGCTAGGAGCGTGCTAGCAGCTAATGGAGATACATGACCAGGAACTGTACATGTCTTGATTGATTTTCAGTCAGGCACATGAACTGTGGAGCCTGCTCTTCATCCCTAGCAAAAATCCAGGAGCAAAAATATGAAAAATAAGATATTTCAGTAAGATTTGACAGTATCTCATGATAGCATAGTGATCAGTATGGAGAAATACAGATTACATACTAAACATTAAAAGGCCGTGAGTAGTGGACTGATTTTCAGAGGGGTCTCCACGTATGTGCTGCCAGGTTCTATCCTTACCCTACTTTTAAAAAAGATTTAGTAATATGTAGTTATTTGTATACTTATGTACTAAGTACCATTCCAGGCTTTTTGTATGAAGTAACTAACTCTTAACTGTACCAACAGCCCTGTGAGGTGGGCATTGAGGAATGATGTAGAATGCTTAAAAGACAGTTACAAAGGGTAATAATTTAAAATTATTCCTGTAAATTAGAACTCCAGGTTAACCAGGAAAGGAAATCTGAAAGCATTAGATGTTTTTCTTTAGTAATAAATGATCAATTATAGAAATAATAGGAGATATATGAGGGTTAATTTTTTCTCTTTGCATGAAGTTACTGAAACTTTAGTCTACAGAATCAAGAAACATAATCACTATCTCTATTATATTATTGGTCACAATACAATAAGAAAAGTAGCGAAATGTACTTTGCTGGATGATTATTCAGAATATATCCAGAACCACAGCAGTTAGTCTGAAAAACAGTTGCATTCAGAAAACTGAAAGGAGCAGTGGAAATAACGGAAAGTAGGTTTAGATTAAGAAAACAGTCATTTTTTAAAACTGCTGTATATTGAAATTTTTTACTTTTCTTTTAAAGAGTGTATTTGAATGTTTATTGACTTGAGTCAGGCGCTGACAAACTGGAAGTGGTTAGGAATGCTCCAGTGACAAGGGCAGGGGAGAGACTTCTACAAATGAAAATAAAAGCAGAGCAAGGGCATTATTGATTGGCTGTAGCTTAAAGCTCAGTTGTCTGTGATTAGTTGACCTTGTTTTTTTGTTTGTGTTTTAATTTTTATGCGTTAGCTGCTTTACAGTGTTTGGTTTCTGCTATATAGCAAAGTGAATCAGCTATACATTTATATACATCCCCTCTTTTGGATTTCCTTCCCATTTAGGTCACCACAGAACATTGAGTAGAGTTCCCTGTGCCAGTAGATTATCACTAGTTATCTGTTTTATACATAATATCAGTAGTATATGTGTCAGTCCCAATCTCCCAATTCATCCAACTCCTTTCCTCCTTGATATCCATAGATTGCCTTTTCTGAGCTAATTCCTTTTCAAAGGGACCCAAGCAGACTGGGTTAGGAAAAGTGGGGGAGAAGCAACTCGAGATGCTGCAAGAAGGAAAAACTCTAAATCTGGACTTACGGGTGTTTGTCTGCTGTGTTCAGTAGTATGCAAGTAGAACCTACAGCAGTGCTGATGCATTGTAGGCACTCATCATGATTTAGTGTATAATGCAGTCATTAGCGGTGTATGTGAGTGGTGGAGTGAGCACTGAATTCTGTCCCCATTTACCATTTTTATCTCCATGTCCTTAAACCACTATCCAAATATTTTCTTCTCTGTGAATATTAAAGTAGACTTTTCATGATCTTTTCCTTTTTAAAATATATTTGAAATCATACAAATGTTTTTGTCATTATGTAAGTTACTGTGACTTTTTGATCCGTTGTTAAACTTCATATTGTTTCCACGAATTTATTATTAAAACATTTTCGTGAATACATTTGAGCATAAAGCCTTGCCCACATTTCTCTAGGATAGGTTTCCGCAGTGGAATCGTTAAGGAAAATACCTCCATGTTTTGGTACATGCGGGTAAATTTTCAGAAAGATTTCACCAGTTTACCACCATGAAAATAGCATGTTGTTCTATTAATTTTCTTTTAAAGAGTGTATTTGAATGTTTATTGACTTGAGTCAGGCGCTGACAAACTGGAAGTGGTTAGGAATGCTCCAGTGACAAGGGCAGGAGAGACTTCTAAAAATGAAAATAAAAGCAGAGCAAGGGCATTATTGATTGGCTGTAGCTTAAAGCTCAGTTGTCTGTGATTAGTTGACCTTGTTTTTTTGTTTGTGTTTTAATTTTTATGCGTTAGCTGCTTTACAGTGTTTGGTTTCTGCTATATAGCAAAGTGAATCAGCTATACATTTATATACACCCCCTCTTTTGGATTTCCTTCCCATTTAGGTCACCACAGAACATTGAGTAGAGTTCCCTGTGCCAGTAGATTATCACTAGTTATCTGTTTTATACATAATATCAGTAGTATATGTGTCAGTCCCAATCTCCCAATTCATCCAACTCCTTTCCTCCTTGATATCCATAGATTGCCTTTTCTGAGCTAATTCCTTTTCAAAGGGACCCAAGCAGACTGGGTTAGGAAAAGTGGGGGAGAAGCAACTCGAGATGCTGCAAGAAGGAAAAACTCTAAATCTGGACTTACGGGTGTTTGTCTGCTGTGTTCAGTAGTATGCAAGTAGAACCTACAGCAGTGCTGATGCATTGTAGGCACTCATCATGATTTAGTGTATAATGCAGTCATTAGCGGTGTATGTGAGTGGTGGAGTGAGCACTGAATTCTGTCCCCATTTACCATTTTTATCTCCATGTCCTTAAACCACTATCCAAATATTTTCTTCTCTGTGAATATTAAAGTAGACTTTTCATGATCTTTTCCTTTTTAAAATATATTTGAAATCATACAAATGTTTTTGTCATTATGTAAGTTACTGTGACTTTTTGATCCGTTGTTAAACTTCATATTGTTTCCACGAATTTATTATTAAAACATTTTCGTGAATACATTTGAGCATAAAGCCTTGCCCACATTTCTCTAGGATAGGTTTCCGCAGTGGAATCGTTAAGGAAAATACCTCCATGTTTTGGTACATGCGGGTAAATTTTCAGAAAGATTTCACCAGTTTACCACCATGAAAATAGCATGTTGTTCTTAATCTACTTTCTCAGTATTTTTTTGTGGGAGGAGGGGGCAGGGAGGGAGGAGGCGGGTAGACCACTTCTGTTGGTCTTTCATTTGTCTATTTTCATCCATCTTTGTTCTTTGGCCCGTTTGGGCCTCCCATCGCGGTGGCCTCTTTTGTCGCAGAGCACCGGCTCTGGGCGCATGCGCTCCAGAGCTCCGGCTCGGTAATTGGACACATCCGTCCAGTTGCTCCGAGGTGCGTGGGATCTTCCCAGGCCAGGGATCGAACCGGCGCCCCTTGCACTGCAAGGCGGTGTCCTTACTCACTGGACCACTAGGGAAGCCTCTCAATATTTTTAAATCTTTTATCTTTAGTTGTTTGATAAATGAAAACTTTGCTTTATCTGAATATTTGCTTGACATAATTGAAGTTTATATGTTTTCTATTTAACGAATAATCTTTTAAGACTAATTTATTTGTCTTCCACAGTTCAGCAGATGAGTGCTTACTTTGTGCCAAATATTGTATAACAGTGGGGATTTAGCTTTGAACACAAAGTACCTGCTCCCATGAAGCTTATATTCTAGTAGTTTAATTCTTAGTTGATTTGCTTAAATTTTTTAATGATATGCACATATATTTGCATTAGCATTTATTGTTTTTAGGTTTGAGTATAAAAGATTGTGTTTATATACTCAAATATCTGTCCTTTCCCTTGTGCTTTTTTCTATTGACTTTAAACCTAGAAGGCCCCTCTTCTGAAATCTTTATAAATATAGACATTTTTATTTTAATATTTATTAAAACATTTAACAGTTCATCTGGAATATATTTTTTACATGCTATGAGATGAGCAACTAAACTGACTTTTCCACCCATTTGAAAAAAAATTATAGCATTTATATACTGGTCCATTCCTTCTACCACCATCTCCCTTTTTTTGGTGTCTTTAATTTTTTTATAAACAAGCATCCTTGTTGAGCTACCTACATTTTCCATTGGGCTTCTTTTATGTAATTGTTTGGTTTTGTATGTTTTTTCTTCTTTTTTTTTTTTTTTCTTAAATTTTGGCCTCTTTTATTGATTTTTATTTATTCATTTATTTTCATCTATATTTATTCTTCGGCTTGTGTGGGCCTCCCATTGCAGTGACCTGTCTCACTGCAGAGTGCCAGCTCTGGGTGCATGTGCTCCACAGCGCTGACTCTTAATTGGACACACCAGTCCAGGAGCACATGGGATCTTCCCGGGCCAGGGATTGAACCGGCACTCCTTGCACTGCAAGGCGGTGTCCTTACTCACTGGACCACTAGGGAAGCCTCTCAATATTTTTAAATCTTTTATCTTTAGTTGTTTGATAAATGAAAACTTTGCTTTATCTGAATATTTGCTTGACATAATTGAAGTTTATATGTTTTCTATTTAACGAATAATCTTTTAAGACTAATTTATTTGTCTTCCACAGTTCAGCAGATGAGTGCTTACTTTGTGCCAAATATTGTATAACAGTGGGGATTTAGCTTTGAACACAAAGTACCTGCTCCCATGAAGCTTATATTCTAGTAGTTTAATTCTTAGTTGATTTGCTTAAATTTTTTAATGATATGCACATATATTTGCATTAGCATTTATTGTTTTTAGGTTTGAGTATAAAAGATTGTGTTTATATACTCAAATATCTGTCCTTTCCCTTGTGCTTTTTTCTATTGACTTTAAACCTAGAAGGCCCCTCTTCTGAAATCTTTATAAATATAGACATTTTTATTTTAATATTTATTAAAACATTTAACAGTTCATCTGGAATATATTTTTTACATGCTATGAGATGAGCAACTAAACTGACTTTTCCACCCATTTGAAAAAAAATTATAGCATTTATATACTGGTCCATTCCTTCTACCACCATCTCCCTTTTTTTGGTGTCTTTAATTTTTTTATAAACAAGCATCCTTGTTGAGCTACCTACATTTTCCATTGGGCTTCTTTTATGTAATTGTTTGGTTTTGTATGTTTTTTCTTCTTTTTTTTTTTTTTTCTTAAATTTTGGCCTCTTTTATTGATTTTTATTTATTCATTTATTTTCATCTATATTTATTCTTCGGCTTGTGTGGGCCTCCCATTGCAGTGACCTGTCTCACTGCAGAGTGCCAGCTCTGGGTGCATGTGCTCCACAGCGCTGACTCTTAATTGGACACACCAGTCCAGGAGCACATGGGATCTTCCCGGGCCAGGGATTGAACCAGCGCCCCTTGCATTGCAAGGTGTACTCTTTACCCACTGGGTCACCAGGGAAGCCTTTTTTTTTCTTTTAATGATCTGTTTTATCTAATAGTGTTTCTTTCCAATTTTGTTGGTGCTTGTTTAAAAAATATTTGACTGTGCTACTAGGAATTCTATTAAGATATCTAAAGTTGCTTGAGTGATACATGGCTTTCCCTTTTAAAAAACAGTAGTTATCAAATTGGATAACGGGTGGAAAAAAATCTTAGGGATTCCAGGGAGAAGGAGAGCTTCTGTTTCAATTTTGTTTTGATGTGTACATCTAAAAATGAGATGGATCTTAAGCAGTACAGCCTAAATTCCAGTACCTTCATTGGGGAACAATTTAATCGTAGGAGGAAATGATAGCTGTAAAAGCCTTCTGATTCTGGTTCCTATTCTCACCAAATGTGAGAAAAATGAATCTTAGTATCTTCTGTCTTCAGTTAGGATTACTAGGACTGGAGAGGTGATTTTTGCCATTTATTTGCTGACCTATGTGTTACAGATCATATTGTGTTCTTACTTGAATGGTGGTAAGAACTATAGTCTAAACATGAAAACACAAATTGAAAGTCATGACTGGGGCTTCCCTGGTGGTCCAGTGGGTAAGGACACCGCCTTGCAGTGCAAGGGGCGCCGGTTCGATCCCTGGCCTGGGAAGATCCCACGCGCCACTGAGTGGCTGGACCGATGTGTCCAACTACCAAACCGGAGCTCTGGAGCGCATGCGCCCAGAGCGGTGCTCTGCGACAACAGAGGCCACCGTGATGGGAGGCCCAAACGGGCCAAAGAACAAAGATGGATGAAAATAGACAAATGAAAGACCAATAGAAGTGGCCTGCCTGCTCCCCTCCCTCCCCACGCCCTCACCAAAATAAATAAATAAATAAATCTTTTTAAAAAACGTTGTGGTTGAAGTTCAGTGATGGTGGAATAGTGGTCTTCAAATTAATTTGATCATATTTAACAAAGGCAGTATGATTAGTATGTACATGTGTATGTATTTAAATTGGGTCATTATACTACATTTGCATTACAAAGCAGTGGTAAAAATAGGATGGAGATAAAATAAACAGTATTATGAAACTAGTATAACTGTTAAGAGAAACTTACCAGCCTTGCTAGAAATATGTATCTGGATGTTCAAGTGTTTAATTTAAAAGCGTTATAGTATCATGAATTAATATCTAAGAGACAGTATGGGTTTTGTGTTTTATCACCACTATTAATAGTATAAGTATCACAGTCTTGATCTGTGTTTTGTCGGACTTGTCAGATCTCATTAATGGTGATTTATTTCATAATGTGGAAATGTAATAATATTAGAAGTGTTGGCTTCCAGTACTCTGCCTTTGCTTGCTTTAGTAGCATTATTTTCGAAGATTCTTCTCTAGGCGTCTTTTTCAACAGTTTGTTTATTCGTGAGGGCAGTTAAATTAGATAGCTAAATTTGTATGTACACTTAACTGAGGAAGTGTAAACTTTAATATGCTGAAAGTAAATTAATGAGGGTTTTACTGTCTCTTGCGAGGCTCTCCACTTTTCAGAATATGTAATGTTTGACATACAGTCTGGCATATCAACTTGGCAAAACCTCTTCTATAAATACATAATAACCATTTTTAAAAGCTAGTTTTTATCTCTGGGCAAAATACATTCTACTTAAGATATTTTCTTCCTACACACCATTGGATTATCGTGTGTAGCCTTCTTAGGGAGATAAGTGATCAAGAATCTTGGATCGTGTGTGAAGTTGTGGGACATTTTTTGAAGACATTGGGCTCAGTTATCTCACTGTAGCAACCACCAGAGTCCTTATGGTATTTTAAAAATTGTAAATGTTGTGGATTAGGGATTAATTAAGTGCTTTAAAAAATATTTCAGTTTGACCTTTTAATGTTAATGCTATAGTTGATTTCGTTGATAGAAATTTGGTTAAATGAATTCTATTTGGCTAAAATTAACCTACTGGTAAGGAAATACAGGTTGACTGTCAAATATATGTTAAACTATTATTGATGATAGTTATAAACATTGTGTTATGTTATCACAGCTCTTTGAGATGGAGAATGTTTTTACTGTGTCATCAGATCCTCATCCCCCTCCTGCAGCCCCTCCTTCATTTTCTTTACCTTTATCTTCATCTTCTACCTCATCTGGGACTAAAAAACAAAAGAGGACCCCCACGTATCAGAGATCTGTAAGTCAGGGAAGCAGTCCTCCCAGCTTTTTTCTTTGTGTTAAGAGCATGACAAGGAGAGTCACCCAGTGTGATTGAAATACCCTGCAAACTCACTTTCTAACCTCCCTAAGCGTTTCCTTCCCCTTGAATCTTGAAAGGTAAGTTTAGTAATCTAGGGCTTGCTCTTCAGAGTGTGTGCAAGGGCCCCTGCCTGTGAGTCAGATCTTGTATTTTAACCAGGTCACCAGGTAACTTGCATTTGGCATGCACGAGTTTAGAGTCCATATTGTTGATACGATTTGAATCCTCTGTCATTTGACTTTTACAAATCATTTAATCTCAATGTCTATTTCATCATTGGTAAAATGGAGACAATATTATGTTCTCCTGGGCTTTTGTAAAAATTAAATGAGTTAATACACATTCAACACAAAAGTGTCTAGCATGAAAGAACTGAGACTTAACCACCTACAGATGTGATGGCTTTGATATGCATGATTTGGCTATCCCACACAGTGTTTACTTGAAGCGCAGGTTTATCTATCTTGGATTTCATTTTTTTGTTTTTTTTTTTTTTTGCTAATGAAAAATAATGCCCAACATCAAACAAGGGAAAATACTTATAAGTTAAGTTTTCAATGAAAGGGTCTAAAACTATCTGATTAAATAGATCCCAATGCATTCTGTTTAAACATCCCCTCTTCTTACTAAAGAATGCTTTGCTTTATACAATCACAGAAACAAATGACAGCATTTAAAGATTTCATCAGTGTCTGAAACAGTGAAAAAACTTCTTTAACTGTACTTGTGAAATGATCAAACATTTTTAGGATTGAAGAGCTTTTGTTGACTTGCAGTTCTTAGAAAATTAATGCTTTCTAATTCACTGTTTTAAGTCCTTCATTAAAAGACCTGAGCATGCATGTGCATTTTCTGATTTGAAATAAGTATTGCATAGAAGGTATCTTTTATTCCTTTTGCGCACTTGAATAATTGCCTTCAAGATGCATGGCTTACCAAATAACATCAAGGTTTTTATTTTTGTTTCAAAGTAAGTACTAATAAACTCCTTAAGAAAATGTCCTGGTAGTTTGGGTCTCCATCTCTTGAATATTAGCTACCTTTGTTCTGATGTTTTAGTAATTTAAGGTTAATTAAGGGCAGCTTTTACTTGTGTGATTGCTTTATCTTAATATTTAAACTCCAGAAATTTGGTTTGTTTATTAAAGTGAAAATCCTACCATAAATTGGGACAATTCCCCAAGATAATTGAATTACTTCCTCTGAAATGTTTTATTGACTAAATTAACATTTCAGTAATACAAACAGTCTTCCCTTGTTTCACCTTTATTTTCTTTGCTTTTTAATTTTGAAAGTTCATTGATTTGTTAATCACACATAGTGTGCTACAGAGAGAATGTACAGATCTGTGTGTATTGAGTTCTTTCTCTTTTTAAAACAGATGAGCTTTGATCCTAACCTTCTCCACAACAATGGACATAATGGGTACCCCAATGGTACTTCAGCAGCACTGCGTGAAACTGGGGTTATTGAAAAACTGCTAACCTCTTATGGATTTATTCAGTGTTCAGAACGTCAAGCTAGACTTTTCTTCCACTGTTCACAGTATAATGGCAACCTGCAGGACTTAAAAGTAGGAGGTAATTCGTTGGTTCTCCTTTTTATAAAACTAATCCCAAATTTATCTTGCATATCAACTTACTCATGACATTGTTATGGTTTTGACCTTTTCGTTGTACCACTTACTGAAGTTTATCTATATATATCAGCAGAATCCTGATTTCTACTATGATGGTAGTCTTGAAAGAGTAATTGACTAAGATACCTTTGAATATTTTTTAAATAGATTCTTGAAGATTTGTTGCTGCCCGTAATAGTGATTGTTTGGCTATTAGGTGTTAAGACAGTAAAATATTAAGCTTTCATAATGTTAGTTTTAATTATTTAGCTAGGCTCTAGTTCAGGTAGTATCTGAAAAAGATAATTTTTACAATGTCACCATTTGGACGGTGTGGAAATTCATTTTGGCTGATGCCACAGAAAACATTTTCACGTGTTAAAAAGTATGGCTTATTAAGGGACTGAACTTACAAGGTCTCAATGCGTTGTTTTTAAAAATATCTTTGAGAGAAAAGTCAGAGCAATAGTTAGCTCATTACTGCCTGAGGGATTTTTGCAGAAACCAATGTCTGTGGCCAGTGATTTTTATTTTGGCTTGCTAAGAAATCTGTTATTTAACTTACACTTTGTGGTTTATTGTGTTCAGTAGTTAACACCTGTAAAGTCTTCTGTTTCACCTTTATTTTCTTTGCTTTTTAATTTTGAAAGTTCATTGATTTGTTAATCACACATAGTGTGCTACAGAGAGAATGTACAGATCTGTGTGTATTGAGTTCTTTCTCTTTTTAAAACAGATGAGCTTTGATCCTAACCTTCTCCACAACAATGGACATAATGGGTACCCCAATGGTACTTCAGCAGCACTGCGTGAAACTGGGGTTATTGAAAAACTGCTAACCTCTTATGGATTTATTCAGTGTTCAGAACGTCAAGCTAGACTTTTCTTCCACTGTTCACAGTATAATGGCAACCTGCAGGACTTAAAAGTAGGAGGTAATTCGTTGGTTCTCCTTTTTATAAAACTAATCCCAAATTTATCTTGCATATCAACTTACTCATGACATTGTTATGGTTTTGACCTTTTCGTTGTACCACTTACTGAAGTTTATCTATATATATCAGCAGAATCCTGATTTCTACTATGATGGTAGTCTTGAAAGAGTAATTGACTAAGATACCTTTGAATATTTTTTAAATAGATTCTTGAAGATTTGTTGCTGCCCGTAATAGTGATTGTTTGGCTATTAGGTGTTAAGACAGTAAAATATTAAGCTTTCATAATGTTAGTTTTAATTATTTAGCTAGGCTCTAGTTCAGGTAGTATCTGAAAAAGATAATTTTTACAATGTCACCATTTGGACGGTGTGGAAATTCATTTTGGCTGATGCCACAGAAAACATTTTCACGTGTTAAAAAGTATGGCTTATTAAGGGACTGAACTTACAAGGTCTCAATGCGTTGTTTTTAAAAATATCTTTGAGAGAAAAGTCAGAGCAATAGTTAGCTCATTACTGCCTGAGGGATTTTTGCAGAAACCAATGTCTGTGGCCAGTGATTTTTATTTTGGCTTGCTAAGAAATCTGTTATTTAACTTACACTTTGTGGTTTATTGTGTTCAGTAGTTAACACCTGTAAAGTCTTCTGTAGCACCATTAGCTTCATTTTTTATCAGATCAGTCACTAAAGGTTTTTGTCTTTTTGTTGGTCTAATATTCACATCATCTGTACTATATTTTGAAGAACTGTCATCTTCTGAGACATTAGTATATATGTCTCTCTGATAATGAGAGAACCTGTGCGAAATTTACCAAAGAAAACCTCTTCACTCGGAATTTTGCGGTGTCATTTAAAAACGTTTTACGGTAATAAGTTTGCATTTATAATATATACAAGGTTGGAACAAAAACCTAACAATAAAATGTGAATAATAAGGACAGTCGTAAGTTTTATAAATCTGTGATAAATTTTAAGATCTAATGACTTTGCACAGTAATGTTAACAATGTCTTTTCTCTAAAAATGTATTGGTAAGTCTCTGGTCAATAATGTGTTAATGTGAATATTTGGCATTCCAAATACTCTAAACTATACAAGCATGTTATTTTGATTAATTCTCATTTTACAGATGAAGAAACTGAGGGTATAGAGGGATTTTTTTGAGGTGGTGGGGAGACGTGTTGCCAAATCTGATCATCATTACCTTGTACCATTTGTAGTATGTATAGGAACCATGAAAACGTAGGCTGAGATATGACTTGTTTAGTCCAAAACAGTGGTTGTGAAACATCATTGTGTATCAAAATTACTTACAAGGCTTGCTACACATAGTTGCTATACCTGATGCCCACAGGTGGTTTTTGAGTAGGTCTGGAGAGGGGCCTGGGAATTTACATTTCGGCTAAGCTCCAGATGCTGCTGCTGCTGCTGTTGGTCCAGGGACTGCACTTCAAGAAGACATTCAAATGCAGCGTAGAGTTTAGCTTCAAAGTGAGATACCATTTTGCCATAATTAGTCCAACAAATACAACACTCTTTATTTTAGATGATGTTGAATTTGAAGTATCATCTGACCGGCGGACTGGGAAACCCATTGCTGTTAAACTGGTGAAGATAAAACAAGAAATTCTCCCTGAAGAACGAATTAATGGACAAGTTAGTGACTTTGATGCTTTATGTTATTTTAGGGCCCTACATTTGCATATCTTTCACATTAGAAAAGGAAGATTCACCCCATCTCCTCAGTTTGCACGCAAGAGAGCTATAGTATATAAAAGTTTAAAAAGTTACTATTTTAAAATTATATCAGAAGCACTGGCATTTCTTGACCTGAAACAAAAGTTTGGTCAAGAGTCATTTTGGGTTTTTACATATAACCCTGAGTATGTACTTACAGTCAGTTTATGTACTGTAAGTTTAAAATTTGGCAGCATGACATCCTCTGTGGATCATATTAAAATGCATCCCTATGTATAGTATAGAGGATATTAAAATTCAGTTTTATATTGCACAGTGCTGCTCCTGAAATGATTAGCAATGGAAATTTTTTTTTTTTTGACTGGTAGGTTGTGTGCGCTGTTCCTCACAACTTAGAGAGTAAATCTCCAGCTGCCCCGGGTCAGAGTCCAACAGGGAGTGTATGCTACGAACGTAATGGGGTAAACTTGTGTATTTTTCTTAAACCTTTGCCTGATCCACCATGTGATCTATAAGCGTACTTTAAAATTCAAAATAGAAAACGTAAGCTGCAGTTGATTAAAAATTAGTTTTAAATTTGATTTCAAAGAGGCTTTGAGTGCAGCATAATCAAAAAATTTAAAAAGAAAAAAAATCCATAGGACTACCAAGTGTCTTAGCTTGCCCAAGTGTGACCTTAGTTAGCACATTAGGGTAAAATGCTTCTTTTTTTCACTTTTTGGGGGGTTGGGGAAGGGATCTTTTTCTGATTCCTTTTAAGCACTAACTCTCCAGCTTTCTGTTTGGAATGCCTTATATAAAAACTGGTTTTTTGAAAATGTAACTAAAGCCTCTGGGCAAATGCTTCCACATGTTTAAGCTTTTTCAAGTTGGATTGCTGCTCAGCTGTGGACTCGCAGAAGTCATCAGCAGCTGGGAGGGAAAGTGTTTGTATGAATAAGTTAATTACTTGTCAAAAGGCCTTTAATTTTAAGAGATTTGGCTTTAAATGCCAGTTTAAGAAGTATTTAACAAAATAAATCACATTATACAGTGAACATGCATCCTGCAATATAATAATAATAACTTGTTAATTCACAGGAAGTGTTTTATCTGACTTACACCCCTGAAGATGTTGAAGGGAATGTTCAGCTGGAAACTGGAGATAAAATAAACTTTGTAATTGATAACAATAAACAGTAAGTTCCTTTCTCCCACTTAAGTGGATTTTTTCTTTTTTACAGTAGGAAATTTGAAGCGAGTCAAAAACTTGACTTGTGAATCTGGATCATTTTTATGATCCTTTAAACTTTTATTCATCAGCTCAGCATCTGAACATCAGTTTTATGATAGGCGCTATACAGGGTGTCAGAATTAAAACATGGTTAGAACTCTCAAGGAGCTATACTGAAGATCAGTGAAAGTTTTGCCAAATAGTAGTGCTTGAACTAAGCTTTGAAATGGAGAGTCCCCAGGAAGATGAGGAGAAAAACATACTGTGTCGAGGAAGTGTCACTTGAGAGAAATGGCTAAAAGTTTGAGTTGATTGAATTAACTGAATCATAGAAAAATGATGTTTGAACTTTATTCATTAGTAACAGGAACCTTTGAAGGATTTTAAATGGGGAAGTATGGTTGCAGTTACTGGAAGTAGTGGGGATGGTAGACTTTTTGGAGAGTAGGGACGCTCTAGACAAGAGGCAGAGATACGAGCATTCATACGAAAGGTAAGGGTTTAGTATGAATAGGCCAGGGGGGGTAGGGTATAGAACTCGGGCACATTGAGAAGACCCAGTCACCAAGTTTAATAACTTGATAGAGGTGTGTATTAGATCTAAAGGAAGAGGAGTCCCAAATGTCCTTTTTCTGACTCTGGCTGCTAGATAGTGATAGCAGTAACTGGACTAAGGAGGTACAGCAGAGAGTCTTAAGGGTAGGAGAATTATGCTTATTTTAGCGTTTTGAATTTGAGGTGTCTGTGGGTGAAGACATTAAATATGTAGTAGTATGTATAGATCTGAACAGGTAGTGATGGGCAGGAGGTAGATCTGTTGAAGTCATTGGCAGAAGCAGTTAAGGAAAGTGTGGTTAAGAAAGCCCAGGGATGATTATTTTTACTTTGCAGTGGAAGAGACATGCATTTTAAAGGAAACTTAAAAATAGGAGAAAGTGTTGGGAATGAACTTTCAATGGCAGTACAGAAAAAGCCTCAGGAGCGTGTGCAGAATTATTAGCCTTGAACTTTACCTCTTGTAAAGCTAGAAGGTATCAGATTGAGTTATGGGTATGGATATTAGTAGTTCTAATTCGAGGTCTTAGTTTTATCTCAAATAGGAAACTAGGGAATAGAGCTTGAAGTGGATGGGGAGCCAGTGAAAGGGCTTTCTTTAATCTTAATAAGTTCTTAAATGTGCTAAACTTTTGTACTAAATATTTTCTGTACAGTTGTTAATCCTTGGAACAACCTTACCTGATAAGTTTCTTCCATGTGTAAAGTGAGGTATTGTCTCATAAAGTAACTTACGTGAAGTCATACAGCTTTTAAATTGACGTTTCAGTCCCAAATCTGGCTCTAAATAAAGCCTTTTCACTGTAGTAAGTTGCAAAGCAAGTCCCCAGGAAGATGAGGAGAAAAACATACTGTGTCGAGGAAGTGTCACTTGAGAGAAATGGCTAAAAGTTTGAGTTGATTGAATTAACTGAATCATAGAAAAATGATGTTTGAACTTTATTCATTAGTAACAGGAACCTTTGAAGGATTTTAAATGGGGAAGTATGGTTGCAGTTACTGGAAGTAGTGGGGATGGTAGACTTTTTGGAGAGTAGGGACGCTCTAGACAAGAGGCAGAGATACGAGCATTCATACGAAAGGTAAGGGTTTAGTATGAATAGGCCAGGGGTGGTAGGGTATAGAACTCGGGCACATTGAGAAGACCCAGTCACCAAGTTTAATAACTTGATAGAGGTGTGTATTAGATCTAAAGGAAGAGGAGTCCCAAATGTCCTTTTTCTGACTCTGGCTGCTAGATAGTGATAGCAGTAACTGGACTAAGGAGGTACAGCAGAGAGTCTTAAGGGTAGGAGAATTATGCTTATTTTAGCGTTTTGAATTTGAGGTGTCTGTGGGTGAAGACATTAAATATGTAGTAGTATGTATAGATCTGAACAGGTAGTGATGGGCAGGAGGTAGATCTGTTGAAGTCATTGGCAGAAGCAGTTAAGGAAAGTGTGGTTAAGAAAGCCCAGGGATGATTATTTTTACTTTGCAGTGGAAGAGACATGCATTTTAAAGGAAACTTAAAAATAGGAGAAAGTGTTGGGAATGAACTTTCAATGGCAGTACAGAAAAAGCCTCAGGAGCGTGTGCAGAATTATTAGCCTTGAACTTTACCTCTTGTAAAGCTAGAAGGTATCAGATTGAGTTATGGGTATGGATATTAGTAGTTCTAATTCGAGGTCTTAGTTTTATCTCAAATAGGAAACTAGGGAATAGAGCTTGAAGTGGATGGGGAGCCAGTGAAAGGGCTTTCTTTAATCTTAATAAGTTCTTAAATGTGCTAAACTTTTGTACTAAATATTTTCTGTACAGTTGTTAATCCTTGGAACAACCTTACCTGATAAGTTTCTTCCATGTGTAAAGTGAGGTATTGTCTCATAAAGTAACTTACGTGAAGTCATACAGCTTTTAAATTGACGTTTCAGTCCCAAATCTGGCTCTAAATAAAGCCTTTTCACTGTAGTAAGTTGCAAAGCAAGTCGGATTTTTCCAGTGTCTTTTGTTATCCATGAAGTTTTTGAAATTAAAAGCACAATCGGGCTATACTTTGTCCATGAAGAATTAAGGGAAATAACCCTTGGTCTGAAGATCTTACAAACAACACCAACAAATACTGTTGCATCTTATCTTGTGTTATCTTTAAAGTTTTTTTGGTAGCTCAGACAGTATAAAGAATCTGCCTGTAGTGCAGGAGACCAAGGTTCAATCCCTGGGTCGGGAAGATCCCTTGGTGAAGGGAATGACTACCCACTCCAGTATTCTTGCCTGGAGAATTCCATGGGCAGAGGAGCCTGCGACATGTGGTCGCAATCAGATTTATATTGCTGCTGCTCAAAGATGGAGACAATTTAGCAGCATATGATATCTCTGTTTTGAGTGGAAGTGAATGTCACTTTTTAAAAGCATAGCAGTTATCTCCTATAATCACTGCATTTACTCTGTGTTCCTTTGCTATATAATTGATGGGATAGCTACTAAATTCAGTATTCATTGCAAACAGGACCGTCTCTTACTTATTTCTGTTTCCGCATATGTTTGTGTGCAGTACATAATACCTACTCAGTGTTTGTTCTAGTAATGGCCTTTCTAAAACCTTAGCATTCCCATCTGAGTGCAACCAATTTGTGGACTTATTTCTAATAGTCCAAGAGGAAAACAATTACATATATGTGTGCCCAGTTTAAAAGGCTAGGGAGGGGCTTCCCGTGGTGGTCCAGTGGGTAAGGACACCGCCTTGCAGTGCAAGGGGCGCCGGTTCGATCCCTGGCCTGGAAAGATCCCACGTGCTGCGGAGCGGCTGGACCGATGTGTCCAATTGCCGAGCTGGAGCTCTGGAGCGCGTGTGCCCAGTGCCAGCGCTCTGCAATGACAGACGCCACCGCGATGGGAGGCCCACAGGAGCCAAAGAACAAAGACGGATGAAAATAGAGAAATGAAAGACCAATAGAAGTGGCTTGCCCGCTCCCCTCCCTCCCCAACCTGACCCCCGCCCAAAAATAAATAAATTTTAAAAATAAATAAATAGAATAAAAGGCTAGGGAGTTTGTGCCAAAGTTCTTTGCAGTTGAAGCTATATGAAAGGGGTTGTGTAATACAAAATCTGAGGGCTTAGAAAACTATTGTTTCTCTAAACTTCATCATATCTAACCAAACCAATACATCTTTCCACCCCTTTTTGGTCCCCACTATCCCCGCTTCATTTTTTTTTTTTCTAGTACTGGTGCTGTAAGTGCTCGTAATATTATGCTGTTGAAAAAGAAACAAGCTCGCTATCAGGGAGTAGTTTGTGCCATGAAGGTGAGTGTCATCAAATTTGAGAAACTGGAGTCTTTCCTTTGACTGCTTTAAGTCTTTCAAACCCAAACCTTCGTTTTCCCTCTTTGTTTTTCCTTTAAAAAGATTTGTTAACTTCAGAAGTAATTCCTTGGTTAGCAATTATTTCCTTTAAACTGGCCATTTAATTGATATTAATTTTAGACTTTACCAAATAAAATATTGTTTGAAAAGCTTTTTAATTGTAATTGCACTTTAACTTTTTTCCCTGTTTGTTCCTTTGCTATATAATTGATGGGATAGCTACTAAATTCAGTATTCATTGCAAACAGGACCGTCTCTTACTTATTTCTGTTTCCATATGTTTGTGTGCAGTACATAATACCTACTCAGTGTTTGTTCTAGTAATGGCCTTTCTAAAACCTTAGCATTCCCATCTGAGTGCAACCAATTTGTGGACTTATTTCTAATAGTCCAAGAGGAAAACAATTACATATATGTGTGCCCAGTTTAAAAGGCTAGGGAGGGGCTTCCCGTGGTGGTCCAGTGGGTAAGGACACCGCCTTGCAGTGCAAGGGGCGCCGGTTCGATCCCTGGCCTGGAAAGATCCCACGTGCTGCGGAGCGGCTGGACCGATGTGTCCAATTGCCGAGCTGGAGCTCTGGAGCGCGTGTGCCCAGTGCCAGCGCTCTGCAATGACAGACGCCACCGCGATGGGAGGCCCACAGGAGCCAAAGAACAAAGACGGATGAAAATAGAGAAATGAAAGACCAATAGAAGTGGCTTGCCCGCTCCCCTCCCTCCCCAACCTGACCCCCGCCCAAAAATAAATAAATTTTAAAAATAAATAAATAGAATAAAAGGCTAGGGAGTTTGTGCCAAAGTTCTTTGCAGTTGAAGCTATATGAAAGGGGTTGTGTAATACAAAATCTGAGGGCTTAGAAAACTATTGTTTCTCTAAACTTCATCATATCTAACCAAACCAATACATCTTTCCACCCCTTTTTGGTCCCCACTATCCCCGCTTCATTTTTTTTTTTTCTAGTACTGGTGCTGTAAGTGCTCGTAATATTATGCTGTTGAAAAAGAAACAAGCTCGCTATCAGGGAGTAGTTTGTGCCATGAAGGTGAGTGTCATCAAATTTGAGAAACTGGAGTCTTTCCTTTGACTGCTTTAAGTCTTTCAAACCCAAACCTTTCGTTTTCCCTCTTTGTTTTTCCTTTAAAAAGATTTGTTAACTTCAGAAGTAATTCCTTGGTTAGCAATTATTTCCTTTAAACTGGCCATTTAATTGATATTAATTTTAGACTTTACCAAATAAAATATTGTTGTCACTGAAAAGGCTTTTTAATTGTAAATTGTAATCATAATTGTGTACATTGAATAGTACATAATATTCCGGCTGTTCTTCATATTTGTTTGCCTTTAGGAGGCGTTTGGCTTTATTGAAAGAGGCGATATTGTAAAGGAGATATTCTTTCACTATAGTGAATTTAAGGGTGACATAGAGTCCTTACAGCCTGGAGATGATGTGGAATTCACAATCAAGGACAGAAATGTAAGACAGTTAAATAACTTGATCTTTGACATTCTTTTAATGTAAGTGGTGAGTTAAAATTTATGAAACACTTAAAATGACATATAAATTCCACCCACACCCCCACCTTCCTTCTGATTTAGGGTAAAGAAGTTGCAACCGATGTGAGACTATTGCCTCAAGGAACAGTCATTTTTGAAGATATCAGCATTGAACATTTTGAAGGAACTGTAACCAAAGTTATCCCAAAAGTACCCAGTAAAAACCAGGTAAATACTCTTTCAGAAGAGTCCTCTTTTGCCTCACCAGGAATAGAGTAATACAGTATGGTATACAGAATTTTTATTACATTCAATTAATCCAATTTTGTTGTAGTGGAATATTTTGTGTATAGAGTCGGGGATAGTGAAGAGAAACCAGTGAGTGTCATTGCCAAGCAAATGTAAAACATAATAGACTGAAATTCTTTTCCTTAAGTAAAATCTCTTGGTATCAGAGTGCAGGGTTTTAAATGCAGTATCTTGAGTTTGTGGTTGTGTCACGTGATCACAGAACACACCAAAACTTTCAAATTGGATGTAGGTTATCAACACCTTTTTTTCCTTTAGGAAGCTGTCTATTATAAATAACATGGATTTGCTGTGTGTTCTTCTAGTTTGACTTAGAACTAGGAATGATGAGAAATCTCCGGCTAAAATAGTTTTTCCTTTTCATCAGAATGACCCATTGCCAGGACGCATCAAAGTTGATTTTGTGATTCCTAAAGAACTTCCCTTTGGAGACAAAGATACAAAATCCAAGGTGACTCTGTTGGAAGGTGACCATGTTAGGTTTAATATTTCAACAGACCGTCGTGACAAATTAGAACGAGCAACCAACATAGAAGTTCTATCAAATACATTTCAGTTCACTAATGAAGCCAGAGAAATGGTAAGTGTTAGACATTATTAGATTTGTATCCTATATGGGAGGTGGGTGAGGCAAAGTTAATTGTGTACTTGAAAGACATATTTCCGGCTGTTCTTCATATTTGTTTGCCTTTAGGAGGCGTTTGGCTTTATTGAAAGAGGCGATATTGTAAAGGAGATATTCTTTCACTATAGTGAATTTAAGGGTGACATAGAGTCCTTACAGCCTGGAGATGATGTGGAATTCACAATCAAGGACAGAAATGTAAGACAGTTAAATAACTTGATCTTTGACATTCTTTTAATGTAAGTGGTGAGTTAAAATTTATGAAACACTTAAAATGACATATAAATTCCACCCACACCCCCACCTTCCTTCTGATTTAGGGTAAAGAAGTTGCAACCGATGTGAGACTATTGCCTCAAGGAACAGTCATTTTGAAGATATCAGCATTGAACATTTTGAAGGAACTGTAACCAAAGTTATCCCAAAAGTACCCAGTAAAAACCAGGTAAATACTCTTTCAGAAGAGTCCTCTTTTGCCTCACCAGGAATAGAGTAATACAGTATGGTATACAGAATTTTTATTACATTCAATTAATCCAATTTTGTTGTAGTGGAATATTTTGTGTATAGAGTCGGGGATAGTGAAGAGAAACCAGTGAGTGTCATTGCCAAGCAAATGTAAAACATAATAGACTGAAATTCTTTTCCTTAAGTAAAATCTCTTGGTATCAGAGTGCAGGGTTTTAAATGCAGTATCTTGAGTTTGTGGTTGTGTCACGTGATCACAGAACACACCAAAACTTTCAAATTGGATGTAGGTTATCAACACCTTTTTTTCCTTTAGGAAGCTGTCTATTATAAATAACATGGATTTGCTGTGTGTTCTTCTAGTTTGACTTAGAACTAGGAATGATGAGAAATCTCCGGCTAAAATAGTTTTTCCTTTTCATCAGAATGACCCATTGCCAGGACGCATCAAAGTTGATTTTGTGATTCCTAAAGAACTTCCCTTTGGAGACAAAGATACAAAATCCAAGGTGACTCTGTTGGAAGGTGACCATGTTAGGTTTAATATTTCAACAGACCGTCGTGACAAATTAGAACGAGCAACCAACATAGAAGTTCTATCAAATACATTTCAGTTCACTAATGAAGCCAGAGAAATGGTAAGTGTTAGACATTATTAGATTTGTATCCTATATGGGAGGTGGGTGAGGCAAAGTTACATAGTTTGTAGTATGGTGTTGAAAATTCTTTGAGGTATGACAATATTGGGCAGTTACCTTATTAAGGTTAGTAAGCATACAGACATTTGAGTCACTATGGGTTTGACACTGAGCTTGGCCAGTAACCTTGAAGTAGATGTAAGGAAGTTTTAGAAGGGGAAAACCCGGAGAGGATGATTTCTAAGGTCTGTCGAGAGTCAGTGATTGTCTGGCCCTTAAGTAGGAAGACTGAGACGATTCAAGTTCACCGTTGTAGAAAGTAGATTTTACCAGATTGTTCCATAAAATGTTCCACCAAGTAGGTTTTGTCTTTATAGCAGGACTTGCAAACTCTTCTTAGTGAATATATGTCTGGAAATGATGTATGTCAGTGTTGCTGAAACATATTTTTAAAAGTTCAGCTTTCGTGAATTTTATCAGATGGTAATTTACATTTGGTGCTGTTTAGAATCATCATATCTACAGCAGGGCAGCGAACAGGTGCTGGTCCTCACCATTAGGAACCAGGCTGCACAGCAGGAGGTGAGCAGCAGGCAAGCCAGTGAAGGTTTATCTGCTGCTCTCCACTGCTCACATTAAAGCCTGAACCACCACCTCACCCCAGGTCCATGGAAGAGTTGTCTTCCATGAGATGGATGCCTGGTGCCAAAAAGTTTGGGGACTGCTGATCTATAACATTTCCTGATCTTGTCAAATTTCAAAATAACATGGATTTGCTGTGTGTTCTTCTAGTTTGACTTAGAACTAGGAATGATGAGAAATCTCCGGCTAAAATAGTTTTTCCTTTTCATCAGAATGACCCATTGCCAGGACGCATCAAAGTTGATTTTGTGATTCCTAAAGAACTTCCCTTTGGAGACAAAGATACAAAATCCAAGGTGACTCTGTTGGAAGGTGACCATGTTAGGTTTAATATTTCAACAGACCGTCGTGACAAATTAGAACGAGCAACCAACATAGAAGTTCTATCAAATACATTTCAGTTCACTAATGAAGCCAGAGAAATGGTAAGTGTTAGACATTATTAGATTTGTATCCTATATGGGAGGTGGGTGAGGCAAAGTTACATAGTTTGTAGTATGGTGTTGAAAATTCTTTGAGGTATGACAATATTGGGCAGTTACCTTATTAAGGTTAGTAAGCATACAGACATTTGAGTCACTATGGGTTTGACACTGAGCTTGGCCAGTAACCTTGAAGTAGATGTAAGGAAGTTTTAGAAGGGAAACCTGGAGAGGATGATTTCTAAGGTCTGTCGAGAGTCAGTGATTGTCTGGCCCTTAAGTAGGAAGACTGAGACGATTCAAGTTCACCGTTGTAGAAAGTAGATTTTACCAGATTGTTCCATAAAATGTTCCACCAAGTAGGTTTTGTCTTTATAGCAGGACTTGCAAACTCTTCTTAGTGAATATATGTCTGGAAATGATGTATGTCAGTGTTGCTGAAACATATTTTTAAAAGTTCAGCTTTCGTGAATTTTATCAGATGGTAATTTACATTTGGTGCTGTTTAGAATCATCATATCTACAGCAGGGCAGCGAACAGGTGCTGGTCCTCACCATTAGGAACCAGGCTGCACAGCAGGAGGTGAGCAGCAGGCAAGCCAGTGAAGGTTTATCTGCTGCTCTCCACTGCTCACATTAAAGCCTGAACCACCACCTCACCCCAGGTCCATGGAAGAGTTGTCTTCCATGAGATGGATGCCTGGTGCCAAAAAGTTTGGGGACTGCTGATCTATAACATTTCCTGATCTTGTCTGTAGAATGGAGTATGTGCAATGAAAATTGAACTTTCTTGAGACTTTTTAAATGTCGGAACATTGTTAAGGCTATATTCAAAACTGATTATGGAATAATTATCTCTAATATGTAAATATACAATATATAAGTCACTTGTGGGTGGATAATAATTGTGTTTCAGTAAGTATTCATGTACTTGTATATGCCAGTTACTTCGGATATAATGCCCTCATGGAGCTGATAATTCAGTGTGAAGGGAAAAAACACAAGGATGGAACTTCATATAGTTTGTTTTTTAGACCTAAATTGTGAGGCCTCCTGTGCCTAAACTCACAAATTTTTGAAGCTGAGATTACAGACACACCTTTAGTTGACTTTTGAGGTATTTGAAGTAGTATTCTGTAGATTTCTCATTTCTGGAAGTTATAGCATCATAAAGCTTGGATATTATTGAAATCCATTATTTGCCACTAACTAACTATGTGCTTTGGGCAAATGGCTTAACTTCTTTCAACCTCAATTGCCTCATCTTGTAAAACAATATTTTCTTGACAGAATTGAAAATTAAATGGAATATGCTGCATGCTTTTGCTTCAAAAATAATAATTTTTCTAGTGTATATTGGCCAAGGAGTAGCATCTGGGGAGTCTCAGACATTTGCTTAGGGAATATTTTATTGAAATCAATAAATTTGTATTTAAATGGAAAAATTAAAATGTGGGTACAGAATTTGGCTATTTGATACAGAGAATTCCTAACAGATTTAACTTGATGATACTTCCAAACTTGATGACAGTCTTCACAGCCATTATTATTTTGGTTTCAGGGTGTAATTGCTGCCATGAGAGATGGTTTTGGTTTCATCAAGTGTGTCGATCGTGATGCTCGTATGTTCTTCCACTTCAGTGAAATTCTGGATGGGAACCAACTTCATATTGCAGATGAAGTAGAGTTTACTGTGGTTCCTGTGAGTAGCTCTTGAGAAAAGTATGAGAGGTTTTCTTGATCCTTCCTTTTTCAATTTTAAAGTTATTATTTGTTTATCATTTGTAGGATATGCTCTCTGCCCAAAGAAATCATGCTATTAGGATTAAAAAACTTCCCAAGGGCACGGTTTCATTCCACTCCCATTTAGATCATCGTTTTCTGGGCACTGTAGAAAAAGAAGCCACTTTTTCCAATCCTAAAACCACTAGCCCAAATAAAGGCAAAGAAAAGGTAAGTTTTAATCACAATGACTTTTGCAGTTTGTTTCTCTTCTGTTTAAAGGCAACCACTTACTGTCCACACAATAAGGGAGTATTAATCTCTTTCAGAATTTCCTGTAATATTAACAGTGAATCCATCTAAAGCAAAGTTTTTAATCTCAGCAATCTTGAGCTGGATAATTCTTTGGTTAGGAGGAGGTGGGGAAGTGGTCTTTGCATTCGGTGATGTTTAACAGCATCCCTAGGTTTTACTCACTAGACGCCAGTATCTTTCCTACCTCTGTGTGACAGCCAGACATGTCTCCAGAATCTGCCAAATGTCTGCTGATCACCCCAATTTTAGAACCACTCGTCTAATATGATAGTGTTTCTCACCCAAGAAATTTAAAACTTTGAATTTTTGGTAGACTCAGGTGACACATTTGAACTCCATTTTTTAAAAATCCATCGAATCTGAAAATATGAAACTATAAGATTATTTCTGCTCTAAAGTAATAAGAATTATATAGAAACAGGTTAATTCAAACAATTATAAATGCTGCTATAAAAGGTAAGAGCTTTGTCAAAAAATTTTAAACTGGCAGCATCTGCGATGGTTTCACTCAGGCGTTGACATTTAATAGGTGGAAATAAATGAGGGGAGGATATTCCTAATGGAATAGCGGCACAGATGAGAAAGTTAGGGTTTCTTTATAAAGCACTAATTAGTTTGACAGGAAGATAGAGCTTTTTCTTGGGGGGGTGGTGATTTCTAGTTAACTGAAAACTATAGCGTAGGTATGTTATCAGTAAGCTCTTGCTCCTCAACATTAAAATTAGGGTAAGACTTTAAGACCAAATTGTAGCAGATTGAGTTGACCTTAGGTTAAGGCAAGACCATCTCTTTTATTCATACAGAAGTATGCATTTTATTAGAGAGCCCTAGACAGGAAATTTCTGCCATTTCTCTGGCTCAGGATTCTGTAGTAACTGTAATTGTGCTGATACTGTGTTTTTCATTTGTTGTTGATTCGTTTTGTTGTTTTCTGTCTGTCGCTTTCTTTAGGAGGCTGAAGATGGCATTATTGCTTATGATGACTGTGGAGTGAAATTGACTGTTGCTTTTCAAGCCAAGGATGTGGAAGGAAATTTTTGGCAAAGGGTAAAATTGCTTTTTTTTTCTGTTTCCCACACAATAAAAGGGAGTATTAATCTCTTTCAGAATTTCCTGTAATATTAACAGTGAATCCATCTAAAGCAAAGTTTTTAATCTCAGCAATCTTGAGCTGGATAATTCTTTGGTTAGGAGGAGGTGGGGAAGTGGTCTTTGCATTCGGTGATGTTTAACAGCATCCCTAGGTTTTACTCACTAGACGCCAGTATCTTTCCTACCTCTGTGTGACAGCCAGACATGTCTCCAGAATCTGCCAAATGTCTGCTGATCACCCCAATTTTAGAACCACTCGTCTAATATGATAGTGTTTCTCACCCAAGAAATTTAAAACTTTGAATTTTTGGTAGACTCAGGTGACACATTTGAACTCCATTTTTTAAAAATCCATCGAATCTGAAAATATGAAACTATAAGATTATTTCTGCTCTAAAGTAATAAGAATTATATAGAAACAGGTTAATTCAAACAATTATAAATGCTGCTATAAAAGGTAAGAGCTTTGTCAAAAAATTTTAAACTGGCAGCATCTGCGATGGTTTCACTCAGGGCGTTGACATTTAATAGGTGGAAATAAATGAGGGGAGGATATTCCTAATGGAATAGCGGCACAGATGAGAAAGTTAGGGTTTCTTTATAAAGCACTAATTAGTTTGACAGGAAGATAGAGCTTTTTCTTGGGGGGGTGGTGATTTCTAGTTAACTGAAAACTATAGCGTAGGTATGTTATCAGTAAGCTCTTGCTCCTCAACATTAAAATTAGGGTAAGACTTTAAGACCAAATTGTAGCAGATTGAGTTGACCTTAGGTTAAGGCAAGACCATCTCTTTTATTCATACAGAAGTATGCATTTTATTAGAGAGCCCTAGACAGGAAATTTCTGCCATTTCTCTGGCTCAGGATTCTGTAGTAACTGTAATTGTGCTGATACTGTGTTTTTCATTTGTTGTTGATTCGTTTTGTTGTTTTCTGTCTGTCGCTTTCTTTAGGAGGCTGAAGATGGCATTATTGCTTATGATGACTGTGGAGTGAAATTGACTGTTGCTTTTCAAGCCAAGGATGTGGAAGGATCTACTTCTCCTCAAATAGGAGACAAGGCAAGATAATTCTGCTTACTAGAGACAGCAAAGGGAGGGTTAAAGGTTATCTTAATCATAAATCCCAGAAAATGAGTTTTTTTAATTTTGTCAAGTTTTGCTATAATTCTTTTGTGCTTACAAGTTTAATATAGGAATAGCTCCCTATTTAAAAGCAGTACATTCAATTAGAATAGGGTCTGGCTTTTGTTAAAAGCTCTTTGAGGAGTTAGTATTTAAGCATTAGATATGTCAAAATAATTACCTTTTTAAAAATAAGTAATATTGGTAAGAAAGTTAAAACAGTTACTGAAATGTCAAATTAAAATCGTATCAGGGCTTCCCCTGGTGGTCCAGTGGGTAAAGACACCGCCTTGCAGTGCAAGGGGCGCCAGTTCGATCCCTGGCCTGGGAAGATCCCACGTGCCACGGAGCGGCTGGACCTGTGTGTCCAATCACCGAGCCGGAGCTCTGGCGCGCGTGCGCCCGGAGCTGGTGCTCTGCGATGACAGTGGCCACGGCGATGGGAGGCCCACAGGAGCCAAAGAACAAAGACGGATGAAAATGGAGAAATGAAAGACCAGTGGAAGTGGCCCGCCCATCCCCCTCCCTCCCCACCCCACCCTCCAAAAAGATAAATAAAAATTAAAAAAAAAAAAATCGTATCAAGGGGCTTCCCTACAAGGCTCAGCGGATAAGAACCTGTCTGCCAATGCAGGAGACACAGGTTCGATCCCTGAACCAGGAAGATCCCATATACTGCAGAGCAGCTAAACCCACACATCAACAAAGACCCAGCACAACCAAAAATAAATAAATAAAAGTTTAAAAAAAAAAAATCGTATCAAGGGCTTCCCTGGCAGTCCAGTGGGTAAGGACACTGCCTTGCAGTGCAAGGGGCGCCGGTTCGATCCCTGGCCTGGGAACATCCCACGTGCCGTGGAGCAGCTGGACCGATGTGTCCAATTACCAAGCCGGAGCTCTGGAGCTCACGCGCCCAGAGCCGGTGCTCTGTGACAACAGAGACCACTGCGATGGGAGGCCCACACGGGCCAAAGAACAAAGATGGATGAAAATAGATAATGAAAGACCAATAGAAGTGGCCTGCCTGCCCCCCCTCCCTCCCCAACCCGCCCCTCTCCCCTAAAAAAGAAATCGTATCAAAGGTTTTTATGTTGCAGTTCACTTTTGTCATACTTACAATGTCTGGTTTTCCAGTTGACCTCATTTAGAGAAATTGAGATTTATAAGTAATACACACTGGAGAGCAAAACTTAATCCTTATGAACAATGGAATTAGAAATAGAAGCGATAGTTCTGGTGACAATCTGTTCCATCAGGTTATTTATAGAGGATATTTGAGTGGAAAGCAGTGTCTGGGAGAGTTGTCATTTCCACTTGGCACGGAAGTGACATATTATTAAGCATCCTTGTTCTTCACAGGTTGAATTTAGTATTAGTGACAAACAGAGGCCTGGACAGCAGATTGCAACTTGTGTGCGACTCTTAGGTCGTAATTCCAACTCCAAGAGGCTCTTGGGTTATGTGGCAACTTTGAAGGATAATTTTGGATTTATTGAAACAGCCAATCATGATAAGGAAATCTTTTTCCATTACAGGTAATGATTGTATTTTAGGAACTTGGAACTTACAATCCATTTTATGGTTTAGGAGTCAAAAATACTAGTATTAGGTGATTATGTAGTTTTCAATCTTGGATTTCATATTGGTAAAATTTTGCTAATACATAAAGTTAGTTATCTACCTCTGTATAGAAAACCTGTAGTCAAAAGATACAGGAAGACCTGTTTTGCTTTGAACATTGCATAAGCCTGTCTACCACAGTAAAAGAATTCTCTTTTACATGTTACTATCAGAGTTGTGTATTTGATTTGTTGTTACAGTGTAGTGATTAGCCATAGCCCATGGCATGGGCTTGTAGAACCATACAGTTTCAGTTTGAATCCAACTCTGCCACTTAGTATCTGTGTAACTTTTATCTTTTTATCAAATGAAAATAACCTCCTAGCATCTTAGTTTCATTATCTTGAACTTTGGGATAATGGTACCTCTTCATAGTGTATTCCTGAAGATTATATGAGTCTGTGCTTGAAAGAGTATCCAGTTTGTAAGCACACCATGAATATTATAATAGCAGAAGTACTTGCTCCCTTTAATGTCTGTGGTAAATGTTTATTCAAATGTAATTTCCTTCCTCTCTTCTGCAGTGAGTTCTCTGGTGATATTGATAGCCTGGAACTGGGGGACATGGTTGAGTACAGCTTGTCCAAAGGAAAAGGCAACAAAGTCAGTGCAGAAAAAGTGAACAAAACACACTCAGGTAATAAACTGTGACTTCTGAGTACTAGGCCTATTCTCTGGGAGAACTTAATATGAACAATGGAATTAGAAATAGAAGCGATAGTTCTGGTGACAATCTGTTCCATCAGGTTATTTATAGAGGATATTTGAGTGGAAAGCAGTGTCTGGGAGAGTTGTCATTTCCACTTGGCACGGAAGTGACATATTATTAAGCATCCTTGTTCTTCACAGGTTGAATTTAGTATTAGTGACAAACAGAGGCCTGGACAGCAGATTGCAACTTGTGTGCGACTCTTAGGTCGTAATTCCAACTCCAAGAGGCTCTTGGGTTATGTGGCAACTTTGAAGGATAATTTTGGATTTATTGAAACAGCCAATCATGATAAGGAAATCTTTTTCCATTACAGGTAATGATTGTATTTTAGGAACTTGGAACTTACAATCCATTTTATGGTTTAGGAGTCAAAATACTAGTATTAGGTGATTATGTAGTTTTCAATCTTGGATTTCATATTGGTAAAATTTTGCTAATACATAAAGTTAGTTATCTACCTCTGTATAGAAAACCTGTAGTCAAAAGATACAGGAAGACCTGTTTTGCTTTGAACATTGCATAAGCCTGTCTACCACAGTAAAAGAATTCTCTTTTACATGTTACTATCAGAGTTGTGTATTTGATTTGTTGTTACAGTGTAGTGATTAGCCATAGCCCATGGCATGGGCTTGTAGAACCATACAGTTTCAGTTTGAATCCAACTCTGCCACTTAGTATCTGTGTAACTTTTATCTTTTTATCAAATGAAAATAACCTCCTAGCATCTTAGTTTCATTATCTTGAACTTTGGGATAATGGTACCTCTTCATAGTGTATTCCTGAAGATTATATGAGTCTGTGCTTGAAAGAGTATCCAGTTTGTAAGCACACCATGAATATTATAATAGCAGAAGTACTTGCTCCCTTTAATGTCTGTGGTAAATGTTTATTCAAATGTAATTTCCTTCCTCTCTTCTGCAGTGAGTTCTCTGGTGATATTGATAGCCTGGAACTGGGGGACATGGTTGAGTACAGCTTGTCCAAAGGAAAAGGCAACAAAGTCAGTGCAGAAAAAGTGAACAAAACACACTCAGGTAATAAACTGTGACTTCTGAGTACTAGGCCTATTCTCTGGGTAGGAGGGTGAGGAGAGGGAGCAAAACCCCTAGTGTTCTAGGTCAGTGTTTCTGGAGTCATGTGTGATCCCCAGATCCAGCAGCATCACCCTTCCTGGCCACTTGTTGGAAATACAAGTTCTCTGACCCCCTACCACATTGAAATTTTGGAGATGGGCACTCTGTTTCAACAAATCTTTCAAGTGGTTCAGATGAACACTGAAGTCTGAAAACCACTATTCTACATTATCTAGATCATTTGCTTTGAATTTAGTCTCAATTCAATATCTATTTTTCAAAAATAACCCCAAGATAATCTCCATGGAATTAGGAAAAGGAGGCATTCCTCTAGAAGACTATTTTGGAGAAGAATGAGTTTGAGTAAGTATTGGGGTTGCCACTACTTCCAGAGATCAGGGAAGGCCTGACTAAAAAGGTGGTATCTGGTCACCTGGAACAGGTGAGAGAGCAAGGTGTGTTTAAATATGAATACTTATTAATTCTTTGAATATCTTTATTTTAATAGTAGTTGAGAAGTATTGCAAGACTAGCAGGCAACCAGCAAGCCCTCTTAACATTTGTTCTGATGATTTTTCCATTCTGTTTTTTCATCCTGTGGAATAGTGTTTCAATATAATTGTTGAGGGAGAGGTACACATGCTTTTGTTTCGTAGTGAATGGCATTACTGAGGAAGCTGATCCCACTATCTACTCTGGTAAAGTCATTCGCCCCTTGAGGAGTGTTGATCCAACACAGACTGAGTACCAAGGAATGATTGAGATTGTGGATGAAGGTAAGAACATCCCTGTCAGACTGTTTGAAGTTTGCTTTACCTTCAGGTGAGTGTGTCAAAGATTTAAAAATATGGTAGTGGTGCAAGTGTTTTCAAAATGGAAATAGAAGTGAATTTTATCTCTTGGAAATAATATCAGCCTGGATTTGTGTGAACCAGTGACTACTGTGTGACCATATAGCTGATATGTGAGCTGTCAACTCTGCGTTACATGGGAATAGACTGAGAACAAAATCTCACACTAAAAATATGCATTTGATGGTTGATAATCAGACATTCACAATTGGCTTAGTTTAATACAGTTTTGTTTGTCCTCTGTTATTCACTTACTGGTTATTTCCATCAGTATTGACAAAATTCCCTAATAACTTTTCAGTTCTATTAACCTTTTTCTATTACTTAATAGCCAGGATGTCATGAGGATCGTACTACTTGTTTCTAGGGCAAGGCTCCCTACGTTTCATTTTTATGCCTTTTTTTCCCCATCTTTGACAGCTCCCTAAGAATTGCTGTAATCCCTTACTTGAAACAACACCAGAAAGACCAACAAGTTTGCAATAAAAATATAGTAGGAACGCGGATAATTAATATAGCAGAATTACCATAATGATGGGGCTGATGAGAGGGTTTGAAATTCCAACCAAAGATGGTAGCTTGACTTTAAAAGAGAAAAATCTTGTGCCATCTGGGAGTCATAGAAGAACATGAAGTAGGAAAGAGCAGGTCATTTGAGAGAAGAAAATTAGCCTTGATGAACCTGTTCTTTATCTCATGAGGATCTTAGGAGTTCATGTTTTCCATAGAACCAGTACCCTCATACACACACATCTCCAAATATGAATTGACTTTATAGCAAGTCAGTCTTAAAAGTATGCTCCCATTGGTGACGCCAGACCCTTAAAAGAACCATGTGAGTTTGACTAATTTAAATTCATGAAATAATATGAAAATACCCCATTTCCTCCTCTTTTTTTCATGCCCCTTTTTACTTATTTGTTTTTGTTTTTTTTTGTTTTGTTTTGTTTTGCATTCCCAGCCCCTAATCCACTTCCTCGTCAACACTGGCTATTTGATGTAGTCTAAAAGCAAGGTTTTGTATAAGGGGAAACTGCTGAACTCTCCAAGCCTAGAGTTTTCTGGGACTAAGCAGATCACATTTCCCCACTCGGTGGTGAGAACAGCTCTTTTATTTAGGAATACAACTAGGCTAATACAAGGCCAGGGGTTTCAGTGCTATTCAGACCTAGACCTGAACATCAGCTCTTCTACTTCCTAGTTGTACAGCCTTAAGACAAATTAAATCTTTCCTGGCTCAGTTTGTTTTTAAAATAATAACTTCAGCCTCAAAAAATTCTATAGAGATTACATATGAATCAGTATAAAAAGTGTTTAATAAATGGTAGTTACTACTATTATCACTTAATCAGTCTAGTTGTCTCTAATACTTAAGTATGACTTGCTCTATTAGCAGTGTCTCCTCAAAGTTCTTAGTTCATACAAGTTTGAAAAGAAGATCTTTACTTAACCTCTATAAACATCAAGAGAATGGTTAAAAGCATTCCCAGTTTTAAAGCTTCTGTGATTTGATGTTTTCCCCATCTTTTCCACCTTTGTTGATTCAGGAATTCAGTATCCAGGCAAACTTACAGGCAGCTGAACTTTTTGGCCTGGTTTTTATCCATAGCCTGCACTGACTTCCAGGGCAAAGCTCAGCAAATATGACAGGTTGTTTTTATAAATAAAATTATAAATAAAATTTTCTTGAAACACAGCGATGGCTGTTAGTTTGCATATTGTCTTTGCTTTCTCACTACAACAGCAAAGTTGAGCACTTGTGGCAGAGGAAGGATTCTATAAGACTAAAATATTTACTGTCTGGCTTAAGAAACAAGGTGATGGGCCCTGATCTAAGAGAAAAGTGCCTTAGGTTTGAGGGAACCACAATCAGAACAGAGAAAGGAGATGGAATGCCAAAAAAATTTATCTCCATTGTGTTTTAGCCTGTGCCTGGATTATTTAATGCCCAGTTGGGTATGGATCAGAAATGTTTTTGACTGCTTGCATCGGGAAGGAGACAATCCAGTGGTTTATATTACTGATCTGTAGTGCTTTAAAACACCAAGATTTTTTAAAAAACTAAAAAAAACAAAAAGCTCCAAGATAATGAGATGGTGAGTGATTGTGTTGGGAGTGTTTCATTTTCCCCATAAATGTGGTTTAAAGCTGTTAATTAGCCAGTGAAGTGATACTGAGTTACAAGTTCTCCTTTGGTTTTGTGGTAGTGTTATGCATTCAGGATTTTATTGAAGCTTTAAAATAGAATTTCTCAGGTATACAAAAGAATCTTTAGTGAATATAATATTTTTAGCAAATTATAAATTTGTTAGAACCGTCAGCAGAGGGCTGTTGTGAAGTATTAGCTTTTAGACTTTGTACCTGTTTGTCCTTACAGGGGATATGAAAGGTGAGGTCTATCCGTTTGGCATAGTTGGGATGGCCAACAAAGGGGATTGCCTACTATTAATAAGTAGTCACTTAATCCTCTAATAAAGTATGACTTGCTCTATTAGCAGTGTCTCCTCAAAGTTCTTAGTTCATACAAGTTTGAAAAGAAGATCTTTACTTAACCTCTATAAACATCAAGAGAATGGTTAAAAGCATTCCCAGTTTTAAAGCTTCTGTGATTTGATGTTTTCCCCATCTTTTCCACCTTTGTTGATTCAGGAATTCAGTATCCAGGCAAACTTACAGGCAGCTGAACTTTTTGGCCTGGTTTTTATCCATAGCCTGCACTGACTTCCAGGGCAAAGCTCAGCAAATATGACAGGTTGTTTTTATAAATAAAATTATAAATAAAATTTTCTTGAAACACAGCGATGGCTGTTAGTTTGCATATTGTCTTTGCTTTCTCACTACAACAGCAAAGTTGAGCACTTGTGGCAGAGGAAGGATTCTATAAGACTAAAATATTTACTGTCTGGCTTAAGAAACAAGGTGATGGGCCCTGATCTAAGAGAAAAGTGCCTTAGGTTTGAGGGAACCACAATCAGAACAGAGAAAGGAGATGGAATGCCAAAAAAATTTATCTCCATTGTGTTTTTGCCTGTGCCTGGATTATTTAATGCCCAGTTGGGTATGGATCAGAAATGTTTTTGACTGGCTTGCATCGGGAAGGAGACAATCCAGTGGTTTATATTACTGATCTGTAGTGCTTTAAAACTCCAAGATTTTTTAAAAAACCAAAAAAAACAAAAAGCTCCAAGATAATGAGATGGTGAGTGATTGTGTTGGGAGTGTTTCATTTTCCCCATAAATGTGGTTTAAAGCTGTTAATTAGCCAGTGAAGTGATACTGAGTTACAAGTTCTCCTTTGGTTTTGTGGTAGTGTTATGCATTCAGGATTTTATTGAAGCTTTAAAATAGAATTTCTCAGGTATACAAAAGAATCTTTAGTGAATATAATATTTTTAGCAAATTATAAATTTGTTAGAACCGTCAGCAGAGGGCTGTTGTGAAGTATTAGCTTTTAGACTTTGTACCTGTTTGTCCTTACAGGGGATATGAAAGGTGAGGTCTATCCGTTTGGCATAGTTGGGATGGCCAACAAAGGGGATTGCCTACAGAAAGGGGAAAGTGTCAAGTTCCAGTTGTGTGTCCTGGGCCAAAATGCACAGACTATGGCCTACAACATCACTCCCTTGCGTAGGGCCACAGTGGAGTGTGTGAAAGATCAGGTAAGTGGTACTATCTCTGGATCTGAATTGGATCCTTTCATGAATTGGTCATCAAAACCTTGAAAATTTTTAAGCCAAGGGAACCATAAACATTCAGTTTTTATTTCACCTTTACCCTCCTTTTCAGTGGTTTGAAGAGCTTATTAAAAATAGAAAATCACATGGAAAGAAAAGTGGCAATAGAAGCAAAAAGAAAGTAAAAGTAATACTAATAACTAACATAATGGGGAAAATAAGTTTAGAGTGAGACTTCTAGAATAGAAAGACTGTAATACAGTTTTTCATACTTCTTCAGAGCTGCTTTTGCAGACCACACAAAGAAAGAAACCATGTATATACAGATGTTCATAAAATAAGCTTCTGACAAACAAAACTTAAGATCTCAAGGGAATCTTTGTGATTCCTTAGAAAAGACATTTTTGTGCTTTCAGTACAGTGAATATAACATTTTGTAAGGCTGTTTCTCGTAGTACTATAACTCGACTTGATATTAGAAGGGATCAAGATTGGTGTATGTTCAAGTAACAGCTTTCTAGTGATTTCTGCTTAATTCAGTAGCTTGGTTCATACAGTATATGTAGGCACAAGAAACTCTTGTTTCACTGGCTGTGGTAGAGTGAATGGCTGTGATTTCAAAGAATGTTTTTGTCTCTCATATGCTGGGGCTATATATAGCCTAGGCAGCTGAACTGGAGTGTCAGCATTGACACCATGTTTCATAAATCCCCTTCTGATTAGGGTCAAACATTGTGCTTCATTCAAAGTAACTTGCTTTTTCCCTGCTATGCTATGTCTTTTTTATGCCACTGTCTTTTTAAATTTTCAGTTTGGCTTTATTAACTATGAAGTAGGAGATAGCAAGAAACTCTTTTTCCATGTGAAAGAAGTTCAGGATGGCATTGAGCTACAGGCAGGATATGAAAGGTGAGGTCTATCCGTTTGGCATAGTTGGGATGGCCAACAAAGGGGATTGCCTACAGAAAGGGGAAAGTGTCAAGTTCCAGTTGTGTGTCCTGGGCCAAAATGCACAGACTATGGCCTACAACATCACTCCCTTGCGTAGGGCCACAGTGGAGTGTGTGAAAGATCAGGTAAGTGGTACTATCTCTGGATCTGAATTGGATCCTTTCATGAATTGGTCATCAAAACCTTGAAAATTTTTAAGCCAAGGGAACCATAAACATTCAGTTTTTATTTCACCTTTACCCTCCTTTTCAGTGGTTTGAAGAGCTTATTAAAAATAGAAAATCACATGGAAAGAAAAGTGGCAATAGAAGCAAAAAGAAAGTAAAAGTAATACTAATAACTAACATAATGGGGAAAATAAGTTTAGAGTGAGACTTCTAGAATAGAAAGACTGTAATACAGTTTTTCATACTTCTTCAGAGCTGCTTTTGCAGACCACACAAAGAAAGAAACCATGTATATACAGATGTTCATAAAATAAGCTTCTGACAAACAAAACTTAAGATCTCAAGGGAATCTTTGTGATTCCTTAGAAAAGACATTTTTGTGCTTTCAGTACAGTGAATATAACATTTTGTAAGGCTGTTTCTCGTAGTACTATAACTCGACTTGATATTAGAAGGGATCAAGATTGGTGTATGTTCAAGTAACAGCTTTCTAGTGATTTCTGCTTAATTCAGTAGCTTGGTTCATACAGTATATGTAGGCACAAGAAACTCTTGTTTCACTGGCTGTGGTAGAGTGAATGGCTGTGATTTCAAAGAATGTTTTTGTCTCTCATATGCTGGGGCTATATATAGCCTAGGCAGCTGAACTGGAGTGTCAGCATTGACACCATGTTTCATAAATCCCCTTCTGATTAGGGTCAAACATTGTGCTTCATTCAAAGTAACTTGCTTTTTCCCTGCTATGCTATGTCTTTTTTATGCCACTGTCTTTTTAAATTTTCAGTTTGGCTTTATTAACTATGAAGTAGGAGATAGCAAGAAACTCTTTTTCCATGTGAAAGAAGTTCAGGATGGCATTGAGCTACAGGCAGGAGATGAGGTGGAATTCTCCGTGATTCTTAATCAGCGCACTGGCAAGTGCAGTGCTTGTAACGTTTGGCGAGTCTGGTAAGTTTTTTGATGTTGATTAGTAACCTCCCTTGACTGTCTCTCTCATAATCTCTGCTTTATTGTGTTTCTTCACTTTGCATCACTGCCTTTTTTACTCCTCTTCTTCCACTTTCTGGTTTTTTCTGCATTGTCTAAGTTTTATAGTTCAGCATTCCTGCCACTATGTTTTTGTTTTGTTTTGTTTCAATAACATTGTTAGTATGAGAGGAGTTAAGAGTCTCTGGGAATGTTTCCTCATATTTCTTCTGAGGTTTTTCATACTTTGTTTTATGGATCTTTCTGATTGCAGACCAGTCTAGGGATGACCTTCACCGAAATGATTCTTATAGGTCCTACACAGTAGTAAACGTTGAGTTGGGAATAAAAACATAAACCAACTTGTCTGTCCTGTTTTACTAGCCAGTTGGCTAGGTGAGGCAAGAGTCCCCCCTCATTAAAACTGAATCATTTGGGTAGTTAGGAAAAGACACACTTCTGCTTGTACTTTTCTTCCCAAGTGTTGCTTCTTCTCACCTCTTGACTTTGTTACAGCGAGGGCCCCAAGGCAGTTGCAGCTCCACGACCTGATAGGTTGGTCAATCGCTTGAAGAACATCACCCTGGATGATGCCAGTGCTCCTCGCCTCATGGTTCTTCGTCAGCCAAGGGGACCAGATAACTCAATGGTATGAGGACATATAAGTTTTAGTGGGGTGGGGGCAACTGACAGACCAACATGCTACTTGAGGGCCTATTTTACCATAGCTCAAAGCTTAAGTTTCAAAAATGCTTCAGTATCACTCTCTTAACTAGTTAGGATCCCTGCACATTGGTTCAGCCCCTAACACAATAGTTGCTTACAATAAGAGGAATATTTCTAGGTGTTGACACTTTGAACATAGTTCAGGTAATAGATCAGGAAGGCTTACTATATATAGATTTTCTCCTCTGCAAAAGAAATTGTGGTGGTTGAGGCTAAAGCTTTGGTAGTCCATTTTGGGGTTGTGAATGTATGGTGATTGTCATGCACTTAGGTCATTAACTGCAGTTTTATTTCTTCACAGGGATTTGGTGCAGAAAGAAAGATTCGTCAAGCTGGTGTCATTGACTAACCGCATCCGCAAAGCACATCATTAATCCACTATGATCAAGTTGGGGGGATTCTGGTGAAGGGTTCTGAGTATCTCCCTCTTCATCCCTCCCAAAATCTGGAATACTTATTCTATTGAGCTATTACACCAGTTTTAACACCTTCCTCGTGTTATGTTTAAAAAAATAAATAAATTTAAGAAAACCATTTTAAAATTATGCACAGTTGCAGCCTGGAGAACTTAAGGTGGCGCCTTATAGTATCAATTTTAGGAGCTTTATTTGGTGCATTTAACGCAACTGATAATTGCAAAATCCACTTCGCCTGTGTAAGTGAAAAATATAGACTGTTAAACTTGTTGGCCCTATGAAATTCTGCACTTGATATTTAGTATATAGTCTACCTTCATTATTTCTGGCAAGATGTTCTGCCTTAGCACTCAGTTGCATTCTTTTTCCTTTTCTGTTCATTCTGCTTTAATTCTGAGGACCATATGAGGGTAGAACATATTAAAATTTACAGAAATTTATATAGGCAAACCATTTCCTTAAGTTGATGGCCAAATGTTAAAAAATGTTATTTTTCATATCATTTATAATCTTGTCACAGTCCACTTAACAAAGTTTGGTTAGATTTTGGTGAAAATTATCTTCCAGAGTAGTTGGTTTTGTTTTTTTTTTTTCCTGGCATGGGTTGGGGGGTGTAACTTTACTACAATTAGTATGTATGGTGCAGAATTTCATGCAAATGAGGTGTGCCAGCAGTGTGATAATTTAAACGTATTTAAACAAAAAAGACAAATGCACAGACTTGCTGCTGCTTAGATCACTGCAGCTTCTAGGACCCGGTTTCTTTTACTGATTTCAAAACAAAACAAAAGAAAAAATAATAAAAAAGTTGTGCCTGAAATGAATCTTGTTTTTTTTATAAGTAAGTAGCTGCCTGGTTCCTGTGTCCTGTAAAAATACAGGCCACTTGACCCTTGGTGTAGCTTCTGTTCGACTTTTTATCACGGGAATGGATTGGTCTGATTTCTTGGCCCTCATCTTGAACTGGCCATATACAAGGTCCCTGGCCAGTGGACTGAAGGCTTTGTCTAAGATGACAGGGGTCAGCTCAGGGGATGTGGGGGAGGGTGCTTTTATCTTCCCCGTTGACGTTTGAGGTTTTGATCTTCTCTGGGTAGAGGCCATTTATCTTTGTAAACACATAACATTTTGCTTTCTCCAGTTTTCTGTTAATGGCGAAAGAATGGAAGCGAATAAAGTTTTACTGATTTTTGAGACAGTAGCACCTAGCGCTTTCATTATTAAAACGTCCTGTGTGGGAGGGGCGGGCCTGGGTGCGGCCTGCCGCGTGACTCCTGGGTCAGAGTCCCACGTGGCCGGGGCGGGGACTGGGCGCCGACTGATTACGTAGCGGGCGGGGCCGGAAGTGCCGCTCCCTAGTGGGGGCTGTTCATGGCGGTTCCGGGGTCTCCCAGCAATTTTCCTGGCTGTGGTCGTAATCTATCCGAAGCGGAAGCAGTGGGGCTTGAGGTAAGGCTCTGGCTTGTGTAACGTTCAGTTTTGGAGTGTACTGACGATTCCTTGTTGCCAGAAATCGAGCGGAATCGACGAACTGGAGACAAAGGCCCTGAGCGGGGGGTCCTTCGTTTGAGCTCTACGGGGACTTCTTTGGAGACAGGCGGGAGACTAAGAAGGGGAGACGGCCTCGAGGCTGCCCCGAGGAGCTGAGAAGATTTACGGGAGGAGTCGGAAGGGGGGCTTTCTTTTACCTTAGGCTGAGGGCGGGGCCCAAAGGCTATATTGAAAACGAGGGTGGGGGTAGCTGGAGACTAACCCAGAATTCTGAGACCCACTGTAACCTACAAGTGTTTTTGCACTCCTGAATCACCAAGTGGAGGTGAACGTGTACGGGACGAATCCATTTCAAATTCTGCCTTTAGTTACTCTTGATAACAGAAAGCTTTGAAGTACAGTGGCTCGCTAGTTAACCCTAGTTGCTGCTTCCCCACAGGTTTTTGCTGGTGTGAAATGACTGAGTACAAACTGGTGGTGGTTGGAGCAGGTGGTGTTGGGAAAAGCGCACTGACAATCCAGCTAATCCAGAACCACTTTGTAGATGAATATGATCCCACCATAGAGGTGAGGCCCAGGGGTAGTCTGCCGACCATCCCTCTCCATTTGCATTTACTCTTTCCAATTCCCTTCTCCATACCCTTCAGCTGTTCTTCAGCTAAAGGAATAATCAGGAGAGAAAATGAAGTGGTGTGGGGCTCTGTGTTTACCAGTACAGTAAATTAGGTCTTTTTTACATGTTTGTGGAAAAGAGTTCATTTTTATTAGCTATTGAAGATTTTCTAAAAATGTTAACAATTTTTAACCGTTTTGTAAACTGTGGCAAACTCAAGTGTTGAACTCGTTTAGTTTGTTCATATATGACAGCTCTCTCAAAAATAAACACAGGTCATAGTATAACTGTCTGAATAATCACAGGATAGAGATAAAGGAATCAGATTTAGGTGTTTCTTAGCTAGTTGAAGCAGGTGAGACTAGTTTGGGGTAGAAAGGGCATGAGATTTTTGAGTCACCACGCCTTGGAATACAGTCGCTGTTTATAGAGTTTGTTAGATATATGATAGTAAGCAGTCAGTCTCATCTAGTAAATTAACATAAACTTGTCTTGCCTGACACAAGCAATGTGAAAAATCAAGTATGTTAAATTTTTGTGGGTGCTGAAGCACTGTATAATTATTACTTATTTAAAGATTTTGTTGTTTCTCTGGGAGTTCATGTAACAGATTGACTTCCATAAGCGGCATCTAAAACCTTTAAGGAGAGAGTTTGGAATCTTGTTCAATTCAGAAATGTCTAACTTTAAGAGATTTATTTTCATCCACACCCTGCTCATTGTACCACCCAACCGCTGTTTAATGCAAGCTAAATCTAATATATTCATTAGTAAAAATTAGTCTTTGACAAAATTTTATATTAGGCTTCCCACCTTTAATACTATGGTTAGAACGTTTTAATGTTTTTCAGAGTTTTAATCGTTGAGGTGTAGTTTCCATAAAGTAAACTTCATATCTACAGTTCAGCGGCTTTAACTTTGTGTACACTATGTAACCACTCCATGGATAAATATATAGACATTTCCAATGTTCAGGAGAGTTCTCTCATGCCCCTTTCTAGTCAGTAAGCCCCTATTCTGGTAGGAAATAATCACTTCTCTGACTTCAATTATCATGTATTAGTTTAACCAAAACCTTTAAAAATCTTTATAATTTTGTTTATTGCCCCATAACACTCACAAGCTTCAGCTAAAGGAATAATCAGGAGAGAAAATGAAGTGGTGTGGGGCTCTGTGTTTACCAGTACAGTAAATTAGGTCTTTTTTACATGTTTGTGGAAAAGAGTTCATTTTTATTAGCTATTGAAGATTTTCTAAAAATGTTAACAATTTTTAACCGTTTTGTAAACTGTGGCAAACTCAAGTGTTGAACTCGTTTAGTTTGTTCATATATGACAGCTCTCTCAAAAATAAACACAGGTCATAGTATAACTGTCTGAATAATCACAGGATAGAGATAAAGGAATCAGATTTAGGTGTTTCTTAGCTAGTTGAAGCAGGTGAGACTAGTTTGGGGTAGAAAGGGCATGAGATTTTTGAGTCACCACGCCTTGGAATACAGTCGCTGTTTATAGAGTTTGTTAGATATATGATAGTAAGCAGTCAGTCTCATCTAGTAAATTAACATAAACTTGTCTTGCCTGACACAAGCAATGTGAAAAATCAAGTATGTTAAATTTTTGTGGGTGCTGAAGCACTGTATAATTATTACTTATTTAAAGATTTTGTTGTTTCTCTGGGAGTTCATGTAACAGATTGACTTCCATAAGCGGCATCTAAAACCTTTAAGGAGAGAGTTTGGAATCTTGTTCAATTCAGAAATGTCTAACTTTAAGAGATTTATTTTCATCCACACCCTGCTCATTGTACCACCCAACCGCTGTTTAATGCAAGCTAAATCTAATATATTCATTAGTAAAAATTAGTCTTTGACAAAATTTTATATTAGGCTTCCCACCTTTAATACTATGGTTAGAACGTTTTAATGTTTTTCAGAGTTTTAATCGTTGAGGTGTAGTTTCCATAAAGTAAACTTCATATCTACAGTTCAGCGGCTTTAACTTTGTGTACACTATGTAACCACTCCATGGATAAATATATAGACATTTCCAATGTTCAGGAGAGTTCTCTCATGCCCCTTTCTAGTCAGTAAGCCCCCCTATTCTGGTAGGAAATAATCACTTCTCTGACTTCAATTATCATGTATTAGTTTAACCAAAACCTTTAAAAATCTTTATAATTTTGTTTATTGCCCCATAACACTCACAAGCTTGACCATATTCATGCTTCAAGGAAATTTTGGCAATGTGAAATTTTTGTGCTAATTTGAAAGTATATTATAGTTCCACAATGGAGTAAGTTACAGAGGAGTTCTTGAATGGGCTAGCAAACCATGTCACGTACTGTGACATGCGACGTAGAGCCAGATTTTTACTAAGTGTGATGAGGTTATTCTCTTTGAACTGAATTCCCAGAACATAATTTTTTGTAAAAAAATGTTTTTGCCTTAGAGCCAAACTGGAATTTTTAAAAAATATGACCTGTGCATGTCTATTTTCCCAAGGGATTAATGTAACTATACCTTGTTTGCAATTTTTAGGAATTTGATTCAGGAGTATTTCCCAAAGGTACAGTCTGTCATGATGAGAGAAATAGTTTGATATTATAACCTTTTCTGAAATAAAAGGTATTTGTGTATTTAATCATGAACACAAATGACACTGTTTTCTAGGCCAGGTTATAACTAGTGGAGATATGTTTAGAATTGTAAATAGACAATAAACGACTCAAATGAGAGAAGCCCAGTTTATACTTGAGTGGAATACACTGTGACCCTCATCTCTGGTCTAACTGCAATAGAACTAACTTTTGATTACCATATTTTCTTCATCTTTTCCAGGAACAGAGTGACCACATTTTCCTTTCTGCAGACATGTAGCATTTGGGACTTTTTCCAAGGGTGACATTAATTACTTTCTGTGCAACTATATATATATGTATATATTAGCAGTTTGAGGAATAAAGTAGACAGACAGAATTGGACTTGATTAGAGCTTATTTAACCTTGGCAATAGCATTGCATTCCGGTGGTGTTTAATAAAAACGGAATCTCCCTCTCTCCCTGCCCCCTGCCCTGCACACCTCAGGATTCCTACCGCAAGCAGGTGGTTATCGATGGCGAGACCTGCCTGTTGGACATACTGGACACTGCTGGACAGGAGGAATACAGTGCCATGAGAGACCAGTACATGAGGACGGGCGAAGGCTTCCTCTGTGTGTTTGCCATCAATAATAGCAAATCGTTTGCAGATATTAACCTCTACAGGTACCAGGAGCATGGGTTTTTCTGAAAGGATGATCTTTCAAGTGTGTTCTGAAGTTTTCGGACAGGGACGCAGACACCACACTAGGAAAGATACAGTTTTTTAATTATGAAAAGAATTGGTTTTTGGTTATGACATTAGGAATCTGGGGTTATTACTGAAAGTTAATACTGGGATTTATTTTGCCTAATCTACTTTGGCTAGAATGCATGATAATATATACATGAAACTTGCTAATGGGAGTGATTCATAACTAGAGGTATTGTTATGTGAGATCACAGAGGAATCTCAGAGCAGAAGACACCTCTGAGAAACATTCTTCAGTAAGTAATAGAGGAGATAATAGGAAGAACAAATGCATGGAGGGTAGATAAAGATGAGAGCAGGACAAAGGAATGTAAAGATGGCCTTTCTCCACAGGCCTTTCTGCTTTAAGTGTCAAAGCCCAATTGGACCAGAAGGATTCTAGTGTAACATTCTTGCTTTACAAAAGCAGAGTTCAGAAGGAGGTTTGTTAGGTTTTCATAGTCATGATTGTTACAGTAGCAGATCCAGGACCAAAAGCCCAAAGTTTCTTTTCTTAGCTCTTTGTTCTTTAAACAGAATAATATAATGGTTAGGAACATCACCTCTACCTGAGTTACAGTTTGGCTCCATCATCTCTTAGCCATGGAACTTTGGGGCAAACTGCTAAATCCTTGGGCCTCCTTATCTACAATATGGAGATGGTGGTATCTACTGAGAGTTGCTGTGAAACTATATATATATGTATATATTAGCAGTTTGAGGAATAAAGTAGACAGACAGAATTGGACTTGATTAGAGCTTATTTAACCTTGGCAATAGCATTGCATTCCGGTGGTGTTTAATAAAAACGGAATCTCCCTCTCTCCTGCCCCCTGCCCTGCACACCTCAGGATTCCTACCGCAAGCAGGTGGTTATCGATGGCGAGACCTGCCTGTTGGACATACTGGACACTGCTGGACAGGAGGAATACAGTGCCATGAGAGACCAGTACATGAGGACGGGCGAAGGCTTCCTCTGTGTGTTTGCCATCAATAATAGCAAATCGTTTGCAGATATTAACCTCTACAGGTACCAGGAGCATGGGTTTTTCTGAAAGGATGATCTTTCAAGTGTGTTCTGAAGTTTTCGGACAGGGACGCAGACACCACACTAGGAAAGATACAGTTTTTTAATTATGAAAAGAATTGGTTTTTGGTTATGACATTAGGAATCTGGGGTTATTACTGAAAGTTAATACTGGGATTTATTTTGCCTAATCTACTTTGGCTAGAATGCATGATAATATATACATGAAACTTGCTAATGGGAGTGATTCATAACTAGAGGTATTGTTATGTGAGATCACAGAGGAATCTCAGAGCAGAAGACACCTCTGAGAAACATTCTTCAGTAAGTAATAGAGGAGATAATAGGAAGAACAAATGCATGGAGGGTAGATAAAGATGAGAGCAGGACAAAGGAATGTAAAGATGGCCTTTCTCCACAGGCCTTTCTGCTTTAAGTGTCAAAGCCCAATTGGACCAGAAGGATTCTAGTGTAACATTCTTGCTTTACAAAAGCAGAGTTCAGAAGGAGGTTTGTTAGGTTTTCATAGTCATGATTGTTACAGTAGCAGATCCAGGACCAAAAGCCCAAAGTTTCTTTTTCTTAGCTCTTTGTTCTTTAAACAGAATAATATAATGGTTAGGAACATCACCTCTACCTGAGTTACAGTTTGGCTCCATCATCTCTTAGCCATGGAACTTTGGGGCAAACTGCTAAATCCTTGGGCCTCCTTATCTACAATATGGAGATGGTGGTATCTACTGAGAGTTGCTGTGAAAATTAAGTGAGTTAATAAATACGGCAATGCCTCAGAACAGTGTTTGACACAGATTATATGCTGCATGAATGTTCTGCCTGTAGTGTTGAGTCCTGGCGTATGCTCCCAACCGTGAAGATGTCGACTCAGAAACAGCGTAGTCCAAAACTAGTTTTCTTCTTCTCAGTCTGTTCTGCTTTCCATTTTTTGTCTGGAATTAATAGAGCACTGAACAAAATGCTCGGCACTTGGCATGCACCTAAGCAATATTTGATTAATTTCTACAAGTCATTTTTCCTCTTAGGCTCTCTTGTCTTATCCCTGAAGACACAGGGTACTGCCATCACACCAAGCCTCAGTTCTGTAGATATCCAGTGAAATGCGTTTCAAGTCCATAGCTGTATGTAATCCGAGGGGAGAGCGTAGAGCAGTGCTGTGCAGTATGGCAGCCACAAGCCTTATGTGGTTATTTAAATTCAGTAAAATCAAACAATTCAAAAGTCAGTTCCTTGGTCCCACCTTAGCATCTGACTTTCTAGATGTTGAATAGCTTCGTGCGACTAGTTGATGTAGTTGGACAGCACAGCTAAAGAACATTTCCATCATCATTGGACAGGGTTGGTCAAGTGAATCTGGAGCAGTAGTTTCCCCACTGCTGTGTAGTATGTCTTACTGTCGTTGAAGAGAATACTGGCAGGTGGGAGTTCCAGATCTTTTAATCCCCTGTTAATAAGAGCAGTTCTGGTGTTTTCTAATTTATATCTTGGACTTCCAGCTGTAAGTTTGAAGAAAATGTTTGGACACCACCCATCCAGAGAAGTGGATAGACTGTCTTTCATTAAATACTGTCACTCCAGGGATCTTGAAAAGTTATTTGGAGGCAGTCATGATTGTTACAGTAGCAGATCCAGGACCAAAAGCCCAAAGTTTCTTTTTCTTAGCTCTTTGTTCTTTAAACAGAATAATATAATGGTTAGGAACATCACCTCTACCTGAGTTACAGTTTGGCTCCATCATCTCTTAGCCATGGAACTTTGGGGCAAACTGCTAAATCCTTGGGCCTCCTTATCTACAATATGGAGATGGTGGTATCTACTGAGAGTTGCTGTGAAAATTAAGTGAGTTAATAAATACGGCAATGCCTCAGAACAGTGTTTGACACAGATTATATGCTGCATGAATGTTCTGCCTGTAGTGTTGAGTCCTGGCGTATGCTCCCAACCGTGAAGATGTCGACTCAGAAACAGCGTAGTCCAAAACTAGTTTTCTTCTTCTCAGTCTGTTCTGCTTTCCATTTTTTGTCTGGAATTAATAGAGCACTGAACAAAATGCTCGGCACTTGGCATGCACCTAAGCAATATTTGATTAATTTCTACAAGTCATTTTTCCTCTTAGGCTCTCTTGTCTTATCCCTGAAGACACAGGGTACTGCCATCACACCAAGCCTCAGTTCTGTAGATATCCAGTGAAATGCGTTTCAAGTCCATAGCTGTATGTAATCCGAGGGGAGAGCGTAGAGCAGTGCTGTGCAGTATGGCAGCCACAAGCCTTATGTGGTTATTTAAATTCAGTAAAATCAAACAATTCAAAAGTCAGTTCCTTGGTCCCACCTTAGCATCTGACTTTCTAGATGTTGAATAGCTTCGTGCGACTAGTTGATGTAGTTGGACAGCACAGCTAAAGAACATTTCCATCATCATTGGACAGGGTTGGTCAAGTGAATCTGGAGCAGTAGTTTCCCCACTGCTGTGTAGTATGTCTTACTGTCGTTGAAGAGAATACTGGCAGGTGGGAGTTCCAGATCTTTTAATCCCCTGTTAATAAGAGCAGTTCTGGTGTTTTCTAATTTATATCTTGGACTTCCAGCTGTAATTTTGTTTGAAGAAAATGTTTGGACACCACCCATCCAGAGAAGTGGATAGACTGTCTTTCATTAAATACTGTCACTCTCCAGGGATCTTCGAAAAGTTATTTGGAGGCAGTAAGCTTTACTTTTTATACTTAAGACCTTAATCTAGAGTATGCTTTCGAGTTGCCAGTTAAATCCAGAGCCTAGCTCTTTTAAAGAATCAGGGAACCTAAAGGGGACATATGTCAAGTGAACTTGTTGGTACTTGGCCTCCCTGGGGCTACTGCATCAAGTCTAAACCAGTCTTAGTATGGAAGTAGTTTAAAAATGAATAAAGGAAACAGTACTGGAAACAAATAGGGCTAGCTAAAATTAACTAGATTTTCTTTTTTGCCTTGGGCTGTTTATTCTTCTGTTATCGTAATACATTCCCTTTTTTAGGGAACAGATTAAGCGTGTAAAGGACTCGGATGATGTACCTATGGTGCTAGTAGGAAACAAATGCGATTTGCCAACAAGGACAGTTGACACAAAACAAGCCCATGAACTGGCCAAGAGTTATGGTATTCCATTCATTGAAACCTCAGCCAAGACCAGACAGGTATAGTACAGCTTTTAGCATCTGACAAGGGTTATTTAAGGCAGAAAGGTTTGATTGACGGACTCTTCACTGGAGATGTGATCCACATTCTTTGTTGTTTGGATTTTTAAATTTTTTTTAATATTTATGTATTTGACTGCATCCGGTCATAGTTTCGGCATGTGGGATCTAATTCTCTGATGAGGGATTGAATCCAAGCCACCTGCATTGGGAATAAGGAGTCTCAAACACTGGACCACCAGGGATGTCCCTGGTATGGATTTTTTAATACTGTTCTACGTTTTTAATTTTTAGTTTAAACTCAAATGTGTGTGTTCATATTCTGATCTGTTTTGTTTTTTTTACTCCTGCATTACCATGCACAAATATTTCTAAATGAAGACCCTTGGCTAAAGACACTTGAACCGTTAGTCCTTTCTCCATCGACACCAGCTACTGTGTGAGGCACAGGCCATCCTGAATGGAATCTTTAGATCCGGTGTTCCTGTATGTCTCCTGTTACCCACTGTGCTTTGCTTGAATGTTATTTTTACAAAAAATGCTATTTGTGTGTCGTCTAGCTAATGTGACTCGATAGGAATGCTCAGCCTATTTTTTCAGCTGAAATTTTAAATTCACATAAGGAAGTACGAATGAGAGAAAGCTTACAATTTGGGTTGTTTCTGTTCAGCTTTTTTTCCTGTATCAGTACGAATGAATCAGGGAACCTAAAGGGGACATATGTCAAGTGAACTTGTTGGTACTTGGCCTCCCTGGGGCTACTGCATCAAGTCTAAACCAGTCTTAGTATGGAAGTAGTTTAAAAATGAATAAAGGAAACAGTACTGGAAACAAATAGCGCTAGCTAAAATTAACTAGATTTTCTTTTGCCTTGGGCTGTTTATTCTTCTGTTATCGTAATACATTCCCTTTTTTAGGGAACAGATTAAGCGTGTAAAGGACTCGGATGATGTACCTATGGTGCTAGTAGGAAACAAATGCGATTTGCCAACAAGGACAGTTGACACAAAACAAGCCCATGAACTGGCCAAGAGTTATGGTATTCCATTCATTGAAACCTCAGCCAAGACCAGACAGGTATAGTACAGCTTTTAGCATCTGACAAGGGTTATTTAAGGCAGAAAGGTTTGATTGACGGACTCTTCACTGGAGATGTGATCCACATTCTTTGTTGTTTGGATTTTTAAATTTTTTTTAATATTTATGTATTTGACTGCATCCGGTCATAGTTTCGGCATGTGGGATCTAATTCTCTGATGAGGGATTGAATCCAAGCCACCTGCATTGGGAATAAGGAGTCTCAAACACTGGACCACCAGGGATGTCCCTGGTATGGATTTTTTAATACTGTTCTACGTTTTTAATTTTTAGTTTAAACTCAAATGTGTGTGTTCATATTCTGATCTGTTTTGTTTTTTTTACTCCTGCATTACCATGCACAAATATTTCTAAATGAAGACCCTTGGCTAAAGACACTTGAACCGTTAGTCCTTTCTCCATCGACACCAGCTACTGTGTGAGGCACAGGCCATCCTGAATGGAATCTTTAGATCCGGTGTTCCTGTATGTCTCCTGTTACCCACTGTGCTTTGCTTGAATGTTATTTTTACAAAAAATGCTATTTGTGTGTCGTCTAGCTAATGTGACTCGATAGGAATGCTCAGCCTATTTTTTCAGCTGAAATTTTAAATTCACATAAGGAAGTACGAATGAGAGAAAGCTTACAATTTGGGTTGTTTCTGTTAAGCTGTCCTTATCATCTCTCTTTTATAGGGTGTTGAAGATGCCTTTTACACACTGGTAAGAGAAATACGCCAGTACCGAATGAAAAAACTAAACAGCAGTGATGATGGGACTCAAGGTTGTCTGGGGTTGCCGTGTGTGGTGATGTAACAAGGTGAGCATGTGGTCTCTTAATGTAATTATACATATTGTTTAGGCAGTTTGGAGGAGTATTGCTCTTATTTTTTTCTGTGTTGCTATTTAACTGAGAGTTTCAGCTTACTTATAACACTAAAATTAACTACTTTATGGCACCCTTTCTGAGAGTACTGCAGCCTAAACTATTCTAAAACATTGAATTATTTTACCAACAGTGTTACATTTTCAATAATAGACATTAGAAGACATTGTTTATGAAATGTATTACAGGAGCTTGAAGGATCACTACTTGATAATGACACGATGTGTGTTCTTTCCTCACAGATACTTTTAAAGTTATAGCATCAGAAAAGAGCCACTGCCCAGGTAGGACAAGTTTGGGAATGAATTGTACGATTGTTGATGTTGACTTCATAGCCTTGTTTCTCCAAGACTTCTCTGTGCCATTTATACAAATATCATCTTTATTTCAGCTGCACTGATACCCTGGTCCTGACTTCCCTGGAGGAGAAGTATTCCTATTCTTTCTTCAGTCTCACAAAGAAGCTCCTGCAATTTCCCCAACTCTCAGTAGATCAATATAAGAGTCTCTATGTGAGAAGTTCTCAGAGTAACTACCTCCTCACTTGGTTGTCTGACCAGAGAAATGAACCTCTCGTTACTCCCAGTATTTTTCCACCCTGGGTTCTCCCCCAGCACGCACACAAACACACCTCTGCCACCCCAGGTTTTTCATCTGAAAAGCAATTAATGCTCTGAACCAGCTACTTTTTGTGAGGCACAGGCCATCCTGATACGATCGGGGACCAATGTGCTTTGCTTGAATGTTATTTTTACAAAAAATGCTATTTGTGTGTCGTCTAGCTAATGTGACTCGATAGGAATGCTCAGCCTATTTTTTCAGCTGAAATTTTAAATTCACATAAGGAAGTACGAATGAGAGAAAGCTTACAATTTGGGTTGTTTCTGTTAAGCTGTCCTTATCATCTCTCTTTTATAGGGTGTTGAAGATGCCTTTTACACACTGGTAAGAGAAATACGCCAGTACCGAATGAAAAAACTAAACAGCAGTGATGATGGGACTCAAGGTTGTCTGGGGTTGCCGTGTGTGGTGATGTAACAAGGTGAGCATGTGGTCTCTTAATGTAATTATACATATTGTTTAGGCAGTTTGGAGGAGTATTGCTCTTATTTTTTTCTGTGTTGCTATTTAACTGAGAGTTTCAGCTTACTTATAACACTAAAATTAACTACTTTATGGCACCCTTTCTGAGAGTACTGCAGCCTAAACTATTCTAAAACATTGAATTATTTTACCAACAGTGTTACATTTTCAATAATAGACATTAGAAGACATTGTTTATGAAATGTATTACAGGAGCTTGAAGGATCACTACTTGATAATGACACGATGTGTGTTCTTTCCTCACAGATACTTTTAAAGTTATAGCATCAGAAAAGAGCCACTGCCCAGGTAGGACAAGTTTGGGAATGAATTGTACGATTGTTGATGTTGACTTCATAGCCTTGTTTCTCCAAGACTTCTCTGTGCCATTTATACAAATATCATCTTTATTTCAGCTGCACTGATACCCTGGTCCTGACTTCCCTGGAGGAGAAGTATTCCTATTCTTTCTTCAGTCTCACAAAGAAGCTCCTGCAATTTCCCCAACTCTCAGTAGATCAATATAAGAGTCTCTATGTGAGAAGTTCTCAGAGTAACTACCTCCTCACTTGGTTGTCTGACCAGAGAAATGAACCTCTCGTTACTCCCAGTATTTTTCCACCCTGGGTTCTCCCCCAGCACGCACACAAACACACCTCTGCCACCCCAGGTTTTTCATCTGAAAAGCAATTAATGCTCTGAAACAGAGAACCAAACTGTAGAAACATGAAATTCTGTAGGAAACAATGTCTTGAGCTCTAAAGTGGCAAATGCTGGTGATTTTTTCCCCCCTTTTTACTGTTGAACTTGGAACTATGTTGGTTTTTGGAGAAATGTCATAAATTACTGTTTTGCTGAGAATATAGTTAATGTTGCTCTTGGTTTGTTTGTAACGTTATCAGCTATATTCTATAAACTGGCATCTACTCTGTATTCAGAAATACAAAAGTGAATACTGACCTTCTGAGTCTATCCTCATCTTCTCAACTTTCTTATAATTAAATGAACCTCTCACGATGAAGTGCCTTTTTCCTAGAAGTGGCTTGTAGACTTCCTTTACAATATTTCAATGGGATAGATGTCTCAGAAACCATTATACATGAGAATGAATGTCTTGAGATATGTCTGTGACCATCTAGCTTTGAGAAAAAGATACACCAATATAATAGCAGATGCCATTTCTTACATGTATGAAGTTGATTTTCTGGAGACCTGTTTTGGGGCTCTCCCAAGAGAAAGATGAGACCATAAATGATTACAAATGATATCACTTAATTTTTACCTAATCTCCAGGGTTTTGATAGTTTACTACCTGCAAAATGTATATAAGTTGTTTCTTTTAGCTTATTGATAATCTAATGTTCGTGAACTTCCATTCATATTTTGATTTGGGCTATATCAGAAAATCTGCATTTGCAGGTGTTCAAAAATTGTAAAATTTGGTCTTTTAGCTTTGAAACAGATTGACTTCATTGTTTCTCCAAGACTTCTCTGTGCCATTTATACAAATATCATCTTTATTTCAGCTGCACTGATACCCTGGTCCTGACTTCCCTGGAGGAGAAGTATTCCTATTCTTTCTTCAGTCTCACAAAGAAGCTCCTGCAATTTCCCCAACTCTCAGTAGATCAATATAAGAGTCTCTATGTGAGAAGTTCTCAGAGTAACTACCTCCTCACTTGGTTGTCTGACCAGAGAAATGAACCTCTCGTTACTCCCAGTATTTTTCCACCCTGGGTTCTCCCCCAGCACGCACACAAACACACCTCTGCCACCCCAGGTTTTTCATCTGAAAAGCAATTAATGCTCTGAAACAGAGAACCAAACTGTAGAAACATGAAATTCTGTAGGAAACAATGTCTTGAGCTCTAAAGTGGCAAATGCTGGTGATTTTTTCCCCCCTTTTTACTGTTGAACTTGGAACTATGTTGGTTTTTGGAGAAATGTCATAAATTACTGTTTTGCTGAGAATATAGTTAATGTTGCTCTTGGTTTGTTTGTAACGTTATCAGCTATATTCTATAAACTGGCATCTACTCTGTATTCAGAAATACAAAAGTGAATACTGACCTTCTGAGTCTATCCTCATCTTCTCAACTTTCTTATAATTAAATGAACCTCTCACGATGAAGTGCCTTTTTCCTAGAAGTGGCTTGTAGACTTCCTTTACAATATTTCAATGGGATAGATGTCTCAGAAACCATTATACATGAGAATGAATGTCTTGAGATATGTCTGTGACCATCTAGCTTTGAGAAAAAGATACACCAATATAATAGCAGATGCCATTTCTTACATGTATGAAGTTGATTTTCTGGAGACCTGTTTTGGGGCTCTCCCAAGAGAAAGATGAGACCATAAATGATTACAAATGATATCACTTAATTTTTACCTAATCTCCAGGGGTTTTTTTGATAGTTTACTACCTGCAAAATGTATATAAGTTGTTTCTTTTAGCTTATTGATAATCTAATGTTCGGTGAACTTCCATTCATATTTTGATTTGGGCTATATCAGAAAATCTGCATTTGCAGGTGTTCAAAAATTGTAAAATTTGGTGCCGTTTTATTTAATAGCTGTGATCAGCGATTCTCAAGCCGCAGATACGTTAATAGACACATTTTCACTGCATATCATGGTATTAATAATTACTGATGTTTATAATTGTCCTTGGTCCACTTCTCACCCCACCCTCTGTCAGTCACCCCATAGCAGTGACTTGATTATTTCAAGTGAGTAAAGCATGGTGCTAATAGACCAGGGTCACAGTGTCAAAACTTCAGTGAGCCCATTAACATCACAAAGAAAGACATTCTTCTGCATTTGTTTATTACACCATTAATCCTAGCTAGTAGTTTTGCCAGATGTATATGGTTAGTCCTGCAAGTAAAGAAGAGGTCAGTTAACACAAATTCTTAGCCATGACTGGAAACGCTTGTTATCCAGAGGAGAGTCAGCTTAGAAGTCTTTATCCAGACTCTGTTTTGAGCCACATCGAAACCAAATCGAGCTAGTCTTTTTTCTCATGTTTTTGAGAGTGAGGATGCAGATCAAATTTTTAAAAATATTCTTTTTTCTTATATTCTTTGAAGGTTTTAAAACAGCCATGTTGATAATTAGTCTGGGCATACCAGGTAACAAGCTTATAAGTTTGTGCAAACAGGAAGTAGTCTTTGGATTGAAATTGCTGTTTGAGAAGGGGTAGAAAATAAAATTAATAGTTATGAGGATTTGAAGACTTGGCGTTCCCATTTGCAGATAATATCCTGATAATTCTAATGAAAAATAGACTTGGATAACTTTTGCTGAAAGAACAGTTCCAAAATGACCACTTTCTGTTCTTGCTTCTAATGTGTAAATACTTATGGAGGTCCTCTTAATCTTCTAATATCAATTTTCATTTATTAAGCAAATTCCACATTGCTTTGAAATGAATTCGGAAGAGAAGGAAAAACATACTCTACCCAGAAAATGAAAACCTAGAGAGTCATGCTCCTTAGTGTTGATTCTGAGAGCTTTTGCAGTCCTCACGGGTAGACAGGAGCTCTCTGCCACTTTGCTTCCGCTCCTCTTGGAGCCTTGCTCTGATTTGGGCTATATCAGAAAATCTGCATTTGCAGGTGTTCAAAAATTGTAAAATTTGGTGCCGTTTTATTTAATAGCTGTGATCAGCGATTCTCAAGCCCATGAATCGTTAATAGACACATTTTCACTGCATATCATGGTATTAATAATTACTGATGTTTATAATTGTCCTTGGTCCACTTCTCACCCCACCCTCTGTCAGTCACCCCATAGCAGTGACTTGATTATTTCAAGTGAGTAAAGCATGGTGCTAATAGACCAGGGTCACAGTGTCAAAACTTCAGTGAGCCCATTAACATCACAAAGAAAGACATTCTTCTGCATTTGTTTATTACACCATTAATCCTAGCTAGTAGTTTTGCCAGATGTATATGGTTAGTCCTGCAAGTAAAGAAGAGGTCAGTTAACACAAATTCTTAGCCATGACTGGAAACGCTTGTTATCCAGAGGAGAGTCAGCTTAGAAGTCTTTATCCAGACTCTGTTTTGAGCCACATCGAAACCAAATCGAGCTAGTCTTTTTTCTCATGTTTTTGAGAGTGAGGATGCAGATCAAATTTTTAAAAATATTCTTTTTTCTTATATTCTTTGAAGGTTTTAAAACAGCCATGTTGATAATTAGTCTGGGCATACCAGGTAACAAGCTTATAAGTTTGTGCAAACAGGAAGTAGTCTTTGGATTGAAATTGCTGTTTGAGAAGGGGTAGAAAATAAAATTAATAGTTATGAGGATTTGAAGACTTGGCGTTCCCATTTGCAGATAATATCCTGATAATTCTAATGAAAAATAGACTTGGATAACTTTTGCTGAAAGAACAGTTCCAAAATGACCACTTTCTGTTCTTGCTTCTAATGTGTAAATACTTATGGAGGTCCTCTTAATCTTCTAATATCAATTTTCATTTATTAAGCAAATTCCACATTGCTTTGAAATGAATTCGGAAGAGAAGGAAAAACATACTCTACCCAGAAAATGAAAAACCTAGAGAGTCATGCTCCTTAGTGTTGATTCTGAGAGCTTTTGCAGTCCTCACGGGTAGACAGGAGCTCTCTGCCACTTTGCTTCCGCTCCTCTTGGAGCCTTGCTCTGTCATTTCCTTGAGGGTAGATTGAGGCTTGTCGCTCGGTTGTCATTGTCTTCCTCCTCCTCCCCTTGTCTGTGTGACTGACAGTGTGACTCTTGGTAATGTTGGATTGGGGGGCGGATAACTCATATTAAGCTCTTGTGCCCATTACCCTTGTGTGTTTGTATCTTTTCATTTTCTCAAGTATATTCTAAGCACAGAAGTATCTAAATGGGGCCAAAATTCAGACTTGAAAATGTTGTTTTAATAGCTTCTTTAAAAGTTATACTTTGGTATGAATTTTGACAAATAGAGTGACAGACTTTTAAACTCTGAATAACTTCAGTTAGTATGTTCTGGTTTTTAGAATATGTTTGTGATAGCTGAAAACAATTCTAGTTTACCTCAAAATCTCAAAGTCTTTTTCCCCAAGTTAAGTGCCTGGCCAGCTGTCATAAATTGCATATTATTTTATGTTTGTTTGTTTGTTAAAGGTTGCACATTCAAGATTGTGAAAATACGGTGTTCTGTCCGAAAGCTACCATGCCTGTCTGTAACTGAATCCATTGAGTGCTGTACTTGCTCCAACAACTTACTATAGAATGCCACTTGGTAATACCATACTTGTTAAAAGTTTTTGCTTCAGGAGTGTAATAGGTAAAATTATCCTCAGTATGTATTGTAGTGGGCCCCATGTTTAGTTTTTCATCATCCTTTAAACTGCTGTGAATTTTTTGTCTTGACTTGAAAGCAAAGATAGAGAAACACTTTAAAGAGAGATTTTGGTTTTGTTCCATTCCAGAATTTGTGAGCATAGTCATAGTTTGCTTTACATTTATTGTCATGAACTCTGAAGCTGGCAGCTACAACCAAGAACCAGAAAAGGGTGCATTTTGCTTCTTGTAATTCATCTCTGCTAATAAATTATAAGAAGCAAGGATAATTAATTAGAGAAAGTCTTTTATTCTGGTGGTTTCTGTAAACAAGGAACTATAATTCTTATACATTATTTTTCATCTTTGCTGTCTCTTTAAGAAACCTAATGTGCCACAAAATTATATTAGGTGTTTCTTAAAAGAATTGTTTTTAAAGTGTTCTCATTATCAGAGTAATTGTAGATATATTTCGAAATATAACTGGTAATTTTTAAAGGCCTGAGTACTGACCTAAGAAGCAGTTGTATGAATTCTCTGGGGTTGGGGCAGGGAGGATCTCAGTGGAAGCTGTATAACTTTTGTATTTCTGTGCCATCAAGTGTAGGTAAAAATGTCGATTGTGCAGTTCTGCTGTTTAAACAGGAACTATTGGCCACCTTGGCCCTAAATGAAAGGGCTGACATTTTAAGTTGACTCTTTTATTGTAAATTAATCCATCCTAATTTTTTTTAATTTGATTGAATGTTTTTCTTGTTAAATGTTTAAAAAATAAAAACTGGAAGTTCCTTGCTTAGTCATTGTGTTTTCCACTTATGTGCCTTTATTTAAAGTTAATATTAAATTCAGACTTTTGAACGTGATGTTTGGACAATATTGGAATGTCTGAATTCCTCATTTTCTCTTAGTTTAAAATAAGTCAGAGGGTCGTAATACATGTCAGATTCTCACATATTAGCATTTAAGTGCTAGAAACTACCATTAGATCTTTTGGTCTATTTTTGTGCTATTGCATAGTCTGCCAGTCTTGATACAGTTTGTTTTTTAAATTAATTTTTATTGGAATATAGTTGCTTTACAGTGTTGTATTCCTTTCTGCTGTATAGCAAAATAAGTCAGCTATACATATACGTATATCCCCTCCCTTTGGATTTCCTTCCTATTCAGGTCACCATGGTGCATTAAGTGGAGTTCCCTGCACTATACAGGATGTTCCCCTGAGATGTGCATCATTTCTGATGGTTGCATAAGATCCCACTATATGAATGAACTATAATTGATTTAATTGGTTGTTTATTGATGGATTATTAAGCCATTTCTGTTTTTTGGGGTGGTGGTGTTATGCTGTTATAAATAGTGCTGAGATAAACATCAGTGTATGTACATCCTTAAGGACATCTTCCAGTGTTTCTTTAGGGTAAATTCCATGAAGCTGAATTGCAGATTCTGAAGTTTCAGACTTGAATCTTGGAGTAATATTGAGAACACATACTACATATATATAGTGTTGAAAGCACAGGTCTAGGAACCAGAGAACATGGGTTCCAACTATAATTTTTGCTACTCTAGCCAGTAGCTTCCTCATTTTGCAAAATAGGGAAGTTGAATAAGAATATCTCAGATTTCCTAGTCCTAATTTAGGAGATACAAAAGAATGCTTTCAAACCTAGGCTTCTTCAGCCAACACTGGAATACTGTGGTTATGATGACCTTGATTCATTCTACCAAAGATATATTTTTTTTTTTTTGCTTTTTTTTTTTTTTTTAAGGCAGAGGTGGCTTCCCTTGTGGTACACTGGGTAAAGAGTCTGCCTTGCAGTGCAAGGGACACTGGTTTGATCCCTGGCCCGGGCAGATTGCATATGCTGAGCAGTGGCTGGGCCAATGTGTCCAATTACGAGCCAGCTCTCTGGAGCACATGCGCCCAGAGCCAGTACTCTGCAACGAGAGAGGCCACTGCGATGAGGGGCCAACACATGCCAAAGAGAAAAGATGAATGAAAAATAAATGATGACCCAGAGGCAAAAAAAAAAAAAAGGCAGAGGGACTTCCTTGGTGGTCCAGTGGTTAAGACTGCATTTCCACTGCAGGGGCCTCCTGTTCAATCCCTGATGATGGAACTAGATCCTATGTGCTGCAACTAAAAACAGAAAAATAAAAGAGATGCAGATCATTAGTATTTGACTGAATTAAGCTTAAGGAAGCCAAATTTAAGCAACAAAATATTGTTTCTAGCTACTAGGATGAGTGTAAGTGCTTTAGCCTGTAAAATGTATATGCAAAACAGAATTATGGGCTTGGTGTATCTAAAACAGATTTCTTCCTATACCTTACATAAGATGTTTTGATCTAGTATTTGACTCCCCTCCCTCCCACCTCAGATACCTGAGGAAGAAGAAAGGAGGAAAGAATATTGTCTTCATTTGTTTGCCTCTTCAGGGTCTTAGTTGCAGCATGTGCGATTTAGTTCCCCTACTAGGGGTGGAACCCAAGCCTCCCACATTGAGAGCGAGAATCTTAGCCACTGGGCCATCAGTGAAGTCCCTTTATTTCCTCTTAAAACTAGTATAAATGCAGACAGCTGTCAATTTGTAGGCATCATATTAAAGAAAACAAGGAATAGTGCCTGCAATATTGGGGGTTAAGGTGATATGCAATGTTTCTAAAAATAGAGGCAGCTGCATGCCTAACCAGGGAGGATGTGGTTGGAACTGAGGAGTTGCCTACTAGAGCCTTCAGATGCAGAAGTCTGAAATATTATCTAGGTTAGGAGAAGCAGTCTTCTAGAATAGCTGCTGTGGATGTGACAAAATTGGCACTCTTGACCCTTTCTGTAGGAGCTTGAGATGTGTGAATTCTGTATGATATTTGAAGGGAAACAGTATGTGGTTTTAAAACATGTTAGTGTAAATCAATTCTCCACATTTATAACTGAGACCTGACATTTAAAATTATATTTTTAAAATCATTGGAATGAAGCTTAAAGACATCTTAAAAATTAGATGAAGAAATCTCATGCTTTTTTGCTTGTGTGGCCTGTGAATTTGAGGCGTTTGACATGAAGTCCAAAATGAAACTTTAGCGTGGCCTATGAACTGGTGTTACCAAGGCTTGTGTCCCTGTCACCCCATCATTCTGCAGCTGGCGTGGCATTTCCTCTCAGAGAAGCATGTTCAGATTCCCCCGTGAGAGAGCCACATGATGTTTTTGTTTCGTTGACTTGGTAAGTTTTCCTTGCAGCTTTCCTTCCTAATGCCTCTAGTGGGTTTTTATTGAACCTGCTATGTGCCTGGATGCTGTGCTGCTCTGGGCACACAGCAGTGAACCAGATAGACCCGCTCCTCATTCATGTTTTATATAGTATTGTGGAGAGATCTCAAAACCAAAAATTCCTTATTTGCAATTTGGTGATTGTTTCAAAGGAGAAGGACGTTGTTTACAGAGACACAACTTGTTTACTTAGCTCCGCTATTCCAAATGCTGCCCTCATGACACTGCCCAGCGTCAGTTCAGTTCAATTGCTCAGTCGTGTCCGACTCTGCACCCCATGGACTGCAGCACACCAGGCTTCCCTGTCCTTCCCAGTTTTTCTGAGAATAGTCAAGGCTATCCAAGATGCACAAGAACCTGTTTCAGGCCTCATTGCTACTTACGTCTCTCCTTTTCAAGTCAAGGCTCTCAAAAAAAGAAACTATATCACTTCACAGGTCCAAAGTGCTCCTACATACATCTTGTTACACCCTCCACAAAAGCCATGTAAAAGAGAAATGGTCTTCATGATACTGGTATGAATCTCATAGAAATAGATGGATTTATGTCAGATTTGAGCTCACCTCTTCTGACTTCAGATCTTGTGCTCTTTTTGGTTCACTAGTGCAAATGACCCTTGAGCAACATGAGTTTAAACTGGGCAGTGTCACTTACATGCAGATTTTTTCAATAATAAGTGCTACAGTACTGTACTATCTGAGGTTGATTGATCAGGGATACCAGAGGGCTAAATCAATTCTCCACATTTATAACTGAGACCTGACATTTAAAATTATATTTTTAAAATCATTGGAATGAAGCTTAAAGACATCTTAAAAATTAGATGAAGAAATCTCATGCTTTTTTGCTTGTGTGGCCTGTGAATTTGAGGCGTTTGACATGAAGTCCAAAATGAAACTTTAGCGTGGCCTATGAACTGGTGTTACCAAGGCTTGTGTCCCTGTCACCCCATCATTCTGCAGCTGGCGTGGCATTTCCTCTCAGAGAAGCATGTTCAGATTCCCCCGTGAGAGAGCCACATGATGTTTTTGTTTCGTTGACTTGGTAAGTTTTCCTTGCAGCTTTCCTTCCTAATGCCTCTAGGGGGTTTTTTATTGAACCTGCTATGTGCCTGGATGCTGTGCTGCTCTGGGCACACAGCAGTGAACCAGATAGACCCGCTCCTCATTCATGTTTTATATAGTATTGTGGAGAGATCTCAAAACCAAAAATTCCTTATTTGCAATTTGGTGATTGTTTCAAAGGAGAAGGACGTTGTTTACAGAGACACAACTTGTTTACTTAGCTCCGCTATTCCAAATGCTGCCCTCATGACACTGCCCAGCGTCAGTTCAGTTCAATTGCTCAGTCGTGTCCGACTCTGCACCCCATGGACTGCAGCACACCAGGCTTCCCTGTCCTTCCCAGTTTTTCTGAGAATAGTCAAGGCTATCCAAGATGCACAAGAACCTGTTTCAGGCCTCATTGCTACTTACGTCTCTCCTTTTCAAGTCAAGGCTCTCAAAAAAAGAAACTATATCACTTCACAGGTCCAAAGTGCTCCTACATACATCTTGTTACACCCTCCACAAAAGCCATGTAAAAGAGAAATGGTCTTCATGATACTGGTATGAATCTCATAGAAATAGATGGATTTATGTCAGATTTGAGCTCACCTCTTCTGACTTCAGATCTTGTGCTCTTTTTGGTTCACTAGTGCAAATGACCCTTGAGCAACATGAGTTTAAACTGGGCAGTGTCACTTACATGCAGATTTTTTTTCAATAATAAGTGCTACAGTACTGTACTATCTGAGGTTGGTTGAATCGGTGGATACAGAGGAATCACCACATTCCGAGGGCTGACTGTAGGTTTTAGGGGTGTTGTCAACTTCATGGGCACCCTTAAGTCCTGAGTTGTTCAAGGGTTAACTGAAAACTATGCTGCTTTCAAACAGCTTTCAAACTATGCTGCTCAAAGCCCTTGAAAGATCATAATGGAGACTGCTGAGAAAGCCTGAGTGGCTGGAGCTCTGCTCTGCCTTCCTTGTCCTTTGATCCGAACTCCACTTTCATCTGTTTGGGCATTTGGATTTTTTTTTTTTTTTTTGCATATTGGCCAGGTATTTTATTTTTATAGTCTTAAATATCAAGAATGATATTTTCAAAAACTGAAATTGGAAAATTGGAAACCACATGTAGAATTGGAAACCACATGTAGAATTGCAGTTAACCTTTACACAAAGTTAATCACTTTAAAGTTGTGTTACTATTGTTCCGTCATCCTTTGTGGCCATTCTTCCACAAAGTCATATGTTATATGTGTGTGAAAACTTTATAATGTTTCACAAACCAAATCATCTAGATGGTCTATACCTTACTCATTTCACTTAATAGCGTACATTCCCTACCTTTTCTATGTCAGCATGTTGACAGCAACATCTTTCTTTCGAAAAGTATGTAGTACTATGATTTATATAATCATCTCTCTGCTGACAAATATATAGGCTGTTATTTGATGATTTTCTCATATCAAATATCATTATACTCAACATATATTTGCCAGTATATGCATAGAGCAAATTTCCACAAAATAGTTTGGCTTACACTTGGTGCATTTTTTTTTTTTTTTTTTTTGGCGGTGCTGGATCTTAGTTGTGGCATGTGGGATCTAGTTCCCTGACCAGGGATCAAACCCAGGCTCCCTGCATTGGGAACACAGAGTCTTAACCACTGGCCCATCAGGGAAGTCCCCTTGATGAGTTTTTTATTTTAATACATATAGCCTTAATTTCCATCCAAATAATTTTTTTAATTATTTATTTTGGGCTGTGTAGGGTCTTTATTGTTGAGTGCAGGCTCTCTCTAGTTGCAGTGAGCTGGGGCTACTCTCTAGTTGTGCTGCACAGGCTTCTCATTGCAGTGGCTTCGCTTGTTGCAGAGCATGGGCTCTTGGGCACCCTGGCTCAGGAGTTTCTGTGCATGAACTTAGTCGCTCCTAGGCATGTGGAATCTTCCCAGATCAGAGATCAAACCCATGTTCACTGCATTGGCAGGCAGATTCTTAACCACTGAACCAACTGCCAAGGAAGATCCAAATAATGTTTGATCAATAGATTCCTTCCAACAGTTCATGAGAGGATGTTTTATCCCAGACCCTAGGCAACTCTGGGTTGTATCAAAAGTTCAAACTCTTAACAGATTAATAGGTAAATTGTGATATTTGGTCTACTGTTCAATTTGCGTTTATCAATATAAGCACTTCTATCTTTTCATTTTAGGCTTCCATTCAAGATTTAATTTGAACATTTCATAAGTAAAAGTTTAAACACCCTTCGACTTCACCAGTCTATTCCTGCAGCCATCTGTCAAGCTGAGATCACTGCGTCACATCCTCATGTCAAGTCCAGGGCCAAATACTCTGGGCACAGGTCGTGGTCATTGTACAACTAAGCAGGAGTGAGGCCGTATATAACACTGTGGTTAAGAGCCCTGACTCAGGAGTCAGAAATCCTGGGTTACCCCATATTTTATGTCAGCATGTTGACAGCAACATCTTTCTCGAAAAGTATGTAGTACTATGATTTATATAATCATCTCTCTGCTGACAAATATATAGGCTGTTATTTGATGATTTTCTCATATCAAATATCATTATACTCAACATATATTTGCCAGTATATGCATAGAGCAAATTTCCACAAAATAGTTTGGCTTACACTTGGTGCATTTTTTTTTTTTTTTTTTTGGCGGTGCTGGATCTTAGTTGTGGCATGTGGGATCTAGTTCCCTGACCAGGGATCAAACCCAGGCTCCCTGCATTGGGAACACAGAGTCTTAACCACTGGCCCATCAGGGAAGTCCCCTTGATGAGTTTTTTATTTTAATACATATAGCCTTAATTTCCATCCAAATAATTTTTTTAATTATTTATTTTGGGCTGTGTAGGGTCTTTATTGTTGAGTGCAGGCTCTCTCTAGTTGCAGTGAGCTGGGGCTACTCTCTAGTTGTGCTGCACAGGCTTCTCATTGCAGTGGCTTCGCTTGTTGCAGAGCATGGGCTCTTGGGCACCCTGGCTCAGGAGTTTCTGTGCATGAACTTAGTCGCTCCTAGGCATGTGGAATCTTCCCAGATCAGAGATCAAACCCATGTTCACTGCATTGGCAGGCAGATTCTTAACCACTGAACCAACTGCCAAGGAAGATCCAAATAATGTTTGATCAATAGATTCCTTCCAACAGTTCATGAGAGGATGTTTTATCCCAGACCCTAGGCAACTCTGGGTTGTATCAAAAGTTCAAACTCTTAACAGATTAATAGGTAAATTGTGATATTTGGTCTACTGTTCAATTTGCGTTTCTTTATCAATATAAGCACTTCTATCTTTTCATTTTAGGCTTCCATTCAAGATTTAATTTGAACATTTCATAAGTAAAAGTTTAAACACCCTTCGACTTCACCAGTCTATTCCTGCAGCCATCTGTCAAGCTGAGATCACTGCGTCACATCCTCATGTCAAGTCCAGGGCCAAATACTCTGGGCACAGGTCGTGGTCATTGTACAACTAAGCAGGAGTGAGGCCGTATATAACACTGTGGTTAAGAGCCCTGACTCAGGAGTCAGAAATCCTGGGCTTAAATCCCACCTCTACCACTTAATAACTATGAGACCTTGGACAGGTCAGTCTACCAGAATTTCGACTGTAACGTAGAAGTAATGATAGTTCCTCAGAAGATTATTATGAAAATTAAATGGATTAATATATGGTAAATAATAAATAAAACCTTGGAAAATTTCTAAGTACTGTTATTGCACAGACCCCATGGCATGCCTCCCATTCTTTCCTAACAGAACACAGTATACTGTTGACGTTTCAGTTGCTTTGTTAAAAGCAAATTGCTGAATTTTAGTTCCATTCAAGAGACAGAAAACAAAGTTTGTCTCATGGAAAAGGATGAGTCTTACAAATTTGACTTCTTCATTTATTAGGCATTGAAGTCTTGTTTACCTTAACCATTTAAACTTGGGTCTTCTTAAGTGCCCAAGAAATAATTTGTTGAAACAATGAATGAACAGTTAGCAAATGTTTTTGAACTGAAGATATAATGATCGAGATTATGTTCCAAGAAGATTTAGTCTGGCAGTATTTTTGCTGGATTGGAGACAGGGAAAATAATTAGAATCTATTGCAATCATCTGAATTTCAAGTCACTCATGTTACTCAGTTGGAATCACATTGGCTGCTAGTAGCTATAAAACAAAGCAAAATTAAAATCTGACTTATCAGTGGGTAAAACAAATTTTTTTTCTCATATGTTAAGAAATCTGGAGGTGGGCAGTCCAGGGCTACTTTGGTGTCTTCAGGATACTCTGGCCCTTTCTGCTCCTTTATTCTTCACATATGGCTTTTGTCCTTGCCATTTGTATTACAATATAGGTAAATTGTGATATTTGGTCTACTGTTCAATTTGCGTTTCTTTATCAATATAAGCACTTCTATCTTTTCATTTTAGGCTTCCATTCAAGATTTAATTTGAACATTTCATAAGTAAAAGTTTAAACACCCTTCGACTTCACCAGTCTATTCCTGCAGCCATCTGTCAAGCTGAGATCACTGCGTCACATCCTCATGTCAAGTCCAGGGCCAAATACTCTGGGCACAGGTCGTGGTCATTGTACAACTAAGCAGGAGTGAGGCCGTATATAACACTGTGGTTAAGAGCCCTGACTCAGGAGTCAGAAATCCTGGGCTTAAATCCCACCTCTACCACTTAATAACTATGAGACCTTGGACAGGTCAGTCTACCAGAATTTCGACTGTAACGTAGAAGTAATGATAGTTCCTCAGAAGATTATTATGAAAATTAAATGGATTAATATATGGTAAATAATAAATAAAACCTTGGAAAATTTCTAAGTACTGTTATTGCACAGACCCCATGGCATGCCTCCCATTCTTTCCTAACAGAACACAGTATACTGTTGACGTTTCAGTTGCTTTGTTAAAAGCAAATTGCTGAATTTTAGTTCCATTCAAGAGACAGAAAACAAAGTTTGTCTCATGGAAAAGGATGAGTCTTACAAATTTGACTTCTTCATTTATTAGGCATTGAAGTCTTGTTTACCTTAACCATTTAAACTTGGGTCTTCTTAAGTGCCCAAGAAATAATTTGTTGAAACAATGAATGAACAGTTAGCAAATGTTTTTGAACTGAAGATATAATGATCGAGATTATGTTCCAAGAAGATTTAGTCTGGCAGTATTTTTGCTGGATTGGAGACAGGGAAAATAATTAGAATCTATTGCAATCATCTGAATTTCAAGTCACTCATGTTACTCAGTTGGAATCACATTGGCTGCTAGTAGCTATAAAACAAAGCAAAATTAAAATCTGACTTATCAGTGGGTAAAACAAATTTTTTTTCTCATATGTTAAGAAATCTGGAGGTGGGCAGTCCAGGGCTACTTTGGTGTCTTCAGGATACTCTGGCCCTTTCTGCTCCTTTATTCTTCACATATGGCTTTTGTCCTTGCCATTTGTATTACAATATTGGTTGATTTGCATTCACCCTATCCAAATATTTTCTTATATTTAGGAAGAAGAATTAGAGGAAAAGGCAAAACATACACAAGCTGATGTGGTGGCCTCTTTTATTTACTTATTTTTAAAATATTTATTTGCTTATTTATTATTGGAGTATAATTGCTTTACAATGTTGTGTTAGTTTCTGCTGTACAGAAAAAACAAATCAGCCGTATGGATTCATATATTCTCTCCATCTTGAACCTCCTTTGTTCCCACCCACCCCCTATTCCACCCCTCTCGGTTATCATAGAGCATCAAGCTGAGCTGTTTGTGCTACACAGCCTCTTCCCACTAGCTAGCTATTTTACACAGGTCAGTGTTACTCAATTCAGCCCACCCTCCCCTACTGCCACCAACAACTTGGTGTGAGTTGGCCTGTTTTAAAAGAGCTTTTCCAGACATCCTACCCAGCAATTTTTGCTATCCCATTGGCCAGACTGTCACCTGGCCACTTTTACCACAAAGAAGTCTAGCAAATTATAGTATTTTGGCTGAGTGCGTTGGTTAACATTTGTCAGCATTTTGTTGATTAGAAAAAAGAGAAAATAATTTTTGACTAGACAACTAGGGTATTTGTCAAAAGAGAATGGGAAAAGTGGAGAATAACATAAAGGTTAAAGAGTCATTTGAAGGAGAAGCAGATTTGAGAAGAAAAATGTTTGGTTTGGGTATATCAATTTGTAATACCATTGGGAAATCCAGGTGAAAATGCCACATGCGCACCCCCACCAAAAGAAAGCTCTCCAGCTATGAAAGTCCTAGATGGCAACTTCTTCCAATGTGAGGTTATTTCATCTACATCTATTGTTTAACTTAGCCACCTTCGTTAATTACTTAGTTACATCTTCTGGATAATTTGCTGCAGCTTCTTCATTAGTTCTTGCTGCTTAGAAGACCTTGCACTTTCGTGTTATGGAGATGGCTATTTTTCCTTACCCATCATGAGTCGATCTCTGCTAGCTTCAGACTTATCTTCTGCAGCTTCCTCATCAATCTCAGCCTTTGCAGGACTGAAGAGAGGGCCTTGCTCTGGATTAGGCTTTGGTTTAAAGAAATGTTGGGTTCCATCTTCCATCCAGACTAAAACTTTCTACATATCAGCAATGTAACTGTTCTTTCTTACCATTCATGTGTTCACTAGAGAAACACTTGATTCTTCAAGAGCTTTTCCTTTGCATTCACAACTTGACTGTTTGGCACATGGGGCCTGACTTTTGACCTATCTTTCTCACTATGACTAATCATTTCTAGCTTTTGATTTAAAGTCAGAGACATGAGATTCTTCCTTTCCCTTGAGCACTTAGAAGTCATTGTAGGGTTATTCAGTGGCCTAATTACAGTATAGTTGTGTCTCAGAGGATAGCAAGACCCAAAGAGAGGGGGAGAGATGGGAGCCAGCCAGTCAGTGAAGAGCAGTCAAAACACAAACAACATTTATTGGTAAAGTTCACATTTTATATGAGCACAGGTTCATGGTGCCCTAAAACAATTACAATGGTAACATCAGAAATCAATGATCTGGGCTTCCCTGGTGGTCCAGTGGGTAGGGACACCGCCTTGCAGGGCAAGGGGCGCCGGTTCGATCCCTGGCCTGGGAAGATCCCACGTGCCACGGAGCAGCTGGACCTGTGTGTCCAATTACCGAGCCGGAGCTCTGGAGGGCATGCGCCCGGAGCCGGTGCTCTGCGACAACAGAGGCCGCCACGATGGGAGGCCCACAAGGGCGGAAGAACAAAGATGGATGAAAATGGACAAATGAAAGACCAACAGAAGTGGTCCGCCTGCTCCCCTCCCTCCCCACCCCCTCAAATAAATAATCTAAAAAATTAAAAAAAAAAAAAAGAAATCAATGATCATAGATCACCATGGCAAGTTTGAAATATTATGAGAATTGCCAAAATATGATACAAGAACATAAAGTGACCAAATGCTATTGGACAAATGGTGCCAGTAGACATGGCCCATGCAGGGCTGTAGCAAAACTTCAATTTGTAAAGAAAGCACTATAAAATGGAGTCTTCCTGTATTTAATAACAGAGGACACTGCGTTATTATGGAAGAAGGACCAAAATATTATTTTGGCCCTAAGATCCTTGGACTTTGCAATTTTCTCTTTTAGGAAACAAGGGTAAGTCACTTCTTACCTTGCAGGATTGTAAGTAGGATCAAATAGACAATATTTGATGTTTTGCACTCTGGGCAGCAGCTGTGTTTCCATAAGATTTTAAGTAGGACTTCCCTGGTGGAACAGTGGATAAGACTCCTCCTACCTTTTTCTTTCCTCCTGGAATGAACTGAAGCAGATGTCTATTCAGGGCTAAGAGGGTGACCACTGGCTAGCCTACTCTTCTTTCGATCTCAGACTTTTAGCTCACAGTTCCTCACTGTCTCTCTGCCAATACCAGGTTTGTTCTTTAGGTAGGCCTCTAACCCTATGTTTCTATAACATTGCTGGCTCGCTAAGATCATTCCTTTTTTTTTTTTTAAACATTTATTTATTTATTTATTTTGGGCGGGGGTCGGGTTGGGGAGGGAGGGGAGCAGGCAGGCCACTTCTATTGGTCTTTCATTTCTCCATGTTCATCCGTCTTTGTTCTTTGGCTCCTGTGGGCCTCCCACCGCGGTGGCGTCTGTCGTTACAGAGCACTGGCTCTTGGCACATGCACTCCAGAGCTCCGGCTCAGTAATTGGACACATCAGTCCAGCCGCTCCGCAGCACGTGGGATCTTTCCAGGCCAGGGATCGAACCAGCGCCCCTTGCACTGCAAGGTGGTGTCCTTACCCACTGGACCACCAGGGGAAGCCCCCATTCCTTTATTTTAAATTAAAATTTTAATTTAAGATGAGTTCTCTTAATTAACCCATCTTGCTACTACCTCTGTCCTTAACGTGATCCCTGTCAGGAGCTTATTGTTTCCCATTGGATAAGAGTTAAGGAGTGATCTGAACCTGAAGGCATTCCTTTTAAGTCTTAGGGATCTGCCCTTTGCAACCTCTGCTGGCCTACATGAGAGCCGTCAGAGGGATCTTGGGGGTGAACCCAGAAGGCAGAAGAACTAGGAGTTTTGTCTCAGGGTAGACTTATTGATCACTGAGGATGGGAAGGGTGATGAGATAAATAGATTGAAAACAGTCATCCTTGAGTGAGCTAAAGATCCTCACAGCTTGGGAGCTGGAAGGCCCCTAGAGCAAGTTTTCTCAAATTAGGCACTTTGACATTTGGGGCTGAATAATTCTTGGTAGGAAGGGACTGTCCTGTGCATTATAGGACATTTAGCAGCATCCCTGGCCCGCCATAGTTGTGACAACCAAAAATGTTCCCAGACATTACCAGATGTCTCCTGGAGGGCAAAGTCACCCCCAGCTCAGAGCTGCTGCTCTAGAGTCAAGATATTTTCCTCTTACCTGACTAAGCCTGAACTATGGATGAATGGGAACTCCTTGTAAAATAGGCTCAACAGGGCTGCACCTAATCTCCAGACCCTACTGAGTGTATTGCTTGTGGTCATGTGGGTTCAGCTCTCCATGATGGACTCGTACTGCACTGGTCTATCCTTACCCAGTCCGGGGGAGGGGTTTCTGGGTTGTGGAGGCCTGAACAGGGTGAAATGGGATTGAAGGGAGGAAGGGAAACAGTAGAGCCCGCAGATAGCCCAGCTTATCCTCCCCAAATTTTAAGCTGTATTTCTGTGTCCTCATCCTAGAATCAGACACAAATAAGATTCAGGGAGTTTTGTCTGAAGACCAGCATCCCACTGCCCACCTGACTGAAGAGTCTGCTTTAGGTGGGAAAATACTGTAGGAGCAGAGTCTTTAAGGCACTTTCAGTTTTCTCAGGTGTTTTGTTCTGGCCCTTTCCTTGCAGGGTATTTAGGAGGGCCGAACAGATGAGCTCCTGCCTGCTCTGAGAGGAGAAGGGGGGCGGTTCTTGTTAGCTCAGTTAACAGGAAGCATCCTGTTTGATGGGAGCGGTGGTCAGGAATGGGAGAACTACAATTCACTCTGCGCACTCCATCATCCATCCGGTTTGCCCCCACCTACAGTGACTGAGCTTCTAAGTTTTTCAAATTTCACGTGTTTCCTGCAGCTTTTCAGTGTCTAACCAGTGTACATTCCCAGTGTACTCGGCTCCCGTCTAACTGATTGCTCTGTAAGTAGCTCAATAGCCTGAGGATCAACAGGACAGGGCAGGAAGATAGGGGCCTTCTGGAATCTCTAGTCACCCTGATCTTGAGCCTTATTCTACTACCTAATCTTTACACACAATCTTCTTTTCTTTGGTGCTCTCTCACCTTTAACTACCTTCTCTAATGTGTATGCCACCATCACTTTAACAATATTTGGAGTGATGGGAATGGGTTCGAAAGTCATAATTTATATTAAAAATTGTTGGACTTTTAAATACATTTTCAAATAAAAAAAAGTTTAAGCAAAAAAAAAAAAAAGAAAGAAAGAAAGAAAAAAGAATCCTCCTGCCAATGTGCCAATGTAGGGGACACAGATTCAATTCCTGGTCTGGGAAGATCCCACATGCTGCACAGCACCTAAAGCCTGTAGGCCACAACTACTGAGCCTGAATTCTAGGGCCCACGAGCTGCAGCCTGTGCGTTTATAGAGCCAGTGCTCCACAGCAAGAGAAGCCACGGCAATGAGAAGTCTGTGCCCTGCAATGAAGAGTTGCCCCCACTTGCCACAACTAGAGAAAGCCCATGCACAGCAATGAAGATCTTAGTGAAAAATTAAATGAATACTTTTTAAAAAGATATGAAGTAAATCTACTACTTCATTTATTAAGTAAATTCTGTCAGGTGAATTTCTGCTAAGTCAGGGATATATCTTGGACAATGTGTGTGTGTCTGTGTGTTGAGAGCTTGATGAATGTATCAGCATATTCATCAACCACAGATGGCTGTTCTCAGGACTGAAATCCGTGACTTTCCAGAAGCCTGCAAGACTTCATTGTGCTTCACTGGACTGGAAAATAGTCATCAGGGGTCTAGTCACACCAGAAAAGTGCATGTGAAGAGAATCTAATCCAAATTTAGGTTTTCAATTCACTCTGCGCACTCCATCATCCATCCGGTTTGCCCCCACCTACAGTGACTGAGCTTCTAAGTTTTTCAAATTTCACGTGTTTCCTGCAGCTTTTCAGTGTCTAACCAGTGTACATTCCCAGTGTACTCGGCTCCCGTCTAACTGATTGCTCTGTAAGTAGCTCAATAGCCTGAGGATCAACAGGACAGGGCAGGAAGATAGGGGCCTTCTGGAATCTCTAGTCACCCTGATCTTGAGCCTTATTCTACTACCTAATCTTTACACACAATCTTCTTTTCTTTGGTGCTCTCTCACCTTTAACTACCTTCTCTAATGTGTATGCCACCATCACTTTAACAATATTTGGAGTGATGGGAATGGGTTCGAAAGTCATAATTTATATTAAAAATTGTTGGACTTTTAAATACATTTTCAAATAAAAAAAAGTTTAAGCAAAAAAAAAAAAAAGAAAGAAAGAAAGAAAAAAGAATCCTCCTGCCAATGTGCCAATGTAGGGGACACAGATTCAATTCCTGGTCTGGGAAGATCCCACATGCTGCACAGCACCTAAAGCCTGTAGGCCACAACTACTGAGCCTGAATTCTAGGGCCCACGAGCTGCAGCCTGTGCGTTTATAGAGCCAGTGCTCCACAGCAAGAGAAGCCACGGCAATGAGAAGTCTGTGCCCTGCAATGAAGAGTTGCCCCCACTTGCCACAACTAGAGAAAGCCCATGCACAGCAATGAAGATCTTAGTGAAAAATTAAATGAATACTTTTTAAAAAGATATGAAGTAAATCTACTACTTCATTTATTAAGTAAATTCTGTCAGGTGAATTTCTGCTAAGTCAGGGATATATCTTGGACAATGTGTGTGTGTCTGTGTGTTGAGAGCTTGATGAATGTATCAGCATATTCATCAACCACAGATGGCTGTTCTCAGGACTGAAATCCGTGACTTTCCAGAAGCCTGCAAGACTTCATTGTGCTTCACTGGACTGGAAAATAGTCATCAGGGGTCTAGTCACACCAGAAAAGTGCATGTGAAGAGAATCTAATCCATAGGGAGATTTAGAGAGTATTGAAATGCAATTCTTGGCCTACCATGGATCTTGTCTAAAATCCCAGAGTAAACATTGAAGGCTTCACCTGTTTTTCACTGTCAATGCCTTAAGTTATAAATAGGTCTACAGTTCATCTGTCTCTTTTTAGCAGAGAAGGGTCAAATTACAGGGGCAAAGCAAAATCATAAAATGAATGTCAGGGTGTTTCTAGTGTCAGTCAGTCATCCCTCCAGGCTCCTGTCTTCTCCTTTCTCCTGTGCTACCCTAGAACCCAGGATCCCAGCACAATGCCTCTGTTGAAACTTGCAGGTAGGTGTGCAGAGGTGTTTGGAGAGTTCACTTCTTTTGATATGCAATCACTACTTTAACTATCACTTCAGGCCTGGAAATCCTTTATTTGGGGTTCATAGTATTTTTAATTAATACTAATTAATTTCAGGAAGAGATAAGATTTCCCAAGAATTTCTGGCTTTTAGTTTTAGGAGGGAGGTAATCTTCTAAAATTGTATCCTGTAGTAGCATCCTTGATGATCTCAGTAAAAAACTGTGTAAGAGGTTTATTAGCTACTCTGTTAGTCTAGAGAAAACTTGTGCTCCCACACTTCTGAGAAGAGTCCTATATAATGCCTTTAGCTATACTATTAGCTGAAAATCATGAGCATAATAGCAATATTAACCCCATCTGTGTATTCTGATGACTCATAATCCATGTATACACACAGATTAATGTTCAACGTAATAATAAAAGTCCTTTTCATTTTAAAAGTAATACATGATTCATGTGAAATAAAGAGAGAAACTTCACTGAAAAATAAACACTAAATTTGAGAAATTAGGAAATTCAGACTGGAGTAATTTTTTAAAAAAACCCACAATCCCCATCATCTAAAAAATGATAACACTTGTTAACAAGTTAGTGTTTTCTTTTGAAATATATTCTTTGGAAATGTATAGAATTAAAAGAAAAACACAGCTGCGGTTATATTATACATGTGACTTTGTATTCTGTTTTCTTTTTGGCCTTATAATATAACTTAATCATTTATCATGATACCCAAACTCTTCCTAAACATCATTTTAAATGGTTGCATAATATTCCAAATTTCTTAGCCAATCTCTTAGGTTGTTTATGATTCTTTAAGTAAAAATGTTTTTGACAATAATATTTGTACCTAAAGCTTTTTCCACATTAAGGATTATTTCAGTGGAATAGATTCTCAGAAATAGCTGCTTGATAGGTGTTACTCAACTGTTTACCAAATGATCTCCTTTTATTTAGCTGTTCCATCCCTCTAGTGTCAGTCAGTCATCCTCCAGGCTCCTGTCTTCTCCTTTCTCCTGTGCTACCCTAGAACCCAGGATCCCAGCACAATGCCTCTGTTGAAACTTGCAGGTAGGTGTGCAGAGGTGTTTGGAGAGTTCACTTCTTTGATATGCAATCACTACTTTAACTATCACTTCAGGCCTGGAAATCTTTATTTGGGGTTCATAGTATTTTTAATTAATACTAATTAATTTCAGGAAGAGATAAGATTTCCCAAGAATTTCTGGCTTTTAGTTTTAGGAGGGAGGTAATCTTCTAAAATTGTATCCTGTAGTAGCATCCTTGATGATCTCAGTAAAAAACTGTGTAAGAGGTTTATTAGCTACTCTGTTAGTCTAGAGAAAACTTGTGCTCCCACACTTCTGAGAAGAGTCCTATATAATGCCTTTAGCTATACTATTAGCTGAAAATCATGAGCATAATAGCAATATTAACCCCATCTGTGTATTCTGATGACTCATAATCCATGTATACACACAGATTAATGTTCAACGTAATAATAAAAGTCCTTTTCATTTTAAAAGTAATACATGATTCATGTGAAATAAAGAGAGAAACTTCACTGAAAAATAAACACTAAATTTGAGAAATTAGGAAATTCAGACTGGAGTAATTTTTTAAAAAAACCCACAATCCCCATCATCTAAAAAATGATAACACTTGTTAACAAGTTAGTGTTTTCTTTTGAAATATATTCTTTGGAAATGTATAGAATTAAAAGAAAAACACAGCTGCGGTTATATTATACATGTGACTTTGTATTCTGTTTTCTTTTTGGCCTTATAATATAACTTAATCATTTATCATGATACCCAAACTCTTCCTAAACATCATTTTAAATGGTTGCATAATATTCCAAATTTCTTAGCCAATCTCTTAGGTTGTTTATGATTCTTTAAGTAAAAATGTTTTTGACAATAATATTTGTACCTAAAGCTTTTTCCACATTAAGGATTATTTCAGTGGAATAGATTCTCAGAAATAGCTGCTTGATAGGTGTTACTCAACTGTTTACCAAATGATCTCCTTTTATTTAGCTGTTCCATCCCTCTTGATCATGTTTTAAAAAATCACACTTTATAAAAAGTACCTCTTTAAAATTAGAAACATAAATTTAAAGAGAGAAGTTAGAAATGAAAAGAAAATTAGAAATATATGATTACATGCCCAGGGTTCCTTTTTTTTTTTTTTTTTTTTAATATATTTATTTATTTATTTATTTAGGGCGGGTGTCGGGTTGGAGAGGGAGGGGAGCAGGCGGGCCACTTCTATTGGTCTTTCTCTATTTTCATTCGTCTTCGTTCTTTGGCTCCTGCGGGCCTCCCATCGCGGCGGCGTCTGTCGCTGCAGAGCACCGGCTCTGGGCGCATGCGCTCCAGAGTCCGGCTCGGTAATTGGACACATCAGTCCAGCCGCTCCGCAGCACGTGGGATCTTCCCGGACCAGGGATCGAACTGGTGCCCCTTGAACTGCAAGGTGGTGTCCTTACCCACTGGACCACCAGGGGAAGCCCACAGGGTTTCTTAATGGCAGCAAGTTATAGAAAATGGAAGAATGAGCTGTAAAAACACGTCCCACCTTCCACCTTCCTTGTACAATCTACCTATTTCTATTCCAAAGCACTGATTAGTAGTCACGATTTCTGAAAATTGTTCACATATTTTATCTTGTTCTATTTTACTTTATACAGCTGAAGAAAAACGTGAGTATTTGGGACTATTTTTCCTGCCATTTGCCAAAGTATCAATTTTTTAAAGATCCTATTATTTAATTCAGAAATATGGGTATTTTTCAGCAGTTTTTATTAATGATACCTTTGAAAGCCAAAAAGCCAGATTTGCCAAAAGATTTTCCTGACTCAATTTTTATAATATAACTTAATCATTTATCATGATACCCAAACTCTTCCTAAACATCATTTTAAATGGTTGCATAATATTCCAAATTTCTTAGCCAATCTCTTAGGTTGTTTATGATTCTTTAAGTAAAAATGTTTTTGACAATAATATTTGTACCTAAAGCTTTTTCCACATTAAGGATTATTTCAGTGGAATAGATTCTCAGAAATAGCTGCTTGATAGGTGTTACTCAACTGTTTACCAAATGATCTCCTTTTATTTAGCTGTTCCATCCCTCTTGATCATGTTTTAAAAAATCACACTTTATAAAAAGTACCTCTTTAAAATTAGAAACATAAATTTAAAGAGAGAAGTTAGAAATGAAAAGAAAATTAGAAATATATGATTACATGCCCAGGGTTCCTTTTTTTTTTTTTTTTTTTTAATATATTTATTTATTTATTTATTTAGGGCGGGTGTCGGGTTGGAGAGGGAGGGGAGCAGGCGGGCCACTTCTATTGGTCTTTCTCTATTTTCATTCGTCTTCGTTCTTTGGCTCCTGCGGGCCTCCCATCGCGGCGGCGTCTGTCGCTGCAGAGCACCGGCTCTGGGCGCATGCGCTCCAGAGTCCGGCTCGGTAATTGGACACATCAGTCCAGCCGCTCCGCAGCACGTGGGATCTTCCCAGGTCAGGGATCGAACTGGCGTCCCTTGCACTGCAAGGTGGTGTCCTTACCCACTGGACCACCAGGGGAAGCCCACAGGGTTTCTTAATGGCAGCAAGTTATAGAAAATGGAAGAATGAGCTGTAAAAACACGTCCCACCTTCCACCTTCCTTGTACAATCTACCTATTTCTATTCCAAAGCACTGATTAGTAGTCACGATTTCTGAAAATTGTTCACATATTTTATCTTGTTCTATTTTACTTTATACAGCTGAAGAAAAACGTGAGTATTTGGGACTATTTTTCCTGCCATTTGCCAAAGTATCAATTTTTTAAAGATCCTATTATTTAATTCAGAAATATGGGTATTTTTCAGCAGTTTTTATTAATGATACCTTTGAAAGCCAACAGAGATTTATAATGACCACAGATCTTTCACAGCATAGCAAATGAACTCATGGATTTTCCTGACTCAAAAAAAAAAAATTTTTTTTTAAAAGAGAACCGGCATTCATTTGATATTTTGAAAAAAAAAAAATCTCCTTCTGGACATTAGCTAAGGGGATCCACTGAGTCCCTGCCTTAGTAAACCTTCCTATGGTGAATTTGTACAATCAAATAAAATAAAATTGTAACTGTTTATGTACATCCCCTTCCATCTCAAATCACACTTGTCCTTTGACTAACCAATAGTATTCATGATGCCTCTGAGTTCCTCTGAGATGTGATGTGGCAGATGATAGGAATACAACATGTCTTTCCTACACATTAATAAAGCACTGCTGAGAAATAAGCATGGTTTTCTGTATCTGTTGGGTGAAAAAGCAAGCATGATATTCCTTTTCTCAAGAATCTTGCACTTCCCAGGTTAATAATAATAATCCCCAACCTCTGGATAGCACTATGTAGTTTCTTGTTTAATCTGTATAACAAGTCTTTTAAGTTGACGTTATTATTATTAACATTCCTCTTTTATGATGATGAGCACTGAGGCTCCTAGTGATTGTAGGACTGATCCAAGGTACCCAGCTGTCACAGACATGTTTCCTCCCTCATAGACTAGGGTTCTTTCTGCTTCACCACTCGACTTCTTGTTTCTGTCCTCTAATCTACTCCCTGTCTAAATGTGGATGTCCTCACCTCAAGACATTGCCACTCTGATGCTCCACTGTCTCAAACATGCTCAAAAAAAGAACTCAGCAATTATCTATACAAGCTCAAGGGACTCCATGAATTAGATGGTCACCAAATCTTATCTGTTCGCCTTTTCAAATATCAGTTTCACTTTTTCCTTTCTCTAATCACCACCACTCCCTGAAGTATTTTTGGAAGCTAGAACTCTTGAATTAGAAATCAGAGTTCACGTGTGTTACATGAAGGTAAAACAACTGGTTGGTTTAGTGGAAGGAAATATCAATCGTACAATTTTTGTTGTTAAGGTAAGCTACTTCTTGAGAATAGAGTTTCTACTTTTCGACTGTCTATAGAGACTTAGGGAGATACAACCTTAGTAAAAAGCAATGTTTAAAAACATGACATAAATAGGCATGTGCAGTCCCAAATAATGGATGCTTGTTTTGGAAGAGCCAGATCTCAAGCAAGTAAGATCTGGTTCTTGGGACTCCACTTCCACAGTATCCTTCCTGTGGTCTCTGACAGCACTGCCACTGACCCATCATGAAAAAAGGCCCAGTGCCTTAGTTTAAACCTTCCTATGGTGAATTTGTACAATCAAATAAAATAAAATTGTAACTGTTTATGTACATCCCCTTCCATCTCAAATCACACTTGTCCTTTGACTAACCAATAGTATTCATGATGCCTCTGAGTTCCTCTGAGATGTGATGTGGCAGATGATAGGAATACAACATGTCTTTCCTACACATTAATAAAGCACTGCTGAGAAATAAGCATGGTTTTCTGTATCTGTTGGGTGAAAAAGCAAGCATGATATTCCTTTTCTCAAGAATCTTGCACTTCCCAGGTTAATAATAATAATCCCCAACCTCTGGATAGCACTATGTAGTTTCTTGTTTAATCTGTATAACAAGTCTTTTAAGTTGACGTTATTATTATTAACATTCCTCTTTATGATGATGAGCACTGAGGCTCCTAGTGATTGTAGGACTGATCCAAGGTACCCAGCTGTCACAGACATGTTTCCTCCCTCATAGACTAGGGTTCTTTCTGCTTCACCACTCGACTTCTTGTTTCTGTCCTCTAATCTACTCCCTGTCTAAATGTGGATGTCCTCACCTCAAGACATTGCCACTCTGATGCTCCACTGTCTCAAACATGCTCAAAAAAAGAACTCAGCAATTATCTATACAAGCTCAAGGGACTCCATGAATTAGATGGTCACCAAATCTTATCTGTTCGCCTTTTCAAATATCAGTTTCACTTTTTCCTTTCTCTAATCACCACCACTCCCTGAAGTATTTTTGGAAGCTAGAACTCTTGAATTAGAAATCAGAGTTCACGTGTGTTACATGAAGGTAAAACAACTGGTTGGTTTAGTGGAAGGAAATATCAATCGTACAATTTTTGTTGTTAAGGTAAGCTACTTCTTGAGAATAGAGTTTCTACTTTTCGACTGTCTATAGAGACTTAGGGAGATACAACCTTAGTAAAAAGCAATGTTTAAAAACATGACATAAATAGGCATGTGCAGTCCCAAATAATGGATGCTTGTTTTGGAAGAGCCAGATCTCAAGCAAGTAAGATCTGGTTCTTGGGACTCCACTTCCACAGTATCCTTCCTGTGGTCTCTGACAGCACTGCCACTGACCCATCATGACAGGCCAGTTGCATAGTCATCTTCATCCTCATCATCATCATAGCCAACCTGCCTCTTTCCATTTGCTCTCCACAGTGCATGAAACCTTTAAAAATAACGTCTGCTTGTCATTTATCCTTGAGGTACATGTGCTTGCCTGTGACGCTGAGGGAGGAATGATACTATTTTGGGGGAACAGTTGGCTATGGGATGGGGAGGCATTCTCGGGCCATCAAATGTATCTACTTAGTGTTTTGTTTGTTCCTTCGTGGATCATGGTGCTTGCCAAAAAACTAGGCATAGCATCCAACTATGCTTTTCAGTTTCAGGAAGTGCTTGAGTTTAATGAGACAAATAGTTGCATGAAGTTCAGCCAGCCTAGTGGGCTTCTCTGTTACTCTGCTCTGAGGAGCTAGGTTTGAAAACTATGAGTCAATGGCTATCATTTCCAGTGTATGCTTCAGCCTATACTAAGCTGTACTATTTATCACTTTCTTAATAACCCAAAGTTAATTTCAAATACCAAAAATCTGTCTGGTCAATGTTATAAAATCATATCATTCAATTTAATCTGATGTTTTATTTTCCTTTAAAAAATGTTTTAAAGGGAGAGAGATGGGACAGAGGTTTGGGGTGGGGGTGGGGACATGTATACCTATGGTCGATTCAGGTTCATGTGTGTCAGTGAACAACAAAACTCTGTGAAAAAAGTTTTAAAATGTTTAAAAAAAGCATTTCCATATGAGTTATCTCACTGGATGTCACAAGAGTCTTGTGAGTAAGGTTTGTAGGTAACAATAGTTCCACTAGATAAAGAAACTGAAGCAGAGGAGTTGGTAAGTACAGAATAGTACTTGAATACATTACACTAACCTAAGTTAATAATTGAAAATATGTCATTTTGGAGACTTGTTTAAATGTTGATGGAGCAAGAGTGGAGGGAATCTATCTTTCTCGGTAAAGAATCTGTCTACAATGCAAGTGACCTGGGTTTGATCCCTGGGTTGGGAGGATCCCCTAGAGTAGGAAATGGCAACACACTCTGGTAGTCTTGCCTGGAAAATCCTATGGACAGAGGAGCCTGGCAGGCTACAGTCCTTGGAGTCACAAAGAGTCAGACACAACTGAACGACTAAGACTTTCACTTTCAAAGTGTGCTGTAGGAATCTGACCTGTGGTTCTGAAAACAGATTTTCAAGCTACCCACACAGAAACCCACTGAAGAGAAAATAGACTTAAGCTCCATCATGTATCTGGCACACTTGTCAGAGAGCAGGGGAGCCATGTGCCCAGGACAGTTCTTAGCACTGTGCCTTACGTGGAGCAGAGACTCTTAGATGACTTCTGAGAAGTGCTTGAATACTAACACGTGAAAACCTCTTCTAGCTATTGATGATGCAATGCGTAGCTTTGCTGAAAAAGTCTTTGCCTCTGAAGTCAAAGATGAGGGAGGCCGTCACGAGATTTCCCCCTTTGATGTGGATGATATCTGTCCAATTTCTCAACATGAGATGCGTGCACACATGTTCCACCTGGAAGCTCAGTCGACCCCTACAGAAAGCAGGAGGTAAGTGGTGTAAGGGGAATGCTGGTACATGTACACTGGGCCATGACGAAGGGGAAGTGTCAGGATAGATGGTTCATTCTGAATGATGATTTAACTTGGAGGAAAAACTCTGCCAGAATTAAAAGTCACCCCAACCCTCCAAACATACACACACTACACCACTAGAGCAAAGTGACAAGGACTGAAAAAGAGGAAAATAGTGGCCTTCTTACCTTTACCCACATCTGCCTTTAGTTGAAGCCTCCCTATTCACCCAAGCTCTATCCTGACGGCTTAGTGGTACAGAACCTACCTGCCAATGCAGCAGACGCAGGAAATGCAGCTTTGATCCCTGAGTCAGGAAGATCTCCTGGGTGAGGAAATGGCAACCCACACAGTATTCTTGCCTGGGAAGTTGTATGGACAGAGGAGCTTGGCAGGCTACAGTACATCAGGTCACAGAGTGAGACACAACTGAACACACATCCATCCACTCAAGCTGGAGGACATGATCTATCACGTGATTATTGGGGTTATTCCAAACCAAAGTGGGCTGAGCGCTGCTGTGCATGCATTCCATTTCCACACCATAGGTGTAGAGACTGGACCTCAAGAGCCTCATCTTCAGATTCTGTCCTTAGTCAACCTTATTTTTTTGTGCTGCCTGATAGGCATCCTGTCCTCTGGCCTATCTGACCTCCTCCAGGGCTCAGGGATACAGCCCTTCATTTCTGTCTTCACATCCTGCCCATCCTATGCTTGCGATGCAAAATTTCTGCCTTCCTGAACACATTCCTCTCATCATGTATCTGGCACACTTGTCAGAGAGCAGGGGAGCCATGTGAGAAACCTCTTCTAGCTCTTAGATGACTTCTGAGAAGTGCTTGAATACTAACACGTGAAAACCTCTTCTAGCTATTGATGATGCAATGCGTAGCTTTGCTGAAAAAGTCTTTGCCTCTGAAGTCAAAGATGAGGGAGGCCGTCACGAGATTTCCCCCTTTGATGTGGATGATATCTGTCCAATTTCTCAACATGAGATGCGTGCACACATGTTCCACCTGGAAGCTCAGTCGACCCCTACAGAAAGCAGGAGGTAAGTGGTGTAAGGGGAATGCTGGTACATGTACACTGGGCCATGACGAAGGGGAAGTGTCAGGATAGATGGTTCATTCTGAATGATGATTTAACTTGGAGGAAAAACTCTGCCAGAATTAAAAGTCACCCCAACCCTCCAAACATACACACACTACACCACTAGAGCAAAGTGACAAGGACTGAAAAAGAGGAAAATAGTGGCCTTCTTACCTTTACCCACATCTGCCTTTAGTTGAAGCCTCCCTATTCACCCAAGCTCTATCCTGACGGCTTAGTGGTACAGAACCTACCTGCCAATGCAGCAGACGCAGGAAATGCAGCTTTGATCCCTGAGTCAGGAAGATCTCCTGGGTGAGGAAATGGCAACCCACACAGTATTCTTGCCTGGGAAGTTGTATGGACAGAGGAGCTTGGCAGGCTACAGTACATCAGGTCACAGAGTGAGACACAACTGAACACACATCCATCCACTCAAGCTGGAGGACATGATCTATCACGTGATTATTGGGGTTATTCCAAACCAAAGTGGGCTGAGCGCTGCTGTGCATGCATTCCATTTCCACACCATAGGTGTAGAGACTGGACCTCAAGAGCCTCATCTTCAGATTCTGTCCTTAGTCAACCTTATTTTTTTGTGCTGCCTGATAGGCATCCTGTCCTCTGGCCTATCTGACCTCCTCCAGGGCTCAGGGATACAGCCCTTCATTTCTGTCTTCACATCCTGCCCATCCTATGCTTGCGATGCAAAATTTCTGCCTTCCCTGAACACATTCCTCTCATCTGTTTATTTTACCTTATCTGAACTACTCTTGTACTCAGTACCTGTTACTATGTGCCACAGGTTAGGCCTCAAACCTATTATTGACCACTGTCTTGGAATCCTCTCCTCTTGGCACTTCCCTTCCCCAGCCAGCTTCACTGGGAAGGATTGTTCTTCTGTCCTTCCCTTGATTTCACATCTTTAAGGAATGAACAATAATCTGGCTTCTTTGGCATCCCCTGTAGGACCTAACACAGGTGATGGGTCAAAGTAGAAACTTCTTGATTTGAGGAAGTGATATTTATTAAGCAACTTACAAGTTCCAGGTACTGTGCTGAGCATTTTATGGACGTTAAATCTCACAGAAATCCTATAGGTAGACATTTTTGTTGTTGTTCAGTCGTCCGGTTGTATCTCACTCTTTGCAACCCCATGGACTGCAGCCCGCCAGTAATGTCTAATGGTAGACATTACTGTACCGTGTTTAGAGGCAGAGAGACAAACTCATGGAATTTAAGGGACATACACAAAATGGCCCAACTTTTAAGTGATAACATGGCCTGTGCTTACTGCAATACCTAGACAGGCTGTTCTGTTAGGAGTGGGCCTTCTGTGCAGACCAGTGTCTTGCTGAGAGTCATCTAGTACATTCCCTATGGCTCACTGTTCCCAGGTGTACAGGAAGAAGGGAACATTCATATGATACCTCCTTCCATTCAGTTGGGTCCTGCTTCTGATACTGAGCCCACGTTGAAATCTCACTGTCTGTCCTCAAAATAAAAATTATTTCAAAATAATGAAATACCAACTTATCACAGTGTAACTCCCAATGAAGATAAAGTGACATCTTTTTATTTTTCTATTTCAAACTCAGAAAAAGACGTTTCTTTGGACGGAAGACCATTAGTTTGTCTGTTCCCCAGACTGAAGCATCTTCCACTAAACTGTCCACCATTGATGAATACATCTCTTCATCTCCCACCTACCAGACCATACCTGATTTTCAGAGAGTGCAGATCACTGGTGATTATGCCTCCGGGGTGAGTTCGCTTCTTTCCCCTCAAATGAAGCTGCTGGGAAGATACTCAGCTTGATTGTCTCAGCTTCTTTCTTTCCTCCCCTTCTTTTTGAGAAAGGTGTTAGCTCACCTGTCCTTTGCTATACTTCATTACTGCATTTCAATACCAACATGGTATAACTTTTGGAAATATTTTATTTTACTTATTTTTGGATGTGATGGGTTTTCGTTGTTTTGCATAGGTTTGCTCTAGTTGCAGTGAGTGGAGGCTACTCTTCATTGTGGTGTGTGGTCTTCTTCTTATAATTTCTCTTGCTGCCAAGAATAGGCTCTAGGCCAGAGGGATTCAATCAATAGTTGCAATACAGGGCTCGACTCTTTGACTTAGTTGCTCTGTGGCATTTAGAATCTTCCCTGACCAGGGATCGAACCTGTGTCCCCTGGATTGGCAGGTGGAATCTTACCTACTGCATCATCAGGGAATTCCAAAACATTTTATTCAAGTATAGTTGATTTGCAGTGTCGTGTAATGTCTGCCATATAGCAAAATGATTCATACACATATGAATATATATATTCTTTTCCACAATGGTTTATCACAAGATATTAAACATAGCTCCTTGTGCTATACACTAGGACTCTGTTGTTAATATATGATATGATGTATTTTTGGTTTGCTTTTATCTTCTCACATAATTTCTCTCCTTCATCTCATCTGCTTGCCCATGAGAATGTGCAGTAAAATGCAGTGTGTGCTACAGAAAACAATGGACAGATTTTGGCAGAGGAACCAAAAAGAGTAGCTACTGAACTGGTCTCACTGAAGTAACATAAAGCAGGATAGGGAGCCTCGGAGAGGCAGGGGCACTCTTGGGGAAAGATCCACCCAGAGCAGACCTAGGATGCAGAGAAGGGCTGCAGGCAGCATAAACCCACCAAAGAAAATGGATTAGGAGAAAGAGAGGGAGAATAGAAAAGAAGTGTGAAAAGACGTTTCTTTGGACGGAAGACCATTAGTTTGTCTGTTCCCCAGACTGAAGCATCTTCCACTAAACTGTCCACCATTGATGAATACATCTCTTCATCTCCCACCTACCAGACCATACCTGATTTTCAGAGAGTGCAGATCACTGGTGATTATGCCTCCGGGGTGAGTTCGCTTCTTTCCCCTCAAATGAAGCTGCTGGGAAGATACTCAGCTTGATTGTCTCAGCTTCTTTCTTTCCTCCCCTTCTTTTTGAGAAAGGTGTTAGCTCACCTGTCCTTTGCTATACTTCATTACTGCATTTCAATACCAACATGGTATAACTTTTGGAAATATTTTATTTTACTTATTTTTGGATGTGATGGGTTTTCGTTGTTTTGCATAGGTTTGCTCTAGTTGCAGTGAGTGGAGGCTACTCTTCATTGTGGTGTGTGGTCTTCTTCTTATAATTTCTCTTGCTGCCAAGAATAGGCTCTAGGCCAGAGGGATTCAATCAATAGTTGCAATACAGGGGCTCGACTCTTTGACTTAGTTGCTCTGTGGCATTTAGAATCTTCCCTGACCAGGGATCGAACCTGTGTCCCCTGGATTGGCAGGTGGAATCTTACCTACTGCATCATCAGGGAATTCCAAAACATTTTATTCAAGTATAGTTGATTTGCAGTGTCGTGTAATGTCTGCCATATAGCAAAATGATTCATACACATATGAATATATATATTCTTTTCCACAATGGTTTATCACAAGATATTAAACATAGCTCCTTGTGCTATACACTAGGACTCTGTTGTTAATATATGATATGATGTATTTTTGGTTTGCTTTTATCTTCTCACATAATTTCTCTCCTTCATCTCATCTGCTTGCCCATGAGAATGTGCAGTAAAATGCAGTGTGTGCTACAGAAAACAATGGACAGATTTTGGCAGAGGAACCAAAAAGAGTAGCTACTGAACTGGTCTCACTGAAGTAACATAAAGCAGGATAGGGAGCCTCGGAGAGGCAGGGGCACTCTTGGGGAAAGATCCACCCAGAGCAGACCTAGGATGCAGAGAAGGGCTGCAGGCAGCATAAACCCACCAAAGAAAATGGATTAGGAGAAAGAGAGGGAGAATAGAAAAGAAGTGTGAAAAGACTGAGAAAAGATGAGAGAGAGATTAAAACATTCAAATGGGGCTATTGTTTTTCGGCCAACTGTCCTCTCCAATTTCACTGCAGATGCTCACACAGTAGATTACTGCTGGGAACCAACTCTAGTATGTCACAGGGATAGTCAACTCATGTTGCAAACAACTTGACCTGCCTGTCCTGTCCAGAACAGCTGTTGAATTAATAAATCTCTGCCACATAGGCTTGCAGAATCAGCATCATATCGGTGAAACTGCTGTTTAGCCATCAGTCTATACTCCAAATATAGTTTTAATGACTAGTCCTAGGCCCTCTTCTCATGTAACTGACCTACTTAGAGTCAATCCCAAGATATTTAAAAGTGACAGAGCAATCTGTGACAACCTAAAGCAGTGGGATGGATGGGAGGTGGGAGAGAAATTTAAAAGGGAGGAGATATATGTACACCTATGGCTGATTCATATTGATGTGTGACAGAAACCAACACGACATTGTAAAGCAATTGTCGTCCAATTAAAAATAAACAAAAAAGTTGCAGAGTGATGAAATGGACACTATTTTTCTGTATTTGTTTTCTGTGTGGTAACATGTGTGCTCTTCAGATGGCAGAGATTTTAGAGGCTAGATAACCGAAACAAACTGTTCAATAGCAATGTGGAAAGCGAAGTTTGAACTTACATCATGGTTTATACATATGATATATATTCTTTTCCACAATGGTTTATCACAAGATATTAAACATAGCTCCTTGTGCTATACACTAGGACTCTGTTGTTAATATATGATATGATGTATTTTTGGTTTGCTTTTATCTTCTCACATAATTTCTCTCCTTCATCTCATCTGCTTGCCCATGAGAATGTGCAGTAAAATGCAGTGTGTGCTACAGAAAACAATGGACAGATTTTGGCAGAGGAACCAAAAAGAGTAGCTACTGAACTGGTCTCACTGAAGTAACATAAAGCAGGATAGGGAGCCTCGGAGAGGCAGGGGCACTCTTGGGGAAAGATCCACCCAGAGCAGACCTAGGATGCAGAGAAGGGCTGCAGGCAGCATAAACCCACCAAAGAAAATGGATTAGGAGAAAGAGAGGGAGAATAGAAAAGAAGTGTGAAAAGACTGAGAAAAGATGAGAGAGAGATTAAAACATTCAAATGGGGCTATTGTTTTTCGGCCAACTGTCCTCTCCAATTTCACTGCAGATGCTCACACAGTAGATTACTGCTGGGAACCAACTCTAGTATGTCACAGGGATAGTCAACTCATGTTGCAAACAACTTGACCTGCCTGTCCTGTCCAGAACAGCTGTTGAATTAATAAATCTCTGCCACATAGGCTTGCAGAATCAGCATCATATCGGTGAAACTGCTGTTTAGCCATCAGTCTATACTCCAAATATAGTTTTAATGACTAGTCCTAGGCCCTCTTCTCATGTAACTGACCTACTTAGAGTCAATCCCAAGATATTTAAAAGTGACAGAGCAATCTGTGACAACCTAAAGCAGTGGGATGGATGGGAGGTGGGAGAGAAATTTAAAAGGGAGGAGATATATGTACACCTATGGCTGATTCATATTGATGTGTGACAGAAACCAACACGACATTGTAAAGCAATTGTCGTCCAATTAAAAATAAACAAAAAAGTTGCAGAGTGATGAAATGGACACTATTTTTCTGTATTTGTTTTCTGTGTGGTAACATGTGTGCTCTTCAGATGGCAGAGATTTTAGAGGCTAGATAACCGAAACAAACTGTTCAATAGCAATGTGGAAAGCGAAGTTTGAAAAGGCCAAAGTTCCATAAAACCACAAGTATTAAGAGACATACTTGATCCCTATGTGCTTGGTGGAAATGAAAACAGGAATAAACAGAAAGAAGATGAGAAGAAGCACAAGGTTCACAGAAGTCAGGGAGTAGCTTCTCCTATAAAAGTTGGAGGGCACCTGAAACTCTGGCCTAGAGTCTTTAAAGAACCCAGTATGTGACCACACCTGTTTGCTGAAGGTGGCTGATGTTGAGCTACACTTCAACTTGATCTTAGTCTTGATCTGGGTCTTGATCTGAACCAGTCTTCACCTTCAAAACCGAACAGAGAGGTAAAGGGGGGAATTAGGACTAAGTTCTCAAGCCTGTTCATCCCAGATAAACAACTGATTCAGTGTAATCAGTCCCTAGTGAGCACCTCCTCTGGGCCAGGCACTGTGTGCTAAGTGCTGAGGATGTGAAGGTGAATACGAGCCAGATCTTGTCCTCAAGGAGCTGCCAGGTAGCCTACTAGATGGCAAAGAAATAAGCATGGCTTTGGAAGCAGATCCCCAGACCTAGTGCCCCTGCCAGACTCTCTTGGCCAAGGTCAGCAGGTCTTTAAAAAGAATTCAACAGTTTCGGATCAATATCTGGACCTCAAACCACTGGAAGCAAGCTTACATTGGTCCCATAAAGTCATTGGGCTCTGATGATGAGCATGCAATGATTTCAAGTTATAATTGCTTGGGCAAGCCAGATTTTGGCATCAAATTATTTAAGACTAGTCCTAGGCCCTCTTCTCATGTAACTGACCTACTTAGAGTCAATCCCAAGATATTTAAAAGTGACAGAGCAATCTGTGACAACCTAAAGCAGTGGGATGGATGGGAGGTGGGAGAGAAATTTAAAAGGGAGGAGATATATGTACACCTATGGCTGATTCATATTGATGTGTGACAGAAACCAACACGACATTGTAAAGCAATTGTCGTCCAATTAAAAATAAACAAAAAAGTTGCAGAGTGATGAAATGGACACTATTTTTCTGTATTTGTTTTCTGTGTGGTAACATGTGTGCTCTTCAGATGGCAGAGATTTTAGAGGCTAGATAACCGAAACAAACTGTTCAATAGCAATGTGGAAAGCGAAGTTTGAAAAAGGCCAAAGTTCCATAAAACCACAAGTATTAAGAGACATACTTGATCCCTATGTGCTTGGTGGAAATGAAAACAGGAATAAACAGAAAGAAGATGAGAAGAAGCACAAGGTTCACAGAAGTCAGGGAGTAGCTTCTCCTATAAAAGTTGGAGGGCACCTGAAACTCTGGCCTAGAGTCTTTAAAGAACCCAGTATGTGACCACACCTGTTTGCTGAAGGTGGCTGATGTTGAGCTACACTTCAACTTGATCTTAGTCTTGATCTGGGTCTTGATCTGAACCAGTCTTCACCTTCAAAACCGAACAGAGAGGTAAAGGGGGGAATTAGGACTAAGTTCTCAAGCCTGTTCATCCCAGATAAACAACTGATTCAGTGTAATCAGTCCCTAGTGAGCACCTCCTCTGGGCCAGGCACTGTGTGCTAAGTGCTGAGGATGTGAAGGTGAATACGAGCCAGATCTTGTCCTCAAGGAGCTGCCAGGTAGCCTACTAGATGGCAAAGAAATAAGCATGGCTTTGGAAGCAGATCCCCAGACCTAGTGCCCCTGCCAGACTCTCTTGGCCAAGGTCAGCAGGTCTTTAAAAAGAATTCAACAGTTTCGGATCAATATCTGGACCTCAAACCACTGGAAGCAAGCTTACATTGGTCCCATAAAGTCATTGGGCTCTGATGATGAGCATGCAATGATTTCAAGTTATAATTGCTTGGGCAAGCCAGATTTGGCTGGGAGTCAGGGATGGGACAAGAGAAATTGACCAGTTTAGGAAATTTACAGCAGTTCTAAGAAATTTTTACTTTAGAATCTCTCCATTTTTATCCTAATGTTCTTGCAAGTCATCCCAAAGAATGAGTTCTCACAGAATGATGTTCTGATCTGTCTCTGACTACAAAAGACAGTGCATGCATGACAGGATTAAGGGATATGTGACACCTAATTCCTCCCCCAATGTATCCCACACTGATCAACAAATAGTTTGAGTTCTCAAATTAGACCAGCATTGTCAGTTGAGATACTATCTTCAGAAGTAGATACTTAAAATGTTTGTCCCTTGGGAGAAGTATTTTCCATGTTAGAATTGGTTCTTTTCATTATATTTGTTAGATAATCACAGCTATCTAACAAAAAACAAACACAGGACTTTAAGGAAAGACTTGTAGGAGATATGTCTTGGTAGAAACAGAAGAGTGAGAAAAACTTCAGGACCTGGTCCTGGAGGGAAACCAGGGCCCAAGTCAAGTGGGATGCAGTCGTATGGGCAGGGGAAGCTCAGCAGGGTTGTGACACCCAGGAGGGCTACGAGGTGCCAAAGACAAGCTCTACCGACTTCTGCAATCTTCACAAGAGCTACTCTGAAATTTTCTTTGCAGGTTACAGTTGAAGATTTTGAAATGGTTTGCAAAGGTCTTTATCGAGCATTGTGTATACGGGAGAAGTATATGCAGAAGTCTTTTCAAAGGTTTCCAAAAACCCCTTCCAAGTACTTGAGGAACATTGACGGTGAGGCTTGGGTAGCAAACGAGAACTTCTATCCAGGTGAGTAATTTTCTTATGTAATGTCCAGAATATAAGCTTTAGGTTTAACTACTAACCTAAAGCAAATAACTCAGTTTTAAAATATCATGGAGCTGCCAGGTAGCCTACTAGATGGCAAAGAAATAAGCATGGCTTTGGAAGCAGATCCCCAGACCTAGTGCCCCTGCCAGACTCTCTTGGCCAAGGTCAGCAGGTCTTTAAAAAGAATTCAACAGTTTCGGATCAATATCTGGACCTCAAACCACTGGAAGCAAGCTTACATTGGTCCCATAAAGTCATTGGGCTCTGATGATGAGCATGCAATGATTTCAAGTTATAATTGCTTGGGCAAGCCAGATTTGGCTGGGAGTCAGGGATGGGACAAGAGAAATTGACCAGTTTAGGAAATTTACAGCAGTTCTAAGAAATTTTACTTTAGAATCTCTCCATTTTTATCCTAATGTTCTTGCAAGTCATCCCAAAGAATGAGTTCTCACAGAATGATGTTCTGATCTGTCTCTGACTACAAAAGACAGTGCATGCATGACAGGATTAAGGGATATGTGACACCTAATTCCTCCCCCAATGTATCCCACACTGATCAACAAATAGTTTGAGTTCTCAAATTAGACCAGCATTGTCAGTTGAGATACTATCTTCAGAAGTAGATACTTAAAATGTTTGTCCCTTGGGAGAAGTATTTTCCATGTTAGAATTGGTTCTTTTCATTATATTTGTTAGATAATCACAGCTATCTAACAAAAAACAAACACAGGACTTTAAGGAAAGACTTGTAGGAGATATGTCTTGGTAGAAACAGAAGAGTGAGAAAAACTTCAGGACCTGGTCCTGGAGGGAAACCAGGGCCCAAGTCAAGTGGGATGCAGTCGTATGGGCAGGGGAAGCTCAGCAGGGTTGTGACACCCAGGAGGGCTACGAGGTGCCAAAGACAAGCTCTACCGACTTCTGCAATCTTCACAAGAGCTACTCTGAAATTTTCTTTGCAGGTTACAGTTGAAGATTTTGAAATGGTTTGCAAAGGTCTTTATCGAGCATTGTGTATACGGGAGAAGTATATGCAGAAGTCTTTTCAAAGGTTTCCAAAAACCCCTTCCAAGTACTTGAGGAACATTGACGGTGAGGCTTGGGTAGCAAACGAGAACTTCTATCCAGGTGAGTAATTTTCTTATGTAATGTCCAGAATATAAGCTTTAGGTTTAACTACTAACCTAAAGCAAATAACTCAGTTTTAAAATATCATAGTCATCTTTGGCTCCATCCTGTCTTGGGCTCAAATACCCAGTCACTTCATTCAGTCTACAATATCTCTCCTCTCTTCACCATTCCCCAAGCCCTAATTTAGGCCATCACTGCAGTAGCTTCCTAATTACTCTGTTAAATTCTAATCTCACTCTCTTTCAGTTCATCCTCACTTTGGTACCAGTTATTATTTAATATTTATTAGACAAAGGAGCCTGGGGGACTGCAGTCCATGGGGTCACAAAGAGTTGGACACAACTGAACACGCATATTTAATACAACAAGAATCCGAGCACATCCTTCTCCTGATAAAAGTCTTCAAGGGTTCCCCCTATCAAATTAAAATCAGTCTTTAGATTGGCATTCAAGGCCTACCATCATCTGGCCTTCTAACTATGTTTTTTAAAAACGACATTTTTTTTAACGACCTTTTTAAACAACCTCTTTTTTCTTGGCAACAGCAGCAGCATGTGAGATCTTAGCTCCGTAATCTGGGATCAAACCCAGTGGAAGCACAGAGTCTTAACCAATGGATTGTCAGGGAAGTCCTGATGCTTTATTTATCTATTACTTATTTATTTCTGGACTTGAAAACCCAATCTAATTATAAGCTTACCTCCTTTACTCCACCTTTGAACTCTTTGTTCTGGTTGGAAACCACTGAGTTTAACACATTCTTGTACCTGTACTGTTCCCATGGTCTTCCCTGTGCCCCACTGCCCTTCCCTTCACTTTTTCATTATGTGTCCAAATGTCCAGATCCGATCTCATCCTTCAAGGTGCTGCCCAAACATTATCATTTCCTGCCTTCCTCTAACCTCTGGATAAAAGTAAACTACATGTTTTGACTTTCCATAGCATTTTTATTTACACATGTCAGATTTCCAGTTCTAGAATCTCCTCTCTTTAATTCCTTTTAATATTAAAATCATATTAAACATGTCCAGTTTGGTAACTGGATTGGTTTATTCTTTCTCCATAATACTCACACTTAATGTTTATCTTCCCTTTGTTCCTCCTAAATTATACTTTATCTCTGCAGTATATTTAAGGTAGGGATTTTAAAGTTAATATTCGACATAGCAGTGTACTGTTTGACTTCTTTTGTGTTCCTCATCTTTCAGTTTTGTCTAGAAATTGTGCAAACTTTTTTTTTTCTATACTATTTTTCTCATTCTGATGTCTTAGTCATCACCTGCAAACAGGAGACTTTCTGATGCCTTGGACACATCCTTGTTGAAAGTAAAAGAAGTGATGTACAGGCTGTGACAATGAAGAATTTATTCTCAGCTTTCTTAGGTTGAAATTGTTAGCAGTCTAAGGAAGAGGACCCCTATCCATCCACATCATCCCTTCTCAAAGCATTTTGCAAAAATTATATGTTCTTTAAAAGGAGGGAGATATAATTACAATAAGAATTATAATTCTTAGAACTTATTTTATATTCCCATTTATATTGAAACCACTGTAGATGGAACACAAAGGATTTTAGAGCACTGAGACCATTCTGTATGACATTATAAGGATAAATATATGTCACTATTCATTTGTCAGAATTCATAGAATATATATACCAAGAGGGATACCTAAAGTTCATCAGTTGTGACAAATGTAGCATTCTGATATGAGATGTTGATAGTGTGGAAAACTGTAAATGGGGGGTGGGGGGACAAGGATATATAAAGACTCTGTATTTGGTGCTCAATTTTTCTGTGAACCTAAAATCACTCTAAGAAGTTAAGTCTATTGAAAAACAAACACTCTAAATTAAGACTGATAGAGAAGGTTGGTTAAGATAAGGAAAAAGTCCAGAATCTACTTTTTAACTGTAGTTTTACTTTTATTTCTATGCAGTCATCTCATGTTAATAAAATGCTCTTAACAGGAAGACTTTGATAAGCAATCTTATTAAATAATTAAAATGACATATAAGTATTACAGAAATTCTAAGGAATTTTAAAATCATTCTTATACCAGATAAAATTTTATAGTTATTTCATCTTTCTAATTAGTCACTTTTGAGAAATAATGTACAAATAAACTTTAGCTTAGCTCTGGATAATTACAACTTATGACGTACAGAACTCCAAACAAATAAGACCTTACAGTATTTAATTTTCATTATTTTTATGTGGTCATTCATTCTATGTGCTGATATATTATTGTGTGTTTTATTGAAAAAGTCTTTACCCCTCCTGTGAAGAAGGGAGAAGACCCCTTTTGTACAGATAACCTCCCAGAAAATCGTATATTTAAGGTAGGGATTTTAAAGTTAATATTCGACATAGCAGTGTACTGTTTGACTTCTTTTGTGTTCCTCATCTTTCAGTTTTGTCTAGAAATTGTGCAAACTTTTTTTTTTCTATACTATTTTTCTCATTCTGATGTCTTAGTCATCACCTGCAAACAGGAGACTTTCTGATGCCTTGGACACATCCTTGTTGAAAGTAAAAGAAGTGATGTACAGGCTGTGACAATGAAGAATTTATTCTCAGCTTTCTTAGGTTGAAATTGTTAGCAGTCTAAGGAAGAGGACCCCTATCCATCCACATCATCCCTTCTCAAAGCATTTTGCAAAAATTATATGTTCTTTAAAAGGAGGGAGATATAATTACAATAAGAATTATAATTCTTAGAACTTATTTTATATTCCCATTTATATTGAAACCACTGTAGATGGAACACAAAGGATTTTAGAGCACTGAGACCATTCTGTATGACATTATAAGGATAAATATATGTCACTATTCATTTGTCAGAATTCATAGAATATATATACCAAGAGGGATACCTAAAGTTCATCAGTTGTGACAAATGTAGCATTCTGATATGAGATGTTGATAGTGTGGAAAACTGTAAATGGGGGGTGGGGGGACAAGGATATATAAAGACTCTGTATTTGGTGCTCAATTTTTCTGTGAACCTAAAATCACTCTAAGAAGTTAAGTCTATTGAAAAACAAACACTCTAAATTAAGACTGATAGAGAAGGTTGGTTAAGATAAGGAAAAAGTCCAGAATCTACTTTTTAACTGTAGTTTTACTTTTATTTCTATGCAGTCATCTCATGTTAATAAAATGCTCTTAACAGGAAGACTTTGATAAGCAATCTTATTAAATAATTAAAATGACATATAAGTATTACAGAAATTCTAAGGAATTTTAAAATCATTCTTATACCAGATAAAATTTTATAGTTATTTCATCTTTCTAATTAGTCACTTTTGAGAAATAATGTACAAATAAACTTTAGCTTAGCTCTGGATAATTACAACTTATGACGTACAGAACTCCAAACAAATAAGACCTTACAGTATTTAATTTTCATTATTTTTATGTGGTCATTCATTCTATGTGCTGATATATTATTGTGTGTTTTATTGAAAAAGTCTTTACCCCTCCTGTGAAGAAGGGAGAAGACCCCTTTTGTACAGATAACCTCCCAGAAAATCTGGGTTATCACCTTAAAATGAAGGATGGTGTGGTTTACGTCTACCCTAATGAAGAAGCAGCCAACAAAGATGAGCCTAAACCACTTCCTTATCCAAATCTGGACACCTTCTTAGACGATATGAATTTTTTACTTGCTTTAATTGCCCGAGGACCTGTGTAAGTTCTAAGACCTCAACTGTTGCTACTATTACTACTACTTATTACAGTAAGATGACTGAATACTTATTAAGAGCTCACTATGTTCAAACACTGAGTGAAACTCTTAATTATGTCCTTTATTCCTCATACTAATTTTATGAGATGTGTATTTTTCATAACTCCAGAATGATAAACTGAGACTTGGACAAGTTAAGCAATTTGTCCAAAGTCACACAGGTGACTGAGCCAGGATTTGAACCCAAATCTTCCCTCGTTACTATTTCTGTCCAACTTTGAGGAAGAGATTAAGTCCTTGGAGTCCAATTCTTTTCAAATTAGACTAATACAGAGTAAGTCAGTTCCATTTGGAAACAAACATAATTGTTTGTGATAAAGGTGATAAGGGTCCTGATGATTTTTAAATTGACTGTGTTCCTTAAATGTCTGAAATTTTTTACAATCATGTGATTTAATTTTCACAGTAAGACCTATACCCATCGCCGCCTGAAGTTCCTCTCCTCCAAGTTCCAGGTCCATCAAATGCTCAATGAGATGGATGAGTTGAAGGAACTGAAGAACAACCCCCACCGGGATTTTTACAACTGCAGGAAGGTATTTACTGCTCAGAGATTATTCCTGGACAAAAACATTAAGAGACTTATTTCTTTTTTGGGGGGGCGGGGATCAGGTGTGGGAGGGAGGGGGCAAGAGGGCCACTTCTATCGGTCTTTCATTTATCTATTTTTCATCCATCTTTGTTCTTTGACCCATGTGGACTTCCCATCGCAGTGGCCTCTGTTGTTGCACAGCGCTGGCTCTGGGCGCATGTGCTCCAGAGCTCCAGCTTGGTAATTGGACACATCGGTCCAGCTGCTCCACGGCACGTGGGATCTTCCCAGGCCAGGGATCGAACCGGCATCCCTTGCACTGCAAGGCAGTGTCCTTACCCACTGGACCACCAGGGAAGCCCCAAGAGACTTATTTCTTGAACAGCATAAGAAAGATACTGTTTTTCCGATTAATGTAAAATTTTTGCAGGTTCAGTGGAAGTTAGTGAAAGGAGATCAGTTAAAACTAAGAGATTCAGATACCTTTCCTGCTGTTTTCCACATGGAAAGGTTGACCATATTACTGCCATGAAAATTATACTTATCATCCACAACAAAAGTAACAAAAAGAAAAACAATAACAACAACAAAAAAAAACAAAACAAAAACAAAGCCTCAAAAGTCACTATTCTAGGATTTGGAAGGTCTTCATTCTAGTCTTTTTTTCTTCTATTTCCTGACTGGGAGAAGCAATTAAGTATTTCTGAGTTTTGGTTTTCTCATTTGTAAAACTGGAAAATATATCTGCTCAATCTAGCTCACAGGAGGATTGTGAATATCAAATGATCTAATGCTTGTGGAAAACTCAATCTAAGCTTTTTCAAGAAAGTAGGAGTGGGAAATACAGGATTTGAACCCAAATCTTCCCTCGTTACTATTTCTGTCCAACTTTGAGGAAGAGATTAAGTCCTTGGAGTCCAATTCTTTTCAAATTAGACTAATACAGAGTAAGTCAGTTCCATTTGGAAACAAACATAATTGTTTGTGATAAAGGTGATAAGGGTCCTGATGATTTTTAAATTGACTGTGTTCCTTAAATGTCTGAAATTTTTTACAATCATGTGATTTAATTTTCACAGTAAGACCTATACCCATCGCCGCCTGAAGTTCCTCTCCTCCAAGTTCCAGGTCCATCAAATGCTCAATGAGATGGATGAGTTGAAGGAACTGAAGAACAACCCCCACCGGGATTTTTACAACTGCAGGAAGGTATTTACTGCTCAGAGATTATTCCTGGACAAAAACATTAAGAGACTTATTTCTTTTTTGGGGGGGCGGGGATCAGGTGTGGGAGGGAGGGGGCAAGAGGGCCACTTCTATCGGTCTTTCATTTATCTATTTTTCATCCATCTTTGTTCTTTGACCCATGTGGACTTCCCATCGCAGTGGCCTCTGTTGTTGCACAGCGCTGGCTCTGGGCGCATGTGCTCCAGAGCTCCAGCTTGGTAATTGGACACATCGGTCCAGCTGCTCCACGGCACGTGGGATCTTCCCAGGCCAGGGATCGAACCGGCATCCCTTGCACTGCAAGGCAGTGTCCTTACCCACTGGACCACCAGGGAAGCCCCAAGAGACTTATTTCTTGAACAGCATAAGAAAGATACTGTTTTTCCGATTAATGTAAAATTTTTGCAGGTTCAGTGGAAGTTAGTGAAAGGAGATCAGTTAAAACTAAGAGATTCAGATACCTTTCCTGCTGTTTTCCACATGGAAAGGTTGACCATATTACTGCCATGAAAATTATACTTATCATCCACAACAAAAGTAACAAAAAGAAAAACAATAACAACAACAAAAAAAAACAAAACAAAAACAAAGCCTCAAAAGTCACTATTCTAGGATTTGGAAGGTCTTCATTCTAGTCTTTTTTTCTTCTATTTCCTGACTGGGAGAAGCAATTAAGTATTTCGGAGTTTTGGTTTTCTCATTTGTAAAACTGGAAAATATATCTGCTCAATCTAGCTCACAGGAGGATTGTGAATATCAAATGATCTAATGCTTGTGGAAAACTAATCAACTAGAAACACTTCAAAGATGTGTTCATTTAAATGATTGCAAGAAAGTAGGAGTGGGAAATACAGGAACAGAGATTTGAGACCAAATCCTGGCTCAGTCATCCAAGATAAACTTGGACAAATTACTTAATCTATCACAATGTCCACTTATGAAACTGTGTTTATAAAAATACCTAACTCATAAGTGCCATCACTGTACCATGGATGTCTCATTTCAATCCTTTCTTTCTTTGGGGTTGAAAGCTCTGACAACTATTTCACTTCCAGCTGTGTCTCAGGGGTGGAGAATTGTCCCCAAGAATGTTGTGTGGATCCGATGTAGGAAGTAAATTGGATGTTCAGACATGCAAGAGAAGCAAGCAACATTATTGCATCCAGCCTAAACTTTCACATCCTCACAAGGACACAGAAAGGTGCTATGGGCTCATTTTAGATTGGCCACCTACACCAGGCATCAGGTCATGCCCTTAGCATTTACTCCTTTCTCTTATCACAGGAGGATTTGCGGGCTCTGTAGCCTCTAACAGAGCAGTGTAACTAAGGCTGATTGTTGGCTTTTCTTTCTCTCAATGTGCACACAGGTGGACACTCACATCCACGCAGCTGCTTGTATGAACCAGAAACATCTACTGCGCTTTATTAAGAAATCTTACCAAATTGATGCTGATAGAGTGGTCTATAGTGCCAAGGAGAAAAATCTGACCCTAAAGGAACTTTTTACTAAATTAAAAATGCATCCCTACGACTTGACTGTTGATTCTCTGGATGTTCATGCTGTAAGCTGATAATGTCCATTTCATCTAATACTCAGAACCCACGTGCTTTTCTCCTACAAATTCTCCCTTCTCAGAGCCCACTTAACCATGTGGGCTTACCATGCTGACTGAAAGAACCCATGGATAATTTTGAGGTTCTCTCATTGTCAGCTATCCTGGATTCCATTCCTGGAGCCCACGCTCTTCCCAGCTACCAGGTCCCAGTTCCTTGTGGTTATTCCCTAATTCTCTATGTCCAGGCAGCTCTGATAAGGATGCACTTGTGCTCTTGTTTCCTGATGCAGGGACGTCAGACTTTCCAGCGTTTTGATAAGTTCAATGACAAATACAATCCCGTAGGAGCAAGTGAGCTACGGGACCTCTACCTGAAGACAGACAACTACATCAATGGGGAATATTTTGCCACTATCATCAAGGTGAAGGGGGACCAACAAGATCTGTGGTATAAGATCTGTGGCCTGGTTCTTGAGGAGGGGAAAGTGAGAGGGGGAAGGAAGGAGAAAAGGGGGAAAGAAGGAGGAAAGAAGAGGGGCGGGGAGAGAAAAAAGGAGGGAATAAAGAGAGAAGGAAGGAAGGGAGAGAAGGGGAGACAACAAGGGAGAGAAGGAGACTGCTGTCGATTGGGTCAGGCACTACACAAATGAATGTGATAATTTCTTGTGAAACCACTGTAATGATTTTTGAAGACTTTGATTGCTAGGATAGGGAAGCTCGGGGTGTGAACTTGGGATTAAGGACCTGGCTCTTCTGGATCATTAAAATCTTGGCTCTTCCAGACTTTCAGAGTTGTAAGCTCAGGAAGAGTTAGGAGCAGAGCCCGCCCTGGTCTTCATGACCTGAACATTAGGAGGCAGGAGTGACCCAAGGGCTCTAGCATGTAACTAAGGCTGATTGTTGGCTTTTCTTTCTCTCAATGTGCACACAGGTGGACACTCACATCCACGCAGCTGCTTGTATGAACCAGAAACATCTACTGCGCTTTATTAAGAAATCTTACCAAATTGATGCTGATAGAGTGGTCTATAGTGCCAAGGAGAAAAATCTGACCCTAAAGGAACTTTTTACAAAATTAAAAATGCATCCCTACGACTTGACTGTTGATTCTCTGGATGTTCATGCTGTAAGCTGATAATGTCCATTTCATCTAATACTCAGAACCCACGTGCTTTTCTCCTACAAATTCTCCCTTCTCAGAGCCCACTTAACCATGTGGGCTTACCATGCTGACTGAAAGAACCCATGGATAATTTTGAGGTTCTCTCATTGTCAGCTATCCTGGATTCCATTCCTGGAGCCCACGCTCTTCCCAGCTACCAGGTCCCAGTTCCTTGTGGTTATTCCCTAATTCTCTATGTCCAGGCAGCTCTGATAAGGATGCACTTGTGCTCTTGTTTCCTGATGCAGGGACGTCAGACTTTCCAGCGTTTTGATAAGTTCAATGACAAATACAATCCCGTAGGAGCAAGTGAGCTACGGGACCTCTACCTGAAGACAGACAACTACATCAATGGGGAATATTTTGCCACTATCATCAAGGTGAAGGGGGACCAACAAGATCTGTGGTATAAGATCTGTGGCCTGGTTCTTGAGGAGGGGAAAGTGAGAGGGGGAAGGAAGGAGAAAAGGGGGAAAGAAGGAGGAAAGAAGAGGGGCGGGGAGAGAAAAAAGGAGGGAATAAAGAGAAAAGGGAAAGGGAAAGGGGAGAGAAGGGAGACAAAAAGGGGAGAGAAGGAGACTGCTGTCGATTGGGTCAGGCACTACACAAATGAATGTGATAATTTCTTGTGAAACCACTGTAATGATTTTTGAAGACTTTGATTGCTAGGATAGGGAAGCTCGGGGTGTGAACTTGGGATTAAGGACCTGGCTCTTCTGGATCATTAAAATCTTGGCTCTTCCAGACTTTCAGAGTTGTAAGCTCAGGAAGAGTTAGGAGCAGAGCCCGCCCTGGTCTTCATGACCTGAACATTAGGAGGCAGGAGTGACAAGTGCAGTTGGGAGATGTGTGTCTGGGAAGACAAGGGTCCTACGAAAGCTGGATTTTGTTTGCAGGAGTGCCTTGGGATCTCATCATCTCTAATCTGATGCTTTTTCTCTCTGGACTCCATTACATTCTATCAGTCTTTTACTCCGACTAGATCCCCCTCTCTTTGCAGTCTCCTTAGATCTTAACCTTGACAGTTTTCCTCCAACTTCCTTTCTCATTATCTCTATTCTTCTTAGTACTCATCTCTTCTCCTAGATCTCACAGTTTTAGACCCCTGAGAAACTCCTCTCTTGGCTTTGCAGGAGGTAGGTGCAGACTTGGTGGAGGCCAAGTACCAGCATGCTGAGCCCCGCCTGTCCATCTACGGCCGCAGCCCTGATGAGTGGAGCAAACTCTCCACCTGGTTCGTCCAAAACCGTGTCTACTCCCCCAACATGACATGGATGATCCAAGTCCCCAGGATCTAGTACGTACCCTTCCTCTGGGAACCCTAAGGCCTGCCTTCCTCCTACCTGCCCGCTCCTCCTCCACATGAACAAGGAACGAGCAGCATATCCAGACAGATAAAAGTTTTGTTAAACAGCACTCAGTACTGGGTTGCGGGTGGGTGCCTGGTTTTGTCCACTCGGGGTTTAGCACTCTTGATTATAGTCAGGCGTTAGGAAGATCCTTTCAGTTCAGTTTTCTAATCAGTTTTTTTTTTTTTTTAACATGACACTTTATGCAGATCACAAAATAACTTATTCAGAGTGATTAAAACTTAGCGGGCTTCCCCTGGTGGTCCAGTGGGTAAGGACACCGCCTTGCAGTGCAAGGGGCACCAGTTCAATCCCTGGCCTGGGAAGATCCCACCTGCCGCGGAGCAGCTGGACTGATGTGTCCAATTACCGCGCAGGAGCTCTGGAGCGCACGTGCCCAGAGCCGGTGCTCTGCGACAACAGAGGCCACCGCAATGGGAGGCCCACAGGAGCCAAACAACAAAGATGGATAAAAATAGAGAAATGAAAGAACAATAGAGGTGGCCCGCCCATCCCCTCCCTCCCCACCCCACCCCCCAAAGATAAATAAATAAATAAATTTAAAAAAAAAAAAAAAACTTAGCTAGGAGAAGAACTATATATATCACACTATTACATTTTCTTTCTTTTGGTCTTCCCATTTATGTCCAGTTCGCTCCTTTCTAAGCACATCTGTACTGCGGTGTAGCTTTCTTGTTTTTTTTTTTTTTTTTTTAAGATTTATTTATTAATTTATTTTGAGCGGGGGTCGTGTTGTGGAGGGAGGGGAGCGGGCGGGCCGCTTCTATTGGTCTTTCATTTCTCTATTTTCATCCGTCTTTGTTCTTTGGCCCCTGTGGGCCTCCCATCGCGGCGGCCTCTGTTGTCACAGAGCATCGGCTCTGGGCGCATGCGCTCCAGAGTTCCGGCTTGGTAACTGGACACATCGGTCCAGCCGCTCCGCAGCACGTGGGATCTTCCCAGGCCAGGAATCGAACCAGTGTTCCTTGCACTGCAAGGCGGTGTCCTTACCCAGTGCTCCACCAGGGGAAGCCCGCGGTGTAGCTTTCTTGTATCAGAACCTCTACCACTATCTGCCAATTGTATCATATACAAATGTTCAAGTTCTCCATATTTATGAATGAATATTTATCAATGGTACTATCACCTGCTACTTATTGCCCTCAGCAATGTTTATATTATTGATCTAACTTAAGCGTTTATATATTGTTATGTATTGTCTGGTCACCTGCCTCCGTGTTCTGTGTGCTCTGTGACAATGCAGGAGTTTTATCCTCTATCTTTAGCCAAAAAATAAGAGAAAGAGAGAGAGAGAGAACACTTTACAAAATTAGTAGTTCATTATTTTATTTTTGGTAACTCTGGGTCTTTGTTGTTGAGTGTGGGATTCCTCTGGTTGCAGAGAGCAGGGGATACTCTCTAACTGCAGTGCATGGGCTTCTCATTGGAGTGGCTTCTTTTGTTACAGAGAACAGGCTCTAGGGCACATGAGCTTCAGTAGTTGCAGCACATGAGCTCAGCAGTTGTGTCACATGGGTTTAGGTGCCCCATGGCATGTGGAATCTTCCCAGACCAGGGACTGAACCCGTGTCCCCTGCATTAGCAGGTAAATTATTATCCACTGTACCACCAGGGAAGTCCCCCAAAAGTAATTTTCTGACCGAAGCAAAATTTCCTGTCTAATATCATTAAGGCAGAGAGGTAATAGAGTGTGGTGGTTAAAAGCATGGGCCCTGGCCCTGGGTTGGCTATACTTTAATCCTGGCTTTACCAGTTGCTGGCTATGTTACATGTGCCTTCGTTTCATCATCTTTAAAATGGGGTCATATGGCACCTAATTTATTTTGTTGTTATGAGGATTAAATTAGCTAATAGTCAAAAAAGTGAATGGCAAATATTGAGTGCTATATAAGAGTTTGTTAGACTGCCCCTGGTTACAACATATCAGAGGTGTTCTTTTTTAATTTTTAATTTTATTTATTTATTTTCTATTATTTTGGACTATTGTGCTTTCACTGCTGCTGCAGGCTCTTCTCTAGTTGCAGGGAGTGGGGGCTAGTCTAGTTGAGGTGAGCAGGCTTCTTTTCTAAAAAAAAAAATTTTTTTCTTTTAATATATTTAATATATTTATTTATTTGGCTGTACCAGGTCTTAGTAGCATGTGGGATCTAGTTCCCTGACCAGGGATCAAGTCCAGGCCCCCTGCATTGGGAGCTTGACATTCTAGCCACTGAACCACCAGGGAATCCCCTGAGCAGGCCTATTGTAGTGACTTCTCTTGTTGTGGAACTCGGGCTCTAGGGCGCACGGGCTTCAATAGTTGCAGCACATGGGCTCAACAGTTGTGGCTCTGAGCCTCAAGAGTACAGGTTCAGTAACTGTGGCTCACGGGCTTTGCTGATCTTCCCAGATCAGGGATTGAACCCATGTCTCCTGCATTGGCAGGCAAACTCTTTACCACTGAGCGACCAGGGAAGCCCCTCAGAGGTGTTCCTTTTTTTTTTTTTCTAACCACCCCCCACCCCCGGAGGTGTTCTTGATGAGTGTTTCACCATCTTGTATACCACACACATAAAAATCATTGAACATGTCATGTCACAGTTCCCATACTCTTCATTCTTTATCTAGACTTAGTTTAGTTTATTTTTTTTTTAATCACAGGGTATTCATAGAAGACATAGGTGCATTGTTTTGGTCCCTGGAGCAGGTAAATTATTATCCACTGTACCACCAGGAAGTCCACCAAAAGTAATTTTCTGACCGAAGCAAAATTTCCTGTCTAATATCATTAAGGCAGAGAGGTAATAGAGTGTGGTGGTTAAAAGCATGGGCCCTGGCCCTGGGTTGGCTATACTTTAATCCTGGCTTTACCAGTTGCTGGCTATGTTACATGTGCCTTCGTTTCATCATCTTTAAAATGGGGTCATATGGCACCTAATTTATTTTGTTGTTATGAGGATTAAATTAGCTAATAGTCAAAAAAGTGAATGGCAAATATTGAGTGCTATATAAGAGTTTGTTAGACTGCCCTGGTTACAACATATCAGAGGTGTTCTTTTTTAATTTTTAATTTTATTTATTTATTTTCTATTATTTTGGACTATTGTGCTTTCACTGCTGCTGCAGGCTCTTCTCTAGTTGCAGGGAGTGGGGGCTAGTCTAGTTGAGGTGAGCAGGCTTCTTTTCTAAAAAAAAAAATTTTTTTCTTTTAATATATTTAATATATTTATTTATTTGGCTGTACCAGGTCTTAGTAGCATGTGGGATCTAGTTCCCTGACCAGGGATCAAGTCCAGGCCCCCTGCATTGGGAGCTTGACATTCTAGCCACTGAACCACCAGGGAATCCCCTGAGCAGGCCTATTGTAGTGACTTCTCTTGTTGTGGAACTCGGGCTCTAGGGCGCACGGGCTTCAATAGTTGCAGCACATGGGCTCAACAGTTGTGGCTCTGAGCCTCAAGAGTACAGGTTCAGTAACTGTGGCTCACGGGCTTTGCTGATCTTCCCAGATCAGGGATTGAACCCATGTCTCCTGCATTGGCAGGCAAACTCTTTACCACTGAGCGACCAGGGAAGCCCCTCAGAGGTGTTCCTTTTTTTTTTTTCTAACCACCCCCCACCCCCGGAGGTGTTCTTGATGAGTGTTTCACCATCTTGTATACCACACACATAAAAATCATTGAACATGTCATGTCACAGTTCCCATACTCTTCATTCTTTATCTAGACTTAGTTTAGTTTATTTTTTTTTTAATCACAGGGTATTCATAGAAGACATAGGTGCATGTGGTCCAGCAAGAAATTTATACCTCCTATGCCAAGCCCAAGATTCCCTGGAGGAGGAAATGGCAACCTACTCCAGTATTCTTGCCTGAGAAATCCCATGAACAGGGAAGCCTAGTGGGCTACAGTCCTTGGGGTCCAAAAGAGTTAGACACGACTTAGAGATTAAACAACAACAAATACCAAACCCAAACTGAATCCTTCTTTATGGGTAACCAGGAAGAATGTACCAGAGTGGACCTAGGGCAGAAACACTGGGTCTTTTCTTGAACATGGTATTTGGTCCTTTGCTTGCCTTTGGCCTTTGCTTTAAACTATCTGTCCCCAAATTTTTTCCTCCAAAATTTTCTTCCTGCCTGCCTCTAGTGATGTGTTCCGATCTAAGAACTTTCTTCCACACTTTGGAAAGATGTTGGAGAATGTTTTCATGCCAGTGTTTGAGGCCACCATCAACCCTCAGGCTCACCCAGATCTTAGTGTCTTCCTCAAGCACGTAAGCATGGCCCTGTGGACCTTCCTAAATAAAGCTGCATGTGAACCAGCCCGCATACCTCGCCATGATGAATTCTTGATGCTTATCTTTAACATTTACTCCTTGCCTCTGGGAGCTAAAAGTTTGTCTGAGGGCTGGGACTCTGCATTCAGACTAACCCATTGCGTCGCCCACTTTTCCTGACAGATCACGGGCTTCGACAGTGTAGATGATGAGTCCAAACACAGCGGCCATATGTTCTCCTCCAAGAGCCCTAAGCCCCAGGAGTGGACTATGGAAAAGAATCCCTCTTACACATACTACACTTACTACATGTATGCAAACATCCTGGTGCTCAACAGCCTGAGAAAGTAAGTAGATGAGAACTGGAACTATCAATAGAAGGTGAATCTATCTGACACAATCTTTCCTCATACATTGGCACCCTCGGTAGTTGAGGGATACTACCAGTTGTCCCAGAACAGAAATTTCCTTCCCTTGACTTTTTCTTTAGTTTCCTTATTTATTTAGGGTGGTGGTGGGGAATGGACATTTTGGAGCCTTCACTAACTTTCATGGTTTCTTTTCTTTGGAAGTTTAGGTATCTATATAAATCATTATGCAATTTATTATAAAATCCTTATATTTTACTGATCTTGATATATCTGATTAGGGAAGAAGTAGAAGACTTATACAAGGGGGTTTTCTGGAAACCTTCCCCGTAAAAATATGAGTAGGAGGAACAATGACATGGTGATATTGGTAACTGGTAATTGGTAATTGGTAGTAACTGAAGGTGTTTCTGTTCAGGTGATCAAGTCTTAACTTTTCCCCCATACCTTCATATCCTATATTGCCTCTTTTTTCCAAAAGTCTGTGTTTTAGGAAGAATTTTGGGGGCTTCCTGGGTGGCTCAGTGGTAAAGAATCCACCTCCCAATGCAGGATATGAGGGTTTGATCTCTGCATCGGAAAGATACTCTGGAGGAGTAAATGGCAACCTGTTCCAGTATTCTTGCCTGGATAATTCCATGGGCAGAGGAGCCTGGCAGGCTACAGTCCATAGGGTTGCAAAGAGCTGATACGACTGAGGGACTAAACAGCAGATTATGATTTGGAATTGTCAGGTTTGCTGAATCCTTTGGGTGCCTCATTCCTTTTCAGAGTGTTCATTTTTCCTACCAGATTTTCTTCTAAATCACTTTAGGCCCAGATTTGTTGCCAGGTCTCAGTTAGTCACCTGTGATTCCTACAGTGGCTCTGTTTCCCTAGGGAACGAGGCATGAACACGTTTCTGTTCCGACCTCACTGTGGGGAAGCTGGAGCTCTCACCCATCTCATGACAGCATTCATGACAGCAGATAATATCTCTCATGGCCTGAATTTAAAAAAGGTGAGTTGGAGGCTCTCTTCTCAATCTTAGCTTTTATGTGGGAGCTAGAGGAATATCTTTTTTCTCCTTATCATTCTGTAACAAGTCACTATCAACACTGGAATCAAAATAAAAGAGCAAAAAATACTTTTGAGATTATTAAATGTATTTCATTTCACAGAGGCCCAGAAAACTAAAGGAACTTGCTCAAGATTACCTAGCTAGTTGATGGCAGGGAGTGGTTAATGCAAATCTCCTGACTTCTTTAGAGCTCTGACAAGGGATAAATCAGAGGTGGCTTGGTCTGACACAATCTTTCCTCATACATTGGCACCCTCGGTAGTTGAGGGATACTACCAGTTGTCCCAGAACAGAAATTTCCTTCCCTTGACTTTTTCTTTAGTTTCCTTATTTATTTAGGGTGGTGGTGGGGAATGGACATTTTGGAGCCTTCACTAACTTTCATGGTTTCTTTTCTTTGGAAGTTTAGGTATCTATATAAATCATTATGCAATTTATTATAAAATCCTTATATTTTACTGATCTTGATATATCTGATTAGGGAAGAAGTAGAAGACTTATACAAGGGGGTTTTCTGGAAACCTTCCCCGTAAAAATATGAGTAGGAGGAACAATGACATGGTGATATTGGTAACTGGTAATTGGTAATTGGTAGTAACTGAAGGTGTTTCTGTTCAGGTGATCAAGTCTTAACTTTTCCCCCATACCTTCATATCCTATATTGCCTCTTTTTCCAAAAAGTCTGTGTTTTAGGAAGAATTTTGGGGGCTTCCTGGGTGGCTCAGTGGTAAAGAATCCACCTCCCAATGCAGGATATGAGGGTTTGATCTCTGCATCGGAAAGATACTCTGGAGGAGTAAATGGCAACCTGTTCCAGTATTCTTGCCTGGATAATTCCATGGGCAGAGGAGCCTGGCAGGCTACAGTCCATAGGGTTGCAAAGAGCTGATACGACTGAGGGACTAAACAGCAGATTATGATTTGGAATTGTCAGGTTTGCTGAATCCTTTGGGTGCCTCATTCCTTTTCAGAGTGTTCATTTTTCCTACCAGATTTTCTTCTAAATCACTTTAGGCCCAGATTTGTTGCCAGGTCTCAGTTAGTCACCTGTGATTCCTACAGTGGCTCTGTTTCCCTAGGGAACGAGGCATGAACACGTTTCTGTTCCGACCTCACTGTGGGGAAGCTGGAGCTCTCACCCATCTCATGACAGCATTCATGACAGCAGATAATATCTCTCATGGCCTGAATTTAAAAAAGGTGAGTTGGAGGCTCTCTTCTCAATCTTAGCTTTTATGTGGGAGCTAGAGGAATATCTTTTTTCTCCTTATCATTCTGTAACAAGTCACTATCAACACTGGAATCAAAATAAAAGAGCAAAAAATACTTTTGAGATTATTAAATGTATTTCATTTCACAGAGGCCCAGAAAACTAAAGGAACTTGCTCAAGATTACCTAGCTAGTTGATGGCAGGGAGTGGTTAATGCAAATCTCCTGACTTCTTTAGAGCTCTGACAAGGGATAAATCAGAGGTGGCTTGGCCTACCTTCAACTGTTTTTTGCCAGATTTCATGTTATAGCATGTTTCAAAATGCCTCTTGTAAAAGACAGAACTTTCTTGTACAGAAAAAAAAAAAAGAAAACATTTCACGGTGAATTCTTTTGCCTAAGATGGACCATCTAACTTAGACAAAACTCGAACAATTTGGTTTGACTCAGTGCTTCTGATAATTGATCTCAGAAACTTATTCTAAATAGTATTTACATCTTAAAGCTATTCTTCTTTAAAAGAGGATTTTAAAAATGGGTGGTAATTTTGTTGAAAGCTAAAACCTGAGGTAGATCATTGGGTTTTAATGTTTCTAGTTTGTATCCCTTTTCCAATATTTATATTTTGCACTTTTCTTTTCAGAGTCCTGTGTTACAGTACTTGTTCTTCTTAGCCCAGATTCCCATCGCTATGTCTCCACTAAGTAACAACAGCTTATTTCTAGAATACGCCAAAAATCCATTTTTAGATTTCCTCCAGAAAGGGCTAATGATCTCACTGTCTACAGATGACCCGATGCAATTCCACTTTACCAAGGTACACATATAGAATTTTAAGCAATACAAGTATATTTTTGCTAAACTGTTGTTTACCATCTAGAATGTTAAAGTTGAATCCCAATGCTTCACTATTCTCTGTGCAGGATGTGTGTTGCTTTTTTAATGCATTCCTTTTTCTTTTCCTTTTGTGCCTCATTTAAATAAATAACACAAGGAGCCCCTAATGGAAGAATACGCTATTGCTGCACAAGTCTTCAAGCTGAGTACCTGTGATATGTGTGAAGTGGCAAGAAACAGTGTTCTGCAATGTGGAATTTCTCATGAGGTAGACTTGCCCTTGACTGGTTATCCTTCTGAGTCTAGAATCTGGTAACGTGAACGCTGAAAAATTAGTTGGGGAAACACATATTGAAAAATTAGTTCAGAAACCATGTGCAGTTACTATGGACAGGATCTAGAAGGAATGATTCTGTCTCTCTGGCCTTGCTTTGTGGACAAGAAAGATAAAATACACTTATTTCTCAGCAGAGCATGGACACTGAGGCACCGGATGAGTGCTTTCATGGTTTATTGTCTTCCTCCTGCCTGTAGCTAACATAAGGAAGGAATCTTTGTGGAGGATGTAGTTATTGTCCATATCATGGTAAAAAGAGACAACAATCATTGTTTCTTTTTTTTCTTATAGGAAAAAGCAAGGTTTCTGGGCAGCAATTACCTTGAAGAAGGCCCTGTTGGAAATGATATCCGAAAGACAAATGTGGCCCAAATCCGCATGGCCTATCGCTATGAAACCTGGTGCTATGAACTTAATTTAATTGCGGAAGGCATTAAGTCAGGAGAATAAAACAAACAAAATAATGATATGGGTGAGATTGTCATTGTAGAGTGTGAATAAAAATGGTTACCAGTTATCAAATCCCTACTGTAAGTCAAAGATTATTTTAGATATTGTTCCATTGACATTATTTCATTTAATGGTTTGCATGGCTTTATAGATATTATTCTCTCCACTTAGGAAAAGATGAGAAAACTGAGGTTAGTGACCTGCATAAGGATACACCTAGTGAGAGGTAGCAACAGGGACCTGGGTTTGTCTGACTCCAGAGTCTCCATGACTTACACACAAAATAGTTATTATGGTAGGACAAAGAATACAAGTGATTTGTTATAGGGAGAATGTAGGCTTTTGGCTTACAAAGTGAAACTTGCTAAAGACACTTAGACCACTGAAAAGTCCTTTTGACAGGATACAACTGAAGAGTGACGTTCTTTGAAAAAACGAAAGAGATGTACCCTAATACAGAAAATGCCCCCCCATTTAAATAAATAACACAAGGAGCCCCTAATGGAAGAATACGCTATTGCTGCACAAGTCTTCAAGCTGAGTACCTGTGATATGTGTGAAGTGGCAAGAAACAGTGTTCTGCAATGTGGAATTTCTCATGAGGTAGACTTGCCCTTGACTGGTTATCCTTCTGAGTCTAGAATCTGGTAACGTGAACGCTGAAAAATTAGTTGGGGAAACACATATTGAAAAATTAGTTCAGAAACCATGTGCAGTTACTATGGACAGGATCTAGAAGGAATGATTCTGTCTCTCTGGCCTTGCTTTGTGGACAAGAAAGATAAAATACACTTATTTCTCAGCAGAGCATGGACACTGAGGCACCGGATGAGTGCTTTCATGGTTTATTGTCTTCCTCCTGCCTGTAGCTAACATAAGGAAGGAATCTTTGTGGAGGATGTAGTTATTGTCCATATCATGGTAAAAAGAGACAACAATCATTGTTTCTTTTTTTTCTTATAGGAAAAAGCAAGGTTTCTGGGCAGCAATTACCTTGAAGAAGGCCCTGTTGGAAATGATATCCGAAAGACAAATGTGGCCCAAATCCGCATGGCCTATCGCTATGAAACCTGGTGCTATGAACTTAATTTAATTGCGGAAGGCATTAAGTCAGGAGAATAAAACAAACAAAATAATGATATGGGTGAGATTGTCATTGTAGAGTGTGAATAAAAATGGTTACCAGTTATCAAATCCCTACTGTAAGTCAAAGATTATTTTAGATATTGTTCCATTGACATTATTTCATTTAATGGTTTGCATGGCTTTATAGATATTATTCTCTCCACTTAGGAAAAGATGAGAAAACTGAGGTTAGTGACCTGCATAAGGATACACCTAGTGAGAGGTAGCAACAGGGACCTGGGTTTGTCTGACTCCAGAGTCTCCATGACTTACACACAAAATAGTTATTATGGTAGGACAAAGAATACAAGTGATTTGTTATAGGGAGAATGTAGGCTTTTGGCTTACAAAGTGAAACTTGCTAAAGACACTTAGACCACTGAAAAGTCCTTTTGACAGGATACAACTGAAGAGTGACGTTCTTTGAAAAAACGAAAGAGATGTACCCTAATACAGAAAACCTGTGTTAGTCACTCTGACTCTTTGTGGCCCCATGGACTGTAGCCCACCAGGCTCCTCTGTCCATGGGCTTTTTCAGGCAAGAATATTGGAGTGGGTTGCCATTTCCTTCTCTGTAATTATGTGCTATTTTACTTAGGGAGAATTTAGTTTACAAAAAGATTCTTCATTTTAAGAATGTAATTCACAATAAAGTTAAACTCAGCTATAGTAGTACATTTTAAATGATTTCAATTACCAAAATAAAAGTTTCACAGGTAACTTTTTAGAAACATTCCTGTTACTGAAGATCAAGTGGAATTCCAATTAACTAGACTATACTTCTATACACACACAGTTATGTTGCCATCTAGTGGTTGGGCTGATACTTCGTTCAAGCTATTCAATTAACAATGACTGACCAAGCATCTGAAGTATCAGGTACGATTATTCTAGACAGCAAAGGTGTAAAGAATAAGATCTCATTTCTAGTTTCAAGTTGTTCGCAGCATGAAGTGACAGCAGGAGTGGATACAACTGTGGAAAAGAGCATTTTGTGAAACATCTCAGAAAGTAAAGACATTTCGAATGGAAAAACGAAAATTACAAGTGAATTTCGGCATGCTTCCAGATTCTGTACAGGTACCCATAAGACAGATATGATTCCAGCAACATGTTTGGACTAGCCCTGGTGTCAGAATCCTCTCCCTGGTTTCTGAAGTTGAAGTTCTCTTTGCTGAGTATTTGTAAGTCCCTTAGACCACCTGGTTTTTCTTTTACCTTGGCCTCTTTGTTACCAAGATAATATACAGGGCCAAATAAAACTTTGTATTTGCAGATTGAAAAAGTCCTGAACTACCAGTTATGTATATCTTCATCTTATCCATGAGAGGGCAGTAGAATACATACATGTCATTTATTACAGCCATAGAGGGAATGCAGATTTGGTTTCATGTTTAGTACTTGGAATTCAGTCTACTCATTTTGGCTTCTCATCTTCCTTCATGTGAAGTCTGAACTCGAAATAAATTTGAATTTTAAAATAAATTTCAAACCCACATTATTCTAGCTCCCAGTTTTATCTTAATTCTTTGGGAACTTTTCTAAATACATAAGGAGTTTTTTGGTGGTGAAAATATTCACGTTTATTTACTCACTGAGACGGGATTAAAAATTTGGTAGAGGATAATTCCTGTTTTATTGTCCACAGCTTATGGTTTCACAACAGTTCGGGATATGCAATTCTTACTACTTTGGCTAAGTTGGCCTGTTGACAGTCAACTGGGATGTGTAACCAAACACCACTCTTTCTGGTCTTCTATTTTGGTACCTCCATGTGAACAGATGTGGGAGAGTTTGGTCACCAGATCTAAGAGGCGTTGGTGCGGTAGCGTGAGGCAGAGTGGAATCGGGCGGGCCCAGGCCGGGTGGGGTGGTTAGCAAGTGCCTGGGAAACAGGCTCAACTCATCCTTGGCTAGCAGCCTTAGTGAAACTGGGCTGCTGCTCGCAGTAGGCACTGCGCCATGCACATACCTGAGGACGAGCGTGTTGCAGGCGCAGCGCTTAATCGTATGTGTCACAACCGGGCGTGGGAGCCGACCTGGGGCACTGGGAGTATCAAAGGTACCTCTGCTCTGGGATTTCAAGCCTCAAGTGTATGGAGCGTTATTTGCATCTGTACATTTCAAGCTGAGGCTGCATGGCAACTGTCGGAGAAATTTTTGCCCCCTGAGCTCGGCCCAACAAGTGGTGCTAGTTTTTCACAGGAGACACCAGGCCTACTGCGCCCAGCGGCAGGAGACAATTTGTGGTTTCCTTGAGTGAGGTGCCATTTTAATTTCTTGATAGGCTTTCTCTCGCGGGGTAGTTGTGAGGTGTCAATATCAAGTTCTGGTCCATCGCCGTGGAGCCTGCTGGACGGCAGACACTGCGATCTCTAAGAAGCTTTGGCGAGAGGCCTCAGCGGCATTGCCAGCCGCCTGCCTGGAAGGGCCGCAGTCGCTCGGCGCCCCGGATGCTGGGCAAGGTTCTGGGTCCTACTCTGGACTGGAGCGGGGGCGGTTACCCGCAGATAGGTCCGCGGGAGGCGCCGGGGGTGTGTCCGAGGGCGGGCCCAAGGGTGAGGGGTGGGAACAGGAGCCAATAAGAACAGGGCTTGGCCGGGCTGGGGCGCGGCCTGCGGCTGGGCCTGCGGGGGCGGGACAGAGCCCACCCCAAGCGGGACCCAGCCGACCTGGCGCCTCCGCCGAGAGGACAGAGACCCGTAGTCCAGCCGCAGAGGCGGCGTCGAGGCCCAGGGCAGGTAGGAGCCGGGTGACCTGGGACGGGTTGTGAGGCAGGGGCTTCGGCCCCTCACGGCGGAGGGTGTTGCACGCCGGGCGTTGGGAGCCGGGCCTTGGAGCGTCGTCGGGCGCCTTTCGGCGGCTGAGCGGGAGCGGTCTGGCGGAGGTGTCGGCACCTCCCAGGCGCGGAGGAACTCCCGAGCGTGCGGCCCCGCGGCCAGCGGACGTCGCATTTGGGAGCACGCGCGTCGGCGGAGGCGGCGGAGACAGAGCCGGCGGGGACGGAGCCTGGCTGAGGGTCTTCTAGCCGCCCACCTCGGGGCGCGGGGACCGTCGTCTGGGTGGCGCTCGGCGGGAAAAGGCGAGGAGCTCCCCGCATTCAGGAAGAAATGCGGGGCTTTAGCCAGGATAAGCCGCGACAGGCTGAGACGGTAGACTTTCGAACATTTTTGCTTTTCTGTGTTTTGAGCCGTAATAGACTCTGACGAACACAGTAAAGTCGTCAAGTAGGGTTTTAATGAAAGAATCTGACAGTGGAACATCTAAGAGTTTCTAACTATTAGAGAATGGCAGAAGATGATCAGAATATGAGTCAGGCGCGGGAGTATCGGCCAGGACCCACGTACCAGTTGTGATACCTCCGTTAAGTCGGCTCTTCTGGGCCTCCTTAGCTGTAAAATCAGGATGCCCCTGCCCGGAGGTATTCTGACAGCCAAACGAGTGAGAGTGTCCTGTAAATGTTAACGTACTGCATATTCTGTAAAACAGCTACTCAGTGCCAGGCTCATAGTAGGCTCTTTGTAAACCTTTACCCTAAAGCTAGTGATTCACCTACAATGTTTTAGATAAAGCCGTACATCTTGGTTTACTGTGTAAATACATTGTTTAAGCTCATTTTTCACTAACTACCATTGTTGAAAGTGTGGTCCATTTTTCACTGATGAGTGAATTTTTTTTTTTTTTTATAGAATAGCATATATTATCTATGCACTGTTACTGAACTATTTACCAGGAAGTTGGTAACAGTCAATCTGTCTTTGTTTCAAATAAATTGTTGTAGTTTAAGTTACCTGGTAAAGTAAGCTGACAGTATTGCTTCAAATCAAGACTTATATTTGCTTTTGTAAAATTTAAGTCCTCCAAAACAGAATTACTATATAGCTGCATTTTTGGGTACAGCCTTCATTGTAGACGTTTGTATTCTTTTCTGTGGTTATGTGAATATGTGAGGAGTTTGGGGGAAGACTGGAAATGAAAAAGGGAATAGCAGTTTGTAGCCAGCAGATTCTGACTAGGGATAAATATAGGCGTGTTCTGAAGTCGTTTCCCAGGCAGAAACCAGGAAATGTAGTAATTGTGTCTCTTGGCTTTTCGTTAAATTGCATAGATTTTAAAAACAGATCTGAAGGAAGAATATTAATTTGTCTCAGCCCCCTGGGGCGGGAAAAGGCGAGGTGCTCCCCGCATTCAGGAAGAAATGCGGGGCTTTAGCCAGGATAAGCCGCGACAGGCTGAGACGGTAGACTTTCGAACATTTTTGCTTTTCTGTGTTTTGAGCCGTAATAGACTCTGACGAACACAGTAAAGTCGTCAAGTAGGGTTTTAATGAAAGAATCTGACAGTGGAACATCTAAGAGTTTCTAACTATTAGAGAATGGCAGAAGATGATCAGAATATGAGTCAGGCGCGGGAGTATCGGCCAGGACCCACGTACCAGTTGTGATACCTCCGTTAAGTCGGCTCTTCTGGGCCTCCTTAGCTGTAAAATCAGGATGCCCCTGCCCGGAGGTATTCTGACAGCCAAACGAGTGAGAGTGTCCTGTAAATGTTAACGTACTGCATATTCTGTAAAACAGCTACTCAGTGCCAGGCTCATAGTAGGCTCTTTGTAAACCTTTACCCTAAAGCTAGTGATTCACCTACAATGTTTTAGATAAAGCCGTACATCTTGGTTTACTGTGTAAATACATTGTTTAAGCTCATTTTTCACTAACTACCATTGTTGAAAGTGTGGTCCATTTTTCACTGATGAGTGAATTTTTTTTTTTTTTTATAGAATAGCATATATTATCTATGCACTGTTACTGAACTATTTACCAGGAAGTTGGTAACAGTCAATCTGTCTTTGTTTCAAATAAATTGTTGTAGTTTAAGTTACCTGGTAAAGTAAGCTGACAGTATTGCTTCAAATCAAGACTTATATTTGCTTTTGTAAAATTTAAGTCCTCCAAAACAGAATTACTATATAGCTGCATTTTTGGGTACAGCCTTCATTGTAGACGTTTGTATTCTTTTCTGTGGTTATGTGAATATGTGAGGAGTTTGGGGGAAGACTGGAAATGAAAAAGGGAATAGCAGTTTGTAGCCAGCAGATTCTGACTAGGGATAAATATAGGCGTGTTCTGAAGTCGTTTCCCAGGCAGAAACCAGGAAATGTAGTAATTGTGTCTCTTGGCTTTTCGTTAGTTTTTTGTGTGAGTGTTGATTGTGGCAATAGATTTTTTTAAAAAACAGATCTGAAGGAAGAATATTAATTTGTCTGATGTGACTATATATAAGCAGTTTTCTGAAGCTGGAAATTATATTTTATTTCATTTTAAAAATAGTTTTATTTATTTGTGACTATGCCGGTCTTCTTGCTGCACATGCTGAGCGCATGCACTCCAGAGCGCTGTCTCCTAATTGAACACACTGGTCCAGCCACTCTGCGGCATGTGGGATCTTCCTGGGCCAGAGATTGACCCGGCCCCTTGCACTGCAAGGCAGACTCTTTACCCACTAGACCACCAGGGAAGCCCCAGAGGGAGCTTTTAAAAACTGATGCTAACAATAACATCAACCAACATTTATTGGGATGTGCTTTAGGCTAGGCAGTGTTCTAAATTCTTTATATTCATTAGCTTACTGAATCCTCAGAGCAGCACCTTGAGCGGTGTTATTACTATGATCTTCTCATTGAGCAACATAGAAAGGTTGAATAACTTTCCCATATCAAATAGTCTACGTACCAATGATAGGTAGGATTCACACCAGACAGTTGGCCTCCAGAAATCCTGATCTTAACCTCTTCACCATACTGAGTTTAGATTTCTGTGAGTCAGATACAAATGAAATCCAACAAGTATTTAAAAGAAAGTTCTGTAAAGAACTTCAAAAAGAAGGAAAGAGAAAAACTGGTATTGCAAGGTGTGGATAAAGGCATATCCAAACAACAATTTATGCCATTGTCTTAATACTATAAAGTGATTATTTTTCAATAAGAAGTGTAAAATGTCTTTTTTCAGAACATAAGTTAAATGTTAGATTCAAAAAAAGTTTCCCTGCCTTCAAGATGCTTATAACCAGACATGTAAATAAGTCTCTACAATTTCTGTGTGCTGAGTTATAACAGAGATAGAGTTTAATGGGACCATTGATGCAGGAAGATAATTCTATATATGATAGGGAGGAGGATTAGTGAGAAGATACCATATTTGAATTTGGCTTTGAAGGATGGATAGGAGTTTGCTGAATTGGGGAAGGGAACAGAAGATATGGATAAAAACCAGGAATATTAGGTGGAAGTATATGGTATGTTTAAGGAATATGTTGTAGTCTACATTGTCACTGTCAGAGTGTATAGATTGTAGGGGTTGGTCTAAAAAAGATGATGCCTGGAAATAAACTGGAAAAAAAAAGAGTGAAGAGCTTGGTTGCCAGTCATGTTAGGATCACTGAAATTTCTAGAAATTAAGTATGGAATCTCATTAACCTTTAATTTGAAATAAGGAAGATCTATCCTGTTTGGCATAATCTTTCACTATAGAGTATGATGCTAAAGATACATTTAATACTTTGAAATATAGGAGATGCTGTAAAACTGCATACAGATTTAGGCATGTAAAAAGTTATGACTCAGAAAGAAGTCTTCTTTTGGTGAAGAGCCTGTGTATCATACTGAGGACTTTGGACTTGATTCTAAAGACAATGGAGAGCCAGAGAAGAACTTGAAGTAGTTAGGAAAGATAACATGGTGGTATGGTGTAGAGGGTAGATTGGATAGAGAGGCAAAAGGTAGAGATAAGCTAGAAGGCTGTTGTCATTGAAATAACCCAGATAAGAGAGGATAAGAGCCAAGTGGGAAAATAGTAATAGAGATGATAGAGGTGTAGAATTTACAAGGCTTAAAAAGCGATTGGTTTAGAAGGTGAAAGGACAAGTAAAAAATTAGTTTCTCAGTTTGAGAAACTGGGTAGAAGAGCTTGATCTAATTGTTAACGTGAGGGAAGGACATAATTGTTTCAGTTTTGTACTTGATGACTTTGAAGTGTCTATGGAGTTGTCAAAGAGGATCTAGAGCCCAGAGGAAGGGCTGGGATTGGAGATTCAGATTTCAGAGTTAGTGGGAATTGAAGCTGTAAGAACAGATGAAATTGCTCTGGGGTAGGGGTTGTGAGGGGCGCAAAGAATTAGAAGACAAGAGGGCCATGGATAAATGACTTACCTTGTATAAATGGAAGGGATTATTTATTCATTTATACTTATTTTCTTATTAATTATGACTATAAAGCAATTAAATGGGTTTTTGTTTGAAAAATAAATAGATTTTATATCAAAATGAATCATATTCTTTTAAAATTTTACTTGGGAGTCACTCATTTACTCCCAGTGTTTTGCCTAAACTATTATTAGAGTATCTCTTTATAAAAAAAAAAAAGCTTTATAGCAAATTCACAGCCAATCAAGAAAGTAAATCTTCTGGCTTTATTATAGAATAATTTTGTAGTCTACATTGTCTAGAATAAGATGAAAATGCCTGGAAATAAACTGGAAAAAGAGTGAAGAGCTTGGTTGCCAGTCATGTTAGGATCACTGAAATTTCTAGAAATTAAGTATGGAATCTCATTAACCTTTAATTTGAAATAAGGAAGATCTATCCTGTTTGGCATAATCTTTCACTATAGAGTATGATGCTAAAGATACATTTAATACTTTGAAATATAGGAGATGCTGTAAAACTGCATACAGATTTAGGCATGTAAAAAGTTATGACTCAGAAAGAAGTCTTCTTTTGGTGAAGAGCCTGTGTATCATACTGAGGACTTTGGACTTGATTCTAAAGACAATGGAGAGCCAGAGAAGAACTTGAAGTAGTTAGGAAAGATAACATGGTGGTATGGTGTAGAGGGTAGATTGGATAGAGAGGCAAAAGGTAGAGATAAGCTAGAAGGCTGTTGTCATTGAAATAACCCAGATAAGAGAGGATAAGAGCCAAGTGGGAAAATAGTAATAGAGATGATAGAGGTGTAGAATTTACAAGGCTTAAAAAGCGATTGGTTTAGAAGGTGAAAGGACAAGTAAAAAATTAGTTTCTCAGTTTGAGAAACTGGGTAGAAGAGCTTGATCTAATTGTTAACGTGAGGGAAGGACATAATTGTTTCAGTTTTGTACTTGATGACTTTGAAGTGTCTATGGAGTTGTCAAGAGAGGATCTAGAGCCCAGAGGAAGGGCTGGGATTGGAGATTCAGATTTCAGAGTTAGTGGGAATTGAAGCTGTAAGAACAGATGAAATTGCTCTGGGGTAGGGGTTGTGAGGGGCGCAAAGAATTAGAAGACAAGAGGGCCATGGATAAATGACTTACCTTGTATAAATGGAAGGGATTATTTATTCATTTATACTTATTTTCTTATTAATTATGACTATAAAGCAATTAAATGGGTTTTTGTTTGAAAAATAAATAGATTTTATATCAAAATGAATCATATTCTTTTAAAATTTTACTTGGGAGTCACTCATTTACTCCCAGTGTTTTGCCTAAACTATTATTAGAGTATCTCTTTATAAAAAAAAAAAAGCTTTATAGCAAATTCACAGCCAATCAAGAAAGTAAATCTTCTGGCTTTATTATAGAATAATTTTTTCTCCTCTGAACTTTCTAATTCCACACTTATATAGATGGGCCCCAATTTCAGATGGTTCCACTTCTGATTTTTTGATTTTAGGATGGTGCAAAATTGATACATGTTCAATAGAAACTGTACTTGGAATTTTGATCTTTTTCTAGGCTAGTGGTTCACTGTGTGTTGCTCTCTCTTAATGCTGGGCAAAGGCAGGGAGTCTGCTCCCAGTCGGCCACATAATCACAAGGCTAACCAACTGATACCCTTAAAAGAACAGTCATTCTGTTTTTCACTTCCAGTTCAGGAGTCAATAAATGACAAGAAATATTAATACTTTATTTTAACATGGGCTTTATCAGATCTTCCTCAACTTATTGTGGGGTTATGTTCTGATAAACTCATAATAAGGTGAAAATATCGTAAGTCGAAAATGCATTTAATACATTTAACCTACCAAACACTGTAGCTTAGCCTAGCCTATCTTAAGTGTGCTCAGAATTCTTTTTTTTTTTTTAATTTTGGCCTCTTTTATTGATTTTTATTTATTTATTTTCATCCATCTTTATTCTTTGACCTGTGTGGGCCTCCCTCTTCAGTGGCCTCTTGTTGCAGAGCACCAGCTCTGGGCTCATGCGCTCCAGAGCGCTGGTTTGCAATTGGACACACTGGTCCAGTCACTCCATGGCACTGGGAGCTTCGCAGGCCAGGGATCGAACCAGTGCCCCTTGCACTGCAAGGTGGACTCTTTACCCACTGGACCACCAGGTAAGCCCCAGAATTCTTACTTTAGCCCCAAATTAGGCAAAGTCATCCAACACAAGATCTATTTTATAATGTGTATATTATCACATGTAATTTATTGAATACTGTGCTGTGTACAAAAACCAAAACGGTTGTGTATACAGAAAGGGTGTGAGTGGATTAGATTTTCAGCCTTATGTTCCTGTGGCTCACTGGGACCTGCAGCCCTGCCCAGTATCATGAGTATCACACTGCATATCACTGCCCCAGGAAAAGATAAAACTTCAACATTTCAAAGACATTTCCTACCAAAGCATATGGCTTTGGTACCATTGTAAAGTCAGAAAGGCTTAAGTGGAGCTATCATAAGTTGGGGATTATCTGTAGAGACTGTTTACCTTGAGTCAAAGATATGAAAGCATATGACTTTCTTCTTACTTAGTTGCTAGCCCTTGGAAGTCAGAGGTAGTACTTTAAAAAAAAAAAAAAAGCCTCCCTTAGATTATCAGTAGTGGTTGATTCATCCTAATAACCAACTTATTCAATCTTGGGTTCAAATGACTTAGCCATTTCCAAAATTTATACTTCTCTTTAAAGGATGAAGGTTTGTCACCACTGAAAGATTCAAAAGAATGTTAACAGCATTGAAGGCATTTTCAAAACAGTTTCAAAAATATTTTCCTAGTTTGTAGTATCATTAGAATAAATGTATGATCTTCTAAGGCAGGGAGTGGGAAACTTTTTCTGTGAAGAGCTGCTGCAGCTGCTTAGTCACTTCAGTCGTGTCAGACTCTGTGTGACCCCATGGCCTGCAGCTTGTCAGGCTCCTCCATCCATGGAATTCTCCAGGCAAGAATACTGGAATGGGTTGCCATTCCCTTCTCTAAGGGGATCTTCCCAACCCAGGGATGGAACCCAGGTCTCTGGCATTGCAGGCAGATTCCTCACCATTGAGCCATCAGGGAAGCCCCATACATTTGAGACCATGTGGACTATAGCTTGCCAGGCTTCTCTGTCCATGGAATTTTCCAGGCAAGAATGGTAGAGTGGGTTGCCATCTCCTTCTCCACTGTGAAGGGCTAGATAGTAAATATTTTAAACCTCATGGGCCGTACGGTCTCTGTCATAGTTACCCAATTCCTCCAGAAAAGAACCATAGATGATACGTAAAGGAATGAGTATGGGCAGAGTTCCAGTTAAAGTTTATTTACAGACACAAAACTTTGGATTTCATATCATTTTCATAATATATTATAGTTATTTGGTCAATTTTTTTCAACCATTTAAAATGTAAAATCTCAGAGGCCAAAATCAGGTGTTTGGTCACATTTGTGGCCCAGTATCATGAGTATCACACTGCATATCACTGCCCCAGGAAAAGATAAAACTTCAACATTTCAAAGACATTTCCTACCAAAGCATATGGCTTTGGTACCATTGTAAAGTCAGAAAGGCTTAAGTGGAGCTATCATAAGTTGGGGATTATCTGTAGAGACTGTTTACCTTGAGTCAAAGATATGAAAGCATATGACTTTCTTCTTACTTAGTTGCTAGCCCTTGGAAGTCAGAGGTAGTACTTTAAAAAAAAAAAAAAAGCCTCCCTTAGATTATCAGTAGTGGTTGATTCATCCTAATAACCAACTTATTCAATCTTGGGTTCAAATGACTTAGCCATTTCCAAAATTTATACTTCTCTTTAAAGGATGAAGGTTTGTCACCACTGAAAGATTCAAAAGAATGTTAACAGCATTGAAGGCATTTTCAAAACAGTTTCAAAAATATTTTCCTAGTTTGTAGTATCATTAGAATAAATGTATGATCTTCTAAGGCAGGGAGTGGGAAACTTTTTCTGTGAAGAGCTGCTGCAGCTGCTTAGTCACTTCAGTCGTGTCAGACTCTGTGTGACCCCATGGCCTGCAGCTTGTCAGGCTCCTCCATCCATGGAATTCTCCAGGCAAGAATACTGGAATGGGTTGCCATTCCCTTCTCTAAGGGGATCTTCCCAACCCAGGGATGGAACCCAGGTCTCTGGCATTGCAGGCAGATTCCTCACCATTGAGCCATCAGGGAAGCCCCATACATTTGAGACCATGTGGACTATAGCTTGCCAGGCTTCTCTGTCCATGGAATTTTCCAGGCAAGAATGGTAGAGTGGGTTGCCATCTCCTTCTCCACTGTGAAGGGCTAGATAGTAAATATTTTAAACCTCATGGGCCGTACGGTCTCTGTCATAGTTACCCAATTCCTCCAGAAAAGAACCATAGATGATACGTAAAGGAATGAGTATGGGCAGAGTTCCAGTTAAAGTTTATTTACAGACACAAAACTTTGGATTTCATATCATTTTCATAATATATTATAGTTATTTGGTCAATTTTTTTCAACCATTTAAAAATGTAAAAATCTCAGAGGCCAAAATCAGGTGTTTGGTCACATTTGATCCACAGGTAGGCTGTAGTCTGCTGTGGATCTGACCCTGTTCTTTGAAGTACTGGGCTTTGTTAGTTTAGTTTCTTAAAAAATGGTTCTTCAAAGTTATACCTCCTGCTTCCAAATTCTAATACATTTCTTTTTTTTTTTTTTTTTTTAAGATTTATTTATTTATTTATTTTGGGCGGGGGTCGGGCTGGGTAGTGAGGGGAGCAGGCGGGCCACTTCTATTGGTCTTTCGTTTCTCTGTGTTCATCCATCTTTGTTCTTTTGGCTCCTGTGGGCCTCCCATCGTGGTGGCGTCTGTTGTTGCAGAGCGCCGGCTCTGGGCGCATGCTCTCCAGAGCTCTGGCTCGGTGATTGGACACATCAGTCCAGCCGCTCCGCCACATGTGGGATCTTCCCAGGCCAGGGCTCAAACCGGCGCCCCTTGCACTGCAAGGTGGTGTCCTTACCCGCTGGACCACCAGGGGAAGCCCTCTAATACATTTCTTAAAACATCTGAAAATGTTTTCATTCCCCCTACATTTCTCATATAGAGTAATTGGAATACATTTCCTTCATTGGTTTGGAACCTGAGATACAGAAAATAGATTAACTTGAACACTGTCAGAATCAAAAATACATTTGAAAATATTTTACTGTATTCAGTACTCCTTATTGAAAGTAAAAGACCAATCTCTTTACCTCAGTGAAAGTGGGAACTTTAAAAGCTAGTTGGAATAAAAGACCAAAACTGGAAGAAGTGTCCTGCACTTGTTCCCAGAGGGTTGGGCAAGATGGAATCTTTTGTCTTTTTCTTCTTTAAGTTGCATGAATAATTTTTTTTTTTAACTTTTATTTTACTTTTAACTTTTACTGAGTTTTGTTGTTTACAGATACGTATGTTCTCATATTAATCATATACATGTCCCCCCATCCCACACCTTTAGACCGTCATACAGCACCCATAATAATTTTTAGCCTAGGGAAAAGGAACATGAAATTTTTCTTCACTTCAGGGCATGAAAGCAGGCTATAAGGGAAAAAATGGAAAATAGTTATTTGGTCAATTTTTTTCAACCATTTAAAAATGTAAAAATCTCAGAGGCCAAAATCAGGTGTTTGGTCACATTTGATCCACAGGTAGGCTGTAGTCTGCTGTGGATCTGACCCTGTTCTTTGAAGTACTGGGCTTTGTTAGTTTAGTTTCTTAAAAAATGGTTCTTCAAAGTTATACCTCCTGCTTCCAAATTCTAATACATTTCTTTTTTTTTTTTTTTTTTTAAGATTTATTTATTTATTTATTTTGGGCGGGGGTCGGGCTGGGTAGTGAGGGGAGCAGGCGGGCCACTTCTATTGGTCTTTCGTTTCTCTGTGTTCATCCATCTTTGTTCTTTTGGCTCCTGTGGGCCTCCCATCGTGGTGGCGTCTGTTGTTGCAGAGCGCCGGCTCTGGGCGCATGCTCTCCAGAGCTCTGGCTCGGTGATTGGACACATCAGTCCAGCCGCTCCGCCACATGTGGGATCTTCCCAGGCCAGGGCTCAAACCGGCGCCCCTTGCACTGCAAGGTGGTGTCCTTACCCGCTGGACCACCAGGGGAAGCCCTCTAATACATTTCTTAAAACATCTGAAAATGTTTTCATTCCCCCTACATTTCTCATATAGAGTAATTGGAATACATTTCCTTCATTGGTTTGGAACCTGAGATACAGAAAATAGATTAACTTGAACACTGTCAGAATCAAAAATACATTTGAAAATATTTTACTGTATTCAGTACTCCTTATTGAAAGTAAAAGACCAATCTCTTTACCTCAGTGAAAGTGGGAACTTTAAAAGCTAGTTGGAATAAAAGACCAAAACTGGAAGAAGTGTCCTGCACTTGTTCCCAGAGGGTTGGGCAAGATGGAATCTTTTGTCTTTTTCTTCTTTAAGTTGCATGAATAATTTTTTTTTTTAACTTTTATTTTACTTTTAACTTTTACTGAGTTTTGTTGTTTACAGATACGTATGTTCTCATATTAATCATATACATGTCCCCCCATCCCACACCTTTAGACCGTCATACAGCACCCATAATAATTTTTAGCCTAGGGAAAAGGAACATGAAATTTTTCTTCACTTCAGGGGCATGAAAGCAGGCTATAAGATTGAAGAATTAAAAATAATGGGGGGAAAAAAATAATGGTGAGATAGAGAAAGAAATTCAAAGGGTTTTTTCACATCTGGCCATCCCAGGTATTTCTTTTGCACCTCATATTTTTGAGGAGGAAATTTATGTGTTTTTTTTTTTTTTGCTTACAAATGTTAGGTTCCTGGTTAGCAGCCCAAAAATATAGTTTTAACATTCAAGTTTAGGCAGTATTAATCCATTTATATCAGTTGTAGGTTTTATTTAAGCTTTATTGGGTATTTTTCTTTAAGTTAGATTTCTGGCTTTTGTGGTTTTCATTGCAGAGATAAATGTTTGCAACAGAGGACATGGAGGACTATTACTTAGTTTTACTTTGAAGTTTAAATTCATAGAAGCAGCATATTTGTTAATTTTTCTTTCCTGTCTGCGTGGATGTTAAGATAGAGGACAGATTGAAGGGGGTGAAATTTATTCTTGGTGCTACTTAAAAGAGATTGTGCTTTTTTTCTTTCTCCCTTTTTTCCATTAGAGTAAAAACCAAAACAGTCCAGCTGTTCAGGATATTTTTGAGTTGGTTACTTAGCAATATGAAACATAATTTTGTATTTAAATATTTATCTGTATTCTTTGATCCTCTGATTAAATAAAAGTCTATCAAGGCTGATGATATTAGGGCCTGCTGGGGGGAAATGACACAGCCTGCTTTATAACAGTATTTACTGCAAATCACCTTTTCTCTGTTTCCTACTTAAACTGTAAGGGGTAGCATGGAACAAAAGAGCAATATTATGTGAACTAGAGTGATGGTCAGTTTGGTGATGACTGTAATGCAATTGTATTGCACAGTTAATTTATATTAATGTAATTCAAAGTCAAGCAGGGTGCAGCAGAATTTTCTTTGGTGATATTGGTGAGATGCTGAGTTTCATTTTTTAACTTTGAATGCAATTTTTTCATGATACGTATGTTCTCATATTAATCATATACATGTCCCCCCACCCCACACCTTTAGACCGTCATACAGCACCCATAATAATTTTTAGCCTAGGGAAAAGGAACATGAAATTTTTCTTCACTTCAGGGCATGAAAGCAGGCTATAAGATTGAAGAATTAAAAATAATGGGGGGAAAAAAATAATGGTGAGATAGAGAAAGAAATTCAAAGGGTTTTTTCACATCTGGCCATCCCAGGTATTTCTTTTGCACCTCATATTTTTGAGGAGGAAATTTATGTGTTTTTTTTTTTTTTGCTTACAAATGTTAGGTTCCTGGTTAGCAGCCCAAAAATATAGTTTTAACATTCAAGTTTAGGCAGTATTAATCCATTTATATCAGTTGTAGGTTTTATTTAAGCTTTATTGGGTATTTTTCTTTAAGTTAGATTTCTGGCTTTTGTGGTTTTCATTGCAGAGATAAATGTTTGCAACAGAGGACATGGAGGACTATTACTTAGTTTTACTTTGAAGTTTAAATTCATAGAAGCAGCATATTTGTTAATTTTTCTTTCCTGTCTGCGTGGATGTTAAGATAGAGGACAGATTGAAGGGGGTGAAATTTATTCTTGGTGCTACTTAAAAGAGATTGTGCTTTTTTTCTTTCTCCCTTTTTTCCATTAGAGTAAAAACCAAAACAGTCCAGCTGTTCAGGATATTTTTGAGTTGGTTACTTAGCAATATGAAACATAATTTTGTATTTAAATATTTATCTGTATTCTTTGATCCTCTGATTAAATAAAAGTCTATCAAGGCTGATGATATTAGGGCCTGCTGGGGGGAAATGACACAGCCTGCTTTATAACAGTATTTACTGCAAATCACCTTTTCTCTGTTTCCTACTTAAACTGTAAGGGGTAGCATGGAACAAAAGAGCAATATTATGTGAACTAGAGTGATGGTCAGTTTGGTGATGACTGTAATGCAATTGTATTGCACAGTTAATTTATATTAATGTAATTCAAAGTCAAGCAGGGTGCAGCAGAATTTTCTTTGGTGATATTGGTGAGATGCTGAGTTTCATTTTTTAACTTTGAATGCATTCTTCAAGTGATTTTCAGTGATAATTGTTATTTAAATGGAAAATCTAGATCAACTTGCCCTCTAAATGTAATGTTTAATTATAAGGAGAAGAAATCATGAAGTGAAAAAATACAGAGGCATATTCTTTAGCTGCATCTGGAAGTATGGAAATGGTGAGGAAATGGTGATTTGAGAAAAAGTGTAAGACTTTCATGAAGATTATTTTTTAAATGGTTTATCAAATGTGAAAAGCCTGATGAAAATGACTGCATGTATTTGTGTTAATGTTGCCAATGAAGGTTAAAATCTTTAAAATTGAACACATTTTTGGAAACAGCGAACTGAACTTTTTGATAAGCATTTTCAAATATTTTCTTTTTTTCTAATATTTTCAAAGAAAGAAAAGAATATAAAACTATCTCAGTTTCCCTTTAAGATTCATTATTGTTTCATTTAGTTGTAAATCAATGGCATGAGAGAAAAAAAGCTACATATTTCTGGAAAAAAGTTTTTGTCTAAATGCACGGATTAAGAAAATGCAGGGATGTTATGTGTATGACATTTGGTGTTTCAGTTCAGTTCATTCTCTCAGTTGTGCCTGACTCTTTGGACCCCCATGGACTGACGCATGCCAGGCTTCCCTGTCCTTCACCATCTCCCAGAGCTTGTTCAAACGCATGCCCATTGACTCAGTGATGCCATCCACTCATCTCGTCCCTTTCATCGCTTTCATGCCTTCTATTTTTCCCAACCTCAAGGTCTTTTCCAGTGAGTCATCTCTTCACATCAGGTGGCCAAAGTATTGGAGCTTCAGTTTCAGCGTCAGTCCTTCCAATGAATATTATGGGTTGATTTCCTTTAGGATTGATTGGTTTGATCTCCTTGCAGTTGAAGGGACTCTCAAGAATCTTCTCCAGCACCACAGTTAAAAGGCATCATTTCTTGCACTCAGCCTTCTTTATGGTTCAGCTCTCACATCCATGACTACTGGGAAACCATAACTGTAATGCAATTGTATTGCACAGTTAATTTATATTAATGTAATTCAAAGTCAAGCAGGGTGCAGCAGAATTTTCTTTGGTGATATTGGTGAGATGCTGAGTTTCATTTTTTAACTTTGAATGCATTCTTCAAGTGATTTTCAGTGATAATTGTTATTTAAATGGAAAATCTAGATCAACTTGCCCTCTAAATGTAATGTTTAATTATAAGGAGAAGAAATCATGAAGTGAAAAAATACAGAGGCATATTCTTTAGCTGCATCTGGAAGTATGGAAATGGTGAGGAAATGGTGATTTGAGAAAAAGTGTAAGACTTTCATGAAGATTATTTTTTAAATGGTTTATCAAATGTGAAAAGCCTGATGAAAATGACTGCATGTATTTGTGTTAATGTTGCCAATGAAGGTTAAAATCTTTAAAATTGAACACATTTTTGGAAACAGCGAACTGAACTTTTTGATAAGCATTTTCAAATATTTTCTTTTTTTCTAATATTTTCAAAGAAAGAAAAGAATATAAAACTATCTCAGTTTCCCTTTAAGATTCATTATTGTTTCATTTAGTTGTAAATCAATGGCATGAGAGAAAAACAGCTACATATTTCTGGAAAAAAGTTTTTGTCTAAATGCACGGATTAAGAAAATGCAGGGATGTTATGTGTATGACATTTGGTGTTTCAGTTCAGTTCATTCTCTCAGTTGTGCCTGACTCTTTGGACCCCCATGGACTGACGCATGCCAGGCTTCCCTGTCCTTCACCATCTCCCAGAGCTTGTTCAAACGCATGCCCATTGACTCAGTGATGCCATCCACTCATCTCGTCCCTTTCATCGCTTTCATGCCTTCTATTTTTCCCAACCTCAAGGTCTTTTCCAGTGAGTCATCTCTTCACATCAGGTGGCCAAAGTATTGGAGCTTCAGTTTCAGCGTCAGTCCTTCCAATGAATATTATGGGTTGATTTCCTTTAGGATTGATTGGTTTGATCTCCTTGCAGTTGAAGGGACTCTCAAGAATCTTCTCCAGCACCACAGTTAAAAGGCATCAATTCTTCGGCACTCAGCCTTCTTTATGGTTCAGCTCTCACATCCATACATGACTACTGGGAAAACCATAGCTTTGACTAGACAGACTTTTGTCAGCAAAGTGATGTCTCTGCTTTTGAATAGCTGTCTGGGTTTGTCATAGCTTTTATTCCAAGGAGCAGGCATCTTTGAATTTCATGGCTGCAGTCACCATCTAGAGTGGTTTTGAAGCCCAAGAAAATAAACTCTGTTACTGTTTCCATTGTTTGTCCATCTGTTTGCCATGAATTGATGGGACCAGATGCCATGATTTTTGCTTTTTTGAATGTTGAATTTTAAGTCAGCTTTTTCACCCTCATCAAGAGGTTCTTTAGTTCCTCTTCGCTTTCTGTCATAAGGGTGGTGTCATCTGCATATATGAAGTTATTGATATTTGGTGTTTAGTCAGTGGAAAATTGAAAATTGCACCTTTTCGTGTTGGCATGCTCCTATTCTGTATCATTATGAGACATTTCAACAGTCCTTGTAAGGTGGCTACAGTCTGATGCAGACTTTACAGTCCTAATTGATGGGATCTCTCATAAAAGTTTCTAATATAATTTTATTTTTGAAATAATTTTAAGTAGTGGAATATCTGTTATGGTTGGAAAACACAGAGGAGTGTTCTTAGGCATTGTTTGAAACTACTGATAATAATGCTTGTTCCCCCCAAAGACACATACTTATGTTTTATTATTTCCTCAAAATACCCTTCTGACACTCAAGCAGAAGGAGGAAGGGAGAGACAGAGAAACAGAGATAGGCAGACAGAGATGGACGTACAGACAACAGTCAAAGCAGCACGACTAACAGTGCAGGCATCCTCCTGCTTCCTTCTGCATGTCCAGGGCAGCAAGGCTCCTGGTCTTCTTGAAGCTTTAGGCAGAAGCAGTAGGCTGGTCATGAGTGAGCATACTGCCCAGCAGGTCATCGCTGGGTTCTCTTTCTGACTCATTTGTTCTAAGGGCTTAGAGTCCTCTCTGAAATCACTGTTTTATGTATACAGAGTTTTGGTATGTGCTGAAAACCCTCTGAATCTCTTGGATATATTGGAAAACATTAGAAGTTATTAATTACTATAAAGGATACTTCCTGAGTAACAAAGTTTTAAAAATATTTTATTCAGAGTTACTTATACCTATTGACTGTGTCACAGCAGAGTTTGAGAGCTGTTAAGAATAGCATTGAAACATGTATATTAGCATATGTAAAATAGATGACCACTGCAAGAAGCAGGGCACCTGAAGCCTGTGCTCTGGGACAACAGAGGGTTAAGGTGGGAAGGGAACTCGGAGGAGAATTCAGGATTGGGGGACACATGTATACCCGTGGCTGATTCATGATAATGTATGGAATCACAATGAGGTAATTATCCTCCAATTAGAATGAATTCATTAAACCACAAAACTCTTAGAGGAGAATATAGGCAAAACATTCAAGGACATACATCAAAGCAAGCTCTTCTATGACCCACCTACTAGAATAGCGAAACTAAAAACAAAAATGAACATGTGGGACCTAATGAAACTTAAAAGCTTTTGTACAGCAAAAGAAATCACAAAAACGGTGAACAGACAACCCACAGAGTGGGAGAAAATCATAGCAAATGAAATAACAGACCAAGAATTAATCTCCAAAATCTACAAGCAACTCAGACAACTCAACACCAGAGGAATGAACAACCCAATCAAAAAATGGGAAAAAGACCTAAAGCAACACCTCTCCAAAGAGGACATACAGATGGCCAAAAAACACATGAAATGATGCTCAACCTCATTTATTATTAGAGAAATGCAAATCAAAACTACAATGAGATATCACCTCACACCAGTCAGAATGGCCATCATCAAAAAAATCTATAGACAATAAACGCTGGAGAGGGTGCAGAGAAAAGGGAATGTAAATTGATACAGCCGCTATGGAAGACAGTATGGAGATTCCTTAAAAAACTGAAAATAGAACCACCATATGACCAGCAGTCCCGCTATTAGGTTTATACACTGATTAAATCAAAACCGAAAGAGACACCTGTACCCCAGTGTTCATTGTAGCTCTCTATACAATAGCCAGAACATGGAAGCAAGCTAGATGCCCATCAATGAATGAATGGATAAAGAAGCTCTGGTACATACATACAATGGAATACTACACAGCTATAAAAATAAATGCAGAAGAATCAGCCCTAATGAGGTGGCTGGATCTAGAACCTATCATAAAAATTGAAGTAAGTCAAAAAGAGAAGGACAAGTACAATATACTAACACATATATATGGAATCTAGTAGGATGGTAATGATAACACATGAAAAGACAGACATGGAGAACAGACATATGGACATTGTGGGGAATGAACAGTGGGTGGGAGGCGTAAACGAAGTAGCATGAAAGCCTATACTGTCATATGTGAAAGAAATAGTTATTGTCATTGTGCAGTGAGAAAAGGGGATCCTGTAGGGGTGCTGTTTGACAGCCTGGAGGGGTGGGATGGGAGGGGATATACATATGGCTAATCTGGGATCATACATATTTGTAAACAACAAAACTCTGTTAAAGTAAAAAGTAAAATAAAAAATTAAAAATAAATAAGTAGATAAATTCATTAAAAAATAAAGTGTATTGCCACCAGATAGTCGAAGGAGGTGGTTAGGGATAAAGAACTAAACAGATTATGTGGATCTAGAATTTTTCTAGTTGAAAGATATTCTCATTTTGGCAGATGTGTTTCAATATTTTTGGATAACAGAATGGCATATTTGGCTAATGCTTTTGGCAACCTAGTGAACTAAACTGGAAGCTATATGTTTAAACATATATTCCAAAACAGTGTTATTGCAAACAATGCTCTTACTGTTTTACTCTTTCAAGCATATTGCTACATCTGGAAGAGAGCATTATCACTGAAGAAAATTTGAACAAAATTAAATGTGTAGATACTGTAAACTCTCATTTCTTTGTCTCCAAGCTTTTAACTACTATTTTCTTGGGGGGAAATTTAAAACATTAAAGAAAAACGTTTGACCGAAAGATCCATTTGCCCTGCATCAATAATTGAGTTCAACGTGTGTTCCAAGAAGAAAATGAATTCTTAAGCTCAGTTCTTAATTTAACCTGAAGTGATTATGAATGATACTGCTAACCATCATTTTGTATTAAGACGTAGCTCTCTATACAATAGCCAGAACATGGAAGCAAGCTAGATGCCCATCAATGAATGAATGGATAAAGAAGCTCTGGTACATACATACAATGGAATACTACACAGCTATAAAAATAAATGCAGAAGAATCAGCCCTAATGAGGTGGCTGGATCTAGAACCTATCATAAAAATTGAAGTAAGTCAAAAAGAGAAGGACAAGTACAATATACTAACACATATATATGGAATCTAGTAGGATGGTAATGATAACACATGAAAAGACAGACATGGAGAACAGACATATGGACATTGTGGGGAATGAACAGTGGGTGGGAGGCGTAAACGAAGTAGCATGAAAGCCTATACTGTCATATGTGAAAGAAATAGTTATTGTCATTGTGCAGTGAGAAAAGGGGATCCTGTAGGGGTGCTGTTTGACAGCCTGGAGGGGTGGGATGGGAGGGGATATACATATGGCTAATCTGGGATCATACATATTTGTAAACAACAAAACTCTGTTAAAGTAAAAAGTAAAATAAAAAATTAAAAATAAATAAGTAGATAAATTCATTAAAAAATAAAGTGTATTGCCACCAGATAGTCGAAGGAGGTGGTTAGGGATAAAGAACTAAACAGATTATGTGGATCTAGAATTTTTCTAGTTGAAAGATATTCTCATTTTGGCAGATGTGTTTCAATATTTTTGGATAACAGAATGGCATATTTGGCTAATGCTTTTGGCAACCTAGTGAACTAAACTGGAAGCTATATGTTTAAACATATATTCCAAAACAGTGTTATTGCAAACAATGCTCTTACTGTTTTACTCTTTCAAGCATATTGCTACATCTGGAAGAGAGCATTATCACTGAAGAAAATTTGAACAAAATTAAATGTGTAGATACTGTAAACTCTCATTTCTTTGTCTCCAAGCTTTTAACTACTATTTTCTTGGGGGGAAATTTAAAACATTAAAGAAAAACGTTTGACCGAAAGATCCATTTGCCCTGCATCAATAATTGAGTTCAACGTGTGTTCCAAGAAGAAAATGAATTCTTAAGCTCAGTTCTTAATTTAACCTGAAGTGATTATGAATGATACTGCTAACCATCATTTTGTATTAAGACCAGAGAATTTCCATTACTAAACAGAATAAGTATAATGCTATTTTTATCTTTCATAGAAACTGTTTTTACTTTACATAACTCACGTTTTCAACCCTAACCGAGTTTAAAGCAAAAGAGTACAAGAGTGTTGTGAACCTGATAGGCATGTAACATGTTCCTTGTGTTTTCCAGACTAGAGTTAGTTTATGAACAGGGAAGGTCACTCACTGACTCTTTTTTTTTTTTTTTTAATTTTATTTTATTTTTTATTTTTGGGTGGGGGTTGAGGAGGGAGGGGAGCGGGCGGGCCACTTCTATTGATCTTTTCATTTCTTCATTTTCATCCGTCTTTTTTCTTTGGCTCCTGTGGGCCTCCCATCTCGGTGGCATCTGTTGTTGCAGAGCACCGGCTCTGGGCGCATGCGCTCCAGAGCTCTGGCTTGGTAACTGGACACATTGGTCCAGCCGCTCCGCGGCACGTGGGATCTTCCCAGGCCAGGGATTGAACCAGCGCCCCTTGCACTGCAAGGTGGTGTCCTTACCCACTGGACCAACAGGGAAAGCCCATTACATTGACTCTCTTTTAATTTTTGTGTTTATATTATGTATTAATTTGAGAATTTTAAATGTATTTAAATAATGATCAAATAATATTTGAGGTCATCTTTATGTTTTACTTGATCAGATGTAGTAAGGTTAATTATTGTTTTGTGAAACAGTATATTTGGCTAATGCTTGCCCTATAAAAAGGGCTAAAATTTTGTGTTATTGCAAACAATGCTCTTACTGTTTTACTCTTTCAAGCATATTGCTACATCTGGAAGAGAGCATTATCACTGAAGAAAATTTGAACAAAATTAAATGTGTAGATACTGTAAACTCTCATTTCTTTGTCTCCAAGCTTTTAACTACTATTTTCTTGGGGGGAAATTTAAAACATTAAAGAAAAACGTTTGACCGAAAGATCCATTTGCCCTGCATCAATAATTGAGTTCAACGTGTGTTCCAAGAAGAAAATGAATTCTTAAGCTCAGTTCTTAATTTAACCTGAAGTGATTATGAATGATACTGCTAACCATCATTTTGTATTAAGACCAGAGAATTTCCATTACTAAACAGAATAAGTATAATGCTATTTTTATCTTTCATAGAAACTGTTTTTACTTTACATAACTCACGTTTTCAACCCTAACCGAGTTTAAAGCAAAAGAGTACAAGAGTGTTGTGAACCTGATAGGCATGTAACATGTTCCTTGTGTTTTCCAGACTAGAGTTAGTTTATGAACAGGGAAGGTCACTCACTGACTCTTTTTTTTTTTTTTTTAATTTTATTTTATTTTTTATTTTTGGGTGGTTGTTGAGGAGGGAGGGGAGGCGGGCCACTTCTATTGATCTTTTCATTTCTTCATTTTCATCCGTCTTTTTTCTTTGGCTCCTGTGGGCCTCCCATCTCGGTGGCATCTGTTGTTGCAGAGCACCGGCTCTGGGCGCATGCGCTCCAGAGCTCTGGCTTGGTAACTGGACACATTGGTCCAGCCGCTCCGCGGCACGTGGGATCTTCCCAGGCCAGGGATTGAACCAGCGCCCCTTGCACTGCAAGGTGGTGTCCTTACCCACTGGACCAACAGGGAAAGCCCATTACATTGACTCTCTTTTAATTTTTGTGTTTATATTATGTATTAATTTGAGAATTTTAAATGTATTTAAATAATGATCAAATAATATTTGAGGTCATCTTTATGTTTTACTTGATCAGATGTAGTAAGGTTAATTATTGTTTTGTGAAACCTTTGTTTCAGTTGTGTGTGTGTGTGTGTGCATTGTGAATCAAATGTATTTCTTACCATGGGTTCTTGTGAGAACCCACTGGCCTACAACGCAAGAGAAAGAGGCATTGATTTGAGAGTTGAATCTTCTTTCCCACTAAACAGGTTCAGGGCCCTTAGGGATTGTGTGTGTTTGTGTGTTCTGAGAAACCATACCAGCATATACTTTTGCTGTTACTGCTCTTAAATGCTTTTTGCTTTTCCATTCTGGCTTCAGACAGTTATGATTGCTCACTGCATTGTGTTTCCTATTAGTATTATGTGTACCTACTTTCCTTGTGTTTATCGTTTTCCTCAAACTCAGTTTCTCCACAAACATGTCTCCCCTTCCCAGTGCCCTGACTTCAGTTTTGGTCTCATATCACTAGGTTCCTTAGCTGCACTGGTCTCAGTTGTGCATTCCACCTGCTGGAGTTAAGTAGTAGTTTTCCTGTCTTCAGCTCCAGCTTCCTTTGTTTACTCTTGTGCCCAGGTTTAGGAGACAGATGAAGACTCATTTAGGCCATACCGTCTATGAGTCACGTTTCCAACTTCAGTTGAGTATACTACCATTAATCTATCGATTATCTGGCCTGTTGTTGAGCAGCTCTTAAAAATTATATCCTCAAGTAGATGGACTTTTTCTCTAAATCCTAAATGATTGTTGTAATTTTTCTAGATTAAAGTTACGTAATATGAGCAGGTTTACTTTGGTTTGGGTCTTTTTTGTTTTGTTTTGTTTTCTTTGGTTTGGGTCTTGAACATACACAAATCTTATCTTTTTTCCAGTTCCAAAAGAACTGTTATCTATCTTGGATTCCTGACACCTCTTTCTTCCATGTGACGACTTTCCTCTCCGTCTTCCACGTATTTATTATTATATCCTTCATTAATTGTTTGCTGCAGTTTTTTTTTTAATCACAATTTTTTGGCTTCTTTAATTGGTTTATTTATTTATTTATTTTCATCCATCTTTATCCTTTGGCCTGTGTGGGCCTCCCATCGCAGTGGCCTCTCTCATTGCAGAGCACCAGCTCTGAGCGCATGTGCTCCACAGCACTGGCAATGGATAGACTGGTCCAGCCGCTCTGCGACACATAGGATCTTCCCGGGCCTGGGATCAAACCGGTGCCCCTTGCACTGCAAGGCCGACTCTTTACCCACTGGACCACCAGGGAAGCCCTGTAGTTTTAAAATACATAGTTTTTTTCTCCAACATTAAAGCATTTTATTTATTTATTTTTATTGCAATATAATTGCTTTACAATGTTGTTTTAATTTCTGCTGTATAATGAAATGAATCAGCTATACATGTACATATAGCCCCTTCCTCTTGGACCTCCCTCCCATCCCCATCCCTCCCATCTAAGTCATCACAGAGCTCTGAGCTGAGCTCCCTGTGCTATCCAGTAGGTTCCCACTAGCCATCAGTTTTACGCAGGGTCGTGTATGTGTGTCAGTCCTAATCTCTCAGTTCCTTTCAGCCTCCCCTCCCGCTCTGTGTTCATGTGTCTATTCTCTATGACTGTGCCTCTAATCCTGCCCTAGGAATAGGTTTGTCTGTACCATTTTCCTCGAGTCTACATATTAAACCACTTATTTAAAGTTGCCTCTCTTTTTTGACCTTATTGTTCTTCTCATTGACTTTAAGATAGATGCTGTATTCATCCTTGATCCCTTTTCTCACTGACTTTCTCCCTAAGGTTTAGCTGTCACCTGTCCTCACTGTCCTTTTGACATTTATTTAATGCCCTGTTACCAGATACTAGGACCATTTTTAGTCTTTTTTAGGCCTAACCTCTTTCTTTTCTTTGTAGGACATTTTCCTTTCATGATTATCTGAACCATTATCCTGGTTCCGTTCCCTCGCAGTAGTCTTTTTTCCACTTTTGTCTGACTCTCCTTTTTCTTTTCATCTCTGAGCCCTCATCATGATTAATGTCCTCAAAGGTTCAGTCTCTAATTCTTTGCCTCTTAAGAACTCTCTGCTTATGTATGTAACTGTATGTATTCTTGCTTTTTTCTCCATGATGCCTGTATTAAACCTTCTTTACTCTCCTTAAACCTTTGGCTTTTCTCTCACTTTACTCTCAGCAAGTAATTGCACATACTATTTCAAAGAGAAAATAGAATCCATTAGAGGGCATATTAATAAGCATACAGACCCCCAAACCTGTAAATGTACCTGCTTCCTTATCTTTCTTTCCTCATCACCCATGGAAGAGCTGTCCCTCTTCCTGTCAAGAGCTAATTCCTCCAGCTCCATCTGGAGGCACATGCCTTCTCTTCCGCTTGGGGTTTGCTCTCTATCCTTCCTTCTTCTGTCTTCTCTACTAACTCCTTCCCACCAGTGTTTAAACAAGCTGCTTAGGTCTTTTCTGTCTTAAAACAAAACAAAACAAAACTTTTCTGGACCCATGTTCCTGTCCAGCTGCTACTCTGACGTCCATTTACCTACCTGGATGAACTTCTTGAAAGGACTGTCGGCAGTTACTATTTCCATTTGTTCTTTCTCATCAGCTTCTCAGTTCTCTGCTCATCCTTCAGCCTCGTCCATGCCACCCCACCCGCTCTTGCCCAGGTCCTACGGACCAGTAGACATTCAGGTCTTCACCTTATTTGACTGCTGACAGTGCATCAGCCACTGTTGACCATTCTTTTCTGTTTGAAAGGTTCTCTTCCTTTGACTCCCATGATTCCACATAACGTTGGGTATTTTCCTCTCTTCTCTTATCAGTGTTTATGACTTAAATGACTATCTGTGACAGAAGAGCACTGAGGGCTTCCCTGGTGGTCCAATGGGTAAGGACACCACCTTGCAGGGCAAGGGGTGCCGGTTCGATCCCTGGCCTGGGAAGATCCCACGTGCCGTGGAGCAGCTGGACCGATGTGTCCAATTACCGAGCCGGAGCTCTGGAGCGCATGCACCTAGAGCCAGTGCTCTGAGACAACAGACGCCACTGCGATGGGAGGCCCACACAGGCCAAAGAACAAACATGGATGAAAATGGAGAAATGAAAGACCAATAGAAGTGGCCCGCCTGCTCCCCTACCTCCCCACCCCAACCCCACCAAAATAAATAAATAAATAAATAAATCTTTAAAAAAAAAAAGAAGAGCACTGACTTTGAATGTGCTAGAACTGACCTGTTTTGGTTTAGTAGTGTTTGGGGCGTTTACAAAGCCTAATTTTAGCATAGCATGGTGATCTATAAAAGTCATTGAAAAAATAAAATAGAATTACTTATAGTAAAGGATTTGTGATATGGTATGGTAAGAAATAAATTTAATTTTAAAAACTTAACTGCTGTTCTTTCTGGGTTTTTTGGGCGGTGGGATAGGGAGGGAGGGGGGCGGACAGGCCACTTCTATTGGTCTTTCATTTATCTAATTTCATCCATCTTTGTTCTTTTTGGTCCGTGTGGGTCTCCCATCACGGTGGCCACTGTTGTCGCAGAGCACCGACTCTGGGCGCATGCGCTCCAGAGCTCCGGCTCGGTTATTGGACACATCGGTCCAGCCGCTCCGCGGCACGTGGGATCTTCCCAGACCAGGGATTGAACCGGCGCCCCTTGCACTGCAAGGCGGTGTCCTTACCCATTGGACTGCCAGGGAAGCCCCATCCTTTCTGTTTTAATTCCTACAATGCCTTTTATGAAGTGGGTGCTCAGAATGTATTGGATGAAACCTTTGAAAGTTTGTTACATTTTGTGCCACAAGTGCTCTATAAGTAATTTATATTTATTTTTAAAATTAGATGAGCCAAAAGAAAACTCAGAGTTCTCATACCCAGAGATAATCACTGTTAGCATTTTGGTATATATACATATTTACTTTAAAACTTTATTTATTCGTATAGATTTTTTTGGCCATGTCCTGCAGCTTATGGAACATTAGTTCCCCAATGAGCCCATGCCCTCTACAGTGAAAGTGTGAAATTCTAACCTCTAGACTGCCAGGGAATGTTCTCGTATAGATATTTAATTAATTTATGCTATACAGTATTTTATAACATTCTTCTACTATGAACATATGACTTCATAATATTTCTTGGTATGAGTTATAATCATACACTAAAGTTCCCTACTGGAAATTTAAGTTATTTTAAACTGTGCAGTAGTCTAAATCTACTCATTTACATGTGTGTGTGAGAGTGTGTGTGTGAGGGTGTTATATCTTTGTGAATTTGTTCAGTTATTTTCTTAGGATAAATTATTGAAGGTGGTATTTCCACATCATCATGTGTGGTTTTTTAAGCATTTATTAAGGTTTTGCTTAATATAGAAAAATATAAAGAGTGTAATTTAAAAGGCTCATTATTTAACCATTCAGATAGATCCTTTTTTAACATTAAAAACAACAGGGCTTCCCTGGTAGCTCAGTGGTAAAGAGCTTGCCTGCCAGTGCAGGAGACATGAGTTCGATCCCTGATTCAGGAAGATTCCACATGCTGCAGAACAACTATGCCCATGAGCCACAACTATGGAGCCTGTGCGGTAGAGCCTCGGAGCTGCAACTATTGAGCCCATGTGCCACAACTGTTGAAGCCTGTGTGCCCTAGAGCCCGAGTTCCACAGCAAGAGAAGTCACCACAACAAGAAGCTTGCGCACCTCAGCTAGAGAGTAGCCCCCACTCCCTGCAACTAGAGAAGAGCCTGTGGCAGCAGTGAAAAACCAGAATAGCCAAAAATAATAAATAAATAAATTAGAAAACAACAACAACAGCAACAGCAAATATATAGCCCCGGTTTTAAAAAAGGATCAAGCATTGAAAACCATGATAAAATGAAAAATAAAGAACTTACTCCCCTACTCCCACGTCCTCACTGATCCCACTGTTGGCAGTTTCTTCCATATCTACCATAGCTCATTAATTAAGCAGGACTTATAACATTCAGTCATGTGAAAATTGGGTGTTGGTATTAGAAGGATAATCAAAAACATTGTGTTTTAAAATATAGTCTGATCGTATAAAAAGCACAAGTGTGAAGATCATGAAACTTCATTGACGTAGCTAACCATATATTGAAGTGAGGATATCCAAATGATCATACGACTTCCTAACCACCTTCTTCTTCCACTTGGAGGAAGATAAGAGATCGTACCCCCCCATTTCAGAAAAGAGGACTCTGCAGGGTAGGAGTGTAACATCCAAACTTTTAACTGGTTCAGTTATTTCTAGAAAATATACATTTTTTTGTAGAGGTTCCCTACTGGAAATTTAAGTTATTTTAAACTGTGCAGTAGTCTAAATCTACTCATTTACATGTGTGTGTGAGAGTGTGTGTGTGAGGGTGTTATATCTTTGTGAATTTGTTCAGTTATTTTCTTAGGATAAATTATTGAAGGTGGTATTTCCACATCATCATGTGTGGTTTTTTAAGCATTTATTAAGGTTTTGCTTAATATAGAAAAATATAAAGAGTGTAATTTAAAAGGCTCATTATTTAACCATTCAGATAGATCCTTTTTTAACATTAAAAACAACAGGGCTTCCCTGGTAGCTCAGTGGTAAAGAGCTTGCCTGCCAGTGCAGGAGACATGAGTTCGATCCCTGATTCAGGAAGATTCCACATGCTGCAGAACAACTATGCCCATGAGCCACAACTATGGAGCCTGTGCGGTAGAGCCTCGGAGCTGCAACTATTGAGCCCATGTGCCACAACTGTTGAAGCCTGTGTGCCCTAGAGCCCGAGTTCCACAGCAAGAGAAGTCACCACAACAAGAAGCTTGCGCACCTCAGCTAGAGAGTAGCCCCCACTCCCTGCAACTAGAGAAGAGCCTGTGGCAGCAGTGAAAAACCAGAATAGCCAAAAATAATAAATAAATAAATTAGAAAACAACAACAACAGCAACAGCAAATATATAGCCCCGGTTTTAAAAAAGGATCAAGCATTGAAAACCATGATAAAATGAAAAATAAAGAACTTACTCCCCTACTCCCACGTCCTCACTGATCCCACTGTTGGCAGTTTCTTCCATATCTACCATAGCTCATTAATTAAGCAGGACTTATAACATTCAGTCATGTGAAAATTGGGTGTTGGTATTAGAAGGATAATCAAAAACATTGTGTTTTAAAATATAGTCTGATCGTATAAAAAGCACAAGTGTGAAGATCATGAAACTTCATTGACGTAGCTAACCATATATTGAAGTGAGGATATCCAAATGATCATACGACTTCCTAACCACCTTCTTCTTCCACTTGGAGGAAGATAAGAGATCTGTCCCACCCACCCCCATTTCAGAAAAGAGGACTCTGCAGGGTAGGAGTGTAACATCCAAACTCACATTATTGCGAGTTATGTATGGGAGGGTATGAATGTGTAGCCTTTTATAAATTCTGTAGAAAAGGAACCATAATTGAGAAATGTTTTTCTCCACTGTTTTGGGGACATCTTTCCATATCTGCACACACATCTCTACCTTATTCCTTTAATCCTTGTGTAATATTTAATCAGGATGTCCTTGTAACTGAATAGTTTGTGTATTAGACATAGAATCCAGGTAAGGGGCTGAAATGCCCAGGGTCCACTTGTCTGGCTGGCTGTGCCTTCCCACAGCGTCCTCTCTTCACTATGCTCTGACAGCCCTCACCAGGCCACCCCTCAGGCTGGCTAGCCCCTCGTTGTGCTGTAGCACTGACATCTCACAGAGCCTTTCCCTCTGTGGAGTCACCTCTTTACCCTGGGTGGGTCCCGACACTCCCAAGTCCTCCTGCTCAGATGCCTTCCTTACTCCTCCTGCTCTGGTGCTCTGGTCACCGGCCCTGCCACTGTGGCACCACAGCATCGGGCATGGATGCCTACCTCCATCTCTTCACCTAATGACTTCCAGCTAAATTATTCAGAAGAGAGGGGAAGAGCTGGTGATAATTTTTCATCTGCTAAGAACTTTGTTTCTGGATGATACTGTTGGGCCTAAGGGTTAATGTATTGCAGAACTAATACTTTTACATGTTTTAAATGGTAATTTGAAAAATAGGAGCTATGTTCAATAATCATATAAATACAGTATTACCCAATGGATGTATAATTTTAGAATGGGATTTGAAAACTTCAGAAATCTGTCATCTCGCTTTTTAAAATATAGTCTGATCGTATAAAAAGCACAAGTGTGAAGATCATGAAACTTCATTGACGTAGCTAACCATATATTGAAGTGAGGATATCCAAATGATCATACGACTTCCTAACCACCTTCTTCTTCCACTTGGAGGAAGATAAGAGATCTGTCCCACCCACCCCCATTTCAGAAAAGAGGACTCTGCAGGGTAGGAGTGTAACATCCAAACTCACATTATTGCGAGTTATGTATGGGAGGGTATGAATGTGTAGCCTTTTATAAATTCTGTAGAAAAGGAACCATAATTGAGAAATGTTTTTCTCCACTGTTTTGGGGACATCTTTCCATATCTGCACACACATCTCTACCTTATTCCTTTAATCCTTGTGTAATATTTAATCAGGATGTCCTTGTAACTGAATAGTTTGTGTATTAGACATAGAATCCAGGTAAGGGGCTGAAATGCCCAGGGTCCACTTGTCTGGCTGGCTGTGCCTTCCCACAGCGTCCTCTCTTCACTATGCTCTGACAGCCCTCACCAGGCCACCCCTCAGGCTGGCTAGCCCCTCGTTGTGCTGTAGCACTGACATCTCACAGAGCCTTTCCCTCTGTGGAGTCACCTCTTTACCCTGGGTGGGTCCCGACACTCCCAAGTCCTCCTGCTCAGATGCCTTCCTTACTCCTCCTGCTCTGGTGCTCTGGTCACCGGCCCTGCCACTGTGGCACCACAGCATCGGGCATGGATGCCTACCTCCATCTCTTCACCTAATGACTTCCAGCTAAATTATTCAGAAGAGAGGGGAAGAGCTGGTGATAATTTTTCATCTGCTAAGAACTTTGTTTCTGGATGATACTGTTGGGCCTAAGGGTTAATGTATTGCAGAACTAATACTTTTACATGTTTTAAATGGTAATTTGAAAAATAGGAGCTATGTTCAATAATCATATAAATACAGTATTACCCAATGGATGTATAATTTTAGAATGGGATTTGAAAACTTCAGAAATCTGTCATCTCGCTTTTTAAAAAACTTTAGTATGAAATGGGAAGTTACACTGTATGATGGATATAAATCTGTGCTTTTAGGAGATTTTGTTATGTTTCAGTCCCCTCCCCCCCTTTTTTTCTTTTAGCCACTTCTATTGATCTTTCATTTATCTTTTTTTTTTTTTTAATATTTATTTCTTTATTTGAAAGTTTTTACAGAGCTTTGTTGTTCACAGACATGCACGTTCCATCATTTATCTTTGTTCTTTGGCCTGTATGGGCCTCCCATCACAGTGGCCTCTCTCGTTGCAGAGCACTGGCTCTGGATGCATGTGTTCCAGAGCTCCTGCTCCGTAGCTGGACACATCAGTCCAGCCGCTCCGCGGCACATGGGATCTTCCCAGGCCAGGGATTGATCTGGCACCCCTTGCCCTGCAAGGCAGTGTCCTTACCCACTGGGCCACCAGGGAAGCCCTGTTATGTTTCAATTTTAAACCTTTAAAAGTAATCTTTTTATACATTCCTAAAAAGAAAAGCAGGATACAATTATTTATACATTATAATTGCAACTATATAAAAATATCTTGTGAAATAAGACAGGAAAGGAAATATACCAAAATATACCAGTGATTATGCTGGATGTAATAGGCTTATAGATATTTCCCCCCTGTTTTCTATATCTTCAAGATTTCTGAAAAGTAGTAGTAGTACTTTATGACTTTTAAAAATTGCTCCTTTTCAGTGTCTTTTTAGTTTTTGGAAATTTGTTTCAACCATTGTATACTCTAGGAAGTAAAAATTTTTATTTGATTTTCCAGTGTCTTGCTAAGAACTTAACCAAGTTTGAGTTTGTGATTTAAAAGCTAGGTTATTTTAAGTGTTTATTTGCAAAAATGAACAGTTCTAATTTGGGGCAGTTGTTTCTTATATTAGAGATTTTTTTTTAAGGTTAATTAGATCAGACTTGTTATGATAAATTTCATTTAGAAGTTATACAGATGGTCAACAAGCCCATGAAAAGTTGCTTAATATCACTGATCATCAGGGAAATACAGCTCAGAACCACAGTAAGCTATCCCCTCATACCTATAAAAAATAACAAGCACTGGCAAAGATGTAGCAAATGGAACCCTTGTGTGCTGTTGGTAATAAAGTAAATTGGTACAGCCTCTATGGAAAATAGTGTGCAGAGTACTCAAACCATTAAAAATAAAACCACCATATGATCTAGCAGGTCCACTTGTGGGTACTTTTCTGAAGAAAATGAAAACATTGATTTGAAAAGATACCTGCACCCCCCTCTTCATTGCTACATTGTTTGCAATAGTGAAGATATGGAAACAACCAAAGTGTTCATTAATAGATGAATGGGTAAAGAAGATGTGGTATATACATATACATTGAAAGATTAGTCATTAAAAAGAATAAAGTTCTACCACATGGATAGATCTTGAGGCATTCTGCTAAGTGATGCAAGTCGGACAGAGAAAGACAAATATCGTGTGATCATGGTTATATGTGGAATCTAAGTAACAAATGAAACGCAAGCTCATAGATAAAAAAAGAGGATGCAGTGTCCTTACCCACTGGGCCACCAGGGAAGCCCTGTTATGTTTCAATTTTAAACCTTTAAAAGTAATCTTTTATACATTCCTAAAAAGAAAAGCAGGATACAATTATTTATACATTATAATTGCAACTATATAAAATATCTTGTGAAATAAGACAGGAAAGGAAATATACCAAAATATACCAGTGATTATGCTGGATGTAATAGGCTTATAGATATTTCCCCCCTGTTTTCTATATCTTCAAGATTTCTGAAAAGTAGTAGTAGTACTTTATGACTTTTAAAAATTGCTCCTTTTCAGTGTCTTTTTAGTTTTTGGAAATTTGTTTCAACCATTGTATACTCTAGGAAGTAAAAATTTTTATTTGATTTTCCAGTGTCTTGCTAAGAACTTAACCAAGTTTGAGTTTGTGATTTAAAAGCTAGGTTATTTTAAGTGTTTATTTGCAAAAATGAACAGTTCTAATTTGGGGCAGTTGTTTCTTATATTAGAGATTTTTTTTTAAGGTTAATTAGATCAGACTTGTTATGATAAATTTCATTTAGAAGTTATACAGATGGTCAACAAGCCCATGAAAAGTTGCTTAATATCACTGATCATCAGGGAAATACAGCTCAGAACCACAGTAAGCTATCCCCTCATACCTATAAAAAATAACAAGCACTGGCAAAGATGTAGCAAATGGAACCCTTGTGTGCTGTTGGTAATAAAGTAAATTGGTACAGCCTCTATGGAAAATAGTGTGCAGAGTACTCAAACCATTAAAAATAAAACCACCATATGATCTAGCAGGTCCACTTGTGGGTACTTTTCTGAAGAAAATGAAAACATTGATTTGAAAAGATACCTGCACCCCCCTCTTCATTGCTACATTGTTTGCAATAGTGAAGATATGGAAACAACCAAAGTGTTCATTAATAGATGAATGGGTAAAGAAGATGTGGTATATACATATACATTGAAAGATTAGTCATTAAAAAGAATAAAGTTCTACCACATGGATAGATCTTGAGGCATTCTGCTAAGTGATGCAAGTCGGACAGAGAAAGACAAATATCGTGTGATCATGGTTATATGTGGAATCTAAGTAACAAATGAAACGCAAGCTCATAGATACAGAGAACAGATTAGTGGTTATGAGAGAGAGGGATGGTGGGCAAAATGGGGGAAGGGCTCAAAAGGTACTTACAGACTTCCAGGTGTAAAATAAGTAAGTGATGGGGAGGTCCTGCACAGCCTGATGAATAGAGTTAGTAATACTGATTGCATATTTGAAAGTAGCTAAGAGAGTAACTTGTTAAAGTCCTCATCACAAGAAAAGATATTTAAAAATTTTTAACTATACATGTGGATGAATGTTAAAGACTTATTACGGGATCTTTTCAAATGATAGAAGTAGCAAATCATTGTGCATCTGAAACTAATATACTGTAATTTATGTGCCAGTCTTAAAAAAAGGTAAACTTCATTCAATTATGCACATAGTTGCATTGCATTAATGTCATGAAATTCTAAATTTTCATGTTATTAAAGTTCATCGTATATATATTTTTCCACATTGTGGCATTTTGTAAAACTTTCTATTCTGGCTGAAATATTTGACTATAGTACCTAAATACCCTTTAAAATTTAGCTTGGAGCCATCTCTTTTCTTACCCTGCAGCCAGGAGTTGGTACTTGTCCTGTCCCTTCTACTTCAGGATACATGTTAAAGCCCTCTGGAGGTTTCAGTTCCTTGGCTTGAGGTGGGCAGGAAGTATCTCCCCCTTTTCCCTTAGGGGCCAGAGAAACATATGCCACCTCGTTTCTTTTTTTTTTTTTTAAAGCCCTTTCTGTTGTCCTTTGAAATCATTTATAACTAAAGAATTGAAGTTCTTCTCATATCATCTTCACAAGGGTAGTGAACTGATGTCAGCAGAGCCAGGCTTTGGCCACCCTACTTTTAAGCCTTGCACTTCTCTTTAGAATAGGGAAGTATTTACTGCTATTGTTTTGATTTGGAACTTTGAGGCCCCTGCTGAAACTCAGAGAGGACAGGAAGAGTTGCATTTGACATCCTGTTATATTAGCTGATATTATTGTTATGTCTACCCAGAAAAGCAAGTAACATAAAGTCTTTAAATGCACAAGCTTTGGAGTAAAGCAGAACTAAGCTTTTATTACCTTGGGTAACCTTTTAATACTTGACCTGTTCAGTCTCAGCTTCCTCATACACAAAATGGAGGTGAAAATGACTTTCAGAGTTTTGAAAATTAAATATAATCATAAAAATTAACAGGCAGAAATAAACCTGAAAAAAATAATGAAAATAGGTACTAAGCACAGTGTTCAGCACATGTAATCACTTAATAAATAATGATTATTGATATTTAAACTATCACACTACTATATAAATGTATCTTTCTGTACCTCCTGGATTTTTCCTGTGTGTTTTCTTGCTGAAAATATTTAAACATTTAGATTTAAACATTAAACCCAACATTATCATTAGGTTGTACTGCAGATCAAAAATAAGTAAGAACATAATTAGACTGAGAGAACTGCTTTGACCTCAGCCATGCGACTAGGTAACATTAAATACTTGCCTGTTAAATTATAGCCTTATTTATGGAAGAGGGACATTTATGTAGATAATGAACCATATCATTAGATTATTTAAAAACTATTTTTTAAACTTAGGTTATATGTTTTCCAGTTTTTAAAAATATCTTTACAAATTTATTTTTCTTGCATAAATTTAGTTGAATATCTTCAGGAGCCATCTCTTTTCTTACCCTGCAGCCAGGAGTTGGTACTTGTCCTGTCCCTTCTACTTCAGGATACATGTTAAAGCCCTCTGGAGGTTTCAGTTCCTTGGCTTGAGGTGGGCAGGAAGTATCTCCCCCTTTTCCCTTAGGGGCCAGAGAAACATATGCCACCTCGTTTCTTTTTTTTTTTTTTAAAGCCCTTTCTGTTGTCCTTTGAAATCATTTATAACTAAAGAATTGAAGTTCTTCTCATATCATCTTCACAAGGGTAGTGAACTGATGTCAGCAGAGCCAGGCTTTGGCCACCCTACTTTTAAGCCTTGCACTTCTCTTTAGAATAGGGAAGTATTTACTGCTATTGTTTTGATTTGGAACTTTGAGGCCCCTGCTGAAACTCAGAGAGGACAGGAAGAGTTGCATTTGACATCCTGTTATATTAGCTGATATTATTGTTATGTCTACCCAGAAAAGCAAGTAACATAAAGTCTTTAAATGCACAAGCTTTGGAGTAAAGCAGAACTAAGCTTTTATTACCTTGGGTAACCTTTTAATACTTGACCTGTTCAGTCTCAGCTTCCTCATACACAAAATGGAGGTGAAAATGACTTTCAGAGTTTTGAAAATTAAATATAATCATAAAAATTAACAGGCAGAAATAAACCTGAAAAAAATAATGAAAATAGGTACTAAGCACAGTGTTCAGCACATGTAATCACTTAATAAATAATGATTATTGATATTTAAACTATCACACTACTATATAAATGTATCTTTCTGTACCTCCTGGATTTTTCCTGTGTGTTTTCTTGCTGAAAATATTTAAACATTTAGATTTAAACATTAAACCCAACATTATCATTAGGTTGTACTGCAGATCAAAAATAAGTAAGAACATAATTAGACTGAGAGAACTGCTTTGACCTCAGCCATGCGACTAGGTAACATTAAATACTTGCCTGTTAAATTATAGCCTTATTTATGGAAGAGGGACATTTATGTAGATAATGAACCATATCATTAGATTATTTAAAAACTATTTTTTAAACTTAGGTTATATGTTTTCCAGTTTTTAAAAATATCTTTACAAATTTATTTTTCTTGCATAAATTTAGTTGAATATCTTCAGAACACTGGTATTTAATGAAGCCTTATAGGCTTACTGCATTATGCTGTTCTCTTACTCAGTATAATTATTATTTTTCAGTTCAAGGATGTGATTTAATCCATGTATTGATTAGCATATATGTTGTAAGAGTGGTTCTACTATAAGAAAATTAGTTTTTCTGTAATTCCTGGTACAATCTTGGCTAACCTGGTGGCTCAGTGATAAAGAACCTGCCTGCCAATGCAAAAGACGTGAGTTGGATCCCTGGGTAGGGAAGATCCCCTGGAGAAGGAAACGGCAACCTACTCCACTATTCTTTCCTGGGAAATCCTATGGACAGATGAGCCTCGTGGGCTATAGTCCATGGGGTTTCCAAAGAGTCGGACATGATTTAGTAACTAAACAACAGCAACAGCAAAAAAACTTCATGGTATAAGAAGCTGGTTTGCGAAGTTTTCAGCTTCCAGTTTCTCCAGTGGACCATATAGCTTTTGGGGACTATTTATAGAATTTTGGGCAACCTGGTTACTTTAGCAGATCCCTGAATATCCTCGGGTTCCTTTGTGAAATAGCATTAAAGCTAATGCGTATATAAGTTGGAATAGCTTACTCTGTACTCATGGTCTGCTGGGGGTGTGCAAGATGATATATTAGGATGATAAAAGAGCATTAGAGTTGTTATTTGTATTTGTTTTCACCTTAAAAAGTAATGTTAAAAAATACAAAAGTAATAAGTTTGGCTTTGTCCAATATTAAGTATACAGATTGACACTGGTGCCTCCAGTCTTAAGAGATTTTTATCTAAGGCATTAATCCAAGGGGAAGGTGGTCATTCCCCAACAAAAAGGATTTGACAGTGATATCCTCACTTGTCTTTAGCTATTGTTCATTTTTAGTTATTACACACAATAACAACCATGTATCCAATTTATATACGTCCAAATAAGTGGATTTAGAAACTATATTTTAAATGATAGGGTCATTACAGTCCATGGACATAAGAGGGGCATTGGCATGGAGTTGCCGAACTTAAAATGACATACAATTTTCCTTTATCATTAAGAAGGGTTCAGAAGTCCTTGGTTTTCTGTGATGAGTGGTTATCATCAAAAAAAGTAAATATAAACACATTTAATGTGTTGCTTAAAGATAAAAGTTAATGATTACTGAGAAATCGATTGTTTTCCAAAGAAACTCATGATTTAGACAGGGAACTCTGGTCACTGAAAGTGTTCCCATTGCAATTTATTGTTGCCCAAGACAAAGCATGTGTGTCATCTATAAAACTCTCATATCTACACACCTAACACTCTTGGAAACAATTTTCTAATCTTTTTGAAATCTTTCAAAGTAGTCTCAGGGGGATTTATCAGTTTGTTCAAAATTTAAATAGTATAATATTCTCCAATTAGTTTGCAGGTATGATTGACAAACACTGAAGAAGATGGAGCTATACTGATCAGATTTCAACAGAAATGATGGCTTAATTGGTGAATGAAATTGACCAATGGTTATTTTTATTCTGTCAATGAAGCTCCTCTTTTTTGGGGGGCGGGGGAGGGTCAGGTAGGGGAGGGAGGGGGCTGGGCGGGCCACTTCTATTGATCTTTCATTTATCTATTTTCATCCATCTTTGTTCTTTGGCCTGTGTGGGCCTCCCATCGCAGTGGCCTCTGTTGTCTCAGAGCACCGGCTCTGGGCACATGCACTCTAGAGCTCCGGCTTGGTAATTGGACACATCGGTCCAGCTGCTCCGCGGCACGTGGGATCTTCCCAGGCCAAGGATCGAACCGGCGCCCCTTGCACTGCAAGGTGGTGTCCTTACCCACTGGACCACCAGGGAAGCCCCCAGTGAAGCTCCTCTTTCATTGGCTCTATGTATTGTGGGGAGTTGATCCTGTTCATTGATTGTGGCCCTTTATGTGAGTCAGATCAGGCTGCCATAAAAAGTACCACAGAATGAATGGCTTAAGCAGCAGAAATTTATCTTCTCACACTTTTGGAGACTAAGTCTGAGATTAAGTGTTGGAAATGAATGGTTTCTTCTGAGGTCTCTCTCTTTGGCTTTATATCCATAGATGACTGTCTTTTCCCTGTGTCTTCACACAGTCTTCTCTCTGTACCTGTCTATGTCCACATTTCCTTTACTTATAAAGACTCCAGTCATATTGGATTAAGACCCACTCTAGTGACTTCATTTTAACTTTACCTTTTTAAAAAGGCTGTCTCTCCAAATACATTCTCTCCTTTTAAAGGCTCTCTTTCCAAATTTAGTGCCATATGAGGCCCTGGAGGTTGGGACACCAGCATGCGAATTGGGACATAATTCAGCTTGTAGTCCCCTCAAAACAGGAATTGAAATAAACTGAATTTAGAACTGGATCTTAGAACTGCCGTTTCAAAGGAAAAATATGATTAACATAGTACTTTTGCTAATATTTGTAATTAATCATATTTTATGAGAGTGATATGGTTATTTTGCCCTCTTCTTATGTGTTTAATTTCTAAGTAAACTAATAGAATGATTTTTGAAATACCTAATACCTTTAAAGTTTATATTTTTGTGTACTGTATAATATGCATGATGTATTATAGTTGTGTAGGTCTGTAATTTATAAATATACATAAACCATTCTTTTTGTTCATAGCAGTTTAGATTCAAAATTTAAAGACCCCTGACTTAGATATTTCCCCCTTTTAAAATGTTTGTCAAGGGGTTTCCCTGGTGGTCCAGTGGGTAAAGAACTCACCTTGCAGTGCAAGGGGCACCAGTTTGATCCCTGGCCTGGGAAGATCCCACTTGCCACTGAGTGACTGGACCGGTGTGTCCAATTACGAGCCAGTGCTCTGGAGAGCGTGTGCCAAGAGCCAGTGATATGCAGCAAGAGAGGCCACTGCAATGGGAGGCCCACACAGGCCAAAGAATAAAGATGGATGAAAATAAATAAAAAATCAATAAAAGAGGCCAAAATTAAAAAAAAAATGTCTATCATGAACGTAAAATGTAACATGTTATTAATAATAGCAGGAGTTTTGGAGTTCAAATTCTAGTTTTCCTGTTATAATAACATATATGACCTTACAAAGTTATCTAACCTTGCTAAGCCTCAGTTTCCTCATCTAGAAAATGAAGATACCTTTCTCTAAGGATTATTGTAAGGATTAGATGACTGTCTTTTCCCTGTGTCTTCACACAGTCTTCTCTCTGTACCTGTCTATGTCCACATTTCCTTTACTTATAAAGACTCCAGTCATATTGGATTAAGACCCACTCTAGTGACTTCATTTTAACTTTACCTTTTTAAAAAGGCTGTCTCTCCAAATACATTCTCTCCTTTTAAAGGCTCTCTTTCCAAATTTAGTGCCATATGAGGCCCTGGAGGTTGGGACACCAGCATGCAATTGGGACATAATTCAGCTTGTAGTCCCCTCAAAACAGGAATTGAAATAAACTGAATTTAGAACTGGATCTTAGAACTGCCGTTTCAAAGGAAAAATATGATTAACATAGTACTTTTGCTAATATTTGTAATTAATCATATTTTATGAGAGTGATATGGTTATTTTGCCCTCTTCTTATGTGTTTAATTTCTAAGTAAACTAATAGAATGATTTTTGAAATACCTAATACCTTTAAAGTTTATATTTTTGTGTACTGTATAATATGCATGATGTATTATAGTTGTGTAGGTCTGTAATTTATAAATATACATAAACCATTCTTTTTGTTCATAGCAGTTTAGATTCAAAATTTAAAGACCCCTGACTTAGATATTTCCCCCTTTTAAAATGTTTGTCAAGGGGTTTCCCTGGTGGTCCAGTGGGTAAAGAACTCACCTTGCAGTGCAAGGGGCACCAGTTTGATCCCTGGCCTGGGAAGATCCCACTTGCCACTGAGTGACTGGACCGGTGTGTCCAATTACGAGCCAGTGCTCTGGAGAGCGTGTGCCAAGAGCCAGTGATATGCAGCAAGAGAGGCCACTGCAATGGGAGGCCCACACAGGCCAAAGAATAAAGATGGATGAAAATAAATAAAAAATCAATAAAAGAGGCCAAAATTAAAAAAAAAATGTCTATCATGAACGTAAAATGTAACATGTTATTAATAATAGCAGGAGTTTTGGAGTTCAAATTCTAGTTTTCCCTGTTATAATAACATATATGACCTTACAAAGTTATCTAACCTTGCTAAGCCTCAGTTTCCTCATCTAGAAAATGAAGATACCTTTCTCTAAGGATTATTGTAAGGATTAAATGAGATTATGCATGTAGTCCTGGCAAATAGAAATATACAGAAAAGCCATTATTGTGGTCCTTATAATTATTTAAGTAAGTTGTTTTTGGTGTTATTCATTTTTTTAAGGGATTCCCTGTTGACTCAGCAGTTAAGAATTCGCCTGCAGTGTAGGAGCCGCAGGAGACATGAGTTTGATCCCTGGGTCAGGAAGATCCCCTGGAGGAAAGCATGGCGACCCACCCCAGTGGTCTTATCTTTAGAATCCCATGGACAGAGGAGCCTGATCGCCTACAGTCCATAGCTTTGCAGAGTTAGTTATGACTGAAACAACTTAGCACGCACACACATTTATCTTTAAAGTATTCTAAGGTGATTTCCTTTTCTACAAATGGGCAAGTTCAAATTCTTAGAGGCCCTTAAGGTAATAGGCATTGCTATCATAAACCTTTCCTTATATATTCTTATAGTCAGGATTTAGTCATTCATGTAACAGGTATTTACTGAGGGGTTACTGTCTGGTGCATAGTCTTCTAGGTGCTGTGAATATAGTACTGAAAAAGCTCATGTTCCAATAGGGGAGACAAGCAAATAAGCAAATAGTGGAATTTCAGGTAAACGATAAGCTCTGTGGAGAAAATACAGCAGGGTGAAGACATGGAGAAACATGTGGGGAAAGAAGCCTTATTTGAGATAAGATACACAGGGAAGATGAAAACTGAGTAGAAATTGAACAATGAGAGGAGAAATGAAGGTGGCATGGATTAATGTGGTAGCAGTGAAGATGGTAAATGGTTGGAGTTAAAGATATGTTTGAAGGAGGAGTCAGTTAAGAGTTACCATGTGCCCTAGTAAGTTTGGGCTGCTATATAAAAAATATCATAGACTGGGTGGCTTGAACAACTACAATTTAGTTCCCACAGTTCAGGAGGCTTGGAAGTGCAAGATCATGGTGCCATCCAATCTCGTTCCTGCTGACAGTCCTCTTCCTGGTTTATAATTGGCTCTCTTCTCATTGTAACCTCCCAGAGTGGAGAGATCGTCTTTACCTTTTCTTTTTTTGTAAGGACACTAATCTCATTCATGAGGGCTTCATCCTCCCAAAGTCCCACCTCCAAATACCATCATAATGGCAATTAGGGCTTCAACATGGGAATTTGGGGGGAACATGAACATTCAGTCCATAATACCATTGGGTTCAAGATAATTCCTAACACCACACAACTGTGCCAAATAAAACCTGCAGTAGGACCCAGTAAAATCAGTGAAGAGTAAAGAGGAATTATAATTATTTGGAAGTTTTTTGAATAATGTGGATAACCAACTGTATAACACTATCAGAAAAGTTAAGTATTATTCTAAGTCTTTGGCTGTGCCTCAAAATTCTGAATATAATCTGCATTAAACCAACTATCATTTTTATTCTTTCACTTAAAAAATAAATTTCAAAAATTCCCATGCCAGATATCTCAACAGAGTTGATAGAATTGTTAAAACTCAGGTTTTTTTGAAAAATCATATTTCTTGCTGTGCTGTTAGCCAGAATGACTGCTTGAGGTGTTTGTCTATTATTAGTAATATTGGGGTTTTCTACATTTTTTTGCTATTTTGGGAATCATTTTTGGTTACCTATGAGGCTGTTTCCTCTGATAGGAGTGAGATGAAAGGCTGGTATCCTGTATGTGTTTGCTTTGAAGATTTGCTGTTCAAGAAACAGCAAAATAGTAAAAAGTCTTGAAAGGCAGAAGCCAGTCTGCCACTTAATTTTTTTTCCTTTGTTGCTTTATTCCTTTATCATTTGCTTTAAATATTTCTTGCTAAATTTAATGACAAATTTTAGGTAAGTTTTTTCCTTGTGGGTTTTACTGAAAATTTATCTTGAGGCTTTACAAATTAAATGCTATTTAATATTTTGATTAAATATGCTTAATAGAAATTCCAAAAAAGCAAATGCCATGAGCAGTTCAAATTCCTGCCGGTCGTCCTGAGCAGATTTTATTGTATTCAATTTTTCTCTGATCCAGGCATGTCTTAGCATCCTCTGCTGTAACAAGTCCAGGAGTGACATTTTGAGATTAAGGTTCGTGTTAGGTCTTTCAGGACAGCATTGCAGGGCCTTCCCCGGTGGTGCAGTGTATAAGAATTGGCCTGCCAGTGCAGGGCATATGGGTTCAATCCCTGGTCCAGGAAGATCCCCCATGCTGTGGAGCAACTCAGCCTGTACGCCACAACTATTAAGCCCATGTGTCCTAAATAAATAAATATTAAAAAAAAAAGAAAAAAAAGAAAAAGCATTGCAGAAACATTGACTCCTCTTGGCTATTAATGCTATCTCTTTTCATTTTCATCCCTGAGTTTCCTTTTTTCCTAAATATACCCAGCAAGAATGATTCCAGAATATTAAGATTCTTGAGGTCATGGAACAATATAAAGAAGTATTTGTTGTAAGGAGTATTCAAAATTGGGAAACAATGACAGAATACTGTTAAGTGTAATAGGAGCACACAGAAAGCGTGATTAACTCTGGGTAAGGGGCTAGGAAGATCTCAGAGGAGAAGCTTTGAACTGGTCTTAAAAGTACATTGTCTGTTCATGTAGTTTCAGGTGAACAGGAAGGGACTCAGCCATGCATATACACATACCCATTTTACCCTGGACTCCCCTCCCATCTAGGCTTTCAGATAACTTGGTCAGTTCTTAAAAACTGCTTGGTTCTTTGAAGGTATGTGTTGATAATCGCCTTAGTAGATTCTGGAGCACCAGCGAAAGATTTTAACTGGTTTGCGACTTGATCATATCTAAGTTTTAGAAATAGCACCTTGGCAACAGTCTTGGAAGAGGATTGACATTGGAGGAAGGTGGGCAATAGAGAGGGCTACATTACAGTAGTTCTAGGGTATAAATTAAGGTGATTGTAATGGTGATAGAAATCAGGAGAGGTTAAAAAAGAAATGAAGAGAGGCATTCAGGAGATTAGATGGGCAAGAATATGTACTGATTCCCACACACATACAATGTTTAAGTAAGTTGTGACAGTAATGTTATATACATTACTGGGCACTTATGTTGAACAGGACACTTTGTATTAGTATATTATTTCATTTGATCCTTCCAGTAACTCTGATGGTAAATTTATTCCTTTGCAATAGATTAAGGCTGGATTGGTTACGAGTACAAAGCCATTCTACAAAGTAAGTAGTAGAGAATTTAAATCCAGGTGTCTGCCTCCAAAGCCCTCCCTCTTTGTACCATATAAATGAAATGTTATAGTCTCCACCTGCGTTTTATGACATACCTGGTTCTGTGCTTTATTTCATTGATTGCTGAGTTAAAAGCTGTTTATTCTGTTCACCTAGGAATAGCTTTCCTACATGGAGAGAATATGCTTGGCTCTTTCCTCCAGTATTTTTTTTTTTTTTTTTTTTGCCTCTAAGTCATCTTTTTTATTTTTTATCCATCTTTATTCTTTGGCATGTGTGGGCCTCCCATTGCAGTGGCCTCTCTTGTTGCAGAGCAACAATTCTGGGCGTATGTGCTCCAGAGTGCTGGCTCACAATTGGACACACCGGCCCAGCCATTCCTTGGTATTTGGGATCTTCCTGGGCCAGGGATTGAACCAGTGCCTGTTGCACTGCAAGGCAGACTCCCCACCCACTGGACCACCAGGGAAGCCCTCCTCCAGTCTTAAAAAGAGATTTTGAAAAGATTTTTTTAAGGAAGCGAAATATAAAAGGATCATATTTTCTCTTCAGAATCTTTCTTTGCACTCTTAAGCTAGTAATAGGAATAACAACAATTGAATTACAGTATATAGGTACAGAAACTGGCTTTAATAAAAAATCAAAGGCTGTTATTAAAATATCTGACTGTGTTTTAATCTCCTCTAACAGCAATTGCCTATTGTGATAATTTTGAGTTTTGTGTATTTTTACAGGGATTTATTTTGTTCTGTGTTGGTATGTAAAAGCCCTTGGGTTTCTGAAAAGTTTCAGTACATGAAGTTGATCTAGCGTTAGACTGTTTTCTTTACATATTGATGTCCTCATATCCTTTCTCTGAAGTTGTGCATCATACTGACATGGACGTCATTGTCTCTAGAACAGAAACTTTCCAAAATTTTTGATCACATCTCTCCATGATAAATACATTTATAAATACACACACACACACACATCTGAAATAAACATCTCTGAAGCAGTATTTTCCGTTATTTGCATGCAGTGTTTTCTGACTTTTTTCTATTTCACTAAAAACACTTTATGACTTTCTCTTCTAATTAGGGTTAGAAGGACTCGAAAAACTTTTGCTCCTATAGTATCAAGAAAATCCTGGACAGAAGAAAAATCATGTATTTCTCTGGGGCTTCACTGTTGGCTCAGATGGCAAAGAATCTGCCTGAAATACAGAGGACCTGGGTTCAATCCTTGGGTCGGGATGATCCCCTGGAGAAGGGAATGGCTACAAACTCCAGTATTCTCGCCTGGAGAATTTCATGCACAGAGGAGCCTGGTAGGGGTTTGCAGAGTAGGGCACTACTGAGTAACTAACACCCTTGGAGAAAGAAGGGCATATCAGTGAACACAAAGAAACTTTGATGAACTGAATTCCAAAGTGAGTTTGTTTATAAGTGAGTGGAAAACTACAGCAACTTTCACATCTGGGACAAGCGTGTGGCTTGGACACAGGCAGCCCTGACACAGCAGCTTTACAGAGTCAAGAGGAAATCTGCCAACCCTTCATTAACTGTATGGACTCTTGGAATAGAAACGTAGATTGAAATTTGGGAGAATACCAAATGCAAAAATAAACGAGTTGGCCCAACGATTATCTGCTGTGTTTGCCATCTTCAAATTTGTATCTTTAGTCTTATCTCTTTACTAAAATAAGCCACCCTTATGACACCAACAGTGATTCTGTTTTCATTTGGCTGTGTTCCTTCTCCTGTCTGAGTAATTGGAATCCTTTTGACATCTAACGACAGTCATTCTAGCACTAAACCTGAAGCTGATATTTAAAGAGTAAGCATCTATACCCAAGACCCTTTTTTTCCCCCTAGGACAAAGAAATAGCTAAAAGCTTAAATTTGCAGTGAATAGTATAATATTCTTGGAAACTAAGTGCATCTATGAGAAAGAAATGTCATATTATTTACATACTTGAGAACATAGTTGTATGACAATTTGTTTAAGATTTCCTGATAAAAATCTGTTGTTCAGAGAAAAGTAATAATGATCCTACAGAATTTAGGCTTGAATACAAAGAATGATTAAAAAAAAGAATTCTTTTTATTTGTTTATTTATTTTTTTTCCCACTATGTTTTCACTGCTGCTGCAGGCTTCTTTTCTAGTTGCAGGGAGTGGGGGCTACTCTCTAGTTGAGGTGAGCAGGCTTCTTGTTGCAGTGACTTCTCTTGTGGAACTCGGACTCTAGGGCACACGGGCTTCAATAGTAGCGGCACATGGGCTCAACAGTTGTGGCTCCAAGGCTCTAGAGCACAGGCTCCATAGATGTGGCTCATGGGCTTAGTTGCTCTGCAGCATGTGGGATCTTCCTGGATCAGGGATTGAACTCGTGTCTCCTGCATTGGCAGGCAAACTCGTTACCACAGAGCTACCCGGGAAACCCCCAAAGAATGATTTTTGTTTAGAGTTATTAGCATATGTTATTCAGCATACATTCACTGCTTCCAAAAGTTCTAAAATTCATTACACATATATGGGTCTGACATTCATTACAAATAAGAACCCTTGTTAAATCCAAAGCTTCCTTTGCATCCGAGCAGTAAGTCTTGTATGAAAATTGAATAGAAGGTAATTTCAGTGAAAGTTAAATTGTCCCTAAAGTGAAATTCACTGTATTGGGGTTTTGTTTAGTAACAAATTTAACACTATTTAATTAAAGGATTGTCACTTTATTATCAAGGATACGGGAGACCAGTAACACCCGCTTTAAGGGGCATTAGCTTCAAAAAGGTGACCTTCTGTTTTTAAATTTGATATTGGTACTGTTTTCCCTTAAAGCACTCAGATTCAGGAGGTTAAGTCTTGGCTTTTTTTTTTCTTTTTCTGTAATGGCAAACAATTAGAGAGCTTCAGTGTCTGGCTTTGGCAGAGGAAAATGGGTTGAAATGAACTAAACCCTCAAGTTTCTTTTTTTATAGTAGCTGTGATATAGAAGAAAACCTTGGGTTTTGTGACCTGGGCAAGTCATTTATCTTCTCTGAGCATGAGTGTCCTCAGCTATAAATATTTCTGAAACTTGTTTCATATTATTTACATACTTGAGAACATAGTTGTATGACAATTTGTTTAAGATTTCCTGATAAAAATCTGTTGTTCAGAGAAAAGTAATAATGATCCTACAGCATTTAGGCTTGAATACAAAGAATGATTAAAAAAAAGAATTCTTTTACTTTGTTTATTTATTTTTTTTCCCACTATGTTTTCACTGCTGCTGCAGGCTTCTTTTCTAGTTGCAGGGAGTGGGGGCTACTCTCTAGTTGAGGTGAGCAGGCTTCTTGTTGCAGTGACTTCTCTTGTGGAACTCGGACTCTAGGGCACACGGGCTTCAATAGTAGCGGCACATGGGCTCAACAGTTGTGGCTCCAAGGCTCTAGAGCACAGGCTCCATAGATGTGGCTCATGGGCTTAGTTGCTCTGCAGCATGTGGGATCTTCCTGGATCAGGGATTGAACTCGTGTCTCCTGCATTGGCAGGCAAACTCGTTACCACAGAGCTACCCGGGAAACCCCCAAAGAATGATTTTTGTTTAGAGTTATTAGCATATGTTATTCAGCATACATTCACTGCTTCCAAAAGTTCTAAAATTCATTACACATATATGGGTCTGACATTCATTACAAATAAGAACCCTTGTTAAATCCAAAGCTTCCTTTGCATCCGAGCAGTAAGTCTTGTATGAAAATTGAATAGAAGGTAATTTCAGTGAAAGTTAAATTGTCCCTAAAGTGAAATTCACTGTATTGGGGTTTTGTTTAGTAACAAATTTAACACTATTTAATTAAAGGATTGTCACTTTATTATCAAGGATACGGGAGACCAGTAACACCCGCTTTAAGGGGCATTAGCTTCAAAAAGGTGACCTTCTGTTTTTAAATTTGATATTGGTACTGTTTTCCCTTAAAGCACTCAGATTCAGGAGGTTAAGTCTTGGCTTTTTTTTTTCTTTTTCTGTAATGGCAAACAATTAGAGAGCTTCAGTGTCTGGCTTTGGCAGAGGAAAAATGGGTTGAAATGAACTAAACCCTCAAGTTTCTTTTTTTATAGTAGCTGTGATATAGAAGAAAACCTTGGGTTTTGTGACCTGGGCAAGTCATTTATCTTCTCTGAGCATGAGTGTCCTCAGCTATAAACAGGTGACCCATAATATAATAATCAAGGTGGTTTTGAGGAGGAAAGGAGATAAGTTAACTGCTTTGTAACTGACATACTATGCAGATTCATGTTGAAGTAAATGGCATGTCTTATCCTTTTTTTTTTTTTGACTTTTTATTTTGTATTGGGATATAGCCGGTTAATGTGAGTTTCAGGTGAACAGTGAAGGGACTCAGCCATAGACATACATGTATCCATTCTCCCCCAAACTCCCCTCCCATCCAGGCTGCCACATAACATTGAGCAGAGTTCCATGTGCTATACAGTAGGTCCTTGTTGGTTGTTCATTTTAAATACAGGAGAGCGTACACTTCCATCCCAAACTCCCTAACTATCCCTGTCCCCCCATCAACAGCCATCCCTCCCAACAACAACCACGGTTCGTTCTCTAAATCTGTGAGTCTGTTTGTTCAGTAAGTATATCTGTATCATTTTTTTTTTTAGATTCCACATATAAGGAATGTCATACAGTATTTCTGAAGTAGATGACATGTCTTAAATGTTTTAAAAGTGAGGGTGATTTTTCTCATTCAAATGAAGAGCAAAAACACATAGGATTTTCAGAGTGTACTGGATACTTAATGGTTTATCTTTTTTTTTTTCCACATTTAGAAACTAACTTAACTGAGATACAAATTTTAACAGTAAAATGCACCCATTTTATAACAAATGTAAGGTCTATTAATTTCGGAAACAGATGTATGTTTTAACATTTTTGTTCACTTTATTATCAAGGATACGGGAGACCAGTAACACCCGCTTTAAGGGGCATTAGCTTCAAAAAGGTGACCTTCTGTTTTTAAATTTGATATTGGTACTGTTTTCCCTTAAAGCACTCAGATTCAGGAGGTTAAGTCTTGACTTTTTTTCTTTTTCTGTAATGGCAAACAATTAGAGAGCTTCAGTGTCTGGCTTTGGCAGAGGAAAAATGGGTTGAAATGAACTAAACCCTCAAGTTTCTTTTTTTATAGTAGCTGTGATATAGAAGAAAACCTTGGGTTTTGTGACCTGGGCAAGTCATTTATCTTCTCTGAGCATGAGTGTCCTCAGCTATAAACAGGTGACCCATAATATAATAATCAAGGTGGTTTTGAGGAGGAAAGGAGATAAGTTAACTGCTTTGTAACTGACATACTATGCAGATTCATGTTGAAGTAAATGGCATGTCTTATCCTTTTTTTTTTTTTGACTTTTTATTTTGTATTGGGATATAGCCGGTTAATGTGAGTTTCAGGTGAACAGTGAAGGGACTCAGCCATAGACATACATGTATCCATTCTCCCCCAAACTCCCCTCCCATCCAGGCTGCCACATAACATTGAGCAGAGTTCCATGTGCTATACAGTAGGTCCTTGTTGGTTGTTCATTTTAAATACAGGAGAGCGTACACTTCCATCCCAAACTCCCTAACTATCCCTGTCCCCCCATCAACAGCCATCCCTCCCAACAACAACCACGGTTCGTTCTCTAAATCTGTGAGTCTGTTTGTTCAGTAAGTATATCTGTATCATTTTTTTTTTTAGATTCCACATATAAGGAATGTCATACAGTATTTCTGAAGTAGATGACATGTCTTAAATGTTTTAAAAGTGAGGGTGATTTTTCTCATTCAAATGAAGAGCAAAAACACATAGGATTTTCAGAGTGTACTGGATACTTAATGGTTTATCTTTTTTTTTTTCCACATTTAGAAACTAACTTAACTGAGATACAAATTTTAACAGTAAAATGCACCCATTTTATAACAAATGTAAGGTCTATTAATTTCGACAGATGTATGTAACTACCATCCCAGTCTAGATGTGTAATGTTTTCATGACTGCGCAGAGTTCCATTCTGTGTCTCTGTGGTTAGTTCTTACCCTCCTGGCCTGAAACAACCTCTGATCTGCTTTCTTTCATAATAAAGTAGTTTCGCCTGTTCTTGAATTTTATATAAATGGAATCATACTGTATATACTCTTTCATTTCTGTGTAATGCTTTTGAGAGAGATCCAAGTTGTTGCTCATATCATTAGTTCCTTTTAATTGATGAGTAATCCTATTGTATGATTATATCACAATTTGTTTAAGTATTCACTTCTTGATAACCTTTAGGTTGTTTCCAGTTTGGGACTAGTATAAATAAAGCTGCTATGAATATTCATGTAAAAATATGAATATTTGTGTGAACATATATTTTCCTTTCATATGAAATACCTAAATGAGATTGTTTTCAACCTAGGTTCTTAGACTGTTTAATCAGTACAAGTTGATAATAGGCCAGATGAGAAATTCAGGCAAGACTTTAATGGTCCTTATGCTGTAGCATGAGAGAACAAAAGCAAGTAATAGGTTCCCTTGCTTGCTTCTTGAGGTTGGGGGAGTGGATCCTGGGGGGCGAGCTGGTCCCTTAAATAGGGTGAGGGTAGGGGTAGCTTAGGTGGTCTGCCCATCCCCTTGGTGATGCAGTGTGCAGGGATATGCCCTCTACCCTGCTTTTGCTCCCAACACCTCCAATGTAACAGTTACAGTTTTGCTCTTTTTGTATCTTGTTGTTCATAATATGCCCCAACTGCAATGCATACGGTTATTTTTAGTCCCTTTTAGTTTCTTGGTATTCTGTTGTTCAAGGAGGCATTTTTCCAGACGTAAGGACTGCAGCAAAGTAAATTATTATCTCATAAGAATCCCAAGGACAGAGGAACCTGGTCCATAGGTTTGCAAAGAGTCGGATACAACTGAAGCAACTTAGCACAGCACAACACAGCATGGCAATCATTGGGCTTCCCAGGTGGCACAGTGGTAAAGAAGCCACCTGCCAATGCAGGAGACCCAAGCGACACAGATTCCATCCCTGGGTTGGGAAGATGCCCTGGAGTAGGCAATAGCAACCCATTCTAGTACTCTTGCCTGGGAAATTCCATGGACGGGCAGCCTTGCGGGCTACATACAGTCCATGGGGTTGCAAAGAGTCAGACATGACTAAGTGACTGAGTGCACACACACACACAGCAGTCATGTTTATTGACAATGTTATGAACAACTGCCAAACTGTTTTTCAAATGGTTGTACCAGATTACACCAGCAGGGTTAGAGAGTTACATGAGCTCCAATGAGTATTGTGATTGTTTTTAATTTCAACCATTCTAGGGGTATACAGTGGTATCTAGTGTTTTAATTTGGATGTTTTTGATTACTAATGATAGTGCAGATTTTTCAGGTGCTTTGTTATACTAATGGCTATCCTAAAATCTTTTGTAAAGTGTTCATATATGATTTACATTTGGAGTGGCTTATTCATTTTGTTCTAGTTCTGTATATATTATGAATTTGTTTTTGTCAGATGTATATATTGTGTATAACTTCTCCCTAAGTTTGCCATTTCACATTCAAAACATTTTATTTTCTTTCTTTTGAAGAGCAGATCTCCATTTGGATGAAGTCCATTTTGGCAGTGTTTTGCTTTTATGGTTAGTACTTTTTGTGTTCTAAGAAATATCTTCCCTTCCTAAAATTACAAAGATTTTTTCCCCCCTGTTTTATTCTTCTAGAAGATATATGGTTTTAGCTTAGACTTTTAGTTTTAGGCTTAGGTGTATGATACAGTAATCCCCCCTTACCTGTGATTTCAATCTTTGGGGTTTCAGTTACACATAGTCAATTGTGGTCCAGAAACACTAAGTGGAAAATTCCAGAAATAAGCAATAATTTTAAAACTGCATGTTGTTCTGATTAGCATGCTCTGTCCTTCAGGGAACATGAATAATCCTTTGTCCAGAGAATGCACAGTGTTTATGTTCCTCAAACAGTATGGGACAAAGCAGTATGTATAGGGTTTGGTATAATTAGCCATTTCAGCATCCACTGGGAGTCTTGGAATGTTGAGGGGACTACTGTACATTCCAGGTTAATTTTGGTACATGGTATGGGTCAGAGTTGAGGTTCAGTTTTTCCATTCGAATATCTATTTGTCTCAGTGCCACTTACTGAAAAGATTAGTTGTTCCCCAATTTTGTGGAAATCAATTTTCTGTATACATAGGAGTCTATTTCTGGGTTCTGTACTGATTTATTGATCCATTTATCTCTGCTTTCACTAATACATGTTGTCTTGATTACTGTAGCTTTATAATGCCGTAAAATCAACATTATCTTTGAAAATTATTTAGGTTATTCTAGATCATTTGAATTTCTGTATATATTTGAGAATCAGTTTGTCAGTTTCTACTACCAAGGCTGGTATGAATTTGATTAGGATAGTATTGAATCAGCAGCTCAATTTTGAGAGAATTAGATATCATAACAAAATCAAAACTTTTAGTTCAATAATGTGATATATCTCTTTGTTTAATTATTCTTTCATTTTTCTTAGTAGTATCTTGTACTTTTCAGTGTATATCTTTTACGCCTAAGTGTATCTTTCCTATTTTTCATGCTACTATGAATATTATTTAAAATTTTTTTTCCAGTATTCTTGGCATCTTCAAGTACAGTTAATTCTTAAATGTTGATCATGAGTCCTGAGACTTTGCTAAATTCTCTCATGAATTCTACTAACTTGTTAAATTGCTATACAGTAATTCCTCTTTCCATTTTTGGATGAAGTCCATTTTGGCAGTGTTTTGCTTTTATGGTTAGTACTTTTTGTGTTCTAAGAAATATCTTCCCTTCCTAAAATTACAAAGATTTTTTCCCCCCTGTTTTATTCTTCTAGAAGATATATGGTTTTAGCTTAGACTTTTAGTTTTAGGCTTAGGTGTATGATACAGTAATCCCCCCTTACCTGTGATTTCAATCTTTGGGGTTTCAGTTACACATAGTCAATTGTGGTCCAGAAACACTAAGTGGAAAATTCCAGAAATAAGCAATAATTTTAAAACTGCATGTTGTTCTGATTAGCATGCTCTGTCCTTCAGGGAACATGAATAATCCTTTGTCCAGAGAATGCACAGTGTTTATGTTCCTCAAACAGTATGGGACAAAGCAGTATGTATAGGGTTTGGTATAATTAGCCATTTCAGCATCCACTGGGAGTCTTGGAATGTTGAGGGGACTACTGTACATTCCAGGTTAATTTTGGTACATGGTATGGGTCAGAGTTGAGGTTCAGTTTTTCCATTCGAATATCTATTTGTCTCAGTGCCACTTACTGAAAAGATTAGTTGTTCCCCAATTTTGTGGAAATCAATTTTCTGTATACATAGGAGTCTATTTCTGGGTTCTGTACTGATTTATTGATCCATTTATCTCTGCTTTCACTAATACATGTTGTCTTGATTACTGTAGCTTTATAATGCCGTAAAATCAACATTATCTTTGAAAATTATTTAGGTTATTCTAGATCATTTGAATTTCTGTATATATTTGAGAATCAGTTTGTCAGTTTCTACTACCAAGGCTGGTATGAATTTGATTAGGATAGTATTGAATCAGCAGCTCAATTTTGAGAGAATTAGATATCATAACAAAATCAAAACTTTTAGTTCAATAATGTGATATATCTCTTTGTTTAATTATTCTTTCATTTTTCTTAGTAGTATCTTGTACTTTTCAGTGTATATCTTTTACGCCTAAGTGTATCTTTCCTATTTTTCATGCTACTATGAATATTATTTAAAATTTTTTTTCCAGTATTCTTGGCATCTTCAAGTACAGTTAATTCTTAAATGTTGATCATGAGTCCTGAGACTTTGCTAAATTCTCTCATGAATTCTACTAACTTGTAATTGTAAATTTCTTGGGATTGACTAAATATGCCATCATGTTTTTGTCCAAAAAAGGCTTTTTCTAATCTGAATGCTTTTAATTTTTCTTGCCTTATGATATTGATTATGACTTCTCATATAGTGTTGAATAAAAGTGGGAAAAGAAGACATCCTTGTCTTTTTCCCAGTCTTAAGGGAAGATCAGTCTTTTACCACTTAGTGTGATATTACCAGATGTTTTTTCATAGATGCCATTTATGAGACTATGGAAATTTAATTACTCATTTTCTGAAGGTTTCTTCTTTTTTTTTTTTACATTTTAAAAGAAATTTTGGCCTCTTTTGTTGACTTTTTTATTTATCCATTTTCATCCGTCTTTATTCTTTGGCCTGTGTGCACCTCCCATTGCAGTGGCTTCTCTCACTGCAGAGCACCATCTCTGGGCACACGTGCTGCAGAGCTTTGGCTTGTAGTTGGACACATCTGTTCAGCCACTTGGCAACACGTGGGATCTTCCTGGGCCAAGGATTGAACAGGCACCCCTTACACTGCAAGGCAGACTCTTTATCCACTGGACCAACAGGGAAGCCCTGAAGGTTTCTTCTTATTGTTACAATTATGAATGGGTAAGAATTTTTTCAAATGCTTTTCTGCATCTGTTTGTTTTATTGAGGTATGGTTGGTATGTAATACTATATTAATTTCAAATATGAAGCAACAATTTAAAATGTTTATACATTAGATTTCATTTATACTTATTAAGGGATATTAGATATCAGTTTGTCAGTTTCTACTACCAAGGCTGGTATGAATTTGATTAGGATAGTATTGAATCAGCAGCTCAATTTTGAGAGAATTAGATATCATAACAAAATCAAAACTTTTAGTTCAATAATGTGATATATCTCTTTGTTTAATTATTCTTTCATTTTTCTTAGTAGTATCTTGTACTTTTCAGTGTATATCTTTTACGCCTAAGTGTATCTTTCCTATTTTTCATGCTACTATGAATATTATTTAAAATTTTTTTTCCAGTATTCTTGGCATCTTCAAGTACAGTTAATTCTTAAATGTTGATCATGAGTCCTGAGACTTTGCTAAATTCTCTCATGAATTCTACTAACTTGTAATTGTAAATTTCTTGGGATTGACTAAATATGCCATCATGTTTTTGTCCAAAAAAGGCTTTTTCTAATCTGAATGCTTTTAATTTTTCTTGCCTTATGATATTGATTATGACTTCTCATATAGTGTTGAATAAAAGTGGGAAAAGAAGACATCCTTGTCTTTTTCCCAGTCTTAAGGGAAGATCAGTCTTTTACCACTTAGTGTGATATTACCAGATGTTTTTTCATAGATGCCATTTATGAGACTATGGAAATTTAATTACTCATTTTCTGAAGGTTTCTTCTTTTTTTTTTTTACATTTTAAAAGAAATTTTGGCCTCTTTTGTTGACTTTTTTATTTATCCATTTTCATCCGTCTTTATTCTTTGGCCTGTGTGCACCTCCCATTGCAGTGGCTTCTCTCACTGCAGAGCACCATCTCTGGGCACACGTGCTGCAGAGCTTTGGCTTGTAGTTGGACACATCTGTTCAGCCACTTGGCAACACGTGGGATCTTCCTGGGCCAAGGATTGAACAGGCACCCCTTACACTGCAAGGCAGACTCTTTATCCACTGGACCAACAGGGAAGCCCTGAAGGTTTCTTCTTATTGTTACAATTATGAATGGGTAAGAATTTTTTCAAATGCTTTTTCTGCATCTGTTTGTTTTTATTGAGGTATGGTTGGTATGTAATATTATATTAATTTCAAATATGAAGCAACAATTTAAAATGTTTATACATTAGATTTCATTTATACTTATTAAGGGATATTGCTTATATTCTCTGTACTGTGAAATATATTCTTGTGGCTTGTTTATTTTATACATAGCAGTTTGTGCCTCCTAGTCACCTCCCTTTATCTTGCCCCTCCTCCTTCTCTCTCCCCACTGGTGTTTTCTATATATGTGAATTTGTTTCTGTTTCTTTTATATTCATTCATTTGTTTTAGTTTTTAGATTCTGCATGTAAGTGATAACATGCAGTATATGTCTTTCTCTGACTTATTTCACTAAGCATAATATCCTCCAGGTTCATCCGTGTTGTTGAAAATGGCAAGTTTCATTCTTTTTTATGATTGAGCTCCATAAGAACTTTAAAATTACTTGTTATAGTTCTGTGAAAAAGGTCATTGGTAATTTGATCGGGATTGCAGTGAATCTGTAGATTGCCTTGGATAGTGTGGTCATTTTAACTATGATTGTTACAATCCATGAACATAATATATCTTTCCATCTGTTTCATCTTCAGTTTCTTTTATCAGTGTTCTATAGTTTTCCAAGTAGAAGGTTTTTGCCTCCTTCAGTCGGTTAATTTATAGGTATTTTATTCTTTTTGATGCAGTGAATATAGGATTGTTTCTCTAATTTCTTTTTCTAGTATGTTGTTAGTGTCTATAGAAATGTAACAAGTTTCTGTGCATTGATTCTGTATACTGTAACTTTACAAGATTTATTGATCACCTCTAGTAGTTTTTTAGTGGAGTGTTTAATATAGTACTATGTCATTGGCAAACAGTGACAGTTTTACTTCTTCCTTTCAAATTTGGATTCCTTTTATCATCTAATTGCTGTGGCTGGGACCTCCTATACTATGTTGAATAAAAGTGGTGAGAGTGGGCATCCTTGTCTTATTGCTTAGAGGAAATGCTTTCAGCTCTTCACCATTGGGGATTGTTACAATTATGAATGGGTAAGAATTTTTCAAATGCTTTCTGCATCTGTTTGTTTATTGAGGTATGGTTGGTATGTAATATTATATTAATTTCAAATATGAAGCAACAATTTAAAATGTTTATACATTAGATTTCATTTATACTTATTAAGGGATATTGCTTATATTCTCTGTACTGTGAAATATATTCTTGTGGCTTGTTTATTTTATACATAGCAGTTTGTGCCTCCTAGTCACCTCCCTTTATCTTGCCCCTCCTCCTTCTCTCTCCCCACTGGTGTTTTCTATATATGTGAATTTGTTTCTGTTTCTTTTATATTCATTCATTTGTTTTAGTTTTTAGATTCTGCATGTAAGTGATAACATGCAGTATATGTCTTTCTCTGACTTATTTCACTAAGCATAATATCCTCCAGGTTCATCCGTGTTGTTGAAAATGGCAAGTTTCATTCTTTTTTATGATTGAGCTCCATAAGAACTTTAAAATTACTTGTTATAGTTCTGTGAAAAAGGTCATTGGTAATTTGATCGGGATTGCAGTGAATCTGTAGATTGCCTTGGATAGTGTGGTCATTTTAACTATGATTGTTACAATCCATGAACATAATATATCTTTCCATCTGTTTCATCTTCAGTTTCTTTTATCAGTGTTCTATAGTTTTCCAAGTAGAAGGTTTTTGCCTCCTTCAGTCGGTTAATTTATAGGTATTTTATTCTTTTTGATGCAGTGAATATAGGATTGTTTCTCTAATTTCTTTTTCTAGTATGTTGTTAGTGTCTATAGAAATGTAACAAGTTTCTGTGCATTGATTCTGTATACTGTAACTTTACAAGATTTATTGATCACCTCTAGTAGTTTTTTAGTGGAGTGTTTAATATAGTACTATGTCATTGGCAAACAGTGACAGTTTTACTTCTTCCTTTCAAATTTGGATTCCTTTTATCATCTAATTGCTGTGGCTGGGACCTCCTATACTATGTTGAATAAAAGTGGTGAGAGTGGGCATCCTTGTCTTATTGCTTAGAGGAAATGCTTTCAGCTCTTCACCATTGAGTATAATGTTAGTTGTGGGCTTCTTTCTTTTTTGTTTCTTTCCTTTTTTGGTCTCTTCCCTTGTGATTTGATGTGTCCTTAGTGTTATGTTTGGATTCCTTTCTGTTGTGTGTGTGTGTTATCCAATATAAGTCTGTTTTGTGGTTATCACAAAGTTTATGCATATATATATATATATATATACACACACACATATACACATATGCTCAGATGTTCATTTGTGTCTGACTCGACAACCTGCGTGGACTTTCATCAACAAGGCTCCTCTGTCCGTGGTTCTTGCCAGATTCTCCTGGCAAGAATACTGGAATGGGGTGCCGTTTCCTCCTCCAGGGGATCTTGCCAAACCAGGGATCTGAACTTGTGTCTGTTACATCTCCTGCATTGGCAGGTACATTCTTTACCACTAGTACCACCTGGGAAGCCCAGAATAATCATATATGTATGACTATTTTAAGTTACTGGTATTTTCAATTTAAATTCATTTTAACAACTCTGCAACTCTCTTGTATTCCCCTCCCCTAATGATTACTGTTTCTGATGTCTGTTTTGTGTATCCCTTAACTGCTTATTGTGGGTATAGATGATTTTACTTTTTTCTTTTCATCTTCCTGCTAGCTTTGTATATGACCTTTACTGTGTGTTTGCCTTTACTAATAGGTTTTTTCCTTTTATAATTTTCATGTTTCTAATTATGGTCTTTTCTTTTTCACATAGAGAAATTCTATTAACTTTTTTTTTTTTTTTTTTGGCAGAGTGGTGCTGAACTCTTTTAGCTTTGCTTCTCTGTAAAAGTTTTATATCTCTATCAAATCTTAGTGAGAGCCTTGCTGGGAGAGTATTCTTTAAGTTTTTCTCTTTCATCATTTTAAATACACTGTATACTCACTTCTGGTATGGGAGCTTCTGCAGAAAAGTCAGCTAATAGTCTTAGGGGAGTCCCCTTGTATGTGACTGTTGCTTTTCACTTGCTGCTTTTAATAATCTCTCTTTTTAATTTTTGTTTTTTTACTTACAAAGTGTATTGGTGTGGTCCTCTTTGGGTTAATCCAGTTTGGAATTCTCTGTGCTTCCTGTACTTGGATTTCTGTGTACTTTCCCAGGTTAGGGACATTTTGGCTGTTAGGTCTTCAAATCTGTTCTCTGCCCCTTTTCCTCTTTCTTCTCCTTCTGCAATCCCTATAATGCAAATGGTAGTACCCTTTATATTGTACCAGAAATATCTTTTTTTTTTTTTTTTTAACTAGCCCTCTGCCCTTGTAGAACTCTTCTTACCTACCTACCAGAGGTATCTTAAACTCTTCTCTCTTCCTTTTTTTTCTGTTCCGTTTCAGTGATTTCCACTACTCTTGTCTTCCAGTTCACGGATCCCTTCCTCTCTGTCATGTTGATCTACTGTTAATTTCTTCTTGTATATTTTTCATTTCAATTATTATATCCTTCAACTCTGTTTGGTTATTCTTTATATCTTCTCTTTGTTTAAAATTTCTAACTTCTTGCTCTGTTCATTCATTTTTCTCCTGAGTTCTTTGATCATCCTCACAATCATTATCTGGAACTTTTTTCCTTTGGTGGATTATCTATCTCCCCTTCACTCAGTTCTTCTGGAGTTTTATCTTGGCCCTTTGTTTGGAATATATTCTGTGTCACCATTTTGCCTTGCTTGCTATTTTTATTTCTATGTACCTGGTAGGTTCGCTAAGACTTTGGAAAAGTATTCTTTCGTAGAAGACGTCCTATGTGTCCCAGAAACACACCCCTCTGTCACTGGAGCCAGGGGTGCCCACATTTGGGCTTTGTGGATCCTTTTGTTTATGGTTGACTGACTACTGTGGACAGTCTGTTAGGCATGGTTGGTACCCAGTCTGGTTAGCTGCCAAGCTCTGCCTTGTGAGGAGGCTACCAGATAGTTTTTGGCAGGGCTGGGTCGTGAAGCAGCTGGCTGCATAACCCAGGAGGACTCCAGGGTTAGTGCTGACTCACTAGTGGATGCAGTTGGGGTCCAGGAGATCCCAGGGCTGGTATGGGAGCTTCTGCAGAAAAGGCAGCTAATAGTCTTAGGGGAGTGCCCTTGTATGTGACTGTTGCTTTTCACTTGCTGCTTTTAATAATCTCTCTTTTTAATTTTTGTTTTTTTACTTACAAAGTGTATTGGTGTGGTCCTCTTTGGGTTAATCCAGTTTGGAATTCTCTGTGCTTCCTGTACTTGGATTTCTGTGTACTTTCCCAGGTTAGGGACATTTTGGCTGTTAGGTCTTCAAATCTGTTCTCTGCCCCTTTTCCTCTTTCTTCTCCTTCTGCAATCCCTATAATGCAAATGGTAGTACCCTTTATATTGTACCAGAAATATCTTTTTTTTTTTTTTTTTAACTAGCCCTCTGCCCTTGTAGAACTCTTCTTACCTACCTACCAGAGGTATCTTAAACTCTTCTCTCTTCCTTTTTTTTCTGTTCCGTTTCAGTGATTTCCACTACTCTTGTCTTCCAGTTCACGGATCCCTTCCTCTCTGTCATGTTGATCTACTGTTAATTTCTTCTTGTATATTTTTCATTTCAATTATTATATCCTTCAACTCTGTTTGGTTATTCTTTATATCTTCTCTTTGTTTAAAATTTCTAACTTCTTGCTCTGTTCATTCATTTTTCTCCTGAGTTCTTTGATCATCCTCACAATCATTATCTGGAACTTTTTTCCTTTGGTGGATTATCTATCTCCCCTTCACTCAGTTCTTCTGGAGTTTTATCTTGGCCCTTTGTTTGGAATATATTCTGTGTCACCATTTTGCCTTGCTTGCTATTTTTATTTCTATGTACCTGGTAGGTTCGCTAAGACTTTGGAAAAGTATTCTTTCGTAGAAGACGTCCTATGTGTCCCAGAAACACACCCCTCTGTCACTGGAGCCAGGGGTGCCCACATTTGGGCTTTGTGGATCCTTTTGTTTATGGTTGACTGACTACTGTGGACAGTCTGTTAGGCATGGTTGGTACCCAGTCTGGTTAGCTGCCAAGCTCTGCCTTGTGAGGAGGCTACCAGATAGTTTTTGGCAGGGCTGGGTCGTGAAGCAGCTGGCTGCATAACCCAGGAGGACTCCAGGGTTAGTGCTGACTCACTAGTGGATGCAGTTGGGGTCCAGGAGATCCCAGGGCTGTGTGAAGTAAGATCTTGGGGCTAGTGGCTAGCCTGTTAACTTGCAAAGCTGGGTCCTGGGTTCTGCCCAGGTGTCCCCGAGCTGCTGCCAGAGACTTACAGGTAGGGTCTATTGCTGACACAGATGTGTTGGTCTTCTGGTGGGCAGGGCTGTTGCTGGCCTGTTGCTGAGTAGGCTGGGTCCTGCCATCGAAGTCTGTGGGGCTGTGTCATGGGCAAGTAAAGGCATGTTCACTTCTCACAGAAAAGATTAAGATATCCAGGCTGAGCAGACAAGTGTCTCCTCACATTAAGGATAAGCGTTGCCTGCAAGCCTCGCCTCTCTGAGACCAATACAGAGCACAAAGGTTCTTCCTCTTACCCGCTTTCTAATGATAATGAAATACTTTACAACTCTGATGCCCTTTGTAACTTAAGAATTGTAAGAATGTTTCTCCTCAAGAGCAAAGGTGTTGGTGGGGGAGAAAAGGCTCCGGTGATGACCTCTTTTACATCTCTAGAGAGACAAAAGCTTCTTCATGATTATTAATTTGCTTGAGATTTCTAGTTGGAAAAAATATGAAAAGGGTAAAGGAAGATTGTGCGGGAGGCTCACTCACGGAGATCGGCTACGCCGATGTGAGACCCAGACTCTCCAGCTCTGGGGTAAGAACATCTGTTTGCATTTGATTGAGTTCTGATTATTTCTGATTACTTGTGCTTGCCTTTATTTGATGATTAATAAACCCACTCTTGGTTTGACAATATTCGAGACCACGACACTTTATTATCGAAGTCCAAGGCTCACACCCTGAGGGGACTACACCATGTTTGCAAAAATGTCTCTGAGGTACAGAGACATTTAATATAGTTTCTCTTAGTGAGAATAGTAATCAGAGTAAGCTCCAACACGGTGCCCGCGACAGCTGCCGTTGCCTTGGGACAGGTGTCTGCCCACTGGTAGGTAAAGCTGGTCTGGAAGCTAGTTCAGGCTTGCTGGTGGGTGGGGCTAGGGTCCAGGGGCTGGTGCCTGTTCATCGGTGGACAGAGCAGGGTTCTGGGATGTCTGGCTGCGGGCCCTGAGGATTCTGGATTTGTTGTGTGGCAGCAGGTCTTGGATCCTCTGATGGGCAGGGCTGTGTCCAAGGGCACTTGTGAGTTCCGAGGGTCTTACAGCAGCTTGTCTGCTGGAGGTTGGAGCTTTGTCCCCGCCCATTTACTTGTGTGGCATGAGCTGTCCCAGAACTGACACCTAAATGTTGGTAAGCAGGGGTCTTGAGGCTAATAAGCTTCAGGAAGGATTCCAAAATGTCTCTTGCCGGCACCAGTGTCCACACAGTAGAACAAGCCCCTCAAATGACTGCTGCCAGTGTCTGTGTCCCCAAGGTGAGATGCAGTTGTCTCCTGCCTCTCAGGAGACTTTCTAGCAGGTTGGTCTGACCCAGGCTCCTTTCAGATGATTTCTTCTGCCCTGGGTCCCAGAAGAAATGTGGAATATTTTTGTATGTGTACCATTTAAAGAGTTTCTGTTTCCCACAGCCTTCTGGCTCTCCTCAAAGAAGCCCCACTGGCCTTCAAAGCCAAACGTTTTGGGAGCCCCTTTTCTGGCTCTCCTCAGACTAGATTTTAATTTGCTTGAGATTTCTAGTTGGAAAAAATATGAAAAGGGTAAAGGAAGATTGTGCGGGAGGCTCACTCACGGAGATCGGCTACGCCGATGTGAGACCCAGACTCTCCAGCTCTGGGGTAAGAACATCTGTTTGCATTTGATTGAGTTCTGATTATTTCTGATTACTTGTGCTTGCCTTTATTTGATGATTAATAAACCCACTCTTGGTTTGACAATATTCGAGACCACGACACTTTATTATCGAAGTCCAAGGCTCACACCCTGAGGGGACTACACCATGTTTGCAAAAATGTCTCTGAGGTACAGAGACATTTAATATAGTTTCTCTTAGTGAGAATAGTAATCAGAGTAAGCTCCAACACGGTGCCCGCGACAGCTGCCGTTGCCTTGGGACAGGTGTCTGCCCACTGGTAGGTAAAGCTGGTCTGGAAGCTAGTTCAGGCTTGCTGGTGGGTGGGGCTAGGGTCCAGGGGCTGGTGCCTGTTCATCGGTGGACAGAGCAGGGTTCTGGGATGTCTGGCTGCGGGCCCTGAGGATTCTGGATTTGTTGTGTGGCAGCAGGTCTTGGATCCTCTGATGGGCAGGGCTGTGTCCAAGGGCACTTGTGAGTTCCGAGGGTCTTACAGCAGCTTGTCTGCTGGAGGTTGGAGCTTTGTCCCCGCCCATTTACTTGTGTGGCATGAGCTGTCCCAGAACTGACACCTAAATGTTGGTAAGCAGGGGTCTTGAGGCTAATAAGCTTCAGGAAGGATTCCAAAATGTCTCTTGCCGGCACCAGTGTCCACACAGTAGAACAAGCCCCTCAAATGACTGCTGCCAGTGTCTGTGTCCCCAAGGTGAGATGCAGTTGTCTCCTGCCTCTCCAGGAGACTTTCTAGCAGGTTGGTCTGACCCAGGCTCCTTTCAGATGATTTCTTCTGCCCTGGGTCCCAGAAGAAATGTGGAATATTTTTTGTATGTGTACCATTTAAAAGAGTTTCTGTTTCCCACAGCCTTCTGGCTCTCCTCAAAGAAGCCCCACTGGCCTTCAAAGCCAAACGTTTTGGGAGCTCATCTTCCTTGTGTATGACTCCCTAGGCTGGGGAGCCTCATGTGAGGCTCAGACCCTTTGCACCTTGGAAAAGAATCTCTGCAACTGCAATTATTCTCCTGTTTGTGGGTCACCCATCCAGAGGTACAGGTTTTGACTATACTGCATCTCTGCCCCCCTACCTGTCTTATTCTCTCATTAAATTTTTAGTTGTAGAAGATATTTTCTAGTAGATTTCAGTCTTTTTCATCAGTATTTGTTGTGTGAATAGTTATAATTTTGAGAGGCCAGCACAAAGTCTTTCTACTCTATCTTGGGATAATCTTTTTACATCTATTAAATTCATCATTTAGAGGGTTTTTATTTTCAGTTGATGTACAGTTGACTTACAACACTGTTAGTTTAAGTATACAGCAAAATGATTCAGTTATACACCTATGTATATCTGTATCCTTTTTTCCAATTCTTTTCCATTATAGGTTATCATAAGATATTAAATATAGTTCCCTATTCTATAAATAATCCTTGTTGATTATTTGCTTTATATAAGATAATAGGGAACGTATAAGGTAAATTCCATATTCCCTTATAATTTATCCCTCCCCTAACTTCCCCTTTGGTAATTATAAACTTACCTTTTGTGTCTGTGAGTCTGTTTCTGTTTTGTAAATAAGTTCATTTGTACTATTTCTTAGATTGCACATATAAGCAATATCATATGATATTTGTCTTTGTCTGACTTAACATCACTTAGTATGATAATCTCTAGGTATCCATGTTGCTGCAAATGGCAGTATTTCATTTTTTTTTTGATGACTGAGTAATGTTCCATTGTGTGTGTGTGTGTGTGTGTGTGTGTATACATACAACATCTTTTTATCCATTCACCTGCTGATAAACACTTAGATTATTGCCATATTTTTCTATTCTAAACAGTGCCACTGTGAACGTAAGGGTGCATGTATTACAGCTTTCATCTTTTTCCAGATATATGCTCAGAAGTGGGATTGCTAAAGCATATGATATATCTAATTTTAGTTTAGTTTTTTTTTTTTTTTAAACCTCCATGCTGTTTTTCATAGTGGCTGCACCAATTTACATTTCCACTAACTGTGTACGTGGAGAAAGAAATGGCAACCCACTCCAGTATGCTTTCTTGGAAAATTTCATGGACAGAGAAGCCTCATGAGCTACAGTCCATGGGGTCACACAGAGTCAGACACAACTGAAGTGACTAAGCAGCAGAAACTGTGGACAAGGCTACCCTTTTCTCCACACCCTCTCTAGCAGTCATTATTTGTAGGCATTTTGATAATGGCCATTTTTACTAGTTGAGAGTTTTATTTTTTTATTAATGCCATAAAAGTGATGGCTTTTGCATTCTATTGTAAACTATACTTAGTCACTCTTTGGTATTTATTTATGAAATTTTTGACTCACATTTTTAGAGGATTTTTGCATTTATTTTCATGAGTTTTCTTTTTGTATAATTTTCTTCTCTTATAAAGTCTGTCTGGTTTCCTAGCAGGGTAATGCTGACCTCATAAGATGAGTTGGAAATTGTTTCCTCTGTTTTCTGAGAGACTTTGTGTAAGATTGATATTATTTCTTTGCTTGCTTAATGGAATTCACCAGTGAAAGTCCCTGGACCTGGAGTTTTCTTTATGGAAAGGTTTTTAATTAAAAATTTTAAAAAAATAATTAATTTTTAAGTAAATATAGAGATATTCAGAATTCCTGGACCTTCTTACATCAGTTTTTGTACTTTGTTTCTTTCAAGAAACTTGTCTGTTTAAGTTGTCAAATCTACTAACATAGACTTACTCATAATAAAGGGTATTATTCATAATAGCCCTTTATATCCTTTAATAGGAGATCTCCAGTGATGCCCCCTTTTTCATTCCTAATATTGCTAATTTGTGCTTTCTCTCTCTTTTTGTATTTATTTAGTCTACCTAGAGGTTTGTCTTTATTTTTTGAAACATTTAATTTATTTATTTATCTTTTGGGCGGTGGGGTGGGGAGGGAAGGAATAGGCGGGCCACTTCTATTGGTCTTTCATTACTCTATTTTCATCCGTCTTTGTTCTTTTGGCTCCTGTGGGCCTCCCATCACGGTGGCCACTGTCGTCGCCGAGTGCCGGCTCTGGGCGCATGCACCCCAGAACTCCAGCTCGGTAGTTGGACACATCGGTCCAGCCGCTCCGCGGCACGTGGGATCTTCCCAGGCCATGGATCAAACCGGCGCCCCTTGCACTGCAAGGCGGTGTCCTTACCCACTGGACCACCAGGGAAGCCTGTAGTTTATCTTTTTAAATAACTTTTTTGTTTTATTGATATTTTTCCACTGTTCATGTGTTCCTGTTTCATCAACACTCACTCTTTATTATCTCCTTTTTCCCACTTGCTTTGGGTTTATTTTTTTTCTTTTTGAGAGAGAACACTAAGTCATTTATTTTTCATGTCTTAGATGGAATGATAGCACCCAAATTTCACTGCATGGCTTAGAAAAATGTAACTTTGAAAAGAATGGTAGATTTTGTACAGGATTGACTATAAAGTAAATTAGAAAAATGTTAAGCTAGAACATTTAATCTGGAGAGAAGATTAGAATATAACTTGAAACTTAATGGGGTAAAATGTGTTCCAGTTTAAAGCACCAAGAAGTAGTATCCTCCTTCATTATTTTTTCCTTTTGTAATATAAGCATTTATTTCCAGGTATTTGGGGATTTTCTTTTTGGTTTAGAACTGATTTTTAATTCAGTTTCATTGTGGATTAGAAAACATTCTCAGAATTATTTTAGTCATTTTGAATTTATCAGGTCTTATTTTATGGTCCAACATGTAGTCTGTCTTAATTAAAATTTTAAAAAAATAATTAATTTTTAAGTAAATATAGAGATATTCAGAATTCCTGGACCTTCTTACATCAGTTTTTGTACTTTGTTTCTTTCAAGAAACTTGTCTGTTTAAGTTGTCAAATCTACTAACATAGACTTACTCATAATAAAGGGTATTATTCATAATAGCCCTTTATATCCTTTAATAGGAGATCTCCAGTGATGCCCCCTTTTTCATTCCTAATATTGCTAATTTGTGCTTTCTCTCTCTTTTTGTATTTATTTAGTCTACCTAGAGGTTTGTCTTTATTTTTTGAAACATTTAATTTATTTATTTATCTTTTGGGCGGTGGGGTGGGGAGGGAAGGAATAGGCGGGCCACTTCTATTGGTCTTTCATTACTCTATTTTCATCCGTCTTTGTTCTTTTGGCTCCTGTGGGCCTCCCATCACGGTGGCCACTGTCGTCGCCGAGTGCCGGCTCTGGGCGCATGCACCCCAGAACTCCAGCTCGGTAGTTGGACACATCGGTCCAGCCGCTCCGCGGCACGTGGGATCTTCCCAGGCCATGGATCAAACCGGCGCCCCTTGCACTGCAAGGCGGTGTCCTTACCCACTGGACCACCAGGGAAGCCTGTAGTTTATCTTTTTAAATAACTTTTTTGTTTTATTGATATTTTTCCACTGTTCATGTGTTCCTGTTTCATCAACACTCACTCTTTATTATCTCCTTTTTCCCACTTGCTTTGGGTTTATTTTTTTTCTTTTTGAGAGAGAACACTAAGTCATTTATTTTTCATGTCTTAGATGGAATGATAGCACCCAAATTTCACTGCATGGCTTAGAAAAATGTAACTTTGAAAAGAATGGTAGATTTTGTACAGGATTGACTATAAAGTAAATTAGAAAAATGTTAAGCTAGAACATTTAATCTGGAGAGAAGATTAGAATATAACTTGAAACTTAATGGGGTAAAATGTGTTCCAGTTTAAAGCACCAAGAAGTAGTATCCTCCTTCATTATTTTTTCCTTTTGTAATATAAGCATTTATTTCCAGGTATTTGGGGATTTTCTTTTTGGTTTAGAACTGATTTTTAATTCAGTTTCATTGTGGATTAGAAAACATTCTCAGAATTATTTTAGTCATTTTGAATTTATCAGGTCTTATTTTATGGTCCAACATGTAGTCTGTCGGTAAATGTTCTTTATGTACTTGAATTATATTGTTGTTGGGAGTAGTATTCTTAAATATCACTTAGGTAAAGTTTATTGATAGTAGTATTCAAGTCTTTTATATGTTTGTGATTTTCTATTTTTCTGTCAGTTACTACTGATGAACAGCAATGAAATCCTTACTAAAATTGTGGATTTGCCCATTTGTCATTTTACGTTCTGATATTTTTGGTTCTTGCATTTTGAAATTCTATCATTAAGTACATTTAGGATTATTAGTTCTTCTTGATGAATTGACTCTATTACCTGTTTGAAATGTCTCTATTTATGCTACTATTTCTTGCTCAGGAGTCTAATGTTAATAAAATAGCCAATCCAGTGTTCTTATGATGACGTATTTGTATTTGTTTACTTTAACTCGATCTGTATCTTTTTATTCAAAGTGCAATGTATAGAAGTGTTCTCAAGTTTGTTGATCTTTGCATTTTATTTAGAGCTTAGCTTATTTATACTTAGCATAGTTATTGGTATGGTCATATTTAAATGTGTCATATTGTTATTCATTTTCTGGTGGTCCCATGTGGCTATTTTGTGGTTGCTGTTTTTCTGTGTCTCTTCTCACTCCCACCTTTTTTTGCACTGAATATTTTTTGGAATTCCATTTAATAGTTTTTATGAACTTCTTGGCCATTCCTCGTTTTTCTTTCAGTGGTTACTTTAGAATTTACAGTATACTACTTCAACCTATCCCCTTCAGATAATGTGCCGCTTAATATGGAAGGTGGAAAGCCTAGTACTGAACTTCCGTTTTTCTTTCCCTCCTTTATGTTCTTGTCTTATGTTTTATTTCGACATTGTTGTAAATTCCACAATACCTTATTATGTTTACTCTAAACAATCAATCATTTTTAGAGGTTAATAATGACAAAAATATGCTTTTTAAGATTTATTTATTTATTTATTTTTGGCTGCGCTGGATCTCCATTGCTGCTCGAGGGCTTTCTGTATTTGTGGCTCCTGGGCTCTGGAGGCTAGGCTCATTAGTTGTGGTGTGGGAGGCTTAGTTGCCCCGCGGCATATGGGATCTTCCCGGACCAGGAATCAAACCCACATAGCCTGTGTTGAATATCCAGGCAGATTCTTTACCATTAGACCACCAGCAAAGTTTCCTGTGTTCTTTATTTACCCATGTGTAGCAGTTTTGGTTCTCATCATTCCTTTGTTTATATCCAGATTTCCATCTGGTGTCATTTTTCTTCAACTTGGATAACTAAATTCTTTAACATTTCTTATGATGTAAGCAGTCCCTGCTTCATGGGCATATGATCAATAGAATTGCACAGGGTCCCACACACTTAGAAGGGCCCTGTGGGATTTTATGCTGTGCAATAGCCCTCTAGAAATTCTGATAAATTCTATCTTTGAATTTGGGTTTTGTAAGTCTGATTGGACAATGTAGAGTGCACTATGGGCTTGGAGTCACAATTTACAAAGAATCTGACTTCCTGCCATCTCCCTAGAATGGATTCTCAGCTCTCCTCTCTCTGGCTCTCTGGTCTGTCTGGCTCTGCCCTGTTGCCCCTTTCTCACTTGTACCCTCTGACCACTGTCACCTTCTGCTCTCAACAGAAGCTTGGATTTTTTTTTTTTTTTGCAATTTTTTTAATTTTGTTTTTTTACTTTTACAGAGTTTTATTGTTTACAGATATGTATAATCCCAGATTAATCATATGTATATCCCATCTCCCCATCCCACCCCTCCAGGCCATCGCATAGCCCCCACATAAGATCTCTTAACCCACAACCCATTGACGATAGTTGCCTCTTTTACATATGCTAGTATAGGGCTCCATGTTACTCTTTGCATATCTCTCACCCACTCTTCCCTCTCCCCAATGTCCATAAGTCTGTTCTCTATGACTGTTTTTCCATCAATGCTCTTGTGTGTGTATTTATCAGTACGATCTTACTAGATTCCATATATATGTGTTAGTATACTGTATCTGTCCTTCTCTTTTTGACTTACTTCACTTTGTTTAACAGGTTCTAGATTCATCCATCTCATTAGGACTGAATCTTCTGCATTTCTTTTTGTGGCTGAGAAGTACTCTATTGCATATATGTACCAGAGCTTCTTTATCCATTTGTTCATCGATGGACATCTAGGCTGAGAAGCTTGGATGTTTGAGGATTGAGGCTGGGCATGAATACCCCATGGTGTCTTGGAGTGGGCCACAACAGTAGCTGTCCTACCTTACACTGGCAGCACCGTAGTATATCTAGCCAGCCACCAAGCAGAGGTGTTGGTTTTGCAGGGGCAAGTCTGTTGCCCATCTCAATTCAGATATTAGGTGTGTTCTGGTAGAGTGGTAGAGGTTTAGATTCTTAGGGGCTACTGGTCTGTCATGAGTTAAAGAGGCAGGCCTGTGGAATGGGGAGGTAGATACCTGACTATACGTGCCCAGACCCTCCCTCAGCTAGAGTGTGGCCTGTTGGTTTGGTGGCTAGCAGGAGGAGATTCCAATAGCCGTTAGGCCCAGGTTAGCATGTACATGCCCCGCATCACAGGACTGGGCTCCCAGGTTCATGTGCAGATCTGCTGTTGCCTCACAAGTATCCTTAGACTTGAGAGCATTCTCTTGGCTGATTCCCATGTCTGAGAGGACCCTCTCATCCTCCTTCTAACCTTCCTAAATCCGGCTGTGTTTCTGTCTTAGGCTCAGCTGGAGTAACCCATCAGGACAGGCCACAAAATGAGAGTCTTTTGCTTTCAGTGATTCTTCATTCAAGTTACATGCTCTGATATTTGCATTTAAAGTGATATTTTGATATCAGACATGCTTCAGTCATGTCTGACTTTTTGCAACTCCATGGACTGTAGCCAGTCAGGCTCCTCTGTCCATGGGATTCTGCAGGCAAGAATACTGGAGTGCATTTTCTCCTCTAGGGGATCTTCCTGACCCAGGGATTGAACCTGCATCTCTTATGTCTCGTGCATTGGCAGCTAGGTTCTTTACCACTAGTGCCATCTGGTAAACATACTAATGATTTAAATTAAAAAAAAAATACATAAAATATTAAATAGTCAATTCAAAACACTGAGACAAACTGAAAGGGAGACTTCAGGAAAAACTAAAAAGTTTATGTGTGCCTTTAAAGCACTTTGAATAAGGGGGCTCACATTTGTCCTGGAACCCACAGATTATGTCATTGGCCCTGAGTACAGATCTGTGGTGAAAAAGTCACAACAGTTTTATTTGACTGAAAATGTCTTTGTTTCACCTTCATCTTGATGTGTCTAGAATTCTAGATTCAGAGTTTTTTCCCTTAGCATTTAAAATTTTTGTTTTGTTTTGTTTTGGGGGGTGCACCATGTGCCTTGTGGGATTTTAGTGTCCTGACCAGGGATTATGCAGGCGACACAGTTTCGATCCCTGACTCAGGAAAATCCCCTGGAGTAGGAAATGGCACCCCATTTTCTTGCCTAGAAAATTCCATGGGCAGAGGAGCTGGCATGCTACAGTCCGTGGACTACCAGGGAAGTCCCTCTGTTGTTTTCTGATTCACCCTCTTGTTCCTGTGTGTAAGTTATATCCTTTCCTTTGGCTCTTAAAAATTTTCTCTTTATCATCAGTTTCAGCAGCTTGATTACGGTTAGCCTTATTCAGGCTTTCCTTGTATTTATCCTGTTGACGTTTGTTGAGCCTCTGGCATCTATGAGATAAGAGTTTTCATCAAATTTAGAAATATATCAGCTGTTATTTCTTGAAATATTAATTCTGACTCCCACCCCCTCATTTCTAGTATGACTTTTGTCTTTGTTTTAGCCTTTTCTTGTTTCTGGGCTTCAGTTTTTGTTTTAGTTTCTATTACTGCCTCTTTAGGTTCACTGGTCATTTCCTCTACGGTATATAAAATCTGCTGTTCAGATAATCCAGCGAATTTTTCATTTCACATGAAGTATTTTTAAGCTCCAAAAGTTCTGTTTGTTTTGTTTTTTATATCTTCCATTTCTCTACTCATTATGTTCGTGTTTTCCTTTAAGTTTATGAATGTATTTAAAGTAACTGACTTCAAGTCTTTCTCTGCTAGCTCTATCATGTCTGTCATTTTTGGTTCTATTTCTATTAACTGATTTTTCCTCCTGATTGAGTCTCATTTTCAGGCTTCCTTACATGTTTAGTAATTTTGATTAGATGCTGGACATTGTAAACAGACTTTGAGAAATTATTTGGAGGTTCTAGCAGGGGAGCTCTGCTACTCGTATACCCTTAATCAAAGACCAGTCTTCCTCTATTGGGGATGGTCATCTTCTTCAACCGAGCACACAGGAGGGTTGCACATGGAGCGGTGAGGGAAGGGACACCCGCCTAGCCAGGCAGATCAGCCAAATCGACCCTGGGGATCAATGGGGTGACAAATGTCACAACCAGATCACCCTCACATCCTGGACATTATAAATGTACATTGCAGCACGTCTGGGTTTTGATGTCTTCATGTAAAAACTATTGACTTGTGTTTCCTGGGTATCTAAATTACTTCTGAATCAACTTGATTCTTTTGAGGCTTTTTTAAAGCTTTTCTGTGGTAGCTTGTAAGTAGCCTTCACTCTAGGGCTAGTGTAGTACAGCTGGGGAGCCATGACTTCCTACTCTGTCTACTGAATTACTGGGTGTTTGACAAGGCTTCCCTTGGGTAGATCACTGGAAGGTGAACATTGCCCAAGACCTTTGTTAACTTTATTTCGTTGGCTTACAGGGAGCATTGGCTCTTCTTTTACAGTAATTTGTTGTCCAACCTCATGCAGTGTTACCCTGCACATTACCAGCTTCGTATTCAGCCCAGGACTCAAGTAGATCCTCTGTAGATTTCTGGAGCTTTTCCTCTGTGTTGCTCCCTCCTTTCTGATACTTTACTCTGAAGGTTCCATGTGTCTCTGCCTCTCCACACTCTGGCCTCTATCCCTGATTCAGTGTGACTACATGATCTATGCTGTTTTCTGAAAAGAGACTTCCAAGGTGAAAGTTAGACCATCTTGGTGACCACTTCATTTGTTTGTTTTTTTTTCAGGGATCACAGTCCTTTGCTGCTATCCAATATCTGAAAGCATTTATTTTACAGATAATTCCAGTTTTATCATTATTTATGTTGAGAAGGCAAGTCTAGTCTAATTATTCTATCATACCAGAAGTGGGAGTCTTCTTGATTCCTCTCATCAATTTTCTTTCTGATTGAGGTAAAATTCACATAACAAAAAATAACCATTCAAAAGCTTGCCCTTGGGGACTTCCCTGGTAGTCCAGTGGTTGAAGATTCTGCTCTCCCAGTGCAGGTGGCACTGGTTAAAGATCTGTGGCTGGGAAACTAAGATCCCACATACTGCCTAGCATAGCCAAAAAATGAAAGAAAAAAGAATACCTTTTTATCAGTTTTTAAATCAACTTCTAAAATGTTCCAAAGTCTTCCTGTTTTGCCAGATTGTATTTAATCAAATAAAGTATTTTAAAAGATTTGGAGTGAGGAACTTTGCTTATGTAAACAGGAATTAGTAAAATAGAACATTAATGTTCTCTTTCTTTAAGAAAACTTCATTTAACTGAATGGATTTGGGTTGGTTTCTCTTAAAAGGCCAAGAACACAGAATTCTATATAAGATAGGTATACTATAATAATATCCTAAGCTGACAAACTACGGTTGATGTGTTTCTTGGATAAAAGTAAATGCTCAGTAAAGCAATAGAAAATAAAAACAAAGCGACCTAATTAAGAATCACCTCTTTGGGAACAAAGAATAGGATAAAAATGTTGATTAGTACTCTTTCCTTCTAGTATTTACTCCAAGCATTCTGTTTTATAATACTTCTAAAATCATGAGTAGTTTTTCACATTTACACTTCTTTTGCTCCCCCAGGGACTGAGTTGCTATTTCTTCTGCTGAGGTTGCCCATCCTGATTACAGTGAGCTGTAGCTTCTCTTTGTGTAAGTCCTGCCTGACATAATGGTCTTTTAATAGTTGGAGAATCCTTTGACTCATTTTGTAGTATTAAGAGAAGAAACAAAATTTTAAAAATTGTTGAGGCTGTTTTATTTTCTTACTCTGTGTTTCTGTTAGAGCTGTTGAGGCAAGCTTGAGAAAGCAATCTCTATGGACGAATATGTGAATAAGTTGGCTTTAGGGAGTTTTCAAAAAATGAGGCTTTGAGAGACCTAAGACTTGAATGCTGAGCCAGCATTTAGGGATTAGAATGTCTCCTGATAGAGAAGGTCAAAGCAAGAAACTAAAGAGGTGGGGGATGGGATATGAATCTTGCAGGCTAGGAGAGCCATGCGGGGAGGAAGTGCTGGGTAGCAAAGTAACTCAATTTAATTAGGCTAAAAAGGACACTCACAAGGGCTTGTCACAATCTGGGGGTGGGGTGGGGGGAAGTTAAAAGGGCCTAACTCATGTGGCTGGGAAACTAAGATCCCACATACTGCCTAGCATAGCCAAAAATGAAAGAAAAGAATACCTTTTATCAGTTTTAAATCAACTTCTAAAATGTTCCAAAGTCTTCCTGTTTTGCCAGATTGTATTTAATCAAATAAAGTATTTTAAAAGATTTGGAGTGAGGAACTTTGCTTATGTAAACAGGAATTAGTAAAATAGAACATTAATGTTCTCTTTCTTTAAGAAAACTTCATTTAACTGAATGGATTTGGGTTGGTTTCTCTTAAAAGGCCAAGAACACAGAATTCTATATAAGATAGGTATACTATAATAATATCCTAAGCTGACAAACTACGGTTGATGTGTTTCTTGGATAAAAGTAAATGCTCAGTAAAGCAATAGAAAATAAAAACAAAGCGACCTAATTAAGAATCACCTCTTTGGGAACAAAGAATAGGATAAAAATGTTGATTAGTACTCTTTCCTTCTAGTATTTACTCCAAGCATTCTGTTTTATAATACTTCTAAAATCATGAGTAGTTTTTCACATTTACACTTCTTTTGCTCCCCCAGGGACTGAGTTGCTATTTCTTCTGCTGAGGTTGCCCATCCTGATTACAGTGAGCTGTAGCTTCTCTTTGTGTAAGTCCTGCCTGACATAATGGTCTTTTAATAGTTGGAGAATCCTTTGACTCATTTTGTAGTATTAAGAGAAGAAACAAAATTTTAAAAATTGTTGAGGCTGTTTTATTTTCTTACTCTGTGTTTCTGTTAGAGCTGTTGAGGCAAGCTTGAGAAAGCAATCTCTATGGACGAATATGTGAATAAGTTGGCTTTAGGGAGTTTTCAAAAAATGAGGCTTTGAGAGACCTAAGACTTGAATGCTGAGCCAGCATTTAGGGATTAGAATGTCTCCTGATAGAGAAGGTCAAAGCAAGAAACTAAAGAGGTGGGGGATGGGATATGAATCTTGCAGGCTAGGAGAGCCATGCGGGGAGGAAGTGCTGGGTAGCAAAGTAACTCAATTTAATTAGGCTAAAAAGGACACTCACAAGGGCTTGTCACAATCTGGGGGGTGGGGTGGAGAGGGCAATGGGAGGAAAGTTCAAGAGGGAGGGGACATACCTATGACTGACTCATGTTGATGTTTGGTAGAAAACAACAAAATTCTGTAAAGCAACTATCCTTCAATTTAAAAAATAAATAAATTTAAAAAGAAACAAAAGTACAGTCAGATGTGAGATGCTCTTAAGAAAATAACCGTCAACTCTTGGTCTGGTGATTCTTTTTTTTTGGATCAGACAGAATCACAGCTTATATATAAGAATAGATAACCCACATTCCAAAGAGTTTAATTTGGCAAAAATTAGAGCTGTATAGTCATGTATAAGGATAGATTCTCTATAATATCAGTATAAACATCAGCCTAATTAGAATGCCTTAAAAATGTTTGGTTTTGAAATAACCTGTCAAGGTTAAAGAACTGCAATGTATTAGTACATACACTTATGAGAAAGTAGTATTTCTCTTCATAATGAAAGTGTTCTACCTCTATTTGAGACTTAAACCCAGGGCCCAGACCTAATAAAACCCTGCTTGGGACTTGAGCCTACTTGGCCGGGACTCAAACCCAGCTAAAACCCTGTTTGGGACTCAAACCCATGTGGCCAGGACTCGAACCTAGCCAAAACCCTGCTTGAGACTTGAACCCACATAGCCGGGATTCAAACCCAGTCAAAGCCCTAGTAATTAAAATCACTCACCCAACGTCTGGACCCACTGGGGCTCAGGTTCTTCATGTCTCTTTGCAGAGACAGATTCAGCGAGAGACAAAGTGATAGGTAAGAAATGGATTTATTCAGACTCAGAGAAAGCACCCTCTGCAGACAGAGTGTGGGCCATCGTTGAGTTTTACAGCATTTAGGGCAAAATCTCTATGGACGAATATGTGAATAAGTTGGCTTTAGGGAGTTTTCAAAAAATGAGGCTTTGAGAGACCTAAGACTTGAATGCTGAGCCAGCATTTAGGGATTAGAATGTCTCCTGATAGAGAAGGTCAAAGCAAGAAACTAAAGAGGTGGGGGATGGGATATGAATCTTGCAGGCTAGGAGAGCCAGGGGGGGAGGAAGTGCTGGGTAGCAAAGTAACTCAATTTAATTAGGCTAAAAAGGACACTCACAAGGGCTTGTCACAATCTGGGGGGTGGGGTGGAGAGGGCAATGGGAGGAAAGTTCAAGAGGGAGGGGACATACCTATGACTGACTCATGTTGATGTTTGGTAGAAAACAACAAAATTCTGTAAAGCAACTATCCTTCAATTTAAAAAATAAATAAATTTAAAAAGAAACAAAAGTACAGTCAGATGTGAGATGCTCTTAAGAAAATAACCGTCAACTCTTGGTCTGGTGATTCTTTTTTTTTGGATCAGACAGAATCACAGCTTATATATAAGAATAGATAACCCACATTCCAAAGAGTTTAATTTGGCAAAAATTAGAGCTGTATAGTCATGTATAAGGATAGATTCTCTATAATATCAGTATAAACATCAGCCTAATTAGAATGCCTTAAAAATGTTTGGTTTTGAAATAACCTGTCAAGGTTAAAGAACTGCAATGTATTAGTACATACACTTATGAGAAAGTAGTATTTCTCTTCATAATGAAAGTGTTCTACCTCTATTTGAGACTTAAACCCAGGGCCCAGACCTAATAAAACCCTGCTTGGGACTTGAGCCTACTTGGCCGGGACTCAAACCCAGCTAAAACCCTGTTTGGGACTCAAACCCATGTGTCCGGGACTGGAACTCAGCCAAAACCCTGCTTGGGACTTGAACCCACGTGGCTGGGATTCGTACCCATCCAAAACCCTAGTAATTAAAATCACTCACCCAACGTCTGGACCCACTGAGGCTCAGGTTCTTCATGTCTCTTTGCAGAGAAGAATTCAGCGAGAGACAAAGTGATAGGTAAGAAATGGATTTATTCAGATTCAGAGAAAGCACACTCCACAGACAGAGTGTGGGCCATCGTAGAGCAAATCCAGCGGCCCCGAAAACATGGCATTCTTAGTTTTTATGGGCTGGATAATTCCATATACTCATGAGTGGGAGGATTATTCCAACTTTTTTAGGGAAGGAGTGGAGGAGGAGGCGTTATTGCACCTCTGGGTGTGTCATTTAGCTTGCTGACTGAGGATCAAGGTCTGGTCTGCCATCCTGGACCCATTTAATTCTAATGGGTTTGTGCTGTGTCCTTGGGCGGTCCGTCTTTTCAAAAATTGTGCTCTGCCCCTTTCCTCCTAACCCTTAAAATAATGCCTACCTATTTATACACTAGGAGTTTCATGGGGCTATGCTGCTCTGTTGCCCCTGAAACACCATGAACACAAATCATTTATATTTGTACATGAATTCCATAGACAACAAATTCCATTTGTTGCCAGTGCTTTCCAAGTTAAATGTTTGTTTAGCCCAACCAGTTTTCATGTTTTTCTTCTCAGTTTGACCTGTTTGTACTTAAAACACATTAGTAAGGGGAGAGTGGTGAAAAAGTTAACAAGAAGTATCAAAAAACCTTCCACTAGTCTCACAGAAAAGAGAAGAAAACCTGAGTCTCAAGGACACCCTTAAGCCTTAGGAATCCTTGATAAACATCAGAAAGTAAAAAAAGGATTTTCAGAGTTTTAATAACGAGCATCAGAAGCTGATTTGAAGTTCAGATTCTACGCATTCGTCTTTTGTCATGAGTTGTGTAACAACAGCTTTTATATTTTGGGTGCTGTGTTTTTATTCTCCACCCACGTGAGTGTAATTTCTTAAGGTTTTTAAAAATCATTTTCTTTGCATCAGACTCTCATCAAAATTTACTTGCTAGGAAAGCTGGTTTTCCTATAAACTTGTTTAAATATTTTAATTTTAAGTTGTCAGGAGTCCTGATTAGCAGTTACTCTGCCTAGAATAAATTGTGTGCGTATGTTATATATCTATCAGTTTGGTCAGCTACACTGCCATTTTCCTGCCTGTTAATCAAGGCCACACAGACAAAGCTAAAGGAAGGATGACCCCTGCCTCAGGAAGTATTGAATCAGTTGCTATTTTTAACCAGTATACAGTAGAACTTGAGACCAGATCCTTACTCAGTTAATAGGAAAAGTTCTCTGCCAGACTCTATATTTGAGGAAACAGTTAGTGGGTCTAAATGAGTGAAGCCTCTATATGAAAGGAAGGGATGTGACAGTGACTGTAAGTATTTTTGCTGATATGGGTCAAGGGTATGGTGGCAGAGATGTGGAAAGTTCAGTTAGTGTTGAAATAGGTAATTACCTTTCAAATTAATTGATAGTTAATGGAACCTTGGATTGTCTTTAACACTGTGTGTTTGGAATTCTTCCCTGGTGGCTCAGTGGTGTTAAAATAATGCCTACCTATTTATACACTAGGAGTTTCATGGGGCTATGCTGCTCTGTTGCCCCTGAAACACCATGAACACAAATCATTTATATTTGTACATGAATTCCATAGACAACAAATTCCATTTGTTGCCAGTGCTTTCCAAGTTAAATGTTTGTTTAGCCCAACCAGTTTTCATGTTTTCTTCTCAGTTTGACCTGTTTGTACTTAAAACACATTAGTAAGGGGAGAGTGGTGAAAAAGTTAACAAGAAGTATCAAAAAACCTTCCACTAGTCTCACAGAAAAGAGAAGAAAACCTGAGTCTCAAGGACACCCTTAAGCCTTAGGAATCCTTGATAAACATCAGAAAGTAAAAAAAGGATTTTCAGAGTTTTAATAACGAGCATCAGAAGCTGATTTGAAGTTCAGATTCTACGCATTCGTCTTTTGTCATGAGTTGTGTAACAACAGCTTTTATATTTTGGGTGCTGTGTTTTTATTCTCCACCCACGTGAGTGTAATTTTTTAAAGGGTTTTTTAAAAATCATTTTCTTTGCATCAGACTCTCATCAAAATTTACTTGCTAGGAAAGCTGGTTTTCCTATAAACTTGTTTAAATATTTTAATTTTAAGTTGTCAGGAGTCCTGATTAGCAGTTACTCTGCCTAGAATAAATTGTGTGCGTATGTTATATATCTATCAGTTTGGTCAGCTACACTGCCATTTTCCTGCCTGTTAATCAAGGCCACACAGACAAAGCTAAAGGAAGGATGACCCCTGCCTCAGGAAGTATTGAATCAGTTGCTATTTTTAACCAGTATACAGTAGAACTTGAGACCAGATCCTTACTCAGTTAATAGGAAAAGTTCTCTGCCAGACTCTATATTTGAGGAAACAGTTAGTGGGTCTAAATGAGTGAAGCCTCTATATGAAAGGAAGGGATGTGACAGTGACTGTAAGTATTTTTGCTGATATGGGTCAAGGGTATGGTGGCAGAGATGTGGAAAGTTCAGTTAGTGTTGAAATAGGTAATTACCTTTCAAATTAATTGATAGTTAATGGAACCTTGGATTGTCTTTAACACTGTGTGTTTGGAATTCTTCCCTGGTGGCTCAGTGGTGAAGAACCCACCTACCAATGCAAGAGATGCAGGTTTGATCCCTGGGTCAGGAAGATTCCCTGGAGAAGGAAATGGCAATCCACTCCAGTCTTCTTGCCTGGAGAAATCCCATGGACAGTTGAGTCTGGTGGTCTATAATCCATGGGGTCACAGAAGAGTCAGACACGACTTAGTAGCTAAAAATGAAACAATATGAAATTCTGGGTTGCTAATAACAAAGTTGAAATAAGGGTATGTGATGAGCTAATATTATATGTGAGGGTAGACTAGAGTAGGAAATCAACTATTGGAGTGTTTCCAGACTAACTGACTCTTCCTCTGAAATTATACATAAGCTTTTTGTTATTTGAGGTATATTTCTGATTAATACTCTGTTATTCCTGTTCCATTATGTAAAGGTTTCATAAAGAATTTATTTATGGGAACTTTCCTGGTGGTCTAGGGTTAAAGATCCATTTTGCAGTTCAGGGGATGTGAGTTTGATCACTGGTCAGGGAACTAAGATCCCACATGCCATGGGGCAGCTAAGCCCTCATGCCCCAATAGGCAGTCAAATCAATCAATTGATACTAAAATTTCTTTTTAAGAAATAATTGGTTTATTACAAAAAATATTGTATACTACTATTATAATCTCATAAAACCTCATTCTGCTTAATTTTAAGAAACATGCAGAACATGAAAGCAGATAACTTGAGAAATACCATAAGTGATATTTTCTCTGTAATATTATGCCACTATCTTAGGAATGCCTCTATGAAGTTGAATTACTTAATGGATGACAGATACATCTTTACATATGAAATGTATGTGAGTTATTTAGGGATGGGTGGACAGCATTTTCTTGGAATTTAAATTAGGAAATTATAGAACTGTGTTAACATACTCATCTCATTTTAATAGGTTTATTCAAGATCAAGTTGTAGCCATTTTCAGCAAGGATTGATGATCAGAATTGTTCTTTTTTTTTAAAAAAAAGGATGTTCGAGTTAAAGATGAAAGGAAAATACTGGAAATTTTTGGATTCTAACTTACAGGATAAAGAATATAGTTTTTCACTGTGACTTGTGATGGAACCTTAGTAAAACTTATTGATTGTCATGCACCCAACTGGGAACATGGATGTTGGTTTTTCTCGTTCTGCTGTTCATACCCTGTCAAGAAGCCACTGCAAAAACATCAAACAAAAAATTTCCCAGTGGGAAGGAAGAACTAATGGTATATCTAACCCAGATAAGTGGCATTCAAAGGACTTTGGAGTGAGATATAATAACTGTAATCAAGAGATTCTTCTTAAGAAAACTGCTGTTGCTGGGGGAAAGAACAAAAAACTAGATGTGACCAACTCTCGAAATGTTGATCAAGGTATTAATGAAGATGCCAAGAGCCACAGTAAAAGTGAGGATGAATATGAGAAGCGTGAATATGATGATACATGCTTATTTAAAAATGAATCAGAGCCCAGCTGGGTGTGTTCCCGGGTCAAACAGATTGAAAGCTGGAAAGAAGTTTTGGATCCAGAGACTTCATTACCTCCAGGAAATTTCTATACCTCACAAATATTGTGGAAGAAAATAGATGCACTTCCCCCAGATAAAGTTTTAAATTTGACTTTAGAACATTGTGGCTCTTCAGAAAAGGAACTGGATTTCAGAGTTCTGGATGTTTCATATGGAGTAGCAAAGAGCTTAGAAAACATTTACTCTGAGCCTGAGGGACAAGAGTGTGGACCTTCTATAAATCCTTTGCCAAAACCTCGTAGAATTATTCTGTAATGGAAAGGGAAAACATGAAAAATACTAAAATCCTTGCTGTAATATTATGCCACTATCTTAGGAATGCCTCTATGAAGTTGAATTACTTAATGGATGACAGATACATCTTTACATATGAAATGTATGTGAGTTATTTAGGGATGGGTGGACAGCATTTTCTTGGAATTTAAATTAGGAAATTATAGAACTGTGTTAACATACTCATCTCATTTTAATAGGTTTATTCAAGATCAAGTTGTAGCCATTTTCAGCAAGGATTGATGATCAGAATTGTTCTTTTTTTTTAAAAAAAAGGATGTTCGAGTTAAAGATGAAAGGAAAATACTGGAAATTTTTGGATTCTAACTTACAGGATAAAGAATATAGTTTTTCACTGTGACTTGTGATGGAACCTTAGTAAAACTTATTGATTGTCATGCACCCAACTGGGAACATGGATGTTGGTTTTTCTCGTTCTGCTGTTCATACCCTGTCAAGAAGCCACTGCAAAAACATCAAACAAAAAATTTCCCAGTGGGAAGGAAGAACTAATGGTATATCTAACCCAGATAAGTGGCATTCAAAGGACTTTGGAGTGAGATATAATAACTGTAATCAAGAGATTCTTCTTAAGAAAACTGCTGTTGCTGGGGGAAAGAACAAAAAACTAGATGTGACCAACTCTCGAAATGTTGATCAAGGTATTAATGAAGATGCCAAGAGCCACAGTAAAAGTGAGGATGAATATGAGAAGCGTGAATATGATGATACATGCTTATTTAAAAATGAATCAGAGCCCAGCTGGGTGTGTTCCCGGGTCAAACAGATTGAAAGCTGGAAAGAAGTTTTGGATCCAGAGACTTCATTACCTCCAGGAAATTTCTATACCTCACAAATATTGTGGAAGAAAATAGATGCACTTCCCCCAGATAAAGTTTTAAATTTGACTTTAGAACATTGTGGCTCTTCAGAAAAGGAACTGGATTTCAGAGTTCTGGATGTTTCATATGGAGTAGCAAAGAGCTTAGAAAACATTTACTCTGAGCCTGAGGGACAAGAGTGTGGACCTTCTATAAATCCTTTGCCAAAACCTCGTAGGACATTCAGATATTTATCTGAATCTGGTGTTATGCCATATAAAGAAAGAAACTGTGACAGAAAATACTGTGAAAATAATTCTTGTGCAGAAGCTTCTTTGGCCTCTTCTCAGGAACCTGAACCAAAGAAATATGGTGGAAAAATCAGAGGGAGATCTAAAAGGTATGTTTTTATTTGAAAGGCAATGGTTTTAAGTATTTTACTTATAGAACTATTGAGCTATTTCCATTTCAAACCAATTTCCATTTCCATGTGTAGGTTACACCTGTAATTTGATTATAGACATGTTGATTGACCCAAGGGAAAAAAATATACGAGAGTATTAGGAGTATAGGTAATATCTAAGATAGTCTACTGATACAGCCATAGAAAAACTTTCATTTTCTTAATTAAAAATTTTTATTGAGATATTGACATATAACATTATATGAGTTTCAGGTATACAACATAATGATTTGACATTTATATGGATTGTGAAATGATCACCCCAATAGGCTAGTTAATAACATGAATGTATGTTTGAAAGTTGCTAAAAGAGTAGATGTTAAGAATTCTCATCACGGGCTTCCCTGGTGGTCCAGCGGGTAAGGACACCTCCTTGCAGTGCAAGGGGTGTCTGTTTGATCCCTGGCCTGGGAAGATCCCACATACTGCAGAGTGGCTGGACCGATGTGTCCAACTACGGAGCCAGAGCTCTGGAGCGCATGCACCCAGAGCCGTTGCTCTGCGAGGAGGGAGGCCACTGTGATGGGAGGCCCACACAGGCCAAAGAACAAAAGATGGATGAAAATAAATAAGTGAATGGCCAATAGAAGTGGCCAAAAAAAAAAAGAATTCTCATCACAAGTTAGAAAATGTAATTACATGTGCCAAGATAGTTTAATGATTATATCAGTTAATACTGATAAAGTTGATGTACCTGGAAGACAGTGGATCAGTACATGTCAGCCACTTTTTTTTATAAACCTTTTATTTTATATTAACATTAAATTTAACCTTAATGTTATTTTAATATAAATTTAATAATAATAAAACATTAACAATGTTATGTTAGTTTCAGGACAGCAAAGGGACTCAGCCATAAATATGTATATATCCATTCTACCCCAATCTCCTCTTCCATCCAGGGTGCCACATTACATTGAACAGAGTTCTCTGTGCTATACAGTATGTCCTTGTTGGTTATCCATTTTATTTATAGCAGTGTGTACATGTCAATCCCAAGCTCCCTAGCTATCCATTCCCTTCATCCTTCCTTCTAGCAATCATAAGTTCATTCTAAGTCTGTGAGTCTCTTTCTGAAAAACTTCCATTTTCTATCTTTAAAAATACATAGGGAAGCAAGTGTGTTCTTCTGTTTCATTTAGGGCATAGCCTCACTTCTTATTAGAGAGTAAATTTAATAAAGTACCCAAAGAATAACATGAATGTAATCAGCTCCATATGCGTGCATGCTAAGTTGCTCAGTCATGTCCGACTCTTTGTGACCCCCGTGGGCTGTAATCTGCCAGACTCGTCTGTCCATGGGATTCTCCAGGCAAGTATACTGGAGTGTGTCGCCATGCCTTCCTCCAGGGGATCTTCCTGACCCAGAGACTGAAGCCATGTCTCTTATATGTCCTACATTAGTAGATGGGTTCTTTACCACTTGTGCCACCTGGGAAGCCCATGTAATTGGCTGAAAGCCTTCAGTTTCCTCATGGTGCGTATAGGAGCACCAGCCTAACTTATCATTCTTAGGTATCTGATAAAAACATCTTTGTAATTTTGCACACAACTTTTTTGCTTATTAATTTCTATCATACCAATATAGATACAACTTTAAAATTTATCTCCTTTCTTAAGGAAATCCTTTGAATTTGAGGACATACAGCACTTTCGAAATCGAAACTCACAGAAGATTCATGAAGAACTTGGAAGAAATTCTGGCTCAGCACTTTATTACACACAGTCTGAGGACAATATCTATGAGGATATCATATGTAGGTGTCCAGAACCTTTGCAATTCAATTGAATGACTATGTAGTTGGTGGGGCCCTTAACTAGAGTATGGTATTTTCTTTTACAATGAACCATGTCTTGCTGATTTTCCTTTTTCATATTGAAGCCTTTGTTGGGTAAATTCCTTTATTCCCCAATGGAGTTTACACCTAGTTTAGTGGACTCTTCAGTTCAGAAGTAGGCGTTGCATAGTGTGGTATCTCAAGAATTCTTTTAGGTTGATTGGACACTGAGTGGTTTGCAAGCTCAAAGTACCATTGATTTTAAGACCTACATCCCTACGGCAATGTAGAGTAGAAAGCTGAACCGGCCAGCTTTTTCTTTTCCTTTTCCTTTTAAGTGTGGTCACTTTGTTTCCATGTAATTATGTTCCTCTAAACTTTTTTTTATATATACTGTTTTTCAAGATCCCACCAAAGAAAATCCGTATGAAGACATTCCAGTGCAGCCTTTACCCCTGTGGAGATCCCCTTCAGCATGGAAGCTCCCACCCCCCAAAAGTGCTTTCAGAACGCCCAAGGTATAACCAGAGAATTCACAGAAGAAAACATTAGAATGTTATTATGTATGATCCCTACCAAAAAGGTTAAAGTGGTTTAACCAGGGCCCTAACTGAGAGGCTCTGAAATGTGGGTTTATTGTTCTTTGTTTTAGCAGGAGACAGCACAGAACTTTTTCTTTTTTTTTTTGGTTTAGGAAAGGGTTTTTGTGTGCTTTCTTAGCACTTTAGAAATTTGAACATAAACACCTGTAGACAGGCCACGAACCTTTCAGTTCACTCTAGTTGCCTCAGCTCCCTCACAGGCTCACAGGAGCCTGTTGCCTACATTACTTGTCTGGTCCCCGAGAGTATACATCACCCCCAAAAGTAAAGGCTGCCTTGCGTTAATGTTGTTTCCTGGAAATTATTGTAGAAGAACTTTGGATTAGAAACCTGAGAAACTTCTTTAGTGAAAAAGAAATTATGGTATCCTCCCTTGAGATGATTTTAAAGGAAAGGTAAATATTTGGGGGAGGATAGTTTTGACTTTGAGAACATAGGCATTACCTGGATGATCCTACCCTTACCAGTACCTCTTTTGTTTTAGCTTCCTCCCAAGCCTCATTTCCTTCACCGGAAGACTATGGAACTGAAGAGCTCACAAGCTTATTTAAGGTCAAAGCTCACAAAGGATACCACGTTGCCAGTCACATTAACTGAATGGAAGCTTTTCCGAGCTGGAGAAGTTGTTGCAGACAGGAAAAGAAAAAATCTTCCAAGGGTAAGAACTCCAGTATTTTCATTCTTTGATTCTTTTTTCAGCATTTACTCGCAGGAGAATAAATAAACTTCAAACTGAAATGAATAATAGGTTAGAACTGACCTAGTGGAATTAGAAGATTTGAAAAGCAGCCTTAAGGTTTAAGTTTTTGCTCATGAAAGAAAAATGCATAAATGGCTTTTGCCAAGGTTGTTGTGTGTATGTATGTGGATTTGTGAAATTGATTTTAGATAGAGGGCTTCACTTTAGTTATCTTTGTTGTTGTTGTTTAGCTGCCAGTCGTGTCCGATTCTTTGTGACCCCATGAACAGTCTTCTCTGTCCTCCATTGTCTCCTGGAGATATGCTCAGATTCATGTCCATTGAGTCAGTGATGCTGTCTAACCATCTCATCTTTTGCCACCCGCTTCTCTTCCTGCCCTTAATATTCCCAGCGTGGGATTTTTCCAGTGAGTCAGCTCTTTGCATCAAATATCAAAGTATTGGAGCTTCAGCTTCAGTCTTTCCAGTGAATATTCAGGGTTGATTTCCTTTAGGATTGACTGATTTGACCTTGAAGTCCAAGGGACTCTCAAGAGTCTTCTCCAGCACTATAGTTCAAAAACATCAATTCTTTAGTATTCTGTCTTCTTTATTGTCCAGCTCTCATACCTGTACATGTCTACGGAAAAGACCACAGCTTTTATCAGCAAAGTGATGTCTCTGCTTTTAATACATTGTCTAGATTTGTCATAGCTTATCTCCTGAGGAGCAAGTGTCTTTTAATTTCATGGCTGCAGACACCTTCTGCAGTGATTTTGGAGCCCAAGAAAATAAAAATCTATCACTGCTTCCACTTTTCCGCCTTCTATTTGCCATGGAGTGATGTGACCAGATGCTATGATTTTTGTTTTTTGAATGTTGAGTTTTAAGTCAGCTTTATCACTTTCCTCTTTCACCCTCATCAAGAGGCTGTTTAGTTCCTCTTCACTTTCTGCCATTAGAGTGATGTCATCTGCATATCTGAGGTTGTTGACATTTCTCCTGGCAATCTTGATTCCATCTTGTGATTCATCCAGCCTGGCATTTCACATAATGTGCTCTGAATATAGGTTAAATAAGCAGAGTGACAATATACATCCTTGATGTACTCCTTTTCCAATTTGGAACTAGTCCATTTTTCCATGTCTGGTCTGTTGCTTTTTGACCTGTATATAAGTTTCCCAGGAGACAGGTAGGGTGGTCTAGTGTTCCCATCTCTTTAAGAACTTTCCATAGTTTTTTGTGATCCACACAGTCAAAGGCTTTAGTATAGTCAATAAAGAGGAAGTAGATGTCTTTCTAGAACTCCTTTGCTTTCTCCATGATTCAACGAATGTTGGCAATTTCATCTCTGGTTCCTCTGCCTCTTCAAAGCCCATCTGAAATCCATTGTCTCCTGGAGATATGCTCAGATTCATGTCCATTGAGTCAGTGATGCTGTCTAACCATCTCATCTTTTGCCACCCGCTTCTCTTCCTGCCCTTAATATTCCCAGCGTGGGATTTTTCCAGTGAGTCAGCTCTTTGCATCAAATATCAAAGTATTGGAGCTTCAGCTTCAGTCTTTCCAGTGAATATTCAGGGTTGATTTCCTTTAGGATTGACTGATTTGACCTTGAAGTCCAAGGGACTCTCAAGAGTCTTCTCCAGCACTATAGTTCAAAAACATCAATTCTTTAGTATTCTGTCTTCTTTATTGTCCAGCTCTCATACCTGTACATGTCTACGGAAAAGACCACAGCTTTTATCAGCAAAGTGATGTCTCTGCTTTTAATACATTGTCTAGATTTGTCATAGCTTATCTCCTGAGGAGCAAGTGTCTTTTAATTTCATGGCTGCAGACACCTTCTGCAGTGATTTTGGAGCCCAAGAAAATAAAAATCTATCACTGCTTCCACTTTTCCGCCTTCTATTTGCCATGGAGTGATGTGACCAGATGCTATGATTTTTGTTTTTTGAATGTTGAGTTTTAAGTCAGCTTTATCACTTTCCTCTTTCACCCTCATCAAGAGGCTGTTTAGTTCCTCTTCACTTTCTGCCATTAGAGTGATGTCATCTGCATATCTGAGGTTGTTGACATTTCTCCTGGCAATCTTGATTCCATCTTGTGATTCATCCAGCCTGGCATTTCACATAATGTGCTCTGAATATAGGTTAAATAAGCAGAGTGACAATATACATCCTTGATGTACTCCTTTTCCAATTTGGAACTAGTCCATTTTTCCATGTCTGGTCTGTTGCTTTTTGACCTGTATATAAGTTTCCCAGGAGACAGGTAGGGTGGTCTAGTGTTCCCATCTCTTTAAGAACTTTCCATAGTTTTTTGTGATCCACACAGTCAAAGGCTTTAGTATAGTCAATAAAGAGGAAGTAGATGTCTTTCTAGAACTCCTTTGCTTTCTCCATGATTCAACGAATGTTGGCAATTTCATCTCTGGTTCCTCTGCCTCTTCAAAGCCCATCTGAAAGTTCTAGGTTCATGTACTGCTGAAGCCTACCTTCATGGAGTTTGAGCATAACCTTGTTAACGTGTGAAATGAGAACAATTATATGGTAGTTTGTATATTCTTTGTCATTGCCCTTCTTTGGGATTGGAATGAAAACTGACCTTTTGCAGTTACCTTCATTCTCATTAAAATCATATTCCTATGTGAAGGAAGCACTAGAATCTCATGTAAAATGTGCTATAGTCTCTATTAAACTGTCTCTGTTAGAGTGACTCAGTGTTATTCTCATTTATTAGTGTAATAGCCAAGGTTAAATCAGTTTTGTGCCTGAGTGTATAAATTTTAAAATCAGTTTATACAGTATAATAGCCAAAAATTTCCTTTCAGAGAAAGGAAAAAAGAAATTTGACTCTTGGAAATAGAAATTTTTGCCAACTATGCTGAAGAAATGACTTATTTTCTCAAGGGAGGAAAGGAAGTAAGTCTATAAATCATCTTGTTGAGAGCCATTGAATGAAAATGAAGAAATTTGGATTGTTTGTAATATTTATCTTTTAAGGAGAGACATAAGAAATTCCATGAAAATATTTAAAAGCTCCTTATGTGGGGGCTTCCCCTGGTGGTCCAGTGGGTGGGGACGCCGCCTTGCTGGTTCGATCCCTGGCCTGGGAAGATCCCACGTGCCGCGGAGCGGCTGGACCGATGTGTCCAATTGCCGAGCCGGAGCTCTGGAGCGCATGCGCCCAGAGCCGGCGCTCTGCGACAACAGAGGCCACCGCGATGGGAGACCCATAGGAGCCAAGGAACAAAGACGGATGAAAAATGGAGAAATGAAGGACCAATGGAGGTGGCCCGCCCACTCCCCTCCCTCCCCAACTCGACCCCCGCCCAAAATAAATAAATACATCTTTAAAAAAAAAAAAAAAGCTCCTTATGTTACTCTGTTCTTCCATAACTCAGAATGTTTTCAGGATTACTCTGCAGAAATGAAGAAATAAAGTCATTTAAATAGTATACCTTAATCCCATCTCAGTTATATGTGTTCTTTTAGCCCATGATTTTTGTACCTGATTTTTTTTTCTTAGGTTACATTAGGGTTTTTTTTCTTTTTTAACCGTTGCTTTATTTGTTTATTTATTTGACTGTGCTGGGTCTTTGTTGCTGTGTGCGGGCTTTGTCTAGTTGTAACCATTGTGGGCTACTCTCCAGTTGTGGCGTGAGGGCTTCTCATTGAGGTGACTTCTGGTTTTGCAGAGCACAAGTTCTAGGGCACTCGGGCTTCAGTAGTTGCAGCTCATAGGCACTAAAGCATGGGCTCAGTAGTTGTGGCCCAGTGGCTTGGTTGCCCCTTGGCATGTGGAATCTTCCCAGACCAGGAACCAAACCCATGCTGTCTGCATTGGTAGGTGGATTCTTAACCAATGGACCATCAGGGAAGTCCTGTATCAGATTTTAACTTTAAACAGAAGTTATAGCTGTTTCTTGGTTTAGTAACTGCTGGGAAATATTCTATTCCACAGTTACTTTAATTCTTCTGACCCATTTCCTACCCTTTCCTCTTTAATATGTGAAGTGTTAAAGACACAAGAGTTTTTTTTTCAAGTATCAGTCTTTTTTTTTTTTAATTTTGGCCTCTTTTTATTGATTTTTAAAAATCTATTTATTTTTCATCTATCTTTTATTCTTTGGCCTGTATGGGCCTCCCATTGCAGTGGCCTCTCACATTGCAGAGCACCGGCTCTGGGCACATGCGCTCCAGAGTGCTGGCTCATAATTGGATATACCCGGTCCAGCCACTCCACGGCGCATGGGATCTTCCTGGGCTAGGAATCTGACCGGTGCCCCTTGCACTGCAAGATGGACTCTTTACGCACTGGACCACCAGGGAAGTCCAACACAGAGCTCATTAAAAGCATTAAATTGATCTCTCTGAAAAAAAACAATTCAGATGTTTATTTTTTTGTATATGTGGAGGAGACATAGGTTTGATCCTTGGTCAGAAAGATCCCCTGGAGAAGGACCTGGCAACCCACTCCCGTATTTTTGCCTGAAGAATCCCATGGACAGAAGAACCTGGTGGGCTACAGTCCATGGGATCACAGAGTTAGACACAACTTAGTGACTAGACAACAACAATGTAAATATAAATGCATAGTTGAATCACTTTGTTGTACACCAGGAACTAATACAACATCGTAAATCAACTATGCTTCCAAAGGAAAAAAAAAAACTGCTGGGCATTCTGCATAGTTCTCTCCTTGGATAAATCATGCTGGCACAACAAAGCAGCCTCTCGCGTGCTCCAGAAACAGCAGATCACATGTTCACAGGGGCTAGAACACAGACACTTAAGGAATTGCCTTTAAGATGTAGTTCTTGGAATAGCATTAACAAATATTCAGAAATTATGGATTGTGGAATTCAGTGAGACCCAAGGAGATTTGCGGTGCTTTTGATGTTATGCCTCAGTATGTTAGGTATTGTGGATCCCTTGAGTACTCAGATTTAGTACTCTTTCTGATAAAGGTAAGATGATCTAACTTTTCGTGTTCTAATATTTTCCCAAAGGTTTTATTGAGAAGACAGAAATGGTGATTAATTCTTGATTGTCAGACAGGAACGAACTGTTAACATTTCTGCTTGTGAGCCTCATTGGATGTTCCATTTCTAGTACAGTTCTTGATTTTGAACTATCTTTGGAAACAGCATTCCATGAGGAAAGCAGTTTTGCTTATTTCCTCTTTGATGACTAGAGCTATCCCTGGAAGGGAAATTGGTTTCATCATTTGAAAGTAACTGATTTAGTCCATATGCCTCTTCCCCACCCTTCCTTTCTTCCTTTCTTTCTCTGCTGTGGAAATGTGAGTGGGATTGTTTGCTAGAGTAGATTTCCTAATGTTTCATATTGTTCGTCTCCAGTGTGTACACAGCAATATGGTTTCCACCATTCTTAGGAAGAATATTCTACAGTATTTTCTATAGCTAGAAGATAATTATAGGCTCCTCTTCCTTCCTCATAATCAAAGTTTTAATTTTATTACTTTATCTCATATTTCTGGAATAGATTCCCTTTCCGTTATATCAGTATACTTTTGAGTATACTTCTCAAATATACATGAATATTTATACTATTTTTGATCCTTATGTACCAAAATGAATGTTTACTCTCATATATCTTTCCTATAACCCTTAACAATCGCTTTTTATGTCTGGATTCTCTTTTTTTAAATAATACTAATATTTAAGAATACTGGTAACTTTCCCTTTGAATCACAGCTACAAAAATCTTTAAAAGAAAAAAAAGTTTAAGAACGAACTCATCCAAAAATATGGGAATAATCTGCATATTGGAAACACGTTTCTCACATGTTATTGTTCTTGCAGTGCGCTGACTCACTGCTTATGGATTGCCAGGATTGCTAGAGAAACAAGGACAAAAAGGAAAAAGAGCATTTTTCTCAAGCAACTGTATTGGTTATCGTGTTATATTAATATAATACTCCTAACATTTGTTAATTCTGGGCACTAAATATGTTAAATCACGATCGTTAAGAAAAAGCTTGGCATTTTAAGAAACCAGAAAACTATACATGGAAAAACTAGTCAGTTTCTCCTTTTAAAAGTAGCTTTTGATGTTTCCTCCCTTTTAAGCCCAGTCTGTATCTCTTTCATGCTCTCTTTTAAACGCACTTCCCAGAAGCAAACAGAGAACTGTAATGAGTAATGAATGTTAAACGGAACTGGGGTTTTATATTTGCGTATACTTGAACTCTCCTATTTTTATATGTTTCTAAAATAAATTGTAATGTCAGTACTCCTAGTACCAAAGAGAGTATTCCTTTTCACTGAAAACTTTTCTAAGTGTGATTATCCTCTCTTTGTAAAAATTCTTGCAACCAGAAATAACTGGGCCTCACCCTACCTTCCAACTGAATAAATATCCCGCTTCTTACTCTGGGCAAGTAAAAACTTGAGTCCTTTCGTAAGGCTTAGTCAATATAGAGTGCAGTAGCCAGATTTCTTGCATGTTGTGACATGGAATGACAAGCAATCTAAGAGCCTGTGCTGAATTCCTCTGAAAAGGAAATATTCTTTCCCACTTCTCTTGCCCATGTTAAATAGATTTTGTATTACAATAGCATGTCACCTTACTAAGGATAATTTTAAATTCAAAATTGAAAAATGTAAAGGTTTTTATTTATAAATGAATGAGAATCACTAATAAGTTAATATTATAAGCTGTAAAACTTGTTACTGTTTGTTTTAACTTGTACTTTTCTGGTCTTTTTTCAGCTTGTTTTGAAAATAGATGATATATTTGAGTCTAAGAGAGGGAAGAAAAGGGTAAAGTTACACCCTTATACTGGAAAAGAGGTACCTCCCTCTAAAGGTAAGAATTGTTCCAACTGTCCATAGCTGTTAGTATATGATGGACAGATCATTGTATGATGTTTGATGTGAATTATAATTTTTGGTTTACTTTCCTGTTTCTCCCACTTAAAATATAAAATTTCTTTAGCCCAAGGGATTATTTCTTGTTCTCCCTTAAATCCCGTTTGTTTAGTTTTGGTTCTTGTTGTTGTTCACTAAGTCATGTGTGACTCTTTGCCAAGTAATAACTATTGGGTGAATAAGTAAATGTATTTTATTTATTTATTTATTTATTTGCTTTTTTATTTTATATTACTTTTTACTTTTACAGAGTTTTATTGTTTACACATATGTATGTTCCCAGATTAGTCATATGTATATCCCCCCCATCCCACCCCTCCAGGCCGTCGCACAGTGCCCCTGCAGGATTCCCTTTTCTCACAGCGTAAATGCATTTTAAAATAGTTATAAACCGGGGCTTCCCTGGTGGTCCAGTGGGTAAGGGCACCGCATTGCAGTGCAAGGGGTGCCGGTTCGATCCCTGGCCTGGGAAAATCCCATGTGCAGCGGAGCGGCTGGACTGATGTATCCAACTACCGAGCCAGCGCTCTGGAGCGCATGCACCCAGAGCCGGTGCTCTGCGACAGGAGAGGCCACTGCGATGGGAGGCCCACACAGGCCAAAGAACAAAAGATGGAAATAAATAACAGGCCAATAGAAGTGGCCAAAAAAAAAAATAGTTATAAACCAATGAGAGTAATTTTCATAGACAAATTTTGTCCTCATTTTGTAGTCCTACTTTGGTTTATAGTCTTTTATCAGCAAAGATTTTTTCAATGGAGAAATGAAAATATTAAGTATATACATACTGAAAGTATGTGGTACTCAACCTATAGTTATATAATAAGTTCAGTAGTTTTGTCCTTCAGATGCCTAGATAAAACTTAGATTATCTTAACTGAGAACCTTTCAACACCCATAGTGAATTATTAGAATTTTCTTTACAGCTAATCTACTTGTCAGGCACAGAATATATAGAATTTAGAAGTTTTTGTCTGTGAGATTCATAAGTGGGAAACAACAGCCAAATAATACTAGAACAGAATGTTTTCTGTTTTTGCAAAGACTTCCAAAGACAGAAATTTCTTAATTTCCATGGAAAACCTATTCCTCATTCTACAATTGAACTATGTGAAAATAAACTTCACTGTTCAACAATTCAAGACTCTTCTTGTGATGATTAAAGTCATCTTGTCACCATTTAAAATATGAGTTTTCATATTTTCAGAAGCAATTATTAAAACATTTCAATCTCCTATAGAAGAAATACTTCTGGTTATTAATAATAATAGCTACCATTTATTGAATGTAGTAATAGTTTCTTTATGTTTCTTTATTCTTGTGTGTAACATATGACAACACTGGGAGGTAGGGACTATCCTAATTTTACAGAGGAAGAAGCTGAGTGAGAGGAAGAAGCATCAGTTTGAATCAAGGAACATGACACCACAAAGTCCTACCTTCTCTGTCACTAACAGTTGCTCTCAGTTTTTCTCATAAGTGTTGATTTTTGCCAGTTTAATTATCTCCTCTCTCTATATTTTCATATATTCAACAAAGATATGGTCGAGTGCATTTTATTTGTATAATTTAGAATGAAATGCAGAAGATGAAAAGTAATGCCAGATGTTACAGTGGATCATTTCAGATACATTGTGATTGTTTTTCTAAATAATGGTATATAGCAAATATTATTGTTTTATAGATAAGGACATAAAAGTATAAATTGCAAATTATGTGAAGTATCAAGACACTGGAACAAGGACAAATTCTTAGAAAAGATTATTATTTTCCCAGATTAACAACAGTCCATTGATACTGTATTCACTAGATACGCTACTCTAGGAAGGTTATCACTGATTTCTTATTTTATTGTATGCTCTATGAATTAGAAACATTTTAGTAAATTTGTCCCTAAGAAAAGTTTTTGAAGAGCCAAATACTTTTTTTCATTGTATCTTTATTGAAAAGAAAAAACAAGTCAACAGCATAAGCTGCCAAATTCTAACAAAAAGGGAGTAGTAGGAGTTTGTTTTCTTTTGCATGGCTCGAAGAAAAATAGGCATTCACCCAATCTATGTGACCCACTCTTTTCAGTGAACAAGAGGAATTTCTCTCATGTCTGAGGACTCTTGACTGAGTAGTCACAGTTCTCAGATTTTTGTTGTTCTCCTTAAAGCTTTTGTCTGTATATCAGCAGTGCCTTATAGAGTCAGATAATTATATTTACTTACTCTGCCAGTACATGCTAGGTTTTACTGAATCTGTTCCAACCTACACATTTCTTAGGTCTCAATTCTCAGGTATCACAAAATGATTTTATTACCCTTCTTCAAGAGTACAATTTTATGTGTTGAAGTCACATATTAAAAAAGGACAACCTAGTACTGTTTTATCCCTACAGATTCTCAATATTGGCTTATAAACCCCTTAACTTTCATTCAGTGTCTTAAAATGCAGATCATCCAAGCCATAGGAGTGACTATGTTAAAAGCATGTAAATGATCTTTTGTAAGATCTTTGCGGGCCAGATGAATTACCTTTACTCCCTTCCCCCTTTCTTCTTTTCTTGTTTTCTTTCCAGACGCTTCATAGACTTCTGAGAGGTGCCTTATATTAAGGATACGAATAGGACTCAGGAGCTCACAGTGTTTGTTCTTACTAAACAATAGTTTAGAACCCCAGTGTACTTTCCGTTGTTATAGTTAGTTTGAAGTTATAAAGCCTATGTAGTACACAGTATTTAAAGCTACTTTTTCTGTAACATCTCTCGTGTACCTTTCCCGCATATCTTACGAAGAGACAGGATTTTATGTTCTCTTCTTCCTTAAAATGAACACAGCAAGAAGTTGAAATATTATAAAATATTGTTGAAATAAAATAAAATGGAAAGCCAGTGTTTCCCAAACCTCCTCCCTACAACTGCCAGAAAATTTTATGCATGTGGAAATGTTTTTTATCCCCCATAATTTTATACTATGTCTTGCTTTAAAAAAAAGGCATAATTAATATCCTTTGGAGTTCTTTCAGTATCAACACATAGAGATCCACATAGCTGTACTGTACTTCTTTGTATAGATGTAAGAGAATTTTATTTAGCTGGTAGACAGTTGACTGTTTCTTTTCTGCGGTTTTAATTTGGCCTCTTTTATTGGTTTTTTATTTATTTATTTTCATCCATCTTTACTCTTTGGCCTGTGGGACTCCCATTGCAGTGGCCTCTCTCAGTGCAGGGCACCAGCTCTGGGCGCATGCTCTCCAGAGAGCTGACTTGTAATTGGACACACCGGTCCAGCCGCTCCACTGCACATGGGATCTTCCTGGTCCAGGGATAGAACCAGCGCCCCTTGCACTGCCAGGCGGACTCTTTACCCACTGAACCACCAGAGAAGCCCTGACATTTGACTGTTTCTAACGTTTAGTTTTGGGTTGCCCTGGTAACCCCAACGGTAAAGAATATGCCTGCAATTCTGGAGACCTGGGTTTGATCCTTGGGTTTGGAAGATCCCCCTGAAGAAGGGCATGGTTACCCACGCCAGTATTCTTGCCTGGAGAATTCCATGGACAGAGGAGCCTGGCAGGCTACAGTCCATGGGTCGCAAAGAATGGGACATGACTGAGCAACTATTTAACCTGTGGATAAATAATTTATAAAGAGATATAGATACAGATTTTTTTCTCTTCAAACAGTGCTGAGATATACATTATATATATTTTTGTCTATTGATAAGAATATATCTGTAGAATAAGTTCTAAGTAGTGGACATAATCAAAGAACACATGATTCCAGGAAAACAAATTAATATTGTTACAACTGCTACCAGATTGTCTCACAAATAGGTTGTAATTGCTTATATTTCTATGAGCCGCTTTTGAAAATGATTTTTTCCTCATAATCGTTGTTAATATTGTGCTTTACTGGAGCTTTTTATTTTTATCAGTAGCATGGTTGAAAAGTATATTTTATTTACTGTTTTTTATATTTCTTCAAGTATGAATTTATACAATTATCATGTTTATCAATAGTTATCAATCTTTTTCTATAAATTGCCTATTTCTACTCTTTTCTTCATTTTTTTGTTGTGCTGTGTTTTTCCTTATTCATTTATGACAGCTGTTTGAATATTAAGAAACTTAACCTTGGGTCTACAATGTGTATTACAAATATTTTTCCAATCTATTTGCCTTTTGAATTTACTAATGATTTTCTTCTTCTTTTTTAAATAATGATTATTATTTTACTTTTTACTTTTACAGAGTTTTGTTGTTTACAGATATGTATGATCCCAGATTAGTCATATGTATATCCCTGACCCCCTGCCTCCTCCACCCTCCTCCCAGCACCACCCCCAATCCCACACCCGCAGGCCTTCGCACAGCGCCCCTGCAGGATTCCTTATTCCCACAGCACAATGACAATAGCTATCTTTTTCACGTATGATAGTACAGGTTTCCATGTTACTCCCTCTACGCCTCCCACCCCCTGTTCATTCCCCACATTATCCATATGTCTGTTCTTCTATCGCTTCACTGTGTGTGTTATCATTACCATCTTACTAGATTCCGTATATATGTTTTAGTATACTGTACTTGTCTTTCTCTTTTTGACTTACTTCCTTTGCATAATAGGTTCTAGATCAATCTACCTCATTAGGACTAATTCTTCTGCATTTTGTTTTTACAGCTGAGAAGTACTCCATTGTATATATGTATCAGAGTTTTTTTATCCATTCATTCGTTGAGGGACATCTAGGTTGCTTTCATGTTATAGCTATTGTATAGAGTGCTGCACTGTACACTGGGGTACTACTAATGATTTTTTAATAGATTAGAAATATTACATTTTTATACAGTCAGACTTATATACATTTTTCCTTTATGACTCCTGGTCGTCGTTTTTCCAGATACTTAAATTTTTTCCCTTTCTTTATGCTTTAAAATTTTGCTTTAACTTTTCAGACTTAATTTAGAAATATTTTGTTAACTTGTTTACAATGTTTTGGCTGTTTTGTTGTTATTGTTGTTGTTGTTTTGTAAATTGACAGTGTGCCTAGTATTGTACAGAACATTCCCTTCTAAAAGCAAAGCCTTAAGATACTTAAAATCCAGTTATGGAAAATAAGAGCAGTTCAAAACCATCTGAGAATTCAGAGTAAAGTTCAGTTCCATTTGACTTTCACGGTGGCTTAGAAGCATCATAAAAGAGCTAGAGTGTTACTTCATAAACTCATTTGTTAATCTTTTTTAGCTTCACATTTTCCTATTCATCTAAATTCATAGTTTGTTCCATGTTGAGACTGTTGATCATCCAGGTTCATGTTCTACCTATGGTACCGTATTTTGGAATATAAAGACAAATTTTCTACATTCAGTGAATGAAGAAATAAAATCCACTGTAACCAAGACTCCCTAAAACTAGTTTGAACTGCTGGTAATTTTCTAGATTTAGGGGTGAGAAGGGAACTAAACTAAGGAGGGAGGTGAGTATGGAAAGAAGATGGAATAGTTTCTTCTCTGAGACTTATATTCTTTCTTGCATCTGTCCTGCCCTGACACAGCTAAGTGGTTTGGAGAAAGGTTCAGCATCCCTAGTATTCCTTACTTTACGTCCCCAGGTCTGTAGAGCGTTGACATTATTCTTGTCCTTATGTTCTTCCTGTTGTTGGACAATGCAAACGGAAACTCTTTCTTTTCAGGTGAAACCGGTGGGTACGAAAGCGATGCCGAGTATCTGCCAAAAAGTGAGTGACTCAGTGGGGCTGCTCCCTTCTGTGTGATGAGCCTGGTTATAGGTGGAGTGGCACCTACCTTTGTGATTAAGCATGTTTTTTCTGCACTAAGTTTCACTTTGTTGGTGATTTCTTCATTATAAGAACCTGTTGAGATTTGGGGAACTAAACAGGACATCTCAGATGTTTGGCAGCATTAAAATTCTCCCAGAGTTGAGAATGGATACATGTGTATATGGATGGCTGAGTTCCTTCACTGTTCACCTGAAACTATCAGAACATTGTTAATTGGCTGTACACCAATACAAAATCAAAAAATTAAAAATAAATCTTCCATGGTATAGTGAGGCAAACCAGTCTTAGTTTTTAAGATGGAATGCTCTGAGGGGAGCGGCAGAGCTGCATGTTCAAACATACATGCCGCAGTTTCCCAGCAGCCAAAATAGAGCATGTGAGTCATCCCCTGAGACATAAATATCTGGTTTTCTCATAGTCACTCAAGTGTAATTATTTAAGTGTCTTGGCTACCTCTTGCGTTGAGACAGACAGCACTGATCTATTTATTCATAGGCATTTATATTCTAAATTGCTGTGCCATTTATCTTCTGATAGAATATAGAATATGTCATGCATTTTTGGTTGAGCTTGGTCAAAGTACTCATGGTGCTCTGTATCCTTCATTGAATGGATTTTCGTAGCAAATTATTTTGTTTCTGTTTAGCTGAGACATGGAGAAAGTAGGAGATATGAATTATCAAAGCCAAGAACAGGACAATTCCAAGTCTGATATTCTAATTTTATGATTAATAATCCTCTGCTCTTACCAGTAGCCTAAGTTGCTTCAGGTGTCTGATTCAGTAGTCTGATTGAAGATGAAGCTTAAGTCATCATCAAGTTCAACTTGGATGTGTAAAGATGACTAATTTAGTGCTGTTGCTACTGAGAAGCAGGCCCTAAGATTTTTTTTTAATTTGAACGGAGCCCTTTGGAGTAAGAAAGGTTTGCCTATAGCACTTTTTGAAGTATTTTTGAGACTCTGATACAGATCATAATTTCTCTGGAGCAAAATGTATCGTATCTCGAACAAAAAGCAAAACAGTTGGAGGGAGAGTCTTTCAGTCATTGGCTCCAAATGACACATAAGCAAATCCTAGGATGCTTAGGTTATTTCTTCTGCCAGTACTGCATGTCCCCTGGTAGAGACAACCCCAAATTATCCAGAATTTAGAGATCAGTGATTATAAAGGATAAATGTTACCCATTTTTGAATGGTATTGCTCATACTGTTTAAATAGTATGCTTCTATAAATTCTTTGTTTTGAGTAGTCTGATAATGGATATCTTCTTATTCTTCATTTTTTCCTCTTGAGATTAGCACCATTTATTGATATGTGTACATCATTATTAACATATGCCAAGGAGAGAAGGGAAAAGAACAGTTTGTTTCATGTGAGGCTAGTTTTGTTTTAACTTTATGTACGTACCTTCTGTAGGACTCAGTTCTTTCATCAGATCTTATCTCCCACCTGTAATTTCATGGTCTCTGCAGTGGCATCTGTTGTCAGACCAGAGCTTTTACCTGATCTTTGCCGTGTGTCCTGGTGTCACGCCGTGAAAGATGAGATATTGCAGAGTATGTGCTGGGACATGCCTATGTATCAGTTGGGGGCACAGAGCATTGCTCCTGCTGCAGGACCCCCAGGGGCTTGTGAGAATCTGCACTTGGCCTCCAAGTGTGTCTTAGCCCTAACCAGCATGTCTGGATGGCAGACGTTGCTTAGACAACATTCATTAGCAAGGACTAAGTGAAGATACACGGGTCATGACCTCTGGGTGCTAGGGGCAAGATAGGGCTACAAAGGAAAGCAACACTCCATGGTCTCATCACAGGTCGCCACAAGCGCCTGGCACAACTGCAGCAGTCCTCCAAGAGGAATCCGCACTATCAGACCTTAGAGCGGGACCTGATTGAATTACAGGAGCAGCAGCTTTTTGAACTCTTTGTGGTGGTGTCTCTGCAGAAGAAGCCATCAGAAGTAAGCTACGTCCCCCAGGTCATACAACAGTTCCCTGGCAAGGTAGGCGCGCGGAGGCCATGCGGCTTCCAGGAATGTTCCTGCGTCTCTGTGGGTGTATCCCTCTCTTCTTGTTTACTGTTGTCTTCATCAGCTTTTACTAACACAGTACTTCTTCTAGGATCCGGATCTTATGAGCTGCAACCAAGGGGGAATAAAAGTCATTATTCAAGTTGGGTTTTTATTTGTTGCTCTGCTGTTTACTAAGTGATCTTAAGCAAATTAGAAAGCTTCAATTTTCTCATCCTTAATGAGGGAAATGAGAAATGTGACAAGTAGGGTAGTAGTTCAGAGCATGGATTATGAGCCAACTGTCTGCATTTGCCACTTATTAATTCTCTGACTTGGAGCAGTTAAACTGGTCTGTGCCTCGTTCTCTTCACTGGTAAAGTGGGGGTAATCATAATAGTGCCTACCCTGTGGAGTTGTGGTGAGGCTTAAATGAGCTCATTGTATAATAATTGATACAAGGCACTGAGAACAGTGTCTAGCATACAGTAGCAGTATGTAATATTATCTCCTATTAGTGAGGATTTAATGAGATGTATGTAAGGTGCTCAATGCAGTTACTGGCACATAGTAAGCACTTGATAAATGATAACTATTATTAACAGTATTATTTCATTTATTCTACCTTTTTCACAAAATAATTCATTCATTTATTTCATCAGTATTTCATCAGTAACTATTACTTGCCAGGATTAGGTGCTAGGAATACAACTGAAATAGATCTTCTTGGTTCTGGTCCTCACTGAGCTTACAAAAGAGACCCCAGATGTGGGTCTGAGCTTTGAGACAGTGAAAATAAAGAACATGATCATTACGTCACAACTTGCAAACCGATAGCCTTTGAGCATATTGAGCCCACAGACATGTTTCTTGGGGTTTGCTATAATAGAGGTAAAATAATCATAACATTTTTCTTGTCAATTTTTTGTTTAAAAGTCAAATTTCATGTAAAAATATGTGTTCTGGCTTTTCCTGAGAAACTAGAAAGACTGCCAGTACTCAGCCTGTCTTTCTAAGTGACATGAATTGGCTGAAGCTGAGTGAGGAGCAGGACTGACTTCATGAGTGTGTGACCAGTGCAGTCACACAGGATCTCTCTCTTAATGGGGCCCTGTGCCCTGCTCCACAGTCACCATTGAAATTCTTAATTTGTATTTGAATTTGTGTTTTGTAAGTGAGATCTGATGGGACACTGGGGCGTGTGTCAAGGTCTTAAAGCCTGCGTTCCTGTGTGATCTCATTTTCTGCCTCCTCCCCAGGAGGGATTTTCTAGTTATCCTCACTCCTACCCCTCGATTTCCCAGGCCCTGTCTGGCCTTCCCCTTTCCATCCTCACTCAGTGGCTGCCACCAGTTTCTACACAGACATGGTGATGGTCAGGATCAGACAAGCGTTAACCCTGCAGTGTCTTAAGCAACACATGGTCTTGCTTAATGCCTTAATGCAGTGTCTTTTTTTTTTTTTTTTTTTAATTTTTTTTTTTTTTCTTTTGGGGGGGGTGTGGGGGGGGGGGGACAGGTGGGCCACTTCCATTGGTCTTTCATTTCTCTATTTTGCACTGAGAACAGTGTCTAGCATACAGTAGCAGTATGTAATATTATCTCCTATTAGTGAGGATTTAATGAGATGTATGTAAGGTGCTCAATGCAGTTACTGGCACATAGTAAGCACTTGATAAATGATAACTATTATTAACAGTATTATTTCATTTATTCTACCTTTTTCACAAAATAATTCATTCATTTATTTCATCAGTATTTCATCAGTAACTATTACTTGCCAGGATTAGGTGCTAGGAATACAACTGAAATAGATCTTCTTGGTTCTGGTCCTCACTGAGCTTACAAAAGAGACCCCAGATGTGGGTCTGAGCTTTGAGACAGTGAAAATAAAGAACATGATCATTACGTCACAACTTGCAAACCGATAGCCTTTGAGCATATTGAGCCCACAGACATGTTTCTTGGGGTTTGCTATAATAGAGGTAAAATAATCATAACATTTTTCTTGTCAATTTTTTGTTTAAAAGTCAAATTTCATGTAAAAATATGTGTTCTGGCTTTTTCCTGAGAAACTAGAAAGACTGCCAGTACTCAGCCTGTCTTTCTAAGTGACATGAATTGGCTGAAGCTGAGTGAGGAGCAGGACTGACTTCATGAGTGTGTGACCAGTGCAGTCACACAGGATCTCTCTCTTAATGGGGCCCTGTGCCCTGCTCCACAGTCACCATTGAAATTCTTAATTTGTATTTGAATTTGTGTTTTGTAAGTGAGATCTGATGGGACACTGGGGCGTGTGTCAAGGTCTTAAAGCCTGCGTTCCTGTGTGATCTCATTTTCTGCCTCCTCCCCAGGAGGGATTTTCTAGTTATCCTCACTCCTACCCCTCGATTTCCCAGGCCCTGTCTGGCCTTCCCCTTTCCATCCTCACTCAGTGGCTGCCACCAGTTTCTACACAGACATGGTGATGGTCAGGATCAGACAAGCGTTAACCCTGCAGTGTCTTAAGCAACACATGGTCTTGCTTAATGCCTTAATGCAGTGTCTTTTTTTTTTTTTTTTTTAATTTATTTATTTTATCTTTTGGGGGGGGTGTGGAGGGAGGGGGACATGTGGGCCACTTCCATTGGTCTTTCATTTCTCTATTTTTATCCATCTTTGTTCTTTGGCCTGTGTGGGCCTCCCGTCGCAGTGGCCTCTGTTGTCGCAGAGCACTGGCTCTGGGTGCATGCGCTCCAGAGCTCCGGCTCGGTGATTGGACACATCAGTCCAGCCGCTCCGCGGCACGTGGGATCTTCCCAGGCCAGGGATCGAACCGGTGCCCCTTGCACTGCAAGGCAGTGTCCTTACCCACTGGACCACCAGGGGAAGCCCTTAATGCAGTGTCTTGATGCCCTGCGCTGGTCATTGCTACTCATATTCAGTGGGTGGCCTAGAGGGGCAAGCCGTTTCAGCACCCCTGACTCCTGGTACCGAGCATGTCCCAGTGTGGAGGCTTACAACCCCTTGAGGGTGGCCTACCTGCTGTGGGTTGGAGTGGTGGGCCCATGAGAAGGGAGGTGCCTTGGCTCAACTTCCCCACTCTGTGAGGACACAGAGTTTGAGTCTTACGGCTGACCCAAGGGCAAACCCAGCAGCTAGTAGGCCGCTCGTGCACCAGATTGCAGGCCAGAGTCCCTAGGCACCTGTGCGGTTCCACACTTGTCCCCAAAATCCTCATGCCCGAGGGAACGTGCCTCTAAATATAAAATCAAAAACCCTATTGCAGGTTGAGAAAGAAACCACAAGAAAGTAACAAGCTTTACCTTTCATCTTGTATTTTTTCCCTGCATTTTGAATAAGGGGCTCACAGTTTCATCTTGCACTGTGCTCTGCAAATTACATAGGCTCTGCTGGCCTTGGGAAGGAGTGATCCCTTTTAATAGGGAATTTGACTTTGCTGGCCTTGGGAAGGAGTGATCCCTTTTAATAGGGAATTTACTCACACATCGACTGACTACTTGGACTATGTCTCTCATTTAACCTGCTCAACGACTTTAGGACTTTGAGTATAAACCCTGAGTTGTATGTTTCACTAAAAAAGCTAGTGAGGCCCAACTGACCCAAAAGTTGAGACATTTCCTGCATGAAAAAAGTCCTTACCAACATCCCTACCATAAATAAATCAGTGTTTTAATTTCTTATAAAATTCCCCAGTGTAGCCTGAGAGCACAGTGTCACAGCACTCTTTAGTAACACAGTACCATAAGAGTCTAAAATAATATAATCTAGATAGTCTTCAGAAATCAAATTTCCCATAAAGAGGAGCTTAATTTTTTTCTGTTTTTTTTTTTTTTCTTTTTGTCAGTCTTAAATCTGCAGAGAGGAATCTCAAGGTTTTGTGTGTTTTCAGCAACCAGATAAGGACCAGATTGAAGGATGTCCCTAAGCAAGTTGGCATTATTGTGCTTAGGCACCTGTAAGTCAGGAAGGGGAAGAGCTGCCTGAGCCCCTCCTGACTGGGTTGTGGAAAACCTTAAATGAAGATGAGTCTGACTCATTTAACGCTATGAAAATAATAGAATGTCCCACAACTAAAAGTTTGGTAGAATGCTTTTCCATTGCTTAAGAGTTTAATATCCAAGTGACCCAGAATGGTTGCCTGTTTTGTTTTAGAACTAAAGGATAGGCCATTTATATTAGTTACATGAAGCAATATAGTAATTAAACTTACCTTCTTGTTTTTGTACTAATTTATATATGCGTGTGTGCATATATATGTATTTTTGGGGTGGCCACTTCTATTGGTCTTTCATTTATTTATCTTTGTTCTTTGGCCTGTGTGGGCCTCCCATCGCAGTGGCCTCTCTTGTTGCAGAGCACCGGCTCTGGGCTCATGTGCTCCAGAGCTCTGGCTCGGTAATTGGACACATTGGTCCAGCCACTCTGTGGTATGTGGGATCTTCCCAGGCCAGAGATCGAACCGGCGCCCCTTGCACTGCAAGGCAGCGTCCCTACCTACTGGACCACCAGGCAAGACCTGTACTAATTTTTAAATGTCTTTTGGCTTCGCTAAATTTAGACTGTCCTTTAAAGTACAATACCAGACTTACACAAAAGGGTCTTTCATGCTAGAATTTTACAGGAAGTCACAAGCCCATAATTAGGTAGCAAAGATTACATGCTAAGGGAAATGATTATACATGAGGTGGATTCTAAAAATACTATCTTTTCTAAGTAACAGTCATCTGACTTTTCAAAACATCTTGGCGATTATTGATCAGAGTATCTTGAGGTGACTAGGTTTTTGCTGTCAGTATATTATAGAATAGATTTTGTTTATTTTATATTCCATGGTTCATAAAAATATTCTGAATACTATGTGAAGGCGTATAATAGAAATTTTTCATTTTAACAAACCAGTACCAAATAAGAGTCTAAAATAATATAATCTAGATAGTCTTCAGAAATCAAATTTCCCATAAAGAGGAGCTTAATTTTTTTCTGTTTTTTTTTTTTTTCTTTTTGTCAGTCTTAAATCTGCAGAGAGGAATCTCAAGGTTTTGTGTGTTTTCAGCAACCAGATAAGGACCAGATTGAAGGATGTCCCTAAGCAAGTTGGCATTATTGTGCTTAGGCACCTGTAAGTCAGGAAGGGGAAGAGCTGCCTGAGCCCCTCCTGACTGGGTTGTGGAAAACCTTAAATGAAGATGAGTCTGACTCATTTAACGCTATGAAAATAATAGAATGTCCCACAACTAAAAGTTTGGTAGAATGCTTTTCCATTGCTTAAGAGTTTAATATCCAAGTGACCCAGAATGGTTGCCTGTTTTGTTTTAGAACTAAAGGATAGGCCATTTATATTAGTTACATGAAGCAATATAGTAATTAAACTTACCTTCTTGTTTTTGTACTAATTTATATATGCGTGTGTGCATATATATGTATTTTTGGGGTGGCCACTTCTATTGGTCTTTCATTTATTTATCTTTGTTCTTTGGCCTGTGTGGGCCTCCCATCGCAGTGGCCTCTCTTGTTGCAGAGCACCGGCTCTGGGCTCATGTGCTCCAGAGCTCTGGCTCGGTAATTGGACACATTGGTCCAGCCACTCTGTGGTATGTGGGATCTTCCCAGGCCAGAGATCGAACCGGCGCCCCTTGCGCTGCAAGGTGGCGTCCTTACCTACTGGACCACCAGGCAAGCCCTGTACTAATTTTTAAATGTCTTTTGGCTTCGCTAAATTTAGACTGTCCTTTAAAGTACAATACCAGACTTACACAAAAGGGTCTTTCATGCTAGAATTTTACAGGAAGTCACAAGCCCATAATTAGGTAGCAAAGATTACATGCTAAGGGAAATGATTATACATGAGGTGGATTCTAAAAATACTATCTTTTCTAAGTAACAGTCATCTGACTTTTCAAAACATCTTGGCGATTATTGATCAGAGTATCTTGAGGTGACTAGGTTTTTGCTGTCAGTATATTATAGAATAGATTTTGTTTATTTTATATTCCATGGTTCATAAAAATATTCTGAATACTATGTGAATACTTGAATAAAGATTCTGCCTATAGATAAGAAACTGTTTTCAGTCATTTCTCTTACATCAGATTATAGGACCTGCAAGTACCTTCTACAGAATTCTTTCTCCTTAGAAACATTGTTCTCAGTACATTTTCGGTCATTACCAGTCTTGGCCCTCCTGTTTTATTAAACAGCTCAAAACCACTCTGAGACAACTACCTAGACTCACTGGATGCCTCTTTTCCTGAGACCAGGCTGAGTTTTTTATTTCTATACTCCACTTACATAGAATATTAGTCACTTCCAGTGTTATTTTTTTTTCAGGGTGATCATGGCTTTAAGCAATCCAAAGACACTGAAGAAAGACTCAAAGTTATCCCCAAATTTTGTTTTCCTGATTCAAAGGACTGGATGCCAACCTCAGAACTCAAGAGGTAGAGTACTTTATCTGATTTCTCTTTGTTGGAACTACAAAAGTATAATCTGAATGTTCGAGAAACAGATAGATCCAGCAGTGAAGCTGTGTGTGCTCTGTGGCAGATCAAGGATGCAGTGGGAGAAAAGGAAGAAACAGAATTAGGACATTTCCTATGTGGGGCTCAGAAAAGGAAAAACACAGTGTCAATGGGGAAAACAAGCTTGAGAGTCTCTTCAATTTGCCAATTGTGCAGGAAAAAAAAAAAAGTTCCACTTTACATACAATCAGAACTGCCACCAAGTGGACAGAAAAGGAAGCAAAAACTGAGCTTAAGAGCTCAGAAACAGAGAAAACATGGCTGTGTCTGCCTCTTGTCTCTCTCTCAAGTTATTAGTAGAAGCCGTAGCCCAAATTGTACGTTCCCCTCCGGAACTTGTACAAGAGGGGGCAGAGTTTGGAAGGTGTGAGTATATTGGGAAAGGAATTATAAGAAATTACTTCCCAGTATCTAGAGGAAATTACCACTTTCAATTAATAAGCCACCCTTGTTTCACATTCTGCTTATAAGTAGATAACTGCTTTGTTCAAAACTAGAATTACTGGTCATGTATTTAGGCTGCGAAGCATGATTATGTATGTGAACCACATCACATGCCGATGACCTGGCTGGAAAACAGCCTCAGATGTTGCTTGACTAGCCATGCCCTTCCACGCCATGTTGCCTCCAGACTAAGCTGCTGCCTCTTACAACCAGTTTAGCCTGATGACCACTGTCATTCCTGAGCCATCAATCCTGATGCTTTGTGCTGTCAGTTGCACTGCTATAGGCTGCTTATTTCATACTGACCTGCTACTCCATGGTTGGCTCTTCCCTCTCCCCAAGAGCTATATATATTTATTCTAAAATATATGGAAAATACAGAGGAGTAAATTAAAAGTAGAAATTAGAAATCACTGACATACTGTACTCTAGAGCCTGGGAGATACATCTGTTGAGCAAACATGCTGCAACCACTGAAGCCAGTGCGCCCTAGAGCCCTTGCTCCACAAGTAGAGAGGCCACTGCAATGAGAAGGCTGCTCACCACAACTAGAGAATAGCCCCCGCTCCTTGCAACCAGAGAAAAGCCCTCATGCAGCAGTGAAGGCCCAGAACATCCAAAAATAAAGTTTAAAGAAAAAAGAAAGAAATCACTGGTGTACTGGTTTACTCAGATAATCACTGTAAGGGTTTTGAGATGTTCTTTTCCAGTCTTTATTCTTGATCATATATAGACATATATGTTACTCAGACTTGAATTCCTTTTGATTGTTAATGAATTTATTTCTAGAGCCTCACTAGGTCTTCATTTTGTAAATTATCTATGCATATTTTTTGCCTGTACTTCTAATAAGATGATAATTTTCCTATTTATTTTTTATGTATTAAGGAAACAGCCTTTTAAAATTATTTATTTATTTATTTTTGGCTATTCTGGGTTTTCACTGCTGCCACACACTCTTCTCTAGTTGCAGGGAGTAGAAGCTACTCTCTAGTTGAGGTGCACAGGCTTCTTGTTGTGGTCACTTCTCTTGTTGTAGAACTCAGGCTCTAGGGCAAATGAGCTCAATAGTTGCAGCTCCAAGGCTCTAGAGCAGTCTTACAGGCTTAGCTGGTCTACAGCATGTGGGTTCTTCCCAGACCAGGGATCAAACCCATGTCTCCTGCATTGGCAGGCAAACTCTTTACTACTGAGCTACCAGGGAAGTCCAGGATATAACCTTTTACCTATCACTGTTTCCTGTGACCTCTGAGAGCTAAATAAAAGAATTTGGAAGGAAAGAATTTTTTAGCAAAATCCTTTGCAGCTTACCTAACATGTTCGACTAAACTGGACATTCAGGCATTAATAGCTGACTGGATAAATAAGAAAAAGAAGGTGTGAGGATGATACATTGTTTAGCAAACTTTTTGACCTGCTACTCCATGGTTGGCTCTTCTCTCCAAGAGCTATATATATTTATTCTAAAATATATGGAAAATACAGAGGAGTAAATTAAAAGTAGAAATTAGAAATCACTGACATACTGTACTCTAGAGCCTGGGAGATACATCTGTTGAGCAAACATGCTGCAACCACTGAAGCCAGTGCGCCCTAGAGCCCTTGCTCCACAAGTAGAGAGGCCACTGCAATGAGAAGGCTGCTCACCACAACTAGAGAATAGCCCCCGCTCCTTGCAACCAGAGAAAAGCCCTCATGCAGCAGTGAAGGCCCAGAACATCCAAAAATAAAGTTTAAAGAAAAAAGAAAGAAATCACTGGTGTACTGGTTTACTCAGATAATCACTGTAAGGGTTTTGAGATGTTCTTTTCCAGTCTTTATTCTTGATCATATATAGACATATATGTTACTCAGACTTGAATTCCTTTTGATTGTTAATGAATTTATTTCTAGAGCCTCACTAGGTCTTCATTTTGTAAATTATCTATGCATATTTTTTGCCTGTACTTCTAATAAGATGATAATTTTCCTATTTATTTTTTATGTATTAAGGAAACAGCCTTTTAAAATTATTTATTTATTTATTTTTGGCTATTCTGGGTTTTCACTGCTGCCACACACTCTTCTCTAGTTGCAGGGAGTAGAAGCTACTCTCTAGTTGAGGTGCACAGGCTTCTTGTTGTGGTCACTTCTCTTGTTGTAGAACTCAGGCTCTAGGGCAAATGAGCTCAATAGTTGCAGCTCCAAGGCTCTAGAGCAGTCTTACAGGCTTAGCTGGTCTACAGCATGTGGGTTCTTCCCAGACCAGGGATCAAACCCATGTCTCCTGCATTGGCAGGCAAACTCTTTACTACTGAGCTACCAGGGAAGTCCAGGATATAACCTTTTACCTATCACTGTTTCCTGTGACCTCTGAGAGCTAAATAAAAGAATTTGGAAGGAAAGAATTTTTTAGCAAAATCCTTTGCAGCTTACCTAACATGTTCGACTAAACTGGACATTCAGCAAAAAGGAAATAGAATTCATTAATAGCTGACTGGATAAATAAGAAAGTAAAAGAAGGTGGTGGCATCAATAGCTAATCCCATACCTATTCCCTCATCCAGTACAAAGCAGGGTATTCTGAAGGGCTGGGCATTCTCCCTCAGGAAGAATGTGACTTGCAATAAATATAATATTGATGCCTCCTGGGTTTCCCTTGTGGCTCAGTGGATAAGAACTCGTCTGCCAATGCAGGAGACACAGGTTCGATCCCTGATCCAGGAAGATCCCACATACCACAGAGCAACTAAACCCACACATCAACAAAGACCAAAATAAATAAATAAAAGCTTTAAAATATATATATATTGATGCCTCCTTGTACATCACAGAATGACTGCTGTTGGACACTAATTTTTAATTGCTTGTTCCAAGGAATGTTATAAGCAGTTGTTTGGATCGCAGACTATTGACTTTCTTTTTTTTTTTTCTTTTTTAATGTTTCTTCAGTGAAACATTCTCATTTGTCTTAACTGGTGAAGATGGGAGCCGGTGGTTTGGTTATTGTAAGAAGCTCTTGGTAAGTTGCAGACCTGTGCTCCAAGCAACTTTGGTTGGGTAACAATAAAGTCAGACTAGGAACTTCAGAAGCATGATCTCTAGATGACTGTGTATTGCAAAGAACCTATGAGCTTTAAACAGTAAGAGCAGGGTGGAGGTTAGCCACAGAGTGTTCCAAAGTAGAAAGGTATGGATTTCTTTTATTTGTTTGTCTGTCTGTAATAGATGAAGAAAGGCACTGACCTTGTAGCTGAAGTCAAGTCTGGTTATATTTGAGGAATGGAGTGCAATGAGCCTTGAGAGTTGTATTTTACTACTAGGGAAGTCCAGGATATAAACCTGTTGACCCCCTAGAGCAGTCTTACAGGCTTAGCTGGTCTACAGCATGTGGGTTCTTCCCAGACCAGATCAAACCCATGTCTCCTGCATTGGCAGGCAAACTCTTTACTACTGAGCTACCAGGGAAGTCCAGGATATAACCTTTTACCTATCACTGTTTCCTGTGACCTCTGAGAGCTAAATAAAAGAATTTGGAAGGAAAGAATTTTTTAGCAAAATCCTTTGCAGCTTACCTAACATGTTCGACTAAACTGGACATTCAGCAAAAAGGAAATAGAATTCATTAATAGCTGACTGGATAAATAAGAAAGTAAAAGAAGGTGGTGGCATCAATAGCTAATCCCATACCTATTCCCTCATCCAGTACAAAGCAGGGTATTCTGAAGGGCTGGGCATTCTCCCTCAGGAAGAATGTGACTTGCAATAAATATAATATTGATGCCTCCTGGGTTTCCCTTGTGGCTCAGTGGATAAGAACTCGTCTGCCAATGCAGGAGACACAGGTTCGATCCCTGATCCAGGAAGATCCCACATACCACAGAGCAACTAAACCCACACATCAACAAAGACCAAAATAAATAAATAAAAGCTTTAAAATATATATATATTGATGCCTCCTTGTACATCACAGAATGACTGCTGTTGGACACTAATTTTTAATTGCTTGTTCCAAGGAATGTTATAAGCAGTTGTTTGGATCGCAGACTATTGACTTTCTTTTTTTTTTTTCTTTTTTAATGTTTCTTCAGTGAAACATTCTCATTTGTCTTAACTGGTGAAGATGGGAGCCGGTGGTTTGGTTATTGTAAGAAGCTCTTGGTAAGTTGCAGACCTGTGCTCCAAGCAACTTTGGTTGGGTAACAATAAAGTCAGACTAGGAACTTCAGAAGCATGATCTCTAGATGACTGTGTATTGCAAAGAACCTATGCGAGCTTTAAACAGTAAGAGCAGGGTGGAGGTTAGCCACAGAGTGTTCCAAAGTAGAAAGGTATGGATTTCTTTTATTTGTTTGTCTGTCTGTAATAGATGAAGAAAGGCACTGACCTTGTAGCTGAAGTCAAGTCTGGTTATATTTGAGGAATGGAGTGCAATGAGCCAGTTGAGGGAGCTCTGAGTTACTTTCTTCTTGCTTAAATGCCTTCATTAAGCTGAAATAAATCATATTATCATTTTTTATGATTTATTTCAGCTTAATGAAGACATTTTCCCATGTTTCAATGTTCAATGAGAATGAGATCTTTGATTCCTCCTCTATATTAAGGTGTATGGAGAGGTATAAATAGTCCAAATTAGTAAAGTCTTGTGCTGCTTAATTTTTGCTTTGCTGTTGTTGTTTAGCCAGAAGGCAAAGGAAAGCGACTCCCTGAGGTGTATTGCATGGTCAGTCGCCTAGGCTGCTTCAACCTTTTTTCAAAGGTGAGTGGAGAATAGGCCCTCTGAAGTGTCCTTTCTGAGCTCTGAGTGTGTCTTTGTTTCTGCTGACTTCACTAGGCAATATTAAGTGGCATAGACTTTTTAACATTCTGCTTTAGAACTCCATTAGTAGATTAGAACTATAGGTCTGAAGGCTTAAACTTGGGTCTCTCATCCATCTGATTACATTCTCATTTTGGTTTGCTAAACCTTCCAGCTTAAAGCGGAACATTGCCTGAAGTTTATCATGTCTCGTGTCTTTCCCAGACACGAAACTGCAGGATATTTATTGTGTTATCTTTAGAGGGGCTTCTCTTCTAAAATTAGATAGGTTTATTTTTAGTAACTTTTCTTGGAGCGTTAAAGACCCCACCAAGAGAAATAATGCCTTTAATTAACTTTTATTGGTGGCAGGTGCTTTTCTGTCTTAAAATCTGGTAGTGGTATTTTATTCAAGTTGTATACCCAGTTTGACATTTTTTTTTTTCCTTTTTTTTGGCAGTTCTTTTAATAGGATTTTTTGTTTTTGAACTGAGTCTCTAACTTGAAAAAAAAAATGTTTTTTGTGTATGTAGATTCTGGATGAAGTAGAGAAAAGAAGAGAAATGTCTCCAGCTTTGGTTTACCCCTTCATGCGAAGTGTCATGGAAGCCCCTTTCCCAGCTCCTGGACGTACCATCACAGTGAAGAGCTACCTCCCTGGGGCTGGAGATGGGGTAAGTTAGTTCATTTTCAAGAGATTTGATAGCTGCCCAAAAACAGTCTGTACGCTCGTAGGCTTACCTCATAGAAACCTTTCTCCTTTGCATCAGTTGCACAGTGTTTTAGCCACAAAAGCATTAGGGAAACTCCAATTTATGTGAGATTGCTGATCCTAGACCCAAGAACCAAAGGTTTCTCTACCATTCATAGACTGAACCCCTGCATAAAGTCAATTTCAGTGTGATAAATGAAGATTGTATTAATACCTATTGCTGTCTGGTGGGATGAAAGAGTTCATCAGAAATGGATAGCATGAAACTAAGGTATTAAGTCTTAAGATCAACGTAGGCAGCTTCACAAACTCTTTGCAGCAGACTTTCTCTTGAATTAAACCTGTAAAAGAGGGACAGTGTCCACTAGTATTGTCATTAGGGATCTTCTCCCACCTCAGCTCCCCTGATTCAAATGTTTGCATTTCAGTCAATTGAACTGTGCCGACCACTGGACTCCCGGTTGGAGCATGTTGATTTTGAGTGTCTCTTTAAGTGCCTGAGTGTGGGCCATCTCATTCGAGTCTGTGCCTCTCTCCTTTTGGAACGGAGAGTCATCTTTGTTGCCAACAGCCTAAGGTGAGAAATAAGTAAAATATGTCACTTCAGACTGAGATTTTACTTGTTCTTCTTGTTTTAAAACTTGAGCGTATTAAGAAACATTGAGGTAGGATCTCAATTACCTAATGCTATGAGGATAATCCAAAAGCTGTTTGCATTCAGCTGTAACAGTGACGTTTAATTATTATTGGTAGGGCTTCTCTTCTAAAATTAGATAGGTAGTAACTTTTCTTGGAGCGTTAAAGACCCCACCAAGAGAAATAATGCCTTTAATTAACTTTTATTGGTGGCAGGTGCTTTTCTGTCTTAAAATCTGGTAGTGGTATTTTATTCAAGTTGTATACCCAGTTTGACATTTTTTTTTTTCCTTTTTTTTGGCAGTTCTTTTAATAGGATTTTTTGTTTTTGAACTGAGTCTCTAACTTGAAAAAAAAAATGTTTTTTGTGTATGTAGATTCTGGATGAAGTAGAGAAAAGAAGAGAAATGTCTCCAGCTTTGGTTTACCCCTTCATGCGAAGTGTCATGGAAGCCCCTTTCCCAGCTCCTGGACGTACCATCACAGTGAAGAGCTACCTCCCTGGGGCTGGAGATGGGGTAAGTTAGTTCATTTTCAAGAGATTTGATAGCTGCCCAAAAACAGTCTGTACGCTCGTAGGCTTACCTCATAGAAACCTTTCTCCTTTGCATCAGTTGCACAGTGTTTTAGCCACAAAAGCATTAGGGAAACTCCAATTTATGTGAGATTGCTGATCCTAGACCCAAGAACCAAAGGTTTCTCTACCATTCATAGACTGAACCCCTGCATAAAGTCAATTTCAGTGTGATAAATGAAGATTGTATTAATACCTATTGCTGTCTGGTGGGATGAAAGAGTTCATCAGAAATGGATAGCATGAAACTAAGGTATTAAGTCTTAAGATCAACGTAGGCAGCTTCACAAACTCTTTGCAGCAGACTTTCTCTTGAATTAAACCTGTAAAAGAGGGACAGTGTCCACTAGTATTGTCATTAGGGATCTTCTCCCACCTCAGCTCCCCTGATTCAAATGTTTGCATTTCAGTCAATTGAACTGTGCCGACCACTGGACTCCCGGTTGGAGCATGTTGATTTTGAGTGTCTCTTTAAGTGCCTGAGTGTGGGCCATCTCATTCGAGTCTGTGCCTCTCTCCTTTTGGAACGGAGAGTCATCTTTGTTGCCAACAGCCTAAGGTGAGAAATAAGTAAAATATGTCACTTCAGACTGAGATTTTACTTGTTCTTCTTGTTTTAAAACTTGAGCGTATTAAGAAACATTGAGGTAGGATCTCAATTACCTAATGCTATAGCAAGATGGATAATCCAAAAGCTGTTTGCATTCAGCTGTAACAGTGACCTTGGGGGCTGCAATTAATTTACCTTCAAAATATGTCTTGTTGAAACTTGTTAAAAATTGGTATTCCTTTTCTGAGTACACACTAGTCTTTAGGCAGTATAAATTGTGGGAAACAACTGGATTGAAATGAAAGTTTTTTGTAAACTAAGTTAAAAATTTAACTAAAGTGTTAATGAATAATCACAGAACTGTTAATCAGTGATCACCAACTGGCATCAGTCCGTAATTCTGTAATGTCCTATGTGAATTGCCCTCCATGTGTTTCTCTTTATGTGACACCAGTGTGCTTTCTCCTCTGGTTAGCACTTTGTCAAAATGTGGTCATGCTGTGGTTGCCACCCTGTACCCGTTCACCTGGCAGCACACCTACATCCCAGTCCTGCCAGCATCTATGATTGACATCGTGTGCTCCCCTACGCCATTCCTTATTGGAATCCTGTCTTGTTCCTTACCCCAGCTCCAGGACCTACCCATCGAAGAGGTAAGATGGGAGAGTAGTACCTTTGGAAGCGATTGGCACACTGGCCACTGGAAACAAGTGATCTTTAACAGTGATGGATATGTCATTAATTAATAAGAATACATAATTATTATTAATTATCTTCTTATTAAAGTGAGAAAAAGCCCATAGTACACGTGAATCTGAAGTGTATCTTATTTACAGTATTGAACCATGGGCTAATTCTTGTCTTATTCTGGAACAACAAAAAAAAGTCTTTTTAAAAAATCATACACGGCGCTTCCCCTGGTAGTCCAGTGGGTAAGGACACCACCTTGCAGTGCAAGGGGCACTGGTTCAATCCCTAACCTGGGAAGATCCCACGTGGCGGCGAGAGGCCGGACAGATGTGTCCAATTACAGAGCCGGAGCTCTGGAGCGCATGCGCCCAGAGCCGGCGCTCTGCAACGAGAGAGGCCACTGCGATGGGAGGCCCACAGGAGCCAAAGAACAAAGACGAAAAGAAGAGCCATATCACAAAGCTTCTTGTTTTAAAACTTGAGCGTATTAAGAAACATTGAGGTAGGATCTCAATTACCTAATGCTATAGCAAGATGGATAATCCAAAAGCTGTTTGCATTCAGCTGTAACAGTGACCTTGGGGGCTGCAATTAATTTACCTTCAAAATATGTCTTGTTGAAACTTGTTAAAAATTGGTATTCCTTTTCTGAGTACACACTAGTCTTTAGGCAGTATAAATTGTGGGAAACAACTGGATTGAAATGAAAGTTTTTTGTAAACTAAGTTAAAAATTTAACTAAAGTGTTAATGAATAATCACAGAACTGTTAATCAGTGATCACCAACTGGCATCAGTCCGTAATTCTGTAATGTCCTATGTGAATTGCCCTCCATGTGTTTCTCTTTATGTGACACCAGTGTGCTTTCTCCTCTGGTTAGCACTTTGTCAAAATGTGGTCATGCTGTGGTTGCCACCCTGTACCCGTTCACCTGGCAGCACACCTACATCCCAGTCCTGCCAGCATCTATGATTGACATCGTGTGCTCCCCTACGCCATTCCTTATTGGAATCCTGTCTTGTTCCTTACCCCAGCTCCAGGACCTACCCATCGAAGAGGTAAGATGGGAGAGTAGTACCTTTGGAAGCGATTGGCACACTGGCCACTGGAAACAAGTGATCTTTAACAGTGATGGATATGTCATTAATTAATAAGAATACATAATTATTATTAATTATCTTCTTATTAAAGTGAGAAAAAGCCCATAGTACACGTGAATCTGAAGTGTATCTTATTTACAGTATTGAACCATGGGCTAATTCTTGTCTTATTCTGGAACAACAAAAAAAAGTCTTTTTAAAAAATCATACACGGCGCTTCCCCTGGTAGTCCAGTGGGTAAGGACACCACCTTGCAGTGCAAGGGGTGCCGGTTCGATCCCTGACCTGGAAAGATCCCACGTGCGGCGGAGAGGCCGGACAGATGTGTCCAATTACAGAGCCGGAGCTCTGGAGCGCATGCGCCCAGAGCCGGCGCTCTGCAACGAGAGAGGCCACTGCGATGGGAGGCCCACAGGAGCCAAAGAACAAAGACGGATGAAAATAGAGAAATGAAAGACCAATAGAAGTGGCCCGCCCGCTCCCCTCCCTCCCCAACCCGACCCCCGCCCAAAATAAATAAATAAATAAATCTTAAAAAAAAGAAAAAATCATACACAGTGCTTCCCGGACGGCTCAGTGGTAAAGAAGCCACCTGTCAATGTAGGAGACGTGAGTTTGATCCCTGATCCTGGAAGATCCCACATGCTGCGGAGCAACTAAGCCCATGCAGCACAGCTGCTGAACCTGTGCTCTAGAGCCCATGTTCCAGAGCTAGAGATGCCACTGCAGTGAGAAGCCTGCTCACTGCAACTAGAGAAAAGCACATGCAGCTATGAAGACCCAGCACAGCCAAAAATAAATAAACACATAAAATTATTTTTAAAAATATCATACACAAAAACTACTCTGGGTTAATTTTTAAAATTCTTTCAGCTATAACACACAGATAGATAAGTACCCAAAGCAAAATGTACAGATTAGTTAATTATCACAGAGTGAATGCTATGGTAACCAACACTGGAGTAGAACAGAAACATTACAGCAGTGGAAACAGAAGTCCCCCTCATGCCTTCTTTATCTTATTGTAATTTTTAAAAAGTTATTATTAGTTATTTTTTTGCAACACTGTGTGGCATGTGGGATCTTAGTTCTCTGACCAGGAATCAAACCTCTGCCCCTTGCACTGGAAGCTCTGCATCTTAGCCACTGGACTTCCAGGAAGTCCCCCATCATACTTTCTTCTAATCACTGTTCCCTTCCCCATTTCTTGCAAAAGGCAACTATTATATTGACTTTAATGATGCTCATTTTCTTGTTTTTCTTTGTAGTTTAACGCCCTGGGCATGTATCCCTAGACAATATAGTTCATTTTTTCCTGGTTTTAAACTCGATATCAGTGACCTCGTATTGCAATTTTTTTTTTCCTTTTTTTCAGTCTGGCTTCTTTTGAACAACATATGTCTTTAAGATTCATCCATGTTGATGAAATTAACAGTAGTTTGATCACTCTAATTGTGTATAGTATTCCATTGTTTGTACCACAATTTTTTTTATTTTTATATTTTATTTATTTATTTATTTTTGGCTCTTCTGGGTTTTCACTGCTGCTGCAGGCTCTTATTTCATTGTAGGGAGTGGGGGCTACTCTCTAGTTGAGGTGAGCAGGCTTCTTGTTGCGGTAACATCTCTTGTTGTGGAACTCGGGCTCTAGGGCTCACAGGCTTCAATAGTTGTGGCACACGGGCTCAATAGTTGTGGCTCTGAGGCTCTAGCACACAAGCTCAGTAGTTGTGGCTCACAGGCTTAGTTGCTCCACAGCATGTGGGATCTTCCCAGATCAGGGATCGAACCTTTGTCTCATGCATTGGCAGGTGAACTCTTCACCACTGAGCTACCAGGAAGCCCCACAATTTTCTAATCCATTCTGCAAGTGATGGACATTTGAGTTGTTTCCAGTTGGGGTTATTATTAATAATGCTGCTGTAAATATTCTTCTGCATGACCCATGGTGCATATGTGCATGTGGGGTTTTTTATATCTATTTATTTATTTATTAGTCTTAGTTGCAGCATGCAGGATCTTTCTTCTGTTGTTGAGGCAGTAGAGCTTAGTTGCCCTGAGCTATGTGGGATCTTAGTTCCCTGATCAGGAATCAAACCCATGTCCTCTGCATTGGAAGGTGTATTCTTTAACCACTGGACCACCAGGGAAGTTCCTGTGCATGTGGTTTTATGGGCATATACTTGGAAATAGAATTCCTGAATCCTAGAGCAAACATATCTTCAATTTTAGTAAGTAAAGTCAACCTTTTCCAAAGTACTTATACCAAGTTACACTTCCTCCAGCAATGTAAGAAGAGTTCCCCATTGCTCCATATCCTTGGCAGCTATTGTTGTCACCAGTTCGTGTAGTTTACGCCCTGGGCATGTATCCCTAGACAATATAGTTCATTTTTTCCTGGTTTTAAACTCGATATCAGTGACCTCGTATTGCAATTTTTTTTTTCCTTTTTTTCAGTCTGGCTTCTTTTGAACAACATATGTCTTTAAGATTCATCCATGTTGATGAAATTAACAGTAGTTTGATCACTCTAATTGTGTATAGTATTCCATTGTTTGTACCACAATTTTTTTTATTTTTATATTTTATTTATTTATTTATTTTTGGCTCTTCTGGGTTTTCACTGCTGCTGCAGGCTCTTATTTCATTGTAGGGAGTGGGGGCTACTCTCTAGTTGAGGTGAGCAGGCTTCTTGTTGCGGTAACATCTCTTGTTGTGGAACTCGGGCTCTAGGGCTCACAGGCTTCAATAGTTGTGGCACACGGGCTCAATAGTTGTGGCTCTGAGGCTCTAGCACACAAGCTCAGTAGTTGTGGCTCACAGGCTTAGTTGCTCCACAGCATGTGGGATCTTCCCAGATCAGGGATCGAACCTTTGTCTCATGCATTGGCAGGTGAACTCTTCACCACTGAGCTACCAGGAAGCCCCACAATTTTCTAATCCATTCTGCAAGTGATGGACATTTGAGTTGTTTCCAGTTGGGGTTATTATTAATAATGCTGCTGTAAATATTCTTCTGCATGACCCATGGTGCATATGTGCATGTGGGGTTTTTTATATCTATTTATTTATTTATTAGTCTTAGTTGCAGCATGCAGGATCTTTCTTCTGTTGTTGAGGCAGTAGAGCTTAGTTGCCCTGAGCTATGTGGGATCTTAGTTCCCTGATCAGGAATCAAACCCATGTCCTCTGCATTGGAAGGTGTATTCTTTAACCACTGGACCACCAGGGAAGTTCCTGTGCATGTGGTTTTATGGGCATATACTTGGAAATAGAATTCCTGAATCCTAGAGCAAACATATCTTCAATTTTAGTAAGTAAAGTCAACCTTTTCCAAAGTACTTATACCAAGTTACACTTCCTCCAGCAATGTAAGAAGAGTTCCCCATTGCTCCATATCCTTGGCAGCTATTGTTGTCACCAGTTCGTGTAGTTTAGCCTATCCATTGGGTTGGCAATTGTGTTCTGGTTGTGGTTTAATTGACATTCCTTGGTTACGGTTGAAGGTGAGTATCTTTCTATATTTATTGGCATTTGAATGTCATCTTTTGTAAAATTCATAGGCTATTCTACTGAATTGTTTACCCTCATTGATTTGTAAGAGGTCTTTTTATACTCTGAATATGAGCCTCTTTGTGGCGTGCCTTTTCATTCTTCAAAAAGATGGGTGGTTTTTTTTTTTTAATTAAAATTAAAAAAAAATTTAAGAGATATTCTTAAATTTTAGTGTGACTAGAATTATCCATCTTTTTTAATGGTTAGAGTTTTTTGTGTGTGTAGTGAACTGCTTAAAATTTTCTTTATATTAGCTTCATGGGAATAGCCTCCTATGTTGTTAGCTCCTGGAAGCTTTATTATTATGTCTTTGATTTTTCGTTCTTAAGCTTGGGGCTGGATTGTTTTTGTGTATAATAGGAGTTAGGGGGAATTCTCTGGCAGTTCAGTGGTTAGGACTCCCAGTGTAGGTTCAGTTCCTGGTTAAGGAACTGAGATCCCAGAAGCCACACAGTGTGACCAAAAAAAAAAAAAAAAAGGTAGTAGAGATCATTTCATTTTTAATATGGATAACCTACAATCACAGTACCATTTACTGAAATAACTCTTATTCCCTATTGCAGTGATGGTTAGTTACTCTTTTTCCTCCCCCCAAATTTTATTGAGATATGATTGGCATATAACATTATATTAAAGATGTACAGCATAATGATATGATATAATACATGCATATATTTTACGACTTCCCAGGTGGCTGTAGTAGTAAAGAACCCACCTGCCAATGCAGGAGGCATAGGAGATACAGGTTCCACCCCTGAGTTGGAAAAATCCCCTGGGGTAGGAAATGGCAGTCCACTCCAGTAGTCTTTTCTCAAGAATCACATGGACAGAGGAGCCTGGAAGGCTACAGTCCTTAAGGTCTCACAGCGTTAGACATGACTGAAGCAACTTAAGCACGCACACAGGCTTGCATATATTTCAAAATGACTACCACAGTAAGTTTAGTTAATATCCATCACCTCACATAGTTAGAAAAAAATGTTTTCTTGTGATGAGAACTTTTAAGGTGGACTCTTAACAACTTTCAAATATACAATATAGTATTGTTAACTGTAGTCACCATACTGTACATTACATATCAGGGACTTACTTATCGTGTAACTGGAAATTTGTGCCTTTTGATCTCCTTCACCCATTTTGCCCATACCCTACAACCACCGATCTGTTCTCTGTATCTATGAATTCAGTTGTTTTAGATTCACATGTATGTGAAATCATACGGTGTTCGTCTTTCTCTGCCTGATTTACTTCACTTGGCATCCATGTTGTCGTCACTGGCAGGATTTCCTTCTTTTTATGTCTGAATAATATTTCATTATATATATGTACTATGTCTTTATCTAGTCATCTGCTAATGGCCATTTAGGTTGTTTCCTTGTTGTGGCTCTTGTAAATAATGCTACAGTGAACATGGGGGTGCAGCTCTTCTTCAAAATGGTGATTTTTTATTGGAAGCTCCCAGTGGGGCTGGATTGTTTTGTGTATAATAGGAGTTAGGGGGAATTCTCTGGCAGTTCAGTGGTTAGGACTCCCAGTGTAGGTTCAGTTCCTGGTTAAGGAACTGAGATCCCAGAAGCCACACAGTGTGACCAAAAAAAAAAAAAAAAAGGTAGTAGAGATCATTTCATTTTTAATATGGATAACCTACAATCACAGTACCATTTACTGAAATAACTCTTATTCCCTATTGCAGTGATGGTTAGTTACTCTTTTTCCTCCCCCCAAATTTTATTGAGATATGATTGGCATATAACATTATATTAAAGATGTACAGCATAATGATATGATATAATACATGCATATATTTTACGACTTCCCAGGTGGCTGTAGTAGTAAAGAACCCACCTGCCAATGCAGGAGGCATAGGAGATACAGGTTCCACCCCTGAGTTGGAAAAATCCCCTGGGGTAGGAAATGGCAGTCCACTCCAGTAGTCTTTTCTCAAGAATCACATGGACAGAGGAGCCTGGAAGGCTACAGTCCTTAAGGTCTCACAGCGTTAGACATGACTGAAGCAACTTAAGCACGCACACAGGCTTGCATATATTTCAAAATGACTACCACAGTAAGTTTAGTTAATATCCATCACCTCACATAGTTAGAAAAAAATGTTTTCTTGTGATGAGAACTTTTAAGGTGGACTCTTAACAACTTTCAAATATACAATATAGTATTGTTAACTGTAGTCACCATACTGTACATTACATATCAGGGACTTACTTATCGTGTAACTGGAAATTTGTGCCTTTTGATCTCCTTCACCCATTTTGCCCATACCCTACAACCACCGATCTGTTCTCTGTATCTATGAATTCAGTTGTTTTAGATTCACATGTATGTGAAATCATACGGTGTTCGTCTTTCTCTGCCTGATTTACTTCACTTGGCATCCATGTTGTCGTCACTGGCAGGATTTCCTTCTTTTTATGTCTGAATAATATTTCATTATATATATGTACTATGTCTTTATCTAGTCATCTGCTAATGGCCATTTAGGTTGTTTCCTTGTTGTGGCTCTTGTAAATAATGCTACAGTGAACATGGGGGTGCAGCTCTTCTTCAAAATGGTGATTTTGCTTCCTTTCAGTACATACCCAGAAGTGGGATTGCTAAATCATGTGCTAGTTCTATTTTTAATTTTTTTTACGATTGTATTTTATTTTATTTATTTTAAAATTTTATTTATTTTCATCTATTCTGGATCTTCGTTGCTGCCAGTGGGCTCTTCTCTAGTTGCAGGGAGTGGGGACTACTCTCTAGTTGAGGTGAGCAGGCTTCTTGTTGAGGTGGCTTCTCTTGTGGAGCACAGGCTCTAGGTCACACGGGCTTCACTAGTTGCAGCACATGGGCTCAATAGTTGTGGCTATTGGGCTCTAGAGCACAGGCTCAATAGTCGTGGCTCATGGACTTGGTTGCTCCGCAGCATGTTGGATCTTCCCGGATCAGGGATCAAACCTGTGTCTCCTGCATTGGCAGGCGGATTCTTTACCACTGAGCTACCAGGGAAGCCCTATTTTTAATTTTTTGAGGAACCTCTGTACTGTTTCCAGAGTGGCTGAAATAATTTACATTTCCATAAAGAGTGCACAATAGTTTCTTTTTCTCTACATTCTTGCCAGCAGTATCTGTTATCTCTTGTCTTTTGTTAATAGCCATTCTAACAGGTGATACTATCTTGTGGTTTTTTGGTTTGCATTTTCCTTTACGTGAAATACCTTTTCATGTCACCTCACATAGTTAGAAAAAATGTTTTCTTGTGATGAGAACTTTTAAGGTGGACTCTTAACAACTTTCAAATATACAATATAGTATTGTTAACTGTAGTCACCATACTGTACATTACATATCAGGGACTTACTTATCGTGTAACTGGAAATTTGTGCCTTTTGATCTCCTTCACCCATTTTGCCCATACCCTACAACCACCGATCTGTTCTCTGTATCTATGAATTCAGTTGTTTTAGATTCACATGTATGTGAAATCATACGGTGTTCGTCTTTCTCTGCCTGATTTACTTCACTTGGCATCCATGTTGTCGTCACTGGCAGGATTTCCTTCTTTTTATGTCTGAATAATATTTCATTATATATATGTACTATGTCTTTATCTAGTCATCTGCTAATGGCCATTTAGGTTGTTTCCTTGTTGTGGCTCTTGTAAATAATGCTACAGTGAACATGGGGGTGCAGCTCTTCTTCAAAATGGTGATTTTGCTTCCTTTCAGTACATACCCAGAAGTGGGATTGCTAAATCATGTGCTAGTTCTATTTTTAATTTTTTTTACGATTGTATTTTATTTTATTTATTTTAAAATTTTATTTATTTTCATCTATTCTGGATCTTCGTTGCTGCCAGTGGGCTCTTCTCTAGTTGCAGGGAGTGGGGACTACTCTCTAGTTGAGGTGAGCAGGCTTCTTGTTGAGGTGGCTTCTCTTGTGGAGCACAGGCTCTAGGTCACACGGGCTTCACTAGTTGCAGCACATGGGCTCAATAGTTGTGGCTATTGGGCTCTAGAGCACAGGCTCAATAGTCGTGGCTCATGGACTTGGTTGCTCCGCAGCATGTTGGATCTTCCCGGATCAGGGATCAAACCTGTGTCTCCTGCATTGGCAGGCGGATTCTTTACCACTGAGCTACCAGGGAAGCCCTATTTTTAATTTTTTGAGGAACCTCTGTACTGTTTCCAGAGTGGCTGAAATAATTTACATTTCCATAAAGAGTGCACAATAGTTTCTTTTTCTCTACATTCTTGCCAGCAGTATCTGTTATCTCTTGTCTTTTGTTAATAGCCATTCTAACAGGTGATACTATCTTGTGGTTTTTTGGTTTGCATTTTCCTTTACGTGAAATACCTTTTCATGTACTTATTAGTCACCTGTATGCCTTCTTTGGGACTTCCCTTGTGGTTGGGACAGTAAAGAATGCACCTGCAATGTAGAAGACCTAGGTTCCATCTCTGGGTTGGGAAGATCTGCTGGAGAAGGAAAAGGCTACTCATTCCAGTGTTCTTGCTTGGAGAATCCCATGGACAGAGGAACCTGGCGGGCAAACTCTTTACCACTGAGCTACCAGGGAAGCCCTACTCACTTCAATATTCTTGCCTGGAGAATGCTGTGGCTCATCCGTGGGTTGCAAAGAGTCGGACATGACTGAGCAATTTCACTTTCACTTTTCATGCCTTCTTTGGAACTATTCAGTTCCTCTGCCTATTTTTTAATTGGATTGTTTGGAGTTTCTTTTTTACTGTTGAGTTGTATGAATTCTTTATATTTTGAATATTAACCCTTTATCCAATATATGATTTTCAGGTATTTTATCCCACTTCCTTTGCTGTGCAGTAGTTTGATGTAGTTCCAGTTGCTTTTTCTTGCTTTTGTTGCCTTTGGTTTTGGTGTCAAATCTAAAAACTCATTGTCAAGACTGATGTAAAGATATTACCCCTCCAGAGTTTTATGATTTCAGGTCTTATATTTAAGTCATTAATTCATTTTGAGTTGATTTTTGTGTATGGTACAAGATAGGGATCCAGTTTTATTTTTGGCAGGCATGTATCTGATTTTTGCATAACCATTTATTGAAGAGATTGTCCTTTCCCTGTTGTATATTCTTGGCTCCTTTATCATTCTTAATTGGCTATTTGTGGGGTTTATTTATGGACCCTGTATTCTGTTCCATTAAGCCATGTGTCTTGTTTTATGCTAGTAATAGTACTATACTGCTTTGAGTACTTTAGCTTTGTAATATAGTGTGAAATCAGAAAGTATGATAGCCTTTGCCTTTATCCTTCTTTCTTAAGATTGCTTTGGCTATTTGGAGTCTTTTGTGGTTCCATAGAAATTTTAGAATTGTTTGTTCTGTTTCTGTGAAAATTGCCATTGAAATTTTCATAGGATTACATTGACTCTGTAGATTGCTTTGGGTAGTGTAGACATTTTAACAGTATTAATTCTCCCAGTCCATGAACACAGAATATCTCTCCATTTATATGTGTATTGTTCAGTTCCTCTTATCAGTATCTTACAGTTTTCAGCATAGGTATCTTTTACCTCCTTGTTTAAATTTATTCCTAAGTATTTTATTATTTTTGATGCAATTGAAGATAAAATTTTTTTTTAATTTTTAGGTACTTTATTATTAGTGTATAGAAACACTTCTGGTTTTTGTATTAGACATTTTTTTTTTAATTTTGGCTTCTTTTCATTGATTTTTTTTATCCATTTATTATTATTATTTTTAATGTATTTATTTGGCTGCACCAGATCTTACTTGTAGCACGTGGGGCCTAGTTCCCTGACCAGGGGTTGAACCCCGGGCCCCCAGCATTGGAAGTGTGGAGTCTTAGCCCCTGGACCACCTGGACTACTGTTACCCATTATTTTCATCCATCTTTATTCTTTGGCCTGTGTGGGCCTCCCATCACAGTGACCTCTCCCACTGCAGAGCACCAACTCTGGGCGCATGCCACCTGTCCAGCCACTTGGCAGCACATGGAATCTTCCTAGGCCAGGGATCAAACCAGTGCCCCTTGCACTACAAGGCATACTCTTTACCCACTGGACCACCAGGGAAGCCCCTGTATTAGCCTATTTTTTACCTTGTTATTATGGAAATTTTAAACATATGTAAAAGTAAACAAAAGAGTGAAATAAATCTAATTACCCTCCTTAAATATTTATAAAGTTTAGGCCAATCGTACTTCTACCTCTCTGTCATAATATTTTGAAGCATATGCTGGATACTACTTCATAATTCTAAATATTATAAAATGAATCTCTATAGCTAAGATCATTTTAACATAATCATAATGCCATTATCACACCTTAAAAAAATTAATGACATTTCCTTAATATCAGAAAAATCCAATATTCAGATGTCTCTAATTATTTCATAAATTTTTAATAGCTTGAATTAGGTCCCAAATAAAGTCCATGCAAAGACTAAAAAGAAAAGAAAAGAAAAAAACAAAGTCCATGTGTTGCATTTGGTTGGTGTAGCTTTTTCAGTCTCTCTTAATCTCTAGGTGTGCCACCATCATTTTTTTTTAACTGGAAACAGTTTTTTACTAGTGTTGATGAGTTTGCTTTTAAATGGGCTAAAACTTGAAGTTAATGTATAATAATAGCCAATCACTTTATACGTAAGTCAGTTAGATTTCAGTTAAAAACAAAACAAAAGCCCCTTTGAGTTAAGTTTGTTTGAAACTGTTCCCATTGCATGGAAAAATCAAAACAGTCTTCCTGATCAAGCAGTGCCTAATGTATTTCTCTGTGAATGTCTCTGGTTTAACCTGTCTGGCTCCTTTACTCCATAGGTGCTGATAGTTGATCTCTGTGCAGACAAGTTCTTACAGGAGGTGAGTGACAAAGGAGCTGATTACATAATGTTTGGGGATAATTGGCCAGAAAATATATGAAAGTACTTAGAGAAGGTGACTCAGGCAAATCTTTATAGTTCCTACACACACTTGACTTGACACTGTGGCCAATCATAAAAGACTGACCTGAAAAATTTGTCTTGGATTCCCAGCTGTCTGTCTCAATTGAAGGAAGGAGGAAACAGATTAAATGTCATTCTCAGAAAAGGTGACCCTCCCTTCAAGTGTTACAGATTGATGCATAGGCCTCTAATTTAATTAAACTTAACAAGCATTCAGCACCAATTATTTCTAGATATTCTGCTAGTCAGTCAGAAACTAAAGATGAGTAAGACACGCAGCTTGATCCCTCAGGCCTTACAGTTTTGTGTTTTGGTTTTTTTTAAAGGCCTTACAGTTTAAATGGGAAAGGGAGCAGACATAGCCATTAAGTTTTAGAAATTATATAATAGAAATATATACAGGATACAGTAGGGGCAGAAAAGAAGTGGTCACTTACTCTGGTTAGTGAAGTGAAAAGAAGGGTTGGTAAAGCTTTAGAGCAACCCTCTGTATATTGCCTCTTAGATAGGTTTGTGACTGTACACAGGGTGAAATGAATGTTTCCCAAAATTGTCTTTTTTCAGAATCAGTCAGCTCATCACGCTTGAAGCACCATTTATTTGGGAATGATCTTTATAATATAGGGACTCTTCTGGTGGCTCAGATGGTAAAGAATCTGCCTACTTTGCTGGAGACCCAGGTTCGATTCCTGGATTGGGAAGTTCCCCTGGAGAAGGAACTGGCAACCCACTCCAGTATTCTTGCCTGGAGAATCCTCCATGGACACAGGAGCCTGGTGGGCTACAGTCCATGGAGTTGCAAAGAGTCAGACATGAATGAAGCGACTGGCACCATAAGCATCGTAGATTCTGATCAGTGTAGGGAAGGAAGCTTCAGACTGATGCTTCAGCCAGAATATGTACAAAACCACCTGTGGAGCTAGGGGGACTTGATAGGGCCACAGTTTGAGACTTTCTCTCTCATGAATATCTCAATTTCTTCTCTTAAGGTATCTGATGAGGATGAAATTCTACCACCTAAACTACAAGCTGCCCTGATACAGATTTTGGAAGAACGAAATGAAATCTTGGCTCAGGAGCAGAATTTTTCACAAGGTATGAGACAAGTGGTCTGAGGGTTTAAGGTCAAGGCAGTAAAAACTAAATGCCCAGCACCCTCCCAGAGTGTATACGAAAGTAGTTTAAGATTGCCTATGCCTCCATAAGGTGATGGTCATCTCCCTTGCTGACCCTCAGATGTGCCAAGTCTTCTTCTATTTCAGGACTTTGGCATTTGCTCAGTTCCATGTATGAAATGTCATTCCTCTAGTCACATCACTCCTGCTCTTTTCTTGTAGGTTCATGCTCAGATGTCACTTTCTCAGTGAGGCCTTTCCTGACTGTCTTCTTTAAAATTGTTCCCATTCCCTTAGCACTTCCTGTCCTTCTCCCTCACCTTATTTTTCTCCATGGCTTTCATCACCATCTGATACGCTAGAATGTAAGTTCTATGAGACCAGTGACTGTCTGCTTGTTTTCTGTTTCCAGTACTTTGAACAGCATTCAGTGAATAGGTACTCAGTAAGTATTTGTTGAATAAAAGGATAAATAATATTTATGGAGTAGCTTATTGTGTGCCAGGCATTGTTTTAATTGCATTGTTTATCTGGTGCTCAGATGGTAAGAATCCTGCCTAGCGTCATCACGCTTGAAGCACCATTTATTTGGGAATGATCTTTATAATATAGGGACTCTTCTGGTGGCTCAGATGGTAAAGAATCTGCCTACTTTGCTGGAGACCCAGGTTCGATTCCTGGATTGGGAAGTTCCCCTGGAGAAGGAACTGGCAACCCACTCCAGTATTCTTGCCTGGAGAATCCTCCATGGACACAGGAGCCTGGTGGGCTACAGTCCATGGAGTTGCAAAGAGTCAGACATGAATGAAGCGACTGGCACCATAAGCATCGTAGATTCTGATCAGTGTAGGGAAGGAAGCTTCAGACTGATGCTTCAGCCAGAATATGTACAAAACCACCTGTGGAGCTAGGGGGACTTGATAGGGCCACAGTTTGAGACTTTCTCTCTCATGAATATCTCAATTTCTTCTCTTAAGGTATCTGATGAGGATGAAATTCTACCACCTAAACTACAAGCTGCCCTGATACAGATTTTGGAAGAACGAAATGAAATCTTGGCTCAGGAGCAGCATTTTCACAAGGTATGAGACAAGTGGTCTGAGGGTTTAAGGTCAAGGCAGTAAAAACTAAATGCCCAGCACCCTCCCAGAGTGTATACGAAAGTAGTTTAAGATTGCCTATGCCTCCATAAGGTGATGGTCATCTCCCTTGCTGACCCTCAGATGTGCCAAGTCTTCTTCTATTTCAGGACTTTGGCATTTGCTCAGTTCCATGTATGAAATGTCATTCCTCTAGTCACATCACTCCTGCTCTTTTCTTGTAGGTTCATGCTCAGATGTCACTTTCTCAGTGAGGCCTTTCCTGACTGTCTTCTTTAAAATTGTTCCCATTCCCTTAGCACTTCCTGTCCTTCTCCCTCACCTTATTTTTCTCCATGGCTTTCATCACCATCTGATACGCTAGAATGTAAGTTCTATGAGACCAGTGACTGTCTGCTTGTTTTCTGTTTCCAGTACTTTGAACAGCATTCAGTGAATAGGTACTCAGTAAGTATTTGTTGAATAAAAGGATAAATAATATTTATGGAGTAGCTTATTGTGTGCCAGGCATTGTTTTAAGCATTTAGCATACATTATGTTTCATCCTTGCAATATCTTTATGAAGCAGGTATTATTATTTAATCCCCGTTTTACTGATGAAAACTCTAAGGGTAACTAAAAATTCAGTTTTATGTGTGTATGCTTATTGTAAATTTTAATGATAGATAGGATGAGTAGCATGCAGGTGATGTGTGCTAAGTCAGTTCAGTCATGTCTGATTCTGTGTGACCCCATAGACTAACCCATCAGGCTCCTCTGCCCATGGAATTCTCCTGGCATGAGTACTGGAGTGGGCTGCCATTTCCTCCTCCAGGGGACCTTCCTAACCCAGGGATCAAGCCCACGTCTCCTGCATTGCAGGCAGATTCTTTACCACTGAGCCATTAGGAAAGCCATAGAAGTGATGAATAAAAATAAAATACCATGTAGCTAATTGTTTTTTTTTTTTTACGTTTTCTTAAATTTTTTTTTTTCGTTATATATATTTTTTATTGAAGTATCGTTGACTTACAATGTTTCAGGTGCACAGCATGGTGATTCAGTCATACAGATACACATATATTGTTTTTGGAATCACTTTCCATAATAGGTTAATACAAGATATTGACTGTAGTTCCCTGTGCTATACAGTAAATCTCAAATTCAGAGGAGGGATTTGAGCTAGAGGCATACATTTAAAATTAAAGCTCTGGAACCAGATGAGACAACCCAGTAGAATGAGTATAGGTAAAAAATATAAAGTAATTTGAGAATTGAGCCCTGGTTGGGAATGATGTGTTTAGATTTTTAGCTTTTGGCAGTTGGGAAGAGAAGGATCCAGCCACGGAAACTGAAAGGAGCCACTAGTGAAGTAGGTGGAAAACCAGGAGTATGTGATGTTGTAGAATCCAAGTGAAGAAAGTATTCCATGAAGGAAAGAGTAAAGAATTACGTCTAGTGCTGCAAAGAGGTCCAGTCATCTGAAGGCTGAGGACTGAGCAGTGGATGTGGCAATGGGAAGAGCTGAAGACCCTGGTGACAGCAGATTCAGTGAAATGGTGGGAAGAACCTGAGACGGGGAAAGGTTCCAGAGAGGACTAGACTGATGCTTATCAGCTTTTTGTAAAATTTCAACTGAAGTACAAAGTGCCAAGAATGGCTAAGACACTCCTGAAAGAGAACAAGATTGAAGGGCTTGCCCTACAGAACATCAAGGTTAGATATAAAGTCATGTTTGCTTTGGGTACAGAAATAAACAGCTAGAGCAATAAAAATGGGAAAAACAGAGAATATACATGCACAAAGAAACTCGATTTCTGTCAGTCAGCACCAGCACTGAATATCAGTGGGAGAAAAATGAACCATTCAGTAAATAATTTTAGGGCAACTGATTTTCTTTCTTTCTTTTTTTAAAGATTTATTTATTTATTTATTTTGGGCGGGGGTCGGGTTGGGGAGGGAGGGGAGCGGACGGGCCACTTCTATTGGTCTTTCATTTCTCTGTTTTCATCCGTCTTTGTTCTTTGGCTCCTGTGGGCCTCCCATCGCGGTGGCGTCTGTCGTTGCAGAGCGCCGGCTCTGGGCGCATGCGCTCCAGAGGTACGGCTCGGTGATTGGACACATCAGTCCAGCCGCTCCGCGACATGTGGGATCTTCCCAGGCCAGGGATCGAACCGGCGCCCCTTGCACTGCAAGGCGGTGTCCTTATCCACTGGACCACCAGGGGAAGCCCCGCAACTGATTTTTCATATGAAAAGAAATGGATATGGAACTTTAGTTCTTGTTATACACAGAATTAATTCAGATGAATTAAAGACTGAAATGTTGAAAGTAAAGCATTAAAAGTGTTTAGAAAATAATAGAAGAAAGTATTTTATGTTTAGGAACAGTAATAGATTTCTGAAACATGATACAAAGAACACAAACTATAAAGGATAAGATTGATTAATTTGTCTCTGCATGACAAACTCCTAGGAGGCTTTGCTGTGTGGAAGGCCTGCTATGGTGTGCTGTGATCATTGTGGAGAGTGGGGCCATCGTCTGCGAGGTCGTGGTGTCTGGGAAACTCCAGGGACAGAAAGCTAAATCCACAAAGTTTGTGTCGTGATCCACAGTGGGGATACTGTGGCTACTACTATGTCAACTACTATGGAGACTACCTGTTAACTACTATGTTGGCACCGCCAAGCACCATGTGCTGCTTAGACAGGGTGTGCTAGGCATCAAGGTAAAGGTCACGCCTCCTTGGGACCCACCTGGTAAGACTGGCCCTAAGAAGCCTCTGCCTGATCATGTGAGCATTGTGGAACCCAAAGATGAAATACTGCCCACCACCCCCTTCTCTGAACAGAAGGGTGGGAAGCCACAGCTACTTGCCATGGGATCTGGAGTCGGGATGTTGCTCTATGAAGACCTTTAATAAAAATCTTTTTAAAAGACGGAAAAGGGCTTTCCCTGGTGGTCCAGTGGGTAAGGACACTACCTTGCAGTGCAAGGGGTGCCGGTTCGATCCCTGGCCTGGGAAGATCCCACATGCTGCGGAGCGGCTGGACCGATGTGTGCAATCACCGAGCCGGAGCGCTGGAACGCGTGCGCCCAGAGCCAGCGCTCTGCAACAACAGACACCACCGCGATGGGAGGCCCACAGGAGCCAAAGAACAAAGACGGATGAAAACAGAGAAATGAAAGACCAATAGAAGTGGCCCGTCCGCTCCCCTCCCTCCCCAACCCAACCCCTGCCCAAAATAAATTAATAAATAAATCTTTTAAAAATAAATAAATAAAAGACAGAAAAATCTTAAAAGTACACACTGAGGACTTCCCTGGTGGTCCAGTGGTTAAGAGTCTGTCTGCCCAAAAGAAATTACAAAAAAGCTCAACAGACACCCCACAGAGTGGGAGAAAATCATAGCAAATGAAACAACAGACAAAGAATTAATCTCCAAAATCTACAAGCAACTCAGACAACTCAGCACAGGAAAAACGAACAACCCAGTCAAAAAATGGGAAAAAGATCTAAAGAGATGCCTCTCCAAGAGGACATACAGATGGCCCACAAGCACATGAAACGATCCTCAACCTCGCTTATTATTAGAGAAATGCAAATTAAAACTACAATGAGAAAAGGAGGCTTTGCTGTGTGGAAGGCCTGCTATCGTCTGGAGTGGGGCCATCGCTGCGAGGTCGTGGTGTCTGGGAAACTCCAGGGACAGAAAGCTAAATCCACAAAGTTTGTGTCGTGATCCACAGTGGGGATACTGTGGCTACTACTATGTCAACTACTATGGAGACTACCTGTTAACTACTATGTTGGCACCGCCAAGCACCATGTGCTGCTTAGACAGGGTGTGCTAGGCATCAAGGTAAAGGTCACGCCTCCTTGGGACCCACCTGGTAAGACTGGCCCTAAGAAGCCTCTGCCTGATCATGTGAGCATTGTGGAACCCAAAGATGAAATACTGCCCACCACCCCCTTCTCTGAACAGAAGGGTGGGAAGCCACAGCTACTTGCCATGGGATCTGGAGTCGGGATGTTGCTCTATGAAGACCTTTAATAAAAATCTTTTTAAAAGACGGAAAAGGGCTTTCCCTGGTGGTCCAGTGGGTAAGGACACTACCTTGCAGTGCAAGGGGTGCCGGTTCGATCCCTGGCCTGGGAAGATCCCACATGCTGCGGAGCGGCTGGACCGATGTGTGCAATCACCGAGCCGGAGCGCTGGAACGCGTGCGCCCAGAGCCAGCGCTCTGCAACAACAGACACCACCGCGATGGGAGGCCCACAGGAGCCAAAGAACAAAGACGGATGAAAACAGAGAAATGAAAGACCAATAGAAGTGGCCCGTCCGCTCCCCTCCCTCCCCAACCCAACCCCTGCCCAAAATAAATTAATAAATAAATCTTTTAAAAATAAATAAATAAAAGACAGAAAAATCTTAAAAGTACACACTGAGGACTTCCCTGGTGGTCCAGTGGTTAAGAGTCTGTCTGCCCAAAAGAAATTACAAAAAAGCTCAACAGACACCCCACAGAGTGGGAGAAAATCATAGCAAATGAAACAACAGACAAAGAATTAATCTCCAAAATCTACAAGCAACTCAGACAACTCAGCACAGGAAAAACGAACAACCCAGTCAAAAAATGGGAAAAAGATCTAAAGAGATGCCTCTCCAAGAGGACATACAGATGGCCCACAAGCACATGAAACGATCCTCAACCTCGCTTATTATTAGAGAAATGCAAATTAAAACTACAATGAGATACCACCTCACACCCATCAGAATGGCCATCATCCACAAATTGACAGACAATAAATGCTGGAGAGGGTGCGGAGAAAAGGGAACACTCTTGCATTGCTGCTGGGAATGTAAATTGATACAGCCTCTATGGAAGACAGTCTGGAGATTCCTTAAAAAACTAAAAATAGAAGCACCTTATGACCCAGCAATCCCACTATTAGGCTTATATCCTGATGAAATCAAAACTGAAAGAAGCACCTGTACCCCAATGTTCATTGCAGCTCTCTATACAATAGCCAGAACATGGAAGGAACCTAGATGCCCATCGACGAATGAATGGATCCAGAAGCTCTGGTACATATATACAATGGAATACTACTCAGCTGTTAAAAGAAATGCAGAAGACTCAGTCCTAATGAAATGGCTGGCTCTAGAACCTATCATAAAAAGTGAAGTAAGTCAAAAAGAGAAAGACAAATACAGTATACTAACACATATATATGGAATCTAGTAGGACTGTCTTGATAACACACGCAGTGAACTCATGGAAAAACAGACAGAGCATAGACATAGGGACATTGTGGGGAAGAAATAGGGAGGGGGACGCATGAAGGGAGTAACATGGAAACCTATACTGTTATGTGTGGAAATGATAGCTAGTGTCATTGTGCTAAGGGAATAGGAGTGCTTACAATGGCTTGGGGTGATGGTCTGGAGGGGTGGGATGGGGGGATCTGGGCGGGGTGGGGATCATGGATATGCATATGACTGATCTGGGAACATACATGTCTGTGAACAACAAAACTCTGTAAAACCTTTACAATAAAGAATTTAAAAAAAAAGAGTCTGCCTGCCAATGGACAGACATGGGTTCGATCCCTGGTCTGGGAAGATTCCACAAGCCATCAGGCAACTAAGCCTGTGTGTCACACTTACTGAAGGCTGCACCCCCTAGAGTCTGTGCTCTGCAACAAGAGAAGCCACTGCAGTGGGCCCACGCAACCACAACTAGAGAAAGCCTCTGCACAGCGTCCAAGGCCCAGCACGACCAAAAATAAATTAAAAGAAAAAGGTATAAACACACACACTGAATAAAATAGTAAGTTACAGTAGAATATAATGTCTTATATAATGTTCAAAGATACACAGAACCTAACAATGTGTTGTTGGAATCACATGTGCATACTAAGATGGGAAAGCAAGTGATACACAAAAATCCCAAATGATGATCACCCTCTATTGGAAAGCAGGGGAAGAATGCCACTGAGAGGGCATCATACAGAAACTTCACACAGAGATACATGTGATGTTCTAGGCTAAACTGTATGGTGGGCATTTGTGTGGTCATTTCATTCCTAATCTTAGAAAACATTCATACTTGTAAAAGAATGTATATACATTAAAAGAGAAAGAATGGAAGATATGGTATAGGAAAGCATACTTTTTAAAGAGGAACTAGGTGTAAGAAAGTGGGTGGTGGTGGTTGTTTAGTTGCTCAGTCGTGTCTGACTCTTTGTGACCCCATGGACTGTAGCCTGCCAGCGTCCTCTGTCCATGGGATTCCCCAAGCGAGAATCCTGGAGTGGTAGCCATTTCCTTCTTCAGGGGATCTTCTTGACTCAGGGATCAAACCCAAGTTTCTCACATTGGCAGGTGATTCTTTACCCCTGAACGACCAGGGAAGCCCTAAGAAAGTGGGCACAGCAAGTATGACCAAATCTCCCAAGTTTTATACTACAAACTGGAGGAGAGACAGGACAGTAATGGAAGAGATGGGAGAGTGGGGCAAAAGTGTTGACAATAAAAGCAGTGTGATGGAGTCTCAGCTGCAGAAAAAAAGAGATGAGAAAGAAGTCTGTTGAACAAAAGAAAATGAAAATCTAGGTTAGAATAAAAATAAGGAAAAAAAAAAAAAAAAAAAGGACTTCCCTGGTAGTCCCACAGCTAAGACTCCACGCTTGCAATGCAGGGGCCCGGGTTCAGTTGCCTTTTAGAGAACCACATCCCACATGCTGCAACTAAGACCTGGCACAGCCTCATAAATAGATAATGGATAACTTAAAAAAAAAAGATTTAAAATGTAACATCAGGAGGGGAGTTTGGAGGAGAATGGATACATATGTATGTATGGTGGGATCTCTTTCCTGTGCACCTGAAACTATCACAACATTGCTAATTGACTATACTCCCATATAAAATAAGCAAAAAGTAAAATAAAAATAATTATTAAAAAAATTTTAAAATAATAATTATTAAAAGGAAAAAAAATACACTCTGGACCGCCAGTCCCCGCACCCCGGCGAGTACGTCCTGGTCGACCCGTGCACACCGGGAACGAGGTGTGGTCGTCTGTTTGGAGAGAGTGGAGGAGAACCATGCAGAGGAACTCCGGCCCACTAGTGCCTTTACATTGGATCGGCTTTGGCTATGCAGCACTGGTTGCTTCTGGCGGGATCATTGGCTACGTGAAAGCAGGCAGTGTCCCGTCCCTGGCCGCCGGGCTCCTCTTCGGCGGTCTCGCGGGCCTGGGCACCTATCAGCTGTCTCAGGATCCAAAGAACGTGTGGCTTTTCCTAGTCACGTCCGGCACCTTGGCGGGCATCATGGGGATGAGATTCTACCACTCCAGGAGATTCATGCCTGCGGGCCTGATTGCGGGTGCCAGTTTGCTGATGGTCGTCAAACTTGGAATTAGTGCCTTGGGTAAACCCCATCAGTAACAGTCATGGCCCAGCTTGGACTCGGGAAGAATTTTTAAACTTCTACTATTTTTCATGTATTATGATAGATAAGTATAGCATTTTCAGGTATTCTGACACTTTATTGAAAAAAAGAGACCAAAAAACCACACTCAATTTTGCAGAGAAAAAAAAATCAGTCACTATCATTACGACCATGAATAGCTGGGTGATGTGTGGAACAGGAGTTTCTTTCTATTGTACCCTCACACACTTTGATTCTTGTATGTCGGTGTTGTCTGTTCCTTCTGGTAAAATCTCTGGCGATAGGATGTTTAGGCGTCCCCATTGGAGCCCCCAGACCCCGTGTATGACTCAAGGAACAGGGTGAAGCGGGTCTCTCGATGAGATTTAGAATATCTGTTCTTCTGCTTGTCTTGGAGCACAGGCCTACTTTAAAATTATGTTAAATAAAATCAATTAAAATTAAAAAAAAAAATACACTCTGGTATTCTTGCCTGGGAAATTCCATGAACAGAGGAGCCTGGCGGGCTACATATAGTCCATGGTCACAAAAGAGTCAGACATGACTTAGCAACTAAACAAGAGTAACATCTGCTCAGCTGATATAGTAGGGTTTTTTTTTTCTCAAACCTGATATTTGCATGTATTCATACTATTAGATACTGAGTAGACATTGTAATAAATACTTTCTTTGAAACAGAAAAAAAATTTAAAAATAAGATAAAAAGCTTCAAAAAATGTAAGGTCAAAAGAGACCTTAGAAATTGCCTAATCAGCCACTTCATTATACGGGTTTAGAAAGAGAGGCCATGAGAAGTAAAGCAAGTTGTCCACAATTATATAGCTACTTCATGGTAGAAGTCTGATTAAACTTCAGTCCCAGATTCCCAGATAGCCCATGGGAAAGAACAAGAGACATGTGGAGGGAAAACAGTACTGTTTTGACATGAGAGGGAAAAGGAGGAGTCTAAGTTGACTTGAGGTTTGAGCCTGGAACCTGGAAAGCAACACACTGTGCTAGATGACAGTGATTAAGAATCACCTGACTTGGGGGTTCTGAAGCTTCTCCCCAGTCCTACGTGAGGTGACCCTGAGAATGATTTGAGCCTCAGTTTCCTCAGCTGTAAAAGGGACATAATAGATCTACCTCACTGGCTTATTATTGCATTTGTAAAAGCACTCAGTAAATTATTATTTATTATGGAATGGTCATGATGCAATATGAAATGAGAAAGTTGAGAGAGAAACTGATTTGGTGGAGAAATATAATGAATTTTGTCTTGACATGTATTGTTTATTTATCTGATTCACAGTCTACCAGTTTCCTAAAAGGATCTGAGATGGTGACTCCTTTTTTTTTTGCCAAGCCATGCAACCGACAGTGTCTTAGTTCCCCAACCAGGGATCAAACCCGCGCCCTGGGCAAAGAGAGCACAGAGTCCTAACCACTGGACTGCAAGGAAATTCCCTAGATGGTGACTTTTAGACAAAAGGAATATTAAGGCTAATGGGGCAGCCAAGTGATGACTACCTAAAGGTTGCCTAAAAAGTGTGGAAAGTGGGGTTTACCTGGTAGCTCAGTGGTAAAGAGTCCGCCTGCCAATGCAGGAGACACAGGTTCGATCCCTGATCCAGGAAGACCCCACATGCCGTGGAGCAACTAAGCCTGTGAGCCACAGCTATTGAGCCTGTGCTCTAGAGCCTCAGAGCCGCCACTATTGAACCCATGTGCTGCAACTACTGAAGCTCGTTGTGTCCTAGAGCCTGAGTTTCACAAAAGAAATTACTACAACAAGAAGCCTGCACACCTCAACTAGAGAGTAACCCCAACTACCTGCAACTAGAGAAGAGCCTGTGGCAGCAGTGAAAAGCCAGAATAGCCAAAAGTAAATTTTTAAAAGTGGAAAGTGAATTTTCTTGAAATATCAGGACTGGAGGTCTGAGGTTAAGAATTATTGACAGGGCTTCCCCTGGTGGTCCAGTGGGTAAAGGACACTGCCTTGCAGTGCAAGGGGCGCCGGTTCCATCCCTGCCCTGGGAAGATCCCACGTGCCGCGGAGCGGCTGGACTGATGTGTCCAATTACCGAGCCAGAGCTCTGGCGCGCATGCACCCAGAGCCAGCACTCTGCGACGACAGAGGCCACCACAATGATAGGCCCACAGGAGCCAAAGATCAAAGACGGATGAAAATAGAGAAATGAAAGACCAATAGAAGTGGCCCGCCCATCCCCCCCCCTCCCCACCCCCCCCCCCAAAAGATAAATAAATAAAATAAATGTTTAAAAAAAAAAAAGAATTATTGACAAATGAAACCAACTCTTCCTATGCCAGTTAGCTCTTTAAGGAAAGGAATGTTGAAGAAAAGGAGTGTGAAGACCATGCCCAAAAAGAGGAAGACGCAAGAGTGAAACAAATGTCTTGTCATAAAGGCAGGAGAGAAACTAGGCCGTCAGGAGAGGGTCAAGTTGTGGAAGACAAAAGAAACGTGGAGGGGCAAATGCCCAAACCCGCGCCCTGGGCAAGAGAGCAGAGTCAACCACTGGACTGCAAGGAAATTCCCTAGATGGTGACTTTTAGACAAAAGGAATATTAAGGCTAATGGGGCAGCCAAGTGATGACTACCTAAAGGTTGCCTAAAAGTGTGGAAAGTGGGGTTTACCTGGTAGCTCAGTGGTAAAGAGTCCGCCTGCCAATGCAGGAGACACAGGTTCGATCCCTGATCCAGGAAGACCCCACATGCCGTGGAGCAACTAAGCCTGTGAGCCACAGCTATTGAGCCTGTGCTCTAGAGCCTCAGAGCCGCCACTATTGAACCCATGTGCTGCAACTACTGAAGCTCGTTGTGTCCTAGAGCCTGAGTTTCACAAAAGAAATTACTACAACAAGAAGCCTGCACACCTCAACTAGAGAGTAACCCCAACTACCTGCAACTAGAGAAGAGCCTGTGGCAGCAGTGAAAAGCCAGAATAGCCAAAAGTAAATTTTTAAAAGTGGAAAGTGAATTTTCTTGAAATATCAGGACTGGAGGTCTGAGGTTAAGAATTATTGACAGGGCTTCCCCTGGTGGTCCAGTGGGTAAAGGACACTGCCTTGCAGTGCAAGGGGCGCCGGTTCCATCCCTGCCCTGGGAAGATCCCACGTGCCACGGAGCGGCTGGACTGATGTGTCCAATTACCGAGCCAGAGCTCTGGCGCGCATGCACCCAGAGCCAGCACTCTGCGACGACAGAGGCCACCACAATGATAGGCCCACAGGAGCCAAAGATCAAAGACGGATGAAAATAGAGAAATGAAAGACCAATAGAAGTGGCCCGCCCATCCCCTCCCTCCCACCCCACCCCCAAAAGATAAATAAATAAAATAAATGTTTAAAAAAAAAAAAGAATTATTGACAAATGAAACCAACTCTTCCTATGCCAGTTAGCTCTTTAAGGAAAGGAATGTTGAAGAAAAGGAGTGTGAAGACCATGCCCAAAAAGAGGAAGACGCAAGAGTGAAACAAATGTCTTGTCATAAAGGCAGGAGAGAAACTAGGCCGTCAGGAGAGGGTCAAGTTGTGGAAGACAAAAGAAACGTGGAGGCGGGCAGCACAAGTGCAGTACAGAGTTTAGAGGAGAAGAGTGGATTAAATTTGGTTGGTGCTCACCAGTGGCCTTTGAAAGGGAAATTCCAGGGAAATTATAGCTGTGCAGACCACAGTATGTGTGGGCAGACAGTGAAGATGAGGATAGGATATAAGCCTTTTGTTTTTTGTTTTTTATTTATTTATTTTATTATTATTATTTTTTTAAATTATTTTTGGGCGGGGGTCGGGTTGGGGAGGGAGGGGAGTGGGCAGGCCACTTTTGTTGGTCTTTCATTTCTCTATTTTCATCCGTCTTTGTGCTTTGGCTCCTGTGGGCCTCCCATCGCGGTGGCGTCTGTTGTCGCAGAGCGCCGGCTCTGGGCGCATGCGATCTAGAGCTCTGGCTTGGTCATTGGACACATCGTTCCAGCCTCTCCGCGGCACGTGGGATCTTCACAGGCCAGGGATCGAACTGGCGCCCCTTGCACTGCAAGGTGGTGTCCTTGCCCACTGGACCACCAGGGGAAGCCCCGCCATTTGCTTTTTTTTCAGGTCACAAAGAGGGCGAGAAAGCTGAGGATGAGGATTCGTACATTTATTCTCTGTCTTTTAATCTACGATTCCCTAGGTGTCACTTCTATAACCAGAGCCAAAGTTGCTATCAACACAAAACTTAGGGAATTGAACACCCTTTCTTTTTTCTTTCATTTTGCAGACGTGACGCTCAACTCTCTGGTGTCTGAAGCATTTGTCAGGTTTTTCGTGGAGCTGGTGGGACATTATTCTTTGAGCATGACTGTCACTGAGCGTGGGGAGCGTGTATTCCAAAGAGAGCCATTCCGAATCCCACACCTCCCGAAGTGTACGCCACTTTCTGGACCTCTTCATGGAAACTCAGATGTTTGCAGGATTCATCCAGGACCGAGAACTTCGGAAAAGTGGGGTGAAAGGTCAGTTTCATCATAAACGTCTCTCTCTGTATTCAGTGAAAGCCAACTCTTCCAAAAAATTTGCCAAGTTAGCTCTTTAAGGAAAGGAATGTTGAAGAAAAGGAGTGTGAAGACCATGCCCAAAAAGAGGAAGACGCAAGAGTGAAACAAATGTCTTGTCATAAAGGCAGGAGAGAAACTAGGCCGTCAGGAGAGGGTCAAGTTGTGGAAGACAAAAGAAACGTGGAGGCGGGCAGCACAAGTGCAGTACAGAGTTTAGAGGAGAAGAGTGGATTAAATTTGGTTGGTGCTCACCAGTGGCCTTTAAAAGGGGAAATTCCAGGGAAATTATAGCTGTGCAGACCACAGTATGTGTGGGCAGACAGTGAAGATGAGGATAGGATATAAGCCTTTTGTTTTTTGTTTTTTATTTATTTATTTTATTATTATTATTTTTTTAAATTATTTTTGGGCGGGGGTCGGGTTGGGGGGGGGAGGGGAGTGGGCAGGCCACTTTTGTTGGTCTTTCATTTCTCTATTTTCATCCGTCTTTGTGCTTTGGCTCCTGTGGGCCTCCCATCGCGGTGGCGTCTGTTGTCGCAGAGCGCCGGCTCTGGGCGCATGCGATCTAGAGCTCTGGCTTGGTCATTGGACACATCGTTCCAGCCTCTCCGCGGCACGTGGGATCTTCACAGGCCAGGGATCGAACTGGCGCCCCTTGCACTGCAAGGTGGTGTCCTTGCCCACTGGACCACCAGGGGAAGCCCCGCCATTTGCTTTTTTTTCAGGTCACAAAGAGGGCGAGAAAGCTGAGGATGAGGATTCGTACATTTATTCTCTGTCTTTTAATCTACGATTCCCTAGGTGTCACTTCTATAACCAGAGCCAAAGTTGCTATCAACACAAAACTTAGGGAATTGAACACCCTTTCTTTTTTCTTTCATTTTGCAGACGTGACGCTCAACTCTCTGGTGTCTGAAGCATTTGTCAGGTTTTTCGTGGAGCTGGTGGGACATTATTCTTTGAGCATGACTGTCACTGAGCGTGGGGAGCGTGTATTCCAAAGAGAGCCATTCCGTAAATCCCACACCTCCCGAAGTGTACGCCACTTTCTGGACCTCTTCATGGAAACTCAGATGTTTGCAGGATTCATCCAGGACCGAGAACTTCGGAAAAGTGGGGTGAAAGGTCAGTTTCATCATAAACGTTCTCTCTCTGTATTCAGTGAGCCCTTGAAAGACTTGAAAATAATACAAACAAAAAACAGCGTAAGGCTACCAGGCTCACAATGAGTTGTTCATTATGGGAAAAGTTTATTTTGTGATACTGGTGTAGCTCTGAAAGTACATTAATAGTGAGTACAGAGTTTCTTTCATTCAGTTGATTTTCAGTCTTAAGTGTATGACAGTTTCAGCAACATGGGTTATCTTTGTAGGTTTGTTTGAGGTCCGGGCACTCCAGTATTTGGAAACAATTCCTGAGTCAGAGCCCAGTGGAGTGAATAGAATTTTGCGAAGTCTTGGTAAGTTGCTGTGTTTTCCTCTTATGGAAAACAAGATAAATGTAGTTAAAAAACAAGCTAACAAACAGACTTTTGCGAAAGCATGCCTCATCACAAAAGCATTATCACATCAACAATATAACCTTATGTACGGTGACAAGAAACCATGGCCCTATTTCCACAGTTTGGAGAATGACAAGACTGTCTCAAGAGGTTAGGATTCTCCATCAGAATTATCCATGGGACTGTTTTCCTCAGATGAAGCTCCCTCATGATATAAGAATTTTGCACATCATAATTATTCATCTTTTCTGCACCAAATCCCTAAGATTTAATAAGAATCTTATTAAAAATAACTTTTCTGGGCTTCCCTGGTGGTCCAGTGGGTAAGGACACCGCCTTGCAGTGCAAGGGGCGCCGGTTCGATCCCTGGCCTGGGAAGATCCCACGTGCCGTGGAGCGGCTGGACCCACGTGTCCAGTTACTGAGCCGGAGCTCCGGCGCGCATGCGCCCAGAGCCGGTGCTCTGCGACAACAGAGGCCACCGCGATGGGAGGCCCACACGGACCAAAGAACAAAGATGGATGAAACTAGACAAATGAAAGACCAGTGGAAGTGGCCTGCCCAGCCCCTCCCTCCCCACCCCTGCCAAAATAAATAAATAAATAAATGTTAAAAAAAATAAAATAACTTTTCCAAGAAAAATACACTTGGAGCATATAGACACATTTTGCATGCGTGTTCATGGGCCGCCCCCACCAAAGCCCATCCATGCACTCCAGCTTAAAAATGCCTGGTTCAGAGGGTATCTGAGGCAAAAGAGGATTTCCTGCAAGTCTCTAATTTTATACTTAGTAATGAAATGCAATTGTTTATGATTTTCAATTATAATTAACTTTTAATTATCCAGTATGATGTAGTCCAACAGTGATGTGGTAGCCCCAAATAATGAAGAACCTGTATTTTATGGTATTTATATTGATCTTTGAAATATATACCCCCCTAATTTAAATTAGCCCCTAACCTACCTGAGAGATCATGGACAAATTATACCTAGGACTGTTATTTCATCTTTATACCATGGTGTTAAATTAGATCAGTGGTTTTCAGCTTCGATTCCAATATTATAATCTCTGGAGAACTGAAGTGAGAATTCAGGGAATTCCCTGGCAGTCCACCGGTTAGAATGCAGAGCTTCCACTATAAGAGGCACAATTTGATCCCTGCCTGGGAAACTAACACTTATGTACGGTGACAAGAAACCATGGCCCTATTTCCACAGTTTGGAGAATGACAAGACTGTCTCAAGAGGTTAGGATTCTCCATCAGAATTATCCATGGGACTGTTTTCCTCAGATGAAGCTCCCTCATGATATAAGAATTTTGCACATCATAATTATTCATCTTTTCTGCACCAAATCCCTAAGATTTAATAAGAATCTTATTAAAAATAACTTTTCTGGGCTTCCCTGGTGGTCCAGTGGGTAAGGACACCGCCTTGCAGTGCAAGGGGCGCCGGTTCGATCCCTGGCCTGGGAAGATCCCACGTGCCGTGGAGCGGCTGGACCCACGTGTCCAGTTACTGAGCCGGAGCTCCGGCGCGCATGCGCCCAGAGCCGGTGCTCTGCGACAACAGAGGCCACCGCGATGGGAGGCCCACACGGACCAAAGAACAAAGATGGATGAAACTAGACAAATGAAAGACCAGTGGAAGTGGCCTGCCCAGCCCCTCCCTCCCCACCCCTGCCAAAATAAATAAATAAATAAATGTTAAAAAAAATAAAATAACTTTTCCAAGAAAAATACACTTGGAGCATATAGACACATTTTGCATGCGTGTTCATGGGCCGCCCCCACCAAAGCCCATCCATGCACTCCAGCTTAAAAATGCCTGGTTCAGAGGGTATCTGAGGCAAAAGAGGATTTCCTGCAAGTCTCTAATTTTATACTTAGTAATGAAATGCAATTGTTTATGATTTTCAATTATAATTAACTTTTAATTATCCAGTATGATGTAGTCCAACAGTGATGTGGTAGCCCCAAATAATGAAGAACCTGTATTTTATGGTATTTATATTGATCTTTGAAATATATACCCCCCTAATTTAAATTAGCCCCTAACCTACCTGAGAGATCATGGACAAATTATACCTAGGACTGTTATTTCATCTTTATACCATGGTGTTAAATTAGATCAGTGGTTTTCAGCTTCGATTCCAATATTATAATCTCTGGAGAACTGAAGTGAGAATTCAGGGAATTCCCTGGCAGTCCACCGGTTAGAATGCAGAGCTTCCACTATAAGAGGCACAATTTGATCCCTGCCTGGGAAACTAAGATCTCACACTGCAAGCTGTGTGATGCAGCTAAAAAACAAAAAAAAAAAGAAAGAAAGAACAAACAAAAGAAAATCCACCCCTCACCAGTCTCCAAGAAATCTCTAGAGAGCAGGACAAGTGATTTAAACCTACAGTCAGATTTGAAAACCACAAGATTAGATGATGTCTGAGTTTTCTTCTATCTCTGCAATTAGACACTTGGGGGTGGGGTGGGGTGTGGGGTGTGTGTGTGTGTGTTTTGGATTTTTTGGTGGTTAAACATATAACTGATAACTTGAGATTGCAGTTTACTCCTGGGTTGTTCTGAATGGCTTGGTTTAATCCCTTGCCTCGAATAATATATACTAAAAAAAAAAATAAATAAACTAATAAGAGTTCACTCTACTTTCTTTTCCTTTAGGAAGTAAGATGAAATTTCTGCAAAAGAAATGATATCTTTGATTGACTGCCTCCATCCTAAACAGAACAAAAAGTGCCAAAGAAACTATTTTTGCAAGAGTCAGGATGCCCTGAAGTACTCTACAAACGTTGAAAGGTTACAGAGAGGCCCAGGTTCTTGGAGGAGGATTCTCCCATTGCTGCCGTAGTAATCACTGGAGAATTGTTGGGAGTAATCTGGAACCAATACTTCTGTCTGCCTCCAGGTTTTTGTTTTTGTGTTTTTAAGTGGTTTTCTTTTTGCTATTTGGCTCCGTCTTTGTGTTTTGAGCTTAGTTCATGAAGGCATTTGTCTTTTACAAGAGAAAGACATGGTGTTGCATTTTTAAAAAACAGCTCAGATATGAGCCCAGTGAGCAAAGTGCTGCCTGTAAGGTACTAGGGATGCATGAGGTGAGTAGCATACATGAGCCCTTCACACATAATTCTCATCAATGAAATACCATGGCAGCTTTCAACCAGTGGGTGGTTTTAAAAATATACTCATCTCTTTTTTTTTGGTGGGGGGAATGTGTTTTAAAGCTCTGTCTATGGTATTCTGTTATTTCATCTTTATACCATGGTGTTAAATTAGATCAGTGGTTTTCAGCTCGATTCCAATATTATAATCTCTGGAGAACTGAAGTGAGAATTCAGGGAATTCCCTGGCAGTCCACCGGTTAGAATGCAGAGCTTCCACTATAAGAGGCACAATTTGATCCCTGCCTGGGAAACTAAGATCTCACACTGCAAGCTGTGTGATGCAGCTAAAAAACAAAAAAAAAAAGAAAGAAAGAACAAACAAAAGAAAATCCACCCCTCACCAGTCTCCAAGAAATCTCTAGAGAGCAGGACAAGTGATTTAAACCTACAGTCAGATTTGAAAACCACAAGATTAGATGATGTCTGAGTTTTCTTCTATCTCTGCAATTAGACACTTGGGGGTGGGGTGGGGTGTGGGGTGTGTGTGTGTGTGTGTGTTTTGGATTTTTTGGTGGTTAAACATATAACTGATAACTTGAGATTGCAGTTTACTCCTGGGTTGTTCTGAATGGCTTGGTTTAATCCCTTGCCTCGAATAATATATACTAAAAAAAAAAATAAATAAACTAATAAGAGTTCACTCTACTTTCTTTTCCTTTAGGAAGTAAGATGAAATTTCTGCAAAAGAAATGATATCTTTGATTGACTGCCTCCATCCTAAACAGAACAAAAAGTGCCAAAGAAACTATTTTTGCAAGAGTCAGGATGCCCTGAAGTACTCTACAAACGTTGAAAGGTTACAGAGAGGCCCAGGTTCTTGGAGGAGGATTCTCCCATTGCTGCCGTAGTAATCACTGGAGAATTGTTGGGAGTAATCTGGAACCAATACTTCTGTCTGCCTCCAGGTTTTTGTTTTTGTGTTTTTAAGTGGTTTTCTTTTTGCTATTTGGCTCCGTCTTTGTGTTTTGAGCTTAGTTCATGAAGGCATTTGTCTTTTACAAGAGAAAGACATGGTGTTGCATTTTTAAAAAACAGCTCAGATATGAGCCCAGTGAGCAAAGTGCTGCCTGTAAGGTACTAGGGATGCATGAGGTGAGTAGCATACATGAGCCCTTCACACATAATTCTCATCAATGAAATACCATGGCAGCTTTCAACCAGTGGGTGGTTTTAAAAATATACTCATCTCTTTTTTTTTGGTGGGGGGAATGTGTTTTAAAGCTCTGTCTAGAGGAATCCCACACGGAAGCCCTGTTTATTAGCACTGTTATTTAGTATCTTATGAAAATAGACATCTTATAGCTCTTCTTCCACATTGTGTGGCACTTGGGTAGTTTGTCCCTCATGTGTCAGCATTAAACACAGGAATTAATAGCTAACAGGGGGACTTCCCTGGTGGTTCAGTGGTTAAGACTCCACACCTCCACTGCAGGGGCCACAGATTCCATCCACGGTCAAAGAACTAAAGATCCCACATGCTGCAGTAGTACGACCAACAGTGAAGCAATAGGAAAATGTCCCAAGGGCATGAAAGCTACCTTCTTTTTCAGTGTCCATCTTGTGTTGTGAATGGTACATGTGTGCATATCATCTTATTTAGTCTTTAAATCAACTTTATAAGATGTTTGCATCTCTCATTTTATTGATGAGGAAAATGGAATTCAGAGACTTTAAGTAACTTTAAACTGAAACCAAGACTATTAGTTTATGAAGACAAAGCTGTTTTTTTTAACAGGTGGAAAATTGAGCTCTGTGGGATTATAGCTACTGGGAAAGGTTGGTTTTTTTTTTTTTTTATAAGCCGAAGCATATCAGAGTCAACTTGCAGCTCTGAGGATAAGGGACTTCAAACTATCCATGTCCAGATGAGACTCTTTTTTGGTTCTTCTGGAAATGTTGGACTTTATACCCTAATTAAACTGGACTCAGAATATGGACATTCCCTGGGCACATACCACGTAATCACCCCAACCCTTAATATATAAAGCAGCAGTAGTGATTTGAAAGAAGAATTCATCAGCAATGGTGTAATTTTAATTGATAAATGTTATAGCAAGTGTCAGTTTTCCTCAACTCCAGGTTTATGGCTTTAATTGGCATAAAAAAATGGACTCAAAAGCATTATAAGTTGTGTTATGATACAGCTTACTGACTTGTGCAGTATTGTCATTACAACCCATTCAAGTGTGCGTGGATGAATCTGAAGCAGACGTGTAAGAAAGGTGCTGTATAATACAATTACTGTAGATGTGGGTCCAGACATTAGAACTGAGTCTGTGTCTTTTTAAAAAAAAAAAAATGTTTATTAAGTACCTTTCGCCAGTGAGACTTTTACCAGACATTTCTCCTTTAGGTCTCTTCTGACACTCCCACCCTGAGGGAACAATTAGTAATTGGGAATTGAGTGCTTATAAAATGGGGATGTAAGGTGTTACTGTGGTGGATCCCATCTATCCCTCTGTGAGGAGACCTTTACTTTAGGGATGGGAGTCTTATTTTATCCCTGTGATCTGAAGCTGCTTCATTTTCTTAAGTCTGTTTTGTTTTTGTAAAATATTACAAATTCTGGACATGTTTGTAAGATAATTGCTCAAGATTTGTATAAAATGTTGTTTACAGATCTTTTAATAAACACAAAAACTTCTATGGACCTTTTGGAGAATTTGAAATAAAATTGCTTAAACTGTAGAGATCTTTTACTTCACTTAAATCTATAGCTAATACGTTTATCTAAAGGTAGGTAAGAGATAATCGGCCCTAGACTAACCAGGCTTAATAACGGTAGCCAACGTTTCCAAGCTCTTGGCAAAGTACCGGGCACAGTATATAGTGCGACTACGCTATTTGGTTTTTCCTTGCTTGGACGTAGGAACCGGAAGCCAGGGACCAGAGAATGCACCAGCAATAGCAGGAGTGCTTGGAGACAATGAGAAGAGCTATTCTGTTGCCGAAAGGTGTAAAGGCAAAATGATTAGATTTTAGACACGCCTCGAAGGCAAAATCAGTCTTTCTAAAAGATGGGATTAACGAGCAGTCACACATCTGGACTCAGAATATGGACATTCCCTGGGCACATACCACGTAATCACCCCAACCCTTAATATATAAAGCAGCAGTAGTGATTTGAAAGAAGAATTCATCAGCAATGGTGTAATTTTAATTGATAAATGTTATAGCAAGTGTCAGTTTTCCTCAACTCCAGGTTTATGGCTTTAATTGGCATAAAAAAATGGACTCAAAAGCATTATAAGTTGTGTTATGATACAGCTTACTGACTTGTGCAGTATTGTCATTACAACCCATTCAAGTGTGCGTGGATGAATCTGAAGCAGACGTGTAAGAAAGGTGCTGTATAATACAATTACTGTAGATGTGGGTCCAGACATTAGAACTGAGTCTGTGTCTTTTTAAAAAAAAAAAAATGTTTATTAAGTACCTTTCGCCAGTGAGACTTTTACCAGACATTTCTCCTTTAGGTCTCTTCTGACACTCCCACCCTGAGGGAACAATTAGTAATTGGGAATTGAGTGCTTATAAAATGGGGATGTAAGGTGTTACTGTGGTGGATCCCATCTATCCCTCTGTGAGGAGACCTTTACTTTAGGGATGGGAGTCTTATTTTATCCCTGTGATCTGAAGCTGCTTCATTTTCTTAAGTCTGTTTTGTTTTTGTAAAATATTACAAATTCTGGACATGTTTGTAAGATAATTGCTCAAGATTTGTATAAAATGTTGTTTACAGATCTTTTAATAAACACAAAAACTTCTATGGACCTTTTGGAGAATTTGAAATAAAATTGCTTAAACTGTAGAGATCTTTTACTTCACTTAAATCTATAGCTAATACGTTTATCTAAAGGTAGGTAAGAGATAATCGGCCCTAGACTAACCAGGCTTAATAACGGTAGCCAACGTTTCCAAGCTCTTGGCAAAGTACCGGGCACAGTATATAGTGCGACTACGCTATTTGGTTTTTCCTTGCTTGGACGTAGGAACCGGAAGCCAGGGACCAGAGAATGCACCAGCAATAGCAGGAGTGCTTGGAGACAATGAGAAGAGCTATTCTGTTGCCGAAAGGTGTAAAGGCAAAATGATTAGATTTTAGACACGCCTCGAAGGCAAAAATCAGTCTTTCTAAAAGATGGGATTAACGAGCAGTCACACATCTCGCCTTGGGGCTCATCTCCATCTGCAGACCCAAACCTAAGCAATTTTAACGAGCGGCCACTCCTTGCATTTACTCAATTCAAAGCTTCTCGTCGTGCCGAGAACAAAGAATAATAGGGTTACAACAAGGAAGTACAAAGGGAGAGAAGTTTAACGGAAGACGGGGGAAGGTTAGGGGAGCAATGCCGAGGTGGGAAACCAGCATCTTTCTCCCTCCAAATTCTGAAGCCAGTTGCCTCCAAAAGTTTTAAAGGATTACCCTTCCAGATAGCGTCCTGGACGAAACCGAAACTCCCAACTCCTCTGCACTTTGCTGCCAGTCGGCGGCAAAAACGTCGCGCAAGCGGGGACAGGAAATTGAGTGCACCACTGTCTCTGGGAAACCACGGTGTGACGTCACATCCGACCAAAACAGGATGGCCGGGTGATTTCTAATGGGCGCGCCCTCCGAATTAACAACTGAGCCTGCGCCAAAGCAAACGCACAGATGACGTCATTACGTTGGTGTCGGCCGCTGGCGACGTAACTATGTTAGCGTCGGGCGCGGTGGGGCACTGGAGGGTTTAAGCGCGCCTGAGGCCGCGTAGACAGCGAAAACTGCAGCGAACTTAAGCATGGCGGGAACAGGTTTGGTGGCCGGAGAGGTTGTGGTGGATGCGCTGCCGTATTTTGATCAGGGTTATGAAGCGCCTGGTGTTCGGGAAGCGGTAAGTTCGGAGTGTCTGTGTAACCGGCTCAGCGCTCGCTGGCCCTTGGTGCTGGAAGGATGCGCCTACCTTGGCCTCTGTTCTCGTCCTTAGGCTGCGGCGTTAGTGGAGGAGGAGACTCGCAGATACCGACCTACGAAGAACTACCTGAGCTACCTGACGGCCCCGGATTATTCCGCTTTTGAAGTAAGTGTGATGTTTTGAGCCCAGCGCACTGTGAATCGTTTTAGATTGAGAGGTTTTGCCACGTAAAAGTGATTGTAAATTCCAGCTTTACTTGCTTCACTACTCTTTGTCAGTATGGTCCATTGAAAAGAGCTATATAGATAAGCCGCGTCCGGAGTTCTTATTCAGAAGAAGCCCACAGAAGGACTTTTCTGGGACTCCGCAAGATGACTTAACAATACAAAATTAGTGTTAGGTCTTTCCAAGATAGGTTTATTGCGTACATTCTCAGAGGGAGCCTCTTCCCTCTAGCTTAAGTATAAAACAAGTGATCCAGGGTTTTTGGATACACGGAAGTACAAAGGAGAGAAGTTTAACGGAAGACGGGGAAGGTTAGGGGAGCAATGCCGAGGTGGGAAACCAGCATCTTTCTCCTCCAAATTCTGAAGCCAGTTGCCTCCAAAAGTTTTAAAGGATTACCCTTCCAGATAGCGTCCTGGACGAAACCGAAACTCCCAACTCCTCTGCACTTTGCTGCCAGTCGGCGGCAAAAACGTCGCGCAAGCGGGGACAGGAAATTGAGTGCACCACTGTCTCTGGGAAACCACGGTGTGACGTCACATCCGACCAAAACAGGATGGCCGGGTGATTTCTAATGGGCGCGCCCTCCGAATTAACAACTGAGCCTGCGCCAAAGCAAACGCACAGATGACGTCATTACGTTGGTGTCGGCCGCTGGCGACGTAACTATGTTAGCGTCGGGCGCGGTGGGGCACTGGAGGGTTTAAGCGCGCCTGAGGCCGCGTAGACAGCGAAAACTGCAGCGAACTTAAGCATGGCGGGAACAGGTTTGGTGGCCGGAGAGGTTGTGGTGGATGCGCTGCCGTATTTTGATCAGGGTTATGAAGCGCCTGGTGTTCGGGAAGCGGTAAGTTCGGAGTGTCTGTGTAACCGGCTCAGCGCTCGCTGGCCCTTGGTGCTGGAAGGATGCGCCTACCTTGGCCTCTGTTCTCGTCCTTAGGCTGCGGCGTTAGTGGAGGAGGAGACTCGCAGATACCGACCTACGAAGAACTACCTGAGCTACCTGACGGCCCCGGATTATTCCGCTTTTGAAGTAAGTGTGATGTTTTGAGCCCAGCGCACTGTGAATCGTTTTAGATTGAGAGGTTTTGCCACGTAAAAGTGATTGTAAATTCCAGCTTTACTTGCTTCACTACTCTTTGTCAGTATGGTCCATTGAAAAGAGCTATATAGATAAGCCGCGTCCGGAGTTCTTATTCAGAAGAAGCCCACAGAAGGACTTTTCTGGGACTCCGCAAGATGACTTAACAATACAAAATTAGTGTTAGGTCTTTCCAAGATAGGTTTATTGCGTACATTCTCAGAGGGAGCCTCTTCCCTCTAGCTTAAGTATAAAACAAGTGATCCAGGGGTTTTTTGGATACACGGAAGCCTAATCACCTAGGTTTCTGAGAACCACTGGACGGCAGCCTTTGTTCAAAGCCTAAATATTTACTGAATGTATGTCGTGGACTGTAGAGTCAGATCTTATCTAAGTGAACCATATCCAGCCATTTAAATATTTAACCTAGATGTTCAGTCTCTTTGAGTCGTGTCTGACTCAGCGACCCCATGGAAGCAGGCCTTCCTGCCCTCCACCGTCTCCCAGAGTTTTCTCATATGTCCATTGAGTTGGCGATGCAATCCGACCATCTCTTCCTCTATTCGCTCCTTCTCCTCCTGCCCTCAGTCTTTCTCAGCATCAGGGTCTTTTCCAGTGAGTGTTCTTCTCATCAGGTAGCCAAAGTACTGAAACTTCAGACTTAATCCTTCTAATGAGTATTAGAGTTTAATTAAATGATGTAAAAGGGCATTCTTAAATTAATGGGTTCTGTTAGGCATCACCATTTATGAAAGAATTCTGTTATTAAAATGTAGTATTTCTATTGCGTTAACATAATAAAAAATATATTGGTTTTAAGCGGAAGAGAGATGTTCCTATCGCATGCTGTTTTCCCATGCTTTTTCTAAATGTTGTTATCCAGATATAGGGTAACCACCCAAATATAGGTGTTACCACATTAAGAACGAAGGACAGTACTGAGTCCTTATTAGCTTGATTTCTGGAAGTTTCAGAAAATTGCGCAGTCACAAACTTTCAAATACTTGAGCCAGTTTTGTTTTGTCTCTCTTAGAGGCAACCAGTGCTTCCTATCTTTATAATTAGTAGTTTTTCCTGTATTAGCTTGATCAAGTTGAAAATAGCCCAGCGCACTGTGAATCGTTTTAGATTGAGAGGTTTTGCCACGTAAAAGTGATTGTAAATTCCAGCTTTACTTGCTTCACTACTCTTTGTCAGTATGGTCCATTGAAAAGAGCTATATAGATAAGCCGCGTCCGGAGTTCTTATTCAGAAGAAGCCCACAGAAGGACTTTTCTGGGACTCCGCAAGATGACTTAACAATACAAAATTAGTGTTAGGTCTTTCCAAGATAGGTTTATTGCGTACATTCTCAGAGGGAGCCTCTTCCCTCTAGCTTAAGTATAAAACAAGTGATCCAGGGGTTTTTTGGATACACGGAAGCCTAATCACCTAGGTTTCTGAGAACCACTGGACGGCAGCCTTTGTTCAAAGCCTAAATATTTACTGAATGTATGTCGTGGACTGTAGAGTCAGATCTTATCTAAGTGAACCATATCCAGCCATTTAAATATTTAACCTAGATGTTCAGTCTCTTTGAGTCGTGTCTGACTCAGCGACCCCATGGAAGCAGGCCTTCCTGCCCTCCACCGTCTCCCAGAGTTTTCTCATATGTCCATTGAGTTGGCGATGCAATCCGACCATCTCTTCCTCTATTCGCTCCTTCTCCTCCTGCCCTCAGTCTTTCTCAGCATCAGGGTCTTTTCCAGTGAGTGTTCTTCTCATCAGGTAGCCAAAGTACTGAAACTTCAGACTTAATCCTTCTAATGAGTATTAGAGTTTAATTAAATGATGTAAAAGGGCATTCTTAAATTAATGGGTTCTGTTAGGCATCACCATTTATGAAAGAATTCTGTTATTAAAATGTAGTATTTCTATTGCGTTAACATAATAAAAAATATATTGGTTTTAAGCGGAAGAGAGATGTTCCTATCGCATGCTGTTTTCCCATGCTTTTTCTAAATGTTGTTATCCAGATATAGGGTAACCACCCAAATATAGGTGTTACCACATTAAGAACGAAGGACAGTACTGAGTCCTTATTAGCTTGATTTCTGGAAGTTTCAGAAAATTGCGTGCAGTCACAAACTTTCAAATACTTGAGCCAGTTTTGTTTTTGTCTCTCTTAGAGGCAACCAGTGCTTCCTATCTTTATAATTAGTATACTGATTATTTAGCACTGTATAATAGTGGGAACTCATAGTATACTGGGCTCACTACCTCAGTCCTGAAAACAACTCTGTAAGCCCTGTAACTCTTTTTATTATCTCAATTTTTTGGTGATGGGGAAACTGCAGCTAGGACTAACTAATTTGCCCAAGACTGTAAGCAGTCAAACTGCCTTTGAAACTGCTCTTTCATTCATTCAACAGCCATTTCTGAAGATCAGTTCTATATGAGTTATTAGAAAACAGGAATTTACATTCTAGAGTGTGGAGACAGATAAATCAGAAAATATCAGATCGTTGATAAAGCTGTACAGAGAGAGCCATAGGCTGTAGAGTGACTGGGTGACTACTCTAGGTGGGACCATTGCAGAAGGCCGGTCTAAGCTGCGATGAGAACGCTCCACGAGCAGGAATCTTTTTCTCGTATTCTTCACCACTGTATTTTTTTTTCCTTTTTTTTTTTTAAGCTTTTATTTTACTTTTAACTTTTACAGAGTTTTGTTGTTTACAGATATGTATGTTCCCAGATAGTCATATGTATATCCCCCCATCCTGCCCCTCACCACTGTATTTTCATCACTTAAAACTGACAGTGGGCACTCATATTTATCACTGAAAGTATGAAGAGCTTCTGAGGCAGTTTAAGGAATGCTTGATGTGTTCTATTTGTGCGTGGAGTTCTTTTGTAATCTAGCCCTGAAAGTGCTGGCTCAGTCTCTTAAAAGAGTTAAGCTAAAATTCCAGATCTGTCACTTACTGGTCACATGAGTTGGGTAAAGGCTCTGATGTTACATGACTGAAGAGAGCTTATACTATATTTTTATAGTTTTTTTCTTACCTAATTGTTAATTTTTATATCATTGCGCATAGCCTTCTAGCTAGAATGCCTTAGTTTCTGCAAGTAAAGTAGAAAGTGTTAGTCACTCAGTCATGTCTGACTCTTTGGGACCCTGTGGATTGTAGCCTGCCAGGCTCCTCCGTCCATGGAATTCTCCAGGCAAGAATACTGGAGTGCATTGCCATTCCCTTCTCCAGGGGACCTTCCCAACCCAGAGATTGAACCTAGGTCTCCTGTGTTGGCAGGCAGATTCTTTACCAGCTGAGCTACAGGATGCTTTAGTTTCTACAGGAAACTAAATGACTAGATTTTCTTAGAGTTGTATGAAACTCAGCAGTAGTCCAGAAAAGACTTTCTCCAATGAAGACATACTTAACACAAACCTTTTAAACAGTGACCATGGGCTTCTGGAAGGCCTATATAGCTTACTAATTAATCTGAATGGAGTAAGATGTTGACCAAAACATTGGTCACATTTTAGAGGCTTTGCAGGTGACTCAAAGAATCCACCTGCCAGTGGAAGAGATACGGATTCAATCCCTAGGTCAGGAATATCCCCTGGAAGAGGGAATGGCAACCCACCCCAGTATTCTTGCCCAGAAAATTCCATGGGGTCACAAAAGACTTGGACACGACTTAGTGAAATGGGTGGCCCCATTACATATGGCCCCTTACATGTGAAGTGGGTGTGTGCCTGTGCACTTTCCCACATTCTAGAGAGCACTGACTCCAGAGAAGAGTTGGGCGAGGGGACATGATCTATTATAATAGGTAGTGGCGAAGCATGAATATTTAAGTAGGTTAGCTCCGTTATTTGTTTGGTGGTTGTTAATTTGTTTGTTGACACGATTTTGGAAGTAATTCTTTCTTCAATTTATATATCAGACTGACATAATGAGAAATGAATTTGAAAGATTGGCTGCTCGACAACCAATTGAATTGCTCAGTATGAAACGGTAAGTCCTATTCTGGGTTCAGCCCGGCTCAAATCATTCTTTAATTTTAATTTACTAATAAAGTTGCTGTAGCCATGTTCAAATAAAAGGGAAAAAGTGCTTGTCTGCTCTTATATTAATACATGTTTTTTCATATAATAGTGACAGTCATGGTTCATATGGCTCCGATGGTAAAGAATCCACTTGCAGTGTAGGAGACCTTGGTTTAATCCCTGGGCTGGGAAGATTCCCTGGAGAAGGGAAAGGCTAGTGTTCTTTTGTTTGTTTGTTTCAGTCCAATATTCTTGCTTTGTCCTGTGGCTTGTCCGTGGGTCACTAAGTGTTGGACATGGCTGAACAACTTCACTTTCACTGTAATCTTTTGGTAATATTCAGAATATTCTTTGCACCATCATTAAAATGCAAGCTATTTTAAAATCCAATAATAGGAGAGTGGAGAATTCTAATTAAGTTCATGTTTAAGAAATCCCTAGGCAGTGTTCCCTGATTGGACATGGAGTGCGTCAATCTTACACAGTCAGTACAAGTACAGTTAAGAGTGCCTATATTTTCTGAGATCTGCTCTTACTGAAGTGGATCAGTGATGGAAATAGCCAAATCTGAGCATCTGAAGACCTCCTAGTCTACCTGGTGCATGATCTCTGTAGTTGTGAGAAGCAAAAGAATAATTTGTGTGTGTGTGTGTGTGTGTGTGTGTGTATGAATGTGACAGTGGGTAACTGAGGGCTTATTGGTGGGTGACTGAGATTTGCTTATGGGTTTGTGTGTATGAAAGGCTGATCAGTTCTGAGCAGTGATGAAAAGGTTTTACTACAGACCTTTATAACTATGAAGGTTTCTACACTTGATCTGAGCTCAGTATTAAAAAATAAATAAATAAAGAGTGTCTATAGAGTTTGACTTTGGTTCTACTCTATCCCTTCCCACACCACTTTTATTTTTATTTTTTTTTCAGATGGGGAAGACAGGCTGTTTGGGGCAGTCTTTCCCTGGAAACATTTTTCATGTTATTTTTTTTTGGGGGGGGCGGGGGTCGGGTTGGGGAGGGAGGGGAGCGGGCGGGCCACTTCTTTGGTCTTTCATGTCTCTATTTTCATTCATCTTTGTTCTTTGGCTCCTGCGGGCCTCCCATCGCGGTGGCGTCTGTTGTCGCAGAGTGCCAGCTCTGGGCGCATGCGCTCCAGAGCTCCGGCTCCGTGATTGGACACCTCAGTCCAGCCGCTCCGCGGCGCGTGGGATCTTCCCAGGCCAGGGATCGAACCGGCGCCCCTTGCACTGCAAGGCGGTGTCCTTACCCACTGGACCACCAGGGGAAGCCCTCCCACACCACTTTTAACTACAAAACTGTTTCCCCTTCCTCAGGAAAAAAGCCCAAAGCATCCTTTTGTTAATTTCTCCAAAATGGAGATTTGGATTGCTTGCCATCTGAGGTCCCCTTCAGCTCCAGGATAACTATAAAATGGTGAGAACCAGTACATAATCTGACAGAGCAGAGAGGGCCCTATGAACAGTAGAGTTATCTTCTCAGCATATGCACAGAGGGATTCATATCTGTAGAACCAAAGGACCAGATTTCTTCTTTGTGCTCCATTTCCTTGTCTGGCTTGAAATGATGAAATGAAATGAAAAGAAAAACTTCCAAGACTCCTCAGTTCTCCCATTTCTAGGTGCTTCTGCTCTAAAGGTTTTGATGATAGTAGCTCTTTCATAACAGTATATGTTAAACCCACCCATAAGTAGGTCATGATCCGTTAAGCAGTAGATTGTGAAGTAAGTTTAGTAAGACACCATACCACTTATTTAATTAAGGAAGCAAGATGGAAAGTATCAGAATGCATTGCATGTAAAGGTAGTTGTGTGTACATGTATACTGCGTCATTGTGTAAAATATTTCTTACTATAGGTTATATTAGAAGTTCTCAAAATGCTACACTTATGATACATATGTAAAGTTTGCCTTTTAAAAAAAAAAAAAAAACAAAAATGGTTTATTCTTAGTCCCAGCTGCATATCTGTCAATTTTTCATAGGAATAAAGTGGAGCTTTTATAATATCTTGTAAAAATAGCAAAATGAAAATTAAAAGTTTGTAATAATGATCAGAGATTTCTGAAGAGTGTCTGTCACTGGCTATATTGGCAGTATTGAAGGACTGGTAATAATAAAGATAGAGGCAAGGCTGAGTTTGAGATGTAAAAATCATTATATCTGTTTGCCATTTTTTCTCTAGAAGAGTGAGGTATGTGGGTGGGAAGGTGGGTAGATGTAGGTGTGTTTTACAAAATGATACGATAGGTTTTCATATCCTGCTTTTTTCACTTAATGTATTACAAACATTTTAATGTTTTAAGTATTCCTAATAGCATTTAATAGCTAATAGAACAGTCCTTTATATAAATGCATACTGTAGCTTATTGAATCATTTCATATTGAAGAGAACAGGTTTTTGTTAGTGTATATCATGATATTAAATCTTATTTCTAAATTGATTCTTAGGATAGATAGGCTTCCTATTATTGTAAGATCTATGTCTTATCTTCAGTCTTCTGTGCTGGGTTTTTGTTTTTTTTTTTTTTTTCCTTTACCAGTCTTCTTTTTTTACAGTATATATAGACCCATGAGACATTCTGTTGGGAGGAGAGAGAAAGATTTGGAGGAATGTGTGGTTTTATTTCATTGTTGTTTAATTTCAGATATGAACTTCCAGCTCCTTCCTCGGGTCAGAAGAATGACATTACTGCATGGCAAGAATGCGTGAACAATTCTATGGCGCAGTTAGAGCATCAGGCAGTTCGAATTGAGAATCTGGAACTAATGTCACAGCACGGATGCAATGCCTGGAAAGTGTATAATGAGTAAGGAACCTTTTAACCCATCCCATCTGTTTAAGGGGACCTGAACCTAACACATTTATTGTGTAAATTAACACCAGAAACAAGAGTGCCACTGAGCTCCTATTTCTGTTTCATATAACTAGTTCTAGCTTTACGTTTTGTTCTCTATAATATTTAGGGTTCAGTTTCCAATTCAGTGGTTAGATGATCTTCATGGTTCCTTAGGGCCCTAAAATCTCAAGTTTTCTATTAACAGTTTCAGGCCTTTGAACCTCATGATTCTGCATAAAGTTGTTTGTTAGAGTATGATTCCTGAAGCAGTAAAGTAAAAATCACAAAATGATAGATACCTTTTCTCAGGTTTTCCGAATCATGTTGCAATTTCTATGGTCACTTAAAGAGTCTGTGGGCAAAATTCAGAATTCAAGAAACAATTCAATTTCTGTTGTGAATGTTGCAAGGAGAATAACGGGGAAAATGGGGTGAGGAATAAAAGTACAAATCAATCCAAAAAAAAATGTATTTCACAAAGTGGAAAAATGTGATCTCTGTCCTCAAACAGCTTTATTGTGACGAATTACAAACATTTTAATGTTTTAAGTATTCCTAATAGCATTTAATAGCTAATAGAACAGTCCTTTATATAAATGCATACTGTAGCTTATTGAATCATTTCATATTGAAGAGAACAGGTTTTTGTTAGTGTATATCATGATATTAAATCTTATTTCTAAATTGATTCTTAGGATAGATAGGCTTCCTATTATTGTAAGATCTATGTCTTATCTTCAGTCTTCTGTGCTGGGTTTTTGTTTTTTTTTTTTTTTTCCTTTACCAGTCTTCTTTTTTTACAGTATATATAGACCCATGAGACATTCTGTTGGGAGGAGAGAGAAAGATTTGGAGGAATGTGTGGTTTTATTTCATTGTTGTTTAATTTCAGATATGAACTTCCAGCTCCTTCCTCGGGTCAGAAGAATGACATTACTGCATGGCAAGAATGCGTGAACAATTCTATGGCGCAGTTAGAGCATCAGGCAGTTCGAATTGAGAATCTGGAACTAATGTCACAGCACGGATGCAATGCCTGGAAAGTGTATAATGAGTAAGGAACCTTTTAACCCATCCCATCTGTTTAAGGGGACCTGAACCTAACACATTTATTGTGTAAATTAACACCAGAAACAAGAGTGCCACTGAGCTCCTATTTCTGTTTCATATAACTAGTTCTAGCTTTACGTTTTGTTCTCTATAATATTTAGGGTTCAGTTTCCAATTCAGTGGTTAGATGATCTTCATGGTTCCTTAGGGCCCTAAAATCTCAAGTTTTCTATTAACAGTTTCAGGCCTTTGAACCTCATGATTCTGCATAAAGTTGTTTGTTAGAGTATGATTCCTGAAGCAGTAAAGTAAAAATCACAAAATGATAGATACCTTTTCTCAGGTTTTCCGAATCATGTTGCAATTTCTATGGTCACTTAAAGAGTCTGTGGGCAAAATTCAGAATTCAAGAAACAATTCAATTTCTGTTGTGAATGTTGCAAGGAGAATAACGGGGAAAATGGGGTGAGGAATAAAAGTACAAATCAATCCAAAAAAAAATGTATTTCACAAAGTGGAAAAATGTGATCTCTGTCCTCAAACAGCTTTATCTTGTTGAGGCGGCAAGTTATTCTAAGCCAGCTAACCAGTAGTGCATTCGGCTGTATAGAGGCAAGTGCCGCATTGTGTGTTGTCGTTCATAAACTATAGAGATCTAAAGAAGGGGATGCTAAGGATTAGGACCATTATAAAAACGTGAGATGTAGGGCTGGGAGTTATTGAAGTGTAGTTGATTTTTGTGTTAGTGTGAGATGTACAGTAAAGTGATCTGGTGTTTTTTCAGACTATGCTCTATTATAGCTTATTATAAGACAATGGGTATAATTCTGTTTTTTAGTTTTTTGAAGAACCTTTATACTATGTGCCATAGTAGCTGCACCAATTTGCATTCCCATCAGCAGTGTACAAGGTTTCCAGAAAAGGGTGAGATTTGGTTATTTAAAGGAGAGTGAGAATATTCCAGGAATGGAGGAGAACATAGATGTGGGGGTGGGGGGAGAGAGGCATTAAATTGATCATTGCTTTCAGCTTGGCTAGAAACCTTTAATGATTATCTCTTTCCTACAAGGGAAGTTTGTCTTCTCCGAACCCAGTGGATGCTTCTCCAGAGGAACTGTACTATAGCTTATCAAAATAAATTTTCTTTCTTCATGGTAGGATTAACAGGTGTCCAATATGCTGGTCTGAGTAGGTATTGGTGCAGAACTGCTTTACAAAAATAGTGTTTCAGTAATAAGGAGAGAATTCTCTACTTGAAACTGAAGGGAAACCTTCACAAGGTCAGCTTCTAATTTTACAAATAAGTAGAATTAGCCCTCGTGTTGTCAAATGACGCATCCAACAAACACAGCTGTTTAGGGAAGAGCTGAGACTAGAACCCATGTCTTCTGATTCCCATCGTATGGAGTGGTCAATTTCAGCATTCAGGGTACTAGAGGAGGGACCTGTGTGCTTAAGAGGGAAGGAAGGGAGAAGACAACAAATAAACTGGGCTCAGAAAGAGGTGATTCAAGGAAAAGCTCCATATTAATGGTCAGAGGTCAGGAATACAGTCCTAAGCTTTATTGTCTTCAACATGGATTGATTGTCAAAGTTAAGGAAAGTGGGATGAGCTGAGGGGAATTCCCGCCTGAAGAGCCACTACCTTTTGAAGACCAGATCTCTATAAAATTAGAGTTAGTTTATTAGAAATCAGTTGGTAGAGCTAGAAGAAAAACTCAGAAGGGAAGCAGGTGATTTGAACCACATAAGTCCAGAATAATATAATAATAATAGTGGATCTAGAGCAAGAGCATAGTAAAGTCAGTGTGACTGAAGTGGACTCTACTGCCTTAAGAGGAAATTGGTACGTGAATTGTATCTTAGTAAAACTGTTAGTTTAGGAGAAGAGAGAGACTGAACTCTATCTACCCTTGAGTCATTTCTCTAATGATAACTTCTCCCCTGTGCTGGTTAGAGATGACTTGAACTGGAATCTGAATCTACAGCCTTCCAAAGTAGTTCTTCTCTTGTCTCTCGTGAGCATTAGACAGGAAGGAGGAGGGAGCAACAAGATGACTGCAGGTGAAGAAGTAGACATAGGGGTGTAAATGAGTGTACCCCATCTTCTCCACATAAAGAAAATAGCAGTTTAAGAAGCGATGTAAGTATACAGAATCAGAATATCAGTAAACAGCTTGTGTTCAAGAATTTAAAAGACATAGATTCACTTCTGAGACTTAATCCTGTATGTTATCTTGACCAAGTTACTTAATCTGAGTATAGTGTCCTAACCTGTGAAATAGGGATAATGATAGCTACCTCAGAGAATTCTTGTGAGACTTAAATTAGTATTATCAAGTGTCTAGCATGATGTTTGGCATAGGAAGCTCAATAAAAACTGTTTTTAGCAGAAAAACTTGACCTTGTGTCATCTAGATAGTACTTTTAATTGGTACTATTTGATTTTTTAATGTACACTAATTTGATTTTCTTTTTTAGAAATCTAGTTCATATGATTGAACATGCACAAAAAGAGCTTCAGAAGTTAAGGTAAATTGGTTTTCTACCTATTTTAGAATGAACTTTATGTGAATCCTTTGTAGATACAATGAGAAGAAAAAGGAGCCATTGGACTGTAGTCATGTGAGAGTACATAATTGGTGATACACTCTGTCCAGTGTCTTGTGTTGAATTTGCTCTAGCTGAGTGGAAGAGAAGTAGATCTGAAAACCTCTCTTCCATGTCATTTGCAGTTTGCAAGTTTGCAGTCATTGAAAAGATACTTTCAGAAGAAAAAATAGTAGAATAACATGTACAGTATGATTTTATGTTAAATTTAAAGAAACACCCACACTGTAATCTCTGTATGCACATAACAGACAGGAAAGAATCTGGAAGAACACTCACCAAAAACTAACAAAAGTTATCAGGGAGAAGGAAAGCACATGGGAAGAGGGATTATCTGTTCTTCTCAATTGATTAAAGACATATTAGTTTCAGGTTTTTCTGTTTATTTTAGTCTTTGGGATGTAGAAAGGTTGTGTAAATAATTTTTTGTTTTTTACAGGAAACATATTCAAGACTTAAATTGGCAGCGAAAGAACATGCAACTCACCGCTGGATCTAAATTAAGAGAAATGGAGTCAACGTGAGTATTTACAGTTTTTTTAACATGGCTGCAGGTGAAGAAGTAGACATAGGGGTGTAAATGAGTGTACCCCATCTTCTCCACATAAAGAAAATAGCAGTTTAAGAAGCGATGTAAGTATACAGAATCAGAATATCAGTAAACAGCTTGTGTTCAAGAATTTAAAAGACATAGATTCACTTCTGAGACTTAATCCTGTATGTTATCTTGACCAAGTTACTTAATCTGAGTATAGTGTCCTAACCTGTGAAATAGGGATAATGATAGCTACCTCAGAGAATTCTTGTGAGACTTAAATTAGTATTATCAAGTGTCTAGCATGATGTTTGGCATAGGAAGCTCAATAAAAACTGTTTTTAGCAGAAAAACTTGACCTTGTGTCATCTAGATAGTACTTTTAATTGGTACTATTTGATTTTTTAATGTACACTAATTTGATTTTCTTTTTTAGAAATCTAGTTCATATGATTGAACATGCACAAAAAGAGCTTCAGAAGTTAAGGTAAATTGGTTTTCTACCTATTTTAGAATGAACTTTATGTGAATCCTTTGTAGATACAATGAGAAGAAAAAGGAGCCATTGGACTGTAGTCATGTGAGAGTACATAATTGGTGATACACTCTGTCCAGTGTCTTGTGTTGAATTTGCTCTAGCTGAGTGGAAGAGAAGTAGATCTGAAAACCTCTCTTCCATGTCATTTGCAGTTTGCAAGTTTGCAGTCATTGAAAAGATACTTTCAGAAGAAAAAATAGTAGAATAACATGTACAGTATGATTTTATGTTAAATTTAAAGAAACACCCACACTGTAATCTCTGTATGCACATAACAGACAGGAAAGAATCTGGAAGAACACTCACCAAAAACTAACAAAAGTTATCAGGGAGAAGGAAAGCACATGGGAAGAGGGATTATCTGTTCTTCTCAATTGATTAAAGACATATTAGTTTCAGGTTTTTCTGTTTATTTTAGTCTTTGGGATGTAGAAAGGTTGTGTAAATAATTTTTTGTTTTTTACAGGAAACATATTCAAGACTTAAATTGGCAGCGAAAGAACATGCAACTCACCGCTGGATCTAAATTAAGAGAAATGGAGTCAACGTGAGTATTTACAGTTCCTTCACCTTCTAAACTATTGAGCACATCTTAAGGTCAAGACTCAACAATAGGATTTAAGCAGTATTCAACTAGGGTACTACGGGTGTCAAAGGAAGACTTTTTGAATCCCACTCTTGACTGCCTTCCTGTTTTCTGAAGCATGGGCTTGAAAGGAAGTGAGAGTCACAAACAACAGCGAACCACTGCTGGCTTACTCTGGTCTTGGAGCACCTTGTTTTCTGTCCAGTACTCTGCTCTGAATAGGGCTCGACCTATATTCCCCTTGTAAAGGAAAAAAAAGTCTATTTTTAAACTCTTACAGGAGTTCTTATTTATTTTATTCGCAGGCTTTTTGTTTTGAGATAATTGTAGATTCACATGCAGTCTTAAGAGGTGGTACAAAGAGATGCTGTATACAAAGCCCTTTTCTCACTTTTCCCCTCATTGTTCCTCAGCTTTTGAAAATGTAAAGGTAAAAGTGAAGGCTAGTGTTATGAACCTGGTTAAAAATGCATATGCTCGGGCTTCCCCTGGTGGTCCAGTGGGCAAGGACACCACCTTGCAGTGCAAGGGGCGCCGGTTCAATCCCTGGCCTGGGAAGATCCCACGTGCCGCGGAGCGGCTGGACCGATGTGTCCAATCACCGAGCCGGAGCTCTGGAGCGCATGCGCCCAGAGCAGGTGCTCTGCAACGACAGACGCCACCACGATGGGAGGCCCACAGGAGCCAAAGAACAAAGACGGATGAAAATAGAGAAATGAAAGACCAATAGAAGTGGCCTGCCCGCTCCCCTCCCTCCCCAACCCGACCCCCGCCCCCCCCAAAAAAATGCATATGCTCTAACATCTTATACGAGAAATTTTACATTAAGTACTCCCTCCTCCCTTTTTTTTTTTCCTAGTTGGGTATCCCTGGTCAGTAAGAATTATGAGATTGAAAGGACTATTGTACAGTTAGAAAATGAGCTCTTTCAGATGAAGCAGCAACACGGAGAGGCAAACAAAGAAAACATACGGCAGGACTTCTGAAAAAGACTGGCGTGGTGGGTAGAGTAGAAGGTACGTTGGGCTTTCCCAGAAGATCCAGCATCTAAACAGTGAGGAACAGCAGCGTCTTCTGGAAACCATCAGTGATTCAGTGTTTAGAAACCATAAAATGTGGCTGTTATGTTCTGTTTGTGCATTTTAGCAAAATTAAAAACTTCAACATGGTGGTGGTTTGTTTTGTGTGTTTGCTATTAATAAAGAGAGAACTTTAGACTTAATCCAAGATTAAGTATGGCTTTAGAATAATGTCATATTCATAAGATTACTTTTGAGTCACCAGGACCATATTTTGTACTGAAGAGATCTTTATTGAAGGTTTTCTACATGTACAAAAAATTGGAAATGTTTTGTTTATTAATCTAAGTATTTTGTATAAAGAGGTAGTTCTAAACAAATTCTTACTACCAAGCAAGACTAAAGACATAGTGGCTCCGTATGTGTTATCTGTGATCATCATCATTGTAAGTAACAGTTACATAAAGCTTGGTTTGTGCTGAGCACTGTTCTGAGGACTTTAGGTAGACAAATTTAAAGCTTACATGAATTAAAAAATGAAAAGGAGGGCTTCCCTTGTGGCTCAGTGGATGGGAACCCATCTGCCAATGCAGGAGACACAGGTTCGATCCCTGATCCGGTTAGATACCACGTACCGCAGAGCAGATAGACCCACATGTCGACAAGAGACCCAGCACAGCCAAAAATAAATAAATAAAAAGGTTTAAAAAAAAAAAAAATGAAAAGGATCCTCACAGAAACCTATGGAATTACATATTGTTCCCATATACAAATTGTGACATGTGCTGATTAACTAATTTGCTGAAGTTTTTTTAGCTAGAAAGTGTCATTGAGGTTTTGAATCCAGTAGTCAAAAGCACCATGGTTGTATTCTTAACCCCTCTACTTGTAAAGAATTGAAAAGTACAAAATTTCCTAACCAATTCAGGAAAAATACTTGCACCATAGCAAAGGATACACAGTCTTCCTATACAGAGACCTTTTACAAATAACTGAGAGGTGAACTCCCACCAGAAACAAAGTTAAACGATGTTTAGCATTAAAACCTAGGACTTAACAAAGCTATTATGTTAATAGTGCTTTTTGCTCAGTCACTAAGTCGTGTCCAACTCTGCGACCCCATACACTGTAGAATGCCAGCCTTCCCTGTCCTTTACTATCTCCCAGAGTCTGCTCAAACTCACATTATTGAGTTGGTGATGCCATCTTCTGCTGCCACCTTGTCCTGCCTTCAGTCTTACTTCTCACCTCCAGAACTATAAAATTTGTTTTGCTCTAAGCCACTAAATTTATAGTAATTTGCTACAGCAGCAATAGGAAACTAATACAGTAATAAATAACCATTTGATTAAAGTGGTAAAAAATAGTTATAGACAATCCAAAACGCAGGCAAAAAGAAGGAAATTATTCATAAACCTATTCAAAGGTAGCGACTCTATGTATTAGGAGCCTTTTTAATTTAACATCAGGGGAGCACATAGTCACAGATAGAAACCCCACATTCCATTTAATGTCAACACAAATTAGCTGAATACCATAGAATCAAAAATGAATAAGACTAATGGGACACCTTGTAAACAATTATGAATAGATGTAAATTTTGCTATTTTACCCTGTTTCCTACTCTAAGGACTGGAATTTATTCCATTATATCCTCTTTGCTTCCTCCATTCTTGGAATGTATTCCTGCATATTGGAACTCTTTGCAAGTGACAAAGCTAACTAAAATTATCTAAAGTAGTAAAAGGGGTTTTTTTTTTTTTTTTTTGAGGAGGGTGGGGAGGGAGGGGGGTGGACGGGCCATTTCTACTGGTCTTTCATTTGTCTGTTTTCATCCATCTTTGTTCTTTGGCCCATGTGGGCCTCCCATCGTGGTGGCCTCTGTTGTCGCAGAGCACCGACTCTGGGCGCATGCGCTCCAGAGCTCCGGCTCGGTAATTGGACACACGGGGATCTTCCCAGGCCAGGGATCGAAGCGGCGCCCCTTGCACTGCAAGACGGTGTCCTTACCAACTGGACTACCAGGGAAGCCCAGTAAAAGGGTTTTTACTGACCCATTTAACTGGTGAGAACAGTACTGGAGCTGACAGAGGGATTTTCTGTCTTCCTGATTGTTTTTCATCTCTTCTGTCTCTCCTTTTCTGGCCTTCTCTCCTCCTACAGATAGGTGTCTCTGTACTACATTGGCTCAAGGCAGCTGCAGACTTACAGCGTCTCACTTCAGAAATCTCAGAGGAAAACAAGTGTATTAGTGTATATAATTCCAGAGAAGAGTTCCATTTGACCTGGTGAATTCCATGTTCAATCCTTGGACTCAGGTATGACCAAGGATTTGGGGTACTGGAATTAGCCAGGCTCAGGTTATATTCCTGATGGTTGGGTACTATAGTCGGCAGTTGATTGGATTGGAGTCATAATTCCTCAAAGTAAGGTGGGGCAGGCCGCCAGACTCTGTGATGGCCCACACTCTAGAGTGGAATTAAACTCATGATTTTAATTTAACATCAGGGAGCACATAGTCACAGAAAAAAGAACTCTATGTATTAGGAGCCTTTTAATTTAACATCAGGGAGCACATAGTCACAGATAGAAACCCCACATTCCATTTAATGTCAACACAAATTAGCTGAATACCATAGAATCAAAAATGAATAAGACTAATGGGACACCTTGTAAACAATTATGAATAGATGTAAATTTTGCTATTTTACCCTGTTTCCTACTCTAAGGACTGGAATTTATTCCATTATATCCTCTTTGCTTCCTCCATTCTTGGAATGTATTCCTGCATATTGGAACTCTTTGCAAGTGACAAAGCTAACTAAAATTATCTAAAGTAGTAAAAGGGGTTTTTTTTTTTTTTTTTTGGGGGGGGGGGGGGGGGGGGGGGGGGGGGGTGGACGGGCCATTTCTACTGGTCTTTCATTTGTCTGTTTTCATCCATCTTTGTTCTTTGGCCCATGTGGGCCTCCCATCGTGGTGGCCTCTGTTGTCGCAGAGCACCGACTCTGGGCGCATGCGCTCCAGAGCTCCGGCTCGGTAATTGGACACACGGGGATCTTCCCAGGCCAGGGATCGAAGCGGCGCCCCTTGCACTGCAAGACGGTGTCCTTACCAACTGGACTACCAGGGAAGCCCAGTAAAAGGGTTTTTACTGACCCATTTAACTGGTGAGAACAGTACTGGAGCTGACAGAGGGATTTTCTGTCTTCCTGATTGTTTTTCATCTCTTCTGTCTCTCCTTTTCTGGCCTTCTCTCCTCCTACAGATAGGTGTCTCTGTACTACATTGGCTCAAGGCAGCTGCAGACTTACAGCGTCTCACTTCAGAAATCTCAGAGGAAAACAAGTGTATTAGTGTATATAATTCCAGAGAAGAGTTCCATTTGACCTGGTGAATTCCATGTTCAATCCTTGGACTCAGGTATGACCAAGGATTTGGGGTACTGGAATTAGCCAGGCTCAGGTTATATTCCTGATGGTTGGGTACTATAGTCGGCAGTTGATTGGATTGGAGTCATAATTCCTCAAAGTAAGGTGGGGCAGGCCGCCAGACTCTGTGATGGCCCACACTCTATAGAGTGTGCTTATCTCTGAATCTAAAGAAATCTACTACTTACCTATCCAAAAAAAAAAAAATAGTGATGGTGCTTCCAATATCAGAAGAGGAAAAAGAAGTTGGGTAAATAAAAATTTCCATCTATTATACTTTGAATCTTCCCTAGGTTAAAAGATAACTGCTTTGACTTGGCTCTCCAATGTGATAAACATTTTTCACCCACTTACTCCCCATGATGCTTTTCTTTATATGGAGAAATGTAATAGACATGTTATATTTGTTATGACATTAGTATTGGAGAACTGTGTGTGTGTGTGTGTGTGTGTCTGTGTGTATCTTGGCTGCACCACTGGACATGGAGGATGGTTCCCCAACCAGGGGTTGAACCCTTGCCTCTACAGTGAAAGTACTGAATCCTGTTAGGCCACCAGGGAACTCCCAATAGTGAAGACTTTGAATGTTTTTACTGGACTATTATATAGGTCGGGCTGAGAAATACCCATAAAAGTCAACATCTCCTAATCTTGCTGATTTGGAAGTGATTTGTTGAGAGATGAGGGATAAGTAATTTGTTTGATAACAGTAGGCCATTGTTACTGTCTTTTAAGATGTATTATACAAATTCAAGATGACCTCTATGATGTCTGCCTAACTTGGTTGGATTCTTATGTATTCTGAGAGGGAAGGGTTATGTAAACTCAGTTTCCTCTCTCAGTAGCTTACTATGGTAGGTGCATTTTGTCCCTCTGGCGTGTGTTATCTTTTCCTATAATAAAGAAGTTTTAGCTGGTCATACTGCTGCTCAACTGAAAACTAACTTTCCAGTTTCCCATCCAGTCATTCATGTACACCATGTGACTGGGTTTTGTTCAGTGTGACAGGAGCTGAGTGATGTTTGCAACCTGCAAGTCATGCTCTTTTTTTATTCTTTTTGAATTTTATTTATTTATTTCTGACTTTTCTGGGTTTTGACTGTTGCTGCAGGCTCTTCTCTAGTTGCAGGGAGTGGGGGCAACTCTCTAGTTGAGGTGAGCAGGCTTCTTCTTGTGACCTCTCTTCTCGTGGAACTCAGGCTCTAGGGCACACGGGCTTCACTAGTTGCGGCACATGGGCTCAATAGTGGCAGCTCCGAGGCTCTAGAGCACAGGCTCAATAGTTGTGGCTCACGGGCTTAGGTGCTCCACAGCATGTGAGATCTTACCGGATCAGAGATCGAACCTGTGTCTCTTGCATTGACAGGTGGATTCTCTACCACTGAGCTACCAGGGAGGCCCCTAGTTTTTTGGCCACTTCTATTGATCCTTCATTTATTTATCTTTGTTCTTTGGCCTGTGTGGGCCTCCCATCACAGTGGCCTCTCCCGTCACAGAGCACTGGCTCCAGGCGCATGCGCTCCAGAGCTCTGGCTCCGTGATTGGACACATGGGTCCAGCCGCTCCACGGCACTTGGGATCTTCCCAGACCAGGGATCAAACCGGCGCCCCTTGCACTGCAAGGCGGTGTCCTTACCCACTGGACCACCAGGGAAGCCCCCAGTCATGTTCTTTTTAATGAATAGTTGATTTGCAATCTCGTTAGTCTCAGGTATATAGCACAGTGATTCAGTTATATATATATATAATCTTTTTCAGTTTTTTAAGTTACTACAAAATTGAGTATACATCGCTGTGCTGTACAATAAGTCCTTGATGGCATAAGTCATGCTCTTAGTTTTTTACCAGTTAGGAATCTTACACCTGGATAGTGATGGCTTATCTAACATTGCACCACAAATTGCTATCAAGGTACATTAGAAGAAAGGGTGGTATACAGACAAGTAAAAAGGAGGAGGATTCTTGCTGATATGTGAATGATACGCTCAGTACTTATTTTATTAAAATGATAAAATGCATTCTGCTTTTATTTTCCTATTGAAGTTTTAGCTTCATCTGCTGGGTTTTGATTCATTTTGGGCGGGGCAGGCAGGAGCTGAGTGATGTTTGCAACCTGCAAGTCATGCTCTTTTTTTATTCTTTTTGAATTTTATTTATTTATTTCTGACTTTTCTGGGTTTTGACTGTTGCTGCAGGCTCTTCTCTAGTTGCAGGGAGTGGGGGCAACTCTCTAGTTGAGGTGAGCAGGCTTCTTCTTGTGACCTCTCTTCTCGTGGAACTCAGGCTCTAGGGCACACGGGCTTCACTAGTTGCGGCACATGGGCTCAATAGTGGCAGCTCCGAGGCTCTAGAGCACAGGCTCAATAGTTGTGGCTCACGGGCTTAGGTGCTCCACAGCATGTGAGATCTTACCGGATCAGAGATCGAACCTGTGTCTCTTGCATTGACAGGTGGATTCTCTACCACTGAGCTACCAGGGAGGCCCCTAGTTTTTTGGCCACTTCTATTGATCCTTCATTTATTTATCTTTGTTCTTTGGCCTGTGTGGGCCTCCCATCACAGTGGCCTCTCCCGTCACAGAGCACTGGCTCCAGGCGCATGCGCTCCAGAGCTCTGGCTCCGTGATTGGACACATGGGTCCAGCCGCTCCACGGCACTTGGGATCTTCCCAGACCAGGGATCAAACCGGCGCCCCTTGCACTGCAAGGCGGTGTCCTTACCCACTGGACCACCAGGGAAGCCCCCAGTCATGTTCTTTTTAATGAATAGTTGATTTGCAATCTCGTTAGTCTCAGGTATATAGCACAGTGATTCAGTTATATATATATATAATCTTTTTCAGTTTTTTAAGTTACTACAAAATTGAGTATACATCGCTGTGCTGTACAATAAGTCCTTGATGGCATAAGTCATGCTCTTAGTTTTTTACCAGTTAGGAATCTTACACCTGGATAGTGATGGCTTATCTAACATTGCACCACAAATTGCTATCAAGGTACATTAGAAGAAAGGGTGGTATACAGACAAGTAAAAAGGAGGAGGATTCTTGCTGATATGTGAATGATACGCTCAGTACTTATTTTATTTAAATGATTAAATAGATTGCACTGTAGCAGGAAATTTCCATTTTAATAAGGTTTGGCTAAAACATAGCAATTCATATTCATTAAAATGGAATTTTACAGTAACAATCATTATTATCAATGGCAATGTTTTTAGTTACCTTTGGTTATACTTTGGTTTTCCCAAAGTTGATTTTGCATCATCATTTAAAAAATTAATTACCAGAGAATGTCAGGCCAATCAGAGAGAATAGAAAGGAGTATGGTAGGAATGTTAATTGATACGCAATTTGCCACAGATAAAAATGCCTTTAGAATGGGCATCATCATTTGTTACAACCGAATTTTGTTCATGCAAATGTATAATCTCACTCTGCAGGGCTGGAAATGAAATGGATGGTACCGCAAATGTACTATTATATCTCAGTAAGTGAAAAGAAATTCTTTAATACAATAGGAGAAGGAGGGGTGTTAATATCCCCAATATAAGATTTTCTCTCTCTAGATCTTTTTTTTTGGTCAATTAATTTGGATATGGACTTTGTAGTTACATAATTCAGGACATTAAAAATCTCAGATGGGCTTCCCCTGGTGGTCCAGTGGGTAAGGACACCGCCTTGCAATGCAAGGGGCGCCGGTTCGAGCCCTGGCCTGGGAAGATCCCACGTGCCGCGGAGCGGCTGGACTGATGTGTCCAATTACCGAGCCAGAGCTCTGGAGCGCATGCGCCCAGAGCCGGTGCTCTGCAGTGACAGACGCCACCGCGATGGGAGGCCCACAGGAGCCAAAGAACAAAGATGGATGAACAGAGAAAAAGGAAAGACCAAGCTCCCCTCCCTCCCCAACCCGACCCCCGCCCAAAAATAAATAAATAAATCTTTAAAAAAAAAAAAATCTCAGCTTCACAGGTTTAATGCCGTCTCTATCAAGTTACCCATGACATTTTTCACAGAACTAGAATAATCCAGAAATTTACATGGACCCGTAAAAGACTCAGAATTGCCAATCCTAGAGGGAAAAAAAAGTAGGAGGCATAACTCTCCCAGACTTCAGACAATACTACAAAACTGCAAAGCTATAGTAGTCAAAACAGCGTGGTGTTGGCACAGAGACAGACATATGGATTAATGGAACAGAATAGAGAGCCCAGAAACACAATTAATGGTCAATTAATCTTTAACAAAGGAGTCAAGAATATCAAATGGGAAAGAGCAGTCTCTTCAGCAAGTGGTGCTGGGAAATTTGGATAGGTGCGTGTAAATCAGTGAAGTTACAACACAGCCTCACACCATGCGCAAAAATAAGCTCAAAGTGGCTTAAAGACTTAAACATAAGACATGACCCCATAAATCACATACAAGAGAGCATAGGTAGAATACTTTCTGGCATAAATCATACCAATGTTTTCTTAGTTCTGTCTCCCAAGGTGATAGATATAAAAACAAAAATAAGCAAATGGGATCTAACCCAACTTAGAAGGTTTTGCACAGCAAAGGAAACCATTAAAAAAATGAAAAGATAACCTATAGAATGGGAGAGAATATTTACAAATAACACAACAGAGATACTTTGTATCTCTGAAATATACAAATAACTCATAGAGCCAGTGCTCTGGAGTGCATGTGCCCAGAGCTAGTGCTCTGCAATGGGAGGCCCACACAGGCCGAAGAATAAAAATGGATGAAAATAAATAAAAAATCAGTAAAAGGGGCAAAAATTACAAAAAAAAAAGTGTCCATCAAATAGCTTATAGAACTCAACAACAAAAATACAAACAACCCAATCGAGAAATGGACAGAAGACCTTAACATGTTTATCAAAAGAATACATGCCAATGGCCAATAGGCACATAGCCGAGCCTGCGCCCAGAGCCGGTGCTCTGCAGTGACAGACGCCACCGCGATGGGAGGCCCACAGGAGCCAAAGAACAAAGATGGATGAACAGAGAAAAAGGAAAGACCAAGCTCCCCTCCCTCCCCAACCCGACCCCCGCCGAAAAATAAATAAATAAATCTTTAAAAAAAAAAAAATCTCAGCTTCACAGGTTTAATGCCGTCTCTATCAAGTTACCCATGACATTTTTCACAGAACTAGAATAATCCAGAAATTTACATGGACCCGTAAAAGACTCAGAATTGCCAATCCTAGAGGGAAAAAAAAGTAGGAGGCATAACTCTCCCAGACTTCAGACAATACTACAAAACTGCAAAGCTATAGTAGTCAAAACAGCGTGGTGTTGGCACAGAGACAGACATATGGATTAATGGAACAGAATAGAGAGCCCAGAAACACAATTAATGGTCAATTAATCTTTAACAAAGGAGTCAAGAATATCAAATGGGGAAAAAGAGCAGTCTCTTCAGCAAGTGGTGCTGGGAAATTTGGATAGGTGCGTGTAAATCAGTGAAGTTACAACACAGCCTCACACCATGCGCAAAAATAAGCTCAAAGTGGCTTAAAGACTTAAACATAAGACATGACCCCATAAATCACATACAAGAGAGCATAGGTAGAATACTTTCTGGCATAAATCATACCAATGTTTTCTTAGTTCTGTCTCCCAAGGTGATAGATATAAAAACAAAAATAAGCAAATGGGATCTAACCCAACTTAGAAGGTTTTGCACAGCAAAGGAAACCATTAAAAAAATGAAAAGATAACCTATAGAATGGGAGAGAATATTTACAAATAACACAACAGAGATACTTTGTATCTCTGAAATATACAAATAACTCATAGAGCCAGTGCTCTGGAGTGCATGTGCCCAGAGCTAGTGCTCTGCAATGGGAGGCCCACACAGGCCGAAGAATAAAAATGGATGAAAATAAATAAAAAATCAGTAAAAGGGGCAAAAATTACAAAAAAAAAAGTGTCCATCAAATAGCTTATAGAACTCAACAACAAAAATACAAACAACCCAATCGAGAAATGGACAGAAGACCTTAACATGTTTATCAAAAGAATACATGCCAATGGCCAATAGGCACATGGAAAGATACTCAACATCACTAATTATTAGAGAAATGCAAATCAAAACTACAGTGATGTACCATCTCACATCAGTCAAAATGGCCATCATTAAAAAGTCTACAAATAACTAATGCTGAAAAGGGTGTGGGGAAAAGGGAATCCTCCTACACTGTTGGTGGAAATGTAAGTTGGTATACCCATTATGGAAAACCGTATGGAAGTTCACCAAAAAGACAATAATGATAATAATGAACAACTACTGAGCCCATAGTCTGGAGCCCAAGATCTGAAACAGAAGATCTCAAGTATCACAACCAGGACTTGATACAGAGAAATAAATAAATATTTTTAAAAAGAATAAAAACAGAATAATGCCATTTGCAGCAACATGGATACAACTAGAGATTATTATACTAAATGAAGTGTGTCAGAAAGAAAAAGACAAATACCATATGATATCACCTATATGTGGAATCTAAAATATGGCACAAATGAGCCTCTCTACAAAACAGAAACAGACTCATAGATATAGAGAACAGACTTTTGGTTGCCAAAGAGTTGGAAATGACTGAGCACACACATGGGTGCCTGTGTGCTATCGTTTCAGTCGTGTCTGACTCTTTGTGACCCCATGGACTATAGCCTGCCACGCTCCTCTGTCAATGGAATTTTCCAGGCAAAAATACTGGAGTAGGTTGCCATGCCCTCCTTCAGGGATCTTCCCCACCAAGGGATGGAATGTGAGTCTCTTGTGTCTCCTGCATCGGCAGATGGGTTCTTTACCACTACTGCCGTGAGTACACACATACATAATTATATCTTAGCCACTCACTAAAATTGGCCCTAAGAACATGTCTCTAGCGACACTTATTCTTTGCCTTATTTTATGTCTTGTACTTTTCACTAAGTGTGAAAGTCTTTACTTCAATCCGCCCTGCGTTATGCTCTCTTACTTTGAGAAACTGCTTATTTCTTGTAGTATTCTTGTGTGACCATAGAGGGCACAAGGTCATAAAAAGTTAAGTAAATTACTTATGCAGCAAATCATAATGCCTGTCTGCTCTCCATTTCATGCCTTGAGAAAATGGAGATAATTAACTCCATTACTTACTCTGATGTCTCGCATATTGAAGGATCCTTCTGTTTTTTTTCAGAGGTTAAATTTAATTCTAAGAGTTCACTTTCGTGTTAAAACTATGAAGGCTGTGTCCTTAACAGACATTTCTCCAGAGAAGACATGCAGATGGCCAGTTGGCATATGAAAAGATACTCAACCTCACTAATTATTAGTGATGTGATGCTTGGTATACCCATTATGGAAAACCGTATGGAAGTTCACCAAAAAGACAATAATGATAATAATGAACAACTACTGAGCCCATAGTCTGGAGCCCAAGATCTGAAACAGAAGATCTCAAGTATCACAACCAGGACTTGATACAGAGAAATAAATAAATATTTTTAAAAAGAATAAAAACAGAATAATGCCATTTGCAGCAACATGGATACAACTAGAGATTATTATACTAAATGAAGTGTGTCAGAAAGAAAAAGACAAATACCATATGATATCACCTATATGTGGAATCTAAAATATGGCACAAATGAGCCTCTCTACAAAACAGAAACAGACTCATAGATATAGAGAACAGACTTTTGGTTGCCAAAGAGTTGGAAATGACTGAGCACACACATGGGTGCCTGTGTGCTATCGTTTCAGTCGTGTCTGACTCTTTGTGACCCCATGGACTATAGCCTGCCACGCTCCTCTGTCAATGGAATTTTCCAGGCAAAAATACTGGAGTAGGTTGCCATGCCCTCCTTCAGGGATCTTCCCCACCAAGGGATGGAATGTGAGTCTCTTGTGTCTCCTGCATCGGCAGATGGGTTCTTTACCACTACTGCCGTGAGTACACACATACATAATTATATCTTAGCCACTCACTAAAATTGGCCCTAAGAACATGTCTCTAGCGACACTTATTCTTTGCCTTATTTTATGTCTTGTACTTTTCACTAAGTGTGAAAGTCTTTACTTCAATCCGCCCTGCGTTATGCTCTCTTACTTTGAGAAACTGCTTATTTCTTGTAGTATTCTTGTGTGACCATAGAGGGCACAAGGTCATAAAAAGTTAAGTAAATTACTTATGCAGCAAATCATAATGCCTGTCTGCTCTCCATTTCATGCCTTGAGAAAATGGAGATAATTAACTCCATTACTTACTCTGATGTCTCGCATATTGAAGGATCCTTCTGTTTTTTTTCAGAGGTTAAATTTAATTCTAAGAGTTCACTTTCGGTGTTAAAACTATGAAGGCTGTGTCCTTAACAGACATTTCTCCAGAGAAGACATGCAGATGGCCAGTTGGCATATGAAAAGATACTCAACCTCACTAATTATTAGTGATGTTGATGGCACTATGTCAATTACAGACCCAGAATTTCCAATAGATGTTTCCCTTTACGGAATTTGTATGTATTATAAAGAGTAGAGTGTAAGCCTGTTTATTTCAGGGTTAAAAACTATGAAGATAACTCACTGAAATATCAAGTTGTCCTGCCCCAGCAACCAAATTCATATTTTGTAGATCTGCAAAGAAGCAGAGTTCTAGAGTAGCAATTGCCTTGCCACCTTTAATCTCAATTTCTAACAAAAAGTAAACAATAGTGGATATTGATATACTCCACTTATTACAGTTCTTTTGTGTTGTTTTGTTCTATATAAAAATGTACTGATTAAAAAAATGCAATGAAAAAATGCATTGATAGTATTCCAATAGCACAGAAGAAACAGATTAGAAAACCACTGTAACATAAAACAATGAAAATTATGGCATAACTAAATAAAATGTTATCCTGGGTAATGATACAAATTCCAAGTATTTTTCCAAGTTCACTGAATTTAATCAGTTGTAACAAGGGTTTTAAAGAGGAACCAGATATTTTCATAGATCAGAGTCTCCTTGTAGCATAAGATAGTACAGTATAATAAAATGAGCACATTTTTAAATGTTAATAGCAAGTAATCAATTGTAATTGGTATAATTACTACTTTGCTATTTTCTCCTAGTATTCATTATTGCTGAATACATAATTACAGCACAGGATATAATTTATTCTTTGGCAGTATGTCAATTGCAGATCCAGCATTTTCAATAGATGTTTCCCTTTACTGAATTTGTATGTATTATAAAAAGTGCAGTATAAGCCTATTTACTTCAGGGTTAAAAACTTGATAATTTCAGTGAGCATTGAATGCTACTTATTTCTAAACTACATCTATTAATCTTGTTTAGAAAAAGACATTTTGAAAAACCAGGCATCATAAAGACAAAAAACATGTCTATAGCCCATCAGCAGTATAGATGGCCAATCTCTCCATCCCCTTTCCATGCCAGTTTTTCCCTCAAAAACTGCAGACCAGGAATTCCCTGGTGGTCCAGTGGTTAGGAATCTGAGATTTTACTGCCATGGGCAATCCCTGATCAGGGAACTAAGATTCCACAAGCTGTGCAGAGTGGCCAAGAGAATTGAGTGCTGCCAGACCAGTCATTGTCTTAGCAAGATTATGTTCACAGACACTTTGATGCTGTGGACACATTGAGGCAACTTTTATAACAGTGCTAACCCCTGTACCACCAATTTCAAAAGGACAATGTTTTGTTGCCCATTTTTATTCCAAGTTTTAAATTTCTGAACTTTTTTCATGGTCTTTTAAATTGAAGGATAGTAATGTGCTTAGCTGAGAGCCATCTGGCAGCATAACTGTTGGTGAATTTTTGAAGTGGTGCGAAGTATAAAATATATAAAAATTAGGTATTTGGGGGCTTCCCTGGTGGTCCAGTGGGTAAGGACACCGCCTTGCAGTGCAGGGGGCGCCACTTCGATCCCTGGCCTGGGAGGATCCCACGTGCTGCAGAGCAACTTGACTGATGTATCCAACTACCGAGCCGGAGCTCTGAGCGCATGTGCCCAGAGGGCAAAATGCTCTTAGAAAACCACCGTAACATAAAACAATGAAAATTATGGCATAACTAAATAAAATGTTATCCTGGGTAATGATACAAATTCCAAGTATTTTTCCAAGTTCACTGAATTTAATCAGTTGTAACAAGGGTTTTAAAGAGGAACCAGATATTTTCATAGATCAGAGTCTCCTTGTAGCATAAGATAGTACAGTATAATAAAATGAGCACATTTTTAAATGTTAATAGCAAGTAATCAATTGTAATTGGTATAATTACTACTTTGCTATTTTCTCCTAGTATTCATTATTGCTGAATACATAATTACAGCACAGGATATAATTTATTCTTTGGCAGTATGTCAATTGCAGATCCAGCATTTTCAATAGATGTTTCCCTTTACTGAATTTGTATGTATTATAAAAAGTGCAGTATAAGCCTATTTACTTCAGGGTTAAAAACTTGATAATTTCAGTGAGCATTGAATGCTACTTATTTCTAAACTACATCTATTAATCTTGTTTAGAAAAAGACATTTTGAAAAACCAGGCATCATAAAGACAAAAAACATGTCTATAGCCCATCAGCAGTATAGATGGCCAATCTCTCCATCCCCTTTCCATGCCAGTTTTTCCCTCAAAAACTGCAGACCAGGAATTCCCTGGTGGTCCAGTGGTTAGGAATCTGAGATTTTACTGCCATGGGCAATCCCTGATCAGGGAACTAAGATTCCACAAGCTGTGCAGAGTGGCCAAGAGAATTGAGTGCTGCCAGACCAGTCATTGTCTTAGCAAGATTATGTTCACAGACACTTTGATGCTGTGGACACATTGAGGCAACTTTTATAACAGTGCTAACCCCTGTACCACCAATTTCAAAAGGACAATGTTTTGTTGCCCATTTTTATTCCAAGTTTTAAATTTCTGAACTTTTTCATGGTCTTTTAAATTGAAGGATAGTAATGTGCTTAGCTGAGAGCCATCTGGCAGCATAACTGTTGGTGAATTTTTGAAGTGGTGCGAAGTATAAAATATATAAAAATTAGGTATTTGGGGGCTTCCCTGGTGGTCCAGTGGGTAAGGACACCGCCTTGCAGTGCAGGGGGCGCCACTTCGATCCCTGGCCTGGGAAGATCCCACGTGCTGCAGAGCAACTTGACTGATGTATCCAACTACCGAGCCGGAGCTCTGGAGCGCATGTGCCCAGAGCCAGTGCTCTGCAGCAAGAGAGGCCACTGCTATGAGAGGCCCACACAGGCCAAAGGACAAAGATGGATGAAAATAGACGAATGAAAGACCAATAGAAGTGGCCAAAAAAAAAAAAAAAATTAGATATTTTAAACAAGTGCAAAAAAAAAAAAAAATTCAAATGGTGTCACAATTTCTTTGTGACCTGAAACAGTGCTCTGTGAAATCTTCAGCTATGCCTCAACAGAGCACCTGTGACTTGAAAGAATATCACTATACAGGGCACCCAGCAATGGGCTCCATTCACCAAGTGTGTGTTCTGCCAAGCCATGGTTACAACCAACTCAGTATTTCCTTTTTTTTTTTTCAGTATTTCCTTTTGATTGATGTTCACATTATGCCTAACTGTTTGTAGCTGTACTCGCTTCCAAAACTGAACTGATGTACATTGCCAAAAAAGGTATGTGATCTTAGATATTACAGGTTTTATGTAAGGTAGACCTTGGTGTTCTAAACTACAGATATCAACATTATTGAGAAAAACTGCTCTAAAAACCTGGGTTCAAAAGCTTTTTTCAGTTCCATTGTTAACTAGCATAGATGAGAAGTTGAGTGAAAATATAATTATCTTGGATGTTGCAGTTTGGTTCCCCAGGAAAAAAATTTCCCAAAATGGCGTGCAAGTTTATTAGGGTGTGTTCCTGGGTTCCCCACCTGTGAGGGGGTGAAAGAAGGAGCGGGCAGGAGAGGAAGTTGAACTGGGAAAGAGTTTGCAGGAAAAACTTCGGTCTGTTCCTACTGGGAGCTCTGGAGCTGCGATGACACTTCTGAGCTTTTCTGAACTAGGATGGTTTGCTTGGGCCATTGTAAACACTGTCAACCAGCTATTGAATGTGCGCTGCTCCCTGTGGTAGCGTGACATTGGACAAGGTGACTGTCTTCAGTCCAAAACAAGTTCCAGAGAAGGACTTAGCTGAGGGTTACCGAATATCTACTCTCCCAGAAGCTGGAATACTTCAGACCTAGAGGAGGGTGCTCTGGCGGCACACCACAGCACATTGAAATTGACTGCAGTAAACATTAAGTGTAATAAAATTAGCTGAGATCAAGCTACCTATGTCTTGTACCTTAAACATATCCTAACCCTGCCCCAAAATCCACAGTAGTTCTCTGCTCACTCCAGGTCCGTTCTAAACCCCATTCCCTGGTTTGTACGAGCCATCATAATCTGACCTCACTACTTAGTAAATCCTTACTTCCCATGAATTCCCAACTGAGCTCTTCAAGTTCAGTCAAGTGAATGGACTCACATCTTTACTTCTGTCTACATTGTTCTCTATCTAAATCCCAGTTCCACTTTCTCCTAAAACACTATACAGGGCACCCAGCAATGGGCCCCATTCCCCAAGGGTGTGTTCTGCCAAGCCATGGTTACAACCAACTCAGTATTTCCTTTTTTTTTTTTCAGTATTTCCTTTTGATTGATGTTCACATTATGCCTAACTGTTTGTAGCTGTACTCGCTTCCAAAACTGAACTGATGTACATTGCCAAAAAAGGTATGTGATCTTAGATATTACAGGTTTTATGTAAGGTAGACCTTGGTGTTCTAAACTACAGATATCAACATTATTGAGAAAAACTGCTCTAAAAACCTGGGTTCAAAAGCTTTTTTCAGTTCCATTGTTAACTAGCATAGATGAGAAGTTGAGTGAAAATATAATTATCTTGGATGTTGCAGTTTGGTTCCCCAGGAAAAAATTCCAAGATGGCGTGCAAGTTTATTAGGGTGTGTTCCTGGGTTCCCCACCTGTGAGGGGGTGAAAGAAGGAGCGGGCAGGAGAGGAAGTTGAACTGGGAAAGAGTTTGCAGGAAAAACTTCGGTCTGTTCCTACTGGGAGCTCTGGAGCTGCGATGACACTTCTGAGCTTTTCTGAACTAGGATGGTTTGCTTGGGCCATTGTAAACACTGTCAACCAGCTATTGAATGTGCGCTGCTCCCTGTGGTAGCGTGACATTGGACAAGGTGACTGTCTTCAGTCCAAAACAAGTTCCAGAGAAGGACTTAGCTGAGGGTTACCGAATATCTACTCTCCCAGAAGCTGGAATACTTCAGACCTAGAGGAGGGTGCTCTGGCGGCACACCACAGCACATTGAAATTGACTGCAGTAAACATTAAGTGTAATAAAATTAGCTGAGATCAAGCTACCTATGTCTTGTACCTTAAACATATCCTAACCCTGCCCCAAAATCCACAGTAGTTCTCTGCTCACTCCAGGTCCGTTCTAAACCCCATTCCCTGGTTTGTACGAGCCATCATAATCTGACCTCACTACTTAGTAAATCCTTACTTCCCATGAATTCCCAACTGAGCTCTTCAAGTTCAGTCAAGTGAATGGACTCACATCTTTACTTCTGTCTACATTGTTCTCTATCTAAATCCCAGTTCCACTTTCTCCATTAAACTTTTATATGCATATTATCTTACTCATCTCTGTATTTGCATCCCTCAGGTTATGCCAAAAAATTCACTCACTCCTTACTTATAAATGTTATCTTCAGTGTTTTTTGGGTAGAGGTGGGGGCCAGGGTCCCCAGTAGATTGAAGGCGCCTCCAGAGCAGAGTTTGGGCCTGGCATCGTCTCATACTATCCACCACGTTAGTGGGCGTATGATAGACTGCTGAATAGATTCAGAGGTTTAGACACCAAAGAGACTTCAGGGACTGCTTAGTCCAGCTTAATGTTACTGATGACTGAACAGAGGCTTAGAAAGATTAAGTTGTAATCCTTCTCCAAACTCCCACATTACTCCATTTGTACCTTTTTTATGGTATTTATTACTTTCTGTTTTTTGTTAATTATCTTCCTGCTTGTTTTACCAGTCTTTACCTGTATTTTTAGAGGCTATTTCTCTTCTTCTGTTCTGTGCTTACATCTGATACTCCCTAAGGCTCTTTTGGGTTGTTTTACCTGCTGGTAAACAATCTGCCTACAATGCAAGAGAACCCGGTTGGGAAGATCCCCTGGGGAAGGGATAGGCTACCCATTCCAGTATTCTGGACTGAGGATTCCATGACTCATCCTTGGGGTCAGAAAGAGTCAGACACGACTGAGTGACTTTCCCTTTACTTCACTTTACGATTCCCATAAGCTTCAATTACTGCCAATAAACTGATGACTCAATGATACGGATCTTTAGCCTGACTCCTAGACTAGAATGGACACCACAAGCACATTGAAATTGACTGCAGTAAACATTAAGTGTAATAAAATTAGCTGAGATCAAGCTACCTATGTCTTGTACCTTAAACATATCCTAACCCTGCCCCAAAATCCACAGTAGTTCTCTGCTCACTCCAGGTCCGTTCTAAACCCCATTCCCTGGTTTGTACGAGCCATCATAATCTGACCTCACTACTTAGTAAATCCTTACTTCCCATGAATTCCCAACTGAGCTCTTCAAGTTCAGTCAAGTGAATGGACTCACATCTTTACTTCTGTCTACATTGTTCTCTATCTAAATCCCAGTTCCACTTTCTCCATTAAACTTTTATATGCATATTATCTTACTCATCTCTGTATTTGCATCCCTCAGGTTATGCCAAAAAATTCACTCACTCCTTACTTATAAATGTTATCTTCAGTGTTTTTTGGGTAGAGGTGGGGGCCAGGGTCCCCAGTAGATTGAAGGCGCCTCCAGAGCAGAGTTTGGGCCTGGCATCGTCTCATACTATCCACCACGTTAGTGGGCGTATGATAGACTGCTGAATAGATTCAGAGGTTTAGACACCAAAGAGACTTCAGGGACTGCTTAGTCCAGCTTAATGTTACTGATGACTGAACAGAGGCTTAGAAAGATTAAGTTGTAATCCTTCTCCAAACTCCCACATTACTCCATTTGTACCTTTTTTATGGTATTTATTACTTTCTGTTTTTTGTTAATTATCTTCCTGCTTGTTTTACCAGTCTTTACCTGTATTTTTAGAGGCTATTTCTCTTCTTCTGTTCTGTGCTTACATCTGATACTCCCTAAGGCTCTTTTGGGTTGTTTTACCTGCTGGTAAACAATCTGCCTACAATGCAAGAGAACCCGGTTGGGAAGATCCCCTGGGGAAGGGATAGGCTACCCATTCCAGTATTCTGGACTGAGGATTCCATGACTCATCCTTGGGGTCAGAAAGAGTCAGACACGACTGAGTGACTTTCCCTTTACTTCACTTTACGATTCCCATAAGCTTCAATTACTGCCAATAAACTGATGACTCAATGATACGGATCTTTAGCCTGACTCCCTAGCAGCTTATTATTTATTTATTTGTCTGTTTGGCCAAGAAGCTCAGCTTGCAGGATCTTAGTTCCCCAACCAGGGACTGAACCCAGACCTCAGCAGTGAAAGTGCTGAGTCCTAGCCACTGGAACACCATACTGCTTCTCTGCAGCAGTCTTTAGACAATTTTTCCTGTTTTTTTTTTTTTTTTAATTTTGTTTATTCATTTACTTTTGGCTATTCTGCTGCTGCAGGCTTCTTCTCTAGTTGCAGGGAGTGAGGGCTACTCTCTAGTTGAGGTGAGCAGGCTTCCTGTTGCAGTGATTTCTCCTGTTGTGGAACTCGGGCTCTAGGGTACACAGGCTTCAGAAGTTGTGGCACATGGACTCAATAGCTGCAGTTCCAAGGCTCTAAAGCACAGGCTCAATAACTGGCTCACCAGCTTAGTTGCTCCACAGCATGTGTGTGTTTTGCAAAAGAGGTGTTAACACCTCTCTTATCCTTATGTCCAACAGACCACCCATTTCTATTCGTTTACTCAGGTCATGTCACACTAATCCTGATCTCTTTTGTATTCAAAAGCTGCCACTTGTCATGAATTCAGGCCCTCTTTATCTCTGAGTGATAGGAATAGCTTCTTCCCTGTTCTCCTGGTAACCATTTTCTCCTACTACTCACCCTCAAAGTTGCTACCAAAGTAATTATCTTTTCAAAATTGACCTAATAAGTCATTACTTTCTTTACAATTCTTTAGGCTTCCTCTTTACCTGTATTTTTAGAGGCTATTTCTCTTCTTCTGTTCTGTGCTTACATCTGATACTCCCTAAGGCTCTTTTGGGTTGTTTTACCTGCTGGTAAACAATCTGCCTACAATGCAAGAGAACCCGGTTGGGAAGATCCCCTGGGGAAGGGATAGGCTACCCATTCCAGTATTCTGGACTGAGGATTCCATGACTCATCCTTGGGGTCAGAAAGAGTCAGACACGACTGAGTGACTTTCCCTTTACTTCACTTTACGATTCCCATAAGCTTCAATTACTGCCAATAAACTGATGACTCAATGATACGGATCTTTAGCCTGACTCCCTAGCAGCTTATTATTTATTTATTTGTCTGTTTGGCCAAGAAGCTCAGCTTGCAGGATCTTAGTTCCCCAACCAGGGACTGAACCCAGACCTCAGCAGTGAAAGTGCTGAGTCCTAGCCACTGGAACACCATACTGCTTCTCTGCAGCAGTCTTTAGACAATTTTTCCTGTTTTTTTTTTTTTTTTAATTTTGTTTATTCATTTACTTTTGGCTATTCTGCTGCTGCAGGCTTCTTCTCTAGTTGCAGGGAGTGAGGGCTACTCTCTAGTTGAGGTGAGCAGGCTTCCTGTTGCAGTGATTTCTCCTGTTGTGGAACTCGGGCTCTAGGGTACACAGGCTTCAGAAGTTGTGGCACATGGACTCAATAGCTGCAGTTCCAAGGCTCTAAAGCACAGGCTCAATAACTGGCTCACCAGCTTAGTTGCTCCACAGCATGTGTGTGTTTTGCAAAAGAGGTGTTAACACCTCTCTTATCCTTATGTCCAACAGACCACCCATTTCTATTCGTTTACTCAGGTCATGTCACACTAATCCTGATCTCTTTTGTATTCAAAAGCTGCCACTTGTCATGAATTCAGGCCCTCTTTATCTCTGAGTGATAGGAATAGCTTCTTCCCTGTTCTCCTGGTAACCATTTTCTCCTACTACTCACCCTCAAAGTTGCTACCAAAGTAATTATCTTTTCAAAATTGACCTAATAAGTCATTACTTTCTTTACAATTCTTTATGGTTCTTTGTTACCTGTAGTTAAAGCCTAAACTTTTTACTATGGCAAAGAAAACTTCTCAGAGAGAGGCAGATAGTAAGCCTAGCGCCTGAGTCAAATTTCCAGAAGTAAATACTGATGCTCACCTATAGCTATGTGATCTCAGGCAAGTTTGTTTATTCTTTGTGTCTATTTCCCATGTGGAAAATATCCACAACAATTGAACCCGTCTGACAGGGTTGTTGTAAGGAATATTTGAATTAGCATACATAAAGTGCATAGAACAGTACACTGCACATGGTAAGTTCTGCTACAGTTTCTAAAATTAAGACGATATCTTTTATATCTCATCTACCAGTTCATCATCTGAATGCAATTCTTACGCCATAGTGCAATTTTCATAATTCTCCAAAATTATCATGACATGCCCTTTCATTATTTTGTCTCCTATCATATGCTTTTTCTGCTCCTTAGAATACCTTCCCCACTTGTTGCTGATAAATTTATGCTTTTCCTTTAAGGAGTAGGTATGGGCCATGGCCTTTTTTTAGTCTTCCCTGATAACTGCCTTCATGTGGTAGTTACATTCTTTTGTATCTGTTCTTTGAGCTGTAGACATACTTTTATATTTATTTATCACACATTATGGGTTTTCCAGGTGGCACTAGCAGTCAAGAGCCCACCTGCAAATGTAGGAGACACATGCGTTTGATCCCTGGGTTGGGTAGATCCCCTTGAGAAGGAAATGGCAACCCACTCCAGTATTCTTGCCTGGAGAATCCCATGGACAGAGGAGCCTAGCAGGTTGTAGGGTTGCACAGAGTCGGACTTGACTGAAGTGACTTAGCGCACATCACACATTATGTTAGAACTACTTGTTTATTTGTCAGTCATTTTAGGCACCAGGATGTGAGTTCTGAGAGGCCATGTATTTTTTTTTGGAAGTTTCTTTTTGTTTTTGGCGACTTCTATTGGTCTTTCATTTATCTATTTTATCCTTGTTCTTTGACCTGTGTGGGCCTCCTATTACAGTGGTCTCTGTTGCTGCAGAGCACCGGCTCTGGGCGCATGCGCTCCAGAGTTCTGGCTCGGTAGTTGGACACATCAGACCAGCCACTCTGTGGCACATGGGATCTTCACAGGCCAGGGATCGAACCAGCGCCCCTTGCACTGCAAGGTGGTGTCCTTACCCACTGGACCACCAGGGAAGCCCAGGCCATGTCTTTTTTTGGCCACAGTACACGGCATGTGGAATCTTAGTTCTTTGACTGGGGATCGAACTAGCGTCCTTTGCAGTGAAAGTATGGCATCTTAACCACTGGACCATCAGGGAAGTCCCCTAACATTTCTTATAGGGCAGGTCTATTGATAACAGACTTCCTCAGTGTTTTTAGTTTGTTTGTTTTAAGTAATGTTTTTAACTCCCTCACATTTGAAGGATAGTTTTTCCAAGTATGGGATTCTTGTTTTTTTATTTTTATTTTTTTCTTTTGGCACTTGAAATATATTAAGCCGTTGTCTTCTGGTCTCCAAAGTTTCTGATGAGAAATCTGCTAACAATCTTATTGAGGACAGTTTGGAACTAGTCATTTCTCTTTTGCTGCTTTCAACATTCAGTCTTTGCCTTTACCTTTTGACAGTTTGATTGTAATGTACTTTGATGCAGGTCTCTTCAAGTTCATTATATTATATTTGGATTCATTAAGCTCTTTGGGTGTTTATATTTACATCTTTCAAATTTGAGAAATTTGGGGTCATTATTTCTTTTTTTTTTTTTGAATTTGTTTACTTATTTTATTATAGGTTTAGTTGCAGCAGGCAGTTTTTTTGGGAGGGAGGGGTGCGGGCTGGCCACTGTTATTGGTCTTTCATTTCTCTATTTTCATCCATCTTTGTTCTTTGGCCCCTGTGGACCTCCCATCGCAGTGGCCTCTGTTGTCGCAGAACACCAGCTCTGGGCGCATTCGCTCCGGAGCTCTGACTCGGTAATTGGACACATCCGTCCAGCCGCTCCGCGGCACGTGGGATCTTCTCAGGCCAGGGATCGAACCGGCGCTCCTTGTACTGCAAGGCGGTGTCCTTACCCACTGGACCACCAGGGAAGCCCCATTATTTCTTTAAATAATATCTCTGCCCATTTTTCTCTCTTGTTGGATTCCTACAATGTTTATATTGTCCATTTGATGTTGTCACGTAGGTTTTTTAGACTGTTCAGTTTTCTTATTTTTTTTTTCTATTCCTCAGATATGATAATTTCCATTATCCTATCTTCAAATTCATTGATTCTTTCTACTGCCTGGTCTGCTATTGAATTCCTCTTGTGACTGTTTCATTTTGTGCCCCATTCTTTTAAATTTTATTTTCTTTCATTTATTTTGGCTATACTGGGTCTTCATTGCTGCATGGGCTTTTTCTCTAGTTTGCAAAGAGTGGGGACCACTATCCAGTTACAGTGCACGTGCTTCTCATTTCAGTGGCCTCTGCTGCTGCAGAGCACAGACTTTAGGGCTCACAGGCTTCAGTAGTTGTGGCTCCCAGGCTCTAGAGCACAGGCTTAATAGCTGTGGCACACGGGCTTAGTTGCTGCACAGCATGTGAGATCTTCCTGGACAAGGGATCAAACTTGTGTCTCCTGCACTGGCAGGCAGATTCTTTACTGCTTTGCTCAAAGTTTCTGATTCTCAACATTCAGTCTTTTTGCCTTTACCTTTTGACAGTTTGATTGTAATGTACTTTGATGCAGGTCTCTTCAAGTTCATTATATTATATTTGGATTCATTAAGCTCTTTGGGTGTTTATATTTACATCTTTCAAATTTGAGAAATTTGGGGTCATTATTTCTTTTTTTTTTTTTGAATTTGTTTACTTATTTTATTATAGGTTTAGTTGCAGCAGGCAGTTTTTTTGGGAGGGGGGCAGGGGCGGGCTGGCCACTGTTATTGGTCTTTCATTTCTCTATTTTCATCCATCTTTGTTCTTTGGCCCCTGTGGACCTCCCATCGCAGTGGCCTCTGTTGTCGCAGAACACCAGCTCTGGGCGCATTCGCTCCGGAGCTCTGACTCGGTAATTGGACACATCCGTCCAGCCGCTCCGCGGCACGTGGGATCTTCTCAGGCCAGGGATCGAACCGGCGCTCCTTGTACTGCAAGGCGGTGTCCTTACCCACTGGACCACCAGGGAAGCCCCATTATTTCTTTAAATAATATCTCTGCCCATTTTTCTCTCTTGTTGGATTCCTACAATGTTTATATTGTCCATTTGATGTTGTCACGTAGGTTTTTTAGACTGTTCAGTTTTCTTATTTTTTTTTTCTATTCCTCAGATATGATAATTTCCATTATCCTATCTTCAAATTCATTGATTCTTTCTACTGCCTGGTCTGCTATTGAATTCCTCTTGTGACTGTTTCATTTTGTGCCCCATTCTTTTAAATTTTATTTTCTTTCATTTATTTTGGCTATACTGGGTCTTCATTGCTGCATGGGCTTTTTCTCTAGTTTGCAAAGAGTGGGGACCACTATCCAGTTACAGTGCACGTGCTTCTCATTTCAGTGGCCTCTGCTGCTGCAGAGCACAGACTTTAGGGCTCACAGGCTTCAGTAGTTGTGGCTCCCAGGCTCTAGAGCACAGGCTTAATAGCTGTGGCACACGGGCTTAGTTGCTGCACAGCATGTGAGATCTTCCTGGACAAGGGATCAAACTTGTGTCTCCTGCACTGGCAGGCAGATTCTTTACTGCTAAGCCACTTTTTCAGTTAATTTATTCTAACCTTTGGCTTTGGAATTTCTTTTTGTTTAATTTTATGTTTTGTATCTCCTTGAACTTTTTTTTTTAACATCTTTTCACTTTTTTCTTTTTTAAAAAAATTTTGGCCTTTTTTATTGGTTTTTTATTTATTTATTTTTCATCCATCTTTACTCTTCTGTCTGTGTGGGCCTCCCATTGCAGTGGCCTCTCTTGTTGCAGAGCACAGGCTCTGGGCGCATGTGCTCCAACTGGCTTGTAATGGGATACACTGATCCAGCTGCTCCTTAGCCTGTGGGATCTTCCCAAGCCAGGGATCGAACCCATGTTCCTTGCACTGCAAGGTGGACTCTTTACCCACTGGACCACCAGGGAAGCCCCCCTTGAACATCTTTTAGACAGTTATTTTTAAATCTTTCTCTCTAATAGGCGTGCCATTTTTCCTTTCTCAGGAACACTTCCTGTGATTTATTTCTTTCCTTTCAGTGGCCATAGTTTCTTGTTTCTTTATATGCTTTGCAACTTTTTGTTTAAAACTGAACTCTTGAACCTAGTAATATGGTAATTCTAAAAATCGGATTCTCTTCCTTTCCCAGGATTTGTTATTTTTTGCCTTTGTTTTTATTTTTGATTATTATAGATGTCTCTGTGCTAATTAAAAACAGGGCTACTTATGAAGAAGAAATCATTAAGAGGTAAATACAGCTCACGAGGTTTTTTTAAAAGCTCATGAAATGATGCTCAACTTTCTTATTCTAAATTCTGCTGCAGATTCCTCTTGTGACTGTTTCATTTTGTGCCCCATTCTTTAAATTGTGTTTTTTTTCATTTATTTTGGCTATACTGGGTCTTCATTGCTGCATGGGCTTTTTCTCTAGTTTGCAAAGAGTGGGGACCACTATCCAGTTACAGTGCACGTGCTTCTCATTTCAGTGGCCTCTGCTGCTGCAGAGCACAGACTTTAGGGCTCACAGGCTTCAGTAGTTGTGGCTCCCAGGCTCTAGAGCACAGGCTTAATAGCTGTGGCACACGGGCTTAGTTGCTGCACAGCATGTGAGATCTTCCTGGACAAGGGATCAAACTTGTGTCTCCTGCACTGGCAGGCAGATTCTTTACTGCTAAGCCACTTTTTCAGTTAATTTATTCTAACCTTTGGCTTTGGAATTTCTTTTTGTTTAATTTTATGTTTTGTATCTCCTTGAACTTTTTTTTTTAACATCTTTTCACTTTTTTCTTTTTTAAAAAAATTTTGGCCTTTTTTATTGGTTTTTTATTTATTTATTTTTCATCCATCTTTACTCTTCTGTCTGTGTGGGCCTCCCATTGCAGTGGCCTCTCTTGTTGCAGAGCACAGGCTCTGGGCGCATGTGCTCCAACTGGCTTGTAATGGGATACACTGATCCAGCTGCTCCTTAGCCTGTGGGATCTTCCCAAGCCAGGGATCGAACCCATGTTCCTTGCACTGCAAGGTGGACTCTTTACCCACTGGACCACCAGGGAAGCCCCCCTTGAACATCTTTTAGACAGTTATTTTTAAATCTTTCTCTCTAATAGGCGTGCCATTTTTCCTTTCTCAGGAACACTTCCTGTGATTTATTTCTTTCCTTTCAGTGGCCATAGTTTCTTGTTTCTTTATATGCTTTGCAACTTTTTGTTTAAAACTGAACTCTTGAACCTAGTAATATGGTAATTCTAAAAATCGGATTCTCTTCCTTTCCCAGGATTTGTTATTTTTTGCCTTTGTTTTTATTTTTGATTATTATAGATGTCTCTGTGCTAATTAAAAACAGGGCTACTTATGAAGAAGAAATCATTAAGAGGTAAATACAGCTCACGAGGTTTTTTTAAAAGCTCATGAAATGATGCTCAACACAGTGAATTATTAGAGATATGCAAATTGAAAGTACAATGAGTCATCACCTTGCCCACTCAAAATGGCCATTATCAAAAAGCTCCACCCAAATCCTATTACTTATGGCCATTTAAGATTCCCAAGGACTGCTGGGCTGTAAATGATACCTGATCTCATAGAATTTCCACAGCAAGTCATTGAAAATAATCATTTTCAAAAGAGGCAAACTTTTTCTTCTTCCTTTTTTTTTTTTAAATTTTGGCCTGCTTTATTGTTTTTTTATTTATCTATTATCATCATTCTTTATTCTTTGGCCTGTGTGGGCCTCCCCCTGCAGTGGACTCTCTTGTTGCAGAGCACCAACTCTGGACGATATAGAGCACTGGCCCCTAACTGGACACACCAGTCCAGCTGTTCCGTGGTCTGTGGGATCTTCCCAGGCCAGGGATTGAACCGGTACCCCTTGCACTGCAAGGCAGACTCCTCACTCACTGGACCACCAGGGAAGCCTGAGGCAAACTTTTGAAAGACCACTTCAACAGGTAAATTCTCTCACGGTTGAAAATTGTAAAATACCCATGAAAACATGCTCAATGTCATGAATTCTTAGACACATGTAAATCAAAACTACAGCGAGGGATCACCTCGGGCCAGTGTGAAAGGACATCATCCACAAGTCAACAAAAAATGAACAGTGGTGAGGGCATGGTAAAAAGGGAACAGTGAAATCATGGAGGTTAAACCACTGCATTGCCAAGGAGTTCTTGAAAATTAACACTTTTTTTTTGAAAATTAACACTTTTTAAGAATCATCTCTCTCTCTACTATGCTCCTGCTCAGTCAAGTCTGACTTTTGCAACTGCATGGACTGTAGCTCACCAGTCCAGGTCAGGGATGAACAAAAAATGACTGGGAATTACTTATGAATATATTGGGGAATACCTATATGTAATGTGAATGTAAAATTATAACTTAGATGTACTATAATCTGTATGCCGTGACTTTTATAAGTGGTTCTTTCAGAACCTAGGTACTAACACTATAAAAATATGAATTTATAAGCAGTTTTAAAGAAATGTAATATTCTTTTATCACTGTGTTAGGTTGTATTTTCTAAATTCTTAAAGAGCTTTTCAAAGTTTGGACCATACAATAATCACACAGTAAATGATTAACATATTTGTTAATAATAATTATACATTATTTATCCAAACACTTTAAATAAAGAAATTATATATATATTTTAAAGAAGGTATTTGTGATAAAATACAAGAAAACTCACTAGTGCACCCCCCTCAAAAGGACTTTAAAGAATATTTAGGCAAAACCTCAGACTTATATTTAGAGATTTTAGCTGGTATACTAGGCATCTTGTTGTGTGTATTGTTTAGTTTTCCTTTAGTGAAAAACTGAATTTCTTTCTCTTCTTGAAGAGTTAGTGATCAAATGAGGCTGTCAATAAGAATTCTGTGTATTCACACACTTTGGGAGCCAAACTGCGGGGCCAATATATCCTAAGACCATCCATGTCAAAACTCATCATAGTACAGTTTAAATATGTGCATTTATTGGGTGTGAATTATACTGTTTATTTTCCAGGTTGTTACCTCTCAAAGGTCTAGAAAAATAGACCTAATAGGGGCAGGATTACCTTTGACCAGGGTAATAATATTGTTTAAGGAAACAAGCAATGGAGGCCTTTTCTTGGCCTCTGTCTTTGTTCTTGGCAAAGCCTTCATCTAGTCATTTCAGTGACTGTCAGAAGAATTACTAGAACCAATGACCAGTAAGCAAATTAAAGAAAAATTGAATTTATCCAGATTTCAAGAAAGAATTATTTGGTGAGCCAAGTAGAATGATAGGGCCTGCCAGTACAGGTAGCCGTAAGAGACATGGGTTTGATCCCTGGGTTTGGAAGATCCTCTGGAGCAGGGAATGGCGACCCACTCCAGTATTCTTGCCTGGAGAATCCCATGGACAGAGGAGCCTGGTGCGCTATCGTCATAGGGTGGCAAAGAGTCAGAAACGACTAAAGTGACTTAGCATACACACACGCATGTAGAATGATAAAGTCATTTAAGAGGAAAGAAAAACAAATTGGCATAGACTTCCCCTAAAACAAAATTGAATGCCTAAAAACACAAGAGTAATAACTACAGTATATTCAAGTAAATAAAAGCAAACAGTTTTATTCCATGAAACTGTTCTTTACACATAAAGATTACAGAAGTCGCAAGAATCCTAACGATACTGGTTATACAAACCTTTCTCAAGGGGACTGCTCAAGAGCAGTGAATGTGGGCAAACTTTAGCTAAGGGGCTGTCAGTGAGAGTCATTCAGATATAGAACAAATAAACAAACATCGAAGTATAGATAAGAAAAATAGACTTATGGGTGAGGATGACACAACAGTACATGCTCTGACAATGTAAGGAAGCCAGAGTCACCAGAAAATAAAAGGAGAGAGACAATTTGGAAGTAGAGTAAGTTTTGGAAAACCTCAGAATCAAAAGGTATCATTTAAGAGTGACAAATCAAGTAGGAATAGGATAAACATGTTTAAGGGCACAAAAGTAAGCCCTGAGTCAGATAATGTTCCTGACTGAAATTGGATGAAGAGAAGGAGGTGAGAGAGGAGGAAGAACATTCAGGCTCACGTTGTGCATGGCAGGGAAGTGATAAATATTACTTAAACAAAGAGGGGGAACGGATAGCATATAGAGGTGTAATGATAAAGGTAACCTTGAGAAAAATTTTAAAAGAGCATTTTAAATAGCAGAACTGCAGTAATAAAAAATGTAGAGAAAACGAAAACGAAACAACAAAAAAAGAAACTTCTGGCTACTACATATAACATACAGAAAAATACATGAAATATGCAGAATAACCAGTCATTATAAAGCACACACTCCTTAAACACTACCCATGTCGGGAATTGCAACATTGCTAGCATTCCCTACTGATCATAATCTCTTCCCCTATGCAGATAACCACTATCCTGACATTTATGGTAATAACATGTTTTTTCACAGAAATGCCTCATTGTATTGTGCTTCACTTTACTGTTTTTTGCCTATATTGTGTTGCCTCTTTTTTTCTTTTTAACAAATTGAAATTTTGTGGAAACTGTGTTGAGCAAGTCTATCAGCCCCATTTTTTTCCCTCCTCATTTTATTTATTTAAAAAATTTTCTTCCAGCTTTATTGAGATATAATTGACATGCAGCTCTGTAAAGTAAAAGGTATGACAGAATAATGATTTGACTTACATACATTATGAACTGGGTATTATAGTGAGTTCAGTGAGCATGAATCTTATACAGAAACAAAATTAAATAAATTGAAATAAGGTGTTTTTTCCTTGTGATGAAAACTCAAGATTTACTCTCTTAACTTTTTTTTTAGAAAAAAATTTTTTCTTAGATTTTGGCCTCTTTTATTGTTTGTTCGTTTATTTATTTATTTATTTACTTATTTTCATCTGTCCTTCTTGGGCCTGTGTGGGCCTCCCATTGCAGTGGCCTTTCTCATTGCAGAGCACTGGCTGTGGGTGCAGGTGCTCCAGAGCGCTGGCTCGTAATTGTACACACCAGTCCAGCCACTCGGTGGCACATGGCATCTTCCCGTTCCAGGGGCTGAACCGGTACCCCTTGCAAGGAGGACTCTTTACCAACTGAAATCCCTCATTTCTAGTACTTATTTATCTTCTAATGGAAGTCTGTACTTTTTGACTGTCGTCATCCAATTCCTTCTCTCCAGACATCTGGTAACTACAAATCTGATCTCTTTTTCTGAGTTTGTGTGTTTTTGAGGTAAAATTGACCTACAGCACTACTGTGGTTTCTATTATGCAACAACATAACTTGGTATTTCTATAAATTTCAAAAATACTCACCGGTTGTAGTATCATACAAAGATATTACATAATTATTAACTATATTGCCCTCACTGTACATTTTACTCCCATAACTCGTATATTTTGTAACTGGAAATTTACATATCTTAATCTCCCTCACTTTCTTCTCTCCTCTTTTTTCTGTATCTGACTATGTTTCTGTTTTGTTGCGTTTATTCATGTGTTCTTTGGGTTTTTTTTTAGATTTCACATGTAAGTAGAATCATATGGTCTTTATCTGACTTATTTCCCTTAGTGTAATATCCCCTATGTTCATCTATGTTATTATAAATGTTTTTCCAACATTTGCCCACTTTGTGTCTCTGTGTCACATTTTGGTAATTATTAACAATATTTCAAACTTTTCACTCTTTGTGGGGGGGGGGCGGTTCTGCCTGTTTATTGCTACCAACCCATCTCCCTCCACCCCTCACACATGCATGCTCAGTCGTATAGCCCCATGAACTGCAGCCCACCTGGCTCCTCTGTCCATGAGATTTCCCAGGCAAGAATACTGGAGTGGGCTGCCATTTCCTTCTCCACAAACTTTTCACTCTTACCATCTTTGTTATAGTGATCTGTGATCAGTGATCTTTTGTTTTACAACTGTGATTCATGGAAGGCACAGATGATGGTTAGCAGTTTTTAGAAATAAGGTATATTTAAATTATGGTGTGTATATTTATTTAGACAAGTGCTATTGCACGCTTAATAGACTTCCTTTTTTTTTTTTTAAACATTTATTTATCTTTTGTGGGGGGTGGGGTGGGGAGGGAGGGGAATGGGCGGGCCACTTCTATTGGTCTTTCATTTCTCTATTTTCATCCGTCTTTGTTCTTTGACTCCTGTGGGCCTCGCCAGTGTCGTCGCAGAGTGCCGGCTCTGGGCGCATGCGCTCCAGAGCTCCAGCTCGGTAATTGGACACATCAGTCCAGCCGCTCCACAGCACGTGGGATCCTCCCAGGCCAGGGATCGAACCGGCGCCCCTTGCACTGCAAGGCGGTGTCCTTACCCACTGGACCACCAGGGAAGCCCTTAATAGACTTTTATATGCACTGGAAAACCAAAAAAATTCCTGTGACTTGTTTTATGATGATATTGAAACTGTTTACCTCAGATTAGGACTTGAACCCATATGCTGGGAAATAATACCTGATTTCAGGACCAAATAGAGCTCAGGTTCTTTTTTTTTTTTTTTTTTTAAGATTTATTTATTTATTTGAGGAGGGTGGGGTGGGGAGGGAGAGGAGTGGGCGGGTTCTGTTGGTCTTTCATTTGTCCATTTTCTTCCATCTTTGTTCTTTGGCCCATGTAGGCCTCCCATCACGGTGGCCTCTGTTGTCGCAGAGCACTGACTCTGGGTGCATGCGCTCCAGAGCTCTGGATCCGTAATTGTTTTTTCTTTTCTTTTTTTTTTTTAAATTTATTTATTTCTTTATCTTTTTGAGTGGTGGGATGGGGAGGGAGGGGGATGGGCGGGCCACTTCTATTGGTCTTTCATTTCTCCATTTTTCATCCGTCTTTGTTCTTTGGCTCCTGTGGGCCTCCCACCGCGGCGGTCTCTGTCGTCGCAGAGCGCTAGCTCTGGGCGAATGCGCTCCAGAGCTCCGGCTCGGTAATTGGACACATCGGTCCAGCTGCTCCGCGGCACGTGGGATCTTCCCAGGCCAGGGATCGAACAGGCGCCCCTTGCACTGCAAGGCGGTGTCCTTACCCACTGGACCACCAGAGAAGCCCAGAGCTCAGGTTCTTGATGTCTCATCGCAGAAAAGAATTCAGTAAGAGATAAGGTGATAAGTAAAAAGTGGATTTATTCAGATTCAGAGAGAAGTACACTCCACAGACAGCATGGGCCATTGCAGAGGGCGAGTTGGGCAGCCTTGAAAATGTGGCTTGCTTAGCTTCTATGGGCTGGGTAATTTCCTATGGTAATGAGTAGGAGGATTAGTCAAACTATTTTGGAAAGGAGCAGAACTATCATGGCACCTCTGTGTGTGTCATTTAGCTTGCTGATTGAGGATCAAGGTCTAGTCTGCCATCTTGGACCCATTTGATTCGAAATGGTTTATGTTGTGTCCTTGGGCTATGTCATTCTTTCAGAAGTTGTGTCCTGCCCCTTTCCCTCCTGTTACAATACTTATCTTACCGCAACCTAGAACCAAACCTACAATATCTGTGAGGTATGCCTCATAGATATTTATACTTATAAAATATTTATACATATTAAATATATATGTAGTTTTATAATTTACGTATACATTCCTAGTTTTGCCTGTTTTGGGACTTTATATAAATAGAATCATAGTGTATTTATTCTTTCATGTCTTGCTTCTTTTTTTGTTTAAAATGTGCTTTAAGATTTATCCACTGAGTTATACATCTTTAGTTTGTGCATTTTCTTGGTAGTATTCTATTGTCTGAACATAACAAGATTAAACGCAGTATTACTTCTGTTGTCAGAGCACTGACTCTGGGTGCATGCGCTCCAGAGCTCTGGATCCGTAATTGTTTTTTCTTTTCTTTTTTTTTTTTAAATTTATTTATTTCTTTATCTTTTTGAGTGGTGGGATGGGGAGGGAGGGGGATGGGCGGGCCACTTCTATTGGTCTTTCATTTCTCCATTTTTCATCCGTCTTTGTTCTTTGGCTCCTGTGGGCCTCCCACCGCGGCGGTCTCTGTCGTCGCAGAGCGCTAGCTCTGGGCGAATGCGCTCCAGAGCTCCGGCTCGGTAATTGGACACATCGGTCCAGCTGCTCCGCGGCACGTGGGATCTTCCCAGGCCAGGGATCGAACAGGCGCCCCTTGCACTGCAAGGCGGTGTCCTTACCCACTGGACCACCAGAGAAGCCCAGAGCTCAGGTTCTTGATGTCTCATCGCAGAAAAGAATTCAGTAAGAGATAAGGTGATAAGTAAAAAGTGGATTTATTCAGATTCAGAGAGAAGTACACTCCACAGACAGCATGGGCCATTGCAGAGGGCGAGTTGGGCAGCCTTGAAAATGTGGCTTGCTTAGCTTCTATGGGCTGGGTAATTTCCTATGGTAATGAGTAGGAGGATTAGTCAAACTATTTTGGAAAGGAGCAGAACTATCATGGCACCTCTGTGTGTGTCATTTAGCTTGCTGATTGAGGATCAAGGTCTAGTCTGCCATCTTGGACCCATTTGATTCGAAATGGTTTATGTTGTGTCCTTGGGCTATGTCATTCTTTCAGAAGTTGTGTCCTGCCCCTTTCCCTCCTGTTACAATACTTATCTTACCGCAACCTAGAACCAAACCTACAATATCTGTGAGGTATGCCTCATAGATATTTATACTTATAAAATATTTATACATATTAAATATATATGTAGTTTTATAATTTACGTATACATTCCTAGTTTTGCCTGTTTTGGGACTTTATATAAATAGAATCATAGTGTATTTATTCTTTCATGTCTTGCTTCTTTTTTTGTTTAAAATGTGCTTTAAGATTTATCCACTGAGTTATACGCATCTTTAGTTTGTGCATTTTCTTGGTAGTATTCTATTGTCTGAACATAACAAGAATTTACCAACCATGCTTCTGCTCATAGTTATTTACATTTTGTACAGTGGATATGTTCTGCTGCCTCACTTAGGTTTTTATTTGCATTTCATTGATTCCTAAAAGCATTCATCACTCCTTCACATGTTTGTTAAATGTCCTCACTTGTGAGTTGCCTTTTCAGGGTTTTTTGCCCATATTTTTCCACTATGTTGCCTTTGTTTTCTTACTGATTTTTGCATACCCGTATGTATTATAGTTTGGTTTTGAACCTCTTATAGATGATATGTGTTGCAACGCTCTGTTTTTTGGGTTTTTTTAGGCTGCTTTTATTGGTTTTTTTGTTTATTTCTTTGTTTACTTTCATCCATATTCTTCGGCCTGTGTGAACCTCCCAATGCAGTGGCCTCTCTTGGTGCAGAGCACCAGCTCTGTCGCATGTGCTCCAGAGTGCTAGCTTGCACCTGGACACACTGGTCCAGCCATTCCACGGCATGTGGGATTTTCCCAGGCCAGAAATTGAACTGGTGCCCCTTGCAGTGCAAGATGGACTCTTTATCCACTGGACCACCAGGGAAGCCCTGTAACTCTTATGTTTTGTCTTCCTACTCTTTATTTAGTTTTTGGATGAACAAAAATTCTTATATTTCATGTAGACCAATGTATCTTTTTTTTCTTTATATTTTAAAAAATTAAGACATCTTTCTCTATCCTGAGGTCATGAAGATATTATATGCTTCTCCGCTATATCCTGAACCTTTTTGTATTTTTCTTTCAGAAGTGTGTGTCCTGCCCCTTTCCCTCCTGTTACAATACTTATCTTACCGCAACCTAGAACCAAACCTACAATATCTGTGAGGTATGCCTCATAGATATTTATACTTATAAAATATTTATACATATTAAATATATATGTAGTTTTATAATTTACGATACATTCCTAGTTTTGCCTGTTTTGGGACTTTATATAAATAGAATCATAGTGTATTTATTCTTTCATGTCTTGCTTCTTTTTTTGTTTAAAATGTGCTTTAAGATTTATCCACTGAGTTATACGCATCTTTAGTTTGTGCATTTTCTTGGTAGTATTCTATTGTCTGAACATAACAAGAATTTACCAACCATGCTTCTGCTCATAGTTATTTACATTTTGTACAGTGGATATGTTCTGCTGCCTCACTTAGGTTTTTATTTGCATTTCATTGATTCCTAAAAGCATTCATCACTCCTTCACATGTTTGTTAAATGTCCTCACTTGTGAGTTGCCTTTTCAGGGTTTTTTGCCCATATTTTTCCACTATGTTGCCTTTGTTTTCTTACTGATTTTTGCATACCCGTATGTATTATAGTTTGGTTTTGAACCTCTTATAGATGATATGTGTTGCAACGCTCTGTTTTTTGGGTTTTTTTAGGCTGCTTTTATTGGTTTTTTTGTTTATTTCTTTGTTTACTTTCATCCATATTCTTCGGCCTGTGTGAACCTCCCAATGCAGTGGCCTCTCTTGGTGCAGAGCACCAGCTCTGTCGCATGTGCTCCAGAGTGCTAGCTTGCACCTGGACACACTGGTCCAGCCATTCCACGGCATGTGGGATTTTCCCAGGCCAGAAATTGAACTGGTGCCCCTTGCAGTGCAAGATGGACTCTTTATCCACTGGACCACCAGGGAAGCCCTGTAACTCTTATGTTTTGTCTTCCTACTCTTTATTTAGTTTTTGGATGAACAAAAATTCTTATATTTCATGTAGACCAATGTATCTTTTTTTTCTTTATATTTTAAAAAATTAAGACATCTTTCTCTATCCTGAGGTCATGAAGATATTATATGCTTCTCCGCTATATCCTGAACCTTTTTGTATTTTTCTTTTTCATGGTAGATCTGTAATGCTTTGGGAGTTAATTTTTGTGAATGTTATTGTTGTTTTAAAAGGATCTGGACTGAAAAAAGGACAATTTTGGACAGTCTACACACAAAGCAGTCAGACACACCAGGCCCCTTCTCTACCTGGGTGTGGCTACAACAGCTTCTCCTGATGACAAGGGAAAGGCTTCAGAATTAGGTATAGCAAACACAGTAGAAGGTAGATTTTTGCCTTGGGGCTAGAAACAGGGTGATTAAGTTTGGTCTCTTTTCCGCCAGAGAACTCAGATAGCCAGGAGTATATTCTCTGGGAGATTAGAGAGTTCTACAAAGAAACTGAATGGCCTCAGGAAAAATATCTACATATTAGAAACAATTCTGGATACTCAATACATAGGATCCTCCTAATCACCTTACATGGTCACCCACTATGTAACACATTTCTTCAGAATTTAGCAGCTTAAAAGAATAAACATTTAGTATCTCACAGTTTCCAGGCCAAGAATCAGAGCATAGTTTAACAGAATACCTCTGGCTCAAGGTCTCTTGTGGGATTCTTGTCAAGCTGTCAGCCAGGGCTGAGGTTTCATCTGAAGATTCAACTGAAATGAGATCCATTTCCAGGCACATAAATGTGGTTGCTGGACTCCTATGAAGTGGGCCTCTCTCCATGGAGGTGGCTCAGGACATGACTGCTGTCTTCTCTCTGGGCAAGCAATACAAGAAGGAGCACCCAAGATGGAAGCCTCAGCCTATTTATAAACTAATATCAGAAAGGATATCCCTTCTGCCATATTTTGTTGACTAGAAGTGAGACAATAAGTCCAGTGTATGCTCAAAGAAGAAGGATTACATAAAGGCATTGCAAATTTAGGGGTCTCCAAGTCTACCCTCAGGTTTGATAATTCGCTAGGACTCACAAAATTCACTGAAAGCCGTTAGTCTTGGTTATGATTTATTATAAAGAATAGAAATCAAAATCACTCAAGGGAAAAACGTATATAAGGCAGTGTCCAGAAGAATTTGAAGTGGAAAGCATCCAGTCTTCCTCTCCCTGTTGGAGTTGGGCAGATAGTGCTTACTTCTCACGGCAGCAGTGTGTGACAATACACGTGTAAAATTGCCAACCGAGGAAGCTTATCCCAGCACTGGTGTCCAGAAGTTGTCCTGAGGTTTAATCATGTGGACTTGATTGGGTGCCTGCCTGGTTAATCTTAATCTCTAGTCCCTCTGAAGGTTGAGCTGATACCGCAGTCAGACACACCAGGCCCCTTCTCTACCTGGGTGTGGCTACAACAGCTTCTCCTGATGACAAGGGAAAGGCTTCAGAATTAGGTATAGCAAACACAGTAGAAGGTAGATTTTGCCTTGGGGCTAGAAACAGGGTGATTAAGTTTGGTCTCTTTTCCGCCAGAGAACTCAGATAGCCAGGAGTATATTCTCTGGGAGATTAGAGAGTTCTACAAAGAAACTGAATGGCCTCAGGAAAAATATCTACATATTAGAAACAATTCTGGATACTCAATACATAGGATCCTCCTAATCACCTTACATGGTCACCCACTATGTAACACATTTCTTCAGAATTTAGCAGCTTAAAAGAATAAACATTTAGTATCTCACAGTTTCCAGGCCAAGAATCAGAGCATAGTTTAACAGAATACCTCTGGCTCAAGGTCTCTTGTGGGATTCTTGTCAAGCTGTCAGCCAGGGCTGAGGTTTCATCTGAAGATTCAACTGAAATGAGATCCATTTCCAGGCACATAAATGTGGTTGCTGGACTCCTATGAAGTGGGCCTCTCTCCATGGAGGTGGCTCAGGACATGACTGCTGTCTTCTCTCTGGGCAAGCAATACAAGAAGGAGCACCCAAGATGGAAGCCTCAGCCTATTTATAAACTAATATCAGAAAGGATATCCCTTCTGCCATATTTTGTTGACTAGAAGTGAGACAATAAGTCCAGTGTATGCTCAAAGAAGAAGGATTACATAAAGGCATTGCAAATTTAGGGGTCTCCAAGTCTACCCTCAGGTTTGATAATTCGCTAGGACTCACAAAATTCACTGAAAGCCGTTAGTCTTGGTTATGATTTATTATAAAGAATAGAAATCAAAATCACTCAAGGGAAAAACGTATATAAGGCAGTGTCCAGAAGAATTTGAAGTGGAAAGCATCCAGTCTTCCTCTCCCTGTTGGAGTTGGGCAGATAGTGCTTACTTCTCACGGCAGCAGTGTGTGACAATACACGTGTAAAATTGCCAACCGAGGAAGCTTATCCCAGCACTGGTGTCCAGAAGTTGTCCTGAGGTTTAATCATGTGGACTTGATTGGGTGCCTGCCTGGTTAATCTTAATCTCTAGTCCCTCTGAAGGTTGAGCTGATACCGCATGGTCCAGAGCCACCACCAGAAATCACATCGGTAGCTTAGAATACCTGGTATGACCACGAATTCCCAGATTAACAAAATACTCTTATCAGGCAGAATATTCCATGGGCTCAGAAATGGCCTCCCAGGAACTGAAGGCAAATATCAACCTACCTATGGAATAATCCTGCTGCAGGGTAAAGCCAATTCTGACTACATGTTGGAAATGTCTCTTTGACTTTCTTTTGTTATTATAATCATACAGAATGCCCTGCCTCAGAGAACCCTGTCTCTCTGCGTGACTGTTAATCTAAAATGCTTTTGTACAGAATCCTGTCTACCTATAGATGGCAGGTAGGAAGAAAGTAATATATCCCTTGCCTGTGGCTTGCCATTCTAAGAGATACTTACTAGATTAACAGCCTTTTTATTTTATTTCCCCACCTTCTCCCCTCTCTGTTCTATGAAAGAATCTGGTACCCAGACCCCCATAAGATGGTTATTTTGAGACATTAGTCTGCTGTCTTCTTGGTTAGCTGACTCTCTTAATAAAGTCGTGTTCCTTGCTTCAACACCTCATCTCTTGGATTTCGTGGTCTATCGTGCAGCAAGCAGAGCCAGTTTGGACTTAGTAACAATCATTCACTGCAAAGGCAGGGCTACTAGGAGCTGAGGATCACTAGGAGCTTTTTTAAAGCCTGCCCTACCGGGCTTCCCTGGTGGTCCAGTGGGTAAAGACACCGCCTTGCAGTGCAAGGCGCCGGTTCGATCCTGGCCTGGGAAGGTCATCAAGGGTCTACCCTCAGGTTTGATAATTCGCAGTCAAAAGGTTTTTTTTTTCAAAATCACTCAAGGGAAAACGATATAAGGCAGTGTCCAGAAGAATTTGAAGTGGAAAGCATCCAGTCTTCCTCTCCCTGTTGGAGTTGGGCAGATAGTGCTTACTTCTCACGGCAGCAGTGTGTGACAATACACGTGTAAAATTGCCAACCGAGGAAGCTTATCCCAGCACTGGTGTCCAGAAGTTGTCCTGAGGTTTAATCATGTGGACTTGATTGGGTGCCTGCCTGGTTAATCTTAATCTCTAGTCCCTCTGAAGGTTGAGCTGATACCGCATGGTCCAGAGCCACCACCAGAAATCACATCGGTAGCTTAGAATACCTGGTATGACCACGAATTCCCAGATTAACAAAATACTCTTATCAGGCAGAATATTCCATGGGCTCAGAAATGGCCTCCCAGGAACTGAAGGCAAATATCAACCTACCTATGGAATAATCCTGCTGCAGGGTAAAGCCAATTCTGACTACATGTTGGAAATGTCTCTTTGACTTTCTTTTGTTATTATAATCATACAGAATGCCCTGCCTCAGAGAACCCTGTCTCTCTGCGTGACTGTTAATCTAAAATGCTTTTGTACAGAATCCTGTCTACCTATAGATGGCAGGTAGGAAGAAAGTAATATATCCCTTGCCTGTGGCTTGCCATTCTAAGAGATACTTACTAGATTAACAGCCTTTTTATTTTATTTCCCCACCTTCTCCCCTCTCTGTTCTATGAAAGAATCTGGTACCCAGACCCCCATAAGATGGTTATTTTGAGACATTAGTCTGCTGTCTTCTTGGTTAGCTGACTCTCTTAATAAAGTCGTGTTCCTTGCTTCAACACCTCATCTCTTGGATTTCGTGGTCTATCGTGCAGCAAGCAGAGCCAGTTTGGACTTAGTAACAATCATTCACTGCAAAGGCAGGGCTACTAGGAGCTGAGGATCACTAGGAGCTTTTTTAAAGCCTGCCCTACCGGGGCTTCCCCTGGTGGTCCAGTGGGTAAAGACACCGCCTTGCAGTGCAAGGGGCGCCGGTTCGATCCCTGGCCTGGGAAGATCCCACGTGCCGCGGAGCGGCTGGACTGATGTGTCCAATCACCGAGCTGGAGCTCTGTGGCCGCGATGGGAGGCCCACAGGAGCCAAAGAACAAAGATGGATGAAAATAGATATATGAAAGACCAATAGAAGTGGCCCGCCCATCTCCCTCCCTCCCCATTCCCACCCTCCAAAAAAATAAATAAATAAATAAATAAATTTAAATAATAATAAAAAAAATAAAGCCTGCCTACCAAAAGAAACAATAGGCTTCTCTGGTGGCTCAGTGGTGAAGAATCTGCCTGCCAATCCAGGAGACATGGGTTCGATCCCTGGGTTGGAAAAATGGAAATGGCAACCTACTCCAGTATTTTTGCCTGGGAAATCCCATGGACGGAGGAGCCTGGTGGGCTACAGTCCATGGAGTCCCCAAGGAGTTACACATGACTCAGTGAATAAACAAGAACCACACCCACCATTTACATCTGAGCTCCTGATCATTTTTAAGCACCTCATTTTAAAATGTGATTGTATTACCAGTCATTTAAGGAAAGCCATGAGCTCATTTAAGGCCTACACAGACCGTGAAGAAAGAAGGAACTTAGAGCAAACAAAGACAATTTAGGGAGTTCAACTAAATTAAACCATAAAACCAACTAACCAACAAAGCAAACCAAATCCTAGAGAGATATTACTAGAGAGATAAAAGATTGCATCTGATGCCAAAAACAGCCTCTGTGTCACCAATGCTGAGTCAAATCTTAGAGACAGAGTTTTAGGTAAAGTAGAAAAGAACAGCTTTATTGTTTTACCAGGCAAAGAGAGGATACAGCAGAGCCCAAAACTGTATGTCCACCTCTGGAGGATTTGGTCCTCTGGATTGTATAGTCGTGTTCCTTGCTTCAACACCTCATCTCTTGGATTTCGTGGTCTATCGTGCAGCAAGCAGAGCCAGTTTGGACTTAGTAACAATCATTCACTGCAAAGGCAGGGCTACTAGGAGCTGAGGATCACTAGGAGCTTTTTTAAAGCCTGCCCTACCGGGGCTTCCCCTGGTGGTCCAGTGGGTAAAGACACCGCCTTGCAGTGCAAGGGGCGCCGGTTCGATCCCTGGCCTGGGAAGATCCCACGTGCCGCGGAGCGGCTGGACTGATGTGTCCAATCACCGAGCTGGAGCTCTGTGGCCGCGATGGGAGGCCCACAGGAGCCAAAGAACAAAGATGGATGAAAATAGATATATGAAAGACCAATAGAAGTGGCCCGCCCATCTCCCTCCCTCCCCATTCCCACCCTCCAAAAAAATAAATAAATAAATAAATAAATTTAAATAATAATAAAAAAAATAAAGCCTGCCTACCAAAAGAAACAATAGGCTTCTCTGGTGGCTCAGTGGTGAAGAATCTGCCTGCCAATCCAGGAGACATGGGTTCGATCCCTGGGTTGGAAAAATGGAAATGGCAACCTACTCCAGTATTTTTGCCTGGGAAATCCCATGGACGGAGGAGCCTGGTGGGCTACAGTCCATGGAGTCCCCAAGGAGTTACACATGACTCAGTGAATAAACAAGAACCACACCCACCATTTACATCTGAGCTCCTGATCATTTTTAAGCACCTCATTTTAAAATGTGATTGTATTACCAGTCATTTAAGGAAAGCCATGAGCTCATTTAAGGCCTACACAGACCGTGAAGAAAGAAGGAACTTAGAGCAAACAAAGACAATTTAGGGAGTTCAACTAAATTAAACCATAAAACCAACTAACCAACAAAGCAAACCAAATCCTAGAGAGATATTACTAGAGAGATAAAAGATTGCATCTGATGCCAAAAACAGCCTCTGTGTCACCAATGCTGAGTCAAATCTTAGAGACAGAGTTTTAGGTAAAGTAGAAAAGAACAGCTTTATTGTTTTACCAGGCAAAGAGAGGATACAGCAGAGCCCAAAACTGTATGTCCACCTCTGGAGGATTTGGTCCTCTGGATTGTATAGCAACACTGGGAGGGTGGAGTTGCTGGTGTATGCAGGATCTGCACTTTAATCTGGCCTCTGGTAATCTTTTGATGAGCTTCTCTAGTTCCTTTAATCCAGTTTCAGGTGGTCTTCTCTGGTTGAAGAATCCTGACATCTTCCACTTGGTTGGTTGTCTAAAAAACTCAAAGATATTGTTATGTGTATTCCTTGAGAGGAACCACTACTCTGCCCCACGGCTGCATTATTGTTTCTTGGCTGCTCGGCTCTTGTCTCACATCCCTTCCCTTCTCTGAATAGCAGCTGTTCAAATCTGGCCTTTAGAATTCTGGAAAGGTCATGGAAGTTGGAGGCTGTTCTCTTCAAATGAGAACTGGGGACATGGAAAGTCTTTGTGCCCTGGGGCCGCACAGGGTTCTGCTTGGTTTCGCTTCCACAAGACAAAACAAGATAAAGTGGAAAAGATAGCATGGAAGAGTGTCTGTGGGTTAAAACATGGTCGATGGTCTAAAATTTAAAAACAGAATGTAATTGTGGAAGCTTGAGAATGGGAAATGTGTGTGTTTCGATAGATATTGAGGGGTTGGGATTTAAATTAGCAAAGTCCTTACTGTCCAAAAGCTGAAAGTGTTATCTCTCAGTTGTGTCTGACTTTGTAACCCCATGGACTCCTCTGTCCATAGAATTCTCCAGGCATAAATACTGGAGTGGGTTGCCATTTCCTGCTCCAGGGGATCTTCTCAACCGTATTACCAGTCATTTAAGGAAAGCCATGAGCTCATTTAAGGCCTACACAGACCGTGAAGAAAGAAGGAACTTAGAGCAAACAAAGACAATTTAGGGAGTTCAACTAAATTAAACCATAAAACCAACTAACCAACAAAGCAAACCAAATCCTAGAGAGATATTACTAGAGAGATAAAAGATTGCATCTGATGCCAAAAACAGCCTCTGTGTCACCAATGCTGAGTCAAATCTTAGAGACAGAGTTTTAGGTAAAGTAGAAAAGAACAGCTTTATTGTTTTACCAGGCAAAGAGAGGATACAGCAGAGCCCAAAACTGTATGTCCACCTCTGGAGGATTTGGTCCTCTGGATTGTATAGCAACACTGGGAGGGTGGAGTTGCTGGTGTATGCAGGATCTGCACTTTAATCTGGCCTCTGGTAATCTTTTGATGAGCTTCTCTAGTTCCTTTAATCCAGTTTCAGGTGGTCTTCTCTGGTTGAAGAATCCTGACATCTTCCACTTGGTTGGTTGTCTAAAAAACTCAAAGATATTGTTATGTGTATTCCTTGAGAGGAACCACTACTCTGCCCCACGGCTGCATTATTGTTTCTTGGCTGCTCGGCTCTTGTCTCACATCCCTTCCCTTCTCTGAATAGCAGCTGTTCAAATCTGGCCTTTAGAATTCTGGAAAGGTCATGGAAGTTGGAGGCTGTTCTCTTCAAATGAGAACTGGGGACATGGAAAGTCTTTGTGCCCTGGGGCGCACAGGGTTCTGCTTGGTTTCGCTTCCACAAGACAAAACAAGATAAAGTGGAAAAGATAGCATGGAAGAGTGTCTGTGGGTTAAAACATGGTCGATGGTCTAAAATTTAAAAACAGAATGTAATTGTGGAAGCTTGAGAATGGGAAATGTGTGTGTTTCGATAGATATTGAGGGGTTGGGATTTAAATTAGCAAAGTCCTTACTGTCCAAAAGCTGAAAGTGTTATCTCTCAGTTGTGTCTGACTTTGTAACCCCATGGACTCCTCTGTCCATAGAATTCTCCAGGCATAAATACTGGAGTGGGTTGCCATTTCCTGCTCCAGGGGATCTTCTCAACCCTTTGTCTCTTGTGTTTCCTGCATTGGCAGGCAGGTTCCTTACCACTAGTGCAACCTGGGACTGGGCAATGGACTTAAAAGGGGATAATGAATAAATAAACAAGAGAAGGGCCTTTAATGGGGCAGAAAGCCACATAGTATTCAAAATTTTATCATTAAAGATAGTAATTCAAAAAAAAAAAAGAGAGTAAAATAGTAATTCCTTGCCCCATTACACTCTGCTCCAGTTTTCACAATCCCAAATATTCAACTCTTCCAGATTTTTCTTCTGGTTCTTATCTAGTGTTTCTAAAAAAAAGGTTTTAAAACTCTTATTTTTTTCCTTTTGGCTGTGCCACTCAGCTTGCAGGCAGGATCTTAGTTCTCCAACCAGGGTTTGAACCCAGACCACCAGCAGTGAAAACATGTAGTCCTAACTACAGAACCACCGGTGAATTCCCTGCACTCTTGTTTTTCCCATTTTAGATGCTTTCCATTGATCATAGAGGGGAAATTTTTGTTATACTAATACTAGTTGAGTTTGATTCCCTCACTTCCACAGATAATTTTCAATTTCCATTCTTAACTTCAAAGATGTAATTTTGTATTATTTTTCTTAAAGATTACCCTGCATATAATTATGTTCTTCTAACCCTACAAAATTCAGATGCACCTCTGATTTACTACTGAGGCTTCCCTGGTGGCCCAGATGGTAAAGAACCTGCCTGCATTGCAGGAAACCTGGGTTTGATTCCTGGGTCTCGGATTAAACCCAAGGTTTAACCCCTGGGTCTCTAACCCATGGATAAAGAAGCCTGGCAGGCTGTGGCCCATAGGGTCACAAAGAATTAGACATGACTGAAGCAATTTAATACACACACCCAGTCCCAACTCCCCTTCTTTTCCATTTTAATGTGTTTAGTGGTATCTTTTGACCAATATGAAATAGATAGGGTGCTGGCTAGGGGATTGACCTTGGTGAAACTATGGGTTTTCAGGAAATAACAATCAAACCATAAGAACTCCCTGAGCGGATAAAAGATTGTTTTATAAAGAAACTGTGGTACATATATACAATGAAATATTTCTCATTTGTAAAGAGATGCATTTGAGTCAGTCCTAATGAGGTGGATGATACTAGAACCTATTATACAAAGTGAAGTAAGTCAGAAAGAGAAGGATAAATATAGTATACTAACACATATATATGGAATCTAGAAAGATGGTACTGATAAATGTATATGCACAGCAGCAATGGAGAAAAAGACATAGAGAAGAGACTTATGGATATTGGGGGGAGGAAGGAATGCATGAGATATATGGAAAGAGTAATATGGAAACTTATATTACCATATGTAAAAGAGACAACCTATGTGAATATGCTGTAAGACTAAGGGGACTTACAGGGGTGCTATCAACAACCTGGGGGGCTGGGAGGGGAAGGGAGGTGGGAGGTGGGAGGGAGGTTCAGGTGGGAGGGGTTAAGGGCATACCTATAACTGATTTCGGTTTATGTATAGCAGTAAACAACAAAAGTCAAATAAAAATAAATTAATAATACTAATAAAAAGATTGTTTCAAACTAATATGAGTTCTTTTCAATGAACAAAGATGGAAAATCATGTATGGTACACCTCTCATTTCATTTTTTTGTAGGGGGGGCACTTCTATTGATCTTTCATTTGTTTATCTTTGTTCTTTGCCCTGTATGGGCTCCCCATCACAGTGGCCCCTCTCGATGCAGAGCACTGGCCCTGGATGCATGCTCTTCAGTGCCTCTGGCTCGGTAGTTGGACACAGAGCCCTGTTTGGCCCAGATGGAAAAACCTGCTGAGGAAACCTGGGTTTGATTCCTGGGTCTCGGATTAAACCCAGGTTTAACCCTGGGTCTCTAACCCATGGATAAAGAAGCCTGGCAGGCTGTGGCCCATAGGGTCACAAAGAATTAGACATGACTGAAGCAATTTAATACACACACCCAGTCCCAACTCCCCTTCTTTTCCATTTTAATGTGTTTAGTGGTATCTTTTGACCAATATGAAATAGATAGGGTGCTGGCTAGGGGATTGACCTTGGTGAAACTATGGGTTTTCAGGAAATAACAATCAAACCATAAGAACTCCCTGAGCGGATAAAAGATTGTTTTATAAAGAAACTGTGGTACATATATACAATGAAATATTTCTCATTTGTAAAGAGATGCATTTGAGTCAGTCCTAATGAGGTGGATGATACTAGAACCTATTATACAAAGTGAAGTAAGTCAGAAAGAGAAGGATAAATATAGTATACTAACACATATATATGGAATCTAGAAAGATGGTACTGATAAATGTATATGCACAGCAGCAATGGAGAAAAAGACATAGAGAAGAGACTTATGGATATTGGGGGGAGGAAGGAATGCATGAGATATATGGAAAGAGTAATATGGAAACTTATATTACCATATGTAAAAGAGACAACCTATGTGAATATGCTGTAAGACTAAGGGGACTTACAGGGGTGCTATCAACAACCTGGGGGGCTGGGAGGGGAAGGGAGGTGGGAGGTGGGAGGGAGGTTCAGGTGGGAGGGGTTAAGGGCATACCTATAACTGATTTCGGTTTATGTATAGCAGTAAACAACAAAAGTCAAATAAAAATAAATTAATAATACTAATAAAAAGATTGTTTCAAACTAATATGAGTTCTTTTCAATGAACAAAGATGGAAAATCATGTATGGTACACCTCTCATTTCATTTTTTTGTAGGGGGGGCACTTCTATTGATCTTTCATTTGTTTATCTTTGTTCTTTGCCCTGTATGGGCTCCCCATCACAGTGGCCCCTCTCGATGCAGAGCACTGGCCCTGGATGCATGCTCTTCAGTGCCTCTGGCTCGGTAGTTGGACACATCGGTCCATCCGCTACTCTCTCCAGGCCAGGGATCAAATCGGCGCTCCTTGCACTGCAAGGCAGTGTCCTTACCCACTGGAAAGCCCACCAGGGAAGCCCTCATTTCATTTTTTTACTGTGGTAAAAACAACATAACATTTACTATCTTCACCATTTAAAAATGTACAGTGCTATTCCGTTTCTTACAGATTTTTATTTAAAATCGTGTTTTTAAAAATCAGACCCAGTACTGCCAAAAATAAACAAATAAATAAAACATTTAAAAATGCATAAATTAAAACCCTAATCCCTAAACTGATGGTAGTTGAAGATGTGAAGCTTTTGGGATTTAGTCAGGTTTTGATAAATTCATGAAGTCCTTATTGTGGAATTAGTGTCCTTAAAAAATGAAATATCAAAAGTTAGTCTCAGCCTGTCTCACTTCCTGTCTTGTGAGGATGACAGCCAGCGGGTGACTGTCTGCGCGTCAGGAAAAGAGCTCTGACCAGGAACCACACTGGCCAGGATCTTGATCTTGACTTCTCAGCCTACAGATCTGTGAAGATAAATTCCTGTTGTTTAAGCCACCCAATCTATGGTATTCTGTTATAGCAGCCCCAGCTGACTAATACAACTTGGTAGAGGTGGTGATCGGTCCTTCCACTTAGCACATACACCTCCTTATAATCATCAAATGATCTAAGGGGTGATTCTTTGAGATCATGTGAATATCTTGTTCCCCATTAACCTTTTCATAATAACATTAGCATAAATCAGTAGCTCTTGCTTGAATCAAGTTTTAATTTGATGAGGTTTCAAAACGGTGATTTTCTCAATACTATCCTTTTATATGTATTAACTGGCATTCTTTTATAATTCAAGGTTACCCTTTCGCCTTTATCTAGCCTCTTAACCATTTTACTTTTTGTGTCTGTCAAAGCAGACTCTTACACAGGAAGCTGATAGTCAATAGCTTATTTGGGGGATACTACTGGAGAAACAGAGGAAATGAAGGTTAGGGCTCCCCATCACAGTGGCCCCTCTCGATGCAGAGCACTGGCCCTGGATGCATGCTCTTCAGTGCCTCTGGCTCGGTAGTTGGACACATCGGTCCATCCGCTACTCTCTCCAGGCCAGGGATCAAATCGGCGCTCCTTGCACTGCAAGGCAGTGTCCTTACCCACTGGAAAGCCCACCAGGGAAGCCCTCATTTCATTTTTTTACTGTGGTAAAAACAACATAACATTTACTATCTTCACCATTTAAAAATGTACAGTGCTATTCCGTTTCTTACAGATTTTTATTTAAAATCGTTTTTTTAAAAATCAGACCCAGTACTGCCAAAAATAAACAAATAAATAAAACATTTAAAATGCATTAACTAAAACCCTAATCCCTAAACTGATGGTAGTTGAAGATGTGAAGCTTTTGGGATTTAGTCAGGTTTTGATAAATTCATGAAGTCCTTATTGTGGAATTAGTGTCCTTAAAAAATGAAATATCAAAAGTTAGTCTCAGCCTGTCTCACTTCCTGTCTTGTGAGGATGACAGCCAGCGGGTGACTGTCTGCGCGTCAGGAAAAGAGCTCTGACCAGGAACCACACTGGCCAGGATCTTGATCTTGACTTCTCAGCCTACAGATCTGTGAAGATAAATTCCTGTTGTTTAAGCCACCCAATCTATGGTATTCTGTTATAGCAGCCCCAGCTGACTAATACAACTTGGTAGAGGTGGTGATCGGTCCTTCCACTTAGCACATACACCTCCTTATAATCATCAAATGATCTAAGGGGTGATTCTTTGAGATCATGTGAATATCTTGTTCCCCATTAACCTTTTCATAATAACATTAGCATAAATCAGTAGCTCTTGCTTGAATCAAGTTTTAATTTGATGAGGTTTCAAAACGGTGATTTTCTCAATACTATCCTTTTATATGTATTAACTGGCATTCTTTTATAATTCAAGGTTACCCTTTCGCCTTTATCTAGCCTCTTAACCATTTTACTTTTTGTGTCTGTCAAAGCAGACTCTTACACAGGAAGCTGATAGTCAATAGCTTATTTGGGGGATACTACTGGAGAAACAGAGGAAATGAAGGTTAGGGTAAGGAGAAAAGCAAGTACAGTGTATAAACAAACAGTTCTGTTGTGGATAATTGGGGCTCAGTCTCACTGAGAAACCACATGGAATGCCTTAGAATTGTCTAACCCCAACACCTGTTACTTAAGGCCTGTCCTAGAGATATTAACTATCCCACCTTCCTCATCCCCTCTACAGTTTCCAGATTGCATCCCTCAGCAGCCTTGTACTCCAGGTGGTTCCTGAGAAAGGCCTCAGGCAGAGGAGAAAGAAAACAGACATTGAGATAGAAATCCATCAGGGGGACGCGAACTGTGGCCAGAAAAAAAAAAAAATTCAAGTGGGTTGAGGGTAATGTGGAGCAAGGAGGGTATCAACAACATCTGCCTTTCTCGCTCTCACTCTCGCTCTCATATCCCTGTGAACTTGTGGAATAATAATAATAATAATAAAATCCTGGCATGTTATAACCCTTTAACATCGTTACACTGTTTGATTCCCATAGTGTCTCAGATCTGGACAGTGGGAGAGCCTGCACATTAGGTCCTTTGTCCTTTTCTTCCCAATAGTCTTTGAACAGTTCCTTGCTTTCTGGCACAACCAAACATTGCAGGCTTACTTTGTGCTTTCTCTGCCCCAGACCTGAATTCAGCCATTTCTTTAAGGAGTTCTGGATCTTTATATTGGAAAATAATATTTAGAAGCTGTTCTGGGTTGTCATTGCTTCTAGGCTTGTTCAGCACATGCCATGGAGCAACTAAACTGTGCAGCCAAACTATTAAGCCTGTACTCTAGAGCCTGGAAACCACAACTACTGAGCCCATACACTGCAACTACTGAAGCCCATGCACCCTAAAGTCCATGCTCCCCAACAAGAGAAACCACCACAGTGAGAAACCTGTGTACTACAACTAGTGAGTATCCCCAACTCACTGAACTAGAGAAAAGCCTTCAAAGCAACAAAGACCTAGTTCAGCCAAAAATAGATACCCAAAATTATACAAAATAAATAAAACATGGAGTAGGAAATGGCAGCCCACTCCAGTATTCTTTCTTGGAGAATCCTTGGACAGAGGAAATAACATTACACGATGTTGTATGTCAATTATATCTCAGTAAAACTGGAGAAAATAAATAAATTAATTAATTAAAACCCATCAGTTTACATAGACCCCCTCCAATTTAATCACACATCACAAGGTCTTTCCTTACTTTCCCCCATTCCAAATTTTATTTTCCTTCTCTTGCAGGGAAAACTCTGGGTTTCAGTCTCAATTATTTGCTCTTCCTTCTGTTACACACAGGAATTTCAGAGTTACAACACGAATATCACTACCAACAACAAATCTTCTAAGTGAAATTTTAAGGTTTCATTGTAGTTCTGTTTGTCTTCAAATCATATCCCACTAAATGTATACAGTGAGAAACCTGTATTCAAAATTTTCTCTCTGAGATTATATCACTTGATATACAATTAAATGTTTTTCTTTTTTTAAATTTTATTGAATACAATTGATTTACAATGTTGTATTTAATTTCTGTTGTACAGCGAAGTGACTCATTTGTACACACACACATATATATATATATATACTTTTTCATATTCTTGTTTGTTATGGTTTATCATAGGATATTGAATATAGTTCCCTGTGTTATACTGTAGGACCTTGTTGTTTATCCATCCTATGTATAGTAATAGTTTGTTTCTGCTAATCCTGAACTCCCAATCCTTCTTTGAGTGGGGGGAAGGAAGGACTAGGAGTTTATTTGGTTTTGTTTCTATTCAAAATTGAGGTTTTCTTTTAAAGTTCACACAATGGAATATGATGTGGTGGTTAAAAAGAACAAGGGAGATCTTTATGTACTAATAAGGAGGGAAGTTGTAAGCTGCAAAATAATGTATATGGTGTACTTAAGTTTTATATAATAAAAAAGGAGAAATACAAATAAATACATATTTTTTTTCCAAAAGAAAAGAACCCCAACACACACATACAGCAAGAAGAAACCAGTTCCTCAGCAGTCCTGATCTGTTTTCTTACTAATGGATGCCATGCATCAAATATTTCATACATCCCAAACTGGAAGAAGGAAAAAGAAGCAGCAGCGGAAGACTTCCACTTAAATTTCATTAGCCTGTATTGAGTCAAATCCTCATACTCAGCAGCAAGAGGGCCTGGGAGTACAAGCCTCTGCAGTTAGATTAAGGTAAGTGAAAAAGTTGGAATGAACCCTAAATGAGCCAACTTACTGTATCTGCCACTTCTTCCCTTTTAGATTTAAAATATGTAAAGGCGAAACTGAGGATAGTTATTAGTTAAATCTATTAAACTATAATTTGTTTGTCTAGTAAATAATAGATTGTAATCTGTCTTCACTGATCAAGCTTGCAAAACTGCATACCCTTCAAGTTTCACGTAGTTTAGACAATGAATTACAGGACTCCCTTCACTGCTCGCTACAGATAGCCTCTCTGACGTGAGTTTTAAGATGTGTGTTTAAGTTGTTTTTCAGGAACTCTGAGTCAGCTTTTGTTTAGTTCAAGCTGGTTGAGACCATGGACCCATTAACTGGGCCTGCTCAAGTGTTCCAGAGTTGATTCTTTCTTTTTTGACTGCACTGGGTCTTAGTTGTGGCATGTGGACTTTTTTTTTTTTTTAATATACTTTTTTAAATTTTGGCTGCACCAGGTCTTAGTTGCAGCATGTGGGATCTAGTTCCCTGACCTGGGATTGAACCAAGGCCCTCTGCATTGGGAGCTTGGCATCTTAGCCTCTGCACCACCAAGGAATCCCTGGCATGTGAACTATTGTTTGTAGCATGTTGGGTCTGGTTTCCTGACCAGGGATTGTAACCCTGACCCTCTCTGCACAAAGAGCTCAGAATCTTAACCTCTGGACCACCAGGGAAGTACCCATAGTTGAGCTTTTGAGTCAGATGGCCAAAAATTCCACCTTGGATCATGCCAATACCACCATTTTCTGAGCATCGTCTTACAAAGGAGCATGAAGCCCAGCTGCACCTGTGCAGAGCAACAGTTACCTCACTTCCTTTTTTCTTGCCTCTAGTCAACTGACCATACTAAGCCCTCTCCCCATAAGTATTCGAAACCCCTAGCCTTTGGAAGAGTTGGATTTGAGATTTATTCCCGTCTTCTTGCTTAGCTGTCACATGAATAAATCCTATCTGTGGTGCAAACCTCAGCATCTATCTGGCAAATGAACCTGATTCATTAATAGAAAGATAAGGATCTAGACATGGTATTAACCGTGTTCTAAGGGTGGAATCTGGGGTTCTCTGACATCAAAAGCTCATCAGTTGGACACTTGTGCTTGCCCAGTTGGAGGATCCATGGTCTCAGCCAGTCTTAGCCAAATCAAAATGGACAACAGCTGACTCCAAGTTCCTGAAAAACACAATACTATGTTTTAGATTTAAAATATGTAAAGCGAAACTGAGGATAGTTATTAGTTAAATCTATTAAACTATAATTTGTTTGTCTAGTAAATAATAGATTGTAATCTGTCTTCACTGATCAAGCTTGCAAAACTGCATACCCTTCAAGTTTCACGTAGTTTAGACAATGAATTACAGGACTCCCTTCACTGCTCGCTACAGATAGCCTCTCTGACGTGAGTTTTAAGATGTGTGTTTAAGTTGTTTTTCAGGAACTCTGAGTCAGCTTTTGTTTAGTTCAAGCTGGTTGAGACCATGGACCCATTAACTGGGCCTGCTCAAGTGTTCCAGAGTTGATTCTTTTTTTTTTTTTTGACTGCACTGGGTCTTAGTTGTGGCATGTGGACTTTTTTTTTTTTTTTTTTTTAATATACTTTTTAATTTGGCTGCACCAGGTCTTAGTTGCAGCATGTGGGATCTAGTTCCCTGACCTGGGATTGAACCAAGGCCCTCTGCATTGGGAGCTTGGCATCTTAGCCTCTGCACCACCAAGGAATCCCTGGCATGTGAACTATTGTTTGTAGCATGTTGGGTCTGGTTTCCTGACCAGGGATTGTAACCCTGACCCTCTCTGCACAAAGAGCTCAGAATCTTAACCTCTGGACCACCAGGGAAGTACCCATAGTTGAGCTTTTGAGTCAGATGGCCAAAAATTCCACCTTGGATCATGCCAATACCACCATTTTCTGAGCATACGTCTTACAAAGGAGCATGAAGCCCAGCTGCACCTGTGCAGAGCAACAGTTACCTCACTTCCTTTTTTCTTGCCTCTAGTCAACTGACCATACTAAGCCCTCTCCCCATAAGTATTCGAAACCCCTAGCCTTTGGAAGAGTTGGATTTGAGATTTATTCCCGTCTTCTTGCTTAGCTGTCACATGAATAAATCCTATCTGTGGTGCAAACCTCAGCATCTATCTGGCAAATGAACCTGATTCATTAATAGAAAGATAAGGATCTAGACATGGTATTAACCGTGTTCTAAGGGTGGAATCTGGGGTTCTCTGACATCAAAAGCTCATCAGTTGGACACTTGTGCTTGCCCAGTTGGAGGATCCATGGTCTCAGCCAGTCTTAGCCAAATCAAAATGGACAACAGCTGACTCCAAGTTCCTGAAAAACACACTTGAGCAAACATCTTAAGACTCATGATATTGTTTAGGCTACATGATGCTTAGAGGATAGACACGTTATTGTAAAAACAAAGTGAGCTTGATCAGTGAGAGCAGTTTATTATTTATTAAACAGGTTATCATTTAATAGATCTGATAAATTTAGGCCTCTCATAAATTTGGAATGCATTGCCCCAATCTCTTTTATTGAACTCTGCTCCAAGACACAGATTAATCTGTTGTACTCATGAATTGTATATATTATCTAATAAAGCTACAACAAATGTTCTCATATCTTTGGGTGCTTGCCCAATGATTTCCTTAGAAATCCCTCTTCTATTTATTTTTTAAAGTTTAACAAATATACATAATATTTATTTACATAATGACAACTTGTACAGTACCTGGGAATATATGTATATTTTCACATCTATAACACTGAATAATATCTTCTTGAACTATCTGATCTGTGACAAATAATGTCATTTTTTATTTGGATAGTGTTTTTGATTACCAGTGTACCTTAAATATTTTTCATGCACTTTATAGGCATTTATTTAATCATACTTTGTGTTTATTCTACATCGAATGCTTTCTCCTTCTTGATTTTGTTTGAGGGGGGAATCTCAGTAGCTTTTTACAAAAATTTTAGACATTCTTTTTTTTTCTATTCATACTCTTTGCCATTATGGCTTGTCAGAGGATATTGAATATCAATCCCTGTGCTGTACAGTAGTGTTGCTGGAAAGGGGGACCCCTTCCAGGGCTAAAGAGTGGGCTTTTGTCTAACATTCGGAAATGAGTTGTCCATGGAGACACACGTGCTGACAAAATGAGAGACTTCATTGGGTAGGGACACTTGAACAGAGAACAGCAGGGAACCCAGGAGAACTGCTCTGCCACATGGCTCACATGGCTCACAGTCATAAATCCACCACAGGATTTAGGATGATGGAGTTAATTTCTGGATTGTCTCTGGCCAATCAGTATGACCAAGGGTCCTTCCTGGAGGTGCGTGTATCACTCAGCCTTCATGGAATCCAGGAAGAAGGATTCTGGGAGGCTGGTAGGACATATGGGTTGGCATCTCGTCTCTCCTTTTGACATTTCCTGAATTCTTCTGGTTGGTGGTAGCTTGTTAGTTCTGCATTCCTTACCAGTACATCTTATTGTAAAGATAACTCATGCAAATGGTTCCTGTCTTGCCTGGCCAGGGCAGGTGGTGTCACTCAGTCTCTCCCTAACAGTAGGACCTTTCTCCCTGATTTTTAAGAGTTCTTTCTATATTAATGTGAACAGTTTGATCTGCTCCACAAACTCAAGATACAAATGTGATCAGTTACATGCATTAATTTTCTCTGTTGTAGTTAAGGTCTTCGACATGCTCTATGGGGGCTTCCCTGGTGATTCAGCAGTAAAGAATCTGTCTGCAATGCAGGAGTTGCAGGAGAGGTGGGTTTGATCCCTAGGTTGGGAAGATCCCCTGGAGAAGGGAATGGCTACCCACGCCAATATTCTTATTCTTGCCTGAGAAATCTCATGGACAGAGGAGCCTGGTGCACTACAGCCCATGGAGTCACAAAGAGTCAGATACAACTGAGCGACTAACTCGTTCACTTTCACATGCTCTGTATGAAGAAAGTCCAGTATCTGTTATTGTGGTTTTCCTTCCTCTCCCTGATGGTCCAAGAATTCTGAAGGAGACCTACTCAGTCAAAGGGCAACCGATTTTTATTTTAATACTCAAATATAGAGAAAGTGTGATCTCTGGATCAGGAAGATCCCCTGGAGGAGGAAATGGCAACCCCCTGCAGCATTCCTGCTGGGAAATTCCATGGACAGAGGAACCTGGCAGGCTATAATCTGTCCATGGGGTCTCAAAGAGTCAGACACAACTGAGCATGAGCACACACACACACACACATATACAGAGAACTAAAACTGGTGTCTACTCTGTCCTTTGCCACTGGGTCTTTGCATATCCAAATTCTCCTTAACTTCAGATCTTGTTGAGTATAAAGAGTTCTTGGTTTCCTCTTTCCTATAGGTACTAGGCTTCTAAGGCAAACTGCTTCACCTCCTCTCCAGTGACTCACTACGCAAAACTAAGGTGACACAATTGCTAACTAGGAAAGCACACACACACAACAGTTGTTAAAACTTTCCTGCAGGACAGTCTTGTCTTCACCAATTACATTTGCATTACTAAACCAGCCCCTTAATTGACTATTCATGGGAAAAAGAATACTAACTTCATCTGATTAAAATTTTTAAAATAAATAGTATGAAATGCTGTTATGTTAAGGGACACTATCCTAACTCTTGATTGTATGTGTTGTGTACATTTCATTTGTGAGTTGCTTTATAGCATAAGATCAGTTTGACTGCCCAATAGATACAAATGTGATCAGTTACATGCATTAATTTTCTCTGTTGTAGTTAAGGTCTTGACATGCTCTATGGGGGCTTCCTGGTGATTCAGCAGTAAGAACTGTGATGCAGGATGCAGAAGGGGTTTGTCCCTAGTTGAGGAAGTCCTGGAGAAGGTGGCTCCCGCTATTCTATTCTTCCTGAGGAATTCAGGAGAGGAGGGTGACTACCCTGGAGAAGGGAATGGCTACCCACGCCAATATTCTTATTCTTGCCTGAGAAATCTCATGGACAGAGGAGCCTGGTGCACTACAGCCCATGGAGTCACAAAGAGTCAGATACAACTGAGCGACTAACTCGTTCACTTTCACATGCTCTGTATGAAGAAAGTCCAGTATCTGTTATTGTGGTTTTCCTTCCTCTCCCTGATGGTCCAAGAATTCTGAAGGAGACCTACTCAGTCAAAGGGCAACCGATTTTTATTTTAATACTCAAATATAGAGAAAGTGTGATCTCTGGATCAGGAAGATCCCCTGGAGGAGGAAATGGCAACCCCCTGCAGCATTCCTGCTGGGAAATTCCATGGACAGAGGAACCTGGCAGGCTATAATCTGTCCATGGGGTCTCAAAGAGTCAGACACAACTGAGCATGAGCACACACACACACACACATATACAGAGAACTAAAACTGGTGTCTACTCTGTCCTTTGCCACTGGGTCTTTGCATATCCAAATTCTCCTTAACTTCAGATCTTGTTGAGTATAAAGAGTTCTTGGTTTCCTCTTTCCTATAGGTACTAGGCTTCTAAGGCAAACTGCTTCACCTCCTCTCCAGTGACTCACTACGCAAAACTAAGGTGACACAATTGCTAACTAGGAAAGCACACACACACAACAGTTGTTAAAACTTTCCTGCAGGACAGTCTTGTCTTCACCAATTACATTTGCATTACTAAACCAGCCCCTTAATTGACTATTCATGGGAAAAAGAATACTAACTTCATCTGATTAAAATTTTTAAAATAAATAGTATGAAATGCTGTTATGTTAAGGGACACTATCCTAACTCTTGATTGTATGTGTTGTGTACATTTCATTTGTGAGTTGCTTTATAGCATTAAATATCTTCTTTTTTAATAGAGGAGGGCTATATCTGTTTTAAATATTTTTGTGTAGTCAAAGATAAAGCCTCATCAAGATTCAAAAGACATTTCTCATTCCAGATTTATTAAAGACATTTATCCAAACTTTCTTTTGGTATCTTAATGCTTTCATTCTCTTATATTTCAAATCTTCATACAGTTATTTGACAAAGAAGTGAGACAGTGACCTACTTTTCTTTTTGCTGTATATCACTGGCCAGTTGCACAAACATTACCCTATTAGGACTTTAACTCAAAAAATAAAATAAAATAAAATAAAATTCTGGGCTTCCCTGATGGTCCAGTGGTTAAAGAGTCCACCTTGCAGTGCAAGGGGCACCGGTTCAACCCCTGGCCTGGGAAGATCCCACATGCTGCAGAATGGTGGCTGGACCGGTATGTCCAATTACGAGCCAGCATTCTGGAACGCATGCACCCAGAGCCGGAGCTCTGCACCAAGACAGGCCACTGCAATAGGAGGCCCACATATACTAAAGAATAAAGATGGATGAAAAATAAATATAAATTTAAAAACAGTCCTGATGGGGAAGAATGAAAAAAAAGAAAAGAAAAAGAAATGGGGGATAAAAAAAAAAAAATCTAACTCTTCCCCACAATTTGAACTGTCCATTTATTACATATGGGCAGTTCCCATGCGATTATTTCAAAACTCTACAACTATTTTGTCCCCTATCAGCCATTTTTCCAACACTCTCAGCAGACAACATTTCACAAATAATTAAGTCTGTTAAGAATTCCGACTTTTGATGCAACTCCATTTCTTCATAGGAACATAGACTGTTGCATACCACTGAACAGGGCTCAGCAAACATTTCTGTAAAGGGAATATAGTAAATATTTGAGACTTTGAAGGCCAAGAGACAAAAATCAAGAATATAATGTGATCAAGGAGGTACCTTTAAAATTTTTTTATAAAAAGTTAACTAATTTGAAGAATGATTTTTTTTTTTTTTTTTTAGAAATAACATTTTCCTTAATTGAGGGCTCAGATAAGTTGCAAATACTCACCCATTAAAATCATTCTTACCTTCTGGGACCATCCAAAAACAGGCCAGATTTCGTCCTGACCTTTGACATCTTCCCTCTGTACTTTGAAGAAGAACTGCCTGAGAGCATCCCACCTACCCATCAAGGCCACTTCAGGAGCCCCATTCTTCCCTGATGCTTACGTTACATTAGCTGCCTCTCTACTTAACATTTCTCATTCCAGATTTATTAAAGACATTTATCCAAACTTTCTTTTGGTATCTTAATGCTTTCATTCTCTTATATTTCAAATCTTCATACAGTTATTTGACAAAGAAGTGAGACAGTGACCTACTTTTCTTTTTGCTGTATATCACTGGCCAGTTGCACAAACATTACCCTATTAGGACTTTAACTCAAAAAATAAAATAAAATAAAATAAAATTCTGGGCTTCCCTGATGGTCCAGTGGTTAAAGAGTCCACCTTGCAGTGCAAGGGGCACCGGTTCAACCCCTGGCCTGGGAAGATCCCACATGCTGCAGAATGGTGGCTGGACCGGTATGTCCAATTACGAGCCAGCATTCTGGAACGCATGCACCCAGAGCCGGAGCTCTGCACCAAGACAGGCCACTGCAATAGGAGGCCCACATATACTAAAGAATAAAGATGGATGAAAAATAAATATAAATTTAAAAACAGTCCTGATGGGGAAGAATGAAAAAAAAGAAAAGAAAAAGAAATGGGGAATAAAAAAAAAAAAATCTAACTCTTCCCCACAATTTGAACTGTCCATTTATTACATATGGGCAGTTCCCATGCGATTATTTCAAAACTCTACAACTATTTTGTCCCCTATCAGCCATTTTTCCAACACTCTCAGCAGACAACATTTCACAAATAATTAAGTCTGTTAAGAATTCCGACTTTTGATGCAACTCCATTTCTTCATAGGAACATAGACTGTTGCATACCACTGAACAGGGCTCAGCAAACATTTCTGTAAAGGGAATATAGTAAATATTTGAGACTTTGAAGGCCAAGAGACAAAAATCAAGAATATAATGTGATCAAGGATGTAACTTTAAAATTTTTATATAAAAAGTTAACTAATTTGAAGAATGATTTTTTTTTTTTTTTTTTAGAAATAACATTTTCCTTAATTGAGGGCTCAGATAAGTTGCAAATACTCACCCATTAAAATCATTCTTACCTTCTGGGACCATCCAAAAACAGGCCAGATTTCGTCCTGACCTTTGACATCTTCCCTCTGTACTTTGAAGAAGAACTGCCTGAGAGCATCCCACCTACCCATCAAGGCCACTTCAGGAGCCCCATTCTTCCCTGATGCTTACGTTACATTAGCTGCCTCTCTACTTAACAGTTCTATTTCAATTCCAAATGAGCTTCCAGGACCATTCCTTTCAGTGATAAATTTGTATATTTACATAATAAAAGACAGCCTTTTTAAGGCCAAATTAAATATAAAAGTAATAATAATAAGTATGTAGCACTTCCTGTTTGACTATAGTATATTTACAACTAAGGGAAGTTAGTTGTAACTAACTTCCTCTAGTACATGAGTGCCAAATCATTCCTGTCATGGCCGACTCTTCATGAACCCACAGACTGTAGCCCACCCACCAGGGTTTTCTGTCCATGGGGATTCTTGAGGCAAGAATATGCCAGTGGGTTGCCATTTCCTTCTCCGGAGTATCTTCCCAGCCCTCTGTCTCCTGCATTGGCAGGCATGTTCTTTACCTCTAGCCCCACCTCTAGTTAATCCACACATTTTTATGACAAGTATAATAGAAAATAACAAAAACAGTTAAAACTCACTGGTAATTAGTTTTAATTAGGTTTATACCCTGATGAAATCAAAACAGAAAGAAGCACCTGTACCCCAATGTTCATTGCAGCACTCTATACAATAGCCAGAACATGGAAGCTACCTAGATATCCATCTACAAATGAATAGTTGCAAAAGCTCTGGTACATATATACAATGGAATACTACTCAGCTGTAAAAAGAAATGCAGAAGAATCAGTCCTAATGAGGTGGCTGGATCTAGAAGCTATCATAAAAAGTGAAGTAAGTCAAAAAGAGAAGGACAAGTACAATATACTAACACATATATATGGAATCTAGCAGGATGGTAATTATAACACACACAGTGAAGTGATAGAAAAACAGACATGAACAGTAGACATATGGACATTGTGGGGAAGGAACAGGGGGGGAGGGGCGTAAAGGAAGTAGCATGAAAAAAACTAATTCTTGAGGGCCAGTATGCAAATACTCACCCATTAAAATCATTCTTACCTTCTGGGACCATCCAAAAACAGGCCAGATTTCGTCCTGACCTTTGACATCTTCCCTCTGTACTTTGAAGAAGAACTGCCTGAGAGCATCCCACCTACCCATCAAGGCCACTTCAGGAGCCCCATTCTTCCCTGATGCTTACGTTACATTAGCTGCCTCTCTACTTAACAGTTCTATTTCAATTCCAAATGAGCTTCCAGGACCATTCCTTTCAGTGATAAATTTGTATATTTACATAATAAAAGACAGCCTTTTTAAGGCCAAATTAAATATAAAAGTAATAATAATAAGTATGTAGCACTTCCTGTTTGACTATAGTATATTTACAACTAAGGGAAGTTAGTTGTAACTAACTTCCTCTAGTACATGAGTGCCAAATCATTCCTGTCATGGCCGACTCTTCATGAACCCACAGACTGTAGCCCACCCACCAGGGTTTTCTGTCCATGGGGATTCTTGAGGCAAGAATATGCCAGTGGGTTGCCATTTCCTTCTCCGGAGTATCTTCCCAGCCCTCTGTCTCCTGCATTGGCAGGCATGTTCTTTACCTCTAGCCCCACCTCTAGTTAATCCACACATTTTTATGACAAGTATAATAGAAAATAACAAAAACAGTTAAAACTCACTGGTAATTAGTTTTAATTAGGTTTATACCCTGATGAAATCAAAACAGAAAGAAGCACCTGTACCCCAATGTTCATTGCAGCACTCTATACAATAGCCAGAACATGGAAGCTACCTAGATATCCATCTACAAATGAATAGTTGCAAAAGCTCTGGTACATATATACAATGGAATACTACTCAGCTGTAAAAAGAAATGCAGAAGAATCAGTCCTAATGAGGTGGCTGGATCTAGAAGCTATCATAAAAAGTGAAGTAAGTCAAAAAGAGAAGGACAAGTACAATATACTAACACATATATATGGAATCTAGCAGGATGGTAATTATAACACACACAGTGAAGTGATAGAAAAACAGACATGGACAGTAGACATATGGACATTGTGGGGAAGGAACAGTGGGTGGGAGGCGTAAAGGAAGTAGCATGAAAACCTACAGTATCATATGTAAAAGAAGCTATTAAAAAAATAGCTATTGTCATTGTGCTGTGAGAAAAGGGGATCCTGCAGGGGTGCTGTGCAATAGCCTGGAGGGGTGGGATGGGGAAGATATATGTATGACTAATCTGGGATCATACATATCCATAAACAACAAAACTCTGTAGAAGTAAAAAGCAAAATAAAAATTTAAAAAAAAACAAAAAACAAAAAAACCTCACTGGTAATTAGTTTTAGAATACAGACAGAATTTTTTGGACATCAGCCTCGCTTTCCTACTTCCAATTCCTTTTCCTTATTATTAACTTATGGCAATCTTTCCTAAGGACACATTGTCTGTAGGATGGTGATTCATAACACAGAAAGCTAGAAAAAGCCAGGTAGTTAGAAAAAGCCAACCTATAACAAGTAAAGCCCCATATACACAAAAACACATATTACAGTGTAGTCTTTATTATTAACACTGTATTGACAATATGCAGAAGTGCTCCAAGAATATAATCCAGGAGACTTGTGCTTAAACCCTGATGTAAAAACTAACCCAGGATTCATTGTTCTCAATTGTGCAACAGTGGACTGCTAATTTCTGTATTTAATTTTACCTTTAAATTTTTTAGAGAAATAATCTTAAGTACGTTGAAGAGTCATATTCACAGCATGAAAATGTTTTTTGCTTCCTAGATCATTTGAAAGCAAACAGAGATGCTCCTTCATTCTCAGACGTTTTCTTGTATTTCCTACAAATAAGGATATTTTCATAAGTAGCCCTAGCACAACTGTCAAGACCTGGAAATCAATATTCATGTATCACTACTACCTCAGACCAATTCAAGTTTTACTAATCGTTCCAGAAATGTCCTTTGTATCAAAACAAATTTATCATTTTAACAATTTTTAAATATATACAGCTTCATGGCATGAGTGCATTCACATTATCATGCAGCCATTGCTACCATCGATACTTAGAACATTTTCATCATTCCAGGATGAAACTCCAGACCCGTGATGCAATAACTCCCATTTTTTCCATCTTATACCATTAAAACCACCATTTTGCTTTCTATCTCTCTGAATTTGACTATTCTAAGTACTTCATGTAAGTTGAATCATACAGTATTTGTCTTTATCTGTCTGACTTTGTTTCTGTCTAGCATGTCTTCAGGATCCATCTATGTTGTTGCATGTGTCAGAGCTTCCTTTCTTCTTAAGGCTAAATAATACTCCTTGATATGTATATACCGTATTTGGTTTAAACATTTATTCATCAGTGGAGTTCTTTCCACCTTTTAGGTATTGTGAACAATGGTGCTATGAAAATTGGTGCACAGATAGCTGTTAAGAGTTCCTGCTTTCGGACCAGCCTCCCTAACTTCAGACTATATTACAAAGCAACAGTCATCAAGACAGTATGGTACTGGCATGAAAACAGAAATATAGACCAATGCAATAAGAGAGAACGCAGAGATAAACCCACACACCTATGGGTACCTTATTTTTGACAAAGGAGGCGAAACTATAAAATGGGACAAAAACAGCCTCTTCAACAAATGTTCATGTGCACAATTATATTAGTACACACATGAATATATATATATATATAAAGGGCAGCAGAATATGCCACTGCAAAATGTGCTACTATCATCTAAGCATTATTTTGAACAAAAGGTTTTTTAAAAATAGCAGATACAGGAAGGATGTTCTGACTTCCCCTTTTCTACCTGAAAACAGGAGATGAAACCCCGTGTGAAGGATGTCTTATCACTAGAGATGGGGAGTTGAGGCAGAGAGAATTTAATACAAATAGATCTTGTAAAAATTACTCTTATCTGGGATTCCATGGCTATCCAGTGGTTAAGGCTCTGCTCTTCCAATGCAGGTACCATGGGTCATCCCTGGTCAGGGAATTAGATCTCACATGCTGTGTGGTGTGGCCAGAAAAAAGCCCCCCAAAACTCTTATCTTCCTTTAGACTCCCCCATATATTTTTGTCACTTTTCCATAATTGCCTCTCTTCATTCTACCTAATATATAAGCCCTTGCGTTTTTTTATTGCTATGGGTCTTCATTTCATGAGGGCTCCCATGTCATGTAAAACTTACATTAGATAAATCTATATGCTTTTCTCCTCTTACGCAAAAGGCCCCAGAGACTTAAGAAGGTAGAAAGTAAAGGTAAAAGTTTTTGGCTATTCTAAGTACTTCATGTAAGTTGAATCATACAGTATTTGTCTTTATCTGTCTGACTTTGTTTCTGTCTAGCATGTCTTCAGGATCCATCTATGTTGTTGCATGTGTCAGAGCTTCCTTTCTTCTTAAGGCTAAATAATACTCCTTGATATGTATATACCGTATTTGGTTTAAACATTTATTCATCAGTGGAGTTCTTTCCACCTTTTAGGTATTGTGAACAATGGTGCTATGAAAATTGGTGCACAGATAGCTGTTAAGAGTTCCTGCTTTCGGACCAGCCTCCCTAACTTCAGACTATATTACAAAGCAACAGTCATCAAGACAGTATGGTACTGGCATGAAAACAGAAATATAGACCAATGCAATAAGAGAGAACGCAGAGATAAACCCACACACCTATGGGTACCTTATTTTTGACAAAGGAGGCGAAACTATAAAATGGGACAAAAACAGCCTCTTCAACAAATGTTCATGTGCACAATTATATTAGTACACACATGAATATATATATATATATAAAGGGCAGCAGAATATGCCACTGCAAAATGTGCTACTATCATCTAAGCATTATTTTGAACAAAAGGTTTTTTAAAAATAGCAGATACAGGAAGGATGTTCTGACTTCCCCTTTTCTACCTGAAAACAGGAGATGAAACCCCGTGTGAAGGATGTCTTATCACTAGAGATGGGGAGTTGAGGCAGAGAGAATTTAATACAAATAGATCTTGTAAAAATTACTCTTATCTGGGATTCCATGGCTATCCAGTGGTTAAGGCTCTGCTCTTCCAATGCAGGTACCATGGGTCATCCCTGGTCAGGGAATTAGATCTCACATGCTGTGTGGTGTGGCCAGAAAAAAGCCCCCCAAAACTCTTATCTTCCTTTAGACTCCCCCATATATTTTTGTCACTTTTCCATAATTGCCTCTCTTCATTCTACCTAATATATAAGCCCTTGCGTTTTTTTATTGCTATGGGTCTTCATTTCATGAGGGCTCCCATGTCATGTAAAACTTACATTAGATAAATCTATATGCTTTTCTCCTCTTAATCTGTTTTACATCAATTTAATTATCAGGCCCAGCTAGAGACCTTAAGAAGGTAGAAAGTAAAGGTAAAAGTTTTGCTTTCCTTATAGATACATACATATACCTTTAAGTCTGTATTTATTTTTGTAACTGTGTTTAATATTCTCTATTCATCAGCACCACACATAGACACCACATAGATGCCACATTTCCAACCCAGCATGGCAGAGTTTAGTCTAATTTTCCCCTTCCATGTTTGTAACTGAGGAGGATGCCCTGACCCTACCAAGGCTCTGACACATTATGAAGTGCCCCTTTGCTGCATTGAGGCCCTCCTTAGCCCTCTTGAGCTGCCCCATGCTGGCTATCTCCTGCTGCGCAAGGCAGTTCTCCCATTAGATGTCTTCCTTGCCCTGCTCAGAGTTCAGTACCCTATACTGGCCATTCCTTGCTCACACATGCCTTCCTCATCCATCTCGGGCTCTGATACCAGGGCCGGGCCATCCCTCTGTGCCAGCCACCCTCCTCACCCTGTGTGGGCTCTGATGTCCTCGCTAGGTGCCCCCACTCTGCTCTGGCTTTGACTGTCTGTGGCTGGTAATCCCTGGCAGGGTATTACTGACCCTTGTCCTGCTGTGTGTTTTCCAAACTCCTGATTTCCCTCCTCTACTACCCCCTTACCTCCCCACCACCAGACCCACCATGTAGAAGCCTCTCTCCTCATCCTGCAGAGGCAGACCCCTCTCCCCAGGGGGAAACCCTACTCAGTCTTTGACTCTGCTCTGGAGCACAGATGTTCTCCATCTCAGGTACAGACCTGCATTGTTGATCCCACTTAAAGGCTTCTGGGCAGAATTGCTGGGGAAAGGAAAGGGAAAGGGTAAGAAGAGCCCAGTGACGGTTTTTAATATTTATCAGTTGTAACAGACAATGCTGATTGCCTTCTCAATAACCATTCTTTCCATCATCTTTTGTTCCTTGCAGCCAAAAGTTGCTAACCTTGCTTTTTTATTGCTATGGGTCTTCATTTCATGAGGGCTCCCATGTCATGTAAAACTTACATTAGATAAATCTATATGCTTTTCTCCTCTTAATCTGTTTTACATCAATTTAATTATCAGGCCCAGCTAGAGACCTTAAGAAGGTAGAAAGTAAAGGTAAAAGTTTTGCTTTCCTTATAGATACATACATATACCTTTAAGTCTGTATTTATTTTTGTAACTGTGTTTAATATTCTCTATTCATCAGCACCACACATAGACACCACATAGATGCCACATTTCCAACCCAGCATGGCAGAGTTTAGTCTAATTTTCCCCTTCCATGTTTGTAACTGAGGAGGATGCCCTGACCCTACCAAGGCTCTGACACATTATGAAGTGCCCCTTTGCTGCATTGAGGCCCTCCTTAGCCCTCTTGAGCTGCCCCATGCTGGCTATCTCCTGCTGCGCAAGGCAGTTCTCCCATTAGATGTCTTCCTTGCCCTGCTCAGAGTTCAGTACCCTATACTGGCCATTCCTTGCTCACACATGCCTTCCTCATCCATCTCGGGCTCTGATACCAGGGCCGGGCCATCCCTCTGTGCCAGCCACCCTCCTCACCCTGTGTGGGCTCTGATGTCCTCGCTAGGTGCCCCCACTCTGCTCTGGCTTTGACTGTCTGTGGCTGGTAATCCCTGGCAGGGTATTACTGACCCTTGTCCTGCTGTGTGTTTTCCAAACTCCTGATTTCCCTCCTCTACTACCCCCGTACCTCCCCACCACCAGACCCACCATGTAGAAGCCTCTCTCCTCATCCTGCAGAGGCAGACCCCTCTCCCCAGGGGGAAACCCTGCTCAGTCTTTGACTCTGCTCTGGAGCACAGATGTTCTCCATCTCAGGTACAGACCTGCATTGTTGATCCCACTTAAAGGCTTCTGGGCAGAATTGCTGGGGAAAGGAAAGGGAAAGGGTAAGAAGAGCCCAGTGACGGTTTTTAATATTTATCAGTTGTAACAGACAATGCTGATTGCCTTCTCAATAACCATTCTTTCCATCATCTTTTGTTCCTTGCAGCCAAAAGAACTGTAATTGCCCAGCTAACCTTACTGATGCCCCTCTCTCAGCATTCAACTTTGCTTCTTCCTCAGAGGATGCACAGGCTTTTCCTACTCTTCTGTCCACATCCCCTAAGGCACAGAATTACCTGGTCACTACAGTTCTCTATCTACTTTCCCACAATTCTCAGGCAGTTATAGTCTTCTCTTATCCGACACTAATTTACCCATCTGTGTGCTATATCCTATTTTCTCAAAAAATAGATTCTTTGGGAGTCTGTTTTGTTGTTTCCTTTCTTCCCTTCATTTTTAAATTCTGAATTATTATTAGTTCTTTCTCTTAAGCAGAAACATCATGGTTAAGTCTCTGCCTTCTCTTTTTTGTTGTTTTAAGTCTCTCCTGTCTTATACACAAAGACAAATCTTCCTCTATCAGTCAGTCCAGTCGCTCACTTGTGTCCAACTCTGCAACCCCATCGACTGCAGCACACCAGGCTTCTCTGTCCTTCACCATCTCCTGGAGTTTGCTCAGACTCATGTCTGTGGAACTGATGGTGGCCTCCAACCATCTTGTCCTCTGTTGTCCCCTTCTCCTTCTGCCTTCTGTCTTTCCCAGCATCAGGATTTTTCCAGTGAGTCAGCTCTTTGCAGCAGGTGGCCAAAGTATTGGAACTTCAGCTTCAGCATCAGTCCTTCCAATGAATATCCAGGGTTGATTTCCTTTAGAATTGACTGGTTTGATTTTGCATCCCAAGGGACTCTCAAGAGCCTTCTCTAACACCACAGTTCAAAGGTATCAGTTCTTTGGCACTCAGCCTTCTTTATGGTCCAACTCTCAAATCCATACACGACTATTGGGAAAACCATAGCTTTGACTGGATGGGTTTTATTGGTAAACTGATGCCTCTGCCTTTGAATATGCTAAGTTTATCATAGCTTTTCTTCCAAAGAGAAAGTGCCTTTTAATTTCATGACTGCAGTTACTATCCACAGTGATTCTGGAGCCCAAGAAAATAAAGTCTGTCACCATTTCCATTGTTTGCTCATCTTTTGTTCCTTGCAGCCAAAAGAACTGTAATTGCCAGCTAACCTTACTGATGCCTCTCTCTCAGCATTCAACTTTGCTTCTTCCTCAGAGGATGCACAGGCTTTTCCTACTCTTCTGTCCACATCCCCTAAGGCACAGAATTACCTGGTCACTACAGTTCTCTATCTACTTTCCCACAATTCTCAGGCAGTTATAGTCTTCTCTTATCCGACACTAATTTACCCATCTGTGTGCTATATCCTATTTTCTCAAAAAATAGATTCTTTGGGAGTCTGTTTTGTTGTTTCCTTTCTTCCCTTCATTTTTAAATTCTGAATTATTATTAGTTCTTTCTCTTAAGCAGAAACATCATGGTTAAGTCTCTGCCTTCTCTTTTTTGTTGTTTTAAGTCTCTCCTGTCTTATACACAAAGACAAATCTTCCTCTATCAGTCAGTCCAGTCGCTCACTTGTGTCCAACTCTGCAACCCCATCGACTGCAGCACACCAGGCTTCTCTGTCCTTCACCATCTCCTGGAGTTTGCTCAGACTCATGTCTGTGGAACTGATGGTGGCCTCCAACCATCTTGTCCTCTGTTGTCCCCTTCTCCTTCTGCCTTCTGTCTTTCCCAGCATCAGGATTTTTTCCAGTGAGTCAGCTCTTTGCAGCAGGTGGCCAAAGTATTGGAACTTCAGCTTCAGCATCAGTCCTTCCAATGAATATCCAGGGTTGATTTCCTTTAGAATTGACTGGTTTGATTTTGCATCCCAAGGGACTCTCAAGAGCCTTCTCTAACACCACAGTTCAAAGGTATCAGTTCTTTGGCACTCAGCCTTCTTTATGGTCCAACTCTCAAATCCATACACGACTATTGGGAAAACCATAGCTTTGACTGGATGGGTTTTATTGGTAAACTGATGCCTCTGCCTTTGAATATGCTAAGTTTATCATAGCTTTTCTTCCAAAGAGAAAGTGCCTTTTAATTTCATGACTGCAGTTACTATCCACAGTGATTCTGGAGCCCAAGAAAATAAAGTCTGTCACCATTTCCATTGTTTGCTCATCTATTTGCCATGAAGTGATGGGCCCAGATGCCATGATCTTTTGCTTTTTAAGTTTTTATTTTTTTTAAAATTTTCTTATGTATTTAAAAAAAATTTGGCCTCTTTTATTAGTTTGTTATTTATTTATTTTCGTCTATCTTTATTCTTCGGCCTGTGCAGGCCTCCCGTTGCAGTGACCTCTCCTGTTGCAGAGCACCAGCTCTGGGCGCATGTGCTCCAGAGTACTAGGTCCTAATTGCACACACGGGTCCAGCTGCTCCATGGCATGTGGGAGCTTCCCAGGCCAGGATGGAACCAGCGCCTCCTACACTGTAAGGCAGACTTTTTACCCACTGGACCACCAGGTAAGCCCTAATTTACTTATTTATTTTTTATCCATCTTTATTCTTTAGCGTGTGTGTGCCTCCCATTGCAGTGGCCTCTCTTGTGGCAGAGCACTGGCTTTGTGGGCATGCACTCCAGAGCACTGGCTCCTAATTGGACACACACTGGCTCAACCACTCCACGGCACGTGGGATCTTCCCCGGCCAGGAATCGAACAGGTTCCCCTTGCACTGCAAGGCAGACTCTTTATCCACTGGACCACCAGGGAAGCCCTGATCTTTGCTTTTTGAATGTTGAGTTTTAGGCTAGCTTTTTCTCTCTCCTCTTTTACCTTCATTAAGAGGCTCTTTTCTTTTCTAAGTTTTTTTTTTTTTTTTTTATTTTTAAAAAATGTATTTATTTGGTTGTACTGGGTCTTAGTTATGGTATGTGGGATCTAGTTCCCTGACCAGGGATTGAACCCAGGTCCCCAGCATTGGAAGTACAGAGTCTTAGCCACTGGACCACCAGGGAAATCCCTAAGTTTTTTTTTAAAATTAATTAATTAATTAATTTTTAGCTCATCTGGGCTTTCACTGCTGCCACAGGCTCTTCTCTAGTTTCAGAAAGTGGGGGCTACTGTCCAATTGAGGTGAGCAGGCTTCCAGTTGCAGTGACTTCTCTTATTGTGGAGCTTGGACTCTAGGGCACAGGGGCTTCAGCAGTTGCGGCACATGGGCTCAATCGTTGCGACTCTGAGGCTCAAGAGCACAGGCTCAATAGTTGTGGTACACGGGCTTAGCTGCTCCATGGCATGTGGGAGCTTCCCAGGCCAGGATGGAACCAGCGCCTCCTACACTGTAAGGCAGACTTTTTACCCACTGGACCACCAGGTAAGCCCTAATTTACTTATTTATTTTTTATCCATCTTTATTCTTTAGCGTGTGTGTGCCTCCCATTGCAGTGGCCTCTCTTGTGGCAGAGCACTGGCTTTGTGGGCATGCACTCCAGAGCACTGGCTCCTAATTGGACACACACTGGCTCAACCACTCCACGGCACGTGGGATCTTCCCCGGCCAGGAATCGAACAGGTTCCCCTTGCACTGCAAGGCAGACTCTTTATCCACTGGACCACCAGGGAAGCCCTGATCTTTGCTTTTTGAATGTTGAGTTTTAGGCTAGCTTTTTCTCTCTCCTCTTTTACCTTCATTAAGAGGCTCTTTTCTTTTCTAAGTTTTTTTTTTTTTTTTTATTTTTAAAAAATGTATTTATTTGGTTGTACTGGGTCTTAGTTATGGTATGTGGGATCTAGTTCCCTGACCAGGGATTGAACCCAGGTCCCCAGCATTGGAAGTACAGAGTCTTAGCCACTGGACCACCAGGGAAATCCCTAAGTTTTTTTTTAAAATTAATTAATTAATTAATTTTTAGCTCATCTGGGCTTTCACTGCTGCCACAGGCTCTTCTCTAGTTTCAGAAAGTGGGGGCTACTGTCCAATTGAGGTGAGCAGGCTTCCAGTTGCAGTGACTTCTCTTATTGTGGAGCTTGGACTCTAGGGCACAGGGGCTTCAGCAGTTGCGGCACATGGGCTCAATCGTTGCGACTCTGAGGCTCTAGAGCACAGGCTCAATAGTTGTGGCTCACGGGCTTAGTTGCTCCACAGCATGTGGGATATTCCCAGATCAGGGATCAAACCCATGTCTCCTGCATTGGCAGGCGAACTCTCCACCACTAAGCTACCAGGGAGGCCCATCAAGAGGCTCTTTAGTTCTTCTTTGCTTTCTGCCATAAGGCTGGTATCATATGCATACCTGAGGTTATTGATATTTCTCTCAGCAATCTTGATTCCAGCTTCTGCTTCATCCTGACTAGCATTTTGCATGATTTACTCTGCATATAAATTAAATAAGCAGGGTGACAGTATATAGCCTTGATGTACTCCTTTCCTAATTTGGAACCATTCCATTGTTCCGAGTCTGGTTCTAATTGTTGCTTCTAGCCCTGCATACAGGTTTCACAGGAGATAGGTAAGGTGGTCTGGTATTCCCATCTCTTTTAGAATTTTCAGCAGTTTGTCATGATCCACACAAAGGATTTAGTGTAGTCAATGAAGCAGAAGTAAATGTTTTTCTGGAATTCCCTTGCTCTTTCTCTGATCCAACAGATGTTAGCAATTTGACCTCTGGTTCCTCTGCCTTTTCTAAATCCAGTTTGTACATTTGGAAGCTCTCATTTCATGTACTGTTGATGCCTAGCTTGGAGACTTTTAAGTATTACTTTGCTAGTGTGTGAACTGAGTGCAATGGTGCATAGTTTGAACATTCTTTACTATTTCTCTTCTTTGAGATTGAAATGAAAACTGATTGTTTCCAGTCCTGAGGCCATTGCTGAGTTTTCCAAATTTGCTGGCATATTGAGTGCAACACTTTAACAGCATCATCTTTTAATATTTGAAGTAGCTCAAATCATGATGAATTCCATCATCTCCACTAGTTTTGTTCATAATAATGCTTCCTAGGACCCACTTGACTCCATAATCTATGATGTCTGACTCTCGGTGAGTGATCACACCATTGTGGTTATCCAGCTCATTATCTTTTTTTCTATAGTTGTTCTTTGTATTCTCTCCACCTCTTCTTAATATTTTTCTTTTTTCTACTGTTTCTGTCCTTTATTGTATCTATCTTTGCATGAAATGTCTTTGGTATCTCTGTTTTCTTTTTCCTTCACATGGGCTCAATCGCGACTCTGAGCCACAGGCTCAATAGTTGTGGCTCACGGGCTTAGTTGCCCACAGCATGTGGGATATTCCCAGATCAGGGATCAAACCCATGTCTCCTGCATTGGCAGGCGAACTCTCCACCACTAAGCTACCAGGGAGGCCCATCAAGAGGCTCTTTAGTTCTTCTTTGCTTTCTGCCATAAGGCTGGTATCATATGCATACCTGAGGTTATTGATATTTCTCTCAGCAATCTTGATTCCAGCTTCTGCTTCATCCTGACTAGCATTTTGCATGATTTACTCTGCATATAAATTAAATAAGCAGGGTGACAGTATATAGCCTTGATGTACTCCTTTCCTAATTTGGAACCATTCCATTGTTCCGAGTCTGGTTCTAATTGTTGCTTCTAGCCCTGCATACAGGTTTCACAGGAGATAGGTAAGGTGGTCTGGTATTCCCATCTCTTTTAGAATTTTCAGCAGTTTGTCATGATCCACACAAAGGATTTAGTGTAGTCAATGAAGCAGAAGTAAATGTTTTTCTGGAATTCCCTTGCTCTTTCTCTGATCCAACAGATGTTAGCAATTTGACCTCTGGTTCCTCTGCCTTTTCTAAATCCAGTTTGTACATTTGGAAGCTCTCATTTCATGTACTGTTGATGCCTAGCTTGGAGACTTTTAAGTATTACTTTGCTAGTGTGTGAACTGAGTGCAATGGTGCATAGTTTGAACATTCTTTACTATTTCTCTTCTTTGAGATTGAAATGAAAACTGATTGTTTCCAGTCCTGAGGCCATTGCTGAGTTTTCCAAATTTGCTGGCATATTGAGTGCAACACTTTAACAGCATCATCTTTTAATATTTGAAGTAGCTCAAATCATGATGAATTCCATCATCTCCACTAGTTTTGTTCATAATAATGCTTCCTAGGACCCACTTGACTCCATAATCTATGATGTCTGACTCTCGGTGAGTGATCACACCATTGTGGTTATCCAGCTCATTATCTTTTTTTCTATAGTTGTTCTTTGTATTCTCTCCACCTGTTCTTAATATCTTCTGCTCCTTTTAGTTTCATACTGTTTCTGTCCTTTATTGTATCTATCTTTGCATGAAATGTTCTTTTGGTATCTCTGATTTTCTTGTACAGATCTCTAGTCTTTCCCATTCTGTTGTTTTCCACTATTTCTTTGTATTGTTCACTTAAGAAGGCTCTCTTACCTCTCCTTGCTATTCTCTGGAACTCTGCATTCAGATGGGTGTATCTTTCCTTTTCTTCTTTGCTTTTAGCATCTCTTCTTTTCTCAGCTATTTGTAAGGCCTCCTCAGAAAACCATTTTGCCTTTTTTGCATTTCTTTTTCTTGGGGATGGTTTTGATCACCACCTCCTGTACAATGTTATGAACCTCTATCCATAGTTTTTCAGGTACTCTATCAGATCTAATCCCTTAAATCTATTTGTCGCTTCCACTGTATAATCATGAGGGATTTGATTTAGGTCGTATCTGAATGGCCTAGTAGTTTTCCCTACTTTCTTCAATTTAAGTCTGAATTTTGCAATAAAGAGTTTATGGTCTGAGCTACAGTCAGCTCCAGGTCTTGTTTTCACTGACTGTCTAAAAGCTTCTCCATCTTCAACTATGAAGAATATAATCAATCTGATTTTGGTATTGACGATCTGGTGATGTCCGTGTGTAGAGTTGTCTCTTGGGTTGTTGGAAAAGGGTGTTTGCTATGACCAGTGCATTCTCTTGGCAAAATTCTGTTAGCCTTTGGTCTGCTTCATTCTGTACTCCAAGGCCAAACTTGCCTGGTACTCCAGAGTTGATCTCTTGGAGTTGTTGGAAAAGGGTGTTTTGGATTTCTTAAATATTTGACATTCTTTATGAGATTGAAATGAAAACTGATTGTTTCCAGTCCTGAGGCCATTGCTGAGTTTTCCAAATTTGCTGGCATATTGAGTGCAACACTTTAACAGCATCATCTTTTAATATTTGAAGTAGCTCAAATCATGATGAATTCCATCATCTCCACTAGTTTTGTTCATAATAATGCTTCCTAGGACCCACTTGACTCCATAATCTATGATGTCTGACTCTCGGTGAGTGATCACACCATTGTGGTTATCCAGCTCATTATCTTTTTTTCTATAGTTGTTCTTTGTATTCTCTCCACCTGTTCTTAATATCTTCTGCTCCTTTTAGTTTCATACTGTTTCTGTCCTTTATTGTATCTATCTTTGCATGAAATGTTCTTTTGGTATCTCTGATTTTCTTGTACAGATCTCTAGTCTTTCCCATTCTGTTGTTTTCCACTATTTCTTTGTATTGTTCACTTAAGAAGGCTCTCTTACCTCTCCTTGCTATTCTCTGGAACTCTGCATTCAGATGGGTGTATCTTTCCTTTTCTTCTTTGCTTTTAGCATCTCTTCTTTTCTCAGCTATTTGTAAGGCCTCCTCAGAAAACCATTTTGCCTTTTTTGCATTTCTTTTTCTTGGGGATGGTTTTGATCACCACCTCCTGTACAATGTTATGAACCTCTATCCATAGTTTTTCAGGTACTCTATCAGATCTAATCCCTTAAATCTATTTGTCGCTTCCACTGTATAATCATGAGGGATTTGATTTAGGTCGTATCTGAATGGCCTAGTAGTTTTCCCTACTTTCTTCAATTTAAGTCTGAATTTTGCAATAAAGAGTTTATGGTCTGAGCTACAGTCAGCTCCAGGTCTTGTTTTCACTGACTGTCTAAAAGCTTCTCCATCTTCAACTATGAAGAATATAATCAATCTGATTTTGGTATTGACGATCTGGTGATGTCCGTGTGTAGAGTTGTCTCTTGGGTTGTTGGAAAAGGGTGTTTGCTATGACCAGTGCATTCTCTTGGCAAAATTCTGTTAGCCTTTGGTCTGCTTCATTCTGTACTCCAAGGCCAAACTTGCCTGTTACTCCAGGTATCCTAATATGTACAATTCTTTGGATCTAATATAATTCTACTTCTAAGAATAGCTTATTAATTCATCAAATATTTATGAGCACCTCTGTGTCAGGTCACTATGAATAATATAAGCAGAAACAGATATTATCCCTGCTTTTATTGAGCTTAATGAGAGAGACTAATATCAGTCAGATAATTACACATATGAGTTCATTATTACAAATTGAGATCTTAATGATAAATGACATCTTAAGTACTTACATTTATTGATACCCATTCTAAATTCTTTCCATGCATTAATCATAAGGCAATATATCATATGTACTATGCTACATACATACATGCTACACCTGCTTAATCATGTCTGACTTGTTATGACCCTTTGGTCTATAGCCCGCCAGGCTCCTCTATGGGATTTCCCAGGCAAGAATACTAGAGTGAGTGGTCACTTCCTTCCCAGGAGATCTTCCTGACACAGGGATCAATCCATGTCTCCTGTCTCTCCTGCATTGCAGGAGGCTGCTTTACCTGCTGAGCCATCAGGGAGGCCCAATATATACTATGATTATATATATATATATAAATTTCAGTTACCACTATTATACACATTTGCAGACAATGAAACTGAGTCAGAGAGAGGTTAAATAACTTGTTCAACATTGCAACAGCCAATAAGTGATAGAACTGGAATTCAAACCCAGATAACCTGACCCCTACGTTTAACCATTATGCTATACTGGCTCTCAAAAGTAGCTATGAAGGAAAGAAAGAGAAATCTATGAGACTATCTAACAAAGAAAAGTGATGTAGACAGGAGCTCTGTGAGACAGTAATGCTTGAACTCACACCCCAAGGTTGGTTAGGCATTAACTCTACAAAGTGGATGGTGGAAGTAGGAGAAAAAAATCATTTTCTCAAGAGGGCACAACATGCATAGGTCCTGAGGCAAAAGGCTGGCACAGCACAGTGGAGAAATTTGAAGGTCAGTGTAGCTAGAATATAGATAACAAGGGAGAAGTGGGATATTATATGGCTAGGGAAGTAGTCCAGGCCGTATTATACATACGAAACAGAGCCTTACTGACCTTAAGGATTTTCTTTTTCATCCTAAGAGCAAGAGATAGTCATGAAGATAAGGACTGGGGAAGAAAGCATCAGTTTCCTTTGAAAAGACTACTCTAACTGCAGTTTAAATATTTATTTGATTTTTACTTATTTATTTACTTGGCCACACTGAGTCTTGGTTGCAGCATGTGAACTCTTAGTTGTAGCATGTGCAATCTAGTTCCCCCAGCAGGGATTGAACCTGGGCCCCTTTTGGACGAATCTCAGCCACTGGACCACCAGGGATTATCTGCAGCATTCTAAATTCTTTCCATGCATTAATCATAAGGCAATATATCATATGTACTATGCTACATACATACATGCTACACCTGCTTAATCATGTCTGACTTGTTATGACCCTTTGGTCTATAGCCCGCCAGGCTCCTCTATGGGATTTCCCAGGCAAGAATACTAGAGTGAGTGGTCACTTCCTTCCCAGGAGATCTTCCTGACACAGGGATCAATCCATGTCTCCTGTCTCTCCTGCATTGCAGGAGGCTGCTTTACCTGCTGAGCCATCAGGGAGGCCCAATATATACTATGATTATATATATATATATAAATTTCAGTTACCACTATTATACACATTTGCAGACAATGAAACTGAGTCAGAGAGAGGTTAAATAACTTGTTCAACATTGCAACAGCCAATAAGTGATAGAACTGGAATTCAAACCCAGATAACCTGACCCCTACGTTTAACCATTATGCTATACTGGCTCTCAAAAGTAGCTATGAAGGAAAGAAAGAGAAATCTATGAGACTATCTAACAAAGAAAAGTGATGTAGACAGGAGCTCTGTGAGACAGTAATGCTTGAACTCACACCCCAAGGTTGGTTAGGCATTAACTCTACAAAGTGGATGGTGGAAGTAGGAGAAAAAAATCATTTTCTCAAGAGGGCACAACATGCATAGGTCCTGAGGCAAAAGGCTGGCACAGCACAGTGGAGAAATTTGAAGGTCAGTGTAGCTAGAATATAGATAACAAGGGAGAAGTGGGATATTATATGGCTAGGGAAGTAGTCCAGGCCGTATTATACATACGAAACAGAGCCTTACTGACCTTAAGGATTTTCTTTTTCATCCTAAGAGCAAGAGATAGTCATGAAGATAAGGACTGGGGAAGAAAGCATCAGTTTCCTTTGAAAAGACTACTCTAACTGCAGTTTAAATATTTATTTGATTTTTACTTATTTATTTACTTGGCCACACTGAGTCTTGGTTGCAGCATGTGAACTCTTAGTTGTAGCATGTGCAATCTAGTTCCCCCAGCAGGGATTGAACCTGGGCCCCTTCATTGGGAGCTTGGAATCTCAGCCACTGGACCACCAGGGAAGCCCAGGGCTGTGGTATCTTAAGGGTGGTAGTGTAAGGTTAGGGAAAGGGGCAGGGCACATTATTTGAAAGAATGACATAGGCCAAGGACACAGCATAAACCCATTAGAATCAAATGGGTCCAAGTTGGCAGGCCAGACCTTGATCTTCAGTCTGCAAGCTAAATGACACACCCAGAGGTTCCATGACAGTTCTGCCCCTTCCCTAAAAGAGCTGGAATAATCCTCCCACTCATTAGCATATGGAATTACCCAGCCCATAAAAGCTAAGAACACCATGTTTACAGGGCCACTGGATTCTCTCTGCAATGGCCTGCACTCTGTCTTTGGAATGTGCTTTTCTCTGAATCTGAATAAATTGATTTCTTACCTATCGCTTTGTCTCTCACTGAATTGTTTTCTGCGAAGAGACATGAAGAACCTGAGCTCCGTTAGGTCCTGGGTTTTGGCTGGGTTTGAGTTCCAGCCACGTGGGTTTGAGTCCCAAACTGAGTTTTGGGTTTAAGTCCCAATCTGAGGTAGAACACCTTCAGTAGGTTGATTTAGGGTTGTGGCAATGGCAATGGAGACTAGTGGAGAGATTTGAGGAAATATTTAGAAAGTCAAATTGACAGGACTGAATAATAGATTGGATATGAACGGTAAGAAGTTGTGGGTTTTAAGGATAACCCTCTCCTGTAACTAATATACAGAGGTTTGGGGAAAAGAGAATTGAGTTTTGGACATGCTGACTTTGCGGTGCCTTTGAGACATTCTCATGTAGGTATTAATTGACCTGGGCCAAAGTCATACACTTGGGAGTTATCACTGTGTGGATGGCATGGGAAACTATGGCATGAATGAATTTGTCTAGGGGAAGAAAAGTTGATTGAGAAGGGGGATCTAGAGCTGGTATTTCAAAAATCTAACATTGAATAAGTCTGAGAGCAGCAACGGGCTAATTTAGTGGGCCTGTATTACTCAAACCCTGCACATTCTAAAGAACTCTTAGTTGTAGCATGTGCAATCTAGTTCCCCCAGCAGGGATTGAACCTGGGCCCCTTCATTGGGAGCTTGGAATCTCAGCCACTGGACCACCAGGGAAGCCCAGGGCTGTGGTATCTTAAGGGTGGTAGTGTAAGGTTAGGGAAAGGGGCAGGGCACATTATTTGAAAGAATGACATAGGCCAAGGACACAGCATAAACCCATTAGAATCAAATGGGTCCAAGTTGGCAGGCCAGACCTTGATCTTCAGTCTGCAAGCTAAATGACACACCCAGAGGTTCCATGACAGTTCTGCCCCTTCCCTAAAAGAGCTGGAATAATCCTCCCACTCATTAGCATATGGAATTACCCAGCCCATAAAAGCTAAGAACACCATGTTTACAGGGCCACTGGATTCTCTCTGCAATGGCCTGCACTCTGTCTTTGGAATGTGCTTTTCTCTGAATCTGAATAAATTGATTTCTTACCTATCGCTTTGTCTCTCACTGAATTGTTTTCTGCGAAGAGACATGAAGAACCTGAGCTCCGTTAGGTCCTGGGTTTTGGCTGGGTTTGAGTTCCAGCCACGTGGGTTTGAGTCCCAAACTGAGTTTTGGGTTTAAGTCCCAATCTGAGGTAGAACACCTTCAGTAGGTTGATTTAGGGTTGTGGCAATGGCAATGGAGACTAGTGGAGAGATTTGAGGAAATATTTAGAAAGTCAAATTGACAGGACTGAATAATAGATTGGATATGAACGGTAAGAAGTTGTGGGTTTTAAGGATAACCCTCTCCTGTAACTAATATACAGAGGTTTGGGGAAAAGAGAATTGAGTTTTGGACATGCTGACTTTGCGGTGCCTTTGAGACATTCTCATGTAGGTATTAATTGACCTGGGCCAAAGTCATACACTTGGGAGTTATCACTGTGTGGATGGCATGGGAAACTATGGCATGAATGAATTTGTCTAGGGGAAGAAAAGTTGATTGAGAAGGGGGATCTAGAGCTGGTATTTCAAAAATCTAACATTGAATAAGTCTGAGAGCAGCAACGGGCTAATTTAGTGGGCCTGTATTACTCAAACCCTGCACATTCTAAAGAAAATATTGTTTTTAGAACTGGTCCTTGGGATCCTGGAAGATAACCTCTGAACCCTTGGAATACTCTGTCTAATAAGATGGTTTGTATGCTTGAGGCCTTGAGCCACACTGTATCATTCTGGCTGAATCAGTGTGATTTATGGTGAATTTTGGTATGCCTGAGACCTTGGGCCATGATTTATCAGTTTGACCTCTGTGGGTTGGAATTCAAGCAGCTGAGGTCAGTTATGTATGTGATTCCATGCTTATGGGATAGATTCTCCCCCACAGTACAAACACTGTATACCCAGGTTTGGGTGAACTTCCTTGTTTAGTAACACTTCACGAATGTGTTTTGACACATCATCATTGCTGGGAGAATTAGTGAGTACAGCTCCACTGGGAGGAGATCCCTGGAATTTGTGCCTGTTTTCCTGTGGACGTTTCTCCATGGACTTTTTTACTTTGCTGATTTTAATCTGTTCATTTCATTGTAATATACCATAATCATGAGTATACCAGCTCTTCTAAGTCCTGTTAGTTCTTCTGGTCTGTTTCTGGGGGCCCCAACACAGTCCGTAGAAGAAAAAGAGCAGTCCAAGAGATAGGAGAGTGTGGTGTCATGAAAGCCATGGAAGAAAGTGACTCTAAAAGAGAGAATGGTTGAAGATATTAAATCCCACTGAGAAGACAAATGAAGTTAGGAATAAAATACATCTACTGATTAAAAAACCATGGAGGTCTGTGTTGACCTTACCAAGAGCTGTTTTAGTAGAGCCATGCCAGAATGGATTGAGGAGTAAGTGGGATGTGAGGAAACAGCTTTAGAGAGAGAAATAAATCTGAAAAACAGATTTCATGTTTATTTGCCTTTATTTATAGTAGTAGAATACATCAAGCCCAATCTAGTTATTTAATAACCTGTTAAGAACCCTTTTATTTATATATTAATTTTTTTTACAATGGGTATACTTGTTGAATCAGCAATTCTATCTTTAGGAATAGTCAGAAAAAATAATTTATACACATGCAAAGTATTATTCATCACAATGCTTACCACAGTATTATTTATAATAGCAAAATTTGCAATCTTATTGTGTAACAATAGATAGCTAATATATTACAGTACACTCAAATTATGAAGTCTGTTTATTGTCTAAATTGGAATGTATCTTACTGGTTGCAAGAATTAGAGGTAATTCATTTTGTACATTGCTGTTCAAATGTAGTGTTTATTCCTGGGATTAACAATGTGCTTTGGAAGGCTTTAGAAATACAGAAAAGAAAAAAAAAGAAGAAATATAGAAAAGCAAAAGAACTAGCAGTTAGACCCAGAATTCTGTCACTTGTCTGCCTCTTCTTGGTATTCGTGGTTCTCATACTCAGGCGATACAGCACCTGGAAGTCAAAGTGCACTTTACCCAGCATCCTGCTGCAGCTGCTTAGTCGCTTCAGTTGTGTCTGACTCTGTGTGACCCAGCCCCATGCGCTGCAACCCACCAGGCTCCTCTGTCCATGGGATTCTCCAGGCAAGAATACCGGAGTGGGTTGCTATGCCCTCCTCCAGGGGGATCTTCCCCACCAGGAGTTAACCCAGGTCTCCTGCATTTCAGACAGATTCCTCACCTCTGAGCCATCAAGGAAGCCCTATATGTGTGTGCATCTCTCTATATATACATATATGTGTGTGTGTGTGTGTGTGTGTGTGTGCGCACACATGTGTGTGTATATATATATATATTTGAGACCCTATGGACTATAGCTTGCTAGGCTTCTCTGTCCATGGAATTTTCCAGGCAGGAATATTGGAATGGATTGCCATTTCCTTCTCCACCAACATCGTGAAATGCTGAGAAGTGAATTTTTTTTTTTCTAAGATTTTGTTTTTAATTGCCTTAAGCCTTATGACCACATAAGTTACAAATATGTGCTGATAGTATATCTCCTATACTTTAATCCTTACAATGTGTTTGCAAAAACATTATTACCAATTACAGTGTATAGGAGTTTTACAGTTTCATGTGTTTATGAAGAGTTGTTCAAAGACAACCCTGAATTATAATTCAGTCTCACTTAGACTGAAAGGATTTACAAGCAAAGTTTAACTTGCTTTTATAACCTGTCACTCTGACTTTTAAAAACATATGATATTATAGATCATCTAAAAGTGAGAAGGGTTAAATATTGATACCTTACATAAACTACACTAAAATGCCTTTCATTAAGTAAAAGGCAACATTTTAACAATTCTTTATTTTTGACTGTTCTGGGTGTTCACTGCTGCCACAGGCTCTTCTCTAGTTGCAGGAAGTGGGGGACCACTCTCTAGTTGAGGGGAGCAGGCTTCTTGTTGTGGTGACTTTTCTTGTTGTGGAACTTGGGCTCTAGGGCATGTGGGCTCAATAGTTGTGGCTCTGAGGCTCTAGAGCACAGGCTCCATGGTTGTTGCTCACGGACTTAGTTGCTCCACAGCATGTGGGATCTTCCTGGATCAGGGATCGAACTCGTGTCTCCTGCATTGGCAGGTGAACTCTACCACTGAGCTATGAGGGAAGCCCAAGGAAACATTTTATTTATTTTCTTTTTGGCTGCATTGCATGGATTGTGGAATCTTATTAATAGTTTCCCCTACCAGTGACTGAACCCAGGCTCTGGGTAGTGAGACTGCAGAATTCTAACCACTGGACAACCAGAGAATTCCCAAAAAGCAAAATTTTAGATACAGGGAGTTTTGGATTGGCATAGATAAGATCGAAAAGATAAAGCAGGGCTTCCCTGGTGGTCCAGTGGGTAAGGACACTGCCTTGCAATGCAAGGGGCGCCACTTCGATCCCTGGCCTGGGAGAATCCCACGTGCCGCAGAGCGGCTGGACCGATGTGTTCAATTACCGAGCCGGAGCTCTGGAGCACATGCGCCCAGAGCCGGTGCTCTGCAACAACAGACGCCACAGCGATGGGAGGCCCACACGGGCCAAAGAACCAAGATGGATGAAAATAGAGAAATGAAAGACCAATAGAAGTGGCCTGCCCGCCCCCCTCCCTCCCCCCCACAGCCTCCCCCCCACAAAAAAGATAAAGCAGACATTGCTACCTTATCTTCAGTCCTTTACAGCCTAATGAATACAAATTGAAATGCAGGTGAGCCTTGCTCAGTTCTGAGACAACAAGGTTTTTCCCCTTTTTTTTTTTAATGTCAGTCTAAAACCTTAAGACTGAAAGGATTTACAAGCAAAGTTTAACTTGCTTTTATAACCTGTCACTCTGACTTTTAAAAACATATGATATTATAGATCATCTAAAAGTGAGAAGGGTTAAATATTGATACCTTACATAAACTACACTAAAATGCCTTTCATTAAGTAAAAGGCAACATTTTAACAATTCTTTATTTTTGACTGTTCTGGGTGTTCACTGCTGCCACAGGCTCTTCTCTAGTTGCAGGAAGTGGGGGACCACTCTCTAGTTGAGGGGAGCAGGCTTCTTGTTGTGGTGACTTTTCTTGTTGTGGAACTTGGGCTCTAGGGCATGTGGGCTCAATAGTTGTGGCTCTGAGGCTCTAGAGCACAGGCTCCATGGTTGTTGCTCACGGACTTAGTTGCTCCACAGCATGTGGGATCTTCCTGGATCAGGGATCGAACTCGTGTCTCCTGCATTGGCAGGTGAACTCTACCACTGAGCTATGAGGGAAGCCCAAGGAAACATTTTATTTATTTTCTTTTTGGCTGCATTGCATGGATTGTGGAATCTTATTAATAGTTTCCCTACCAGTGACTGAACCCAGGCTCTGGGTAGTGAGACTGCAGAATTCTAACCACTGGACAACCAGAGAATTCCCAAAAAGCAAAATTTTAGATACAGGGAGTTTTGGATTGGCATAGATAAGATCGAAAAGATAAAGCAGGGCTTCCCTGGTGGTCCAGTGGGTAAGGACACTGCCTTGCAATGCAAGGGGCGCCACTTCGATCCCTGGCCTGGGAGAATCCCACGTGCCGCAGAGCGGCTGGACCGATGTGTTCAATTACCGAGCCGGAGCTCTGGAGCACATGCGCCCAGAGCCGGTGCTCTGCAACAACAGACGCCACAGCGATGGGAGGCCCACACGGGCCAAAGAACCAAGATGGATGAAAATAGAGAAATGAAAGACCAATAGAAGTGGCCTGCCCGCCCCCCTCCCTCCCCCCCACAGCCTCCCCCCCACAAAAAAGATAAAGCAGACATTGCTACCTTATCTTCAGTCCTTTACAGCCTAATGAATACAAATTGAAATGCAGGTGAGCCTTGCTCAGTTCTGAGACAACAAAGGGATTTCCCCAGTATTTAAATATTGATATTATATTCATATAATCAGTTCTATAAATTTAAGTTAAAACCAATATCCTATAGGCTGTTTTTTTTTTTTTTAATTTTTTGGCCTCTTTTATTTGTTTTCCATTCATTTATTTTTCATCCATCTTTATTCTTTGGGCTGTGTGGACCTCTCATTGCAGTGGCCTCCCTTACTGCAGAGCGCTGGCTCTGGGCAAATATGCTCCAGAGCACTGGCTCATAATTGGACACACCAGCCGAGCTGTTCCTCAGCATGTGGGATCTTCCTGGGTCAGGGATCAAATTGATGCCCCTTGCATTGCAAGGTGGACTCCTTACCCACTGGACCACCAGGGAAGCCCTCCTATAGGTTTTGAGATGGCATTCACCATCTCCGTGAAAAGCTGGACATCATCAATCACATCTTTAGAAGAGGGAAACAGTGATAGTACTTGCTGAACTGGAATTATTATCCAAACTCAAAGAGCTGATTATATTCATTTAACTATAGCCCATCTGATCTAAATCAGGACTGTCCAACAAAAATATTTTATCAGTCATTCATGATCTGAATTCTGGTATATGTGATCAGTTTAAATATGTTACACATAAAAGAAGTTGAGACATTTCTGTTTTGTAAGAAATAAGGCAGTGGGCCAACTATTACTCATTAGTAGCTTTTTTGAGATAAGCTGCTTTCAGATAAGCTATCAAGCCTGGCCTTTCTGCCCTCTTGTTAATATCAGCAAAGATCATTTTTGTGCCAGGGATGTACTTCCTGGGATTCTCTAGGTACTCCATCAGCGTCTCCTCTCCCCGGGTGATGCCTTTGTTCTCGTTGGCATCCGTGTAAGAGAATCCAGGGGCCTGACCTGTCTTCCATCCAAACAAGCCATTTCCTATGCTTGCTTTTCTTTTCCACGCTGGGGCACTGGGTATAGTTTTGGACAAAAATCTTGCTCTTCTCAATGTCTCCCATCTTAATTCTGGTCTTCCGATGTGTGCATTAGGAAGGTCCTTGCTCTGAAGTTGCACTTCCTGCTAAATCTAACCATGCTAACCCAAGGTACTAGTGCTTATGTACTCCTGTGCTCAGAGGAGTGAACTTTAAATCACAAAATGTCACCTTTATATTCCCTGGTCTCACCCATTCATGATTGCAAGCTTGAGGCAGTAACAGAAATGCCTCAAATCTTAACTGTAGTTCAGCACGCCTCTGCTTGGTCCTTGTGATTGCAGACAACCATGGGTGCTCTGCCCAAGAGCAGCAGAACCGGCCATTGCAAACCTTCCTGCTACCCTTGGGCTGCTCTGCCTCACTGCTGCCAATCTGTTGTGCCCAGCTGATGAATGATGCTGTCACCATTGCTCACTCACAGTGTTCTCTCTCTTTTCTGGGCAACTGGAAAGTTCTTCTCACTTCTGGATACCAGCACTATCAGGGCAGTTTTCTCCACAGGAGAGCTACTGACCAATAGCTCTCTCCTTTATTTCAGAACTGTGTTTTTCTTACAATGTTCAGGGTAAAAGACAGCCTGGATCAAGGGAATGGCTGGATCCTTATACCCACTGCTCAGCTCAACCCATAGCAACATTTCTCTTGAGATTTTTCTCTCAGGTATCTTTGTTCCTACTTCCAATTGTGTTCCCTTCATGAACCTTTGGGTCTGCTCTTTTACATTCATTTCATGTTTACCATGTGTCAGGTACTGTTCATTGTTCAGTCACTAAGTCGTGTCCCGACTCTTTGTGACTCCATGAACTGCAGCATACCAGGCTTCCCTGTCCTTCACTATCTCCAGGAATTTGCTCAAACTCATGTCCAAAAAGTCGGTGATGCCACCCAACCATCTCATCTTCTGTTGCTCCCTTTTCCTCCTGGCTTCAATCTTGGAACTTCAGCTTCAGCATCGGTCCTTCCAGTGGATATTAAGGGTTGATTTCCTTTAGGATTGACTGTTTTGATCTCCTTGCAGTCCGAGGGACTCTCAAGAGTCTTCTCCAGCACCACAGTTTTAAAGCATCAGTTATTTGGCACTCAGCCTTCTTCATGGTGCAACTCTCACATACATAAATTACTGGAAAAAACATAGCTTTGACTATATGGGCTTTTGTTGGCAAAGTGATGTCTCTGCTTTTGAATACACTGTCTAGGTTTGTCATTAACTTTTCTTCCAAGGAGCAAGCATCTTTGAATTTCATGGCTGCAGTCACCATCTGCAGGGATTTTGGAGCCCAAGAAAATAAAATCTGTCACTGTGCCCAATTTTCCCTCATCTATTTGCCATGAAGTGATGGGCCCAGATGCCATGATCTTTGTTTTTTGAATGTTGAGTTTTAGGTCAGCCTTTTCACTGTCTTCTTTCACCCTTATTAAGAATCTCTTTAGGGCTTCCCTGGTGGTCCAGTGGGTAAGGACACCGCCTTGCACTGCAAGGGGCGCCGGTTCGATCCCTGGTCTGGGAAGATCCCACGTGCCGCGGAGCGGCTGGACCGATGTGTCCAATTGCCGAGCTGGAGCTCTGGAGCGCATGCGCCCAGAGCCAGTGCTCTGTGACAACAGAGGTCACCGCGATGGGAGGCCCACATGGGCCAAAGAACAAAGATGGATGAAAATGGACAAATGAAAGACCAATAGAGGTGGCCCGCCTGCTCCCCTCCCTCCCCACCCTACCCTCCTCAAATAAATAAATAAATAAATCTTTAAAAAAAAAAAAATCTCTTTAGTTCCTCTTTGATTTCTGCCATTAGGGTTGTATCATTTGCATATCTGAGAATGTTGATATTTCTCCAGGCAATCTTGATTCCAAACTGTGATTCATCCAGCTCAGCATTTCACATGATGTACTCTGCATATAAGTTAAATAAGCAGGGTCAGGGTCACAATATACAGCCTTGATGTACTCCTTTTCCCATTTTGAACCAGTCCCATGGTTCCATCTCTGGTTCTAACTGTTGCTTCTTGTCCTGCATACAGGCTTCTCAGGAGACAGGTAAGGTGGTCTCGTATTCCCATCTCTTTCAGAATTTACAGTTTGTTGTGATCCACACAATCAAAGTGTAGTCAATGAAGCAGATTTTTTTTTTTTTTGAATTCTATTGATTTTTCTATGATCCAGTAGATGTTGATAATTTGGTCTCTGGTTCCTTTGCGTTTTCTAAATCCAGCATGTACATCTGGAAGTTCTTGGTTTACGTACTGTTGAAGCTTAGCTTTAAGGATTTTGAGCATTATTTTGCTAGTTTGTGAAATGAGTGCAGTTGTACAGTAGTTTGAACATTGTTTGGGATTGGAATGAAAACTGATCTTTTCCAGTCCTGTGGCCAGTACTGAGGTTTCCAAATTTGTCGACATATTAAGTGGGGCACTTTAACAGCATCATCTTTTTTTTTTTTTTTTTTTAAGATTTATTTATTTATTTATTTTGGGCGGGGGTCGGGTTGGGGAGGGAGGGGAGCAGGCGGGCCACTTCTATTGGTCTTTCGTTTCTCTATGTTCATCCGTCTTTGTTCTTTGGCTCCTGTGGGCCTCCCATCACGGTAGCGTCTGTCTTTGCAGAGCGCCAGCTCTGGGTGCATGTGCTCCAGAGCTCCGGCTCGGTGATTGGACACATCAGTCCAGCCGCTCTGCGGCACGTGAGATCTTCCCAGGCCAGGGCTCGAACCAGCGCCCCTTGCACTGCAAGGCGGTGTCCTTACCCACTGGACCACCAGGGGAAGCCCAACCGCATCATCTTTTAGGATTTTACATTCACTTCATGTTTACCATGTACCAGGTAGTGTTAGTACTTTACAATGATTTGTCAGCCTTGAGATAGGTTCTACAAGTAACAGATGCCCTTTTACAAATGAAGATACTAAGGTAAGCTAAGTAAGTAACTCCAAATCACACATTAAGTAGGTAGTGGAACGTGGCTTCACATCAGCCATTCTAGCTCCAACACAGATTCAGTCTCCATCAGACAGGTCATATGTCAATCTCAGAACTCTACAGTTTCTCCTGTATGATTTCTGGTATCTCCTCCCCTACCCACTGCAAATCAAGACTATAGCTGAGCATGTTCCAGTGTCCCCAAGTACACCATGACAATTCCATTCCAGGCATTCCAGGTGATGTCTTCTCACAGCACACTGTAAACTGTATTGGGGTGGTGGTGGACAATTTCCTCTATGAGATTATAGTTTTCAAAAATAACACCTTTATACTAGATTTTAATAAAGGCAAGTGGTAGCAGGTATCAAAATGTTAAGAAAAATGAAGGAAACAAAGATTTTGTTGAGAAATTTGGTCTATTAACTTACTTTTTGAAGTGAATTTGGAGAAAAGTCTTTTTAAAAAATTTTTTTCAAAATTTATTTATTTTTGGCCATTCTGGGTTTTCATTGTTGTTGAGGCTATTCTCTAGTTGCAGGGAGTGGGGGCTACTCTCTAGTTGAAGTGAGCAGGCTTCTTGTTGCAGTGACTTTTCTCTGTTGTGAAACTTGGGCTCTAGGGCACACAGGCTTCAGTAGTTGGAGCACATGGGTTCAGTAGTCACGGCTCTGAGGCTCTAGAGCACTGGCTCAATAGTTGTGGCTCACGGGCTTAGTTGCTGCACAGCATGTGGGATCTTCCTGGAACAGGGATCAAATGCATGTCTCCTGCATTGGCAGGCGAACTCTTTACCACTGATCTACCAGGAAAGCCCCAGAGAAAAGTCTTTATTTGCTCTTTATTATATATATTCCTTATTATTTTTAATTTTGCTTTTATAGTTTTGTTGTTTACAGCTATATATAATCCCGTATCTGTCATAGGATATATTCTTTATTTTTTTATAGCTGTAAAATTCCACTCAGTTTCAACCAACCATTATTCCTTGGCTGAAATTATTGTATTAGCAGCCTAACTGGTCTTCCTTCTTGCATTCTGATCATCTACAAGTGATTTCTACAGTAAACAGCCATAGTGACTCTTTTTTACAACTTTGAGTCTTCAATCAAAACTTATCCAAGACTTCTTTTTCACTCAGTTATCTTAAAACTGGCCTACGAGTACTTGGGTGCTCCACTGGAGGAAATTTTTCCAAAGGGTACATTAAGATGGCTTTAAGAGATTTAATTTTATATTAATTCATTTGTGTGTGTGTGTGTATTATACATGTAGTTTTTCAATGCGGTGCTTAGGTCAATAAAAGAAAAATGTAGTTGATACAGGACTTCCTAGTAATGTAATATACATCTATGTCTACACAAACTAAAAAAGTAAAATCACTAATCATCTCATTAAAAGACATTCCCAATTAACATTTTTCTTTTTATGTTTAATACTAGATTTTAATAAAGGCAAGTGGTAGCAGGTATCAAAATGTTAAGAAAAATGAAGGAAACAAAGATTTTGTTGAGAAATTTGGTCTATTAACTTACTTTTTGAAGTGAATTTGGAGAAAAGTCTTTTTAAAAAATTTTTTTCAAAATTTATTTATTTTTGGCCATTCTGGGTTTTCATTGTTGTTGAGGCTATTCTCTAGTTGCAGGGAGTGGGGGCTACTCTCTAGTTGAAGTGAGCAGGCTTCTTGTTGCAGTGACTTTTCTCTGTTGTGAAACTTGGGCTCTAGGGCACACAGGCTTCAGTAGTTGGAGCACATGGGTTCAGTAGTCACGGCTCTGAGGCTCTAGAGCACTGGCTCAATAGTTGTGGCTCACGGGCTTAGTTGCTGCACAGCATGTGGGATCTTCCTGGAACAGGGATCAAATGCATGTCTCCTGCATTGGCAGGCGAACTCTTTACCACTGATCTACCAGGAAAGCCCCAGAGAAAAGTCTTTATTTGCTCTTTATTATATATATTCCTTATTATTTTTTAATTTTGCTTTTATAGTTTTGTTGTTTACAGCTATATATAATCCCGTATCTGTCATAGGATATATTCTTTATTTTTTAATAGCTGTAAAAATTCCACTCAGTTTCAACCAACCATTATTCCTTGGCTGAAATTATTGTATTAGCAGCCTAACTGGTCTTCCTTCTTGCATTCTGATCATCTACAAGTGATTTCTACAGTAAACAGCCATAGTGACTCTTTTTTACAACTTTGAGTCTTCAATCAAAACTTATCCAAGACTTCTTTTTCACTCAGTTATCTTAAAACTGGCCTACGAGTACTTGGGTGCTCCACTGGAGGAAATTTTTCCAAAGGGTACATTAAGATGGCTTTAAGAGATTTAATTTTATATTAATTCATTTGTGTGTGTGTGTGTATTATACATGTAGTTTTTCAATGCGGTGCTTAGGTCAATAAAAGAAAAATGTAGTTGATACAGGACTTCCTAGTAATGTAATATACATCTATGTCTACACAAACTAAAAAAGTAAAATCACTAATCATCTCATTAAAAGACATTCCCAATTAACATTTTTCTTTTTATGTTTAATATTTATTTAATGAAATGGAACATTGAAAAAAATTATTTTATTTATTTTTGGCTGTTCTGGGTCTTAATTGTGGCATATGGGATCTAGTCCCCTGACCAAGGACTGAACCCAGGTCCCCTACAATGGCAGGCAGATTCTTTTTTATTTTTTAATTTTTATTTATTTATTTAGGCTATTCTGGGTTTTCACTGCTGCCACAGGCTCTTCTCTAGTTGCAGGGAGTGGGGGACCACTCTCTAGTTGAGGGGAGCAGACTTCTTGTTGGGGTGACTTTTCTTGTTGTGGAACTCGGCCTTCAGTAGTTGTGGCTCCGAAGCTCTAGAGTGCAGGCTCAATAGCTGTGACTCACGGGCTTAGTTGTTATGGAGCATGTGGGGTCTTCCTGGATCAGGGATTGAACCGATGCCCCTATGCATTGCCAGGGGAACTCTTTACCACTGAGCCACCAAGGAAGCCCCCAGGCAGAGTCTTTACCACTGAGCCACCAAGGGAATCTCCCAAAGTGGAACCTTTTTGATTATGTACTTTTAAAATGGCTGACAGTTGTTAAACCATGCTTACTTTTCCACTGGATAGATTTAAAAGTAATGTGACAGCTGAAAAATGTTAGTAATGCAAAACTTTCAGAAATGGCAACTCTTTGCAACTGTTTACACTCTTGCTGAAAAATTACAATGTTTGAGGGGAGAAAATAGCTTTTCAAAGTTCTTTTCCAAGGCACAAAAGTTGAGAAAGTTGAAGGCCATCTCTGTATGTTACCAGCTCTTTTTATCTCTCGTTCTACCACTCTTCCCCTCCTTCAAATAACTCCAGTTACAGATAGTCTTAACAAGTCAAGAATCTCTCTGCCTCAAGCGCATTGTACTTACTGTTTGTTCCTGACTGGAACACTCTTCTGCAAGAGAACCACAATCTTGATCAACAGAGGCCTTTCCCAATCATCTCTAATCTGTTTAAAAATGTAGTTGATACAGGACTTCCTAGTAATGTAATATACATCTATGTCTACACAAACTAAAAAAGTAAAATCACTAATCATCTCATTAAAAGACATTCCCAATTAACATTTTTCTTTTTATGTTTAATATTTATTTAATGAAATGGAACATTGAAAAAAATTATTTTATTTATTTTTGGCTGTTCTGGGTCTTAATTGTGGCATATGGGATCTAGTCCCCTGACCAAGGACTGAACCCAGGTCCCCTACAATGGCAGGCAGATTCTTTTTTATTTTTTAATTTTTATTTATTTATTTAGGCTATTCTGGGTTTTCACTGCTGCCACAGGCTCTTCTCTAGTTGCAGGGAGTGGGGGACCACTCTCTAGTTGAGGGGAGCAGACTTCTTGTTGGGGTGACTTTTCTTGTTGTGGAACTCGGCCTTCAGTAGTTGTGGCTCCGAAGCTCTAGAGTGCAGGCTCAATAGCTGTGACTCACGGGCTTAGTTGTTATGGAGCATGTGGGGTCTTCCTGGATCAGGGATTGAACCGATGCCCCTATGCATTGCCAGGGGAACTCTTTACCACTGAGCCACCAAGGAAGCCCCCAGGCAGAGTCTTTACCACTGAGCCACCAAGGGAATCTCCCAAAGTGGAACCTTTTTGATTATGTACTTTTAAAATGGCTGACAGTTGTTAAACCATGCTTACTTTTCCACTGGATAGATTTAAAAGTAATGTGACAGCTGAAAAATGTTAGTAATGCAAAACTTTCAGAAATGGCAACTCTTTGCAACTGTTTACACTCTTGCTGAAAAATTACAATGTTTGAGGGGAGAAAATAGCTTTTCAAAGTTCTTTTCCAAGGCACAAAAGTTGAGAAAGTTGAAGGCCATCTCTGTATGTTACCAGCTCTTTTTATCTCTCGTTCTACCACTCTTCCCCTCCTTCAAATAACTCCAGTTACAGATAGTCTTAACAAGTCAAGAATCTCTCTGCCTCAAGCGCATTGTACTTACTGTTTGTTCCTGACTGGAACACTCTTCTGCAAGAGAACCACAATCTTGATCAACAGAGGCCTTTCCCAATCATCTCTAATCTGTTTTATTTTTTTCCTTCATAGCATTTATCAGTCCCCGCATGTCACTCTTCCCCCAGACTGCACACTCTTTCAAAGAAGGATCTCCTTTATTCCCTGCTGTAATCCAAGCATCTCTGAAACACGACCTGACACATAGCAACAAATGAATAAGAAACGTTTCGAGGTGGCTTATTGTAAGGACTTGCACCAGCTCAAGAATGAGTTTCTTGGCAACACTGTCAGAAGAGGAACGCACTGCGTGAGTCTAACATTGTAACAGCCGTAGTACTTGTTTCCCAAGTAAAGACAACTCTTCCCGAAAGCTTCTATTACCTACATTGTTAGGGCATTTGATATTTAACTCAGCCAGGACTCTTATGTGGGACTCTCGGGACATAATGTTGGTTAAAGCGTGACTCCCCAAACTGACGCCCATGAGAACCAGTCAAAGCGCTTTCAACATTCGTCAGCTCTCCCCCACTTCCTGATCAGGTCTGGGGTGTGGTCCTGGCACATCTCCGCTTTGAAAAAGCTTCTCAGTTGACTGGTGTTCCGATGCGTAGCAACGTCGGCCAAACAATCATCTTAAGAAGCTAAAAACAGTGGTTAAAAGAGATTTTTCAACCAGTTTCTGGTACGCCGCCAGTTAAAAACAAAAATTCTCACTTCACGGCTCCTCTGAGATACGACCATCCGAAGGAACGCCGCCAGATGAAGCAGAGAGACCCAGGAGGCCTGAGAGTCTAACCCTGAGCGGAGTGAGGTTTCCGCGGAGATTCGCCCGTCTCTGGGAATCGGGCCGCCCGGGAGTCGGTCGCTTGGCAGGAAGCAGTCCCAGCTTTCCACCCTTTGCCGCTCTTCCCTGTATAGTGGCCGCATCCGATATCTTAACCTCTCTCGACCAAAGAGAGCTCAGCGGCAAGAGTCTCTGGCTTTAAAGACCACTGCTTGCGGAACTACAGCCGGGCGAAATCAGCTCGCCGACCCGGAGGTCAGGAGGGGCGACCTGAACGGCCGCGCGCCCGCGCCCGGAATTCCCGCCTCCCTCTCGAGGACGTCGGTGCGTACGTGCGCGCGCCGCGCCAGCCCTCCAGCAACCGCGCGACGCGAGGGTGGGGGCGCCGCGTGCGCGCGCGCTCTCGTTCGTCGTTCGCTAGCCTGCTCGCTCTCGGCGGCCGCTCTCGCTGCGGCTGCGACTGGGGCTGGGGGCGGCGGCGGCGGCGGCAGCGGCGGCGGCGGGCGGCGCGGGGCGGTCCGGCGGGTTCAAAGAGGAAAACATGGCGGAAAACAAAGGCGGCGGCGAGGCTGAGAGCGGCGGAGGGGGCAGCGGCAGCGCGCCGGTGACTGCCGGGGCCGCCGGGCCCGCGGCGCAGGAGGCGGAGCCGCCTCTCGCCGCGGTGCTGGTGGAGGAGGAGGAGGAGGAAGGCGGCAGGGCCGGCTCGGAGAGCGGCGCGGCCGGGCCCGACGACGGGGGGGTGGCCGCGGCCTCCTCGGGCTCGGCCCCGGCGGCCTCAACCCCTGCAGCCTCCGCGGGGTCTGGAGTTCCCGCGGGGTCGGTATCGACGCCAGCCCCAGCTCCGGCCTCGGCTCCTGCTCCGGGTCCCTCGGCGGGGCCGCCTCCTGGAGCGCCAGCCTCGCTCCTGGACACCTGCGCCGTGTGTCAGCAGAGCCTGCAGAGCCGGCGTGAGGCGGAGCCCAAGCTGCTGCCCTGTCTTCACTCCTTCTGCCTGCGCTGCTTGCCTGAGCCCGAGCGCCAACTCAACGTGCCCATCCCGGGGGGCAGCAACGGCGACATCCAGCAAGGTGAGCGGGAGGCCCGGCCCGAGGTCTGGGCCGAAGGAGGTTTGCGGTGCCGTGGAGGATCTGGGGTCCTCTGCGGGTCCTCGGGCGCGGGGTTGCTTTGGACCGGCATGATTCTGGGCAGTCTGAGAGGTGAAAGACGCGGCTCTTGGGACAGTTTCCAGAGAAGCTGGACCTCCGGAGATACGGGGAGGGTAAAGGGAGGGGTGCCGGCGGCAAGAGGCTGGGGGAGGGGACGCCGGCTGCAGCGGAGGTTCTCGCTGTGCGGACTCGGGCCGGGAAGGCGTGGACTCGGGCCGATCGCAGGTTCGGGAGCCGGTAGAAAAGAGTGTGAGGGGAGAGGGGGCCTGGTGGGAAGCGTTTTGAAGGGAGGGACCAGCCCCTAGAGGTGTTGAGAGAAGTAGGTGAGCGATAAGGGCACTCAGGATGAAGTGCCTTAGAGGGAGAGAACTTGACCTGGTCAGAGCTGGGGGAAAGAAGGACTGAGGAGGTTAAAGGGCATTGGAGAATTTGGGGCTAAGAAAAGGCGTCTGGTAGAAGGTAATTTTCGGATGACATTGAGAAGGAGAAACTCTGCAAACAGAGTAGCCGTGAGGGGCCTGCATAGTTACGGGAAAATCTTAAGGTTTAGAGGTGAAGGAGAAATGAACTTTGGAAAGAATTGGGAGTTAGGGAGAGCCGGACAAGAATTAGTTCCTTTGGACATTAATGGACCCTTAGTATTCTGGATACGCTGATCGAATTGGATAAAATATTCACTGAGGGGCTCATTCGCAACATATGGGAAACAGTATAAAGTACAGCAGTGGAGGTGGTACTTGATACAGTGGCTCTGGCACAATCAAGAGAAGGTCAGGGAAACGTCACTGAAAAGGAAGCCCTGGAGTAGCTTTCTTTTTTTTTTTTGAGTAGATTTCTTGACTCACTGAGTTGGAGAGTTTTCATGCCATGGGGCACCTTACACGTAATTCCTGGGACGGATCAGGTGATCACTGGAAATTAAATTGATTTGATGGAATTAGTAGGTAAGGGGTCTGCAGTCCCTTACCAGAAACCTTTGGGACCAGGTGTGTTTTAGACGTCAGAATAGTATAGAAATTTTCTTTTTCCTGCTAAGGTCTCCAGTAGTTCAGCGAGATCGGAGTTAACAATAAATTATGAAGTATTAATGTTTCTGCAGTGAAGAATATGACTATCACTCTAATGAGACGGACAAAGAACTTCCCACAATTCAGGGTGAATTTTGTTGCAGACTCATCAAAAAACTAAAATTTCAAAGCCTTTGAATTTAGGGGCCTTAGGTAAGGGATTGTGACCCCGTACTAAAGAGTTTGGGTTTCATCCTGTAGAACGTACCCTGTACAGGGTAAGGAGACTAAAGGGAGTCCCTCACAGAGGTGATGTATCCTGCAGGCGCCTTCCTTGCAGCATGTTGGATCTTCTAGTTGTGGCATGTGGGATCTAGTTCCCTGACCAGGGGTGGAACCTGGGCCTCCTGCATTGGGAGCATGGTGTCTTAGCCACTAGACCACCAGGGAAGTCACCTCACAGACTTTTGTATCAGGATGAAAGGATCACATTTGTGATCTAAAAGGATTGCTTGGGGCACATTGAAAGGTAAGGAAAGAAAAAACCTGAGGCAGGACTAGTTAGGAGAATTCTGGTAGTAATCTAGGGGAGAAATTAGGTAAAGGACTGTTGTCAGATGTTGAAGAAGGAAGTGTTTTGTTGTGTGGGAAAGGTATGCGTTTTGGGAGAAACTTGAGTTTGGATGCCTACTTTGTTACTTCTTGCTTGAGAATTGGACAGGTTAATTTTACAGGGACAAAATTATCTACCTCATGGAGTTATTGATAGAATGAAATGTGTTAAGTGACTAGTACATGGTAGCTACTAGTGAAATAGCAACTAATTTATCATTGGTAACTAATTGTAAGTAGCTTTGGGGATAGAGATGAGGGGCTAATTGAGACTGGTGTGAGAGAGACAAATGTGTTCAGGCCAAATTCCAGGTTTTTTGTTTTGTGGGTTGCAGTGCTATTAATGCAAGTCAAAGAATTCAGGCTCAGAAGCAGGTGTGTGTGCGGTGCATGGAGGATGTCATGATTTTGGTTTTGTATTTGAAGTATTATGGAGACCTGCAGGTAAGAATACTGAAAGTAAGGGTTTGACTGATGAAGATACTAAATGATAAATGGGTATATAGAGGGAGGGTAATGGGTGTATATAACTAACTGCTGAGGGTCTCTTGAGTATAAACACTTGCGGGATTCAATGTTCTTGTGGGAACCTGGGTTAGGTGAGAGATTTAGGGGGAACACAAGATGAAAATTGTGTCTGATGTAACTGAGGGACTGAGGCTGTGAAATTAAGCCTATGTTATTTATGCAGGACAGAGAATAATTGTGAATGTTTTCTTCATTTCACCATCCTTTGTTTTTGAACCAGGAAAAGTAAGTAGATGAGACTAAAAACCGTCAGTTTTAAGGTAGTGTTGCTTTCTAACTAGTATCTAGAACAAATTAAGTCTGGAAGCCGCCATGATTTTTGACAGGGATTCTAGAAAATAACTGTTAGTTTAACTTGTATCCTTTGCTTTGTATGTATCCTGTATATATCCTTGCTGTCTGGAAGGAACACTGGATTGAAGTCTGGGGACATAGTTCTGCCCTTTGTTTTCTGGTTTCCTCAGGTTCATGTTTCTGTCCTTCAGTTTCTTTGTCTCTAAAATGTAGCTTATAGTCCTTCACTTATATCTCATTAAGTTAAATTAATGAAAGTTAAAATGCTTTAATAAACTGTGAAATGCTTTGCAAATAACAACCTGTTATTCTGTCTCTGGTTTGGGTAGCCGTGGTTGGTAGTTTGATTTACCATCTTTAAGTGGTTCTGAAACAGTGACACTACCCTCCTTTCTGTTGGCCTTGTTTTCCTGTTCAAACACACCAGAGTTACTCAAACACTTTAGCTATTCCCTTTAGATCCATCATTCTCCAGCTGTGGTCTGGAGAAACATCTGCAGTCTAGTGAGAAATGGGCCCCACTCAAGACCTTCTAACCACAAATTATTTTCAATAAGTTCTCCAGGTGATTTTGACACACACTAAGTTTGAGAATCCCTGTTCATAAGTCAAAGAATTCAGGCTCAGAAGCAGGTGTGTGCGGTGCATGGAGGATGTCATGATTTTGGTTTTGTATTTGAAGTATTATGGAGACCTGCAGGTAAGAATACTGAAAGTAAGGGTTTGACTGATGAAGATACTAAATGATAAATGGGTATATAGAGGGAGGGTAATGGGTGTATATAACTAACTGCTGAGGGTCTCTTGAGTATAAACACTTGCGGGATTCAATGTTCTTGTGGGAACCTGGGTTAGGTGAGAGATTTAGGGGGAACACAAGATGAAAATTGTGTCTGATGTAACTGAGGGACTGAGGCTGTGAAATTAAGCCTATGTTATTTATGCAGGACAGAGAATAATTGTGAATGTTTTCTTCATTTCACCATCCTTTGTTTTTGAACCAGGAAAAGTAAGTAGATGAGACTAAAAACCGTCAGTTTTAAGGTAGTGTTGCTTTCTAACTAGTATCTAGAACAAATTAAGTCTGGAAGCCGCCATGATTTTTGACAGGGATTCTAGAAAATAACTGTTAGTTTAACTTGTATCCTTTGCTTTGTATGTATCCTGTATATATCCTTGCTGTCTGGAAGGAACACTGGATTGAAGTCTGGGGACATAGTTCTGCCCTTTGTTTTCTGGTTTCCTCAGGTTCATGTTTCTGTCCTTCAGTTTCTTTGTCTCTAAAATGTAGCTTATAGTCCTTCACTTATATCTCATTAAGTTAAATTAATGAAAGTTAAAATGCTTTAATAAACTGTGAAATGCTTTGCAAATAACAACCTGTTATTCTGTCTCTGGTTTGGGTAGCCGTGGTTGGTAGTTTGATTTACCATCTTTAAGTGGTTCTGAAACAGTGACACTACCCTCCTTTCTGTTGGCCTTGTTTTCCTGTTCAAACACACCAGAGTTACTCAAACACTTTAGCTATTCCCTTTAGATCCATCATTCTCCAGCTGTGGTCTGGAGAAACATCTGCAGTCTAGTGAGAAATGGGCCCCACTCAAGACCTTCTAACCACAAATTATTTTCAATAAGTTCTCCAGGTGATTTTGACACACACTAAGTTTGAGAATCCCTGTTCATAAGTGAAGGGTTCCTCACTTCAAATGTTGCCTCTGTAGAAACCACCCCCCCCCCCTTTTTTAAAGCACTTTTAGGTTTACAGCAAAGTTAAATGAAAGATATGTAAATATGCCATATAACTCTTCCCCCCAGACCTAAATAGTTTCTTCCATTATCGACATTCCTCACCATAGTGGTATACTTTTAAGAGTTGATGGCTCTACATCATAAACACACAGAGTCTACAGTTTATGTTAGGGTTCACTCTTACTGTTGTACATTCTGAGGATTTGAGCAATATAGTATAATATGATTTGTCATTATAATATACATCCAGAGTGTTTTCACTAGCCTGAAAAGTCTTTCTGGTTGCTCGCTCTTTTTTTTTTAAGTTTTATTTATTTTTGGCTATTTTGGGTTTTCACTGCTGCCACAGGCTTTTCTATAGACGCAGGGAGTGGGGGCTACTCTCTAGTTGACGTGACTAGACTTCTTGTTGCAGTGACTTCTCTTGTTGTGGAACTCGGGCTCTCGAGCACACGGGCTTCAATAGTTGCAGCACATGGGCTCAATAGTTGCGGCTCGGAGGCTCTAGAGCACAGGCTTAGTAGGTGTGGCTCACCGGCTTAGTTGCTCTGCAGCATGTGGGATCTTCCTGGATCAGCAATCAACCCATGTCTCCTGCATTGGCAGGTGAACTCTTTACCACTGAGCAACCAGGGCCCTGGTTGCTCTTTTTAAGGTACAGTTGGCTATCCTGTGTCTGATGGGGGCTTTGGAACCAATCCCCTGAGATTACTAAGGGACAATTGTGTTCTTTCAGGTTGCTGTTTGACATACTACTTTTATTTCTTCATAACACAGAAAAAAATCCAAAGTGTTTTCTTTTTTTTTGTTGTTGTTTACTCATTTGTTCCTTGTTTCCCCTGAGAATATTGTAGAGCAAATGTTCAATACATAGCTTTTGGATGAATAAGGATCATCTGGAGAGTTTTTTAAAATACCATTTTGGGAGTTTAAGAGATTATTTCAGTTGACTTGGGGATGACAGTAGGAATTTGAAGTTTTAACAAGTATCATGTAATTCTTATTCTGGAACTTGTTGCACTTTGAGGAGTTAAACATTTAAGTATTTTGAGGCTTTAAATATTTTTAGGAGAAAGACTGATTCTATGTGCTTTTGGGGTATTTGGAAAGTCAAAATAGATAGTTAATATTAGTTAACTCTTAATAGTGAGCTTTTTAATGTGCATTTGTGTTTTTTATTTTTTTAGGTTTATTTCAGGTTGAGTCAGAATAGGTATCGGTAGTGGGCATGTGCAAGTCTAATAAAGTATCAATATAAATAAAAATATCTATTGATGCATCTGAACAGCCTCTTTTTAAAAAAAAATATTTTTTTTTGGCCATTTCTATTGGTGTTTTATCCTTTTATCTTTGTTCTTTGGCCTGTGTGGGCCTCCCATCGCAGTGGCCTTTCTCCCTGCAGAGCACCGGCTCTGGGCGCATGTGCTCCAGAGCTCCGGCTCCGTAGTCAGACACATTGGTCCCGCCGCTTTGCGGCATGTGGGATCTTCCGAGGCCAGGTTTCGAACCAGTGTCCTTGCACTCCAAGGTGGTGTCCTTACCCACTGGATCACCCGGGAAGCCCTAAACAGCCTCTTAAATGACCTTTTGAAGGAGGTGAGACTTCTGTAGTAGGGCATAGACAGCATGGTGGTGTGGATGAAGGTCTGATTTGGGGAGTAACTTTCATTGGGTCCTGCTATTAATTTACTGTGAGCTTTGGGCCGGTCAACTGGACAGCCTTTCCAGGTGTGCAGTATAAAGTAGTTGAATTCCTATCCAGTGAAATTCTGATTTATTACTGTTTTTTTATGCTAACTTTTTACATTTACGTAAGTTTAATATACTTACCTTTTGTGGGGAATAATGGAAGAATCAACATGGGAAAATGTTCTGTTTACAAATCTTAAGCTTTTTGTGAAAAGTCTTAGATGGCAACAGCCATGTCCTAAGTGGGAGGGAATACCTCTGGGTATAGTATGAAGAGCTCCTACTCACAGTGGTTTTGTTTTATCATTAAGCATAGTGAGCCACTGGGGGAATCTTGGGTTAGAGCTCTTGGAAGTTCTTTCCCCAGGAGTGTGTATAATATATTGCAATTTGCTAGTTCTAGTTGTTGTTTATCTGTTTGGGGATTTTGCTTGAGTTTTAGAATGATAATATAGTCATCAGCAATCAGTCATTAAAGATCTGTCAAAGAAAAACACTTTTTCACAACTTTTAGCATTGTGGTAGGGTAAATGCACAGTATATCAGTAGCATTTTGGGATTGGCTTATTGCAATTTGCAATTGAAAGTGATTTAATATTATTAACTCTTAATAGTGAGCTTTTAATGTGCATTTGTGTTTTTATTTTAGGTTTATTTCAGGTTGAGTCAGAATAGGTATCGGTAGTGGGCATGTGCAAGTCTAATAAAGTATCAATATAAATAAAAATATCTATTGATGCATCTGAACAGCCTCTTTTTAAAAAAAAATATTTTTTTTTGGCCATTTCTATTGGTGTTTTATCCTTTTATCTTTGTTCTTTGGCCTGTGTGGGCCTCCCATCGCAGTGGCCTTTCTCCCTGCAGAGCACCGGCTCTGGGCGCATGTGCTCCAGAGCTCCGGCTCCGTAGTCAGACACATTGGTCCCGCCGCTTTGCGGCATGTGGGATCTTCCGAGGCCAGGTTTCGAACCAGTGTCCTTGCACTCCAAGGTGGTGTCCTTACCCACTGGATCACCCGGGAAGCCCTAAACAGCCTCTTAAATGACCTTTTGAAGGAGGTGAGACTTCTGTAGTAGGGCATAGACAGCATGGTGGTGTGGATGAAGGTCTGATTTGGGGAGTAACTTTCATTGGGTCCTGCTATTAATTTACTGTGAGCTTTGGGCCGGTCAACTGGACAGCCTTTCCAGGTGTGCAGTATAAAGTAGTTGAATTCCTATCCAGTGAAATTCTGATTTATTACTGTTTTTTTATGCTAACTTTTTACATTTACGTAAGTTTAATATACTTACCTTTTGTGGGGAATAATGGAAGAATCAACATGGGAAAATGTTCTGTTTACAAATCTTAAGCTTTTTGTGAAAAGTCTTAGATGGCAACAGCCATGTCCTAAGTGGGAGGGAATACCTCTGGGTATAGTATGAAGAGCTCCTACTCACAGTGGTTTTGTTTTATCATTAAGCATAGTGAGCCACTGGGGGAATCTTGGGTTAGAGCTCTTGGAAGTTCTTTCCCCAGGAGTGTGTATAATATATTGCAATTTGCTAGTTCTAGTTGTTGTTTATCTGTTTGGGGATTTTGCTTGAGTTTTAGAATGATAATATAGTCATCAGCAATCAGTCATTAAAGATCTGTCAAAGAAAAACACTTTTTCACAACTTTTAGCATTGTGGTAGGGTAAATGCACACAATTCAGGAGTCAGACTGCCTGCATTCATTTTTGAGCTCCATTATTTACTCCTTGAATGACTGTGGGTATGTTACTTAGCATCCATAAGTTGAGAAGAAGAGTAATATGTATTTCATAGTGTTATTGTGAGGATTAAGTGGGTGAGTACATTGTAAATTGCTTCATATGTGCCTGGCACCTGGTAAACAGCCATAAATTGTACTGCTCTTCTGTTGACTTCCAGTTTCCCCCATTGCCTTTGTAATTACCTCTGTCTCACAATAAGCAGAAAGAAGAGGGAGGAAGGCAAATTGTTGTTTTTCCTGACATCTAATGAAATAGAGCACACCCAATAAAATCATTTGCATTTCAGACCTCTTCAGCTGCCTAAAACTTAGGTAAACTCATTCTAAATCCTAAGTCTTTATAATGTCTAGTATCTGTGCACCAAAAATTTTAGTTAGGAAAATATAACTGCTTTTCATTTATTTGTATGTACTGCCCTTAACAGGCACTGAATGAGAACAGTACCTTAAGTTAGATTCTCAAAGTTGCTCCATGAAATTCTGAGTTGGGAGATGACAGTGGGGGAAGATTGTCTCTGATAGTCTTAGGTGTTGGCAAAATTGAAACTTGTTTATATTGCAACACTGATTCATTATTTTTGCCTTATTCACTGTTCTGGCATTTTCACAATAATAGCAAATCGATGATGGGTAAAATTGCTTGGCACCTTACCTGGAATTAAGATAGTACCTCCAGACCACTCTAAAAGTTATTCTATCTTTAGTACACATGTGCTTGTTTGTGCTTAGTCTGTCAGTCTGTCCAACTGTTTGCAACCCCATGGACAGCATCCTACCAGGCTTCTCTGTCCGTGGAGATTCTCTAAGCAAGTATACTGGAGTAGTTGCCATGCCCTCCTCCAGGATCTTTCCAATCCCGGATTGAACCCAGGTCTTCCACATTGCAGACAGATTCTTGACCGTCTGAGTCATCAGGGAAACCCAGGAATACTGGAGTGAGTAGCCTATCACTTTTCCAGGGACCTTTCCCATCCAGAAATTGAATACATTCACAACTTTTAGCATTGTGGTAGGGTAAATGCACACAATTCAGGAGTCAGACTGCCTGCATTCATTTTTGAGCTCCATTATTTACTCCTTGAATGACTGTGGGTATGTTACTTAGCATCCATAAGTTGAGAAGAAGAGTAATATGTATTTCATAGTGTTATTGTGAGGATTAAGTGGGTGAGTACATTGTAAATTGCTTCATATGTGCCTGGCACCTGGTAAACAGCCATAAATTGTACTGCTCTTCTGTTGACTTCCAGTTTCCCCCATTGCCTTTGTAATTACCTCTGTCTCACAATAAGCAGAAAGAAGAGGGAGGAAGGCAAATTGTTGTTTTTCCTGACATCTAATGAAATAGAGCACACCCAATAAAATCATTTGCATTTCAGACCTCTTCAGCTGCCTAAAACTTAGGTAAACTCATTCTAAATCCTAAGTCTTTATAATGTCTAGTATCTGTGCACCAAAAATTTTAGTTAGGAAAATATAACTGCTTTTCATTTATTTGTATGTACTGCCCTTAACAGGCACTGAATGAGAACAGTACCTTAAGTTAGATTCTCAAAGTTGCTCCATGAAATTCTGAGTTGGGAGATGACAGTGGGGGAAGATTGTCTCTGATAGTCTTAGGTGTTGGCAAAATTGAAACTTGTTTATATTGCAACACTGATTCATTATTTTTGCCTTATTCACTGTTCTGGCATTTTCACAATAATAGCAAATCGATGATGGGTAAAATTGCTTGGCACCTTACCTGGAATTAAGATAGTACCTCCAGACCACTCTAAAAGTTATTCTATCTTTAGTACACATGTGCTTGTTTGTGCTTAGTCTGTCAGTCTGTCCAACTGTTTGCAACCCCATGGACAGCATCCTACCAGGCTTCTCTGTCCGTGGAGATTCTCTAAGCAAGTATACTGGAGTAGTTGCCATGCCCTCCTCCAGGATCTTTCCAATCCCGGGATTGAACCCAGGTCTTCCACATTGCAGACAGATTCTTGACCGTCTGAGTCATCAGGGAAACCCAGGAATACTGGAGTGAGTAGCCTATCACTTTTCCAGGGACCTTTCCCATCCAGAAATTGAACTGGGGTCTTTGCATTGCAGGCAGATTCTTTACCAGCAGAGCTACCATACTTAGAGTAAAACTAACACCCGCAACAAAACCGTGTTAGTTTAACTTGTTTTTTCTTAAATTTTGGCTTCTCTTATTTATTTGCGGGGCCAGTCCTCAGAGGAGAAACGGCGGCGATATTGCCCGTGGCCAGGCCACGGGAAGATCAGAGAGGGGTGAGCCTGCTGTCCGCCAACCCTGCCCTCCGTCGAGCGAAGGACAATCAGACGCAACAGGGGTTCCGTCAAAGCAGTTCCGTTTTGTTAGTGCAGACTTACAGCTTATATAGGCAAGTGAAGGGGGTTTCCCAAGGGACTTCCCATAGCTACACCAATCAAGCTAAAGGTCAGGCAATCATGCCTCTACATCGCAACAGGAATCTATGGAGAGCATGTGTTGTCCACGAGCGCAGAAACCAGGGGGACCAATCAGAAGTTTTGACAAACAACTTTGGGTCACGCCCTCGTCTCTTCCTGTAGGCGCCATCTTAGCTCTAAACCGGAAACACGTGCTTAAGCTTCCTTTCATGCCCGTGTCGCTTCCTGTAGGCGCCATCTTAGCTCTAAACTGGAAACACGTGCTTAAGCTTCCTTATGCTTGGAACGGTCCTCTTTCATTTCAGGGCCCCACATTTATTTATTTATTTATTTTCATCCATCTTTATTCTTTGGACTGTGTGGGACTCTCATTGCAGTGGCCCCTCGTTGCAGAGTGCCAGCTCTGGGAGCATGCGCTCCAGAGCGCGGGCTCATAATTGGACACACCGGTCCAGCCACTCTGCCACACGTGGGATCTTCCTGGCCTAGGGATTGAACCGGTGCCCCTTGCATTGCAGTGCAAACTCTACCCACTGCACCACCAGGGAAGCCCCTAGGTTTACTTTTATGACCTTAATGAAGCAGTAAAAATTATTTTAAAAATCTTGATCCTTAATATTTGTGTGTGATAGAATGTGATCATGCAGAGTGCTTCTGCATACTGGAGTGAGTAGCCTATCACTTTTCCAGGGACCTTTCCCATCCAGAAATTGAACTGGGGTCTTTGCATTGCAGGCAGATTCTTTACCAGCAGAGCTACCATACTTAGAGTAAAACTAACACCCGCAACAAAACCGTGTTAGTTTAACTTGTTTTCTTAAATTTTGGCTTCTCTTATTTATTTGCGGGGCCAGTCCTCAGAGGAGAAAGCGGGGGATATTGCCCGTGGCCAGGCCACGGGAAGATCAGAGAGGGGTGAGCCTGCTGTCCGCCAACCCTGCCCTCCGTCGAGCGAAGGACAATCAGACGCAACAGGGGTTCCGTCAAAGCAGTTCCGTTTTGTTAGTGCAGACTTACAGCTTATATAGGCAAGTGAAGGGGGTTTCCCAAGGGACTTCCCATAGCTACACCAATCAAGCTAAAGGTCAGGCAATCATGCCTCTACATCGCAACAGGAATCTATGGAGAGCATGTGTTGTCCACGAGCGCAGAAACCAGGGGGACCAATCAGAAGTTTTGACAAACAACTTTGGGTCACGCCCTCGTCTCTTCCTGTAGGCGCCATCTTAGCTCTAAACCGGAAACACGTGCTTAAGCTTCCTTTCATGCCCGTGTCGCTTCCTGTAGGCGCCATCTTAGCTCTAAACTGGAAACACGTGCTTAAGCTTCCTTATGCTTGGAACGGTCCTCTTTCATTTCAGGGCCCCACATTTATTTATTTATTTATTTTCATCCATCTTTATTCTTTGGACTGTGTGGGACTCTCATTGCAGTGGCCCCTCGTTGCAGAGTGCCAGCTCTGGGAGCATGCGCTCCAGAGCGCGGGCTCATAATTGGACACACCGGTCCAGCCACTCTGCCACACGTGGGATCTTCCTGGCCTAGGGATTGAACCGGTGCCCCTTGCATTGCAGTGCAAACTCTACCCACTGCACCACCAGGGAAGCCCCTAGGTTTACTTTTATGACCTTAATGAAGCAGTAAAAATTATTTTAAAAATCTTGATCCTTAATATTTGTGTGTGATAGAATGGGATCATGCAGAGTGCTTCTGCAGACTGAAGTGCAGTAAGACAAGTACTTGTTCAGTGTTTGAATTCCAAGATGGATTAGCTGCTTTTTTTCTTGAAAAATAATTTTTGCCTAAAAGAATGAATGAACTATGGTTTTCAGGTGTGAATATTTGGCACCCATTTCTTGAAAATGAATGAACTGAGCCCTGTCACTTCAAGGAAAGCAACTGAGGTTGCTATATGTTGCCAGTGATAAAAATTGAGCTTTTAAATGAAAATTAGGATTTTGGGAAAGTTGTATCTTATCAATATTTAAAGGCTTTTCTGATAAGACTGATAGTGGTACTAACTTTTCTTTTTATATTATGTAATGAAATGTCAACATTTGGAAGATCTACATAGTGAGCCAGTATTTTCCAAATGACCAGTGCATGATCATCATTCATTGGAAAAAGATTCAAAATGCAGAATAGACCAATACATTGTAACATAAGGAAGTAGTAAAAATTCATTACTTCAGTTTGAAATTTCACATTGCAGCTGTTGAAGAAATAAATAAAAACACTATAAATTTTGAATATATCAAAGAAGTATACCCATAGATTGTCTGAAAAGACTATTAAAGTACCCTTACCTTTTCTTAAAATGATTGTATGAGGCCAAGTTTTGTTTATATTCTTCAAAGTAACCTCTCAGAACAGATTAAATGCAAAAACTTTATTCAGACATTTTCTATTAAACTAGATATTCAAGAGATTTAAATAATTTGAAATCAGTGTCACTATATTAAAACATATTTTTGTTTTGGAAATTATTTCTGATAAAAATGTTACTTCAGGGACTTCCCTGGTGGTCCAGTGGATAAAGAGTCCACCTTGCAGTGCAGGGGGCACCAGTTCGAGCCCTGGCACAGGAAGATACCACGTGCTGCAGAGCGGCCAGACCTGTTTGTTGCAGTGACTTTTCTTGTTATGGAACTCGGGCTCTAGGGCACAAGGGCTCAATGGTTGCAGCTCCCAGGCTCTATAGAGTACAGCCTTAATAGCTGTGACTCATGGGCTTTGTTGTTCTGTAGCATGTGGGATCTTCCCTGATCAGGGATTGAACTCGTGTCTCCTGCATTGGCAGGCGAACTCTTTACCACTGAGCTACCAGGGAAGCCCTGATTTGGATGTTTTGACTATGTTGGTTAGCTCCTGTGTGGTATAATGTTGATTTTTCTCAATTAATATCTTGATTTAATCTCTGTCAACCTTCACCTGGTCTGCCCGACCATGGTACATCTTCCAGGGAGAAATCTCCTGCGCATGACTTTACAAACAGCTTTGACACATTCATTTCATCATAGTACCTTCTGTGTACACTGCACAAATACTTCTTTGCATTTCAGTTACATTTTTACCTTTCTTGACATAATAAAGCATAATAGGCCAAAAGTGTTGCTTTTTGCTTCTATTTTCAGTGTTAAAATGGCTACACAAAGTCACCATTTTGATGAGCTTTTTGGTTTTTTTTTTTGAGCTTTTTTGTTTAAATGCACACTCTATGACAGCTGTCACACACAATCTGACAAAATTGTTTTGAATGAAGTTAAAGACAACTAAGCATGCTACTAGAACCATCTTATGGAAAAGACTAAACGAACTTTTCGGGCAACTCAATATTTGAGTGAGGCAGTTAAATTCTAATTAGAAGTTTTCTGCTTATTTATTGTTGGATGCTACTGTAGCTCAAAGGTTGGTAAAATACAGCCTACGGGCCAAATCTAACCTGCTGGCTTGTGTTTAATGACTTGTGAGTGAAGAATGATTTTTACACTTTTAAATCATTGAAGAAAATCAAAAGGATAATGTTTTGTGATGTGAAAATTTTATGATATTCTTATTTGTTTTTACAAGTTAAATTTTTGGAGCACAGTTATGGCCATTTGTTTATGTATTGTATATGAATGCTTTCATGCTACAATGCAGAATGAGTTGTGACAGATTGTATGTGGCATTCATTGCTTTGTACTGCTTTTTGGTATACTACAAATTGCAGTGATGCAGTTATAGCCTGATAGGCATATGTATAACCATAGCATGATATTTACAGAAATATTTCAGTTACTCGTGTATACCTATTTTTTCAAATAAGAAAATGAATTTCAGATGTCACACTTTTAAGGTACAATGGAATGTGGGTTGTTTTGTTTTGAATTAGATGGCAAAGTGTTTATTATGCACTTTTTTAGCTCTGCTAAAAGTACAGTATATGTTGATAATACTAGATTCAGTAGTGGACAAGATATTCCAAATTTACAAGAAAGCAATGGACAGAGAAAGTAGAAAATTCAGGATGGAATATTTCATGACAGAAGTTCTTAAAAAATTAAACCAAAGTTTTTTGGTTTACTTCAAAATATGGTTCAAAAGTAGACATTAGTCATGGCTGAAGTTTACAGCTTTCGCTCTTAATGTTGGTGGCAGGTGATGATTCCCTTTCATGTATGTATAATGTGACTGATTTTGGCTCTTACGCGTTTGACTGTGATCCTGGTTGTTTGAATTTTGATCCAGTTTTCTCTTTCTCTGTTTTCTAGCTCCTTTTGTCATATGGTTTCAAGCTAGGGTGTCTGAATTAGTAACAGCAGGAGAGAATTAGATATGGGCAGGTTTATTTGAGTCTGACTAGACTAAGTGCACCTTAAAATAACATCAGCGTCAGGTAAACTTTTTTTCATGTTATTTGCTTATAATATCTCAAGTAATATCATTAATTTCTTTTTTTTAGGAAACAGTCCCACTGAGGCAGAATGGTAAAATTTTAATTTTACCTAATTGTGGCTCTCCCATATGGAGATTAATAGACCAGCTTCAGATAGTTGCTTTCAGGGGCCTCACAAATAAGACTTACGGAGTATCAAAGCTTGCCTTGCCTAAAAGCAATAAAATTTAGGCTTAAAAAAAAATATTCCTTCCTAACTGGATAATACCAGATTGCCAGTTTTCTACCATTGCCCTTATTCAGAATCTGATTAGTTACTTTTAAGTTGGACATATTAATAATTTGTAATTAGCTTGACTATTTTAAAAGCTTAACTATTTATGTAAACTTTTTCCTTTAGAGTGTTTCAGTAAGTGATATTGTAATATTTTAATAAGAATTAAGCATCATTAGAATGATTAATATCATTTTTACTATTTAGTTAGAAAAAATGGAAGAAAACTTTCTGAGTATGACTTGTCTAGTCAAATTGGTAAATTGAAATGCTGAAAAATGTTGATTAGCAAGTTCACAGAGATTTGTTTAACTGGTGATACAGATGCCTTTAGAACTTTACTAATCCTATATCAAAGTAAATTGTAATATATATCTGAAATTTACCTACCTGTTCTTCCTACTTCTCTAAACACTCAAGTTTTTACACGTTAAAAAGGGAGTTAGATGAATATTTCTCAGCTCATGACAGAAGTTCTTAAAAAATTAAACCAAAGTTTTTTGGTTTACTTCAAAATATGGTTCAAAAGTAGACATTAGTCATGGCTGAAGTTTACAGCTTTCGCTCTTAATGTTGGTGGCAGGTGATGATTCCCTTTCATGTATGTATAATGTGACTGATTTTGGCTCTTACGCGTTTGACTGTGATCCTGGTTGTTTGAATTTTGATCCAGTTTTCTCTTTCTCTGTTTTCTAGCTCCTTTTGTCATATGGTTTCAAGCTAGGGTGTCTGAATTAGTAACAGCAGGAGAGAATTAGATATGGGCAGGTTTATTTGAGTCTGACTAGACTAAGTGCACCTTAAAATAACATCAGCGTCAGGTAAACTTTTTTTCATGTTATTTGCTTATAATATCTCAAGTAATATCATTAATTTTTTTTTTTTTTAGGAAACAGTCCCACTGAGGCAGAATGGTAAAATTTTAATTTTACCTAATTGTGGCTCTCCCATATGGAGATTAATAGACCAGCTTCAGATAGTTGCTTTCAGGGGCCTCACAAATAAGACTTACGGAGTATCAAAGCTTGCCTTGCCTAAAAGCAATAAAATTTAGGCTTAAAAAAAAATATTCCTTCCTAACTGGATAATACCAGATTGCCAGTTTTCTACCATTGCCCTTATTCAGAATCTGATTAGTTACTTTTAAGTTGGACATATTAATAATTTGTAATTAGCTTGACTATTTTAAAAGCTTAACTATTTATGTAAACTTTTTCCTTTAGAGTGTTTCAGTAAGTGATATTGTAATATTTTAATAAGAATTAAGCATCATTAGAATGATTAATATCATTTTTACTATTTAGTTAGAAAAAATGGAAGAAAACTTTCTGAGTATGACTTGTCTAGTCAAATTGGTAAATTGAAATGCTGAAAAATGTTGATTAGCAAGTTCACAGAGATTTGTTTAACTGGTGATACAGATGCCTTTAGAACTTTACTAATCCTATATCAAAGTAAATTGTAATATATATCTGAAATTTACCTACCTGTTCTTCCTACTTCTCTAAACACTCAAGTTTTTACACGTTAAAAAGGGAGTTAGATGAATATTTCTCAGCTGATGTATCATAGCATCATATTACACTGGAGCATTTCACAGGTCTGTTGCCAGAATCTCAACAGTATGAAATTAATTTTTGTTGCAGTGGCACATTTGATGTCTGTTTGATCTATTGTTGAATGTAATGGGTCATTTAATGTGGCATGATGAAACTTGCTTATCCTTGCAGAAGCTTGGAAAAAGGCAATCTCATGTTGAAAAGTTGTATGAAAACTTTTGCCTTTTCAGTAGAGAGCACTGGCAAGGTAGTAAATAGTTCTGCTCGTAGAGTAGTTCTGTGATGCGGGACTAAAATGTTGGTTTATTTTTAATGGTATGTGTAATTCTTAGGTAAATGTTAAATTGAAATATGTATAAAGGTGTAAAAATCTAAAGCATGTTCAGTCAGTATGCATAAACACACTTGTAAATCCAGCAACCAACATGAGAAAAGTACATCATTAATACTCTATAGGCCTTACTCTGTGTCTCCAAGTTACTGTATAGCACCTATGAACTTAACTTCTGACAACATGGGCTCGTATACCTGTTTAAAATTATTATTTATTTATTTGACTGTGGTGGGTCTTTGGTGCTGGAGGGGCTGCTCTTTAGTTGCAGTGAGAGGGCTTCTCTTATTGCGGAACATGGGCTGCAGGGCTTTAGCAGTCATGGCACATGGGCTCAGCAGTTGCAGCTCACAATCTCCAGAGCACAGGCTCAGTAGTTGTGGCACACTGTCCCAGTTGACCCTCAGTCTGTGGGATCATCCCGTACCAGGGATCAAACCAGTCTCCTGCATAAAGGTGGATTCCTTACTCCCGAGTCACCAGGGAAGCCCCCAAATTTTATTTAAATAGAACCAAACAATATGTACTGGTTTGTGACTGCTTTTGCTCAACATTGTGAGATTATTAACATTGCTTATGATTGTAATTTGTTCATTGTCTTCACAGGATACATTGTATGAATCTACTAAAATTTATGCATTCAAATGTTGGTGGACATTAGAGTTGTTTATTTTTTTTACTGTTATGAATATGTTCATTTAACATGTCTCTTGGGGAATATATGCACACATTCTGTTGTTTACATCCTTATTTTAGAGTGGACTTGCTGAGTCATAAGTTGCACATGAGTTCAGCTTTACTACATAATGCCAAACAGTTTTCTTAAGTGGTTGTATCAGTTTACATTTCTGCCACTAGTGCTTGAGATTTTTAATTGCCTTGTATTCTTACTAATACTTGATTTTATCTGTCTGACATTTTAGCCGATATCTGTATCTTGGGGTTTCACATATGTGGATTCAACTAACTACAGATCAGTAATACTCAGAAAAAATACTTCAGAAAGTTACAAAGAGCAAAGCCACCCTGGCAACTATTCGCATAGCATTTATGATGTGTTAGGTATTATAAGTAATCTAAAGATGATTTAAAATATATGGAAGGATATGTATCATTTATATGAAAATATTTCATTTTGCTTAAGAATTTTAGTATCTCTAAGGGCTCCTAGAACCATTCCCCCATGAACACTGGGGGATGACTGTTTATGTCCATCCTTAAAGCTCAAAATTTTTTTTGGCCTTACTCTGTGTCTCCAATCTTATGCCTGGACAACATGGGCTGTATACCTGTTTAAAATTATTATTTATTTATTTGACTGTGGTGGGTCTTTGGTGCTGGAGGGGCTGCTCTTTAGTTGCAGTGAGAGGGCTTCTCTTATTGCGGAACATGGGCTGCAGGGCTTTAGCAGTCATGGCACATGGGCTCAGCAGTTGCAGCTCACAATCTCCAGAGCACAGGCTCAGTAGTTGTGGCACACTGTCCCAGTTGACCCTCAGTCTGTGGGATCATCCCGTACCAGGGATCAAACCAGTCTCCTGCATAAAGGTGGATTCCTTACTCCCGAGTCACCAGGGAAGCCCCCAAATTTTATTTAAATAGAACCAAACAATATGTACTGGTTTGTGACTGCTTTTGCTCAACATTGTGAGATTATTAACATTGCTTATGATTGTAATTTGTTCATTGTCTTCACAGGATACATTGTATGAATCTACTAAAATTTATGCATTCAAATGTTGGTGGACATTAGAGTTGTTTATTTTTTTTACTGTTATGAATATGTTCATTTAACATGTCTCTTGGGGAATATATGCACACATTCTGTTGTTTACATCCTTATTTTAGAGTGGACTTGCTGAGTCATAAGTTGCACATGAGTTCAGCTTTACTACATAATGCCAAACAGTTTTCTTAAGTGGTTGTATCAGTTTACATTTCTGCCACTAGTGCTTGAGATTTTTAATTGCCTTGTATTCTTACTAATACTTGATTTTATCTGTCTGACATTTTAGCCGATATCTGTATCTTGGGGTTTCACATATGTGGATTCAACTAACTACAGATCAGTAATACTCAGAAAAAATACTTCAGAAAGTTACAAAGAGCAAAGCCACCCTGGCAACTATTCGCATAGCATTTATGATGTGTTAGGTATTATAAGTAATCTAAAGATGATTTAAAATATATGGAAGGATATGTATCATTTATATGAAAATATTTCATTTTGCTTAAGAATTTTAGTATCTCTAAGGGCTCCTAGAACCATTCCCCCATGAACACTGGGGGATGACTGTTTATGTCCATCCTTAAGCCTGTACCAAATTGTTTTGCTCATTATAGTTTTGTAGTAAGATTTGAAATTGGTATTTCTCCATCTTTGTTCTTTTTTTTTTTTAAAAAAAAAACCTTTATTTTACTTTTAACTTTTGCAGAGTTTTGTTAACAGATATGCATGTTCCCAGATTAGTCATATGTATATCCCCCCCTTCCCACCCCTCCCGACCATCAGCATCTTTGTTCTTTTTTGAGATTATTTTAGCTGTTCTGTTATAGATCCCCTGATTTTCCATATAAAATTTAGCATTGACCTGTAGATTTCTACAAAAAGACCAACTGGGAATTTGACAGAAATTGTATTGAATTTGTAATAAGCCAGTTTTGAGTAGTATTGTCATCTTAAGTCTTCTGATTCATGAACGTAGGACATCTTTACTTTTATAGGCATACTTTGCCGTGTTGTGCTTTGCAGATACTGCAGGGTTTTTTTTTGTTGTTGTTGTAAATTTTTTTTTTTTAATAATTTTTGCCTCTTTTATTGATTTCCTGTTCATCCATCCTTCATCCATCTCTATTCTTCGGCCTGCATGGGCCTCCCATCACAGTGGCCTCTCTCGCTGCAGACCACTGGCTCTGGGCGCATGCATTACAGAGCACCAACTTGCAATTAGACACACTGGCCCAGCTGCTCCTCAACATGTGGGATCCTCCCGGGCCAGGGATCAAACCGGTGCCCCCTGCACTGAAAGGCGAGCTTTCCACCCACTGGACCATCAGGGAAGCCCTGATACTGAGTTTTTTACAAATTTAAGTTTATGGTAACTGCATCAAGCAAGTCAGCGCCATTTTTCCAACAACATTTGCTCACTTCATGTATCTGACACATTTTGATAATTCTTGCAATATTTCCAACCCCCCACCAGAAGAAAAGATTACATCATGTTTAAGGCTTGGATGATGATTAGCATTTTTTAACTGTAAATTATTATTATTATTTTTTGACCACTTCTATTGGTCTTTCATTTATTTATTTTCATCCATCTTTGTTCTTTGGCCTGTGTGGGCCTCCCATCGCGGTGGGCTCTCCTGTCGCAGAGCACCGGCTCTGGGCACATGCGCTCCAGAGTTCCGGCTCTGTAGTTGGACACATCGGTCCAGCCACTCTGTGGCGCTTGGGATCTTCCCAGGCCAGGGATCGAACTGGCACCTCTTGCACTGCAAGGAGGTGTTCTTACCCACTGGACCACCAGAGAAGCCCTGTAAATTATTTTTAATCAAAGTATGTTTACGTATTTTTTTATACATAATACTTTTGTACTCTTAACAGACTATAGATAGTATAAACATAATTTGTATATATGCTGGGAAACCAAAACATTTGTATGACTTGCTTTATTGGAAACTCAGTTGTGATGGTCTGCAACCAAACCTACAATATCTCCAAGGTATGCCTGTATTTAGGTCTTCTCCAATTTCTTTCAACAGTATTTTATAGGTTTCAGAATATAGGTTTTACATGTTAAGAAATGTTTCCTAAGTACAGTTTGCCCTAGAACATTGTGGGAGTTGGGGTGCCAACCTTCTGAGCAGGCAAAAATCTGTGTGTATTTATAATCAATTCTCTGTATCTACAGTTTGGTTCCTCCATGCCTATGGTTCTGCAACCAGCCGAATTGTGTGAAATGGTAGTATTTACAGTTGGAAAATACTGATATATATCTGTGCTGTTTAAACCCATGCTATTCAGGGTCGACTGTATTGTGTTCTTTCTAATGCTGTTGTAAATGAAATTGTCTTAATTTCATTTTTCTTTTGGAGTGTCTGTTACTTCGTATTCACTATTGCATAAAATACAATTGAGGCTTGTTGTTGTTGTTGTTGTTACAATTGAGTTTATACATTAGTGTTTCATTCCTTAATAGATTCTGGGGCCTAGGAAGTACTTTAATTAGTATAGGCATTATCTTATGGTTGCTATTTGTATGATGTCTTTTCTTAACCTTCTATCTTGAATCGGAGCTTCTCTTGTAGCTCAGCTGGTAAAGAATCTGCCTGCAATGAAGGAGACCCTGGTTTGATTCCTGGGTTGGGCAGATCCCTTGGAGAGGGGAGAGGCTAGCCACTCCAGCATTCTTGGGCTTTCCTGGTGGCTTGGACGGTAGAGAATCCGCCTGTAATGCAGGAGACCCTGATTCGAGTCCTGGGTTGGAAAGATCCCCTGGAGAAGGGCTAGGGTCCCCACTCCAGTATTTTTGCCTGAAGAATTCCATGGCTCGCCCATTGGTTGAACCTATTTGTGTATTTGAATATAAATTTTATCTTTTGTAGACAGTGTGTAGTTGGGTCTTATTTTTGGTTTTGTTTTTAATCCAGCCTAATAATTGCTGTCTTTTGGTTGGCTTGTTTAATCTATTTACACCTAATGTTACTTTTTACACTTAATGTTGATATGGTTGGATTTCTGCTTGCCATTTTGGTTTTTCTTTTCTATACATATGCATATCTCATAATTTTTGTTCTTTCATTTTTCCATTTCTGCCTTCTTTTGTTAATGCTTATCCCCCAAACCCTCAGGTCTGCCAGTTGTTTGTTTATTTAGTGACTTGACTGGATCATTTTAACAAAGTCAAGTTTATTTTCCACTACAAAAGAACCGTAGTTCTCATGGGAACATTTCATGCAAGGATGGGCGTGATAAAGGACAGAAACCTAACAGAGGCAGAAGAGATTAAAAAGAGCTGTATTAGAACTGTACAAAGAGGGTCTTAATGACCTGGATAGCCATGATGGTGTGGTTGTTCAGTTAGAGCCAGACATCCTGGAGTGTGAAAACATGTGGGCCTTAGGAAGCATTACTCCGAATAAAGCTAGTGGAGGTGACCAAAGCTAGTAGAGGTGACAGAATTCCATCTTTTAAAATCATAAAAGATGATGCTTTTAAAGTGCTGCACTCAGAGTGTCAGAGAATTTGGAAAACTCAGCAGTGGCCACAGTACTGAAAAAGATCAGTTTTCATTTCAGTGCCAAAGTAGGGCAGGGCCAAATAATTTTTAAATTACTGTATAGTTGGCGTCATTTAACATGCTAACAAGGTTATGCTGAAAATTCTTCAAGCTAGACTTCAGCAGTATGTGAACCAAGAACTTCCAGGCGTACGAGCTGGATTTTGAAGAGGCAGAGGAACCAAAGATCAAATTGCCAACATTCATTGGATCATGGAGAAAGCATTTACTTCTGCTTCATTGACTACGCTAAAGCCTTTGACTGTATGCATCACAACAAACTGGAAATTGCTTAGAGATGGGAATGCCAGACCACCTTCCTGTCTCTAGAGAAACTTGTATGCAGGACAAGAAGCAACAGTTAGAACCAGACATGAAACAACTAACTGGTTCCAAATTGGGAAAGGAATATGTCAAGGCTGTATATTGTCACCCTGCTTATTTAGATTATATACATCTTATTTTTGGTTTTGTTTTTAATCCAGCCTAATAATTGCTGTCTTTTGGTTGGCTTGTTTAATCTATTTACACCTAATGTTACTTTTTACACTTAATGTTGATATGGTTGGATTTCTGCTTGCCATTTTGGTTTTTCTTTTCTATACATATGCATATCTCATAATTTTTGTTCTTTCATTTTCCATTTCTGCCTTCTTTTGTTAATGCTTATCCCCCAAACCCTCAGGTCTGCCAGTTGTTTGTTTATTTAGTGACTTGACTGGATCATTTTAACAAAGTCAAGTTTATTTTCCACTACAAAAGAACCGTAGTTCTCATGGGAACATTTCATGCAAGGATGGGCGTGATAAAGGACAGAAACCTAACAGAGGCAGAAGAGATTAAAAAGAGCTGTATTAGAACTGTACAAAGAGGGTCTTAATGACCTGGATAGCCATGATGGTGTGGTTGTTCAGTTAGAGCCAGACATCCTGGAGTGTGAAAACATGTGGGCCTTAGGAAGCATTACTCCGAATAAAGCTAGTGGAGGTGACCAAAGCTAGTAGAGGTGACAGAATTCCATCTTTTAAAATCATAAAAGATGATGCTTTTAAAGTGCTGCACTCAGAGTGTCAGAGAATTTGGAAAACTCAGCAGTGGCCACAGTACTGAAAAAGATCAGTTTTCATTTCAGTGCCAAAGTAGGGCAGGGCCAAATAATTTTTAAATTACTGTATAGTTGGCGTCATTTAACATGCTAACAAGGTTATGCTGAAAATTCTTCAAGCTAGACTTCAGCAGTATGTGAACCAAGAACTTCCAGGCGTACGAGCTGGATTTTGAAGAGGCAGAGGAACCAAAGATCAAATTGCCAACATTCATTGGATCATGGAGAAAGCATTTACTTCTGCTTCATTGACTACGCTAAAGCCTTTGACTGTATGCATCACAACAAACTGGAAATTGCTTAGAGATGGGAATGCCAGACCACCTTCCTGTCTCTAGAGAAACTTGTATGCAGGACAAGAAGCAACAGTTAGAACCAGACATGAAACAACTAACTGGTTCCAAATTGGGAAAGGAATATGTCAAGGCTGTATATTGTCACCCTGCTTATTTAGATTATATACATAGAACATCATTCAAAATGCTGGGCTAGATGGATGATAAACTGGAATTAAGATTGCTGGGAGAAATATCAACAACCTCACATAGGCAGATGATAGCATTCCAATGGCAGAAAGTGAAGAACTATTGAGCCTCTTGCTGGGGGTGAAAGAGGAGAGTGAAGAAGCTGACTTGAAACTCATTTAAAAAAATTAAGATCATGGCCTCTGGTCCCATCACTTCATTGCAAATAGATGGGGAAAAAAGTGGAAGCAGTGACAGATTTTATTTTCTTGGTCTTCAGTATCACAGTGATAGCAGACATGAAATTTAAAAGACGCTTACTTGTTGGAAGGAAAGGTATGACAAACCTAGGCAGTGTATTAAAAAAGAAGAGACATAACTTTGCTGATAAAAGTCCGTGTAGTCAAAGCTATGATTTTTCCAGTAGTCATGTATGTTTGTGATAGTTGGTCCATAAAGAAGACTGAGCACTGAAGAACTGATGCTTTTGAATTGTAATGCAGAATGCAAGAAGATCAAACTAGTCATTCCTGAAGGAAATCAACTGTGAATATTCATTGGAAGGACTGGTGCTGAAGCTCTAATACTATGGCCACCAGAAGAGCTAACTCACTGGAAAAGAGTGTGATCACCAACTCAATGGACAAGAATTTGAGTGAACTCCAGGAGACAGAAGTAAAATGTGTAAAGGGGATGCAGGGAAGCCGTTGATTTCTCTGGTGGACACAGTCATTGTTCATACTTATTCCAAGGCTTCTAACATGATGATTCTATTTCCTTGTATTGCCACCATTCCAATAATACTGTTCTGTTGGCCACTGTTTGCCATCTCCACACATTCATCTTATCACAAGATTCATAAAGGGATCAAATCCCTGTAGTATTCCTTGGATGTGTCTACCACTTTTTAATTTCAATGATAACTTCTTTGAGGGGGGGGCAAGAAAAGTTTTATTAAAGAAAAAAGGGATAGAGAAAACTTCCAGCAAAGACCCTGGAAGGGGGATAGAAGAGTACCCCCAGAAGCTAGTTTGGGCAAGGTGTTTTGTACTTCTCCAGTTGGTTATTAACAATAGATCAAAAGAATATTTTAAGGTGATAAAAGGTCTTACCAGATCCACACCACAATATACATCTTAAGATAACAGGTACAACTAAGAAGGAGAAACTTGTCCTTTAGCAAGATACATTGTTGTTATAAACATTAGCTCTTGGCTTAAAGAAAGTCTTGGGCGAAGTAGATTGTCATAAAACCCACAGTCTGGCAGATTAGGTTATTGGTTTCAGTTTCCTAGACAATTATGAAATGGTCAAAGAGACCTGGAAAAGTTGACCGAGAAAGGAGAGCTCAGTCCACACACTACGTCCGTTTTTGGTTGGTCTCCTTGCAGAGACGGAGGACACTTCTTGACATTGGCGAGACTGTATAAACCCCAGGTCAGAATCCCCTTTTGGGGCCGCCTTAAGTTATATGAGGCATGTCTATGGAACCCCAAAGCTGGACTCCATACTCACTTCATACAGGTTTTCATACATCTCAAGCACATTGCACACACACACTAGCATACTGTAGAGTTAGTAAAGTAGAAAACGTGTACTGAGAGGACAGAAGAGCTGAATCTCTGAATTTCCTTACCTTGTCTTGAAGATCTTGCACAAGCCCTCATATGATAGATAACGGTAGATAGCTTACCGTGAATGGTGTTGGATTCTTGATCTCCAACGGAGAAGACTTCACATTGGGATCAAAGGACTTGTTTTTGGTCACTCAGAGATTCATGCAGGAAAAGTTTTATTAAAGAAAAAAGGGATAGAGAAAGCTTCCAGCAAAGGCAGTAGAAGGGGGATGGAAGAATACCCCTCTCCTCTACAATGATAACTTCTTGTCTATAAATTTCTTCAGTTTGGGAGGGTGAGCTTTGTTCATGATGTGCACTCGGCCTTGATCTGTCTTTTTGATGAAGATCATTCGTATAGGTTTGAGATGATACCTCATTGTGGTTTCCTAATGTGTTGTGATTTTGGTTTCCTGATGATTAGTGATGTTGAGCAGCTTTGCATGTACCTGTTGGCCACTTGTATTTCTTCTTCACAAAAGTGTCTTTTCAGAGCTTCCCTGTTGGTTCAGTGGGTAAACAGTCCACCTTGCAGTGCAAGAGGTGCCAATTTAATCCCTGGCCTGGGAAGATCTCATGTGCCATGTAATGACTGGACCAGTGTGTCCAGTTGCGAGCCAGCACTCTGGAGCACACACGCCCAGGGCTGGCGCTCTGAGACTAGAGCGGCCGTGGCGATGGGAGGCCCACACAGGCCAAAGAATAAAGATGGATGAAAATAAATGGATGAAAAGTCAATAAAAGGAGGCCCCAAAAAATTGTGTAAAAAAAATGTGTCTATTAAGTTCCTTTGCACATTTTTAAATTGTATTAGTTATATTTTATTGAGTTTTGTGAGTTCTTTATATATTTTGGATATTACCTTCTTATCAGATATGATTTGCAAATATTTTCTCCCATTTTGTAGATTGCCTTTTCATTTTGTTGATACGTCCTTTACTGTGCAAAGACTTTTTAGTTTGATATATTCCCACTTGTTTATTTTTGTTTCGTTACTTTTCCTTATGGCATCAAACTAAAAAAACTTGCCAAGGCTGATGTCAAGGAGCTTATCTGCTCTGTTTCCTTCTAGGAGTTTTATAGTTTCTGGTCTTTTTTGGTTTGTTGTAAGACAGGGGTCCAGTTTCATTCTTTAGCATGTGGCAGTCCAATTTTCCCAACACCATTTGTTGAAGTGGATATATTGAGAATTTCTTTAGGTCCTGAAATTTGACACTTTATACGTGTGAAATTATAGAATCATGGCTCATTGAATTATTGCTTCAATTCCTGTTCTATGGAAGGTACTCTTAGGATGATTTCTTCTCTCAGGATATCATGTTGAGGTTTTGGAGACTTACATAAGCACTTAATTTTAACAACTGAAGGGATGATCAATATAATTTATTACTTAATTATCTGTATATTTATATGCATTTATTCTTTTCGTCATGCCATGCAGCTTGTGGGCTTTTAGTTCCTGACCAGGCCTTGAACCCCCAGGGCCCCTTGGCAGTGAGAGCTCAGAGTCCTAACTGCTAGACCACCAGGGAATTCACAATACAATTTTTGCAAAGTGAAAAATTTACAAGCCAGAGGGTCTTTTTTTTTTAAAGATTTATTTATTTATTTTGGGCGGGGCAGAGCGCCGGCTCTGGGCGCATGCACTCCAGAGCTCTGGCTCGGCAATTGGACACATGGGTCTAGCCGCTCCGCGGCATGTGGGATTTTCCCAGGCCAGGGCTCGAACTGGCGCCCCTTGCAGTGCAAAGCGGTGTCCTTACCCACTGGACCACCAGGGGAAGCCCGCCAGAGGATCTTAAGTCAAAGTTATTTAGCTCTCTTTTCCCACTATTTTATGTTTCATAATAATTTTGAAAAAGTAAAACATGGACACAGTTAAAATTTTGAACAAGATACATGATTATATAATGATAACTGACTGAAACCCAGAAATCAGTAGCATATAAAATGTTAGTTATATAATTTTTACCAGAAAACGTAAAGTCACGTATCAGCTAAGAAGCCATTAAGATATAGGAAGTCTTATCTGGTAGGACATGACTTCAGAATAGAACATTGTATTATCATTATGCAAGCTCACTCAAGTACAGTTTTGTTTACACAGTTGCCTCTTTAGTATCTCTTCTTGAATAATCTCTTCCTGTGGGCTTCCCTGATGGCTCAGATGGTAAAGAATCTGCCTGCAATGCTGGAAGACCCAGGTTTGGTCCCCGGGTTGGGAAGATTCCCTGAAGAAGGACTAGGTTACCCACTCCAGTATTCTTGCATGGTGAATCCCCATGAAGCCTGGTGGGCTACATGGGGTCACTTAGACATAACTGAGCGACCAAGCACACAGCACTTGGATGATCCAGATGCATCTCATGTTTAAGACTGAAGTTGTTTCAAAAATTTTAAAGTTTCCTCTTTGTAAGCCCTTTCTTACTCTTCTTATACCTAAGCAAGAAACTTGGAAATGATCCTTGTCTCTCTGTTCCCCCATCTAATTTTCTGGAAATACTTTATCTGTGATGTGTTTGTCATCTTTAGACTTTGATAATATTGGCCTCTTAAAATGAGCTGTAAATTGTTCTCTTTTCCTCTTTTATTTTCTTTAACTTTTTTTTTATGATTTGGTTTCGTTGAGTCATTATTGCTACATGTGGGCTTTCTCTAGTTGTGGTGAGCAGGGCCTATTCTTCATTGTGGTGCTCAGGCTTCTCAAAGCAGTGGTTTCTCTTGTGGCAGAGCGTGGGCTTTAGGTGCTCAGGCTTCAGTAGTTGCTGTTCCTGGAATCAGTTGCTTCAAGGCACGCGGAATCCTTCTGGACCATGGATCAAACCCGTGTCCCTTGAGTTGGCAGGTAAACTCCCACTTCCTCCATTGTTTTTTAAAGACTTTGTGTAAGGTTTGTATTATTTTCTTCTTTAGAGAATTTATCATTGAAACAGCTCACCAGGCCTGGACATTTTTTTTCTTTTTAAAAAATTTTGACCTCTTTTATTGGGTTTTTATTTATATGTTTTCATCCATCTTTATTCTTCGGTCTCTGTGGGCCTCCCACCGCAGTGGCCTCTCTTGCCGAAGAGCACCCGCTCTGGACACATGCACTCCAGAGCACTGGCTCATAATCAGACTCACTGGTCTAGCTGCTCGGTGGCATGTGGGATCCTCCCAGACCAGGGATCGAACCGGCACCCCTTGCACTATAAGGCGGACTCTTTACCCACTGGACCACCAGGGAAGCCCCTGGACTTTCTCTTGTAAAAGATTTTAATTACTAATTTAGGGCTTCCCCGGTAGCTCAGTGGTAAAGAGTTCGCTTGCCAATGCAGGAGACATGGGTTCGATCCCTGGTCTGGGAGCATCCCGCATGCTGCGGAGCAACTAAACCCATGAGCCACAACTATTGAGCCTGTGCTCTAGAGCCTCAGAACTGCAGCTGTTGAGCCCATGTGCCGCAACTAGTGAAGCCCATGTGCTCTAGAGCCTGAGTTCTGCAACATGAAAAAGTCACTGCAGCAAGAAGCCTGCTCACCTCAACTAGAGAGTAGCCCCCACTCCCTGCAACTAGAGAAGAGCCTGCAGTAGCAGTGAAAACCCAGAATAGCCAAATATAAATGAGTAAATAAAAATAAATGACTTTAATTACTATTTTAGTTTCTTTTCATCAGAGTGTTCAGTTTCACTGCCTGAGCCGGTATTTTGGTGGTTTGTCTTTGTCTAGGAATTTTAGTTATTTGTTTGTTTGTTTACTTATGGTTGCATCACTTGATCTGTGCGATCTTGGTTTCCCAGTTCATTTGCTCAGTTGTGTTGGACTCTGCGATGCCATGGTCTACAGCATGCCAAGCTTCCCTGTCTTTTCACCATCTCTCAGGAGTTGCTTAAGCTCATGTCCATTGACTCAGTGATGTCATCCAACCATCTCGTCCTCTGTTGTCCCCTTCTCCTTTTACCTTCTGTTTTTCCTAGCATGAGGGTGTTGTCCAATGAGTTGTTTCTTTGCATCAGGTGCCTAAAGTATTGGAGCTTCAGCATCAGTCCTTCCACTGTTCTGGGTTGATTTCTTTTAGGATTGACTGATTTGATCTCCTTGCAGTCCAGGGGACTCTCAAGAGTCTTCTCCTGCCTGACCCAGGGATTGAACCCCCATCTTCTGCTTGGTAGGCTTTTTTTTTTTAACCACTGAGCCACCTGGGAATCCCATTAATTAGCACAAGTGTTGACAAACTATTTCTTTAAAGGGCTAGATGATATTATATTTTAATCCAAGCCAGGCTACCCTGGTGGCTCAGTTGGTAAAGAATGCCTGCAATATGGGAGACCCAGGTTCAATTCTTGGGTTGGGAAGATTCCCTGGAGAAGGAAATGGCAACCCGCTCCTATATTCTTGCCTGAAGAATTCCATGGATAGAAGAGCCTGGTGGGCTACAGTCCATGGGATTGTGAAGAGTGGGACACTACTGAGTCACCAGCACTTTCACTTTTCATTAGATAGCTTCTGGATGAGTACTGCTATGTGATGAGAGGGTGGGGCTGAAATTCCTAGACCTCTGGGGAGGGGAGAGTCTGAAGGTGGAGGTCACAAGTGGGCAATGATTTAGTCAGTCATGTTGATGTAATGCAACCTCGGTAAAAAAAAAAAAAAAAAAAAAAAAACACTAAAAAAAACCCCCCAAAACCAAACCCGCTAAACAATGGGGCTTGGAGAGCTTTGGGCTGTTGAGGACATCCAGGGAAGTGGTGTGCTTGAGGAGGACATGAAAGCTCTGTGCTCATTCTCCCCATACTTTGCCATATGCGTCTCTTCTGACTGCTTCTGACTTATATCCTTTATAATAAATCTGTAATAGTAAGTTAAGCATTTGTTTAGTTTAACTTATGGTTGCATCACTTGATCTGTGCGATCTTGGTTTCCCAGTTCATTTGCTCAGTTGTGTTGGACTCTGCGATGCCATGGTCTACAGCATGCCAAGCTTCCCTGTCTTTTCACCATCTCTCAGGAGTTGCTTAAGCTCATGTCCATTGACTCAGTGATGTCATCCAACCATCTCGTCCTCTGTTGTCCCCTTCTCCTTTTACCTTCTGTTTTTCCTAGCATGAGGGTGTTGTCCAATGAGTTGTTTCTTTGCATCAGGTGCCTAAAGTATTGGAGCTTCAGCATCAGTCCTTCCACTGTTCTGGGTTGATTTCTTTTAGGATTGACTGATTTGATCTCCTTGCAGTCCAGGGGACTCTCAAGAGTCTTCTCCTGCCTGACCCAGGGATTGAACCCCCATCTTCTGCTTGGTAGGCTTTTTTTTTTTTTAACCACTGAGCCACCTGGGAATCCCATTAATTAGCACAAGTGTTGACAAACTATTTCTTTAAAGGGCTAGATGATATTATATTTTAATCCAAGCCAGGCTACCCTGGTGGCTCAGTTGGTAAAGAATGCCTGCAATATGGGAGACCCAGGTTCAATTCTTGGGTTGGGAAGATTCCCTGGAGAAGGAAATGGCAACCCGCTCCTATATTCTTGCCTGAAGAATTCCATGGATAGAAGAGCCTGGTGGGCTACAGTCCATGGGATTGTGAAGAGTGGGACACTACTGAGTCACCAGCACTTTCACTTTTCATTAGATAGCTTCTGGATGAGTACTGCTATGTGATGAGAGGGTGGGGCTGAAATTCCTAGACCTCTGGGGAGGGGAGAGTCTGAAGGTGGAGGTCACAAGTGGGCAATGATTTAGTCAGTCATGTTGATGTAATGCAACCTCGGTAAAAAAAAAAAAAAAAAAAAAAAACACTAAAAAAAACCCCCCAAAACCAAACCCGCTAAACAATGGGGCTTGGAGAGCTTTGGGCTGTTGAGGACATCCAGGGAAGTGGTGTGCTTGAGGAGGACATGAAAGCTCTGTGCTCATTCTCCCCATACTTTGCCATATGCGTCTCTTCTGACTGCTTCTGACTTATATCCTTTATAATAAATCTGTAATAGTAAGTTAAGCACTTTATTTAGTTCTTTGAGTTGTGTTTGTGAGAAATTGAACCTAAGAGGGGATTGTGGAAACCCTCAGAATTTTATCACTGGTTTGTCTAAAGTACTGGTGACAACGTAGGACTTGTTATTCGCATTTATAATAGGGGCAATCTGCTAAGACAGCCCTTTATTTGTTGAATTTAATGCCAACTCCAGGTAGTTAGGATCAGAACTGAATTGAATTGTAAGACACTCAGTTGATGTCTGAGTTGGAGAAGTGGTGTTAGAAAAGATACACGAGATATTTGGTGTCAGGAGGTAAAAATCCTCTCACAACTCTTTTTTTTTTTTTTTTTTAAAGATTTATTTATTTATTTATTTATTTTGGGCGGGGGTCGTGTTGGGGAAGGAGGGGAGCGGGCGGGCCACGTCTATTGATCCTTCATTTCTCTATTTTCATCCATCTTTGTTCTTCCGCTCCTGTGGGCCTCCCATCCCGGTGGCGTCTGTCGTTGCAGAGCGCCGGCTCTGGGCGCATGCACTCCAGAGCTCCAGTGCTCGGGCTCGGTAATTGGACACATCGGTCCAGCTGCTCCGCGGCACGTGGGATCTTCCCAGGCCAGGGATCGAACCGGCGCCCCTTGCACTGCAAGGAAGTGTCCTTACCCACTGTGCCACCAGGGGGAAGCCCCTCTCACAACTCTTGGGAATATGTAAACTGTTTACATTGTGGGGAATACAGAAACAGACTGGACTTGATTTGGCTCATGGGTCTTAGTACTAGTGCCCATCTTCCTTTTTTTTTTTTAAACTTTTATTTTACTTTTAACTTTTACAGAGTTTTGTTGTTCACAGATATGTATGTTCGCAATTAGTCATATGTATATCCCCCCTTTCCCACCCTAGTGCCCATCTTTGAACTAATAAATGATCTGTCCTTCACCGCCTTGCAGTGCAAGGGGCGCCGGTTCGAGCCCTGGCCTGGGAAGATCCCACGTGCCGCGGAGCGGCTGGACTGATGTGTCCAATCACCGAGCCGGAGCTCTGGAGCGCATGTGCCCAGAGCCGGTGCTCTGCAACGACAGACGCCACCGCGATGGGAGGCCCACAGGAGCCAAAAAGAACGAAGACGAATGAAAATAGAGAAATGAAAGCCAATGGAAGTGGCCCGCCCACTCCCCTCCCTCCCCAACCCGACCCCGCCCAAAGTAAAATAAATAAATAAATCTTTAAAAAAAAAAATGATCTGTCCTTAATGAATGCTTTATTTTTACTTTAGTAGAATTTGTTTTGTACTGTCTGTTTTGGTATGGAATGTTCTGTGTAGATCAGTTACATCCAGTTGGTTACTATGTTTTTCAAGGCTTTCGTTTTTTATTCTTACTAAGTTGTTTTTATCAGTTTCTGAGAAATGAGTATTGAAATCTCCATCTGCACTTGTTGAATTGTCCCTTTCACCTTTCATTCTATTAGTTTTGCTTCATGTATTTTTTTAGGTACATAATCATTTCTAATTGTTGCATATTTTTTGATGTATTGGTTCTTTATTGTGTAGCAAGTAATACATCTCATCTGAGAGTCTTTCCTCTACCTCTCTTATTCTTTTATACCCCATATAATTGGATTTTGTGTTTTACCCAGGCTGATAATCTCTGCCTTTTCATTGGGGTGCTTAGTCCATTCATTCCCACCACCAACCCCCTTCACTTCATGGCGGATAGATGGGGAAAAAGTGGACACAGTGACATATTTTATTTTCTTTGGACTCAAAAATCACTGCAAATGGTGACTGTAGCCATGAAATTAAAAGATGTTTGCTCCTTGGAAGGAAAGCTGTGATAAACTAGATAGCATATTAAAAAACAGAGATATCACTTAGCTGACAAAAATCCACCTAGTCAAAGCTATGATTTTTACAGTATTCATGTATGGATGTGAGAGTTGGACCATAAAAAAAGGCTGAGTGCTGAAGAATTGATGCTTTTGAGTTGTGGTCCTCTTAAGGGTCTCTTGGACAGCAAGGAGATCAGGTCAGTCAATCCTAAAGGAAACCAGCCCTGAATATTCACTGAAAGGAGCTGAAGTTCTAATACTTTGACCAACTGATGGGAAGAGCCGATTGATTGGAAAAAACCCTGGTGCTGGGGAAAGATTGAAGGTGAAAGAAGAGGACTCCAGAGGATGAGATGGTTAGATAGCATCACCAACTCAATGGACATGAGTTTGAGCAAACTCTGGGGGATAGTGAAGGATAGGGAAGCCTGGTGTACTGAGGTCCATGGGGTTGCAAAGAGTCGGACTTGACTTAGGGACTGAACAATCAACAGTCATGTGGTAGGATTTAGGGTGTTTGCTTTCTATCTTTGTCCTGTCATTTTTTTGGTTCCTTTCTTTTACTCAGCCTTTTTCTTTAAAATGTTCTTTTTGTTTTTAGCTTGTTTTTGTCTTAGTTTTTCCTATAGCAGTTGTATGTCTTAATTTTATACAAGTCATTTCACAGTAATTGTGTATTAATTTTGTTAAAATGTAGCAGCTTTGCTATAGATCCATTCCTTTGCTTTGTAACTATTGTATTATTCTGTTTATATGTTTAAAGATATCAGTACATCATTCAGTTTATTACTTTAAACAGTCTTATGTTTTTGTTTTAAAAGAAATTAAGTGGAAAAATTGATTTTTGATGTATTGGTTCTTTATTGTGTAGCAAGTAATACATCTCATCTGAGAGTCTTTCCTCTACCTCTCTTATTCTTTTATACCCCATATAATTGGATTTTGTGTTTTACCCAGGCTGATAATCTCTGCCTTTTCATTGGGGTGCTTAGTCCATTCATTCCCACCACCAACCCCCTTCACTTCATGGCGGATAGATGGGGAAAAAGTGGACACAGTGACATATTTTATTTTCTTTGGACTCAAAAATCACTGCAAATGGTGACTGTAGCCATGAAATTAAAAGATGTTTGCTCCTTGGAAGGAAAGCTGTGATAAACTAGACAGCATATTAAAAAGCAGAGACATCACTCTGCTGACAAGAATCCATATGGTCAAAGCTATGATTTTTCCAGTAGTCATGTATGGATGTGAGAGTTGGACCATAAAAAAAGGCTGAGTGCTGAAGAATTGATGCTTTTGAGTTGTGGTCCTCTTAAGGGTCTCTTGGACAGCAAGGAGATCAGGTCAGTCAATCCTAAAGGAAACCAGCCCTGAATATTCACTGAAAGGAGCTGAAGTTCTAATACTTTGACCAACTGATGGGAAGAGCCGATTGATTGGAAAAAACCCTGGTGCTGGGGAAAGATTGAAGGTGAAAGAAGAGGACTCCAGAGGATGAGATGGTTAGATAGCATCACCAACTCAATGGACATGAGTTTGAGCAAACTCTGGGGGATAGTGAAGGATAGGGAAGCCTGGTGTACTGAGGTCCATGGGGTTGCAAAGAGTCGGACTTGACTTAGGGACTGAACAATCAACAGTCATGTGGTAGGATTTAGGGTGTTTGCTTTCTATCTTTGTCCTGTCATTTTTTTGGTTCCTTTCTTTTACTCAGCCTTTTTCTTTAAAATGTTCTTTTTGTTTTTAGCTTGTTTTTGTCTTAGTTTTTCCTATAGCAGTTGTATGTCTTAATTTTATACAAGTCATTTCACAGTAATTGTGTATTAATTTTGTTAAAATGTAGCAGCTTTGCTATAGATCCATTCCTTTGCTTTGTAACTATTGTATTATTCTGTTTATATGTTTAAAGATATCAGTACATCATTCAGTTTATTACTTTAAACAGTCTTATGTTTTTGTTTTTAAAAGAAATTAAGTGGAAACAAAAGTCTTTTATATCTTCCATGTATACCATTTCTAATGCTTTTCATTTCCATCCTGTGGGTCCAGGGTATAACCTGATTTCAGTTTTTCTCAACCTGAATTGATTTCATTTAGTATTTTTTTGCGGTAAAGATATGCTAATGACATTCTGTTAATTTCTGTTTATCTGGGGATTTCCTTACTTTGCTTTCAGATTGAAGAATATTTTTGCTTCGTAAAGAATTCTTGGTTTATGGTCTTTCAGTTACTTTAAATATGTCACTTCATTGCTTTCTGGCCTCCATTTTTGCTGATGAAAAGTCAGATGTTAATGTTATTGTTGTTTCCCTGTGGGTGATGAATTGTTTTTCTGTTGCTGCTTTCAAGATTTTCTTAGAAAAATCTTTGCCTTGCAGGAGTTTGAGTATGAAAAAGTTTGATTTTCTTTTTTTAATTATAGTTGAGTTCTTCCAGCTTTTTGATTCTTCAGATTAATGTATTTCATCAAGTTTGGGACATTTTTGGCTATTATTTTCTCAAACATTTTTCGTACTCCTTTACTGAGATCTCAGTACTTCATTTTGGGATTCTTTTTTGGTCACTTCTATTGGTCTTTCATTTATTTATCTTTTTTCTTTGGCCTGTGTGGGCCTCCCATTGCAGTGGCCTCTCTCGTTGCAGATAACTGGCTCTGGGCGCATGCACTCCAGAGTTCCGGCTCGGTAGTTGGACAGATCCGTCCAGCCGCTCCGCAGCACATGGAATCTTCCCAAGCCAGGGATCGAACCGGCACCCCTTGCACTGCAAGGCAGTGTCCTTACCCACTGGACTACCAGGGAAGCCCTCATTTTGGGATTCTTGATGTCTCCCTGGTCTCTTAAGAAGCTTTTTCCCCTTCTCCTGCCTGCCTTTTTTTTTAAGGATTGAATACTTAACATTTATCCACAGGTCCACTAAGTCTACTTTTGAGTCTAGATATATAGTGGAATTTTTATTTTGGACATTCTACTTTCATCTTATGGATTGTTGTTACAGTTCCTAATTCTCTCTTGATATTTCGTATATGTTGAGTACTGCCATTGTATTTTACTTTATTCTTAGGAGTGTTTATAATAGCTGCTTTGAAATCTTTGTTTATTAACTCTAGTGTCTGGACTCAGTTGATTAGTTGACTGATTCCTCCATCCCCCCAAGTTAAGTGACAATTTTTCTGTTTCTTTATGAGTTCCTATATTATAGCAACTCTAAATTCTGTTTTTCTGTGGGTTATTGGTATTTTTTAGTAACTTGTTATACAGCTCACAGTTGCTGATACTCTTTTCAGTTATTTTTACTTTTATTGTTTAGCCTGGCTTTCTAGGATTCTCTTCTATTTCTATATCTTCATAGCTTGGTGGTCAGCCAGTGGTTTGGGTGGAAGTGGTGAGTTCATCAGCCTCATTCCATTAATGATCTATCTTTGTTTAGTTTGAGAAAGACACTAAAAATTGCAGCCTGTTTTTAGTCTCAGTAGGCCTTTTATTTTGCTGGGCTTTCTTGAATATCCTTTTGTTAACCAGGTATGTGAAACTTATTTTCTTTTTAATTATAGTTGAGTTCTTCCAGCTTTTTGATTCTTCAGATTAATGTATTTCATCAAGTTTGGGACATTTTTGGCTATTATTTTCTCAAACATTTTTCGTACTCCTTTACTGAGATCTCAGTACTTCATTTTGGGATTCTTTTTTGGTCACTTCTATTGGTCTTTCATTTATTTATCTTTTTTCTTTGGCTGTGGTGGGGGCCTCCCATTGCAGTGGCCGCTCTCGTTGCAGATAACTGGCTCTGGGCGCATGCACTCCAGAGTTCCGGCTCGGTAGTTGGACAGATCCGTCCAGCCGCTCCGCAGCACATGGAATCTTCCCAAGCCAGGGATCGAACCGGCACCCCTTGCACTGCAAGGCAGTGTCCTTACCCACTGGACTACCAGGGAAGCCCTCATTTTGGGATTCTTGATGTCTCCCTGGTCTCTTAAGAAGCTTTTTCCCCTTCTCCTGCCTGCCTTTTTTTTTAAGGATTGAATACTTAACATTTATCCACAGGTCCACTAAGTCTACTTTTGAGTCTAGATATATAGTGGAATTTTTATTTTGGACATTCTACTTTCATCTTATGGATTGTTGTTACAGTTCCTAATTCTCTCTTGATATTTCGTATATGTTGAGTACTGCCATTGTATTTTACTTTATTCTTAGGAGTGTTTATAATAGCTGCTTTGAAATCTTTGTTTATTAACTCTAGTGTCTGGACTCAGTTGATTAGTTGACTGATTCCTCCATCCCCCCAAGTTAAGTGACAATTTTTCTGTTTCTTTATGAGTTCCTATATTATAGCAACTCTAAATTCTGTTTTTCTGTGGGTTATTGGTATTTTTTAGTAACTTGTTATACAGCTCACAGTTGCTGATACTCTTTTCAGTTATTTTTACTTTTATTGTTTAGCCTGGCTTTCTAGGATTCTCTTCTATTTCTATATCTTCATAGCTTGGTGGTCAGCCAGTGGTTTGGGTGGAAGTGGTGAGTTCATCAGCCTCATTCCATTAATGATCTATCTTTGTTTAGTTTGAGAAAGACACTAAAAATTGCAGCCTGTTTTTAGTCTCAGTAGGCCTTTTATTTTTGCTGGGCTTTCTTGAATATCCTTTTTGTTAACCAGGTATGTGAGGAGAATTTAGCTTAGTTCTTCTGTGACTCTCATTTTAAGTGTTTTGAGTTTTCCCAGTGAGCTGCTGCCCAAACTTCTGTATGGGCAAAGTGCTCTTTCCTAACAGGGATACCTACTTTTAGTGGTCAAGTCTTCTGTTCACATTTGCCTTTCTGTCCTAATTGATACTGCTTCATAGGGCAGCAGAGCTGCTTTTTTGTTTTTTAAATTGAAGTATAGTTGATTAACTGTGTTACATTAGTTTCTAGTGTACAACAGAGTAAGTCAATAATTTTATCAATTGTATTCCATTTAAAGTTATTATATAAAGAATAATAAGAAATAGAAAGTAAAAAACCCAAGATGTTATTATATAATATTGGCTGTATTCTCTGTGCTGTATAGTATATCCTTGTACCTTATTTATCTTATATGTAGTAGTTTGTGGCTCTTAATCACCTACCTTTCTCTTGTGCCTCCTCCTTTCCTCTCTCTGCTGATGTTTTCTATATGTGTATCTGTTTCTGTTTTATATTCATTCATTTTGGCTTTTAGATTCTGGACGTAAATGATAACATACAGTATTTGTTTTTCTCTGTTTGACTTATTTCATTAAGCATAATACCCTCCATGTCCTTCTATGTTGTTGTAAATGGCAGAATTTCACTCTTTTGTTATGGTTGGATAATATTCTATATGTATATATACACTATATGTATATTCCATTTCTTTATCCATTCATCTGTTGATGGACACTTAGGTTGTTTCCGTAACCTGGCCATTGCAAATAATGCTGTTACGAACATTGGGGTGCATATATCTTTTTGAGTTTGATTAAATTTCCAGAAGTAGAATTGATGGATGGATGATATGGTAGTTCTATTTTAGTTTTGTTGAGACATTTCTGTATTGCTTTCCAAAAGTGGCTGCAGCAATTTACATTCACACTAATGCTGTAGGGATGTTCCCTTTTCTCCACATCCTCACCAACGTTTGTGGTCTTTTTGGTAATAGCCATTCTGATGGATGTGAGGTGATATCTCATGGTTTTTAAAAAATATCTGTGTATTTATTTGGCCGTGTCAGGGTGTAGTTGGGGCACTGTGAACCTTGGTTGCGTCATGTGGGATCCTTTGCTGCTGTGCCCAGATTCTGGCTGTGGCACATGGGTTTTCTAGTTGTGGCATCCGGGCTTAGTTGATTTGCAGCATGTGGGTTATTAGTTCCCCGACCAGGAATCGAACCTGAATACCCCAAATTGCAAGACTTGAATTCTCTACCACTGGATCACCAGGAAGTCCTTCATTGTGATTTTCATAGGCATTTCTCTTATGATTAGCATCTTTTCATGCCCCTGTCAGTCATCTGTATGTCTTGTTTGGAAAAATGTCTACTCAGGTCCTCTGCCCATTTAAAAAAAATTTTTTCCCTTTAATATTGAGTCACATGAGTCTTATGAGACTTCCCTGGTGGCTTAATGGTAAAGAATCCTTTCGTGTATGAGACGAGGTTCAGTCCCTGGGTTGGGCAGATCCTTTGGAGAAGGAATTGGCAACCCACTCCAGTATTCTTGCCTGGGAACCCCGTGGACAGGGAGCCTGGCGAGTTATAGTTCATGGGGTTACAAAAGACATGGACATAACTTAGTGATTAAACAACAACAGTATATATTTTGGATATTAACCCGTTATCAGTCATATCACTTGTTGCAAATATTTTCTCCCATTAAGTAGGTTGTCTATTTTTTACTGTGCAAAACTTTTGAGTTTAATTTTTTTTTTTTTCTATATGTATATATACACTATATGTATATTCCATTTCTTTATCCATTCATCTGTTGATGGACACTTAGGTTGTTTCCGTAACCTGGCCATTGCAAATAATGCTGTTACGAACATTGGGGTGCATATATCTTTTTGAGTTTGATTAAATTTCCAGAAGTAGAATTGATGGATGGATGATATGGTAGTTCTATTTTAGTTTTGTTGAGACATTTCTGTATTGCTTTCCAAAAGTGGCTGCAGCAATTTACATTCACACTAATGCTGTAGGGATGTTCCCTTTTCTCCACATCCTCACCAACGTTTGTGGTCTTTTTGGTAATAGCCATTCTGATGGATGTGAGGTGATATCTCATGGTTTTTAAAAAATATCTGTGTATTTATTTGGCCGTGTCAGGGTGTAGTTGGGGCACTGTGAACCTTGGTTGCGTCATGTGGGATCCTTTGCTGCTGTGCCCAGATTCTGGCTGTGGCACATGGGTTTTCTAGTTGTGGCATCCGGGCTTAGTTGATTTGCAGCATGTGGGTTATTAGTTCCCCGACCAGGAATCGAACCTGAATACCCCAAATTGCAAGACTTGAATTCTCTACCACTGGATCACCAGGAAGTCCTTCATTGTGATTTTCATAGGCATTTCTCTTATGATTAGCATCTTTTCATGCCCCTGTCAGTCATCTGTATGTCTTGTTTGGAAAAATGTCTACTCAGGTCCTCTGCCCATTTAAAAAAAATTTTTTCCCTTTAATATTGAGTCACATGAGTCTTATGAGACTTCCCTGGTGGCTTAATGGTAAAGAATCCTTTCGTGTATGAGACGCAGGTTCAGTCCCTGGGTTGGGCAGATCCTTTGGAGAAGGAATTGGCAACCCACTCCAGTATTCTTGCCTGGGAACCCCCGTGGACAGGGGAGCCTGGCGAGTTATAGTTCATGGGGTTACAAAAGACATGGACATAACTTAGTGATTAAACAACAACAGTATATATTTTGGATATTAACCCGTTATCAGTCATATCACTTGTTGCAAATATTTTCTCCCATTAAGTAGGTTGTCTTTTTGTTTGTTGATGGTTTCCTTTACTGTGCAAAAGCTTTTGAGTTTAATTAGGTCCTTTTTTTTTTTTTTAAGGTACTTCTCCCCCCCCCCCACCAATCATGCCCCTTTTATTTTTATATTTATTTTCGTCCATGTTTTATTCTTTGATCTGTGTGGGCTTCCCATTGCAGTGGCCTCTCTTGTTGCAGAGCACCGGCTCTGGGCACATGTGCTCCAGAGCACTGGCTCGTAATTGGACATACCAGTCTAGCTGCTCCACAACACGTGGGATCTTCCTGGACCAGGGATTGAACCGGTGCCCCTTGCACTGCAAGGCGGACTTTCCACCCACTGGACCAGCAGGGAAGCCCAGGTCCCATTTTTTAAATTAAAATTTTTATTTATTTTATTTTTGGCTGCACTGGATATTCATTGCTTCATGTGTGGGCTTTCTCTTGTTGCAGTTAGCAGGAGTTAATCTCTGGTTGTGGTGCATGGGCTTCTCATTATAGTGGCTTCTCTTATGTAGCATGGACGCTAGGCACGTGGGCTTCAGTAGTTGGAGCACAGAGCCTCAGTTGCGGCTCATGGGCTCTAGAGCCCAGACTCAGTAGTTGCAGCACTCAGGCTTAGTTGTGGGATCTTCCTGGATCAGGGGCTGAACCAGTATTTCCTGCATTGACCACCAAGGAAACCCAACATTTGTTTATTTTTGGTTTTCTTTCTTTTACTTTAGGAGACAGATCCAAAATATTGATGCCATTTATGTCAAGAATGTTTTGTCTGTGTTTTTCTTGTTTGTTTGTTTTAGGAGTTTTATGGTTTATGGTCTTACATTTAGATCTTTAATCCTTTTTGAGTTTATTTTTATACATGGTATGGGAACAGAACTGTTATTTTTATGGTCAGCCTAACTCTAGTAAAACTACTGATCATGTGGACTAGAATTTTCGGGTGGGAGACAATTTTTTTGTCTTTTTATACCTGTACTTTGTGGGGAGGGTTTGTTTTTCTTTCATTAGTGAAAGTTAGCTCTAGCTGTTGATTTATTTATTTATTTATTTATTTATTTTGGGCGGGGGTTGGGTTGGGGAGGGAGGGGAGCAGGCGGGCCACTTCTGTTGATCTTTGCATTTCTCTATTTTTCATCAGTCTTTGTTCTTTGGCTCCTGTGGGCCTCCCATCTCGGTGGCATCTGTCGTCGCAGAGCACTGGCTCTGGGTGCATGCGCTCCAGAGCTCCAGCTCGGTAATTGGACACATCAGTCCAGCCGCTCCGCGGCACGTGGGATCTTCCCAGGCCAGGGCTCGAACTGGCGCCCCTTGCACTGCAAGGCGGTGTCCTTACCCACTGGACCACCAGGGGAAGCCCTAGCTGTTGACTTTTTTGTGTGTGTAATTTCATTTCCTCAAAAAATATTTAGTTTTTAAAGTAATACTTCAAATACTTCCCTAGGTCTGAATTGTACCATCGCACTAGTTAATTGTGGCCATTAAAATTTTCAGGTTTTTTTTTCCCCTCCCCTGTTATTTATTTATTTATTTATTTTTCCTTATCCGTGCCCCCCCCCCCCCCCCCAAATATTTTTATCAGGGTATAGCCAGTTAGCAATTTTGCAGCAGTTTCAGGTGAACAGTAGGGGGGCTCAGCCATACATAAAGTATCCATTCTTCCCCAAACCCTGCTCCCATCCAGACTAGTATATAACATTGAGCAGAGTTCCATGTGCTATGCAATAAGTTTTTGTTGGTTATCCATTTAAAACATGTAAGTGTGTGTATGACTTTCCCAAAGATCCCAACCATCCCCTCTCCCCCACAACCATAAGTTCGTTTTCTAAGTCTTTTGAGTCTCTTTCTATTTTGTAAATAAGTTCCTTTGTATAATTTCTTTTTAGAATCCACATAAAAGGGATGTCATATGATACAGATCCAAAATATTGATGTTTCAAGAATGTTTTGTCTGTGTTTTTCTTGTTTGTTTGTTTTAGGAGTTTTATGGTTTATGGTCTTACATTTAGATCTTTAATCCTTTTTGAGTTTATTTTTATACATGGTATGGGAACAGAACTGTTATTTTTATGGTCAGCCTAACTCTAGTAAAACTACTGATCATGTGGACTAGAATTTTCGGGTGGGAGACAATTTTTTTGTCTTTTTATACCTGTACTTTGTGGGGAGGGTTTGTTTTTCTTTCATTAGTGAAAGTTAGCTCTAGCTGTTGATTTATTTATTTATTTATTTATTTATTTTGGGCGGGGGTTGGGTTGGGGAGGGAGGGGAGCAGGCGGGCCACTTCTGTTGATCTTTGCATTTCTCTATTTTTCATCAGTCTTTGTTCTTTGGCTCCTGTGGGCCTCCCATCTCGGTGGCATCTGTCGTCGCAGAGCACTGGCTCTGGGTGCATGCGCTCCAGAGCTCCAGCTCGGTAATTGGACACATCAGTCCAGCCGCTCCGCGGCACGTGGGATCTTCCCAGGCCAGGGCTCGAACTGGCGCCCCTTGCACTGCAAGGCGGTGTCCTTACCCACTGGACCACCAGGGGAAGCCCTAGCTGTTGACTTTTTTGTGTGTGTAATTTCATTTCCTCAAAAAATATTTAGTTTTTAAAGTAATACTTCAAATACTTCCCTAGGTCTGAATTGTACCATCGCACTAGTTAATTGTGGCCATTAAAATTTTCAGGTTTTTTTTTCCCCTCCCCTGTTATTTATTTATTTATTTATTTTTCCTTATCCGTGCCCCCCCCCCCCCCCCCAAATATTTTTATCAGGGTATAGCCAGTTAGCAATTTTGCAGCAGTTTCAGGTGAACAGTAGGGGGGCTCAGCCATACATAAAGTATCCATTCTTCCCCAAACCCTGCTCCCATCCAGGCTAGTACATAAAATTGAGCAGAGTTCCATGTGCTATACAATAGATTTTTATTGGTTATCCATTTCAAACATGTAAGTGTGTGTATGACTTTCCCAAAGATCCCAACCATCCCCTCTCCCCCACAACCATAAGTTCGTTTTCTAAGTCTTTTGAGTCTCTTTCTATTTTGTAAATAAGTTCCTTTGTATAATTTCTTTTTAGAATCCACATAAAAGGGATGTCATATGATAGGTCTCCTTCTCTGACTTACTTCACTTAGTATGACACTCTCTAGGTCCGTCCATATTATTGCAGATGGCCTTATTTCATTCTTTTTTAATGACCGAGTAATATTCCATTGTATTTTAGTTAACTAAAACTCCCTGGCCATTCAGTGGTTAAGACTCCCTGCTTCCACTGAAGGTGTCACAGGTTGGATCTCTGGCCTGGGAACTAAGATCCCACATCTGTGTGGCTGGGGCCAAAAATAAACCTCACTCAAAAAAATGGACTTAAAAAAATTCCATTCAAAAATGTACTGAAAAGTTTCATTATACTTTTGTCTTTGTTATGGTTCTCATTCATTTTAATATATTACTTAGCTGTTTTTGTTTGTTTCTAGGTTTTTATTCTTTTTTTTTTGGTTTTTATTCTTTTTAAAATCTGTTTTTGTATTTTCCTTTGGTCATAGTTAATGCTCTTCTGTTTTTATTACATTAAACATTCATTTTATATTTATGCACTAATTTTGTGTCTGTTATCTCTGCTGTTTGTTTCCCCCCATAGTTGTCATTTCAGTTGGTTTGTTAATTCATGTGTCTGTTTTGTTTGCTTTCACTGCTTTAAAAATGGCATTCCATTAACAACTTTTGGCTTGAAAATCTATCTGTCTGTCTGTCTATCTGTCTGTCTATCTATATGTATTTGGCTGCACTGACTCTTAGTTGTGGCATGCAGGATACTTTAGTTGTGGCATGTAGGATCTGGTTCCATGGCCAGGGACGTAACTTGGCATTGGAACATGGAGTCTTAGCCACTGGACCACTAGGGAAGTCTCATGGATTTATAGTTTCTGATAAAAGGTCTGCTCTCATTGTCATCTTTGTTCCTTTGTATGTAATGTGTCCATACCCCACCCTCAACTGCTGCTGTTAAGGCTTACACTTTTTTTGTTGTTGTTGGGAGCGGGATGGGTGGGCCATTTCTATTGGTGTTTCATTTATCTATTTTCATCCATCTTTGTTCTTTGGCCCTTGTGGGCCTCCCATCACAGTGGCCTCTGTTGTCGCAGAGCACTGGCTCTGGGCACATGCGCTCCAGAGCTCCGGCTCGGTAATTGGACACATCGGTCCAGCTGCTCCACGGCGTGTGGGATCTTCCTAGGCTAGGGATCGAACTGGCGCCCCTTGCACTGCAAGGTGGTGTCCTTACCACTAGGGAAGCCCAAGGCTTACTCTTTATTACTAGTTTTTAGTGGTTGATTTTATGATGTGCTTTGGTATGGTTTTATTTAGAGGTATAATCCTCAGAGGTGATGATGATGATGATGATGATTTTTAAATTTGCCCTCTTTTATTGATTTTTTATTTATCTGTTTTCATCCACTTTTATTCTTCTGCCTGTGTGGGCCTCCCATTGCAGTGGGCCTCTCTCTTTGCTGAGTACCGGCTCTGGGTGCTTGTACTCCAGAGCACTGGCTCCTAATAGGACACACCAGTCCAGCCGTTCCATGGCATGTGGGATCTTCCCAGGCCAGGGATTGAACCGGTGCCCCTTGTACTGCAAGGTGGACTCTTTACCCACTGGACTATCAGGGAAGCCCCCTCAGAGATTGAGTCTTGAATTTTGGATTATTTTTGTTCAAGTTGGAGAAAATTTGGCCATTTTCTCTTAAAATACTTTTTTGATCCTTTAAAAATATCCTGTCCGAAGTACCAGTTACACGTATATTAAACTACTTGATAATATCTCACAGTTAGTGAGCCTGTATGTTTTATTACCCACTGATTTGTTCATCTTCATGCTTCGTTTTGTCTGCTTTTAGTTTTACCAGGTTTTTCTTATGTATTTTGAAGTAGTCTTATTAGGTTCTCATGTAGTTATTTATTCCTTAGAATTGCCATTTTTATAATTATGAAATGTTCACTTTGTGTCTAGTAACTTCTCAAAAACTATTTTATCTAATATTAGTATAGCTACTCCAGCTTTTTTATAGTTTCCATGACACAGTTTTTAATATTTTTTTCTTTCATCTTATTTGTGTTTTTGATCTCTAAAGTATATCTCTTATAAGCAGCAATCCTACCTTTGATTGGAGTATTTAATTCATTCTTATTTACTGTTATCATTTATATGATTAAATATGTATTGATTGTTTTTCATGCAATGTGTTTTTTTGTTCCTTGGTTCTTTGCCTTCTTTTGTATTATGTGGGTATTTCCTAGTGTTCCATTTTAATTCCTTTGTTAGTGATTGCTCTAGGGATTCCAGTATGTATCTTAGTTTATCACTGTCTACTTTAGAGTCTAGTAACTTGATTTCAGTAAATATAGAAACTAACATCAGATAAAATAGTTTTTGAGAAAAAAGTTATCAGACACAAACTGAACATTTTATAATTATAAAAATGGCAGTTCTAAGGAAGATACAGTTATAACCTATGTGCACCTAACAAAATTGCTTCAAAATATATAAGAAAAACCCGGTAAAGGCTTCTTACCTTCTCCTTCCGTCATGCTACTCGTTTCATATGTTACGTCTATATGTTATAAACCCAGCAAAACTGTTATAATCATTGCTTATACACTTTTATGGTTTTTAAAGAAGTTAAAGAGAAGAACAGAAAAAATGCATAAGAGTTTGTCATATCAACCTGCATTTTTGTTTTGTTTGTTTGTTTGTTTTACCATTCCTGGCACTTTCTAATTGTTGTGGTTTGAGTTATGCCTTGGTGTTTCGTCCTGGCACAAGTGCAGCTCCATTTTCTCTCTCCTCCTTTGTGCTGTTACTGTTTTATGAAACTTTTTAAATCAGTTAAGGGGAGAGAAGAAATAGATTGATATTCTGTAATGCATTTACTAATATGATTTACCTTACTTGTGCTCTTTGTATGCATTTGGGTTATATCTGAGGTCACTTCCTTTCAACTTAAGGTCCTTTTAAAAAAGGTTGGTCAGTTTGAAATGAATTCTTGCCATCCATGATTATATGAGGATTTCTTTATTTCATTTTAATAGGTTAGTTTTGATGAATATAGAATTCCCTGTTGGTAGTGTTTTTTCTTTCACCACATTGAATTATGTCATCTCACAGTTTTTTGACCTCTGTTGTTTCTGCAAAGTCTAATGTTAATGTACATCAGAAGTCTCTTTTTTCTTTTATTTATAGCTCACCATAAAGCATAGTGATTTGATATTTTTATATGTTACAAAATGATCACTACAGTGGTAAAACTGAATTGTGACTTATAGGATACTTGCAAATAATTTAAATGCATATTCTGTATGGTATTATTTTGTAGGGTTAAGCTAATTTGATTATAAATTATTTTAGTTATTTTCTATATTATAACTCCAGTTTTCTCCTGTGTAGAGTAGAATATTTATTCTGCCTCTACTAGCAAATCATTCTTTCTCTTGACATCTCTATGCCTTATCACTGTCAAAGAGTATAGTAATTTGATTTCAGTAAATATACAAACTAACATCAGATAAAATAGTTTTTGAGAAAAAAGTTATCAGACACAAACTGAACATTTTATAATTATAAAAATGGCAGTTCTAAGGAAGATACAGTTATAACCTATGTGCACCTAACAAAATTGCTTCAAAATATATAAGAAAAACCCGGTAAAGGCTTCTTACCTTCTCCTTCCGTCATGCTACTCGTTTCATATGTTACGTCTATATGTTATAAACCCAGCAAAACTGTTATAATCATTGCTTATACACTTTTATGGTTTTTAAAGAAGTTAAAGAGAAGAACAGAAAAAATGCATAAGAGTTTGTCATATCAACCTGCATTTTTGTTTTGTTTGTTTGTTTGTTTTACCATTCCTGGCACTTTCTAATTGTTGTGGTTTGAGTTATGCCTTGGTGTTTCGTCCTGGCACAAGTGCAGCTCCATTTTCTCTCTCCTCCTTTGTGCTGTTACTGTTTTATGAAACTTTTTAAATCAGTTAAGGGGAGAGAAGAAATAGATTGATATTCTGTAATGCATTTACTAATATGATTTACCTTACTTGTGCTCTTTGTATGCATTTGGGTTATATCTGAGGTCACTTCCTTTCAACTTAAGGTCCTTTTAAAAAAGGTTGGTCAGTTTGAAATGAATTCTTGCCATCCATGATTATATGAGGATTTCTTTATTTCATTTTAATAGGTTAGTTTTGATGAATATAGAATTCCCTGTTGGTAGTGTTTTTTCTTTCACCACATTGAATTATGTCATCTCACAGTTTTTTGACCTCTGTTGTTTCTGCAAAGTCTAATGTTAATGTACATCAGAAGTCTCTTTTTTCTTTTATTTATAGCTCACCATAAAGCATAGTGATTTGATATTTTTATATGTTACAAAATGATCACTACAGTGGTAAAACTGAATTGTGACTTATAGGATACTTGCAAATAATTTAAATGCATATTCTGTATGGTATTATTTTGTAGGGTTAAGCTAATTTGATTATAAATTATTTTAGTTATTTTCTATATTATAACTCCAGTTTTCTCCTGTGTAGAGTAGAATATTTATTCTGCCTCTACTAGCAAATCATTCTCTTTCCCTCTCTCTGTTGACATCTTTGCTAAGAATAGGCAGCATATTTATTATTCCACATTTCTAGCTCTCCTGTACTCATACATAAATCTTTGTGTTGTTTCCTTCACCGTTATAAAATTTATGTAGAAAAAAAATCAATGACTTGTTAACTTTAGAATCTAGTTATTTTTTTCCTTCCTCCTCCTTAGCAACTGTTTATTGCTTCTAGAGATGCCTGTTGTTGTGTACACGAAGAGAAGGAACAGAGATGAACAGGAGTTATGTGCAAGATGAAGGGAAGAATTAGCACTGGGAATGGTTATACCTTTCAGACTTGGGGCTCTTGGCACTACCTGATAATCTCCAGACTCTTCCTCTTCCTTGAATTATTCAGTTCAAACTTTCAACGCTTAGCTCACAAGACTCACTCTCATCACTTGATCTAGCCTCGCATTTAAGTAGAGGCTGTAGGTGTAAATTCCCTTTTGTTTCCTTCTCCACCTGAAAAACATGTCTATACATTTTTTTCATTCAGAATTGCTTTCTAGGAGAAAGGAGGGGAATTGATGGTTGAAGATTTATACTAATTGCTCTAGGGCATGGGAAAGAAAAGCTGGGGCTGAATAAAAAGATTGTTAAGATTGTTAGGTCATGTCAGGAGTTAGCTGGCATTTAAGATAATGTGTAATTCTTTTTTTTTTTTTAAATTTTGGTCTCTTGTATTGGTTCTGTATTTACCTGTTTTCATCCATTCCTACTCTCTGACCTGTGTGGGCCCCTCATTGCAGTGGCAGAGCACCACTGACTCCGGGCACACGCGCTCCAGAGCACTGGCTCGTAAGTGCTGGCTTGTAATTGGACTCACCAGTCCAGCCACTCTACAGCACGTGGGATCCTCCTTGGCCAGGGATCAAACTGGTGCCCCCTGCACTGCAAGGTGGAATCCTCACCCACTGGACCACCAGGGAAGCCCTGTAATTCTTTATTTTTTTAACTTTAAATTAATTAATTAATTGGACTGTGGTTGGGTTTTCATTGCTGCACAGGCTTTTCTCTAGTTTCACTGAGCAGGAGCTACTCTTTAGTGGTGGTGCACTCACTGTGGTGGGTTCTCTTGCTGCAGAGCACAGGCTCTACAGCTGCTGGGCTTCAGTAGTTGCTGGTTCCCAGGCTCTTGAGCTCAGGCTCAGTAGTTGTGGCACATTGGCTTAGTTGTCCTGCATCATGTGGGATCTTCCTGGACCAGGGATTGAACCTGTGTCTCCTTAATTGGCAGGCAGATTCTTTTCCATTGAGCCACCAGAGAAGCCTGATAATGTTAATTCTAAAAGTAAATTGGTACAGTGATGACCAGATCATAGTGGTTAATGCAAAAAGTAGTTGACTCTTGTTTGGTTCTGATTTTTTTCAGTTTGTGTACTGGCTTTTTTTTTTAAAGGTTTATTTATTTACTTATTTTGGTGGGAGTGGGGTGGGGAGGGAGGGGAGCAGGTGGGCCACTTCTATTGGTCTTTCATTTGTCCATTTTCATCCATCTTTGTTCTCTGGCCCATGTGGGCCTCCCATCGCGGTGGCCTCTGTTGTCACAGAGCACCCACTCTGGGTGCATGTGCTCCAGAGCCTGGGCTCGGTAATTGGACACATCGGTCCAGCTGCTCCGCGGCACGTGGGATCTTCCCAGGCCAAGGATCTAACCGGCGCCCCTTGCAGTGCAAGGTGGTGTCCTTACCCACTGGACCACCAGGGAAGCCCGTGTACTGGCTTTTGATATAAAATGTATTTAACTGTGATTTGCATGTTGAAAGTGTTTGACTCTGTCCCCTAAATCTGAGACCACCTTTTTTTATGCTTGGCACATAAATATTGATATACAAAGGGGTATTGTCCTTGATCTTATACTCCCTCACTAATCATAATTGTACTTCAGAGTTGAACTACTTATATATGCTGGTGGTTCTGTGTATATGCTAAATACAGTCTACCCCAAACTTATTCATTACATTCTGGCTAAAATTACTTTTCCCTCATTTTGAGTAATTCTGTAATTACCCATGAATTACCCTTGCAGAAACTTGTAAATCGTCTAGAATTTAACATTTCTTCCCTTGCTGTAACTGTTACCTCTCTGTCTTCATGTATTCATTCATTAAGTCAGTCAGTTCTGTCCATAAATTATCCTCTATATTTCCATTATGACTGCCTTAGTTTAATTAGAGGGCTAGTTTAGCATAAGTTTTGAAGAGCATGGACTGTGGGTTCAGACATTTTAGTTTCAGACCTTGGTCTCCTCTCCCCTCCACTTACATTCTCCTCTGATGTGAGAGCATTATATAATGTCTCTTAACTTCAGTTTCCTCACCTTAGAAGTGAAGATTGTAATTGAACTTACTTTACAGAGGGCCCTGGACCAGGGATTGAACCTGTGTCTCCTTAATTGGCAGGCAGATTCTTTTCCATTGAGCCACCAGAGAAGCCTGATAATGTTAATTCTAAAAGTAAATTGGTACAGTGATGACCAGATCATAGTGGTTAATGCAAAAAGTAGTTGACTCTTGTTTGGTTCTGATTTTTTTCAGTTTGTGTACTGGCTTTTTTTTTTAAAGGTTTATTTATTTACTTATTTTGGTGGGAGTGGGGTGGGGAGGGAGGGGAGCAGGTGGGCCACTTCTATTGGTCTTTCATTTGTCCATTTTCATCCATCTTTGTTCTCTGGCCCATGTGGGCCTCCCATCGCGGTGGCCTCTGTTGTCACAGAGCACCCACTCTGGGTGCATGTGCTCCAGAGCCTGGGCTCGGTAATTGGACACATCGGTCCAGCTGCTCCGCGGCACGTGGGATCTTCCCAGGCCAAGGATCTAACCGGCGCCCCTTGCAGTGCAAGGTGGTGTCCTTACCCACTGGACCACCAGGGAAGCCCGTGTACTGGCTTTTGATATAAAATGTATTTAACTGTGATTTGCATGTTGAAAGTGTTTGACTCTGTCCCCTAAATCTGAGACCACCTTTTTTTATGCTTGGCACATAAATATTGATATACAAAGGGGTATTGTCCTTGATCTTATACTCCCTCACTAATCATAATTGTACTTCAGAGTTGAACTACTTATATATGCTGGTGGTTCTGTGTATATGCTAAATACAGTCTACCCCAAACTTATTCATTACATTCTGGCTAAAATTACTTTTCCCTCATTTTGAGTAATTCTGTAATTACCCATGAATTACCCTTGCAGAAACTTGTAAATCGTCTAGAATTTAACATTTCTTCCCTTGCTGTAACTGTTACCTCTCTGTCTTCATGTATTCATTCATTAAGTCAGTCAGTTCTGTCCATAAATTATCCTCTATATTTCCATTATGACTGCCTTAGTTTAATTAGAGGGCTAGTTTAGCATAAGTTTTGAAGAGCATGGACTGTGGGTTCAGACATTTTAGTTTCAGACCTTGGTCTCCTCTCCCCTCCACTTACATTCTCCTCTGATTTGAGAGCATTATATAATGTCTCTTAACTTCAGTTTCCTCACCTTTGAAGTGAAGATTGTAATTGAACTTACTTTACAGAGCTGTTTTGAGGACAGAATGAATGAGCTAATATATATAAATTTCTCAGTAAATACTAACTGATCTTACAGTAAAACCTTGTACAAATGCAAATATAAATAAAATTTGATCATGATTATTTCCTGTCCCCAGCATAGCCTGTATTTTCAAGTAGGCACATTAAAATTCTTACTGGGATGAGGGCAGAAGTACAAGGTAGAGCAAAGTTGGGCTGGGAAACATCTGATGAGGCATGTGGGGTGGCAGAATGCCTATGTCCCCAGTGTTTCATAGCCAATTTGTGTGAATCAGATGAAAAAAAGGTGCCAACTAATAGAAATTCCTGGAATTTCTGAAACTTGACTCTGGTTTGTGTGATTGAATTTCAAGGCCCTTATTAAGGAAAGATTTGCCTTATTTTAATTGACAATTTTAATCATATCTCAGTTTTCCTTTCATATTTTAATTAGAATGATTTTTTAAAGCTGTAGTTTGATTAGAACAAATCAGTATATTTTAATTTTATTTTTTAATCTAATAGTTATATTTACTTATAGCCCATGCATATTTAGATTATTAATGCTTTTGCTAATTAGTTTTTACATCTCACTTTTCAATATTTTTCCATGTTCTCAAATATCAGGTGGCACTTTACAAAATTGCCATATTCACAAGTCGTAAGTGGTTGAATATTGGCAGTTTTGCACAGTTTAGCCCAGTGCTTTATTAGTTCTTATAGCAATGAACAGTACTGTTGTATGTCTGGTAGTTTGATTTGCTCTAGTTGAATAATAGCTTTATCAGAATATCAATTGCAAATTGACTATTATTTTCTCCAACAGCTTTGAAGATATTTATTCCTGTTATCATTTGGCAGTTTTTTGGTGTTTTTTTATTTTGCTGATGAAGTCAGCTCCAAGTCTGATTTTCTTCTTACTGCTAGTGGTTAAGAATGTGGGAGGAGGAGTTTCCTAGTGGTTAGGATTCTGGGATATCACTGCTGTGGCCTGGGTTTAATCCCTGATCAGAGCACTGAGATCCCACAAGCTGCATGATATGGCCAAAAAAAGAAAAAAAATACCTTTTTTTTTCATTTTTGCTGATGTTTAGGTGTACAGGTATTTTTAACCTACTCAGGAATTACACTACAACCTGAGGGCTCATTTCTTTAGTTCTAAAATTTTCAGCCATTATCTTTTTAGCATCTTTATTTCATTCTTTAATGAACTTCTGTTTGACATAGGCTGAAGTTTCTCATTCAGTTCCTTTCCTTTTTTTTGGTAGGATATCTAGGCTTCTGCCTGAAGGAACAGTCTCCTATCTTTCTGTAGTAGAGGAGCCAGCTCACAAAAACTATTTGTGTATGGCCAAAGACAGGATGATTTTATAGCATCTTGGGTATTTCACATCCATGAAAATTGGAGTATTTAGGACACTTCTTAACGTTTCCCCTTGGAGATCCTTTGTGAGAGACTTGTTCTTATGGTAACGTTATCACTGCCAGAAAGGCTCATTGAATTTGTTTTTTTTTAATCTTTTATTTTACTTTTAACTTTAACAGTTTTGTTGTTTACAGATATGTATGTTCCCAGATAAGTCATATGTATATCCCCCCCATCCCACCCCTCCAGACTGTCACACAGCACCCCTGAAGGATCCCCTTTTCTCACAGAGCAATGACTATAGCTATTTTTTTCACTTAAGATAGTACAGGCCTTCATGCTACTTCCTTTACGCCTCCCACCCTCTGGTCCTTCCCCACAATGTCCATATGTCCACTGTCCATGTGTGTCTTTCCGTCACTTCACTGCGTGTGCCATCATCACCATCCTACTAGATTCCATATATATGTGTTAATATACTGTATTTGTCCTTCTCTTTCTGACTGACTTCACTTTTGATGATATATTCTAGATCCAGCCACCTCATTAGGGCTGATTCTTCTGCATTTCTCTTTACAGCTGTGTAATATTCCATTGTATATACGGACCAGAGCTTTTGGATCCATTCGTTCGTCGATGGACATCTAGGTTCCTTCCATGTTCTAGCTATTGTATAGAGAGCTGCAATGAACATTGGGGTACAGGTGCTTCTTTCAGTTTTGATTTCATCGGGATATAGGCCTAGTAGTGGGATTGCTGGGTCATAGGGTGCTTCTATTTTTAGTTTTTTAAGGAATCTCCAGACTGTCTTCCATAGAGGTTGTATCAATTTACATTCCCACCAGCAATGCAAGAGTGTTCCCTTTTCTCCGCACCCTCTCCAGCATTTATTGTCTGTCAATTTGTGGATGATGGCCATTCTGACGGGTGTGAGGTGATATCTCATTGTAGTTTTGATTTGCATTTCTCTAATTATAAGTGAAGTTGAGCATCATTTCATGTGCTTTTGGGTCACCTGTATGTCCTCTTTGGAGAGGTGTCTGTTTAGGTCCTTTTCCCATTTTTTGATTGGGTTGTTCATTTTTCTGGTGCCGAGTTGTGTGAGTTGCTTGTAGATTTTGGAGATTAATTCTTTGTCTGTTGTTTCATTTGCTATGATTTTCTACCATTCTGTGGGCTGTCTGTTCAGCTTTTTTGTGATTTCTTTTGCTGTACAAAAGTTTTTAAGTTTCACTAGGTCCCACATGTTCATTTTTCCTTTTAGTTCCACTTTTCTAGTTGGTGGGTCAGAGAAGATCTTGCTTTGATTTATGTCCTTGAGTATTTGGCCTATATTCTCCTCTAAGAGTTTGATGGTTTCTGGTCTTACATTTAGGTCTTTAATCCGTTTTGAGTTGATCTTTGCATATGGTGTCAGGGAATGTTCCAACTTCATTTTTTTGCATGTAGCTGTCCAATTTTCCCAGCACCATTTGTTGAAGAGGCTATCATTGTCCCATTTTATATGTTTGCCTCCTTTGTCAAAAATAAGGTACCCATAGGTGCGTGGGTTTATCTCTGGGTTCTCTATCTTGTTCCATTGGTCTATAGTTCTGTTTTTGTGCCAGTACCATACTGTCTTGATGACTGTTGCTTTGTAGTAGAGTCTGAAGTTGGGGAAGCTGATCCCTCCAGCTCCATTCTTCTTCCTCAGGATTGCTTTGGCTATTCGAGGTCTTTTGTGTTTCCATATGAACTGTGTGATTCTTTGGTCTAGTTCTGTGAAAAATGTCAATGGTAGTTGAATAGGTATTGCATTGAATCTGTAGATGATATTTGGTAGTATGATCATTTTCACAATATTGATTCTTCCGACCCAGGAACATGGAATATCTCTCCATCTGTTTAAGTCTTCTTTAATTTCTTTCATAAGTGTCTTGTAATTTTCTGTGTACAGTTCTTTTGTTTCTTTGGGTAGGTTTATTCCTAGATATTCAATTCTTTTGGTTGCAATGGTGAAGGGGATTGCCTCTTTGATTTTGTTTTCTGATTTTTCATTGTTAGTGTATAGGAATGCCAGTGATTTCTGTATATTGATTTTGTATCCTGCGACTTTGCTGAATTCGCTGATTAGCTCTAGTAGCTTTGCAATAGTGTCTTTGGGATTTTCTATGTGTAATATCATGTCGTCTGCAAAGAGAGAGAGCTTGACTTCTTCCTTTCCAATCTGGATTCCTTTGATTTCTTTCTCTTCTCTTATTGCTGTTGCTAGCATTTCCAGGACTATGTTGAATAGTAGTGGTGAAAGTGGACACCCTTGTCTTGTTCCTGATCTTAGAGGGAATGCTTTCAGTTTTTCACCGTTGAAGATAATGTTCACTGTGGGCTTCTCATATATGGCTTTTACTATGTTGAGATAGGATCCTTCTATGCCCATTTTCTGAAGAGTTTTTATCATAAATGGATGTTGTACTTTGTCGAAGGCTTTTTCTGCATCTGTTGAGATGATCATGTGATTTTTGTCTCTCAATTTGTTGATATGGTGTATCACATTGATTGATTTGCGGATATTGAAGAATCCTTGCATGCCTGGGATGAACCCGACTTGATCATGGTGTATGAATTTTTTGATGTGTCGTTGAATTCTGTTTGCTAGGATTTTGTTGAGGATCTTGGCATCCAAGTTCATCAGAGAAATTGGTCTGTAATTTTCCTTTTTTGTGTTGTCTTTGCCTGGTTTGGGTATCAGGGTGATGGTGGCCTCGTAGAATGTGTTTGGAAGTCTTCCTTCCTGTGCAATTTTATGGAAGAGTTTTAGAAGGACAGGCATTAGCTCTTCTTTAAATGTTTGGTAGAATTCGACTGTGAAGCCATCTGGCCCTGGGCTTTTCTTTTTGGGTAGATTTTTGATCACAAATTCGATTTCTGAGCTTGTGATTGGGTTGTTCAAAGTTTCTGTTTCTTCCTGGCTCAGTCTTGGGAGATTAATCTTCCCCAAGAAAGTGTCCATTTCTTCCAGGTTGTCCAGTTTGTTGCCATAGAGTTGTTCATAGTAGTCTCTTAGAATCCTTTGGATTTCTGCATTATCTGTTGTAATCTCTCCTTTTTCATTTTTGATATTGTTAGTCTTGTTCTTCTCTCTCTTTCTCTTGATGAGTCTGGCCAGTGGCTTATCAATTTTGTTTAGCTTTTCAAAGAACCAACTTTTTGTTTTATTTATCCATACTATAGTTTCTTTCATTTCTTTCTCATTTATTTCTGCTCTAGTCTTTATAATCTCTCATCTTCTGCTGGCTTTGGGATGTTTTTGTTCTTCTTTTTCCAATTGTTTTAAGCGGAGGGTTAGGTCATCTGCTTCATATTTTCCTAGTTTCTTGAGGTGGGATTGTATGGCTATAAATTTCCCTCTTAGAACTGCTTTTGTGGTATCCCATAGGTTTTGCACGGTCGTATGTTTGTTCATTATCATTTTCTTCTAGGAGTTTTTAAATTTCTCCTTTGATTTCCTCAGGAATCAGTTGTTTTTTTAGGTATGTGTTGTTTAATCTCCATGTGTTTGTGTTTTTAGGGGTTTTTTTTCCTGTAGTTGATCTCTAGTCTCACTGCATTGTGGTCCGAGAAGACGGTTGATATAATTTCAGTTCTCTTGAATTGACTGAGGTTAGATTTGTGGCCCAAGATGTGGTCTATCCTGGAGAATGTTCCGTGAGCACTTGAGAAGAAAGTGTATTCTTCTGCCTTTGGATAGAACGTCCTAAAGATATCTGTGAGGTCCATCTTTTCTAGTGTGGCATTTAAGGCTTGTGTTTCTTTATTAATTTTCTGTTTTGGTGATCTATCCATTGGTGTGAGAGGAGTGTTAAAGTCTCCTACTATTATTGTGCTATTATTGATTTCCTCATTTAAGTCTGAAAGTATCTGTCTTATGTATTGAGGTGCCCCTGTGTTGGGTGCGTAGATATTCATGACTGTTATGTCTTCCTCTTGGATAGATCCCTTAATCATGATGTAGTGACCTGCCTCGTCTCTTAGAATCTTCTTTACTTTAAAATCTATTTTGTGTGATATGAGGATTGCTACTCCAGCTTTCTTTTGATTTCCATTTGCATGGAATATCTTTTTCCAGCCTCTCACTTTCAGTCTATGAGTGTCTCTAGGTCTGAAGTGGGTCTCTTGTAAACAGCATATATACGGGTCATGTTTCTGAATCCATTCAGCCAGCCTGTGTCGTTTGGTTGGAGCATTTAATCCATTTACATTCAAAGTAATTATTGATACGAATGTTCCTATTGTCATCTTCTTAGAAGTTTGGGGTTTGATTTGTAGGACTTCTCCTACTCTTGTATTTATTGGCTACATCAGGCCCTTTAACACTTGTTGTAGGGCTGGTTTTGTGGTACAGAATTCTTTTAGTTTTTGCTTGTCTGTGAAGCTTTTGACTTCTCCATCAATTCTGAATGAGATTCTTGCTGGGTAGAGAATTCTTGGTTGGAGGTTACTCTCTTTAAGCCATTTAAATGTGTCTTGCCATTCTCTTCTGGCCTGCAGGGTTTCTGTTGAAAGATCTGCAGTTAGACGTATGGGGTTTCCTTTATATGTTATTTGTTGTTTGCTCCTAGCTGCTTTTAGTAATCTGTCTTTATATTTCGTCTGCGTTAGTTTGATTAGAATGTGCCTTGGTGTGTTTCTTCTGGGGTTTATCCTGTATGGAACTCTTTGTGCTTCTTGTCCTTTCCCATGCTGAAGAAGTTTTCAACTATAACCTCTTCAAGAATTTTTTCGTAACCTTTCTTCCCCTCGTCTTCCTCTGGAACTCCTATAATTCTAATGTTGGTGTGTTTGATATTGTCCCATAGGTCTCTAATGCTATCCTCAGTTCTTTTAATTGTTTCGGCTTTGTTCTGTTCTTCAGCACTTGTTTCCACCAGTCTATCTTCCAGCACGCTTATCCGTTCTTCAGCCTCAGATAGTCTACTGTTGAGGCCTTCTATCGTATTTTTGAGTTCAGCAATTGAGTTGGTGGTCTATGTTTGCTTATTTTTCATTTTCTGCATGTCTTTCTTTGCTCAATGCAGTAATTTCCTCTAGTATTCTGTGTTCGGTGTTTTGCATCCTCATGAGTATAGTTTTTCTGAATTCTTTAAATTTATGCAGTAATTTCCTTCTAGGAATATCTTTTCCAGCCTCTCACTTTCAGTCTATGAGTGTCTCTAGGTCTGAAGTGGGTCTCTTGTAAACAGCATATATACGGGTCATGTTTCTGAATCCATTCAGCCAGCCTGTGTCGTTTGGTTGGAGCATTTAATCCATTTACATTCAAAGTAATTATTGATACGAATGTTCCTATTGTCATCTTCTTAGAAGTTTGGGGTTTGATTTGTAGGACTTCTCCTACTCTTGTATTTATTGGCTACATCAGGCCCTTTAACACTTGTTGTAGGGCTGGTTTTGTGGTACAGAATTCTTTTAGTTTTTGCTTGTCTGTGAAGCTTTTGACTTCTCCATCAATTCTGAATGAGATTCTTGCTGGGTAGAGAATTCTTGGTTGGAGGTTACTCTCTTTAAGCCATTTAAATGTGTCTTGCCATTCTCTTCTGGCCTGCAGGGTTTCTGTTGAAAGATCTGCAGTTAGACGTATGGGGTTTCCTTTATATGTTATTTGTTGTTTGCTCCTAGCTGCTTTTAGTAATCTGTCTTTATATTTCGTCTGCGTTAGTTTGATTAGAATGTGCCTTGGTGTGTTTCTTCTGGGGTTTATCCTGTATGGAACTCTTTGTGCTTCTTGTCCTTTCCCATGCTGAAGAAGTTTTCAACTATAACCTCTTCAAGAATTTTTTCGTAACCTTTCTTCCCCTCGTCTTCCTCTGGAACTCCTATAATTCTAATGTTGGTGTGTTTGATATTGTCCCATAGGTCTCTAATGCTATCCTCAGTTCTTTTAATTGTTTCGGCTTTGTTCTGTTCTTCAGCACTTGTTTCCACCAGTCTATCTTCCAGCACGCTTATCCGTTCTTCAGCCTCAGATAGTCTACTGTTGAGGCCTTCTATCGTATTTTTGAGTTCAGCAATTGAGTTGGTGGTCTATGTTTGCTTATTTTTCATTTTCTGCATGTCTTTCTTTGCTCAATGCAGTAATTTCCTCTAGTATTCTGTGTTCGGTGTTTTGCATCCTCATGAGTATAGTTTTTCTGAATTCTCTTTCAGATAATTTGTCTATCTCCTCCTCTGTCATGTGAAGCTGTGTTTCTTTAGCTTGGTCCTTCATTTGTGCAGTGCTTCTCTGTCTTTTCATTATTAGGTTAGTTTTTGTTTCTTTGTGTGTGTCTGTGTGTATGAAGTTCTTCTCTCCACCAGGCTTATTGGTTGAATTCTCCCTTCCTTTGGGTTTCTGTCCTTCTAGAAGGGTTCAATGGTTTGTGTCTTGGGTGGTGTTATATCTTGTTTACAGGTGAACAATCTCTAGTGTTGTATGTTCTTTGATAGTGTGTGGTCTTGGAATCAGGGCTTCTCCGAGGATCCTTTTTTTGATGATTGGTCAGGGGGTGTAGGCTCTATGTCTGGTTTGCTATGGTGTTCCGTGATATTAGTTCAAATACTAGCATCTGAGGAACAAGAGGTGTGTCCCTGATGGGTGACAGTCATAAAAGCATGCAGATGTTTTCTAACATAGTCATAAGATATACATACATACACAGCAATAACCACATCTAACCAGTCTTACAGTGATAAAGCATAGGAAATTTTTCTGGCAGATGATGCAATCAAAGCTTGCCCATTAAGCTCTGAATTAATTAAAATAATTAATTAAAACAGTGCCTCGAAAATAGATTCGGGGCAAGGTCCTGGCTTGGACTATTTCATTGAAAGCAATTTTTAGCTAAGACATGTGTTGGGGATGAGGAGGTGGAGAGTGTATGGGTAATGAGAAGGAATAGATTCGTCTTGGAAGGATTTTATAGGGTTTTGCAGCCCAGGTTAGTGTGTTGTATTGTTTAGTGTAGCTTGAAGAGAATAGTGGAGACAGGAAGGTAGAAAATATTTATCTAGCGGATAGTGGTAGATAGGAGAAAGTTTTACATTTAGAACATAGAGGGAGGAAGTAGTGGCAAAGAGGAAAGAAAATTAGAAGTTTTCAAGAATTAAAATTAAGAAAAAAATTAAAAATCAAAAAAAAAATTAAAAAGGGAAGAAAAACCTAATAAGAAGAGACAAAAGAGAAAAAAAACCAAAAACCAAAAAACAACCAAACCTGACCAATCAAACGAATAAACAGAACCGTCTAACAAATAAACCACGAAAAAAAGTTACTGTCCCTGGTTTTTATCCTCTCATCAGTCTGGTGGAAGCCAATCTGCTCTCGATGGTGTTGTCTTGATGATGTAGGCTTTCCCTTATGGCACAGGTTGCTATGGTTTGTTTTCAGCCATATAAGGTGTTGCTGCAAGCTCGGGTGCTGGCCTGGGCGGTGGGCTGATCCCAGTCTGTCGGGCGGGGGGCCGCTTTGCACGCAGTCCCAGGTTGGGCGGGGGCGCGGGCTGATCCCAGTCCATTGGGCAGGGGGCCGTGGCGTGCGCAGTCCCGTGTTGGGCGGGGGTGCCCCGGCTCTGCCGCGCACCCGGCGGTAGCCTCCAATACCTGCCCTTCTCCCGGCTTCCTCCTCTGCGGGTGTAGCTATGGGGGTGCACGGGCTCCTTCGCCACTGGCGCACGCGCACTGCCAGTTACGCGTCCAAGTCCCAACGGCAGGCACAAGCTTCCCCGTTCGGCTGGAGCCTGGTCCTTGGTTAGCAATCTGTGGGCGACTTCCCCTTCAGCTAGTCCCCTAGTAGGAGTGTTTGAACTTACCCGGTGCCAGGCGGAAAGTCGCGATTTTCGCCCGGCCAAGTGGCGCGCTGGGCGCTCCCTCCCGGCTCCATGTCGCTAGGCAGCACTCCGCGCATTCCGCCCGGCTCTGCTCCAGTATCCTATCTTCGCAGTGTCTTAATTTCTGCCTTAGATCCGGGCGGACTCTTGGAATTTTCACGCTGATCGCTGCCCTCTCTCCCCCGAGGCTCCACTTAGGCCCCCTTTTAGGGCACTTGCTGGCTCTCCGTCGGTGCGGTCCGGTCCGGCGTGGGGGTTAGGATAGAGGATTCTCAGAACAGTAGCTCCGGGAAAGTTCTGGCTGTTCACTCTTCTACTCTCGCGGACCTATGGAATTCTTCTTTCGTCTAGCGGCTGGTTTGTTGGTAGTATTTCATGATTAGTTCTGGTGATTCTGTTGGGGAGCTAGAGCTAGTGAAATCTTCCCCTCATTCCTCCCCCATCTTGGCTCCGCCCCCCCGCCCCCCATTAAGACTTTTACATAAGAACTTTGAACTTAGAATAGAGGACGGAAGAGAAATGTTGACTTGCACTTAATAACACTGTGGAGATAAACTAGTTTGTAGACTTGTCTCTTTTAGCCTTTAAACCCTTCCTGTCCGTCACCTCAGTAGTTATGCATTTTAGTAAAGAAACATTTAGAAGACATTAATAGGTATGGATGTGTCCGAACTTGAGTGTGAAGTAATGAAATCAGTTCTAGGGACATTAGCTTTGAAGTTTGGATTTCAGTTTTGTATAATAATCAAAACTCAGCAGGGCAGCTGGTACTGAGTGATAGATTCAGGAGAACATTCACCTGATCCCTAATTACAGGGAGATACTTACATATTCAAAAGACTCACGTTCAACACAAACACTTATATAATCTAAATATTTATTTATAAATATGAAACACCAAACGATACCTAAAGAGGCTTCAGCTCTTTTTGTTTGGTGGTAAGACACCTTGGCTGCTGGGTAATTTGACGTAAATAAGTCGTCAGCATAGGAATGGGCTTTGCTGATGTTGACTTAAGTTTTCCTGTGTCTGGGAGTTCTTCATGATTCAACTTTCTGAATTTCAAGCTTTTCTGAAAGTCTTTATGGCAAATAAAAGTCTTTCTCAGATGTATCCCCTGCTTTAGCTCAGCTAGTAAAGAATCTGCCTGCAGTACAGGAGACTCTGGCTTGATGCCTGCGTTGGGAAGATCCCCTGGAGAAGGGATAGGCTACCCACTCGAGTGTTTTTGCCGGGAGGATTCCATGACTTGGCCATTGGTGGCAAAGAGTCAGACACAACTGAGTGCCTGTCACTCTTCACTCTTTGTGTACTTTGGATTTTGTTTCTTCTGCAATGTTCAGGTGTCCTTTGGCTATCTACATTTTTTGAAAACGTGAAAAGTCATAAACTGAGGTCAGCTTGCCAGGTAGAAGTAGAAATCTTAAGAATCTGAGCTTACTGAGTTCAAAAAACAAAGCCTGGTTTGATTTGCATCAAATCATGCTTTTACACGGGTATAATGGATGCTTTAAAATAGCATTTATTGCTTAGAACAGCATGTTATCTAAAGATATTCCTTTAGATGTCACAAAGTTCTTGTACTTTTCTGTATTTTACATATATAAGCCGAAGAAATGTTGATTTGGGGAAAAAAAACTTAATAACACTGTGGAGATAAACTAGTTTGTAGACTTGTCTCTTTTAGCCTTTAAACCCTTCCTGTCCGTCACCTCAGTAGTTATGCATTTTAGTAAAGAAACATTTAGAAGACATTAATAGGTATGGATGTGTCCGAACTTGAGTGTGAAGTAATGAAATCAGTTCTAGGGACATTAGCTTTGAAGTTTGGATTTCAGTTTTGTATAATAATCAAAACTCAGCAGGGCAGCTGGTACTGAGTGATAGATTCAGGAGAACATTCACCTGATCCCTAATTACAGGGAGATACTTACATATTCAAAAGACTCACGTTCAACACAAACACTTATATAATCTAAATATTTATTTATAAATATGAAACACCAAAACGATACCTAAAGAGGCTTCAGCTCTTTTTGTTTGGTGGTAAGACACCTTGGCTGCTGGGTAATTTGACGTAAATAAGTCGTCAGCATAGGAATGGGCTTTGCTGATGTTGACTTAAGTTTTCCTGTGTCTGGGAGTTCTTCATGATTCAACTTTCTGAATTTCAAGCTTTTCTGAAAGTCTTTATGGCAAATAAAAGTCTTTCTCAGATGTATCCCCTGCTTTAGCTCAGCTAGTAAAGAATCTGCCTGCAGTACAGGAGACTCTGGCTTGATGCCTGCGTTGGGAAGATCCCCTGGAGAAGGGATAGGCTACCCACTCGAGTGTTTTTGCCGGGAGGATTCCATGACTTGGCCATTGGTGGCAAAGAGTCAGACACAACTGAGTGCCTGTCACTCTTCACTCTTTGTGTACTTTGGATTTTGTTTCTTCTGCAATGTTCAGGTGTCCTTTGGCTATCTACATTTTTTGAAAACGTGAAAAGTCATAAACTGAGGTCAGCTTGCCAGGTAGAAGTAGAAATCTTAAGAATCTGAGCTTACTGAGTTCAAAAAACAAAGCCTGGTTTGATTTGCATCAAATCATGCTTTTACACGGGTATAATGGATGCTTTAAAATAGCATTTATTGCTTAGAACAGCATGTTATCTAAAGATATTCCTTTAGATGTCACAAAGTTCTTGTACTTTTCTGTATTTTACATATATAACTATATTAATACGTATAGTTTTCTATCTATAGGGTCCTATTATTTTCTCTTTTTCTATTTGTGAACTTTGCACCTACTGTTCTTGGTTTGTATGCTCTTTTCTAGTTTTGTTGAGGGGACCCCAGCACCACTCTCCACTTCAGTGTTTGGCTAGAAGGACTCAGAATTACGAAAAACTCTTATACTCATGGTGCATGGCGTGAAATCCAGAAGAAAACAGGTGCACGCTTCAAGTGTCTCCTTTCAGTAGAGTTACAAAGAGAGATCCTTTATTTTCCCAGTTACAGTGTGTGATAGAATGCAAAAAGATTGTTGCCAACCAGGGGAGCTTACCTGAGCTTCTGCATCTATGGTTTTCATTGGGGAGTCAGTTATAACTGGGGTATAGCCTCCACAGAACTGATGCCACCTACTTGAATGCCAGCTGACCCCAGCAGTCAAACTGAATGCAGATAGCCGTAGGCCTCAGGCAAATGGAAGCACCTTCCCTCCCACCCCTGAGGCACTTTTAGGAGGCATAATTAATATTCCAAGTTCAGAATTTGTCTCTCATATGCCTGTCAAGTGGTAGTATTGAAGGCTTTCCCTAGTAATGAGCAGGATTCGATGAGCACAGACCAACCAGGTATACTCTTTCTTGCACATTAGGCAATGCATTTGATTCTTCAAGATCATGTGTAACTGTCATGTTGTCAGTGAAAACTTACCTTATGTACTGTAAGAGGTTAATTGCTTATGTAATTTTGCTCCTAAATTACTTATACTTTTCTTCTTTGTAGTTATGTTGTACCTTTCTTGAATGACTTTTAACTCATGCCATCTTAGATGTCAAAATATGTTCATTTCCTCCCTTCTCTTGACCATACTATGTCTTCCTTTGATTTAAAAAATTGTTTTTATGCATTTCCTTTGAGTAGGATATTGTATGCATTTTGTATTATATGCAGTATTTTGTTTTCATATATGTAATTGAATTTGTGTTTAATAATGTGTATATGTCTGCTGAGCAACTGGTATTCCTACTTCTATTTATTTTTTAAATTAATTTTATTGTAATATAGTTGCTTTACAATGTTGTTTTTGGTTTCTGCTGTATAGCAAGATAACTCAGCCATACATACAACACATGTCCTTCCCTGCTGGACTTTCTTCCCATTTACGTCACCACAGTACTGATATTCCTGCTTTTAGCATGACATTTTGTTTTCATCTTCCATTACAATTACTCTATAAGTTTCTGTGTGTGTATATGTTCAACTCTTTGCAGCCAAATGTTCTGTCACTGAGCGGAACCTCCTGTATGTACAGTTCTTTGACTCTTTATATCCTTGTCTTTGTAAGGTGCTTCCTATAGTTGTGCATAGTATAAACTCTAAAAATTAAATACGAGTCTTGAACTCATTTTTAGTAATACGAGTACTGCAGTTTTAGTTGCACATATGAAATTAGCATGTAGGAAATTTAAATGAAACAGTATGGTAAAAATAGAGAACCAAAAAAATCAAAGAGGAAGTATACCTAAAGAATGAGAATTGGGGCTTTCCTGGTGGTCCAGTGAGTAAGGACACTGCCTTGCAGTGCAAGGGGAGCCAGTTCGATCCCTGGCCTAGGAAGATCCCACGTGCTGTGGACTGATGTGTCCAACTACCGTGCCAGAGCTCTGGAGCGCTTGCGTCCAGAGCCAGTGCTCTGTAGTGAGAGAGGCCGCTGTGGTGGGAGGCCCACACAGGCCAAAGAACAAAGATAAATAAATGAAAGACCAATAGAAGTGGCAAAAAAAAAAAAAAAAAGAATGAGAATTGAACATTCTCTAGTGGTTTCATCTTCAGTTTTGATTAACACTTGGTACTTGCAAATTTTGAAACAAACTTTGAGATCATAGTGACTATTCTGGAGATTTAAGCACCAGCAAAATAAGATTTGTTTCAAAATCAAAAAGATTAGAAAGGTTCCTTAAACTTCAGTCACATTGAGTGTACAAGAGCATGAAAACCAATGATTTTTTATTTAAAAATTGTTTTTATGCATTTCCTTTGAGTAGGATATTGTATGCATTTTGTATTATATGCAGTATTTTGTTTTCATATATGTAATTGAATTTGTGTTTAATAATGTGTATATGTCTGCTGAGCAACTGGTATTCCTACTTCTATTTATTTTTTAAATTAATTTTATTGTAATATAGTTGCTTTACAATGTTGTTTTTGGTTTCTGCTGTATAGCAAGATAACTCAGCCATACATACAACACATGTCCTTCCCTGCTGGACTTTCTTCCCATTTACGTCACCACAGTACTGATATTCCTGCTTTTAGCATGACATTTTGTTTTCATCTTCCATTACAATTACTCTATAAGTTTCTGTGTGTGTATATGTTCAACTCTTTGCAGCCAAATGTTCTGTCACTGAGCGGAACCTCCTGTATGTACAGTTCTTTGACTCTTTATATCCTTGTCTTTGTAAGGTGCTTCCTATAGTTGTGCATAGTATAAACTCTAAAAATTAAATACGAGTCTTGAACTCATTTTTAGTAATACGAGTACTGCAGTTTTAGTTGCACATATGAAATTAGCATGTAGGAAATTTAAATGAAACAGTATGGTAAAAATAGAGAACCAAAAAAATCAAAGAGGAAGTATACCTAAAGAATGAGAATTGGGGCTTTCCTGGTGGTCCAGTGAGTAAGGACACTGCCTTGCAGTGCAAGGGGAGCCAGTTCGATCCCTGGCCTAGGAAGATCCCACGTGCTGTGGACTGATGTGTCCAACTACCGTGCCAGAGCTCTGGAGCGCTTGCGTCCAGAGCCAGTGCTCTGTAGTGAGAGAGGCCGCTGTGGTGGGAGGCCCACACAGGCCAAAGAACAAAGATAAATAAATGAAAGACCAATAGAAGTGGCAAAAAAAAAAAAAAAAAGAATGAGAATTGAACATTCTCTAGTGGTTTCATCTTCAGTTTTGATTAACACTTGGTACTTGCAAATTTTGAAACAAACTTTGAGATCATAGTGACTATTCTGGAGAGATTTAAGCACCAGCACTAAGATTTGTACATTCACTTGGTTTCCAGTTGACTTGTAAGCCATTTACATAGTGTATAGTACAGATTTATTACAGATTAGAAAGGTTCCCTTAAACTTCAGTCACATTGAGTGTACAAGAGCATGAAAACCATAATAATACGGCTCCAAAGAACATAGTTTTGAGAAGGAAAATAACCTAAGCTTTTTAAAAAATTTTTATTGTACTTTTTACTTTTACAGGGTTTTGTTGTTTACAGATATGTATGATGCCAGATTAGTCATATGTGATTAGTCATATGTATATCCCCCCCATCCCACCCCTCTAGGCCATCACACAATCCCCTTTTCTCATAGCGCAATGAGAATAGTTAGAAAATAACCTAAACTTTTGTTTCTCATTTTAATTACTGAAATCTCTGTCACATAGGCTAGTAAATGTATATAATAAGTCATTAAGAAGTCAAACTTCTTGGAATGTGCACGTTTGGCAATCTGGGATAACAGAGTGACAGGAAATATAATCTTACTCAACATTTTTTGTTGTTATTCTATACAAATGTCATTTTTTTTAATGACAGGATTTTTGGTTTTATTTTCAAAATATTTTGGCCATGCAGGGCAGCATGCAAGATCTCAGTTCCCCCACCAGGGATCATACTTGCGTTCTCTGGTGTGGAAGTGTGGACTCTTAACCACTGGACTGTCAAGGAGTTTGTGACAACATGTTAATATTAGACCAAGGCCCAAAACGTTTAGTACATAACCAATTTCTTTAAGATCTAGCATTTTTACTGTAGGCTTTTATCTTACTGTGGACCACTTGTACCCAGTACTCTTATCTTCCTATAGGTTATTTAGCTTGAGCAAATCAAAAAGTATTTTTGACCAGATTTATGGGGGACATCAACATTTATATTATCATAGTGTTTTCATAACCAAAAGTACAATAATAAAGATGAAAATGCCTCCTTTTTTTATAATTTTTTAATTTTTTAAATTTTTTACAGAGTTTTGTTGTTTACATATATGTATAATCCCGGATTAGTCATATGTATATCCCTGACCCCTTCCCTTCCTCTACCCACCTTTCAGTTCCCCCCAACCCACCCCTCCCGGCCATCGCACAGCACCCCTGCAGGATCACCTATTCCCACAGCACAATGACAATAGCTGTCTTTTTCACATATGATAGTACAGGTTTCCATGTTACTTCCTCTATGCCTCCCACCCCCTGTTCATTCCCCACAATGTCCATATGTCTGTTCTCCATGTCTGTTTATATGTCCTCTTTCTTTTAGAAAATAGGACTTTATAGGGTTTCTGCATCTTTACAATATCTTTACTGTTGGATGACAATGAATAGTTGATAGAAAAGAAACAGAACCATATACTTGAATTATGATAGTTCATCTATCACAGATTAAAATGAAATTTCTATAGAAGTAGGAGCTAAGTTAACAAAGGAAAATTTTTCCTCATTCAGACCTTTTTGAATTGGTAGTGGCTGCAATCCTGCAGCGTTTAGAAAACTGTGCTGTCAAGGAGCTCTGTCTTATGAATTTAGATTCAGTCATCAAAAAAGGAGCTGAAAATGGATTATTCAAAAATTTAGTAAAACTACTGATAATCAAAGATTTCAAAGCAAATATGGCACATAACTCAAGCATAAATCAAGATGGAGAGCTCAAAGGATTTTTGATTTCCTGAATTTTTTAAAAAGAATTTATCATTGCAACATACAGGATTTCTCTCCTATTTAATCTAAGGAATTTCAGAGAAAGGAGTGGAGTACATACACACACGTGAGTCCCCACACAAACATGCACACATGGACACACACAGTGGTAAGTAGAATATCTAGTTCCTTCTTCCCACCACCTAACTCTCACTGCCACTGAGCCTTACTTCCTGTATGTACAACTCTTTGGACTGTTCATGTCCTTGTCTTTGTGTGGTGCTTCCTATAGTTGTACATGGCATAAACTGTAAAAATTATATACTAGTCTACAGCCCTTTCTTAAAAGCAAAGATTATGTCATGTGTTTTTCAATTTTATGACTGATATATAGTAGTTACTTTGTTGTGTTGAGTTTGCTGTTTTCTAGTTTTTAACTTTAGCTTCCATATGTTACCTGGGCAGTTGTATTTGTTCTGATAGAGGCTAGAACACCGGCAAGTTGAGTCTCAGGTGATCTTTCTTCCCATATTATACATTAGGATGAATTTAGGTAATTATTAACCAAATCAGAATTTATAAGTTGAAGATTGTTTATTTCTATTTGCACAATGACAATAGCTGTCTTTTTCACATATGATAGTACAGGTTTCCATGTTACTTCCTCTATGCCTCCCACCCCCTGTTCATTCCCCACAATGTCCATATGTCTGTTCTCCATGTCTGTTTATATGTCCTCTTTCTTTTAGAAAATAGGACTTTATAGGGTTTCTGCATCTTTACAATATCTTTACTGTTGGATGACAATGAATAGTTGATAGAAAAGAAACAGAACCATATACTTGAATTATGATAGTTCATCTATCACAGATTAAAAATGAAATTTCTATAGAAGTAGGAGCTAATTTAACAAAGGAAAATTTTTCCTCATTCAGACCTTTTTGAATTGGTAGTGGCTGCAATCCTGCAGCGTTTAGAAAACTGTGCTGTCAAGGAGCTCTGTCTTATGAATTTAGATTCAGTCATCAAAAAAGGAGCTGAAAATGGATTATTCAAAAATTTAGTAAAACTACTGATAATCAAAGATTTCAAAGCAAATATGGCACATAACTCAAGCATAAATCAAGATGGAGAGCTCAAAGGATTTTTGATTTCCTGAATTTTTTAAAAAGAATTTATCATTGCAACATACAGGATTTCTCTCCTATTTAATCTAAGGAATTTCAGAGAAAAGGGAGTGGAGTACATACACACACGTGAGTCCCCACACAAACATGCACACATGGACACACACAGTGGTAAGTAGAATATCTAGTTCCTTCTTCCCACCACCTAACTCTCACTGCCACTGAGCCTTACTTCCTGTATGTACAACTCTTTGGACTGTTCATGTCCTTGTCTTTGTGTGGTGCTTCCTATAGTTGTACATGGCATAAACTGTAAAAATTATATACTAGTCTACAGCCCTTTCTTAAAAGCAAAGATTATGTCATGTGTTTTTCAATTTTATGACTGATATATAGTAGTTACTTTGTTGTGTTGAGTTTGCTGTTTTCTAGTTTTTAACTTTAGCTTCCATATGTTACCTGGGCAGTTGTATTTGTTCTGATAGAGGCTAGAACACCGGCAAGTTGAGTCTCAGGTGATCTTTCTTCCCATATTATACATTAGGATGAATTTAGGTAATTATTAACCAAATCAGAATTTATAAGTTGAAGATTGTTTATTTCTATTTTTGCTTTAACAGAATTGACAGAAACCTGTGTCTTAAAACCACAAGCAGGGCATCCCTGGTGGTACGGTGGGTATAGAGTCTTGCCTTGCAGTGCAGGGCGCACCAGTTCGATTCTTGGCTCAGGAAGGTCCCACGTGTAACACATCCCACATCCGCGGAGCAGCTGGACCAATGTGTCCAAGTGCAAGCCAGGACTCTGGAGCGCATGTGCCTTGAGTTGGTGCTCTGCAGCGGCCACTGCAATGGGAGGCCCACGCAGGCCAAGGAATAAAGATGGTTGAAAATAAGTGAATAGAAGACCAATAAAAGGCCAGAATTTTAAAAAAAAAAAAAGAAAGAAAACAAAACACATGCATTTCATTCTTTTACTGTTCTTAAAAGCTAAAGTTTGCAGTCAGTTTTACTGAGCTAGAGTCACAGTGTCTGCAGGTCTTGATCCTTCAGGAGGCTCTGAGAACCTGTTTTCTTTTTTCTTTTGACTTCTAGTAACCACCTGTGTTCTTTGGCTTGTGTCTATATTCTCCAAAGCATGTTAATATCTGCTTTCATTATCAATTGCCTTCTTCTCTTCTGTAGTCTGATCTTCCTCTGCTTGCCTCTTGTTAGACGTCTACCCTTGTGATGACATTTAGGGCCTATCAAATAATCCGGGACAGCATTACCATCTCAAATGTCTTAATTTAATCACACTGACAAAATCTCCTTCACTGTATAAAGTGACACAGATTTTCCAAGGATTAGGACTTGGGTGTCTTGCGGGGGACATTATTGCAACCATATATTATAATAAAGGGGCAACTTAAAGTTTTAATTTGCATATTAATACTTATCTCGCTAAATGGATTATCATTTTTCTCCAATGAAGTAACTCACTGTAATAACATTTTACTCAGCTCTTAATGCTCTTCTTTGTTTTTGTCTATGATACATGAATGGATAGTTCACATATAGGCATCGTATACAGTTTCCTTATTTTTTCTGAAAAATATTTCTTAATGTTGTTTTGTATTGTAGTTGGTGTAATACGGTGCCCAGTATGCCGCCAAGAATGCAGACAGATAGACCTCGTGGATAATTATTTTGTGAAAGATACATCTGAAGCTCCTAGCAGTTCTGATGAAAAATCAGAACAGGTATACTTCTCAATTTTTGTCTATATTCCTTTCTTGATATCAAAATGTAAATTATAAGAAAACATGCTTGAATTGTTATATAACTTAGGGTGGTTATGCCCTGGTTTCATCTTTCAGTTTGAAAATGAAGAGCATTTTTATTCTGCATCCTCAGACCTGGTTAAAAGGGATTAAAAGTCATTACTTAAAAATTCAAAGTTGGTATAGACTTTTTGTTTTGAGACTTAGATTTTTACCCACCCGAATGTTCCATGTGGAAGGGAAAACATTTTGTTGAAGAGTAATGGATAACAACGTGCTTTTATTCAGGGTACAGTGAATTAGTATATTTGAGAGCAAGTTAGAAACTTTCAACCTTTTCATTTTGTGGATCTTTATTTTGTAAATTTAATATAGCTTAGTATTTAATTCCTCCTTTAGGTATGTACTAGTTGTGAAGACAATGCAAGTGCAGTTGGCTTTTGTGTAGAATGTGGAGAATGGCTATGTAAGACGTGTATTGAAGCACATCAAAGAGTAAAATTCACTAAAGATCACTTGATCAGGAAGAAAGAAGATGTCTCAGGTAAGAGAGAAGCATTTTAAATCATTACTATTAATCTTTCTCTTTGTCCCTATAGCATTTCTCCTTATCTTTATAAGCTTTTGAGACCAATATCAGTAAGAATTTAGTAGGTTAGACAAAACGTTTGTTTAGTTTTAAAATATATGTTTTATTTTACTACAGAGTCTGTTGGAGCATCTGGTCAGCGCCCTGTTTTCTGCCCTGTACACAAACAAGAACAGTTGAAACTTTTCTGTGAAACGTGTGATAGACTGACATGTAGAGACTGTCAGCTATTGGAACACAAAGAACATAGGTACAGAAGTCATAATTGCTTATCAAGAAATATAAGAAGTTCTTGTAGAGTTATTTTTCCTAAAACATATATTTTTTGTGTGTTTTATGTTTTAGAACAAGATACGTTTTTGAAAAATTATTTAATGGTTTCCTTATTCTCACCTAATTGTCTTCTGGATATTTGTTAAAAATGTATCGGTATGTGGATTTGGGTTGCAAAAGTAGTTGTTATTTCTTTGTATGCAGTGCCACTGGCTCAAATACACTTTTTCTCTCCCCCCCCAAGTGTTGTGTGGTATTTAGGCTGTGGGCTGTCATCTTAAAAGGTAATATTTCCATAGGTGTGGCTAACTGATACCCATTTTAACATCAAAGCATATAAATACACTGATTTCATATCAGATATATAATTTGTAGAAAAATCAAGGATTTATAAACATCTAAGTAGCATAGTTACTAATTCATTAATCCATAGCTTTGTATTTCTTTTACCCTCAGAGTACAATAGTGTTCACTTATCACCAGACTGGTGATAAGTTACACTGGTGAACAGTTACATCAGAACTGTTTTGAAAACTACTGAAATTTCTGATCAGGTGTTAGATTTGATCAACCACACATGATTTTTTTTTTTTTTAACTCTAGGATGTCTTAGAGCTTTTAGTTTGTTAAAGCCATTGAAATTTATTAGAATCTTCTTAAAGAAGATTCTTATTAGAATCTTCTTAAAGAGAGGATACATGAGTCCTGTTGGCTCATAAGTAGTTGCATCTGTAGTTTGTGCCAGGCACTTTTCCAAAGGCCACATGTTTGTTTAATTCACACCAACTGCCCATGAAGTATTTGTACTGATAACTCAGCTGTTTGAAAGGTGAGCGAGCCTGTTCACAGAAAGCTTTAGTAATCTGAGTAGGGTGTTCCCATAAGTGATAGAGCCAGGCCTTGAAAACAGTCAGTTGGACTCCAGATCTGTTTTTGCCCATATCCTCATTTTCTCCATGTGATACTCAGAATATAGAGTACAGTGTGCAATCTTTCAAACTTGATCCCATAAAGGTAATATTCTTTTGTTTTTTTCAAGGCACCTCTTACTGTTCTACAGACCATTCGGGTAGAAAGGCTACTTTAAACGTTTATATCCTTTGTTGCAAAATCTTTCATCTTACCTACAAATTGGCTCATGTTTTTCTGGAGGTAACTAATTTTGTGGATACCTTCACTTTAGGTCCAGATCTCATCCTTGTCTTATAATAAATCTTAGTAAGACGTTAAATTACTTTCTCACAGCTGCTGTCAGATTTTTGAGCATTTAGATTTCTTGTGGCTTTTTAAATTGATGGTGTAAAGCAAAAAGAATATTCTTTCCCTGTGAAAGAATAGCTTCAACCACTCCTCCCAAAGTTTAACTGTAATCCATCCTTTTCCCTCTCCTTTACTATTTCTATCTTAAAAGGTAATATTTCCATAGGTGTGGCTAACTTCTTAACATCAAAGCATATAAATACACTGATTTCATATCAGATATATAATTTGTAGAAAAATCAAGGATTTATAAACATCTAAGTAGCATAGTTACTAATTCATTAATCCATAGCTTTGTATTTCTTTTACCCTCAGAGTACAATAGTGTTCACTTATCACCAGACTGGTGATAAGTTACACTGGTGAACAGTTACATCAGAACTGTTTTGAAAACTACTGAAATTTCTGATCAGGTGTTAGATTTGATCAACCACACATGATTTTTTTTTTTTTTAACTCTAGGATGTCTTAGAGCTTTTAGTTTGTTAAAGCCATTGAAATTTATTAGAATCTTCTTAAAGAAGATTCTTATTAGAATCTTCTTAAAGAGAGGATACATGAGTCCTGTTGGCTCATAAGTAGTTGCATCTGTAGTTTGTGCCAGGCACTTTTCCAAAGGCCACATGTTTGTTTAATTCACACCAACTGCCCATGAAGTATTTGTACTGATAACTCAGCTGTTTGAAAGGTGAGCGAGCCTGTTCACAGAAAGCTTTAGTAATCTGAGTAGGGTGTTCCCATAAGTGATAGAGCCAGGCCTTGAAAACAGTCAGTTGGACTCCAGATCTGTTTTTGCCCATATCCTCATTTTCTCCATGTGATACTCAGAATATAGAGTACAGTGTGCAATCTTTCAAACTTGATCCCATAAAGGTAATATTCTTTTGTTTTTTTCAAGGCACCTCTTACTGTTCTACAGACCATTCGGGTAGAAAGGCTACTTTAAACGTTTATATCCTTTGTTGCAAAATCTTTCATCTTACCTACAAATTGGCTCATGTTTTTCTGGAGGTAACTAATTTTGTGGATACCTTCACTTTAGGTCCAGATCTCATCCTTGTCTTATAATAAATCTTAGTAAGACGTTAAATTACTTTCTCACAGCTGCTGTCAGATTTTTGAGCATTTAGATTTCTTGTGGCTTTTTAAATTGATGGTGTAAAGCAAAAAGAATATTCTTTCCCTGTGAAAGAATAGCTTCAACCCACTCCTCCCAAAGTTTAACTGTAATCCATCCTTTTCTTTCCTTCATCACTTTACTATTTCTATCTAAGTCCTAATTACCTCTTGAATGGTCCTGCCTTTTCTTTAGTTCATTCACACTATAGATTTCCTGGAAAAAGTATGGCAGAACCAATGGCATTGGACTTAAAAGCCCGGATTCCTGTTACAACATGTTTACAATGAGTGGCCTTGCTTTGAGTTTTACCTTGTTAAATTCGTTCTGTCCACATTTGCTGCCAGTGTCATTGGCTAACATGAGTTGTGCCCCACCCACCCCACCTCCTTTAAAAATACCTTTCAGTGGTACCACATAGCCAAAGTTTAAAGGGTTCAGTATGTAGCGTTCATTAGTGTGTGTTACCACATTCTTTCTCTTTATTATGTGCACAAAGTTAGGAAACAGTCCACAGGGCCACCCTTTCTTGTAATACTAGCCGCAGGGTTCAGTAAAAACTCACACATAGGGAATAACAGCATGCAGTCCAGCTCACTGACAGGATTTATTATTACATTCTTCAATTAGAGTGGTAGCCTTCTAAACAGGATGCTCTCTGTTCACTTGGGACCACCATCCATAAACCAAGCAGCTCTTGGTTAGCTAATAGCTGTTTATAGAGTACCACTTAGGTGATCATAGCATTCATCAGTTCCTCTTGTAGTTCCAAAGTCATACTTAGAGAAAAGAGAGTATAGTGGTTCACACAGTAAAGAATCCACCGGCAGTGCAGGAGACCTGGGTTTGATTCCTGGCTCGAGAAGATCCCCTAAGAAGGAAATGGCGACCCACTCCAGTTTTCTTGCCTGGAGAATCCCAAGGACAGAGGGAGCCTGGCGGGCTGCAGTCCATGGGGTCACAAAGAGTCAAGACATGACTGAGCAACAGATAACTTTAACTTTCACTTGCTTGTTAATACAGTGAGTGTTTCTTTGCATCCTGGTCACATGTTCCTGTATAAACCACCTGTTTATGAAATGCTTTTGGACTCTGCCTTCCTCACTGGTTTTCTCCTGTCACCTAAGACGTTAGGAGTATTTCAGACATCATGGTTATTTTAAGCCCTTCAGTCAGAATGTCAATCTTAGTGCCCAGTAGCAAACTAATAATTTCCTCTTAAATGGTGTACATTTTGCCATGGCATATAGAAATTTTCTGATCCAAAATCCTGGTGAGTCTCTGCTAAGTGACACTCAGGGGTTTTCACTGTGTGTGTTCCTGACACTTCCAGAATCATGTCTAGTTGTGGATCACAGGGGCCAAAAGCATCAAGAAGGAAGACTGCTTTTTGCAGTTCAGACATGGTTCCAACCCTCATTCAAATATGATCCTCTTTTGGGAAATATTTTAAATTTTTAATTTATTTTTTAATCAAGTTTTTTTTTTAATATTATTTTGGGGATAGTTTTTAAATTAATATTTTGGGGGTAATATGATCTTCTTTTGAGTAGTATTCCTGGATGTGTTGTATATGTTCTTCAAAATTTGAATATACTAACCAAATGTTGGACCAGTTGTTTAGTTCTAGGGGTAAGTGGCAGAAGCTTTTGTTTTTTCATCTGTGGAATGTCAAAGGTGGCTCCTGCCTAGGTTGTTCTAAACAGGATGCTCTGTTCACTTGGGACCACCATCCATAAACCAAGCAGCTCTTGGTTAGCTAATAGCTGTTTATAGAGTACCACTTAGGTGATCATAGCATTCATCAGTTCCTCTTGTAGTTCCAAAGTCATACTTAGAGAAAAGAGAGTATAGTGGTTCACACAGTAAAGAATCCACCGGCAGTGCAGGAGACCTGGGTTTGATTCCTGGCTCGAGAAGATCCCTAAGAAGGAAATGGCGACCCACTCCAGTTTTCTTGCCTGGAGAATCCCAAGGACAGAGGGAGCCTGGCGGGCTGCAGTCCATGGGGTCACAAAGAGTCAAGACATGACTGAGCAACAGATAACTTTAACTTTCACTTGCTTGTTAATACAGTGAGTGTTTCTTTGCATCCTGGTCACATGTTCCTGTATAAACCACCTGTTTATGAAATGCTTTTGGACTCTGCCTTCCTCACTGGTTTTCTCCTGTCACCTAAGACGTTAGGAGTATTTCAGACATCATGGTTATTTTAAGCCCTTCAGTCAGAATGTCAATCTTAGTGCCCAGTAGCAAACTAATAATTTCCTCTTAAATGGTGTACATTTTGCCATGGCATATAGAAATTTTCTGATCCAAAATCCTGGTGAGTCTCTGCTAAGTGACACTCAGGGGTTTTCACTGTGTGTGTTCCTGACACTTCCAGAATCATGTCTAGTTGTGGATCACAGGGGCCAAAAGCATCAAGAAGGAAGACTGCTTTTTGCAGTTCAGACATGGTTCCAACCCTCATTCAAATATGATCCTCTTTTGGGAAATATTTTAAATTTTTAATTTATTTTTTAATCAAGTTTTTTTTTTAATATTATTTTGGGGATAGTTTTTAAATTAATATTTTGGGGGTAATATGATCTTCTTTTGAGTAGTATTCCTGGATGTGTTGTATATGTTCTTCAAAATTTGAATATACTAACCAAATGTTGGACCAGTTGTTTAGTTCTAGGGGTAAGTGGCAGAAGCTTTTGTTTTTTCATCTGTGGAATGTCAAAGGTGGCTCCTGCCTAGGTTGTTCTTAAGAACTTTTGCCTGTTTGGGCAAGTTCTTGGACCTTTGCTATATTTAGCAACAGCCTCATGTGTGTCACCATTGCATTTAAATCAGTCTTACCTTCATCTTTAGCTTCTGATATTACCATGAAGTTAACATAATATGTTATTACACTGAGGACCTACATTATGTCTCAGTCTTTCCTAAACAAATTATACCAGGAAGCTGGTGAATTGAAATAACCCTGTGATAGTATAGTAAATATAAATTAAGGTCCTTTCACATGAAGGAAAATTGCTGTTGGCTTTTCTTCAGAGTTAGAAAGGGAAAAATTTGCATGTTCAGTCACTGAATACCACTCATTTAATCTGCTTTATATATTTTTTGTATTGTTGACACTGTATCAAGGACTGTAAATAGCACCACTGTATTCAAGCTCTTAATAGTCTGCTGTTAACTGGATGAACCATTTACTTTTTTCACAGGTTGCACATGGTTACTGTACAAAGAATTCACCAGCTAGCACACCAGGTTCTCATTTATCATTAAAAGTCATAAACTCTTTTTATCCATCAGGTATCCTATACTGTCTATAGTCCACAACTTCTGTGGACTTGGACAGTTTTAGAAGTTCCCTTTTAGCATGTCTAATCAAGACCTGCCTTAAAGTGAACTTGCATGTCTTCTGTTCTACAGTATCTGTCAGACAGTATCACTAATATCCATTCTAGTAATCATATAAAGGAGAGATAGAACTTTCACATAATCTGCTCATATCACTATATTGCAAATGTCATATATATCCCAAACTTTCACCTTAATCCTGTCAAACATCCCTTTGTTCCCAGTCTGACCTCAGGTCCCATTGTGATTTCAGCAGGTTTTAGAATCATAGCACATTAGGCTCCCATGTCAGGGGCTCCCAGAGATGTCTTTTATTCATCCCCAGGCTATTTTTCCAAACAAGTACACACTGCCTTGTGTTTTCCAGCTGTGGTTTGAGCCAGAAGACCTTGACCTCTCCTTCAGTTCTCAGTTTGATTAATCCGTGAAATAGTTGCTCCAGGCAGTACAAGGTCAGGTTTCTCATTGTCCAGCTTTTAAAATTTCTTCATACTAGAGTAAATATAACAGAGTTATTTAATGCCCTTTAACGTTGAGGATCAGCAGTGGTTCCTGTTGGAACTGTTTCTTGACCTTTGCTATTTAGCAACAGCCTCATGTGTGTCACCATTGCATTTAAATCAGTCTTACCTTCATCTTTAGCTTCTGATATTACCATGAAGTTAACATAATATGTTATTACACTGAGGACCTACATTATGTCTCAGTCTTTCCTAAACAAATTATACCAGGAAGCTGGTGAATTGAAATAACCCTGTGATAGTATAGTAAATATAAATTAAGGTCCTTTCACATGAAGGAAAATTGCTGTTGGCTTTTCTTCAGAGTTAGAAAGGGAAAAATTTGCATGTTCAGTCACTGAATACCACTCATTTAATCTGCTTTATATATTTTTTGTATTGTTGACACTGTATCAAGGACTGTAAATAGCACCACTGTATTCAAGCTCTTAATAGTCTGCTGTTAACTGGATGAACCATTTACTTTTTTCACAGGTTGCACATGGTTACTGTACAAAGAATTCACCAGCTAGCACACCAGGTTCTCATTTATCATTAAAAGTCATAAACTCTTTTTATCCATCAGGTATCCTATACTGTCTATAGTCCACAACTTCTGTGGACTTGGACAGTTTTAGAAGTTCCCTTTTAGCATGTCTAATCAAGACCTGCCTTAAAGTGAACTTGCATGTCTTCTGTTCTACAGTATCTGTCAGACAGTATCACTAATATCCATTCTAGTAATCATATAAAGGAGAGATAGAACTTTCACATAATCTGCTCATATCACTATATTGCAAATGTCATATATATCCCAAACTTTCACCTTAATCCTGTCAAACATCCCTTTGTTCCCAGTCTGACCTCAGGTCCCATTGTGATTTCAGCAGGTTTTAGAATCATAGCACATTAGGCTCCCATGTCAGGGGCTCCCAGAGATGTCTTTTATTCATCCCCAGGCTATTTTTCCAAACAAGTACACACTGCCTTGTGTTTTCCAGCTGTGGTTTGAGCCAGAAGACCTTGACCTCTCCTTCAGTTCTCAGTTTGATTAATCCGTGAAATAGTTGCTCCAGGCAGTACAAGGTCAGGTTTCTCATTGCCATTTTTACCCTCCAGCTTTTAAAATTTCTTCATACTAGAGTAAATATAACAGAGTTATTTAATGCCCTTTAACGTTGAGGATCAGCAGTGGTTCCTGTTGGTCCACCCAGCCTCCAAGAGTGCTGTATTAAGACCTTTGTTTCAACTCCATCATTATTTGCTTTATTCATGTAGCCCCCTACCCCCCTTTTAAACATCCACCTAAAGATTTTCATCCTTCTGGGATAAATTCCTTGACTCTCCTGTTTTCTCTCGTAAATCACTCCAGTTTTCTCAGCATCGTAAGGCCCATAAAGCTGAGACAATAAATATGATAAAAGCTTCTCAGACTATTGCTAGGTTTTACAGTAGTAAAACCGCATGGGGGGCTTCCCTGGTGGTCTAGTGGATAAGGACACCGCCTTGCAGTGCAGGGGGCGCCGGTTCGATCCCTGGCCTGGGAAGATCCCACGTGCCACGGAGCGGCTGGACCAATGTGTCCAATTACCGAACTGGAGCTCTGGAGCATGTGCCCAGAGCCGGTGCTCTGCAACTACAGAGACCACCGCGATGGGAGGCCCACAAGGGCCAAAGAACAAAAGGTGGATGAAATAGATAAAATGAAAGACCACTAGAAGTGGCCCACCCGCCCTGCTCCCTCCCAAAGCCACCCCGCCTCCCCCCAAAAAAAAAACCACATGGGGGTGGCGATGTACAAGGGTCTGCCTTAATTGTATGATTTATCTTGACCTTAGTAGGAGGCATACTTAGTAGACGAATATGCTGATCTTCATAATGCTAATCTAGCATGCCTTGCATAAGAAGCATATAGGTCAGTTCTGGGAAGTTCTAGTTGGCATTTATAGGAGAAGGGCAATCACCTGTCGAGGTTGACAGAACTTTACAGGGGATTTTATCCATTCCACCAAGCTAGCTGTCCCCTCAGGAATGACCTGCTTTGTATCGATACTTAAAAACCTTTTTTTTTTATGATTATTCATATAAAAAGTTTATTCAGGGGCAGAGGAGAGGAAAGTTAGGCATTTGGGATTAATGTATACATACTACTATATATGATAAGTACTGTATACACAGGAAATTGTATTTACTATCTTGTAATAATTTATAATGGAGAAGAATCTGAATAAGAGAAAACACACACACACACACACACACACACACACACACACACACACGACTCACTTGTTCCTAATCTTAGAGGGAATGCTTTCAGTTATTTCATTATTTTTGGCTATTCTGGGTTTTCACTGCTGCTGCAGGCTCTTCTGTAGTTGCAGGGAGTGGGGCTGCTCTCTAGTTGAGGTGAGCAGGCTTCTTCTTGCGGTGACTTCTCTTATTGTGGAACTTGTACTCTAGGGATCATGAGCTTCAGTAGTTGCGACATGTGAACTCCATAGTTGCAGCTCCAAGGCTCTAGAGCACAGGCTCAGTAGTTGTGTTTCACAGGCTCAGTCACTCTGCAGCATGTGGTATCCTCCCGGATCAGGGATCGAATCCACATCTCCTACATTGGCAGGCAAACTCTTTACCACTGATCTACCAGGGAATCCCTGCGTTGAGATTTTTTGACGACCATCTGTGGTTGTTCATTATTGAGCTGTGGGTCCTGCATCAGCTCAACATTGCTCTTCTATCTTGCAACATTTGAAAATCAGTACTATTGCCTGTAAAGTGATGTCACTCTTAACAGTATTTTTTTTTTAAAGATGTTTTTCATTTACCTTTGCATTAGCACTTAAAGTACATATTTCTGTTTCAAAATAACATTTAAAATTATTCTAGCAGCAGCAAAATACAATTCTGAAATTACATAAGAGCTAAAAGGGATTGAAAATTAAGTTAGTCTCATGTTTACGACTATGATTCTAAAATAAATACTACTTCAAAGGGGCTCCGTTACCAGCTTTTTAGATTTGGTTTAAAAACACACACGGGCTTCCCTGGTGGTCCAGTGGGTAAGGACACTGCCTTGCAGTGCAAGGGACGCCAGTTTGATCCCTGGCCTCGGAAGGTCCCACCTGCCGCGGAGCGGCTGGACTGTTGTGTCCAACTACCGAGCTGGAGCTCTGGAGCACATGCGCCCAGAGCCAGTGCTCTGCGACAACAGAGGCCACCGCGATGGGAGGCCCACATGGGCCAAAGAACAAAGATGGATGAAAAATAGATAAATGAAAGACCAATAAAAGCGGCTCACCCGCCCCCCCCCACCCCATCCCCCCCCAAAAAATAAAAAAATAAATGTTAAAAACACACACACACACACACACACACACACAGACTTGCAGGGAGGTGTAGAATGTTGTATTCCGCGCAGTGTTCTGAAAGGGTTCTTCAAGAGCCAAACAACCCTTAAAACAGTACTCAGTCCACAAGGCAAGTCAGAAAGTTAAATTAACTTGGGTAAATAGGATTCCTACATCACATCAAAAGCATATGATAAAAAAAAATGATATTCTGCAGCGACTGGGAGCATTTTCAGGATTGGCATGTCTTCTTTAGAACTAATTTCATCAGAAGAGTTTAAAAGGTGGACTGCTACCACTATCATGTGTATTTAAAAGTGACACGTTTCTCTTGTGCTTATCTTTGACTCCCGTGAATGACCTAGCTAGTGAACTAGTCACCAGGAAAGTCAAACCTGCAAGGAAGGAAGCCAGTATCCAAATTACCATGTTCTTGTCTGACCCACACAATTTATTTTCAGCATAAACATATAACCTCAGTATGAGATGTCTAATTAAAGCAAGCACCACCAAGACCAAGACAGCATCTTCTCTTCTAAGGTTTACGTTTTGCCCAGAATTCTTGATACAGGGAATAGCCCATACCACAGCAAAGCCTTGGGCTGCCACACGCATGTGGATCAGGTGAACAGACATTTTAGTATTTTTCCTCTGCTCTTCAGTTTATGCAATCCATATGTAACGATTGCTGCAAAACCTGCCATTCCAATGGGAACAAATGGTGCCACTCTAGCTTTTCAGATAAGTTTAACTCCCTGATCTTCATCATATGAAGAAAGAGAAACATCTGTGACGCTTGACATAGTGATTGAAGAATCTTCAACTAATGGATGTTTCAGGTTGCTACTAGCTTCTGACCCAACTTTGGCACCTGCCCTCACAGTATTTTCATAAAGGTTTTTTTTTTTTTCAGGAAGCATATACTGTCAGTCCACAAGGTGAATAATTCCTTAGCATTGTACATCTGTTTTCATTAGTTTCTTGAGTTTGTCTTTCCTCAACCTGGACTACATTGTTATTGAAAGTCATAGAGATGCTGTTTTCACAACAGAGGCCACCGCGATGGGAGGCCCACATGGGCCAAAGAACAAAGATGGATGAAAAATAGATAAATGAAAGACCAATAAAAGCGGCTCACCCGCCCCCCACCCATCCCCAAAAATAAAAAAATAAATGTTAAAAACACACACACACACACACACACACACACAGACTTGCAGGGAGGTGTAGAATGTTGTATTCCGCGCAGTGTTCTGAAAGGGTTCTTCAAGAGCCAAACAACCCTTAAAACAGTACTCAGTCCACAAGGCAAGTCAGAAAGTTAAATTAACTTGGGTAAATAGGATTCCTACATCACATCAAAAGCATATGATAAAAAAAAATGATATTCTGCAGCGACTGGGAGCATTTTCAGGATTGGCATGTCTTCTTTAGAACTAATTTCATCAGAAGAGTTTAAAAGGTGGACTGCTACCACTATCATGTGTATTTAAAAGTGACACGTTTCTCTTGTGCTTATCTTTGACTCCCGTGAATGACCTAGCTAGTGAACTAGTCACCAGGAAAGTCAAACCTGCAAGGAAGGAAGCCAGTATCCAAATTACCATGTTCTTGTCTGACCCACACAATTTATTTTCAGCATAAACATATAACCTCAGTATGAGATGTCTAATTAAAGCAAGCACCACCAAGACCAAGACAGCATCTTCTCTTCTAAGGTTTACGTTTTGCCCAGAATTCTTGATACAGGGAATAGCCCATACCACAGCAAAGCCTTGGGCTGCCACACGCATGTGGATCAGGTGAACAGACATTTTAGTATTTTTCCTCTGCTCTTCAGTTTATGCAATCCATATGTAACGATTGCTGCAAAACCTGCCATTCCAATGGGAACAAATGGTGCCACTCTAGCTTTTCAGATAAGTTTAACTCCCTGATCTTCATCATATGAAGAAAGAGAAACATCTGTGACGCTTGACATAGTGATTGAAGAATCTTCAACTAATGGATGTTTCAGGTTGCTACTAGCTTCTGACCCAACTTTGGCACCTGCCCTCACAGTATTTTCATAAAGGTTTTTTTTTTTTTCAGGAAGCATATACTGTCAGTCCACAAGGTGAATAATTCCTTAGCATTGTACATCTGTTTTCATTAGTTTCTTGAGTTTGTCTTTCCTCAACCTGGACTACATTGTTATTGAAAGTCATAGAGATGCTGTTTTCCCAGCATAATTTTTCCATTTGGAATAACCCTAAGGCTAGTGACTGTAGCTCAGTCTGACTGAAATCTAAGGTTTGCCCAGTATCAGGATCTGTCCCAACACACTCTTCATTTTAGCTAGTATAGTTGACAGTATCCAAGGAATTGTTTAATTATCTTCTTTCTTAGTAATTTGCATTTCCTTGTCCATCCAATGAGTCAGCTCCTAGGGAGTTGGCTTTACCTCAAATAACTGCAGCTCCTGTTGCATACCTTGAGTGAGGAGGTAGTATGCAGGAATCAAAGGTACATGACCCTTGTCATCTTGCCCTCTTCCTTCTCTACCACAAGTTTCAATGAGTCAGTGTCTTTCTCGTGAATCCCACTTTTGATGTTGCTATTTATTTATTTATTTTTAAAAATATTTTGGCCTCTTTTATTGGTTACTTATTTACATTCATCTTTATTCTTCGGCCTACGTCAACCTTGCTTTGCGGTGGCCTCTCTTGTTGCAGAGCACTGGCTCTGGATGCGTGTGTTCCAGAGCTCTGGCTTGTAATTAGACATACCAGTCCAGTCGCTTCGCGGCATGTGGGATCTTCCTGGGCCAGGGATCAAACTGGTGCCCCTTTCACTGCAAGGCGAACTCTCCCGCCGGACCCGCTGGACCATCAGGAAAAGCCCCCGATGTTACTATTAAGTTAGAGAACAATTGACAGGTCCTCCCTCACTTCTGATACCAACTGCAAATATGGGGATCCCTCATACCATTTGCACTTTCTTTATAAAATTTATGTTGTTCATTCTCACTCTGACACCATTTCCAAGATTAGAATTTCCGAAGACTACCCTCAGATTTAATAATTGTTACAACTCACTGAAAGCTGTATTTTCACAGCTAACATTTATTAGAGTTACAGTGAAAGGATATAGATTAAAATCATCCAGGGGGAAGGCATGGGGCAGAGTATAGGAGAGTTCTAAATATGGGATTTCTAGTTGCTTTTTCTCACTGAAATTCTTAATGTGATTAACTCCTTTAAGCAAGGATGTGTGATAACATGAAGGGAATATTGTCAGTCCACAAGGTGAATAATTCCTTAGCATTGTACATCTGTTTTCATTAGTTTCTTGAGTTTGTCTTTCCTCAACCTGGACTACATTGTTATTGAAAGTCATAGAGATGCTGTTTTCCCAGCATAATTTTTCCATTTGGAATAACCCTAAGGCTAGTGACTGTAGCTCAGTCTGACTGAAATCTAAGGTTTGCCCAGTATCAGGATCTGTCCCAACACACTCTTCATTTTAGCTAGTATAGTTGACAGTATCCAAGGAATTGTTTAATTATCTTCTTTCTTAGTAATTTGCATTTCCTTGTCCATCCAATGAGTCAGCTCCTAGGGAGTTGGCTTTACCTCAAATAACTGCAGCTCCTGTTGCATACCTTGAGTGAGGAGGTAGTATGCAGGAATCAAAGGTACATGACCCTTGTCATCTTGCCCTCTTCCTTCTCTACCACAAGTTTCAATGAGTCAGTGTCTTTCTCGTGAATCCCACTTTTGATGTTGCTATTTATTTATTTATTTTTAAAAATATTTTGGCCTCTTTTATTGGTTACTTATTTACATTCATCTTTATTCTTCGGCCTACGTCAACCTTGCTTTGCGGTGGCCTCTCTTGTTGCAGAGCACTGGCTCTGGATGCGTGTGTTCCAGAGCTCTGGCTTGTAATTAGACATACCAGTCCAGTCGCTTCGCGGCATGTGGGATCTTCCTGGGCCAGGGATCAAACTGGTGCCCCTTTCACTGCAAGGCGAACTCTCCCGCGGCCCCGCTGGACCATCAGGAAAAGCCCCCGATGTTACTATTAAGTTAGAGAACAATTGACAGGTCCTCCCTCACTTCTGATACCAACTGCAAATATGGGGATCCCTCATACCATTTGCACTTTCTTTATAAAATTTATGTTGTTCATTCTCACTCTGACACCATTTCCAAGATTAGAATTTCCGAAGACTACCCTCAGATTTAATAATTGTTACAACTCACTGAAAGCTGTATTTTCACAGCTAACATTTATTAGAGTTACAGTGAAAGGATATAGATTAAAATCATCCAGGGGGAAGGCATGGGGCAGAGTATAGGAGAGTTCTAAATATGGGATTTCTAGTTGCTTTTTCTCACTGAAATTCTTAATGTGATTAACTCCTTTAAGCAAGGATGTGTGATAACATGAAGGGAATATTGTCAACCAAGGAGGCTTGCATGATCCTCAGTGTCCAGGATTTTTATTGGAACTCTGTTATGTAGATAGAGTTTACTGTCCATATAATTGACCTGTTTGCAGTACTTCCTGAGTTTGAGATGAAGACCCTACAAATAAATCATATCATTAGCATGTGGCCTAAGGCCCCAAGTAAACAAAGATATTTTTGTCAAGCAGTAAATTTCAAGGGCTCAGAGATGCCCTCCCAGCTGCTGAAGGCAAAGCCCAGCAAATTCTTTACTACACAATCTGTTATCTCCTATTCATATTTATATTCTTGTAGTTGGAAATCCCTTGTCTTTTAAACATTTTATTTATTTATTTATTTATTTTTTATTTTTATTTTTTAGGTTTTGGCCTTTAATTGGCTTATTTATTTATTTTCATCTATCTTTATTCTTTGGGCTGTGTGGGCCTCCCATTACAGTGGCCTCTCTCATTGCAGAGCACCAGCTCTGGGCACTTGTGCTCCAGGGCGCTGGCTCATAATTGGACACACCCACCCAGCCACTCCATGGCACATGGGATCCTCCTGGGCCAGGGATTGAACCGGTGCCCCTTGCACTTCAAGGTGGACTCTTTACCCACTGGACCACCAGGGAAGCGCTATTTATTTATTTATTTATTTTTAACAGAGTTCTTTGTTTACTGCCCCACATCAACCTGAATCTGCCATAGGTGTACATGTGTCCCCTCCCATCTCCCTCCCCATCCCACCTGTCCAAGTCGCCACAGAGCCCCTGTTTGGGATCCCCTAGTCCCACAGCATATTCCCCTCCCTCACTCCATTGTCCATAAGATTGTTCTCCATGTCTGCCTCTCCATTGCTGCTCTGCACATTCATTTATCAGCACCATCTTTCTAGATTCCATACACGTGTCAGTGTACAATATTTATCTTTCTGTCTCTGACGTGCTTCACTCTGTATAATAGGTTCCAGATTCATCCACCTCATTAGAACTGATTCAGATGCATTTCTTTTTATGGCTGAGTAATATTCCATTATATATCTGTACCACAGCTTCTTTATCCATTAATCTGTCGGTGGACATCTACATTGCTTCCATGTTCTAGCTATTGTAAATAGTGCTGCAGTGAACAATGGGGTACACATGTCTCTTTCAGTTTGATTTTCTCGGGGAATATGCCTAGTAGTGGGACTGCTGGGTCATATGATGGCTCTATTCCTAGTTTTTTGAGGAATCTCCACACCGTCTTCTGTAGTGGCTTTATCAGTTCACATCCCACCAACAGTGCAAGAGGATTGCCTTTTCTCCACACCTTCTCCAGCATTTATTGTTTGTAGACCTTTTGATGCTGACCATTCTGACTTGTGTGAGGTGATATCTCATTGTAGTTTAGATTTGCATTTCTCTAACAGTGAGTGATGCTGAACTTCTTTTCATGTGTTTGTTGGCCATTTGTATGTCTTTAGAGAGATGTCTGTTTAGGTCTTTTTCCCATTTTTTGATTGGGTTGTTTGTTTTTTTGGTATTGAGTTGTCTGAGCTGCTTGTATATTTTGGAAATTAATTCTTTGTCAGTTGTTTAATTTACTATTATTTTCTCCCATTCTGAAGGTTGTCCTTTCACCTTGTTTATAGTTTTATTTTGCTATGCAAAAGGTTTTAAGTTTCATTAGGTCCCACTTGTCTGTCTTTCCATTACTCTAGGAGGAGGGTGATAGAAGATCCTGCTTTGATTTATGTCATCAAGTGTTCTGCTTATGTTTTCCTCTTAAGAGTTTTATGGTTTCTGGTCTCACAGTTAGGTCTTTAACCCATTTTGAGTTTATCTTTGTGTATGGTATTAGGTAGTGTTCCAACTTCATTCTTTTATGTGTAGCTGTCCAGTTTTCCTGGCACGACTTATTGAAGAGGCTGTCTTTGCCCCATTATATATTCTTGCCTTCTTTGTCAAAAATAAGGTACCCATAAGTGCGTGGGTTTATCTTTGGACTCTCTATCTTGTTCCATTGGTCTATATTTCTGTTTTTGTGCCAGTACCATACTGTCTTGATGACTGTTGCTTTGTAGTACAGTGTTAAGTCAGGAAGGTTGGTTCCTTCAGCTCCACTCTTCTTTCTCAAGACTGCTTTGGCTGTCTGGGGTCTTTTGTCTTTCCATACGAATTGTGATATTTTTTGTTCTAATTCTGTGAAAAATGCCATTGGTAATTTGATAGGGATCTCATTGAATCTGTAGATTACATTTGGTAGTATGGTCATTTTCACAATGTTGATTCTTCCAACCCAGGAACTTGGAACATCTCTCCATCTGTTTATGTCGGGGCTGCAGTGAACAATGGGGTACACATGTCTCTTTCAGTTTGATTTTCTCGGGGAATATGCCTAGTAGTGGGACTGCTGGGTCATATGATGGCTCTATTCCTAGTTTTTTGAGGAATCTCCACACCGTCTTCTGTAGTGGCTTTATCAGTTCACATCCCACCAACAGTGCAAGAGGATTGCCTTTTCTCCACACCTTCTCCAGCATTTATTGTTTGTAGACCTTTTGATGCTGACCATTCTGACTTGTGTGAGGTGATATCTCATTGTAGTTTAGATTTGCATTTCTCTAACAGTGAGTGATGCTGAACTTCTTTTCATGTGTTTGTTGGCCATTTGTATGTCTTTAGAGAGATGTCTGTTTAGGTCTTTTTCCCATTTTTTGATTGGGTTGTTTGTTTTTTTGGTATTGAGTTGTCTGAGCTGCTTGTATATTTTGGAAATTAATTCTTTGTCAGTTGTTTAATTTACTATTATTTTCTCCCATTCTGAAGGTTGTCCTTTCACCTTGTTTATAGTTTTATTTTGCTATGCAAAAGGTTTTAAGTTTCATTAGGTCCCACTTGTCTGTCTTTCCATTACTCTAGGAGGAGGGTGATAGAAGATCCTGCTTTGATTTATGTCATCAAGTGTTCTGCTTATGTTTTCCTCTTAAGAGTTTTATGGTTTCTGGTCTCACAGTTAGGTCTTTAACCCATTTTGAGTTTATCTTTGTGTATGGTATTAGGTAGTGTTCCAACTTCATTCTTTTATGTGTAGCTGTCCAGTTTTCCTGGCACGACTTATTGAAGAGGCTGTCTTTGCCCCATTATATATTCTTGCCTTCTTTGTCAAAAATAAGGTACCCATAAGTGCGTGGGTTTATCTTTGGACTCTCTATCTTGTTCCATTGGTCTATATTTCTGTTTTTGTGCCAGTACCATACTGTCTTGATGACTGTTGCTTTGTAGTACAGTGTTAAGTCAGGAAGGTTGGTTCCTTCAGCTCCACTCTTCTTTCTCAAGACTGCTTTGGCTGTCTGGGGTCTTTTGTCTTTCCATACGAATTGTGATATTTTTTGTTCTAATTCTGTGAAAAATGCCATTGGTAATTTGATAGGGATCTCATTGAATCTGTAGATTACATTTGGTAGTATGGTCATTTTCACAATGTTGATTCTTCCAACCCAGGAACTTGGAACATCTCTCCATCTGTTTATGTCTTCTTTGATTTCTTTCATTGGTGCCTGATAATTTTCTGTGTACAGTTCTTTTGTCCCCTTCAGTAGATTTATTCCTAGATATTTTATTCTTTTTATTGCAATGGTGAATGGAATTGCTTCCTTTATGTCTCTTTCTGATTTTTCATTGTTAGTATACAGGAATGCAAGGGAAACCCCCTTGTCTTAAACTTCTTTGCCTTTACAAATGCTATTTCCTTTAAATGTTTATTTTAATTTATTTACTTGTCTGCACCTGGCCTTAATTGCAACATGAGGGCTTTCAGTCTTCATTATGTCATGTGGGATCTTTAGTTGCAGGATGCAGGATCTAGTTCCTTAACTGGGAATTGAAACCTGGTCCCCTATCTTAGTCACAGGACCACCAGGGAAGTCCCACAATTGCTATTTTTTTTCTTAAAGAACACTGGCAAGAGAGTATTTTTTGTTGTTGTTGGTCTTTCTTTTTTAAATTATGAAAGCATTTGATAACACAATTTATAAGAGACTTGGAAAATACAGAACAAAGTTACATACAGTTTCACTATGTATTATTTTTTTATGTAGATGAATTAAGATTTTTTTTGTTGAAGTTTCACTATCAAACGCAAATATTAGAATGAATATACAGAAAGGTAGAAGGGAATAGTAGACCTGAAAAGCACTGTGAACCAGTTAAACATAATTAAGATTTATACAATTTTCACAAAACAGCAGGATAAAAATTCAGTTCAGGATCCCTTAGGCTGTAAACCAGGAGACATTGAAACATATCAGGGACATGAAACAAGGTGGAAAAATTCCATGGTCTAAAGGTGTTGATTAAAAAAGCTGAGATCATTGCATCTGGTCCCTTCATTCTGTGGCAAATAGATGGACAAACAATGGAAACAGTGACAGACTTCATTTTCTTTGGCTCCAAAATCACTGCAGATGGTGACTGCAGCCATGGAACTCAAAAATGCTATGACAAATTTAGGCATTGTATTCAAAACCAGAGGCATCACTTTGCTGACAAAAGTCCATCTAGTCAAAGCTGTGGTTTTCTCAGTAGTCATGTATGGATTTGAGAGTTGGACCATAAAGAAGGCTGAGTGCCAGGAAATAGATGCCTTTGAACTGTGGTGTGGAGAAGATGCTTGAGAGTTCCTTGAACTGCAAGGAGATCAAACCAGTCAATCCCTGAATATTCATTGGAAGGACTATTAAGGAAGCTGAAGCTCCAATACTTCAGTCACCTGATGTGGCTGACTCATTGGAAAATACTTGGATGCTGGGAAAGAGCGAAGACAAAAGGAGAAGAGGGAGACAGAGGATGAGCTAGTTAGATAAGCATCACCAACTCAGTGTAAATAATTTTGAGCAAACTCTGGGAGGTAGTGGAGGACAGAGGAGCCTGGTATGCTACAGTCCGTGGAGTGGCAAAGAGTCGGACATGACTTAGCGACTGAACAGCAGTAACAACAACTTCTTTCCACTCTGCTTTCTGGAATTAGAGCCCTTTTCGTTCTCTGGAGGAAGTGAATAATTAGAAGAGGCCTTGGAATGTTGGCATTTGGTGTTCATTTCTGATTAAAAAGATTGCCTTATCGTGAAACCCATCTGTTCATAAATTCTGTTTTCTCTTACAGATGATTATAAGCAATTTTAAGGTATAAATGGATACGAATAAATGGAAAGGTCATTTGACTTTTGATGACAGCCAGTGTCATATGCCAGACATTGTGAGATAATTGAGAATTTTCAGCTAATAGGGAGAGTAGAATTTATGAACAGAAATCTATATAGAGCATTATTTTCAGAAAGTTTTTACTTCCCTGATAAAAGGGATAGAAGTTGCTGGTGTTACCCATCTTCCTCCTTTTCCACCTTGAATCTGGATGTGATTCTTGGAAATCTGACACCATTATATGCTCATGATGGTAAAGCCAAGATCATCTCAGAGATTCTAACTTTGATATTGTTGAAGTAACACCCACTGGACCACCAGGGAAGCCCTGTGTTAGGTCTTTTTTAAAATATTATTGACAAGTGTTGGATATATCTGATGAAACATTAGTAACATTTCAGATCAGTACATTGAGAATTAAGCAAATGAAAGCAAACTATTTATTAATTACAAAAAACATGTGCAAGAAAAGAATTATTATGCTCCTTGGCTCATCATTGTACAGTATTTACTATCATTTATTAATAATTATTCAGCAAACAGTGGCATGCTTACTGAGTGGTAGGCGTGGCATATTACAGTGAACACAGTAAAGTCACTGACCCCAAGGGCTTAATTTTTCATGGTGGAGGAAGACAAATAGTAAATATATCAGGTGATGATCATCATAGAGAAAAATGCTCTGGAAACTGGGATAGAGCATGTGAGTGTGTAGGTTTGCAGTTTTTTATTTTAATAGGATGGTTTTAAAAGGCTATGGTGGTGAAGTGGCATTTGAGTAGAGACTGAAGGAAGAAAGGGAGCAGGCCTTGCTTAAATTTGACAAGGAGAGGCATGTTTCAGATCAAGCAAGTGCAGCAGGCTAGAGATAGAAGCATATTTGACGTCTTTGAGTACCTGTATGGTCTGAGTGCAGTTAACAAGGGTAGATGGCTATCAAATGAGGTAAAGGGAAGAAGGGGCCATGTTATTCAGTGTTTTGTAGTTTATTTTAAGAATGTTGCCTTTTACTGAATCAAAGGTGCAAGGTTTTGAGCAGTGGAATGATTTGACTGATTATTGTTTAAAGAGTATCACAGTTCTAGTGAGAAGATTAAAGGAGTAAGGACAGAATCTTGACACCATTATATCCCTTTTTCATGAAATTTGGTAAAGCTTTCAAAGTTTTACTTCCCTGATAAAAGGGATAGAAGTTGCTGGTGTTACCCATCTTCCTCCTTTTCCACCTTGAATCTGGATGTGATTCTTGGAAATCTGACACCATTATATGCTCATGATGGTAAAGCCAAGATCATCTCAGAGATTCTAACTTTGATATTGTTGAAGTAACACCCACTGGACCACCAGGGAAGCCCTGTGTTAGGTCTTTTTTAAAATATTATTGACAAGTGTTGGATATATCTGATGAAACATTAGTAACATTTCAGATCAGTACATTGAGAATTAAGCAAATGAAAGCAAACTATTTATTAATTACAAAAAACATGTGCAAGAAAAGAATTATTATGCTCCTTGGCTCATCATTGTACAGTATTTACTATCATTTATTAATAATTATTCAGCAAACAGTGGCATGCTTACTGAGTGGTAGGCGTGGCATATTACAGTGAACACAGTAAAGTCACTGACCCCAAGGGCTTAATTTTTCATGGTGGAGGAAGACAAATAGTAAATATATCAGGTGATGATCATCATAGAGAAAAATGCTCTGGAAACTGGGATAGAGCATGTGAGTGTGTAGGTTTGCAGTTTTTTATTTTAATAGGATGGTTTTAAAAGGCTATGGTGGTGAAGTGGCATTTGAGTAGAGACTGAAGGAAGAAAGGGAGCAGGCCTTGCTTAAATTTGACAAGGAGAGGCATGTTTCAGATCAAGCAAGTGCAGCAGGCTAGAGATAGAAGCATATTTGACGTCTTTGAGTACCTGTATGGTCTGAGTGCAGTTAACAAGGGTAGATGGCTATCAAATGAGGTAAAGGGAAGAAGGGGCCATGTTATTCAGTGTTTTGTAGTTTATTTTAAGAATGTTGCCTTTTACTGAATCAAAGGTGCAAGGTTTTGAGCAGTGGAATGATTTGACTGATTATTGTTTAAAGAGTATCACAGTTCTAGTGACGAGAGATTAAAGGAGTAAGGACAGAATCATGAGATTAGTTAGGATGTTGTTTTCAATAATTTTGACAAGAAATAATGGTGGTTTAGACTAACATTAGAGGTAGGAAGATATAATCAAATGCTATATATATTTTGAACTTGGCTTTGATGCGTGAAACTGATATATGGATTTGCTGTTGTATGCGTTATATGGAATATCAGTGACACCAAAATTTATCACTTTCAGCTTAACCAGAAGTAACAGAAAAATAGGGTTGAATTCACTGAGATGTGAAAGACTGTGGGAAGACAGTTAGGGAGTTGATAGTTAAGTTTTGTCTGTATTAAATTTGAGATTTAAATAAGCATTATTTTATGGTAAAGTTAGATTGAGCATGATAGAAATAGGGAGGATGGTGGTGGAAATGAATTCTCAACTGTCTAAAATTGATAAAGCTGTTTAATATAGGCCTGCTATTTTGGAAGGCATCTCATAGACCTTCTGCCCTCATCATCACAGGTGGAGAGGGTCTTCACACTCGCTGTACCTTCTCAGAACTTCTCAGTTCCCTTCCCTCTGTCATTATGAGGCAAGATGTAACACCTCCATTGGGAGTGAGTTTGCTTCTCTGAAATGAGGGTCATGACTAAACCTTCATGTTCTAAGACCACACAATTCTGACTCTTACCTGGGGTGAAGATGTAGTTTGCTCACTGGAGCGAGTTAACAGATTAAAAGAGAAAGCCCCAGGCCATACTCCTCTTTACCACCAATATTTACACCCTCTTCATCACTATCTGATTTAAATCTGTTAGTACTAATATTATAGTCTTTATCCCTATTTGTCATCTAAGGAAAGCCCCACACTCCCAGGTTTCCCCTCACTTGCTATGCTTTAATTCCCATAATGCTTTCTGTGTGACAGTTTCTAGTCCTTTGTGCTCTGTGACTCATAGTTTGTCATCAGCAAGCTGTCTGTATTCTCAACCTTTCTCTCTCTCTTTTTTTTGTAAATTTTGGCTTCTTTTTATTGATTTTTTGTTTATTTATTTATTTTCATCCATCTTTGTTCTTCGACCTGTGTGGGCCTCCCTTTTCAGTGGCCTCCCTCGCTGCAGAGCATCGGATCTGGGTGCACACGCTCCAGAGTGCTGGCTTCTAATTGGACACGCCAGTCCAGCTGCCCTGCGGCACATGGGATCCTCCTGGGCCAGGGATTGCACGAGTGCCCCCCACGTTGCAAGGCAGACTTTTTACCTACTGGACCACCAGGGAAGCCCTCAACTTGTTTTTATCTGGCTCTGTACCTTCTTTGCTGTAATGGAAACAGGAGCTCTGGGACGCTGCTTCCACTGTAGTTCTCTTAACTGGTGACTGTTTTCTCTTTGATATCCCATGTGTTACTCAGCCTGGAGATATGAGGTGGGTCTTCTCTTTGCTATTTGTTTAGACCACTGCCTCCTGCTTTTCTGAAAATCTCTAGATATTAATCTCAAATGCCACTGTTCATATTGCTCATTGGTACTTTCCATACAACCCTTTGGTCATTCCACTGTTTCTCATAGGTCTAACTCTGTGGTATTCTACAGTTCTAAGAATTGTCTTAATTCTTGGCATTTGTAATACAGTTGTAATACAGTTGTAATACAGTTTTAATACGTACTGATTTCATCCTTGTGACACTGTGGTCTTTGCGTTTTTGAACGTTTTTCTAAGATTTATGTCCTTTGTATTTGCCACTCAAATCCATGATCATGTGCTAGACTTTGGCCTTCCCAATAATTATGTTCAGTTTTGAGCATTCCTCTTGTAAACACTTATCCCATCATTCTAACTCCTTCTGCATAGTACCAGACTTCAGCAGGTATCCATCATACAATGGCTTATTTTAATCCATTGATTGTACTACCCTTTCACTTTACCTTATTTCTTTATGTCCTCACTTAACCTGTTTTCAGTTTAATTTCATGGCTAATCACTTTCATTCTCTGACATTTAGCCCTGACTCCCATATCCCACTTGGTTGAAATTACTTGGCAAAACCACCATCCTGATTAAACTCAACTTCTTCATGCTTTGCTTATGTACTTATATGCCACAGGAAGAAAAACACTGACACCAGCTGGTTGCATTCTTAGTTTATGACCACTTAAACTCCAGGGTAGAGTGTGGGCCTCCCTTTCAGTGGCCTCCCTCGCTGCAGAGCATCGGATCTGGGTGCACACGCTCCAGAGTGCTGGCTTCTAATTGGACACGCCAGTCCAGCTGCCCTGCGGCACATGGGATCCTCCTGGGCCAGGGATTGCACGAGTGCCCCCCACGTTGCAAGGCAGACTTTTTACCTACTGGACCACCAGGGAAGCCCTCAACTTGTTTTTATCTGGCTCTGTACCTTCTTTGCTGTAATGGAAACAGGAGCTCTGGGACGCTGCTTCCACTGTAGTTCTCTTAACTGGTGACTGTTTTCTCTTTGATATCCCATGTGTTACTCAGCCTGGAGATATGAGGTGGGTCTTCTCTTTGCTATTTGTTTAGACCACTGCCTCCTGCTTTTCTGAAAATCTCTAGATATTAATCTCAAATGCCACTGTTCATATTGCTCATTGGTACTTTCCATACAACCCTTTGGTCATTCCACTGTTTCTCATAGGTCTAACTCTGTGGTATTCTACAGTTCTAAGAATTGTCTTAATTCTTGGCATTTGTAATACAGTTGTAATACAGTTGTAATACAGTTTTAATACGTACTGATTTCATCCTTGTGACACTGTGGTCTTTGCGTTTTTGAACGTTTTTCTAAGATTTATGTCCTTTGTATTTGCCACTCAAATCCATGATCATGTGCTAGACTTTGGCCTTCCCAATAATTATGTTCAGTTTTGAGCATTCCTCTTGTAAACACTTATCCCATCATTCTAACTCCTTCTGCATAGTACCAGACTTCAGCAGGTATCCATCATACAATGGCTTATTTTAATCCATTGATTGTACTACCCTTTCACTTTACCTTATTTCTTTATGTCCTCACTTAACCTGTTTTCAGTTTAATTTCATGGCTAATCACTTTCATTCTCTGACATTTAGCCCTGACTCCCATATCCCACTTGGTTGAAATTACTTGGCAAAACCACCATCCTGATTAAACTCAACTTCTTCATGCTTTGCTTATGTACTTATATGCCACAGGAAGAAAAACACTGACACCAGCTGGTTGCATTCTTAGTTTATGACCACTTAAACTCAGGTAGACCCTAGTGTTGCCTGGCAATCATACTGTGCATTCACAGCTTTTGTGTCTTAAATGTTCAACATCTCACCCTCTGTCCTTGCTCCCAGATAGTGGTGATAAAATGAAGCCATCAAAAGAACACTTGTGCAGACTCCCTCTAAGACATCCATGTGTCTGCAAGCACTCGCACCTGTATTTCTACATTTCTGTTTGTAGTTCAGCTTTCTTTATGGTCCAACTCTCATGCCCACACATGACTACTGGGAAAACCACAGCTTTGACTATACGGACTTTAGTTGGCAAAGTGATTTCTCTGGTTTTTATTTTATTTTTTTAAGATTGAAAGTAAATTTATTTATTTTTATATCAAAATCATTTTTATTGGAGTATAGCCAGTCAACAATTTGGTGATAGTTTCAGATGAACAGTGAAGGGGCTTGGCCATATGTATACGTGTATCCATTCTGCCCCAGACCTCCTCCCCACCAGGCTGGTACATGACATCAAGCAGAGTTCCATGTGCTGTACACACATGTTGTTTTTCTGGGGATTTTATCTTGTTCCTTTGTCCGGGACATAATCCGATTTCTTTTCATCTTGGGTATCTTTCTATGATTGTGGTATTAGTTCTGAAGGCTGCTTGCTGGGATTGTAGTTCTTATTTCTTCTGTCTGCCTTTTGGTGAGGCTTTCATGATGGGATGGGCTGGCTGTGGGGGAATCTGGGTCTTGCTGTGGTGGGTAGGGCTATTCTCAGTAAAACTAATCCAATTATCTGGTGATGGATGAGGCTGTGCTCCCTCCCTGTTAGTTGTTTGGCCTGAGGCAACTTAGTTCTAGAGTCTATAGGTTTCTGTAGTGGGGTGACCTCCAAGAGGGCCCATGGCATGACATGGCTCTGAGTACTGTTGCTGTCAGTGCCCCCGTCCTGGCAGACCACTGTTGACTTGTGCCTCCCCAGGAGACCCTCACACACTCATAGGTAGGTCTGGTTCAGTCTCTTGTGGGGGTCACTGCTCCTTTCCCCTGGGTCCTGGGGCACAGAACATTTCGTTTGTGCCCTCCAGGGACTCTGTTTACCCCAGTCTTTCAGAAACTCTGGAATCAAATCCCGCTGACCTTCAAAGTCAAATTCCCTGGGGATTCCCAGTCATTTTTCCAAATTCTGAGGCTGGGGAACCTGATGTAGAGGCCTGGAACCTTTACAACAGTGCAAGAACTTCTTGGTGGTATTGTTCTCTAGCTTGTGAGTCACCCACCTGGCAGGCGTAGGATTTTATTTTTATCACAATTGCTCGCCTCATACCATTTTGTTGTGGCTTCTCCTTTGTCTTTGGATGTGGGGTATCTTTTTTTGGTGGCTTCCAATGTCTTCTTGCTGTTGGTTTTTTCAGATGCTAGTTGTGATCTTGGTGCTCTGGCAGGAAATGCTGAGCGCACATCCTTCTACTCTACCGTCTTAATCTTGTCTCTGTCTTCAGTTAATACACTGTTGGTCGTAGCTTTTCTTTCAAGGAGCAAGCATCTTTCGGTTTTATGGCTGCAGTCGCCATCTGCAGTGATTTTGGAGCCCAAGAAAAAGCCACTGTTTCCATTTTTTCCCTTCTATTTGCCATGAAGTGATGGGGCTGGATGCCATGATCTTTGTTTTTTGAATGTTGAGTTTTAAACCACCTTTTTCACTCTCCTCTTTCACTTTCATCAAGAGGCTCTTTAGTTCCTCTTCAGTTTCTGCCATAAGGGTGGTATCATCTGCATATCTTGCGAGTATTGATATTTCTCCCTGCAATCTTGACTCCAGCTTGTGCTTCATCTGGCCTGGCATTCCACATGATGTACTCTGTGTATAAGCTAAATAGACCTCACCTTCCCCCACTGTGTTCACAAGTCTTTTCTCTACCGGGTGATCAGTACCATTTTCTGGATTTCATGAACATGTGTTATTGATAATATACAATACTATTTTTTTCTTTCTGAGTTCTCTCTGTAAGAGGCTCTAGGTTCATCCACCTCACTACAAGCTGACTCAAATTTGTGCCTTTTTATGGCTGAGTAATGTACCATTGTATATATGTACCTCTTCTTTATCCATTCATCTGTCAGTGCACATCCAGGTTGCTTCCGTGTCCTGGCTATTGTAAATATTGCTGCAGTAAACATTGGATTACATGTATCTTTTAGATTTGTGGTTTTCTCAGGGTATATGCCCAGTAGTTGGGATTGCTAGGTAATATGAAAGATTTATTCCTAACCTTTTAAAAAGGAATCTCCATACTGTTTTCTATAATGGCTATATCAGTTCACATTCCCACCAACAGTAAAAGAGAGTTCCTGGAATTGTCAGTTAAATGTTGTGTATTTTTATTGCATATATAGTTGAAAGCTCCATACTTTCTTTTTTAATTGGAAGCCCTTTCTCTTTTTCTTTTTTTAAAATTTTGGTCTCTTCTATTGATCCTTTATCCATTTATTTTCATCCATTTTTATTCTTTGTCCTGTGTGGGCTTCCCATCACAGTGGCTTCTCCTGTTGCAGAGCACCGGCTCCGGGTGCAGGCGCTCTAGAGTGCTGGCTCATAATTGGACATACTGGTCCAGCCACTCCGTGGCATGTTGGATCCTCCTGGGCCAGGAACCAAACCGGTGCCCCTTGCGCTGCAAGGCAGACTCCCTACCCACTGGACCACCAGGGAAGCCCATCCTTGCTCTTTTAATTGGAATATTTAAAGCTATCCCTACCTATGAACCTTCAAGTTGCAAACTTTCAAAGGTGCAAACATGTGTTCTGTCTATGTCATGTGTGAGTGAAATTGCAGCGTTCCCACCTTTCTCCTGTTGATGACCCTTCAGCTCTACCATTTCCTCCTCCTCTCCTTCTTCCCCTTCCTCACCTCTTCACTTGATGCTGCATATGCCCTATTTTGTACTGGATGGGTGACACAGTGGGAAAGAATCTGCCTACCAAGGCAGGAGACTGGGGTTCAATCCTCGGGTTGGGACGATTCCTTGGAGAAGTCAATGGCAGCTTACTCCAGTATTCTTGCATGGAAAATACCATGGAGAAAAGAGCCTGGGCTGTATTCCATGGGGTCACAAGAGTTGGACAGTTTAGTGACTAAAAACAGGTGTACTTTTCATGGTACTGTACTATAATATTAAAAATGTTTATTTTTTGCATTTTTTTAATGTATTATTTATGTGAAAAGTACTATAAAGCATATTGTTTTAGTTGGATATCTAGGCTAACTTCTGAACAAATTGGACCTACAGATGTACTCTTGGAAGGGAATTCGTTCGTATGTAGGAAGCCTTTACTGGATTTAGTAATGATGTAAAGTTTAACTGTTTGGTTTTTATTTTCTTTTGTACTTTAAACAAAATTTTTTTTTTGTAAAAATTTTATTTATTTATTTATTTATTTTTGACTGTGCTGGGTCTTCGTCACTACATGGGCTTTCTCTTTTCTCGAGTGCCTGAGGCTACTCCAGTTGTGGTATACCGGCTTCTTGTTGCAGTGGGCTCCTCTTGTTGTGGAGCACAGGCTTTAGGGTGAGTAGGATTCAGTAGTTGTGGTATGTGAGTTTAGTTGCTCCTCAGCATGTGGGATCTTCTTGGATCAGGGATCAAACCTGTGTCTTCTTCACTGACAGGCAGAGTCTTTACCACTGACCCACCAGGACAGCCCCTTTTGTGCTCTTACTTGTTTCTTCCCAGCCATCTTTTTGGTTTTTTTTTCTGCCATCTTTTAATTTATAGCTTTTTTGGTATTTTATTGTATATCCATTTTTGGCTTTTTAAGGTGGTGGTGTTGTTTAGTTGGGAAGTTGTGTTTGACTCTTTTGTGACCCTTTGAACTAATACTTAAGGCACCTCTGTCCTTGGGCTTTTCCTGACAAGAATATAATTTCTTTCTCCAGGGTGTCTCCAAGGATTGGACCTGTGTCTCTTGCGTTGGCAGGTGAATTCTTCACCACTGGGCCACCAGGGAAGCCTAATCTTTAATATTACAGGTTTTCTAAAAGGTTCTGAATGACAGATGTCTCATTGTGGCTTGTGAGCTTCTCTAGTTGTGGCACACAGATTCCAGAGCATGTGGCTCAGTAGTTGTGACACAAGGGCTGTCTAGCTGTAAGCCCAGTCTTTTATTATATTATCCCATTTGTTACCAGTACTGTTTCTCTACATCTCTTATCTTGTTCCTTTGCCCTGGTAGCTCTTTCAACATTTTTTTCATGGTACTGTACTATAATATTAAAAATGTTTATTTTTTGCATTTTTTTAATGTATTATTTATGTGAAAAGTACTATAAAGCATATTGTTTTAGTTGGATATCTAGGCTAACTTCTGAACAAATTGGACCTACAGATGTACTCTTGGAAGGGAATTCGTTCGTATGTAGGAAGCCTTTACTGGATTTAGTAATGATGTAAAGTTTAACTGTTTGGTTTTTATTTTCTTTTGTACTTTAAACAAAATTTTTTTTTTGTAAAAATTTTATTTATTTATTTATTTATTTTTGACTGTGCTGGGTCTTCGTCACTACATGGGCTTTCTCTTTTCTCGAGTGCCTGAGGCTACTCCAGTTGTGGTATACCGGCTTCTTGTTGCAGTGGGCTCCTCTTGTTGTGGAGCACAGGCTTTAGGGTGAGTAGGATTCAGTAGTTGTGGTATGTGAGTTTAGTTGCTCCTCAGCATGTGGGATCTTCTTGGATCAGGGATCAAACCTGTGTCTTCTTCACTGACAGGCAGAGTCTTTACCACTGACCCACCAGGACAGCCCCTTTTGTGCTCTTACTTGTTTCTTCCCAGCCATTTTTTTGGTTTTCTGCCATCTTTTAATTTATAGCTTTTTTGGTATTTTATTGTATATCCATTTTTGGCTTTTTAAGGTGGTGGTGTTGTTTAGTTGGGAAGTTGTGTTTGACTCTTTTGTGACCCTTTGAACTAATACTTAAGGCACCTCTGTCCTTGGGCTTTTCCTGACAAGAATATAATTTCTTTCTCCAGGGTGTCTCCAAGGATTGGACCTGTGTCTCTTGCGTTGGCAGGTGAATTCTTCACCACTGGGCCACCAGGGAAGCCTAATCTTTAATATTACAGGTTTTCTAAAAGGTTCTGAATGACAGATGTCTCATTGTGGCTTGTGAGCTTCTCTAGTTGTGGCACACAGATTCCAGAGCATGTGGGCTCAGTAGTTGTGACACAAGGGCTGTCTAGCTGTAAGCCCAGTCTTTTATTATATTATCCCATTTGTTACCAGTACTGTTTCTCTACATCTCTTATCTTGTTCCTTTGCCCTGGTAGCTCTTTCAACATTTCTTGTTTTGCAGGTCTGCTGGCAATGAATACTCTCTGCTTCTTTGAAATACTCTCAGTTTGGAAGGATATTTGCACTATTTATAAAATACTGGATTGACAACTTTCTTCTTTGAATATTTAAAAGCTGTCATTACTTTGTATTCTGGCCTTCTTTGTTTTTAATTATATCATTTGTACTGTTCTTGCCTGAATGTTGTTCAGTAGTTCTCTGACTGCTTTCAAGATTTTCTTTGGTTTTGACCATTTGAACCATGATGTTTTTATATTTGTATTTCACTTTGTTGATCCTGTGTGTGGTTAACTGAACTTCTTGTACCTGTAAGTTTATGGTTTTCATCAGTTTTGGAAAGTTGGTCGTTAAATTCTTTTTCTCTCTCCACATTCTTACTGTCTTCTGTAACTCCAGTTACACATATGTTAGACACTTGATTTTGTCACACTGGTCCCTGAGGCTTTTTAAAATTTTTATTTATTTGTTTATTTTAGGCTATTCTGGGTTCTCACTGCTGCTGCAGGCTTTTCTCTAGTTGCAGAAGGTGGGAACTACTCTGTAGTTGAAGTGAACAGGCTTCTTGTGGCAGTGACTTCTCTTGTTACGGAACTTGAGCTCCAGGGCACACAGGCTTTAATAGTTGTGGCACATGAGCTCAATAGTTGCGGCTCGGGGGATCTAGAGCACAAGCTCTGTAGTTGTGACTCACAGGCTTAGTTGCTCTGCAGCATGTAGGATCTTCCCAGATCAGGGATTGAACCCATGTCTCTTGCATTGGCAGGCAAATTCTTCACCACCGAGCTACTAGGGAATCCCAGTCCCTGAGGCTTTGTTCATTTTCCTTCAGTCTGTTTTCTTCCTTCTTTAGATGTTGCAACTTCTCCTTTCTGTTCATTTTTACTCATGATTTTCTTCAGTCATCTCCCATTTACTTCCAAACCTATCCAGTTAATTATTTCATTTATTGTGCTTTTCTAGAATTTTAGTTTTTAAAAGTAGTTTATGTTTCTCTGCTGGGATTTCATTTAAATTTTGAGTAAGTCTCCAGTAGCCTATTTGAAGTCTTTGCTAATAAATACAGCAGTTGGACTGTATTGGTGACAAGTTCATATTGAACATGTTTTTCTTTACTTTGAGTCGTACTTTCCTATTTCTTTGAATACCTAGTGATTTTTAATTGAGATTTGGACATTGTGGATAGTATAGAAATCCTTGATTCTTTTATCTTCTTCTGCAGACTGTTTATTGTTGTTAAACAGACAGTTAAGTTATTGGCTAATTATTATTACCTTGATCTTGTGTAAGCTTGGTTTTACCCTTTGTAAGGATCTGAGAAATCCAGCGTATTGCCCAGGCCTCTCTCAGCTTCTGAACTCTGTTTCTTGAAAATCTTGTGAAGGCTTGATTTTAGGCTTTGCTAGGACAGAATAGGCCTAGGGTAGAGTTTATTCCAAGTATAGTTCTTTCTTTTAATGTGTAGCCTTTCTGTATTCTTCAGGTGGATGCCTGGGGAGGTGAGCAAAATCTCTTCTTGCAACTAGCATAGCTGGAATTCTGTCTCCCAGACTGCTTGACCTCCAGTTTTTCTCTTACAGTGTCAACTTCATAGCATCTTCTCTCTGTTAATCCTCACATAATCTCATCCTATGTTCTGCTCAGATGTTGGCTATGGACTTGTAAGCATTTCGTTTGTTCCTCTCCCATGGCCACCACCACCCCCACCCCCACACGCCCCCACTCCCAGCCTCACCCTGCACAGCTCCTTCCATTCTAGTGCCCTGCTGCATGGATTCCAGTGGCTCCGGGAGTCCCAAACCCTGACTTCTGCCTCCTCAGCTCAGAGAGACTTCTCTGCTCTGCTTGGTTTCCAGCCCTGTGTGGTGTTATGTAATTGTGTACCAGGCGGTGCTTTAGAGGGCGGTGCTCTCTAAAGAATTATAGGATTTTTCTGCTTACAGTCCAATGACTGAATGAATATAGTTCTATGTTTCTGACTTGTTTAATAGTCTTTGGTGATAGAGCTAGTCTGGTATTAGTTATTCTTTCATAGTTAAGAATAACCTTTGTTCCACCTTAATATTTTTTATCCCTCATTTCAATTCTCTGTGTAGTTAGAGAATGGTGTTTGTGGATTGTTTTTTTGTTTGTTTTTTTAAACTTTTATTTATTTATTTTTGGCTGTGCTGGGTCTTTGTTGATGTGTGGGTTTAGCTGCTCTGCAGTATATGGGATTTTCCTGGTTCAGGGATCGAACCTGTGTCTCCTGCATTGGCAGACAGGTTCTTATCCACTGAGCCACAAGGGAAGCCCTGTAGATTGTTTTTGAGGCTCTTTGGTTTCAAAGAGAGTAGTTGCTTAGGATCTAAGATTTAGGTTGTTAAAGAGTAACCAAGGAATATAATGATGGCCACTTGACTGGAGCTTTATAAGTGAAATGTTTTGAAAATATTTTCCTAAGATTATAGCTTTTCTTGGAATTAGATTTTTAAATTAAAAAAAAAAAGATGGGCATTTTGTTATCAGAAAGTTTTGAGCAGGCAAAGTGGAGAGAGTGGGGACATGGTGGGTAGGGGACAGCTGGCACTGTCATGTGTTTCTGTAAAAAATGTGAGTTGGTAAGGGTGGGTTTTAGGAATGAGCCCTCTGCCCATCTTATACTACCCAGGGATAGATATATGAAGCAAGGACACAGTCCTTAACCTTTAACAGTCCTGGGCATTTCCTCTTTGGCTGTCATCATTGGTGGCTCCTTTGTGGTTCCCAGAACCAGTGTCCAGACCTGCTACAGCAGCGATCAGTGTCATGGAACCAAAGGAGAAAATGGAATTTCGTTTACATGCTGTGAGGTCACTGCAGACCTGCCTCACTGTGTTTTAACAGGGCAAATGCAATAATACATATTGGGTGCTGTGTGCCTGATTCTGGGTTCTTGTCTCACCTAATTGCGCCCCTTCGTATGTAAACATGGAATTGTCGAGCTGTAGGTCTTGTTTCAATAGTTTTAAGGCGGTGCTTTAGAGGGCGGTGCTCTCTAAAGAATTATAGGATTTTTCTGCTTACAGTCCAATGACTGAATGAATATAGTTCTATGTTTCTGACTTGTTTAATAGTCTTTGGTGATAGAGCTAGTCTGGTATTAGTTATTCTTTCATAGTTAAGAATAACCTTTGTTCCACCTTAATATTTTTTATCCCTCATTTCAATTCTCTGTGTAGTTAGAGAATGGTGTTTGTGGATTGTTTTTTTGTTTGTTTTTTTAAACTTTTATTTATTTATTTTTGGCTGTGCTGGGTCTTTGTTGATGTGTGGGTTTAGCTGCTCTGCAGTATATGGGATTTTCCTGGTTCAGGGATCGAACCTGTGTCTCCTGCATTGGCAGACAGGTTCTTATCCACTGAGCCACAAGGGAAGCCCTGTAGATTGTTTTTGAGGCTCTTTGGTTTCAAAGAGAGTAGTTGCTTAGGATCTAAGATTTAGGTTGTTAAAGAGTAACCAAGGAATATAATGATGGCCACTTGACTGGAGCTTTATAAGTGAAATGTTTTGAAAATATTTTCCTAAGATTATAGCTTTTCTTGGAATTAGATTTTTAAATTAAAAAAAAAAAGATGGGCATTTTGTTATCAGAAAGTTTTGAGCAGGCAAAGTGGAGAGAGTGGGGACATGGTGGGTAGGGGACAGCTGGCACTGTCATGTGTTTCTGTAAAAAATGTGAGTTGGTAAGGGTGGGTTTTAGGAATGAGCCCTCTGCCCATCTTATACTACCCAGGGATAGATATATGAAGCAAGGACACAGTCCTTAACCTTTAACAGTCCTGGGCATTTCCTCTTTGGCTGTCATCATTGGTGGCTCCTTTGTGGTTCCCAGAACCAGTGTCCAGACCTGCTACAGCAGCGATCAGTGTCATGGAACCAAAGGAGAAAATGGAATTTCGTTTACATGCTGTGAGGTCACTGCAGACCTGCCTCACTGTGTTTTAACAGGGCAAATGCAATAATACATATTGGGTGCTGTGTGCCTGATTCTGGGTTCTTGTCTCACCTAATTGCTGCCCCCTTCTAGTTACTGTATTTGTCTGGGCTTTGTAGGACTTCATAGGTCACTGATTTGGTGATTGGTTGGTGGCCAAGTTTGTGTAAATGCATTATGGTCTTCTTCGTGTTCTTTTGGGTTTGTTTATAAACTTCTTTTTATATCTTGAAAAATAGCCAAAACATCGTTAGCAAAATGTCCTGTACCAGGCAAAAAGGTCTGAAACACAAGCTTGGGGGTCCGTTGTCTTGAAGTATGAGGGGTCTTGAACCATATTTTGTTTTGTGTTCCATTTCCTATTATTTTTTATTTTTTAAATTTTTGCCTCTAAATCACCATTTATTTTTCATCGATGTTTTTTATTCTTTGGCATGTGTGGGTCTCCCATTGCAGTGGCCTCTCTTGTTGCAGAGCACTGGCTCTGGGCACATGCACTCCAGAGCACTGGCTTATAATTGGACACACTGGCCCAGCTGCTCCTTGGCATGTGGGATCTTCTTGGGCCAGGGATCGAACTGGTGCCTCTTGCATTGCAAGGCGGACTCTTTACCCACTGGACCACCAGGGAAGCCCTCCTATTTTGAGTAAGATCTACTGTCCTAAAATCTAGATTCCTACCCCTTCTCTATTTCCCCTTGATGTGGCCCACTTCAAATAACCCATGCATCTGTATCTTTAGATTGTAGAGTATCTAATTAAGATAGCTGCAAAATTTTTGAGTGGAGAGAGTGGGGACATGGTGGGTAGGGGACAGCTGGCACTGTCATGTGTTTCTGTAAAAAATGTGAGTTGGTAAGGGTGGGTTTTAGGAATGAGCCCTCTGCCCATCTTATACTACCCAGGGATAGATATATGAAGCAAGGACACAGTCCTTAACCTTTAACAGTCCTGGGCATTTCCTCTTTGGCTGTCATCATTGGTGGCTCCTTTGTGGTTCCCAGAACCAGTGTCCAGACCTGCTACAGCAGCGATCAGTGTCATGGAACCAAAGGAGAAAATGGAATTTCGTTTACATGCTGTGAGGTCACTGCAGACCTGCCTCACTGTGTTTTAACAGGGCAAATGCAATAATACATATTGGGTGCTGTGTGCCTGATTCTGGGTTCTTGTCTCACCTAATTGCTGCCCCCTTCTAGTTACTGTATTTGTCTGGGCTTTGTAGGACTTCATAGGTCACTGATTTGGTGATTGGTTGGTGGCCAAGTTTGTGTAAATGCATTATGGTCTTCTTCGTGTTCTTTTGGGTTTGTTTATAAACTTCTTTTTATATCTTGAAAAATAGCCAAAACATCGTTAGCAAAATGTCCTGTACCAGGCAAAAAGGTCTGAAACACAAGCTTGGGGGTCCGTTGTCTTGAAGTATGAGGGGTCTTGAACCATATTTTGTTTTGTGTTCCATTTCCTATTATTTTTTATTTTTTAAATTTTTGCCTCTAAATCACCATTTATTTTTCATCGATGTTTTTTATTCTTTGGCATGTGTGGGTCTCCCATTGCAGTGGCCTCTCTTGTTGCAGAGCACTGGCTCTGGGCACATGCACTCCAGAGCACTGGCTTATAATTGGACACACTGGCCCAGCTGCTCCTTGGCATGTGGGATCTTCTTGGGCCAGGGATCGAACTGGTGCCTCTTGCATTGCAAGGCGGACTCTTTACCCACTGGACCACCAGGGAAGCCCTCCTATTTTGAGTAAGATCTACTGTCCTAAAATCTAGATTCCTACCCCTTCTCTATTTCCCCTTGATGTGGCCCACTTCAAATAACCCATGCATCTGTATCTTTAGATTGTAGAGTATCTACAATTAAATGATATGTGCAAAATTTTTTGATCCAGATAGCTGGTGGAGATGACAAATTTATGTCTTCAGTAAATCTTCTCAGGAAGGAGTATGGCAACAAATCAAGATTTCCTAGCCAAACAAATTGTTTTTGTGACATACATTATCATCAGAGAGAAATCAGTTTGTTTATTGAACTTATTTAGTTCATTGTTCATTCAGCTCATTTGTTGAGTAGGTATTTGAATACTCATGTACTAGGCACCATACTAGGTGATGATTATATATACAATAATACAAAAATGGAGACTGTCCTTGATATTTTGGGAGCCTTAACATCTTTATGAGACTTGAGATTGAATATATGGTTCAGTAGTAGTTCATGATTATCTCCCAAAATAGTGAATTCATTTTTGTTTGACTGAAAATAGCCTTGTGAATTTTAGTATCATAGTTTGTGGATCTATCCTACTATCTAAGGATAGATCCAATCAGTCTGTCTATCATAGGTTCAATGAGCCAGTCATCTTGCAGAAAGATTGCTTATAACTAGAAAAAGAAGTGGATATGGCTAAAAGTTGGCTTGAAAAATAGAAGTATCAGAATTGGGAAAGAAAAATTCTTCAGAGTCATCAGTTACCATTTGGCAAAAGGATGAGATGTATGTTGAGATGTAGGTTGAGATGTATGTTGGTAAAAATTCTTCAGAGTCATCAGTTACCATTTGGCAAAAGGATGAGATGTAGGCTGAGATGTATGTTGGTAAAAATGTTGATTGATAAAATTACTACAAAAGTAAAATCTGGGGCTTCCCTGGTAGCTCAGTGGTAAAGAGTTCACCTGCCAATGCAGGAGACACAAGTTTGATCCTTGATCTGGGAACACCCTGCATGCTGCGGAGCAACTAAGCCCATGAGCCACAACTATGGAGCCTGTGCTCTAGAGCCTTGAAACTGCAACTTTTGAGCCCATGTGCCGCAACTGCTGAAGCCCGTGAGCCCTAGAGCCCAAGTTCCACAGCAAGAGAAGTCCCCGCAACAAGTAGCCTGCTCACCTCAACTAGAGAGTAGCCCCCACTCTCTGCAACTAGAGAAAAGCCTGCAGCGGCAGTGAAAACCCAGAATAGCCAAAAATAAATAAATAAAAATAAAGAAAATGTAGAATTCGTATTGGTTGGAAATGACTGATCACTTTCTTTGGCAGCAGTGTAAACCTGTGTCTCTCTGATCTTTGAGATCTTAGCATAAATGTCACTCTTTTTCTCTATATCCAGTCTAGAATTTTTAACAATCTCTCTCTCTCTCACATTGCTACTTAAATTCTTGTTTTCTCATTAATTAGAATATAAGAAAAGGAAGAATAGGACCCGTTTTTATCTTGTTTACTGTTGTATTTCTAGCCTTTGAATGCTTCTGGCGAATAGAAGAATTCACTGATTGGATACTTTCAAAGTCTTATTAATGAAATCACAAGATATATACGTATGTATAGTTTAAAGAACAACGAAAATAGCCTTGTGAATTTTAGTATCATAGTTTGTGGATCTATCCTACTATCTAAGGATAGATCCAATCAGTCTGTCTATCATAGGTTCAATGAGCCAGTCATCTTGCAGAAAGATTGCTTATAACTAGAAAAAGAAGTGGATATGGCTAAAAGTTGGCTTGAAAAATAGAAGTATCAGAATTGGGAAAGAAAAATTCTTCAGAGTCATCAGTTACCATTTGGCAAAAGGATGAGATGTATGTTGAGATGTAGGTTGAGATGTATGTTGGTAAAAATTCTTCAGAGTCATCAGTTACCATTTGGCAAAAGGATGAGATGTAGGCTGAGATGTATGTTGGTAAAAATGTTGATTGATAAAATTACTACAAAAGTAAAATCTGGGGCTTCCCTGGTAGCTCAGTGGTAAAGAGTTCACCTGCCAATGCAGGAGACACAAGTTTGATCCTTGATCTGGGAACACCCTGCATGCTGCGGAGCAACTAAGCCCATGAGCCACAACTATGGAGCCTGTGCTCTAGAGCCTTGAAACTGCAACTTTTGAGCCCATGTGCCGCAACTGCTGAAGCCCGTGAGCCCTAGAGCCCAAGTTCCACAGCAAGAGAAGTCCCCGCAACAAGTAGCCTGCTCACCTCAACTAGAGAGTAGCCCCCACTCTCTGCAACTAGAGAAAAGCCTGCAGCGGCAGTGAAAACCCAGAATAGCCAAAAATAAATAAATAAAAATAAAGAAAATGTAGAATTCGTATTGGTTGGAAATGACTGATCACTTTCTTTGGCAGCAGTGTAAACCTGTGTCTCTCTGATCTTTGAGATCTTAGCATAAATGTCACTCTTTTTCTCTATATCCAGTCTAGAATTTTTAACAATCTCTCTCTCTCTCACATTGCTACTTAAATTCTTGTTTTCTCATTAATTAGAATATAAGAAAAGGAAGAATAGGACCCGTTTTTATCTTGTTTACTGTTGTATTTCTAGCCTTTGAATGCTTCTGGCGAATAGAAGAATTCACTGATTGGATACTTTCAAAGTCTTATTAATGAAATCACAAGATATATACGTATGTATAGTTTAAAGAACAACGAAAATATCTTTAAAAATCTGTATTCTTGTCTTTTATTTTTTATTTGATAAATGAAAATGTTAGTTGTTTTAGTTCTGTGAAAAAAACTGCTGAGATGCTAAATGGCATCATCACCTAAGAAAGTTTGGAGACCTCTTGACTATCGCTAAGTCATTCTTTCATTGATAGTAATTTGGGTTGTTTCTAGTTTGGGCTAGTATATAAAAAACAATAATTTTGGAGCCCAGGAAAATAAAATCTGTCACTATTTCCGCTTTTTCCTCTTCTATTTGCCATAAAGTAATGGGACCAGACACCATGATCTTAGCCCTTTGAAGCTGAGTTTTAAGCCAGCCTTTTCACTCTCCTCTTTTACCTTCATCTAGAGACTCTTTAGTTCCTCTTTGTACCATTAAAATGTTACCATCTACATATGTGAGGTTGTTGGTATTTCTCTTGGCAGTCTTGATTCCAACTTTTGATTCATCCAGCCTGGCATATGTAATGATGTACTCTGCATATGTTAAATAAGCAGGGTGTCAGTATACAAACTTGACATACTCCTTTCCCAGTTTGGAACCAGTCAGTTGTTTCATGTCTAACTGTCCTTCTTGACCTGCATATAGATTTCTCAGGGAACAGGTGAGGTGGTCTGATACGCCCATCTCCTTAAGAATTTTCCAGTTTGTTGCAATCCACACAATCAAAGACTTAAGTGTAGTCAGTGAAGCAGAAGTAGATGTGTTTCTAGAACCCCCTTGCTTTCTCCATTATCCAATGAATGTTGGTAATTTGATCTCTGATTCATTCCTCTGCCTCTTTGAAACCCAGCTTATACATCTGGAAGTTCTCAGTTCATGTATTGCTGAAGCCTTACCTTCAAGGATTTTGAGCATAACACTTATTAGCATGTGAAATGAGTACAATGGTGCGATAGTTTGAACATCCTTTGGCATTGCCCTTCTTGGGATTGGAATGAAAACTGTTCTTTTCCAGTTTTGTGGCCACCCCTAGATTTTCCAAATTTGCGGGCATATTGGGTGCAGCTCTTTAACAGCATCATCTATCACAGCCTTCTCATAGCATATGGGCTTGTTTAATTCTAAAAATTCATATGTGGTGCTTTGTGACTTCTGCTTGTTTGGATTCCTCTGTCTCTTCCACAGCATTATAGTAACTTTCCTTTAGTCCTGAAGAGGTGGTAAAGGAGCAGGTGACTCTTACTGTGTACTTACATTGAATTCATGGCTCTGTTAGATCTCTGCCTTATTGGGGACATAGTTAATACACTTGTGAAACCATCATCACAGTCAGAGCAGTGAAAGTATTTTTATCATCCCCAAAAGTTTCACCTTCAAAAAAGCTGTTTTTGCTGTGTAACTAATTCTAGGCTGACAGTTTTCTTTCAGTATTTTAAAGATGTAGCTCTACTCTATTGTGTCTTGAACTGTTTCCATTGAGAATTCTATTTTTCTGTCTTTATTCCTCTGTACATAATATATCTTTTTTCCCCTCGGTACTTAGCATTTTTCTTTATTATTGGCTTTAAGCAGTTTGGGTATAATATACCATTGTGAATTTTTTAAAATGTTTCTTGTGCTTGGAGAATGTTAAGCAGCTTAGATTTGTATAGGTTTATAGTTTTCATCAAATTTTAGAAATTTTATTCCACTGTTAGAATCTCTTTCCATATTTTTTCCCTCTTCCCTCTCCCTTCCCATTTGGGGATGCCAGTCATACTTGTATTAATGTTGTTACATTTATCCTAAAACTTATTCTTCCTCTGTTGGACTTTTCTCCAGTTTTTTTCTGTTTGATTTTAAATGAGATTAATAGCAGGTTAACTCTTACAGAAGAAAGATCTGCAAATTTGAAGAAAGAGAGTAATATAAAGTAACAGCCCATTCTACTAATGAAGTCTGAAGTAACTGAAATATCAGTTGATGTTATTGTGTTCCTTTTGTGATTTAAAGTTAGGTTTGTTCTGTTACCTTTTCTATCTATGTGAGAATCCTAATGTGTTCCTCAAGCTTTCTTGAGATTGCTCAGAGTGCATGCTCTCTGCAGCTGTTGCTGAATCTTTAGGGCATTATCTTCTCTTCTTCATCTATTTCCTGGAGTAAGGAACATAGCCTCATTTTAAAATTCTCAAAAACTCTCTTATGAGGCCTTTATGTACATTGTGGGTCTTTTGTTGACTGGGTTTTTTTTTTTTTCTTTAAACAATGCAGATCATTTAAAAATATTGCAAAAATAAGTGATAACTAGCTTTAAGCCTTTCACTGTGCTTTAATAACTGAAGTAATATGTTTTTTAAGTCTTTTATATTACTTTTGATCAATTGAACTCTTGAACTAATCCTATAAGATAAATATTATTACATATTTTTCTGAATAACAAATATAAAAAGTTGTTCAAATCATCTACTACTGTGATGAAAGAACATAATATTTGGTCATAAAGTCTTTCTAAAGATTTAATGAGAAGTAATGTTGGATGCTTAGATAATGAGAATTTATGTAAAATACTGAAAACATTGTAAAGTTCTCAAAATGGGCTAATTGTTGTTATTTCTAGATTGATAAATATTTAGATCTACTCTATTGTGTCTTGAACTGTTTCCATTGAGAATTCTATTTTTCTGTCTTTATTCCTCTGTACATAATATATCTTTTTTCCCCTCGGTACTTAGCATTTTTCTTTATTATTGGCTTTAAGCAGTTTGGGTATAATATACCATTGTGAATTTTTTAAAATGTTTCTTGTGCTTGGAGAATGTTAAGCAGCTTAGATTTGTATAGGTTTATAGTTTTCATCAAATTTTAGAAATTTTATTCCACTGTTAGAATCTCTTTCCATATTTTTTCCCTCTTCCCTCTCCCTTCCCATTTGGGGATGCCAGTCATACTTGTATTAATGTTGTTACATTTATCCTAAAACTTATTCTTCCTCTGTTGGACTTTTCTCCAGTTTTTTTCTGTTTGATTTTAAATGAGATTAATAGCAGGTTAACTCTTACAGAAGAAAGATCTGCAAATTTGAAGAAAGAGAGTAATATAAAGTAACAGCCCATTCTACTAATGAAGTCTGAAGTAACTGAAATATCAGTTGATGTTATTGTGTTCCTTTTGTGATTTAAAGTTAGGTTTGTTCTGTTACCTTTTCTATCTATGTGAGAATCCTAATGTGTTCCTCAAGCTTTCTTGAGATTGCTCAGAGTGCATGCTCTCTGCAGCTGTTGCTGAATCTTTAGGGCATTATCTTCTCTTCTTCATCTATTTCCTGGAGTAAGGAACATAGCCTCATTTTAAAATTCTCAAAAACTCTCTTATGAGGCCTTTATGTACATTGTGGGTCTTTTGTTGACTGGGTTTTTTTTTTTTTCTTTAAACAATGCAGATCATTTAAAAATATTGCAAAAATAAGTGATAACTAGCTTTAAGCCTTTCACTGTGCTTTAATAACTGAAGTAATATGTTTTTTAAGTCTTTTATATTACTTTTGATCAATTGAACTCTTGAACTAATCCTATAAGATAAATATTATTACATATTTTTCTGAATAACAAATATAAAAAGTTGTTCAAATCATCTACTACTGTGATGAAAGAACATAATATTTGGTCATAAAGTCTTTCTAAAGATTTAATGAGAAGTAATGTTGGATGCTTAGATAATGAGAATTTATGTAAAATACTGAAAACATTGTAAAGTTCTCAAAATGGGCTAATTGTTGTTATTTCTAGATTGATAAATATTTAGATAAATTATGTTTGGAGTTTTTCAGTAATCTTGATAGAGTGGGTGCATATATTGAAATAATTAGCTATATATATAAAAATATACTTTTTGCAAGTGGATGATAGCTTCTGTGGGATTGAATCTATGCTTTAATATGTACTTGAAAATTTATGTAATTTTATGTAATTCATATTAATGAAATTTTATAGAATGACTGAATTAAGAAACTGAGTCAGAATTACTATGTATCAGCTTTAAAGGATATTTACTTAGACATTCAGTTTGTATGCAGACTAAGATGATATGTTTCCCTGAAAATGCAGGAGTAAAAATCTTATCAACTGTTAAGCACTCTGACAGTTACTAAGAATAATACTATAATTACTTGGCAGATAGAATAATATCCTTATACAGCTCAAGATTAATGAGACTTTAAATGTGCATTCAGAAGTTACACTTTGCAGTTTTTAGCTAATTGATTCTCAGCTTTAGAAAAAACCCTGTTATTATCATTTCCCATACTTATGAGAGCCCTCTTTTCAAAAACTTAGCAAACAGGATTAAATGATAATTTATTTCTTAATAAATTGATATGTGTGTGTGATATATAAGCATGATATATAAGCATGGTGATTCTGTCTAAAACATGATAATTGGTGGTATACCTTATTTATTTATTTATTTTGGGCGGGGGTCGGGTTGGGCAGGGAGGGGAGCAGGCACTTCTATTGGTCTTTCATTTATCTATTTTCATCCGTCTTTGTTCTTTGGTTCCTGTGGGCCTCCCATCGCGGTGGCATCTCTTGTCGCAGAGTGCCGGCTCCGGGCACATGCGCTCCAGAGCTCCAACACGGCAATTGGACACATCGGTCCAGCCGCTCCGCGGCACGTGGGATCTTCCCAGGCCAGGGATCGAACTGGCACCCCTTGCACTGCAAGGAGGTGTCCTTATCCACTGGACCACCAGGGGAAGCCCTGGTATACCTTTTATACTGGGTTTCCGTAATTTTAGCCAAAGGCACAAAAAGTCTTACTTATAAGGCCCATCATTATTAAATCATGGGCATGCATAATTTTTAGTTAGACATTTTGAAATAACAAAATGGCGCACTGTGGCAAAGAAAACTATGTCAAGACTCACTGCTTCTTATTCAAGATTAAAATATAAGAAATTGCATATTGCATACTAACAAAATTATGCTTACTTCATTTATTGGTTTGCCCCCCCACCCCCATTTCTGACTATTTAATCTTTTACATTGACTAATTAAAAAAAAATTCAGTGTTAGTTTATTCTGTTAGCTAAGAGAATCTTTCTTACTGACCTTTCTGCCCAATGCCTTCTTATCTGCTGACATAATTAAACTCTGAGTCAAAAGACCTTTCTTCTTTATGTTGTAAAGCTTAAGTCGGAAGGGTTAGCATGGAAATTGTAACATTCCTGCTTTATCTATATTGATTAAACAAAGTAAAATTTCATCTTGAACACTGAAAAGTAAATGTTGTTTCTTCAATAAAGGAACTGCCTTTGACTCATCTTTGTAACAGAACCTTTTTTTTTTCTTTAAAAAAAATTTTTTTTTTTTTTTTTACTTTTACAGTTTTGTTGTTTACAGACATGTATGATCCCAGATTAGTCATATGTATATCTCCCCATCCCTCCCCTCCAGGCCGTCGCACAGAGCCCCTGCAGGATTCCCTTTTGTCACAGCACAATGACAATAGCTATTTTATTCACATATGATAGTATAGGTTTTCATGCTACTTCCTTTATGCCTCCCACCCACTGTTCATTTCCCAAAATGTCCATATGTCTACTCTCCATGTCTGTCTATTCATCGCTTCACTGCATGTGTTATCATTACCATCCTACTAGATTCTATATATATGTGTTAGTACATTGTACTTGTCCTCTTTTTGACTTACTTCACTTTTTATGATAGGTTCTAGATCCAGCCACCTCATTAGGACTGAATCTTCTGCATTTCTTTTTATAGCTGCGTAGTATTCCATTGTATATATGTACCAGAGCTTTTATATCCATTCATTCGTCTATGGACATCTAGGTTGCTTCCATGTTCTGGCTGTTGTAGAGAGAGCTGCAGTAGACACTCAGGTACAGGTGCCTCTTTCAGTTTTTTTTTTTTTTCTTTTGTTTTCGTGGGGGCGGGGAGGGAGGGGGGTGGGCAGGCCACTTCTATTGGTCTTTCATTTATCTGTTTTCATCCATCTTTGTTCTTTGGCCTGTGTGGGCCTCCCATCGCAGTGGCCTCTCTCGTCGCAGAGCACCGGCTCTGAGCACATGCGCTCCAGAGCTCTGGTTCAGTAATTGGACACATTGGTCCAGCCACTTGGCGGCACATGGGATCTTCCCAGGCCAGGGATTGAATAGCACCCCTTGCCCTGCAAGGCGGTGTCCTTACCCACTAGACCACCAGGGAAGCCTGCCTCTTTCCGTTTTGATTTCATCCGGGTATAAGCCTAAGAGTGGAATTGCTGGATCCTGTGGTGGTTCTATTTTTAGTTTTATAAGGAATCTCCATACTGTCTTCCATTGTGGCTGTATCAATTTACATTCCCACCAGCAATGCAAGAGGGTTCCTTTTCTGCACCCTCTCTAGCATTTACTTTTGTCTTCCAATTTGTGAACAAAGTAAAATTTCATCTTGAACACTGAAAAGTAAATGTTGTTTCTTCAATAAAGGAACTGCCTTTGACTCATCTTTGTAACAGAACCTTTTTTCTTTAAAAAATTTTTTTTTTTACTTTTACAGTTTTGTTGTTTACAGATATGTATGATCCCAGATTAGTCATATGTATATCTCCCCATCCCTCCTCCAGGCCGTCGCACAGAGCCCCTGCAGGATTCCCTTTTGTCACAGCACAATGACAATAGCTATTTTATTCACATATGATAGTATAGGTTTTCATGCTACTTCCTTTATGCCTCCCACCCACTGTTCATTTCCCAAAATGTCCATATGTCTACTCTCCATGTCTGTCTATTCATCGCTTCACTGCATGTGTTATCATTACCATCCTACTAGATTCTATATATATGTGTTAGTACATTGTACTTGTCCTCTTTTTGACTTACTTCACTTTTTATGATAGGTTCTAGATCCAGCCACCTCATTAGGACTGAATCTTCTGCATTTCTTTTTATAGCTGCGTAGTATTCCATTGTATATATGTACCAGAGCTTTTATATCCATTCATTCGTCTATGGACATCTAGGTTGCTTCCATGTTCTGGCTGTTGTAGAGAGAGCTGCAGTAGACACTCAGGTACAGGTGCCTCTTTCAGTTTTTTTTTTTTTTCTTTTGTTTTCGTGGGGGTCGGGTTGGGGAGGGAGGGAGCAGGTGGGCAGGCCACTTCTATTGGTCTTTCATTTATCTGTTTTCATCCATCTTTGTTCTTTGGCCTGTGTGGGCCTCCCATCGCAGTGGCCTCTCTCGTCGCAGAGCACCGGCTCTGAGCACATGCGCTCCAGAGCTCTGGTTCAGTAATTGGACACATTGGTCCAGCCACTTGGCGGCACATGGGATCTTCCCAGGCCAGGGATTGAATAGCACCCCTTGCCCTGCAAGGCGGTGTCCTTACCCACTAGACCACCAGGGAAGCCTGCCTCTTTCCGTTTTGATTTCATCCGGGTATAAGCCTAAGAGTGGAATTGCTGGATCCTGTGGTGGTTCTATTTTTAGTTTTATAAGGAATCTCCATACTGTCTTCCATTGTGGCTGTATCAATTTACATTCCCACCAGCAATGCAAGAGGGTTCCCTTTTCTCTGCACCCTCTCTAGCATTTATTGTCTGTCAATTTGTGGATGATGGCCATTCTGACGAGTGTGAGGTGATATCTCATTGTAGTTTTGATTTGCACTTCTCTAATTATAAGCGAGGTTGAACATTGTTTCATGTGCTTGTTGGCCATCTGTATGTCCTCTTTGGAGAGGTATCTGTTTAGGTCCTTTTCTCATTTTTTTGATTGGGTTGTTCATTTTTCTGATGTTGAGTTGTGTGAGTTGCTTGTAGATTTAGGAGATTAATTCTTTGTCTGTTGTTTCATTTGCTATGATTTTCTCCCATTCTGGGGAGTTGGGTTGTCTGTTGATCTTGTTTGTAGTTTCTTTCGCTGTGCAAAAGCATTTAAGTTTCATTAGGCCCCACATGTTCATTTTGCTTTTCAGTTCTGTTATTCTAGTAGGTGGGTCAGAGAAGATCTTGCTTTGATTTATGTCCTTGAGGGTTTGGCCTATATTCTCCTCTAAGAGTTTTAGGGTTTCTGGTCTTCCACTTAGGCCTTTAATCCATTTTGAGTTGATCTTTGTGTATGATGTCAGGGAATGTTCCAACTTCATTGTTTTGCATGTAGCTGTCCAATTTTCCCAGCACCATTTGTTGAAGAGGCTATCTTTGTCCCATTTTATAGTTTCTCCTCTGTCAAAAATAAGGTACCCATAGGTGCGTGGGTTTATTTCTGGGTTCTCTATCTTGTTCCGTTGGTCTGTATTTCTGTTTTTGTACCAGTACCATACTGTCTTGATGACTGTTGCTTTGTAGTATAGTCTGAAGTTAAGGAGGCTGATCCTTTTTAAAAAACCTTTTAAATTAAAATACATGCTTTTGTGCTGTTTAATTAATATATCATACAAGTTATAATGTGCTAGGCTTTACATTGTAGATACGTTATTTTTTTGCTGCAATACTTTTCTCCTTGAAAATCATAAAATGTTATGTATATTTCACTACAATAATTCTGTTTTTTTTTTTAAAAGGTCTATTTATTTATTTATTTTGTGGGGAGCTGGGATGGGGAGGGAGGGGAGCAGATGGGCTACTTCTATTGGTCTTTCATTTGTCTATTTTCATCCATCTTTGTTCTTTGGCCCATGTGGGCCTCCCATCGTGGTGGCATCTGTTGTCTCAGAGCACTGGCTCTGGGCGCATGCGCTCCAGAGCTCCGACTTTGTAGTTGGGCACATCGGTCCAGCCGCTCCGCAGCATGTGGGATCTTCCCAGGCCAGGGATCAAACCAGCGCCCCTTGCACTGCAAGGCGGTGTCCTTACCCACTGAACCACCAGGGAAGCCCTACAATAATTCTTAATGCACAAAAAGAAACCTTATTTACCAGGTGTTTTCTGTAACTGCAATCACCCTATTGCTTTAAACTTTGCATTCTAATTCTCTCCATGTTTCTTTTATGTCTTAATTCCTATCACTCAGCAAGCTTTCTGTTTGTTAACAACTTCATAGCCTTTCCTCCTTCTTCTTCACGGAGACCTTTACTGAAAGCACAAGCATCTAGATGTTCATAATCTTCCTCTACATCTCAATGTCTGCTTTTACTTTTATGATTTGTGTCCACATAGACAATGAAAACTTCCTCAGTACATAAAACTTCTCATTCATTTCCGGCAGTCTTTTCTTGATTCTGCCTTAGTTAGGCATTCAGTTTTTAGGTTATACCATGGATGCAGTTAAACTTTCAAATTACCAAAAGATACTGATCCACTGTGACAGTCAGAGTCTGTTGTTTGCAGCTATACCCGTTAGTACTGTACCGTGGTGTCTCTATCTTGTTCCGTTGGTCTGTATTTCTGTTTTTGTACCAGTACCATACTGTCTTGATGACTGTTGCTTTGTAGTATAGTCTGAAGTTAAGGAGGCTGATCCTTTTTAAAAAACCTTTTAAATTAAAATACATGCTTTTGTGCTGTTTAATTAATATATCATACAAGTTATAATGTGCTAGGCTTTACATTGTAGATACGTTATTTTTTTGCTGCAATACTTTTCTCCTTGAAAATCATAAAATGTTATGTATATTTCACTACAATAATTCTGTTTTTTTTTTTAAAAGGTCTATTTATTTATTTATTTTGTGGGGAGCTGGGATGGGGAGGGAGGGGAGCAGATGGGCTACTTCTATTGGTCTTTCATTTGTCTATTTTCATCCATCTTTGTTCTTTGGCCCATGTGGGCCTCCCATCGTGGTGGCATCTGTTGTCTCAGAGCACTGGCTCTGGGCGCATGCGCTCCAGAGCTCCGACTTTGTAGTTGGGCACATCGGTCCAGCCGCTCCGCAGCATGTGGGATCTTCCCAGGCCAGGGATCAAACCAGCGCCCCTTGCACTGCAAGGCGGTGTCCTTACCCACTGAACCACCAGGGAAGCCCTACAATAATTCTTAATGCACAAAAAGAAACCTTATTTACCAGGTGTTTTCTGTAACTGCAATCACCCTATTGCTTTAAACTTTGCATTCTAATTCTCTCCATGTTTCTTTTATGTCTTAATTCCTATCACTCAGCAAGCTTTCTGTTTGTTAACAACTTCATAGCCTTTCCTCCTTCTTCTTCACGGAGACCTTTACTGAAAGCACAAGCATCTAGATGTTCATAATCTTCCTCTACATCTCAATGTCTGCTTTTACTTTTATGATTTGTGTCCACATAGACAATGAAAACTTCCTCAGTACATAAAACTTCTCATTCATTTCCGGCAGTCTTTTCTTGATTCTGCCTTAGTTAGGCATTCAGTTTTTAGGTTATACCATGGATGCAGTTAAACTTTCAAATTACCAAAAGATACTGATCCACTGTGACAGTCAGAGTCTGTTGTTTGCAGCTATACCCGTTAGTACTGTACCGTGGTGTCTCACTGAGCTACTGTCTTAGAGGTCTAGCCGGTCTTCTCCTCTCTTCTTCAGATCTTTTATATTACATTTCTGTATGATTTTCCAAGAACATACGTCTGATTGTTAGAGTTTGGTTCAAATTCTATTACTAGAAAATGAAAATCCAAAGTTAGCATGGTTACCTAGCTCTTCACAGTCTGGTTCTGGATTTTATTATTGTCTCACATTCTCTTCTTTGCATGGCTTTTTCTAGGTATATTGAAGTATTTGTGGTTCTCCAAATATGCCTCTGCAGTCAGCATAGGATAATACTGTTCTGATTTCTCTGTGAAACATTCTTTGTTTTCGAGGCAGGTTTAAGCATTATTTTCTTATTGCAGACTACATATGCTTCCATTATAACTCATTTCACAGTGGAGTATCATTTCACATTTGTTTTTATTTATTATGAAAATATGCATACTTTTAATCCATGTACCCCTAGCACACAGAAGCCCCCAAACACTTGTTGATTTAATCAGTAATTTACACAATTTAAAGGGCTTTTAAAGCTAGCAAAGAAAAGCCTTTTGCCTTCCCAGCAAACAAAGAACTGTAGTCTTTTACTGTCTAATTTCCATTATTTAATATTAGAAAATCTTTAACATATCCTACTCATGTTAGCAAAGTTAAAATAAAACTGGTGTCAGCCATATTTTTAATTGACATAACCCTTTTGGAAAAGTTTGAAGGTGTTTACAGTCTAGACCTGAAAAACTTTCAAGCAGTGATTGTAAAGACGTGATAAAGAATAAAAGCCATATGCAAAGTTTCACATACAGTGTGATTACACTTGCATTTAAAATGAATAAAAAGACAAAGGAACTGTATATTACAATGGTAGCAGTGACTTTATGATGTTGAAACTGTGGGTAGTTTTCCCACCTTTGAAAGTATTATGTATAATATGATTGTATTTTATGATTTAAAATCTCCTCAGTACATAAAACTTCTCATTCATTTCCGGCAGTCTTTTCTTGATTCTGCCTTAGTTAGGCATTCAGTTTTTAGGTTATACCATGGATGCAGTTAAACTTTCAAATTACCAAAGATACTGATCCACTGTGACAGTCAGAGTCTGTTGTTTGCAGCTATACCCGTTAGTACTGTACCGTGGTGTCTCACTGAGCTACTGTCTTAGAGGTCTAGCCGGTCTTCTCCTCTCTTCTTCAGATCTTTTATATTACATTTCTGTATGATTTTCCAAGAACATACGTCTGATTGTTAGAGTTTGGTTCAAATTCTATTACTAGAAAATGAAAATCCAAAGTTAGCATGGTTACCTAGCTCTTCACAGTCTGGTTCTGGATTTTATTATTGTCTCACATTCTCTTCTTTGCATGGCTTTTTCTAGGTATATTGAAGTATTTGTGGTTCTCCAAATATGCCTCTGCAGTCAGCATAGGATAATACTGTTCTGATTTCTCTGTGAAACATTCTTTGTTTTCGAGGCAGGTTTAAGCATTATTTTCTTATTGCAGACTACATATGCTTCCATTATAACTCATTTCACAGTGGAGTATCATTTCACATTTGTTTTTATTTATTATGAAAATATGCATACTTTTAATCCATGTACCCCTAGCACACAGAAGCCCCCAAACACTTGTTGATTTAATCAGTAATTTACACAATTTAAAGGGCTTTTAAAGCTAGCAAAGAAAAGCCTTTTGCCTTCCCAGCAAACAAAGAACTGTAGTCTTTTACTGTCTAATTTCCATTATTTAATATTAGAAAATCTTTAACATATCCTACTCATGTTAGCAAAGTTAAAATAAAACTGGTGTCAGCCATATTTTTAATTGACATAACCCTTTTGGAAAAGTTTGAAGGTGTTTACAGTCTAGACCTGAAAAACTTTCAAGCAGTGATTGTAAAGACGTGATAAAGAATAAAAGCCATATGCAAAGTTTCACATACAGTGTGATTACACTTGCATTTAAAATGAATAAAAAGACAAAGGAACTGTATATTACAATGGTAGCAGTGACTTTATGATGTTGAAACTGTGGGTAGTTTTCCCACCTTTGAAAGTATTATGTATAATATGATTGTATTTTATGATTTAAAATGCATACAACTCACGCCAGTATTTGGATTTTTAAAAAATACAATCCTGAATCAAAAACTCTAATGTAAGAATACTTGAGACGTTTTGAGTAATTTTGTTTGTTTGTTTTATAGTGGCTTATCTGGGTTGGGTCGGGAGGGAAGGGGGATTGTGGGAGGGATGGAAGGAATGGGTAGTTAAAAGTTCGGGATAGACATGTACACTCTTCTATATTTAAAATGGATCACCAACAAGGCCTCACTGTACAGCACATGGAACTGTGCTCAGTGTTATGTGGCAGCCTGGATGAGAGGGGAGTTTGGGAGAGAATGGATACATGTATATGTATGGTTAGGTCCCCTTGCTATTAACCTAAAACTGTCACAGCATTATTGATTGGCTATACTTCAATACAAAATAAAATGTTAAGAGAAAAAGAATAGTGATTCCCTTCAGGCAAGAGGGAAAGGACAGGTGGGTGTCTGGGGGCTGACAGTGTTGTTTCTTGACTTCAGTGGTAAGTTTCCACTTACTTCCGTTATAGTAAATCATTAAGATGCAAAAAAAAAGAAAAAGTTGTTGATGATATAAGGAGTGTATGGCTAACATAGAATGTTGATCATTTAAGTAAGGTTTCTAGATTGACTCATGCAGTAGTTCTTCATTTTCAAATTATAGTCATAAGTTTTCTGTTTTAAATGTAATTTCTGTTTTTGTTTTAAAGGTATCAGTTTCTGGAAGAAGCTTTTCAAAACCAGAAAGGTGCCATTGAAAATCTGTTGGCTAAGCTTCTTGAGAAGAAGAATTATGTTCATTTTGCAGCTACTCAGGTGCAAAATAGGTAAGTGTGTTTCCTTCAAACTATAATTTCACTCTCAGGATTGTTAAACACAGTGAGTGTGGTTTAAATTTCTTCTTCTTCTATGTTATATTAAGTCTGTATGGAATAATTTTTTGAGGAGTAGTTGGTTTGAATTTGGATTATGATGATTATTAAAGAAATTTTAATTCACTAAAATTTTGGATACTCTTTTGGGATGCATCTTTGACTTATATAATTAATATGACCCTAGTCTTTGTAAGGCTTAGTTAAATGTAGAAAAAGCAATTAATGTATAGAGAGTTGGATTATAACATTTTAACTAGAGACTGTGTGGAAGACTGGACAGAGTATGAAGATTGGTGGACAAATTAATTTTCTATCTGTGAAAACAAGCATTAAAAACAGTACTTATCTTAGTGGCATTATCATGAGAATACAATTTCTGGCACATAGTAAACACTCAAATTTTAGCTTTTTAATATCACTAGCATTAGTATTTAAAAATCCTGTTTTCATTCATTTCTAAATTAACTAAATTTATTGATAAAGCAAATGGGACTGGAACTTCCCTGATGATCCAGTGGTTGACTGCACACTTCTACTCAAAGGTGCATGGGTTTGAACCCTAGTCAGGGGACTAAGATCTTGCATGCTGAGTAGTGTGGCCACAAGAAAACAAACAAAAACAAACACAGAAACCCCCACAAAGGCAAGTGGAACTAAGTTCCATAAGTGAGTAGGTTAAGAAGATTAGGACTCTTAAAGGAGTCCTTGCAGACAAACATTGGAGCTGACATAATTGAAACCCCTATGTTCCTAGAGGTATGAAGAGAGTTCATATATTTTTATTCTTCAGACTCACAAAATTAAGACTTAAGGTTCTTTAGAATATTAAAAATAATTTTTGATTTAAAATGACACATAGTAAATACTTAAAATAATGAAGATGAATGAATAGTGGTTGTGTATTATATTAAAAATAATACATTAGCCATTAAGAGATGTTGCAACTTTCATCTTAAAAGGAGAATAGAAGCTTCTCAGAGATTGTGGATAATATGTAAATATATACACATATAGTAGTAGTCATGGTTAGTTCTTGTGGATATGTTAGGATTTTTTTATACTGCTGATATATTGTAAATGATATTGGAGAGGGTAAGTGTTTTCTCATAAATTACAGATGGATATCCTTTTCAGAGAAAGGATAGTGAAATAATTAATATGACCCTAGTCTTTGTAAGGCTTAGTTAAATGTAGAAAAAGCAATTAATGTATAGAGAGTTGGATTATAACATTTTAACTAGAGACTGTGTGGAAGACTGGACAGAGTATGAAGATTGGTGGACAAATTAATTTTCTATCTGTGAAAACAAGCATTAAAAACAGTACTTATCTTAGTGGCATTATCATGAGAATACAATTTCTGGCACATAGTAAACACTCAAATTTTAGCTTTTTAATATCACTAGCATTAGTATTTAAAAAATCCTGTTTTCATTCATTTCTAAATTAACTAAATTTATTGATAAAGCAAATGGGACTGGAACTTCCCTGATGATCCAGTGGTTGACTGCACACTTCTACTCAAAGGTGCATGGGTTTGAACCCTAGTCAGGGGACTAAGATCTTGCATGCTGAGTAGTGTGGCCACAAGAAAACAAACAAAAACAAACACAGAAACCCCCACAAAGGCAAGTGGAACTAAGTTCCATAAGTGAGTAGGTTAAGAAGATTAGGACTCTTAAAGGAGTCCTTGCAGACAAACATTGGAGCTGACATAATTGAAACCCCTATGTTCCTAGAGGTATGAAGAGAGTTCATATATTTTTATTCTTCAGACTCACAAAATTAAGACTTAAGGTTCTTTAGAATATTAAAAATAATTTTTGATTTAAAATGACACATAGTAAATACTTAAAATAATGAAGATGAATGAATAGTGGTTGTGTATTATATTAAAAATAATACATTAGCCATTAAGAGATGTTGCAACTTTCATCTTAAAAGGAGAATAGAAGCTTCTCAGAGATTGTGGATAATATGTAAATATATACACATATAGTAGTAGTCATGGTTAGTTCTTGTGGATATGTTAGGATTTTTTTATACTGCTGATATATTGTAAATGATATTGGAGAGGGTAAGTGTTTTCTCATAAATTACAGATGGATATCCTTTTCAGAGAAAGGATAGTGAAATAATTCATATGACAGGTCCATATTTATATACATATATTTTGTACATATTTTGTATAATGTTCCTCAATTTATAAAGAGAAATAAAACTTACGTCTTGTATGATTGGGAATGGTTGGAGAATTTCATGTCCAGAAATCTTTAAAAGAAAGCGTTTAAGATTAAAATCTGTAATCATACTTATTTTAGATTCTTCAGTGACATTTCTCCATTTTTTAATGTGCATTCATTTTTTTCTCTTCCTTTACAATTAAATGTATAGTATCCATGCTTACACCTAGGGCTGTTTGACTCTGCTGCCAGCATGCTTAATGATTTCAATCTTTGGCTGAATCCATTTTTTTTTTTCTTTTTTAAAATTTATTTATTTTTGACTGGTGAATAATTGCTTTACAATGTTGTGTTGGTTTCTGCCGTACAACAACATGAATCAGCCATAGGTATGTGTATGTTCCCAGTCTCTTGAATCTCCCTCCTTTTCTGAATCATTTTGAGGCATGCATTTCTTTTTTTTTTTTTTTTAAGTCATGCATTTCTTAGCACTAGTAATTAGCATTCTCACTTGAAAAAATTGTTCTCCACTCACTTTAATAAGATAAGGACAGCACTGAGTAAAATTTTCAAATCAGTGCCTGGTGTACAAAGGAGGGAAAACTACTTTCTTGACTCATTGTATTCAAGTTATTCAAATTTGAACTTGATAAATGAAAGGCAGTTTTAGTGGTTGAAAGTATCAGTTATAGTTTGTACAGGAATAGAATGTGTAAAAGCTGAAGGTTACCATCTTATATTGTTAACATTTGATATATTTATATTACTGGGATTCTTCTCTTCCTGTTTTATAAATAACAAGGTATTGGCTGTTTTATATTTGCAACCAAAATTTTCATAACTTTGTGGTAGTTTATATCTATTTCTAAAACATTTAACAGCTATTTTTATAACAAAGAATGAAAATGTTTTATCCCTTTAAAGCATTTTGAGAAGGAAGCCATTTTGAGAAGAACCCGTGGAATGAGTATATCTGAATTCACATTTGAAGTAGTTATAAGTGAACCTAATGCTGCTAAGCTTCCTACTATTTCAGAATATAGTACTGCTTGCAGCATTGGTTCTTTGCACATTGTTCTTAAAAGCATTTTGATTAAATAGAATCAGTGTGCCATATTTTAACACTACCAGCAGTCATTGATAGCGGATATTTGTGTATCACATTCATGACATAGAAACTAAGGGAGATTGTCATCTAGAATAATAAGCTGCCCTTTGTGAACTTATTTAAAGTTACTAAATATGTAATTCACTCTTTGCATACTTGTTTGGACCAAATTGAGTGGTCAGGTCTGCCAAAACATAAGCTGTACACTTGATAAAAGTTTAATTTTAATTACTTGGTTAAGTGCCCAGTTGGATGGATTTCTGTAACAGTTGGTAATTCAGAGACATAGGATAAGTTGATAACCTAATGATGCATTTCTCTTATTCAGGATAAAAGAAGTAAATGAGACTAACAAACGAGTAGAACAGGAAATTAAAGTGGCCATTTTCACCCTTATCAATGAAATTAATAAGAAAGGAAAATCTCTCTTACAGCAGCTAGAGGTATGGTTCAAAGCCAAAATAAAACAAAAACTGCTTCTCTTGCTCTTTAGCTGTTTTTAATGTTTATTGAAAGCTCTTGTAGATTGGTTGGGGCGGGTATGAAAGTAAAGTCAATTAAATTTTTTTTGGTGTTTTTTTTTTTTTTTTTAAATTTGGGAAAAACTTTTTCAAGTTACTTACTTTGCAGCCCAATTTAATTAATAGTACTTTAGCTGTATCAGTTAGGAGACAGTGTTGTCCTCTTAGGAATGAAAGAATTGTTCCTAAAATGTGGTATCAGTGAAGACAAAGCTGACCTGCCAGACTACCTCTTCTGTTTTCAGGATGGGCCCTCAGTTTAACTTTTACATGTGAATGTATATTAGGAGTTTTACTTACTCATGTATGTGTTTCACGTTATTTTTTAATGTTCCATAGTTTTCCTAAAAATTTTGCTAACTTTGAAATTTATAAATTTTAAATTTACTGATAATTTTGTTGTATTATGTCTTTATGTTACATATTTTGAGGTTAATATATGAATGTAAATTTCCAGATGAGAAGCCAGCTAATTTGTGGAATCCAGATTGTTTTAATCAAAGACTCTACTGACCACATTTGATTAGTTTTCAGAATTTTGTGTTTTTAATTGACTTAGGTAATATGGGGTTACCTTTAAAGTACCATTGAAAAGTAAAAATTTAAATTATGTGAGTATTTGATTGTTTAAGTTTTAATTACCATTAACCTCAAATTTTTCATAGAATATTTTTCTCTGTTTGATTCCTTTATAGAAAATTGTTGAAATATTAGGCATAGTTACATATAAAAAATATGTCAGGAGAATTATTTCTGAATTTCTGTCTTTTGAAATACACCTTGTCAATGTGACACCAACTGTGAGATTAAAAGTAGTCACACATATACTGTTAAAGTTTGAGGTTTCTTGTGACTGTTGTATATCCACCCAAGTTGGATGGATTTCTGTAATTGCAGGATAATAAGAACCTAATGATGCATTTCTCTTATTCAGGATAAAAAAGTAAATGAGACTAACAAGCAGTAGAACAGGAAATTAAAGTGGCCATTTTCACCCTTATCAATGAAATTAATAAGAAAGGAAAATCTCTCTTACAGCAGCTAGAGGTATGGTTCAAAGCCAAAATAAAACAAAAACTGCTTCTCTTGCTCTTTAGCTGTTTTTAATGTTTATTGAAAGCTCTTGTAGATTGGTTGGGGCGGGTATGAAAGTAAAGTCAATTAAATTTTTTTTGGTGTTTTTTTTTTTTTTTTTTAAATTGGAAAATCTTTTTTTCAAGTTACTTACTTTGCAGCCCAATTTAATTAATAGTACTTTAGCTGTATCAGTTAGGAGACAGTGTTGTCCTCTTAGGAATGAAAGAATTGTTCCTAAAATGTGGTATCAGTGAAGACAAAGCTGACCTGCCAGACTACCTCTTCTGTTTTCAGGATGGGCCCTCAGTTTAACTTTTACATGTGAATGTATATTAGGAGTTTTACTTACTCATGTATGTGTTTCACGTTATTTTTTAATGTTCCATAGTTTTCCTAAAAATTTTGCTAACTTTGAAATTTATAAATTTTAAATTTACTGATAATTTTGTTGTATTATGTCTTTATGTTACATATTTTGAGGTTAATATATGAATGTAAATTTCCAGATGAGAAGCCAGCTAATTTGTGGAATCCAGATTGTTTTAATCAAAGACTCTACTGACCACATTTGATTAGTTTTCAGAATTTTGTGTTTTTAATTGACTTAGGTAATATGGGGTTACCTTTAAAGTACCATTGAAAAGTAAAAATTTAAATTATGTGAGTATTTGATTGTTTAAGTTTTAATTACCATTAACCTCAAATTTTTCATAGAATATTTTTCTCTGTTTGATTCCTTTATAGAAAATTGTTGAAATATTAGGCATAGTTACATATAAAAAAAATATGTCAGGAGAGAATTATTTCTGAATTTCTGTCTTTTGAAATACACCTTGTCAATGTGACACCAACTGTGAGATTAAAAGTAGTCACACATATACTGTTAAAGTTTGAGGTTTCTTGTGACTGTTGTATATCCACCCAAGTTACATTTTACTATAATAGATTCTTGTTTACAAAAGGACTGTGGTAAATGAGCAGTTATTTTTGATACTACTTAACTTATAGTAAATACATTTTACTTATTTATTTTTACAGAGTTTTGTTGTTTACTACCATACATAAAACATGAATTAGCCATGGATATACACATTAGTAAATACATTTTAATTACAAGTCTAAAGTAATATTCTGAAATCATTTCAGGAACTTTTGAATTATAAGGTACCTGTTAATGCTAAAATATACACAAATACTTAATGATAAATCTTCCATGTATTTCTAACATGCTGATAATTTAAGCAATAGATATTTTCTAGTGCTTATGTTTCTAAACTTTGTACAACAGAGGTTATTCTAAACTTGATAAGAGGGATGGTTTTCAGGCAAATTGTAAATGAAACTGTCAGTTGAATATTTTTATCTATTAATTTACATTATAAAATGAGCAACTTTTTTCTTAGGAAAAAATTACTCAGTAAAGCCAGTTGAATCACTTCTGTAAGAAAGTGGTTTAAAGGGAAGAGGAAAGTTTTCAGCATGCTGAATGTCAAAGGACATAGGGCACCTCCTATTCCTTCTGTGAATTTTTGTTCCCAGAAAGCAGTTTATTTTTCCTTTGCAGTATTTTCCTCAAATTGGCTTTTGCTTTTACTCTGGAATTCATCTTTCTCCTTTTGTCTTTTATTTATTTAAGAGATTTTAACTTCAGCTTCATGCCCCACCAGTAGGTGGCACTGGTAACACAAAATTTTTTTTGGCCTGAGAAGTGTGTTGAGTTGGGTATATAAAATTGTTTCTACAGGTCAGCTCATATGTGCATAAGCTCTATATTTTGGGTTGGCCTAATAGAAGGACGCTATTTTTTTTTTTAAACTTTTATTTTACTTTTAACTTTTACAGGGTTTTGTTGTTTACAGACATGTATGTTCCCAGATTAGTCATATGTATATCCCCCCCAAGGGAGGACACTATTTTTAACAAAGATTTCTCATCATAACTAATGTTAGTTTCTGTACATACAATATCTGTTTTAACCCAGAGAACTGAGGACTCACTTTTAGTCCCACTTTTGTTAGTGACTTTTTCTTTGATCATAGACTCATTACATAATGAAGAGCTTAAGTTATCCCCCCTTTTTTTTGCCTATTTTTAAAAAAGAAATATACATATTGTGTTCACTTGCCATATAAATTGATTTTAAAAAAAAATACATCTAGATAGAATTCTTCAGTGAGCCTCTTGTTCTGTTTCAGACTGTTACGAAAGAAAGACAGATGAAGTTACTACAGCAGCAGAATGACATCACAGGCCTTTCCCGGCAGGTGAAGCACGTTATGAACTTTACAAACTGGGCAATTGCAAGTGGTAGCAGCACGGCACTGCTGTACAGCAAGCGACTGGTGAGACGTGCAGTATCTTTAAATTGACCTTATTAAAATATTATGCCTATTTAAAGTCTAGAATTTGAGTTTCAGTGAAAGTAATCGCCATCACACTAAAACATAGAAAGTTTCCATTACCCACAAAAGTTTTCTTGTTTTTCTCTATCTATCCCTTTTGTAACCACTAGTCTGATTTCTGTCCTTTTCTAGAATTTCATATAAATGGACTCATACAGTAAGCTTTGAATCAATTACAGGTTTTGGAAAATACCTAGTTGTATAATGTAGTTTATCACCAGAAATGGCAAAAATTCAAGCATGCGCATTTGATTATTAATACAGCTTTTAAACACTGATACTATCTCACGTGAGATGGACACTGTGGGGCTACATGAGCTTCTATGTCTTTATCTTGTATGTTTTCTCAAGTGGTATTTAATTTTAAGACTAATGCGAATTTTTTCCCTTTAAGATTACTTTTCAATTGCGCCATATTTTGAAAGCACGGTGTGATCCTGTCCCTGCTGCTAATGGAGCTATACGTTTCCATTGTGATCCCACCTTCTGGGCAAAGAATGTAGTCAATTTAGGTGAGATATAATTAGTTGTATGGCTATCACTCGGAACACTGAATTAGGAGAAAGCATCTAAAACAAATTTTAGGTATTTCAGGTTTTTAAACGTCAGTCTAACCTGTAAACTTTTCTCATCATAACTAATGTTAGTTTCTGTACATACAATATCTGTTTTAACCCAGAGAACTGAGGACTCACTTTTAGTCCCACTTTTGTTAGTGACTTTTTCTTTGATCATAGACTCATTACATAATGAAGAGCTTAAGTTATCCCCCCTTTTTTTTGCCTATTTTTAAAAAAGAAATATACATATTGTGTTCACTTGCCATATAAATTGATTTTAAAAAAAAATACATCTAGATAGAATTCTTCAGTGAGCCTCTTGTTCTGTTTCAGACTGTTACGAAAGAAAGACAGATGAAGTTACTACAGCAGCAGAATGACATCACAGGCCTTTCCCGGCAGGTGAAGCACGTTATGAACTTTACAAACTGGGCAATTGCAAGTGGTAGCAGCACGGCACTGCTGTACAGCAAGCGACTGGTGAGACGTGCAGTATCTTTAAATTGACCTTATTAAAATATTATGCCTATTTAAAGTCTAGAATTTGAGTTTCAGTGAAAGTAATCGCCATCACACTAAAACATAGAAAGTTTCCATTACCCACAAAAGTTTTCTTGTTTTTCTCTATCTATCCCTTTTGTAACCACTAGTCTGATTTCTGTCCTTTTCTAGAATTTCATATAAATGGACTCATACAGTAAGCTTTGAATCAATTACAGGTTTTGGAAAATACCTAGTTGTATAATGTAGTTTATCACCAGAAATGGCAAAAATTCAAGCATGCGCATTTGATTATTAATACAGCTTTTAAACACTGATACTATCTCACGTGAGATGGACACTGTGGGGCTACATGAGCTTCTATGTCTTTATCTTGTATGTTTTCTCAAGTGGTATTTAATTTTAAGACTAATGCGAATTTTTTCCCTTTAAGATTACTTTTCAATTCGCCATATTTTGAAAGCACGGTGTGATCCTGTCCCTGCTGCTAATGGAGCTATACGTTTCCATTGTGATCCCACCTTCTGGGCAAAGAATGTAGTCAATTTAGGTGAGATATAATTAGTTGTATGGCTATCACTCGGAACACTGAATTAGGAGAAAGCATCTAAAACAAATTTTAGGTATTTCAGGTTTTTAAACGTCAGTCTAACCTGTAAACTTTTTGGAAGATAAGTTCTTCATTGGAAACTCACTTCAGCTTTGTTCATTACATCTTTAGGAATGTGGAGGGTCTCCTCTGTTTAGTTTTCCAAAATAAGGTATCATTTCTAAACTTTTTCCCCACATCTTTTAAAATTGATATTGACTGTTACAGTATCAAAAACTTATCAAATGGGTCTTTTCTCTGGAAGAATCTCTTACATGCTTAATAGCTTATATATTAATTGTACAAAATTGCCTGCTTGGGGGAAGACCTCCAGTATGTTGATGTGTCCGAATCCCATGTTCTGAGGCATGTTTGAAAGATGTGAGTAGCTCTTTTGACATGGAAGACAAATGGGCTTTACTCCACAGCGTGGACCTAAGGATTATAGGTGAAAATTACAGATAAACATACAAATGGCTCAGTTTACAATAAGGGAACCACCCCCCCCATCAGTGTTTAGAGCTGTCTACAGGTTGATTAAACTTATTTTGATTAAACAAAATGAGTAAGTCCACACCATTGGAAGCTGCAAAAGCAGAGATGGATGGATTTTTGGTCAAAGAAAAGTCGTCTTTGTGTGTATTCGAGTTCGACTGTATCTTTGATCAGGCATTGGCCAACTGTTTTTGTGTGATGTGGTATCTAAGTTTGGCTTTTATGTTTTAGAGGGTTGTAAAAACAAAAAGTATATGACAGATCTTAAGTGGCCTGCAAAGCCTAAAAATCTGGTTTATTACAGGAAAAGATTTAAAGATCAAACCTTCCTAAAATTTAAACACTGATACTATCTCACGTGAGATGGACACTGTGGGGCTACATGAGCTTCTATGTCTTTATCTTGTATGTTTTCTCAAGTGGTATTTAATTTTAAGACTAATGCGAATTTTTTCCCTTTAAGATTACTTTTCAATTGCGCCATATTTTGAAAGCACGGTGTGATCCTGTCCCTGCTGCTAATGGAGCTATACGTTTCCATTGTGATCCCACCTTCTGGGCAAAGAATGTAGTCAATTTAGGTGAGATATAATTAGTTGTATGGCTATCACTCGGAACACTGAATTAGGAGAAAGCATCTAAAACAAATTTTAGGTATTTCAGGTTTTTAAACGTCAGTCTAACCTGTAAACTTTTTGGAAGATAAGTTCTTCATTGGAAACTCACTTCAGCTTTGTTCATTACATCTTTAGGAATGTGGAGGGTCTCCTCTGTTTAGTTTTCCAAAATAAGGTATCATTTCTAAACTTTTTCCCCACATCTTTTAAAATTGATATTGACTGTTACAGTATCAAAAACTTATCAAATGGGTCTTTTCTCTGGAAGAATCTCTTACATGCTTAATAGCTTATATATTAATTGTACAAAATTGCCTGCTTGGGGGAAGACCTCCAGTATGTTGATGTGTCCGAATCCCATGTTCTGAGGCATGTTTGAAAGATGTGAGTAGCTCTTTTGACATGGAAGACAAATGGGCTTTACTCCACAGCGTGGACCTAAGGATTATAGGTGAAAATTACAGATAAACATACAAATGGCTCAGTTTACAATAAGGGAACCACCCCCCCCATCAGTGTTTAGAGCTGTCTACAGGTTGATTAAACTTATTTTGATTAAACAAAATGAGTAAGTCCACACCATTGGAAGCTGCAAAAGCAGAGATGGATGGATTTTTGGTCAAAGAAAAGTCGTCTTTGTGTGTATTCGAGTTCGACTGTATCTTTGATCAGGCATTGGCCAACTGTTTTTGTGTGATGTGGTATCTAAGTTTGGCTTTTATGTTTTAGAGGGTTGTAAAAACAAAAAGTATATGACAGATCTTAAGTGGCCTGCAAAGCCTAAAAATCTGGTTTATTACAGGAAAAAGATTTGCCAACTCTACTTTAGATCAAACCTTCCTAAAATTTGCCTTCTATTCTTAGAAAGTACTTGGCTCTGGAAAAAGGGAGGAGAATTTGTCATATCCAAGGATGTAAATACTAATAATCCAAAACATTCAGTATGTCCATAGAAGACAGTTTTGTACCAGTGTAGTACTCTGCCCTGCACATGTTGACAAAGACAGATGGCATCAGTATTAGCAATCTCAGATACTGTGAGTCTTCTTGGGGGAGAATTTATTTAGACGGACTAGGTGGGCTTCCTCTAATAGTATCTTTTAGCTCTTTTTCTGTACATAATACTAAGGGCAGATAATATGTTATTCTTAGTATTGAAATGTCAATTAATTGGCTTTGGACTATATTGTATTAGGTTTCTGATTGTTACCATCTTTGAACCTAGCGCCCATCGTTGTTGTGTTACTAGAAACTTTGAGTGGTGATAGTTGTCAGAGGAAAATATAATGATTAATCCATGAAGTAGATATTAGTGATTATGTGCGAATTATCTTATTTTTTAAATCCTTCAGGTAATCTAGTCATAGAGAGTAAACCAGCTCCTGGTTATACTCCAAACGTTGTAGTCGGGCAAGTTCCTCCGGGGACAAACCACATTAGTAAAACCCCTGGACAGATTAACTTAGCACAGCTTCGACTTCAGCACATGCAACAGCAAGTATATGCACAGAAACATCAGCAGCTGCAACAGATGAGGATGCAGCAGCCACCTGCACCTGTACCGACAACAACAACAACAACACAGCAGCACCCCAGACAAGCAGCCCCGCAGATGTTACAGCAACAGGTGAGTGTTATATCACATTATTGATATAAATTATGAAGACCTCAAGACTACCCTCTGTCCCATATAGATGAGTTACCCATTTCACAGTTACTGATAGGGACAGAGCTCAAAGGTCAGTTTATAAACATTTATCTTGGGTATGGCAGAGATGTCGGGGAGGCATGAGGAAGGAAGGACAAGAAATAAGTACCTATGGTGGGAAACAAAATTAACTCACTAATATACTGTGGAACTCCATAGCTATGCAGGAGACACGAGTTTCATCCTTGGGTCAGGAAGATCCCCTGGTGTTAGAAATGGAAACCCACTCCAGTGTTCTTGCCTGGATATTTCCACGGACAGAGGAGCCTGGGGGGCTATGGTCTTTGGGGGTCGCAAAGAGTCAGACACTAAGTGAATGAACACATAAACTATGGAGGTATACACATGTTTATCCCTGTATACCAGTGTTTTTTTGTTCTGTACCGATGGTTTGGGGCCAGAGAGCCATGTTGTTTCTGCGTAAGAACTGATACATTCTTCAGGCTTTTGGTCAAGTCATTTCCATCCCTATATCTTCCCTGCTTTATTCTTTCCCTTCCAGATCAAAACTGTTAGTCCAGGGTTTATTAAAGTAATGCTGATAGGCTTTGAAACACACGTAGATTAAGAGGAGATTGGGGTAAGAGATGAGCAGAATGACTTACACTTTTTACTATCTTGACAAAGTTATTTATACTGTAATATTGTATGATTGAAAGATAAATTTATAAACATTATGACATAAATGCAATATCTACCTTTTATAGCCTCCAAGATTGATCAGTGTGCAAGCAATGCAAAGAGGCAACATGAACTGTGGAGCTTTCCAAGCCCATCAGATGAGATTGGCTCAGAATGCTGCCCGAATACCAGGGATACCCAGGCACAGTGGCCCTCAGTACTCCATGATGCAGCCACACCTCCAAAGACAAGTATGCCTAGAGTTACATTTGTAAGAATCATATAATTTTAAAACTAAAAGACAACCATTTTTTAAAATCAGTTGTTGGGGGAGGGATGAGGAGTGGTCATTGATACCTTTGAGAATTTGACCAGTGCTTTGTATCTTCCTTTTTTTTTTTTTTTGGCCACTCCTATTGGTCTTTCATTTATCTATTTTCATCCATCCTTGTTCTTTGGCCTGTGTGGGCCTTCCATCGCAGTGGTCTCTGTCGCTGCAGAGCACTGGCTCTGGGCGCATGTGCTCCAGAGCTCTGGCTCAGTAGTGGGACACATTGGTCCAGCCACTCCGCGGCACGTGGGATCTTCCCAGGCCAGGGATCAAACCGATGCCCCTTGCACTGCAAGGTGGTGTCTTTACCCACTGAACCACTGTGGAAGCCTTGTGTATCTTCTTGTCCTTGGAAAATGCACATCAAATTTATATTAAATATTAAGATCTTCTTTTTTTAATTTTTATTTTTTCTAGCCACTTCTGTTGCTCTTTCATTTATTTATTTTTCATTCATCTTTGTTCTTTGTCCTGTGTGGGCCTCCCATTGCAGTGGCCTCTCTCGTCGCAGAGCACCGGCTCTGGGTGCATGCGCTCCAGAGCTCCGGTTCGGTAGTGGGACACATTGGTTCAGCCGCTCCGCAGCACGTGGGATCTTCCCAGGCCAGGGATGGAACTGGCGCCCCTTGCACTGCAAGGCGGTGTCCTTACCCACTGGACCACCAGGGAAGCCCTTAAGATCTTCTTTGATGTCATTAAGCTGATTATATACTCTGTGTTGAGAATTCCTGATTTAGTTCAGCCTGTTCATTTTACAGAGGTGAAAAATATAGGAGTTTGTTATTTACCCAGAGTCACAAGAGGTAATGGTAAAATTAAGAATAAAACTTTAGTGTCCTGAAATTTTTCCTCTGCTCTTTTAATATGACATTTGACTTCTTCATTCTTCTCTTTGGTCTGTATTGTTTCTTTTAGGATGAATAATGCCTCCTCTTAAAAATTGTGTTCAGACGCATGTTTTCTCATCTTTGCTTGAATAGTAGATTATATTTGTATAGGAGGTGTATTGTGTATATTATGAAAATGAGGCCACTTTTACATAGGATTTCTAGTTATATTATAAAAACGTCACTTTATAATTGTTATAGTGATGTTTGTCAAAGTGTGATTTAAAGATGATGAAAATTAGTGGAGCACCTTGTCAGAAATACATTCTGAACCATATCTACTAAATCAGAGTTTCCAGGAGGGGAGCACTCAGAAATATGTGAACTTGTACTGACTTAGATGAACATGCATACTTAGTGGCACAAATACTGTCCTCGAGAAGTGGCCTTTCAACTTTTTGCCTGAATTACCTTTTGAAAAAACTTGAGAAATACGTACTATAATACCTCACATTTGAATGTTGACATTTAAAACTTCCATTATAATTTTAAATAGTTGCAAGGGCATACTGTCTACCATATTATATAAACATTGATATTATAAAGTAAAATCCTTGCATTCTTTTTGTTAAGTAGATCCACTGGAGTCCCAAATACTGTAGCAATTTCTTTTTGTTTTCTTTTTAAAAAGCTTTTTATTTTATGTTGGAGTATAGGTGATCTCCAAAGTTGTGGTAGTTTCAGGTTGACAGCAAAGGACCCCAGCCATACATATACATGTATCCATTCTCCTCTCCCATCCAGGCTGCCACATAACATTGAGCAGAGTTCCCTGTGCTATGTAACAGGACTTTGTTAGTTATCCATTTTAAATACAGCACTGTGTACATGTAGATCCCAAACTCCCTGACTGTCCTTTGCCCACATTGTTCCCCGCCCCCCTGTCCCCCCCACCAGCTGCCCAGCAGCCATAACTTTGTTTTCTAAGTCTGTGAATCTGTTTCTGTTTTGTACATAAGTTCATTTGTGTTATTTCTTTTTAGATTCCTCATATAGTAAATATATCTTTCTCTGTCTAGCAAGTTGTTTTTTGAAAGTCAAATTACATGCTCTTTTCTTCCTAGACTTGAATTTCTCTTCTGTTTTTACAGATTTTTATCTTAATATGTTTGATAGACTTATGAATCAGTTTATTGCCATTTTCTACTAGAAAGATGTCTATTTCAATTTAAAAATTCTGATTTCCAGTTTATATGCTATTATCAAGCTTTAATACTTTTTCTTTCTTATAAATTTTGGCCTCTTTTATTATTTTTTTATTTATTTGTTTTCATCCATGTTTATTCTTTGGTCTGTGTGGGCCTCCCATTGCAGTGGCCTCTCTCGTTGTAGAGCACTGGCTCTGGGTGCACGTTCTTCAGAGCACTGACTGGTAACTGGACACACCGGTTCAGTTGCTCCACGGCATGTGGGATCTTCCCCAGGCCAGGGATTAAACTGGTGCCCCTTGTACTGCAAGGCAAACTCTTTACCCACTGGACCACTAAGGAAGCCCCTAATACTTTTTCTTTAGACCAAATTTGTATTACAGTTACTCTGATACAGTTTAAATAAGATATATATTCACATAGTTTAAGAATATTGGGAAACAAAAATAAAATTCTTTTAGATGTACATTTCTTTAGGATATAGATAGAAGAATCTTTATTCTTTCCTGTTCGTTTATGCATGTTTCTATGTCACCTTTAACTGTTAAGGATAAGTCAGACTTCGACATGGATTTATCAGTTGATAGCTTCTTTGAGCCTTTGTTTCATTTTTGTTGATTCATCAAGTATCAAAACCCATTCAGAGGTCTGTTGGCCAGGTTTTGGAGCCAGACATTTTGTCAGCAAATTAACACCTTCATTTTCAACTCTACCTTTGCCTTTCTCTCCTTTTTTTTTTTTTTTTTAAATTTCTTTTTGTTTTTTTTTTTCTTACCTTTGCCTGTCTCTTGAGGAAGTTTTTGGTTTTGTGTTTTATGCTGGGTCAATATGCTCAATTAGAATCAGATTAGAAATGGGTTAAAGATGTCTTGTTTTGTATTTTATTTTCGGAGGAGAAGGGCAGTTGTTAAAGTTGGGAAAAACTCACAGACTGTGGCTCATTGTTGGGTAAATTGGGTTTTCTTCAGAAAAAAAAGTATATATGAAGGTGACTGTCTAGATTTTAGTTTTCTTAAGTATTCACATACACAGTAGCTCTTGGGAAGCCTTTAAATATTATCAGGGGCAGGTGCTCCCTTTGGAACAGTGTAGAAGCCACAAAACCAGAGTAACCAACCTGAGAACATTGTCTTTTGACTTTGGGGTCCTACAGAAATCGCTGACTGCTAGAATTTTAAGTTTTTCCATATTTCAGATGATTTATATGAGAATAGTAATTTATTTCCCAAAGATTTGAATCTACATATTGTCTTAAATGATCCTCATAACAGCCCTCAGAAAGACAGGTATCCATTTTCATTCATCATTATCCACATTTCTAAATTATCGAGATTGTGATTTGACCTAACGGCACGTAGTATTAAGAATCAGGAGTTGATGCCATATTTCCATTTATAAATTCGTTTCTCTTTCTACCATATCAGTTATACAATGCACAATTATTTATGTACAAAAAGACTAAACTTCTGAAGTGAAATATAGACACAACAGTGGCTTTTTGAGTTTGTGTTTGAAAACGTAAGGGAGTTCCAGATCATTTATTTTTTTATTTTTTAAAGTTATTTTTATTTATTTGGCTGGTCGTGGTCTTAGTTGCAGCATATGGGATCTAGTTCCTTGATCAGGATTTGAACCCAGGCCCCCAGCATTGGGTGCCTGGAGTCTTAACCACTGGCCCACCAGGGCAGTCCCTCATTTATTTTTAATATATCTTTGTTCTGAAGTAAAATCATATCAACAGACTGACAGGATACAATTATTGGCAAGTCTAGTTTTTCCCTAAAAACTATACAGAAAATAAATAGAAAAGTGAAATGGCTAAGTTTGAAGTTTATTTTTCCTGCATAAGTTTGAGAGGGCCTGCTTCTTTGTCACGCAACCACAGGTATCAAATACTGAATTTGTATATCCTTCCTAAACTGAAAATTATTGTCAAGGTATTTGGTTTTTACTGGGTCAATATGCTCAATTAGAATCAGATTAGAAATGGGTTAAAGATGTCTTGTTTTGTATTTTATTTTCGGAGGAGAAGGGCAGTTGTTAAAGTTGGGAAAAACTCACAGACTGTGGCTCATTGTTGGGTAAATTGGGTTTTCTTCAGAAAAAAAAGTATATATGAAGGTGACTGTCTAGATTTTAGTTTTCTTAAGTATTCACATACACAGTAGCTCTTGGGAAGCCTTTAAATATTATCAGGGGCAGGTGCTCCCTTTGGAACAGTGTAGAAGCCACAAAACCAGAGTAACCAACCTGAGAACATTGTCTTTTGACTTTGGGGTCCTACAGAAATCGCTGACTGCTAGAATTTTAAGTTTTTCCATATTTCAGATGATTTATATGAGAATAGTAATTTATTTCCCAAAGATTTGAATCTACATATTGTCTTAAATGATCCTCATAACAGCCCTCAGAAAGACAGGTATCCATTTTCATTCATCATTATCCACATTTCTAAATTATCGAGATTGTGATTTGACCTAACGGCACGTAGTATTAAGAATCAGGAGTTGATGCCATATTTCCATTTATAAATTCGTTTCTCTTTCTACCATATCAGTTATACAATGCACAATTATTTATGTACAAAAAGACTAAACTTCTGAAGTGAAATATAGACACAACAGTGGCTTTTTGAGTTTGTGTTTGAAAACGTAAGGGAGTTCCAGATCATTTATTTTTTTATTTTTTAAAGTTATTTTTATTTATTTGGCTGGTCGTGGTCTTAGTTGCAGCATATGGGATCTAGTTCCTTGATCAGGATTTGAACCCAGGCCCCCAGCATTGGGTGCCTGGAGTCTTAACCACTGGCCCACCAGGGCAGTCCCTCATTTATTTTTAATATATCTTTGTTCTGAAGTAAAATCATATCAACAGACTGACAGGATACAATTATTGGCAAGTCTAGTTTTTCCCTAAAAACTATACAGAAAATAAATAGAAAAGTGAAATGGCTAAGTTTGAAGTTTATTTTTCCTGCATAAGTTTGAGAGGGCCTGCTTCTTTGTCACGCAACCACAGGTATCAAATACTGAATTTGTATATCCTTCCTAAACTGAAAATTATTGTCAAGGTATTGCTCATATTAGGCTATCCTGGCAGATCAAGTAATGATAACATCTTCTTTTTCTAACAGCACTCAAACCCAGGACATGCTGGACCCTTTCCTGTTGTGTCGGTACATAACAACCCAGTCAATCCAACCAGCCCTACTACAGCTACTATGGCGAATGCAAATCGAGGTCCCACCAGCCCATCTGTTACAGCAATAGAGTTAATTCCCTCAGTTACCAACCCAGAAAACCTCCCATCGTTGCCAGATATTCCACCCATACAGGTTTGTGTTCAAGTTGAATGAGACATTTAAAACCTTGTATTAATTAGGAGGTTGAGCATATGTTTTTGGTTGCTTTTTTTTTTTTTAATTCAAGAGCAGTTTATGTTTTGGGGAAATTTCCAAAAAAAGTTGGGTACATGTATCTGAATTTTAAAAGTTTACCTATTAGTTTTCAGAGTACAGGTCTTTTGTCTTCCTAGACAGGTTTATTCCTAGGTATTTTATTCTTTTTGATGCAATGGTAAATGCAATTGCTTGAATTTCTTTTTCTGATCTTTCATTATTAGTATATATAAATCCAACAGACTTCTGTGTATTAATTTAGTAACCTGCAGCCTTACTAAATTCAATGATGAGTTTTGGTAGTTTTTTGGTAGCATCTTTGGGATCATCTATATATAGTATCATATCATCTGCAGACAGTGACAGTTTAACTTCTAATGGAGCTGGAGGAATCAGGCTCCCTGACTTCAGACTATATTACAAAGCTACAACATCAAGACTGTGGTATTGGCACAAAAATGGAAATATAGATCAATGGAACAGGGTAGAAAACCCAGAAATAAGCCCATGCACCAGCAGTCAATTAATCTATGACAAAGGAGGCAAGACTACACAATGTTGAAAAGATAGTTTCTTCAACAAATGGTGCTGGGAAAACTGGACAGCCACATGTAAAAGAATGAAATTAGATCATTGCTTAACTCCATACACAAAAATAAGCTCAAAATGGATTAGAGACCTCAATGTTAGACCAGAAACTCTTAGAGGAAAGCATAGGCAGAACACTCCCTGACATAAATCACAGCAAGATCTTTTTAAATCCATCTCCCAGAATAATAAAAGCAAAAATAAACAAATGGGACCTACTTAAAAGCTTTTGCACAGCAAAGGAAACAATTAATAAAACAAAAAGACAGCCCACAAACTGGAAGAAAATATTTGCAAATCGAGGTCCCACCAGCCCAAAGTTTAATTCCTCAGTTACCAACCCAGAAAACCTCCCATCGTTGCCAGATATTCCACCCATACAGGTTTGTGTTCAAGTTGAATGAGACATTTAAAACCTTGTATTAATTAGGAGGTTGAGCATATGTTTTTGGTTGCTTTTTTTTTTTTTAATTCAAGAGCAGTTTATGTTTTGGGGAAATTTCCAAAAAAAGTTGGGTACATGTATCTGAATTTTAAAAGTTTACCTATTAGTTTTCAGAGTACAGGTCTTTTGTCTTCCTAGACAGGTTTATTCCTAGGTATTTTATTCTTTTTGATGCAATGGTAAATGCAATTGCTTGAATTTCTTTTTCTGATCTTTCATTATTAGTATATATAAATCCAACAGACTTCTGTGTATTAATTTAGTAACCTGCAGCCTTACTAAATTCAATGATGAGTTTTGGTAGTTTTTTGGTAGCATCTTTGGGATCATCTATATATAGTATCATATCATCTGCAGACAGTGACAGTTTAACTTCTAATGGAGCTGGAGGAATCAGGCTCCCTGACTTCAGACTATATTACAAAGCTACAACATCAAGACTGTGGTATTGGCACAAAAATGGAAATATAGATCAATGGAACAGGGTAGAAAACCCAGAAATAAGCCCATGCACCAGCAGTCAATTAATCTATGACAAAGGAGGCAAGACTACACAATGTTGAAAAGATAGTTTCTTCAACAAATGGTGCTGGGAAAACTGGACAGCCACATCTAAAAGAATGAAATTAGATCATTCCTTAACTCCATACACAAAAATAAGCTGAAAATGGATTAGGGACCTAAATGTTAAACCGGACATGATAAAACTCTTAGAGGGAAACATAGGCAGAACACTCTCTGACATAAATCACAGCAAGGTCTTTTTAAATCCATCTCCCAGAATAATGGAAATAAAAGCAAAAATAAACAAATGGGACCTACTTTAGCTCAAAAGCTTTTGCACAGCAATGGAAACAGTAAACAAAACAAAACAACAGTCCGCAGACTGGGAGAAAATATTTGCAAATGATGTGACTGATAAGGGATTAGTCTCCAAAATTTACGAACAACTTAGGACACTCAATAGCATCAAAACAAACAACCCACTCAGAAAGTGGGCAGAAGACCTAAATAGACATTTCTCTAAAGAGGACATACAGATGGCCAACAGGCACATGAAAAGATGTTCAAAATCACTAGTTAATAGAGAAATGCAGATTAAAACTACAATGAGATATCATCTCACACCAGTCAGGATGGCTCTCATCAAAAAATTCACCAACAACAAATGCTGGAGAGGTTGTTGGAGAGAAGGGAACCCTCCTGCACTGTTGGTGGGAATGTAAATTAGTACAGCTGCTATGGAGAACTGTGTGGAGGTTCCTTAAAAAACTAAACATAGAGCTACCATATGACCCTGCAATTCCACTCCTGGGTATATATCCAGAGAAAAATGTGGCCCAGTGGGAATAGGGGATCCTGCGGGGGCGCGGTGCGATGGCCTGGAAGGGTGGGATGTGGGGCACTGGGAGGGCGGTGGAGGAGGAGGGAGGGGCCAGGGATCTACATATGACTAATCTGGGAACATATGTATCTGTAAATAAGAAAACTCTGTAAAAATATAAAAAGATAAAAATAAAAAAAAGAAATGAAACAAAGGTGAAAAAAAATATGTGGCCCGAAGAGATACACGCTCCCCAATGTTCATTGCAGCACTATTTACAATAGCCAAGACATGGAAACAACGTAAATGTCCATCGACAGAGGAATAGCTAAAAAGGATGTGTGTGTACACACACACACACACACACACACACGAATATTACTCAGCCATTAAAAAGAATGAAATAAGGGCATTTGCAACAATATGGATGGACCTAGAGAGTGTCATACTGAGTGGAGCAAGCCAGAGCCTGAGAAATATCATGACATCCATTTTATGTAGATTCTAAAAAGAAATGATAAAAATAAATTTATTTACAAAACAGAGAGACTCACAAACTTAGAAAGTGTACTTATGGTTACATGGGGGAGGATATGGTTGGGGACTTTGGGAAAGTCAAATACACACTGCCTTGTTTGAAATGGTTAACCAACAAAAATCTTGTGTACGCATGGCACTCTGTTCAATGTTATGTGCTAGCCTGGATGGGAAAGGAGTTTGGGGGAGAATGGACTCATGTATATGTGTGGTTGAGCTCCTTCACTGTCCACCTGAAACTACTGTAAAATTGTTAACTGGCTATACCCCAATAAAATTGCTTTTGGTGTTAAAAATAAATAAATCAAGGTGACTTTCAAAAAAATAAATAAAAATTTACCTGTGCTAAACCTAGCACTCCTCAGTATTTTAAAGCTACAGGGCATCAGCTTTGCTGATCTTTCTGTCATCTGCCAACATGCAAATCTTGTGTTAATGAAGCACTTTTGCTGTAGGTTTAGATCCAGAGAGAAGACCCAGGACCAAAATACAATTACATTTTTGTGAATCTTCTGTCAGGTACAAAAGGGACTTGTGCAAATAGATCCGACTGAGAAAGGAAGAGGTTGGAAGGTCTAGATAACAGGCTTGTGCAAGGGCAGGTGTACTGAGAGAGGAAGTAACAGGTGTAGAAGATGTGCAGGACGGGTCCCTTTCACCTATAGCATTGTTCCTGAAGAAAAGTATAATTTGGTGCCTTCTAAATTTTTATAAATTTATTGAAATTAAAAGCATTTTTTAAATATAAGCATTTTAAAAAATATACAACTTGAAGATTGTACTGAGTCATCTCATACATGGTATGAGTTATTCAGAGTCAACGGTCACCATGGAGCAAGGAGCAGTGAAATCACTAAGATATTAGGACCTATAACTCTTTATGACTGCAACTCAGCTCTGTGGATTTACAGTTTTAGTTTTTAATTTTATTTATTTATTTATTTTTTCACTATTCTGGATTTTCACTGCTGCTGCAGGCTCTTCTCTTGTTACAGGGAGTGGGGGCTACTCTCTTGTTGAGGTGAGCAGGCTACTTGTTGCAGTGACTTCTCTTGTTGAAGAACTCAGGTTCTAGGGTATACGGGTTTCAGTAGTTGTGGCACATGGGCTCAATAGTTGTGGCTTCGAGGCTCTAGAGCATAGGCTCCATACTTGCGGCTCACGGGCTTAGTTGCTCCACAGCTTGTGAGATCTTCCTGGATCAGGGATCAAACCTGTGTCTCCTGCATTGGCAGGCCAACTCTTTACCACTGAGCTACCAGGGAAGCCCATAGTGTTAGTTTTAAAGGATGTTTCTATAACATTAGGATTATTTCAGAACCACTGACTTGTGAATACTCTTAATCTGATTGCTTCCCTAATAATAGTAGAGAACTTTTTTGGCTGAGTGAATGGTAGTTGTTGTCATGTTGAGAGTACTGGACTCTGCAGATGGAATTTTTGGAATGTATCAATAAAAATAATTCATATGTTGTAAGCTTGAAATTTATAAACTTTCAGTTTAATGCTTGAAATCATCTCATGGCATCTAGTATCCCTGCTGCGTGCATGAAAGTAAGAGAGGTTAGTGACTTTCAGAATTACCCAGTAAATGAGTAAGTTGTATTTCAAAGTCTAGTATTTGATTACAAATCCAATCTTTAGATAGCAGGGAGATGGTTTGGGATTGTAGGTCTGGAAAGGTAGAGTTTTGAGGGGCTTTGGGCAACCGGAGATAGGTAGATTCAGTGTTAAAGCAGCCATCAAGTTCTACTAAGCACTCATGCATGCTCAAGTGCCTGGACATTGAAGATAAAAAGAAATAAGATTTGGTTCCAGTTCTTAAGAAAGTTTCAAAGGGATAAGAAAGGTTGCTCATGTCAAACTTAACATAATTTTCTTGGACCACTCTCACAGAGAGTAGGTGAAGGAATGATGGGTGTTCCACATGTTTGAAAAGCTTGACATCATAAGGCAAATGGGCCCTCATTAGACTTTTATTATTACCTTGCCCAAAAGAACTTTGAAATTAAGACAAGAATATTCCCCTCCCATCTTTAGGTTTTTTTTAAAGTGGGATGGGAGGGGCAGAATCCATGCTCTCTTTCTGTTATGAACCTTTTCTTCCTTGCAGCCATACCACCAAATCTTATTTTTATTTACTGATTCATTAAAGTATTGTCTGCTCTAAAAAACTGAGATATAATTCATGTACCATGAAATACGGCTTTAAAAATGTACAGTACAGTCAGTGGTTCATAGTGTATTCACCAGATTGTGCTACTATCACCACTGTCTAATTCCAGAATGTTTTCATCACCCTAAAAGAAACTACCCATTTGCAGTCACTCTCCATTTTCCTTTTGCTCAGCCCTTGGAAATCACAAATTTACTTATTTTTATGGATTTGCCTATTCTGGACACTTTGTGTGTATGCTATAACATTAGGATTATTTCAGAACCACTGACTTGTGAATACTCTTAATCTGATTGCTTCCCTAATAATAGTAGAGAACTTTTTTGGCTGAGTGAATGGTAGTTGTTGTCATGTTGAGAGTACTGGACTCTGCAGATGGAATTTTTGGAATGTATCAATAAAAATAATTCATATGTTGTAAGCTTGAAATTTATAAACTTTCAGTTTAATGCTTGAAATCATCTCATGGCATCTAGTATCCCTGCTGCGTGCATGAAAGTAAGAGAGGTTAGTGACTTTCAGAATTACCCAGTAAATGAGTAAGTTGTATTTCAAAGTCTAGTATTTGATTACAAATCCAATCTTTAGATAGCAGGGAGATGGTTTGGGATTGTAGGTCTGGAAAGGTAGAGTTTTGAGGGGCTTTGGGCAACCGGAGATAGGTAGATTCAGTGTTAAAGCAGCCATCAAGTTCTACTAAGCACTCATGCATGCTCAAGTGCCTGGACATTGAAGATAAAAAGAAATAAGATTTGGTTCCAGTTCTTAAGAAAGTTTCAAAGGGATAAGAAAGGTTGCTCATGTCAAACTTAACATAATTTTCTTGGACCACTCTCACAGAGAGTAGGTGAAGGAATGATGGGTGTTCCACATGTTTGAAAAGCTTGACATCATAAGGCAAATGGGCCCTCATTAGACTTTTATTATTACCTTGCCCAAAAGAACTTTGAAATTAAGACAAGAATATTCCCCTCCCATCTTTAGGTTTTTTTTAAAGTGGGATGGGAGGGGCAGAATCCATGCTCTCTTTCTGTTATGAACCTTTTCTTCCTTGCAGCCATACCACCAAATCTTATTTTTATTTACTGATTCATTAAAGTATTGTCTGCTCTAAAAAACTGAGATATAATTCATGTACCATGAAATACGGCTTTAAAAAAATGTACAGTACAGTCAGTGGTTCATAGTGTATTCACCAGATTGTGCTACTATCACCACTGTCTAATTCCAGAATGTTTTCATCACCCTAAAAGAAACTACCCATTTGCAGTCACTCTCCATTTTCCTTTTGCTCAGCCCTTGGAAATCACAAATTTACTTATTTTTATGGATTTGCCTATTCTGGACACTTTGTGTGTATGAAATTATGCAATATGTTTCTCTTTCATTTAGCATAGTGTTTGCCAGGTCCATCCATGTTGTAGCATATATCAGTACTTAATTCCTTCTTATGTCTGAATATTCTGTTCCATGAATATACCACATTTGTTCTTTGATCCATCAATTGATGGACATTTGACTTTCCACTTCTTAGCTGTTAGGGATGTTACTGTGAGCATTTGTGTGTTTTTGTGAACATAGGTTCTTCTCTAAATTTCTAGGAGTGGAATTTCAGGGTCATAGTGAATGTTTAAGTTTTTGAGGAACTGCCCAACTCCTGCACAGTGGCTGTACCACTTTACATTCTACCAGTGTCAATGTATGAGGATTTCAGTTATTCCACATCCTTGCCAGTGCTCTGGGCTTCTTTGGTGATTCATGTGGTAAAGAATCTGCCTGTAGTGCAGGAGATCTGGGTTCAGCCACTAGATTGGGAAGGTCCCCTGGAGGAGGAAATGGCGGCCCACTTCAGTGTTCCTTCCTGGAGAATTCTGTGAACAGAGGAGCCTAGCAGGCTACAGTCCATAGGGTCTCAAAGAGTTGGACACGACTGAGCCATCAGCACTCTTTGGGAATATTTATTACTGTCACCTGCTTTTTTTCTTTTTGAAATTTTGGCCCCTTTTATTGGTTTTCTATTTATTTATTTTAATCCATCTTTATTCCCTGGCCTCTTTGGGCCTCTCATTGCAGTGGCTTCTCTCGTTGCAGAGCACCAGCTGGGATGGGAGGGCAGAATCCATGCTCTCTTTCTGTTATGAACCTTTTCTTCCTTGCAGCCATACCACCAAATCTTATTTTTATTTACTGATTCATTAAAGTATTGTCTGCTCTAAAAAACTGAGATATAATTCATGTACCATGAAATACGGCTTTAAAAATGTACAGTACAGTCAGTGGTTCATAGTGTATTCACCAGATTGTGCTACTATCACCACTGTCTAATTCCAGAATGTTTTCATCACCCTAAAAGAAACTACCCATTTGCAGTCACTCTCCATTTTCCTTTTGCTCAGCCCTTGGAAATCACAAATTTACTTATTTTTATGGATTTGCCTATTCTGGACACTTTGTGTGTATGAAATTATGCAATATGTTTCTCTTTCATTTAGCATAGTGTTTGCCAGGTCCATCCATGTTGTAGCATATATCAGTACTTAATTCCTTCTTATGTCTGAATATTCTGTTCCATGAATATACCACATTTGTTCTTTGATCCATCAATTGATGGACATTTGACTTTCCACTTCTTAGCTGTTAGGGATGTTACTGTGAGCATTTGTGTGTTTTTGTGAACATAGGTTCTTCTCTAAATTTCTAGGAGTGGAATTTCAGGGTCATAGTGAATGTTTAAGTTTTTGAGGAACTGCCCAACTCCTGCACAGTGGCTGTACCACTTTACATTCTACCAGTGTCAATGTATGAGGATTTCAGTTATTCCACATCCTTGCCAGTGCTCTGGGCTTCTTTGGTGATTCATGTGGTAAAGAATCTGCCTGTAGTGCAGGAGATCTGGGTTCAGCCACTAGATTGGGAAGGTCCCCTGGAGGAGGAAATGGCGGCCCACTTCAGTGTTCCTTCCTGGAGAATTCTGTGAACAGAGGAGCCTAGCAGGCTACAGTCCATAGGGTCTCAAAGAGTTGGACACGACTGAGCCATCAGCACTCTTTGGGAATATTTATTACTGTCACCTGCTTTTTTTCTTTTTGAAATTTTGGCCCCTTTTATTGGTTTTCTATTTATTTATTTTAATCCATCTTTATTCCCTGGCCTCTTTGGGCCTCTCATTGCAGTGGCTTCTCTCGTTGCAGAGCACCAGCTCTGGGCCCATGCCCTCCAGATCGCTGGCTGGTAATTGGACACACCCATCCAGCTGCTCTGCGGCTCATGGGGTCTTCCCGGGCCAGGGATGGAACCCGTGCCCCTTGCACTGCAAGGCAGACTCTACCCACTGGACCACCAGGGAAGCCCTGTCACGTGCTTTTAAAGGCAGTTTGAGATGGTTACCACAGAAATACAACCAAGAAAGGGAAGCAAACCTGTAGTCTCTTTTTTTTTTTTTTTTAAATTTATTTCTTTATTTATTTTGAGGGGGTAGGGTGGGGAGGGAGGGGAGCAGGTGGACTACTTCTATTGGTCTTTTCATTTGTCTATTTCCATACATCTTTGTTCTTTGGCCTGCGTGGGCCTCCCATCGCAGTGGCTTCTCTCGTTGCAGAGCACCAGCTCTGGGCCCATGCCCTCCAGATCGCTGGCTGGTAATTGGACACACCCATCCAGCTGCTCTGCGGCTCATGGGGTCTTCCCGGGCCAGGGATGGAACCCGTGCCCCTTGCACTGCAAGGCAGACTCTACCCACTGGACCACCAGGGAAGCCCTGTCACGTGCTTTTAAAGGCAGTTTGAGATGGTTACCACAGAAATACAACCAAGAAAGGGAAGCAAACCTGTAGTCTCTTTTTTTTTTTTTTTTAAATTTATTTCTTTATTTATTTTGAGGGGGTAGGGTGGGGAGGGAGGGGAGCAGGCGGACTACTTCTATTGGTCTTTTCATTTGTCTATTTTCATACATCTTTGTTCTTTGGCCTGCGTGGGCCTCCCATCGCAGTGGCCTCTGTTGTTGCAGAGCACTGGCTCTGTGCGCATGCGCTCCAGAGCTCCGGCTTGGTAATTGGACACATTGGTCCAGCCGCTCCACGGCACATGGGATCTTCCCAGGCCAGGGATCGAACTGGCGCCCCTTGCACTGCAAGGTGGTGTCCTTACCCACTGGACCACCAGGGAAGCCCCAAACCTGTAGTCTCTTGAAGAATTACCTACTTTTTGTCCTACCCTTTAGTTTCATGGGGGAGGTTACACAGGAAGCAGATAAGGTAAAATTAAGTTTGTAACACAGGTAGGAAATAAATACAAAGCAATTTCAGGTATTTGTTGATACATCTTTTTTTTAAATTTTATTTATTTATTTTTGGCTCTTCTGGGTTTTCACTGCTGCTGCAGGCTCTTCTCTCGTTGCAGGGAATGGGGGCTACTCTCTAGTTGAGGTAAGCAGGCTTCTTGTTGCAGTGACTTTTCTCTTGTTTTGGAACTCGGGCTCTAGGGCACATGGGCTTCAGTAATTGCAGCACATGGGCTTAACAGTTACGACTCCGAGGCTCTAGAGCACAGGCTCAATAGTTGTGGTCCACAGGCTTAGTTGCTCTGCAGCATGTGGAATCTTCCTGAATCACGGATCAAACTCGTGTCTCCTGCATTGGCAGGCAGACTCTTTACCACTGAGCTACCAGGGAAGCCCCTTGATATATCTTAATACTGGTCATTACAACTGTCCAGTCAAGTAGAAGCTGATTTAAATAGACTTCTCTCAATTTGAGTTATTTTTTATTTTACTTTACTGTTCATTTCCAGAAGAATTATAATGTGCTAGTAATTTTGACCTTAAGGGGATATGTGATAAACCTGAGTTCTTTTTCAATAGTTAAGTGAATATTAGATTCTGTTCAGATTGGATTATGATTAATAGATATATTAAATTCTTTATAAATAGTTTTCCATATTTGACATAGTGACTTTATTTGGATACTATACTGGATAATGTGGAGTTTTGGGAAAGCCATGTGTGTCTTTCACACATTCATATGTACATTTAAATGTTATAGAATACCCATTTCTATACTGAGTTCCCAATAGTGGCTATCTTCCATCTTTAATGTGATAGGTAAAAATGATGTTTATTGATTTCATTTACACTTATTTATATGGCTTGTTATTCTTTCTTAAGTTCATTGATGTTTAAAAAAAAATTATTTATTTATGGCTGCACTGGGTCTTTGTTGCTGCATGGACTTTTCTCTGTGTGCAGTGACCAGCGGCTACTCTCTAGTTGTGGTGCTTGGGCTTCTGCTTGTGGTGGCTTCTCTTGTTGTGGAAAGGGGCTCTAGGGAGAAAGCACACAGGGTCTAGAGCACGGGCTTGGTAGTTGTGGCACACGGACTTAGTTGCCCTTTGGCATGTGGAATTTCCTCAGACCAGCAGTCAGACCCTTGTCCCTTGCACTGGCAGGTGGATTCTTAACCACTGGACAACCAGGGAAGTCTGGTTCATTGGTTATTTACATTCCTTTGAAGATTGTCTTTTTCCTTTGAATTCATAGAAACTATATAACACCTATCTATTCCATGCAGTTATTCACAGACACTTAAAAAACATAGGTTTGGAGTTTCCCTGGTGGCCCAGTGGGTAAAGAGTCTGCCTTGCAGTGCAAGGGACACTGGTTCGATCCCTGGCTCAGGAAGATCCCACATGCCACAGAGAGGCTGGACCGGTGTGTCCAGTTGCAAGCCAGAGCTCTGGAGCGCACGTGCCCAGAGCCGGTACTCTGCAGTGAGATAGGCCACAGAGATGGGAGGCCTACACATGCCAAAGAATAATAATAATAATAAAAGATGGATGAAAATAAATATAAGTAAAAAGAGGCATGATGGGGAAAAGAAGAAAAACATAGGTTTAATGAATATGTGAATTAATGTTTTTCTAATTAGACTTCTAACTTTAGTTATAGTGACTCTTCATCTGTGTCTGATGAAACATCGAGAGAAATACTTGAGCTGGCATTTCCTTGTTGGTGCTGTGTGGGAGTCAGAGAAGCCCTTTTATGTACTTGAGACTTGCCTCTTCCTAATGTTTCCAGTTTGTAGCCTTAGGGTTGTTAATCAGGCCAGAGATGTAAATTGTAGGTGGGAAGAGTATGAACGGAGTGGGAATAGAAATAGGTAACATAGGACTTTCGTATCTGTTTTGAATCATCCTCTCCTCTATGTTTAGGTGAGATATAGCTCAGCTTCCATCTTCGGCCCTTGTTTGGAACTGCCTCTCTTCACAGATTCTCTCTGTAACGTCAGTTAGAGCTAGGGATTTTGCTGTAGTTACAGCTTACGTGAGTCCTTGGCTAACAGCCGTGACCTCTGAGCAGGCACGTCTCTTCATCTCCCTTAATTGTCCCTCTAGGTAGCCCACAGCATGTTTTCACTTTTTGCCTTTTATGTCTCTGACAGGTTTTAAAGGTTTTTGATGAGAAAGGCCTGTTTCCTTTTTGAAAATTAAGTATAATTGACGATAACTTAGTTTCAGTAAGTGGACTTAACCAGTTGCCCTTTGGCATGTGGAATTTCCTCAGACCATCAGACCCTTGTCCCTTGCACTGGCAGGTGGATTCTTAACCACTGGACAACCAGGGAAGTCTGGTTCATTGGTTATTTACATTCCTTTGAAGATTGTCTTTTTCCTTTGAATTCATAGAAACTATATAACACCTATCTATTCCATGCAGTTATTCACAGACACTTAAAAAACATAGGTTTGGAGTTTCCCTGGTGGCCCAGTGGGTAAAGAGTCTGCCTTGCAGTGCAAGGGACACTGGTTCGATCCCTGGCTCAGGAAGATCCCACATGCCACAGAGAGGCTGGACCGGTGTGTCCAGTTGCAAGCCAGAGCTCTGGAGCGCACGTGCCCAGAGCCGGTACTCTGCAGTGAGATAGGCCACAGAGATGGGAGGCCTACACATGCCAAAGAATAATAATAATAATAAAAGATGGATGAAAATAAATATAAGTAAAAAGAGGCATGATGGGGAAAAGAAGAAAAACATAGGTTTAATGAATATGTGAATTAATGTTTTTCTAATTAGACTTCTAACTTTAGTTATAGTGACTCTTCATCTGTGTCTGATGAAACATCGAGAGAAATACTTGAGCTGGCATTTCCTTGTTGGTGCTGTGTGGGAGTCAGAGAAGCCCTTTTATGTACTTGAGACTTGCCTCTTCCTAATGTTTCCAGTTTGTAGCCTTAGGGTTGTTAATCAGGCCAGAGATGTAAATTGTAGGTGGGAAGAGTATGAACGGAGTGGGAATAGAAATAGGTAACATAGGACTTTCGTATCTGTTTTGAATCATCCTCTCCTCTATGTTTAGGTGAGATATAGCTCAGCTTCCATCTTCGGCCCTTGTTTGGAACTGCCTCTCTTCACAGATTCTCTCTGTAACGTCAGTTAGAGCTAGGGATTTTGCTGTAGTTACAGCTTACGTGAGTCCTTGGCTAACAGCCGTGACCTCTGAGCAGGCACGTCTCTTCATCTCCCTTAATTGTCCCTCTAGGTAGCCCACAGCATGTTTTCACTTTTTGCCTTTTATGTCTCTGACAGGTTTTTAAAGGTTTTTGATGAGAAAGGCCTGTTTCCCTTTTTGAAAATTAAGTATAATTGACGTATAACTTAGTTTCAGTTATACAACATAGTAATTTGATATTTGTATACGTTGCAAAATGATTACTGCAGTAATTCTAGTTAACATAACATCAGTCACCATACATATTTAAAAAATTTTGTGTGTGTGAGATGAGGACTTTGAAAGTTGCTAAGAAGGTAAGTCTTCAGATATACAATAAAAATAGTAATTATAGTCACAATGGTGTACATTACCTCTCCATGATTTATTTTATGACTGGAAGTTTGTCCTTTTTTTTTTTTTTTTTAATTTTATCCTCTCTTACTGGTTTGTTATTTATTCATCTTCATCTGTCTTTATTCTTTGGCCTGTGTGGGCCTCCCATTGCAGTGGCCTTTCTCATTGCAGAGCACCAGCTCTGGGTGCATGCGCTCCAGAGCGCTGGCTCGTAATTGGACACACGGGTCCAGCCTCTCTGCGGCACATGGGATCTTCCCGGGCCAGGGATGGAATCGGTGCCCCTTGCACTGCAAGGCGGACTCTTCACCTACTGGACCACCAGGGAAACCTGAAAGTTTGTATTTTTTGATCCCTTTCACCCCATTTCACCCACCTACTGCTTCTGGCAAGCATAAATTTGTCTCTGTATTTATGAGCTTGATTCTATCTTTGTTTCTTTTTAAATTCCATATATAACTTGAGACCATATGATACTTGTCTGACTTATTTCACTTAGCTTAATGCCTTGAGGTCCATCCATATTGTCACATGTGACAAGATTTTTTTCTTTTTTATGGCTATTATTCAGTCCATTGTGAATATGCATTATCACATCATCTTTATTCATTCATCTCTAGCTTTATTTGTACATCTGTCAGTAGATACTTGGCTTGTTTTTATATCTTAGTTATTATAAATAATGCTGCAGTGAACATGAGGGTACATGCATTTTCAAATTTGTGTTTTTGGAAACTTCCCAAGTGGTCCAGTGGTTGACACTCCATGGTTCTACGGAGGGCACAGGTTTGATCTTGTTTGGGGAACTAAGATCTGCCATGCCTTGGTGTGGCCGAAGAAATAAATAAAATTAAATTGGAAAAATATTAGTGTTTTTGTTTTCTTTTCTTCAGATAAATACCCGGGAGCGGAATTGCTACATCATGTTTTTAACTTTTTAAGAAACTTCTATACTGTTTTCCATAGTTGATGTACCAATTTACGTTCTCACTACAGTTCACAGGGATTCCCTTTTCTCTACATCCTTACGAGCACTTGTTGTCTCTTGTCTTTTTTGATAATAGTCCTTCTAACTAGGGTGAGGTGATATAGCTCACTGTGGTTTTGATTTGCATTTTCCTGATGACTGGTGATGTTGAGTACCTTTGCATTTACCTATTGGCAATCTCTAAGTCTTCTTCGGGAAAATGTCTATTCAGATGCTCTGTCCAGTGTTTAATTAGAATTGGTGTGGAGATACATACAGAATCTTAATTCCCTGACCAGGAATTGAGTCCACATTCCCTGCAGTGGAAGCACAGAGTCTTAATCTCTGGACTGCCAGGGAAGTCCCTGGATTGTTCTTGTATGTAGTTCTATGTAGTAACTACTGTTGAGTTGTATGAGTTCTTTATGTATTTTGGATATTAACCTTTACCAGATACATGATTTATGGATATTTTCTTCATTCAGTATGTTTCTTTTTCATTTTGTTGGTTTCCTCTGCTGTGCAGGAGCTCTTTAATTTTGCTTTTGAAATGAGATCCCAAAAAATCATTGTCACGATCAGTGTCTAGGAGCTTACTGCTGTGTTTTCTTCTAGGTCTTACATTCAGGTCTGTAATTTTCTCTTGAGTCAGTTTCTGTGTATGGTGTAAGATAATGGTCTAGTTTTATTCTTCTGCATGTGACTGTCTAGTTTTCCCAACACTGTTTATTAAAACACTGTTCTTTCCCCATTGTATAAATTTTTTTTTTTTATATCTTAGTTATTATAAATAATGCTGCAGTGAACATGAGGGTACATGCATTTTCAAATTTGTGTTTTTGGAAACTTCCCAAGTGGTCCAGTGGTTGACACTCCATGGTTCTACGGAGGGCACAGGTTTGATCTTGTTTGGGGAACTAAGATCTGCCATGCCTTGGTGTGGCCGAAGAAATAAATAAAATTAAATTGGAAAAATATTAGTGTTTTTGTTTTCTTTTCTTCAGATAAATACCCGGGAGCGGAATTGCTACATCATGTTTTTAACTTTTTAAGAAACTTCTATACTGTTTTCCATAGTTGATGTACCAATTTACGTTCTCACTACAGTTCACAGGGATTCCCTTTTCTCTACATCCTTACGAGCACTTGTTGTCTCTTGTCTTTTTTGATAATAGTCCTTCTAACTAGGGTGAGGTGATATAGCTCACTGTGGTTTTGATTTGCATTTTCCTGATGACTGGTGATGTTGAGTACCTTTGCATTTACCTATTGGCAATCTCTAAGTCTTCTTCGGGAAAATGTCTATTCAGATGCTCTGTCCAGTGTTTAATTAGAATTGGTGTGGAGATACATACAGAATCTTAATTCCCTGACCAGGAATTGAGTCCACATTCCCTGCAGTGGAAGCACAGAGTCTTAATCTCTGGACTGCCAGGGAAGTCCCTGGATTGTTCTTGTATGTAGTTCTATGTAGTAACTACTGTTGAGTTGTATGAGTTCTTTATGTATTTTTGGATATTAACCTTTACCAGATACATGATTTATGGATATTTTCTTCATTCAGTATGTTTCTTTTTCATTTTGTTGGTTTCCTCTGCTGTGCAGGAGCTCTTTAATTTTGCTTTTGAAATGAGATCCCAAAAAATCATTGTCACGATCAGTGTCTAGGAGCTTACTGCTGTGTTTTCTTCTAGGTCTTACATTCAGGTCTGTAATTTTCTCTTGAGTCAGTTTCTGTGTATGGTGTAAGATAATGGTCTAGTTTTATTCTTCTGCATGTGACTGTCTAGTTTTCCCAACACTGTTTATTAAAACACTGTTCTTTCCCCATTGTATATTTTTGACTCCTTTGCCTTGTATTAATTGACCCTGCACATAGGAGTTTATTTCTGGCCTCTTTATTGTGTTTCATTGGTCTGTATGTCTGGTTTTATGCTAGTATCATACTGTTTTGATTACTGAAATTCTGGCCTATGATGCCTCTTCTTTCTCAGGATTGCTTTGACTGTGTTTTTGTGTGTGTGTGTGGTTTCATAGAAATTGTAGGATTATTTGTTCTGTTTCTGTGAAAATTGCCATTGAAGTTTTGATAGGCATCGCATTGAATTTGTAGATTGCTTTGTTTATTATGGACATTTTAACAATATCTATTCTTCCAGTCCATGTGCCCACAGTATCTTTCCATTTGTGTCTTCAGTTTCTTATAAAAGAAACGTCATACAGCTTCTTTTGGTGTATATATCTTCAACCTCCTTGGTTAAATATATTCCTAGGTAGTTTATTCTTTTTCATGTGATTTTATTTTTTTAAATGCTGTTTTTAAATTTTACTCATTTTTTATTTTTGATTAGAATAAGTCTTTGTTATTACACATGAACTTCCTTAGTTGCAGTGGGAGCTGCTCTTTGTTGTGTTACATGTGCTTCTCATTAGGGTGACTTTTCTTGTTGTGGAGCACAGGCTCTATTTATTTATTTGGCCATGCCACACGGCTTACAGGTTCTCATTTCCCTGACCAAGAATTGATCTCAGGCCTGATAGTGAAAGCCTGGCGTCTTTTTTATTTTTAACCTAGTTATGAGTATATGTTGAGTTGATGTTCTTTATGTATTTTGGATATTAACCTTTACCAGATACATGATTTATGGATATTTTCTTCATTCAGTATGTTTCTTTTTCATTTTGTTGGTTTCCTCTGCTGTGCAGGAGCTCTTTAATTTTGCTTTTGAAATGAGATCCCAAAAAATCATTGTCACGATCAGTGTCTAGGAGCTTACTGCTGTGTTTTCTTCTAGGTCTTACATTCAGGTCTGTAATTTTCTCTTGAGTCAGTTTCTGTGTATGGTGTAAGATAATGGTCTAGTTTTATTCTTCTGCATGTGACTGTCTAGTTTTCCCAACACTGTTTATTAAAACACTGTTCTTTCCCCATTGTATATTTTTGACTCCTTTGCCTTGTATTAATTGACCCTGCACATAGGAGTTTATTTCTGGCCTCTTTATTGTGTTTCATTGGTCTGTATGTCTGGTTTTATGCTAGTATCATACTGTTTTGATTACTGAAATTCTGGCCTATGATGCCTCTTCTTTCTCAGGATTGCTTTGACTGTGTTTTTGTGTGTGTGTGTGGTTTCATAGAAATTGTAGGATTATTTGTTCTGTTTCTGTGAAAATTGCCATTGAAGTTTTGATAGGCATCGCATTGAATTTGTAGATTGCTTTGTTTATTATGGACATTTTAACAATATCTATTCTTCCAGTCCATGTGCCCACAGTATCTTTCCATTTGTGTCTTCAGTTTCTTATAAAAGAAACGTCATACAGCTTCTTTTGGTGTATATATCTTCAACCTCCTTGGTTAAATATATTCCTAGGTAGTTTATTCTTTTTCATGTGATTTTATTTTTTTAAATGCTGTTTTTAAATTTTACTCATTTTTTATTTTTGATTAGAATAAGTCTTTGTTATTACACATGAACTTCCTTAGTTGCAGTGGGGAGCTACTCTTTGTTGTGTTACATGTGCTTCTCATTAGGGTGACTTTTCTTGTTGTGGAGCACAGGCTCTATTTATTTATTTGGCCATGCCACACGGCTTACAGGTTCTCATTTCCCTGACCAAGAATTGATCTCAGGCCTGATAGTGAAAGCCTGGCGTCTTTATCACTAGCTGATTCAGGGAACTCCCCTGGGATTGTTTACTTAATTTCTCTTTCTAATAGTTCATTATTAGTGTATAGGAACGCAACAGGTTTTCATATATTGATTTTGTGTTTTGCAACTTTACTGAAATTCATTTATTCTTAAGGATTTTTGGTGGTATCTTTAGGGTTTTCTATATGTAACGCCATGTCGTCTGCAGATAGTGACAGTTTTACTTCTTTCTTGTGAATTTGGATTCCTTTTTGTTTCTATTTCTTATCTATTTGCTCTTGCTAGGACTTCTAATACTATGTTGAGTAGAAGTAGAAGTAGTAAGAGTGGGCATCCTTGTCTGTTACTGGTCTTACAGGAGAAGCTTTCATTTCAGCTTTTCACTTAGGTGTGATGTCAGCTGGGAGCTTATCGTAAATGGCCCTTCCTGTTTTGAGGGTAGACAAGGCAGTATATCTATATCCCTCTATATGTACTTTCTTGGTAGGTTCAGCTTACATTTATGAGAGCTGTTTGCTTTAGGAGAGTCCTTCTTTCCCTGTGATATTCTGTGAGCTGCTTTATTCTAATTGTTAGTGTATCAATCCAGTTCTACCTTGGTTTATATCTGTAGTTTTCAAGATTTCTGCTTTGCCATCCTTTCCTGTTTTGTAGGCTTGAAAAATCAATATAATTTTCAGAGGAAAGGAGAGTGAGAAGTAAATGTACCAATATGTGTTCAGTTTTCTGTTTTTTTCTTCCTTTAAAGCCAGTTTTTGGCTGTGGTCTTCGTTGCTGCACATGGGCTTTCTCTGGTTGTGGTGAGCGGGAGCTCGTCTTCGTTGCAGTGCATTGTGGCTTCTCTTGTTGTGGAGTACAGGTTCTAGGTGCACAGGCTTCAGTAGCTGCAGTGTTTGCGCTGAGAGTTTGCAGCTTGGAAGCTCTAGAGCACTGGCTCAGTAGTTTTGTCTCATGGTCTTAGGTACTCTACAACATGTAGGATCCTCCTGGACCAGGGATTGAACTAGTGTCCCTTGCATTGCAAAGTGCATTCCTAACCATTGGGCCCCAGGTTTCTGTCTTGGATGGGAAGCAAATGTGCCTAACCATGCCACTAGTAAAGAGAGAAGATTAGAAGAGGCAGGTATAGGTAAAAGTAGCTCAGTAAGGAAGAAGACTAGTGGTTATTTAATTAAGAATAATTTGACCATTTCTGGTATAGAATAGTATAAAATTTTCCTTAAGGTAATGTTTATAATAGTCTTTGTTACTATTTGTTACATAAATATTTTCCTGTTTCATCATCACAGTTCTTCACTGTGAGTGGGATATTTAAAGATAGGGAACTGGCTAATTCTCTAGGCTAGTTCAAATTGGGAACTAGCCCACAGTCACAGTGCCAGGTCCTCTGGCTTTAACCCTTTGCACTTGAAGTGCAAAAAGGGCTCAATTTCTCTGTTGGCTGCCTCCTTTTTTGTGTGTAATAAGAGACCTTCTACATCAGGCTAAAGGCTTTCTGTTGAGTAACAGACTTTTCAGAGCTTTCAAATTAAGGACTAACACAGTTAACTATCTGCTTTGTTGAATGATTTTGGCAGGACCATGGATAGTGAAATAAAGGCCAGGATACTAGGGACGAGGACGCTGAAAACAGGATTCTACATCAGTCTTGAGAAAAGGCAAGGGTATAAGAGTGTTAGAGCTATTTTCATAATAAAAAACAAGGGATTTAGTGGATTATTGGTGTTTTATCTTGAGCTGCCAGGTATTTTATTGAATCGTTTTAATTGTAGCTGTATTCACATAAACTGTATACTGTGTGGGTCCTCAGGGGAGCATAAGTGAGCCACAATTAAGCTGACTTTCATACAGAATAATTTGTTCTGGTAAACTATGAGTATAAATGATTTATATTAATGAAATCGATGACTTCTCAGCTTTAATCAAAGCAAATCTATCTTTTTGTTTTTTGTTTTTTTTAGTTGGAAGATGCTGGTTCAAGTAGTTTAGATAATCTACTAAGTAGATACATCTCAGGCAGCCACCTACCCCCACAGCCCACAAGCACCATGAATCCCTCCCCAGGACCGTCTGCCCTATCTCCAGGATCATCAGGTAAAGTCAGCAGAGGTGCTGTCTCATTTCCTTAAAAAAGTATCTCTCAGTATATGCATTAGGATCCTCCAGAGAAACAGAACTAATAATAGAGGGGTGTGTGTGTGGTGAGAGAGGGGAGACAGAGGTTAAGGAATTAAGTGGCTTATGTGATTGTTAGGACTGGCAAGTCTGAAATCTGCAGGTCAGCAAGGGGGAGATCCAGAATACCCATCTTGAGCTGAGGCAAAATTCCTTCTTCCTCTAGGGAACACAGTCATTTAAAGTCTTCAGCTGATTAGAGACTCCCCTTCAGTATGTGTTACTCAAAATCTATTGATTTAAATGTCAGTAACATCTGTCAGGTTGGTGCAAGAGTAATTGTGGTTTTATAAATCATTATAGCTATGCTCAGACACATCTTTACTAATCAAAATAGGAACCATTACAATCAATACATTTTTGCCAATGAGAAGTAAGTTTATTCCTGTAGCATAAAAATCCGTGCTTCAGGATTTGATGAACTCTTGGAAAGCATTTTCTGCATCCTGCTGGTTGCGGAAGCATTTTTCTTGCAAGAAGTTGTCCAGATGCCTGGAGAAGTGTTAGTCCGTTGGTGAGAGGTCAGGTGAATATAGTGGATGAGGCAAAAACTTTGTAGCCCGGTTTGTTCCAGCTCCTGAAGTGTTGATTGTGTGATGTGCAGGCGGGCTCATCATGGAAAAGAATTGGGCCGTTTTCTGTTGATCAATGCCAGCTGCAGGTATTGCAGTTTTTGGTGCATCTCATCAGTTTGGTAAGCATACTTCTTAGATATAATGGTTTTGCCAGGATTCAGAAAGCTACAGTGGATCAGAAGGGCAGCAAACCACCAAACAGTGACCATGACCTTTTTTTTGGGTGCAAATTTGGCTTTGGGAGGTGCTTTGGAGCTTCTTCAGCCACTGACCTGGTTGTTGCTATTTGTCATATAAAGTCCACTTTTCATCACATGTCACAGTTCGATTGAGAAATGATTTGTTATTGTTGCATAGAATAAGAGAAGACGACATTTCAAAACGACGATATTTTTGATTTCTAGTCAGCTCATGAAGCACCCACTTTTTCACCTTTTCCAATTGGCTTCAGATGCCTAATGACTGTAGAATGCTCGATGTTGAGTTGAGTTTTTGGGGCAACTTCTCGAGTAGGTGTAAGAGGATCAGCTTCAGTGATATCTCTCAGTTGGTCTTTGTCAACTTCCGATGACTAGCTGCAAAACTCATTAAGGCTCTCCTCACCTTTGCAAAACTTCTTGAACCACCACTGTGCTGTATGTTTGTTAGCAGTTCCTGGGCCGAAAGAATTGTTGATATTGTGAGTTTTCTTTGCTGCTTTATGACCCATTTTGAACTGAAATAAGATCACGCAGATGTGCTTTTTTTCTGACATCATTTCCCTAGTCTAAATATAAATTCAACAGCAAGTCGTAAATCATTAGCAAAAAAGAGAGAAATGCGTGTTAAAATGATGTATAACCTAACCACATTTATTTAGAATATATTCTAATATAAAATGGCAGATTTCAACAATGCAAAAATTGAACTGACCTAATAAAAATTGCACCAACCTAATAAAAAATACTTTGCATTTGGACTGTTGTTTGGGTACCATATTCTAGCCAAGTTGAGACATAAGTTTAACTACTATAGTAACATTTTTTTTCATGATTGCTCTAATTATTTTTCTTCACATATTGTGGTCAGGCTTCAGTGAAATGAAGTAATGCATATCTATAGTGTACACTCTTTAGAATTCTAATGTTCTCCTCCCTCAACCCCGAGCTATATTCATGCTTTTTGCTAAATTTGTAGATGTATTTACTTTCCATACCTTCTGTTTTATAATACAGGTTATCAGTTGAAGAATTCTTTGGTTTAAACACCAGTTTAAAATGCTTTGTTAAATAATGAAAAAACTGAAAGTCTCTTTAAGAGGCAAGAAATGAGGAGGAACAAGTGAATTTTCAATTAAAAACTATTAAAGTGTGGCTAATCAAGTCCATGAGATATAGATCTCTTCCAAAATCCCAGTTTTATTGACTCTGTTACTGAATCTCTTCATATAAAGTCCACTTTTCATCACATGTCACAGTTCGATTGAGAAATGATTTGTTATTGTTGCATAGAATAAGAGAAGACGACATTTCAAAACGACGATATTTTTGATTTCTAGTCAGCTCATGAAGCACCCACTTTTTCACCTTTTCCAATTGGCTTCAGATGCCTAATGACTGTAGAATGCTCGATGTTGAGTTGAGTTTTTGGGGCAACTTCTCGAGTAGGTGTAAGAGGATCAGCTTCAGTGATATCTCTCAGTTGGTCTTTGTCAACTTCCGATGACTAGCTGCAAAACTCATTAAGGCTCTCCTCACCTTTGCAAAACTTCTTGAACCACCACTGTGCTGTATGTTTGTTAGCAGTTCCTGGGCCGAAAGAATTGTTGATATTGTGAGTTTTCTTTGCTGCTTTATGACCCATTTTGAACTGAAATAAGATCACGCAGATGTGCTTTTTTTCTGACATCATTTCCCTAGTCTAAATATAAATTCAACAGCAAGTCGTAAATCATTAGCAAAAAAGAGAGAAATGCGTGTTAAAATGATGTATAACCTAACCACATTTATTTAGAATATATTCTAATATAAAATGGCAGATTTCAACAATGCAAAAATTGAACTGACCTAATAAAAATTGCACCAACCTAATAAAAAATACTTTGCATTTGGACTGTTGTTTGGGTACCATATTCTAGCCAAGTTGAGACATAAGTTTAACTACTATAGTAACATTTTTTTTCATGATTGCTCTAATTATTTTTCTTCACATATTGTGGTCAGGCTTCAGTGAAATGAAGTAATGCATATCTATAGTGTACACTCTTTAGAATTCTAATGTTCTCCTCCCTCAACCCCGAGCTATATTCATGCTTTTTGCTAAATTTGTAGATGTATTTACTTTCCATACCTTCTGTTTTATAATACAGGTTATCAGTTGAAGAATTCTTTGGTTTAAACACCAGTTTAAAATGCTTTGTTAAATAATGAAAAAACTGAAAGTCTCTTTAAGAGGCAAGAAATGAGGAGGAACAAGTGAATTTTCAATTAAAAACTATTAAAGTGTGGCTAATCAAGTCCATGAGATATAGATCTCTTCCAAAATCCCAGTTTTATTGACTCTGTTACGTGAATGAATGATTAAAGCAACTCCAAATGAATGTGCAGAAGTGGTCATGGAATGTATTTCTCATGGTTTCTTACTGAAACATACAACCTCAGTATTTCTAGAGTAAAAATAGTTCAGACTTAAATGTGGGTTTTTCATGAGATGCATCACTAATTATGTGAATTTTTTGAACACATTATTTTTGAGGCTTAATGTACATATTCCAGGACTTTTAAAAGAATAGTAGGAATCTAAATAGGATATTTATCAAATGACTTTGGGTAGGATGGCAAATAGCTTTCTGTTAACAATGGTAGTTTCCATTGATTGAATCGTGTTTAGTCAATGAGTGGATTCTGAGAATGGTGTCTGAGTGATTGATAGATGCCAATGATTACACTTGATATCCTTGACTTAGAGACTAAGACTAGGTCTGATTTCCAAGAATTGCTAAATTGCGTTATAATACTTGAATTCTGTAACGAGTAGGTACAACTCTGAATTTTCTTACCTGCACAGATACTCATTTTGGCTTATTAATTTTCAGGTTTATCCAATTCTCACACACCTGTGAGACCCCCTAGTACTTCTAGTACTGGTAGTCGAGGCAGGTGAGTATTACATTAATAGTTTTTTTATTAAGAAAAATGAAAGATGTATATTTTGAAAAGTAGACTATTATAATGAACTCACATATACTTTTCAGCCATCTTCAACAATGATCAAGTTATGGCCAGTCTCTGTTATTTATTTATTTATTTATTTATCTTTTGGAGGGTGGGGTGGGGAGGGAGGGGAGCGGGGGCGGGCCACTTCCACTGGTCTTTCATTTCTCCATTTTCATCCGTCTTTGTTCTTTGGCTCCTGTGGGCCTCCCATCGCAGTGGCCACTGTCGTTGCAGAGCACTGGCTCTGGGCGCACGCGTGCCAGAGCTCCGGCTCAGTAATTGGACACATCGGTCCAGCTGCTCCGTGGCACATGGGATCTTCCCAGGCCAGGGATTGAACCGGCGTCCCTTGCGCTGCAAGGCGGTGTCTTTACCCACTGGACCACCAGGGGAAGCCCCAGTCTCTGTTCTATACTCTCACCCACTCCTCCAGTCTAAATAATTTTAAATAAATTTCAGACATTTTATCATTTTACTTGGAACTGTTCCTGTATATATTACTTAAAAGGTAAGGATTTAAAAGTTTGTAACATTATCACACCTAAGAAAAATATTTGGTAGCTAACTCCAACATCAGTAGAGCTCTAGTTAATGTCCAAATTTCCCAATTTTTCTCATAGATGCTATTTTTTTAAATGGTTTTGTTTAATCATATTCAGATAGGCCCTTATACATTGCCATCAACATAAATGTTGAGGTCAAACTCATTGTATTTGTTGAAGGAATGTGTTGTTTTTCTTACAGAGTTTTCCTCATTTCCTTGTCTTGTCAAGTAAATACACCAGCTTTTGTTTTTTTCTCAGGAGGTTTAATTAGATTCAGGTATTCAAACATTATTATTATTATTTGATTTGAGGGAAAGGAGTTGGGACAACACTTCATTGTGGTGATGTGTGCTTTTTTTTGTTAAGTTTTATTTTACCTTTTCCTTTTATAAAATTTTGTTGTTTACAGGTCTGTATAATCCCAGATTAGTCATATGTGTATCCCGCCCCATCCATCCCCGCCAGGCCACACAGCATGATGTGTGTTTCTGTCGGGGTCAGAAAACATGCTGTGACCACATGATTATCAAACCACTGATTATCATTGACTTAGCTATTTTTTTTTCTGGTTTAAAAATGATAATTTAATTACTTTTTATACCTTCTTTATTCATTTAGAAAACTTCTGTAAAGAGAAATTTTTTGCTAACTCTTTGATTATAGGAAAGACAGAATAAATTGATTCTCTTTATTTACATATTTTAATGATGAACTGATTTCCATTACCCTCCAGCAGTGACCAATAAACAGTGACTGATGAAGTGACCTGAAGTCAGCTGTTTGTCTAAGAAATCCTGATCATGTTAGTGGGGAAATGATGCTTTGAGACAACTTTCTGGGCATTAGGGGCATTCACTACTACTGAATTGTTCATGGTTTCCTTTACTTTTTTGGTGGACAGAGAGCTAAGATGGTGTAGAAAGAGAGAGTGTTCAAGGTAAACATAATAAATATTGACCGATTGTTTAATCTTTGGTTTGAGTAATTTAGTGCAAAGTAAGAAGAATTTTATTTAAAATGTATGAATTTTAAAATTTATGTGTGTATGTGTCACAGGCACTGTGCTGCAGCTTACTCTGATTCCTATTCTTATGAGTTCTCACTAAGAGATACTATCTTAAATAGATCAGAGACCTTTTACAGTCACAGTGTAGTTTCTTCAGAGTCGTGAGTCTCGGACTTGGACAATAAAGTGTCGTGGTCTCGAGTACTGTCAAACCAAGAGTAGCTTTATTAATCATAGTACATATAATAATCAGAATCAAGATTCAATTAATCAGAATTCAAATAAAGGCAAGCACAAATAATCAGAACTCAATCAAATAATCAGAACTCAATCAAATGCAAGCAGTTCTTACTCCAGAGCTGGAGAGTCTTGATCTCACATCGGACGCAGCCGATCTCCGTGAGCAAGCCTCCCGCACAATCTTACCTTACATTTTTATATTTTCTCAACTAGAAATCTCAAGTTAATTAGTAATCATAAAAGTGATTATTTGTGTTTTAAAGTCACTTGGGGTAATTCTCTGTGCCTCAAATATACTTATGCCTCAAATTATAGCACATTTGGTTTTTATTTCATTTTATTTCAATTTTAAGGATGACTTTTTTGAATCTGAACTTGTTCTATAATTATGTAAAATACTTAAATGTATCAGAAGTCAATTATAAAATATAAGATGTATTTGCAAAAAAAAAAAAAAAAAGTGATTATTACAAGAGCTTTTTGCTCCTCTAGAGACGCAGAAGTGGTTGTTCCTACTGGAGCTTTTAGCTCCTCTACTAGCGCCTAGGTAAACACCTTTGTCCTCGGGGGGAAAACGTGTTTGTACAGAAAACATTCTTACAATTCTTAATCTACAAAGGGAACTACTACTACGAGTTGTAAAGTGTGTGTTACACTATAACTAAAAAGGCACAAGTGGAAGAGTTTTTGTGCTCTTTACTAGTGCCTAGGGAAACATCTCTATCAATGTTTGTCAAAGGTGATAGTTTAAGTCTATAAACTGCTAATTTTATGAATGGGGCTATTTCAGGCCCAGGCTTTTATCAGTAAGTAGCTACTTAGTCATTCTCTGAGGAGGTCTCAGAGAGGCGGGGCTGCAGGCAGCGCTTATCGCTAGTGAGAAAAGACATTTGTCTGCTTGGCCCAGGTATCTTTTCTTGATCTTTCCTGTGAGAGGTGAACATGAAACCATCCCCTCATACTAATGACCACCCTCGTGGGAGCATTTGACATACCCACCAAGTTAGAGTAGAGGGATCTTCTTCCCCGCACAGTGGCATTCCCTGCAAATAACCTAACTTCTCTTCCTCATCACTTTCCCCATCAGAACTGTTCTCCTCATAATTAGGGTCCCAATATCTGTCAGTGAAGATGCCTTTGCTTGCCCATGACAATGCATTTTGAAGACTTACTCTGTTATTATTTACTTGCTTTTAAATTATACTTTATATATTATATATTTATATATATTAATTTTGGCCTCTTTTTATTGATTTTTTAAAATTTATTTTTCACCCATCTTTATTCTTCAGGCTGTGTGGGCCTCCCATTGCAGTGGCCTCTCTCATTGCAGAGCACCGGCTCTGGGCATTTGTGCTCCAGAGCACTGGCTCTTACCTGGATACACCAGTCCAGCTCTGTGGCACATGTGGTCTTCCCAGGCCAGGGATCGAACTGGTGCCCCTTGCACTGCAAGGCAGATACCCACCAAACCACCAGGGAAGCCCTAAATTATATTTTAAATGAGTACTTTAGAAGAAAAATACAAATAGAGTGAAAAAGGCTTTCATTTTTGGCAGTAATACAGTCTTACAGTTATTCACTTCTCTTGCCAGTGGTTTGCTTTGTGAACTAGATAGAACCGATTTGTCACGTACCTGTCCTCTTAGCCTTTTGTTGTTCAGTTACTAAGTCATGTGTGATGCGACTGCATGGACTGTCACATGCCAGGCTCCTCTGCCCTCCACTATCCCCTGGAGTTTGCTTAAATTTGTGTCCATTGAATCAATGATGCTGTCTAACTATCTCATCCTCTTTTGTCCTCTTCTCCTTTTGCCTTCAGTCTTTCCTAGCATCTGGGTCCTTTCCAGTCTGCTCTTCACATTAATTCAGATAAGGACTCAAAAACTGACATAGTGACTCCTTTGAGGACACTTCCTGAACCATTGTTGTTGATGTTTCCTTCAGATGTTTGGAGATAGAGAACAATTTAAACTTCTTTTATAGAGAAAGAAGCAGTCATTGTTCTAGTAGCCTAGGGAAATGTTCATTTACTAGATCCCTTAAATGATTGTGGTAAAAGTGCCTCAGACCATAAAATGCCTATTTAGGGTCTTCTGAAAGATTGATCTATGCTTTTTAAAATTTGAAGCTTTAGTAAGTTTATAATACACTCCTTTTAACTGCATTATGGAGTATCCTTATCTGCTATGAAGTTAATTGTTTTCACTTTAATGGACATTTCGTATAACTTAATGAATCTTTCATATAATTGTTTCATATAAATGTACACCATGCAAACATATGTGCCCTTTATTTGTTGTTTTTGTTAGCTGTGGGTCATCAGGAAGGACTGCTGAGAAGACCAGTCTGAGTTTCAAGTCTGATCAAGTGAAGGTCAAGCAAGAACCTGGCACTGAAGATGAAATATGTAGCTTTTCGGGAGCTGTGAAACAGGAAAAGACAGAGGATGGCAGACGGAGTGCCTGCATGGTAAGTTCCCAGTGGAACCGATCAGGGACGGAAGGAGGTCACTCTCTGATTCTTCTGTGTCTGCGTGTGTTAGTCTGAATTGTGGTCCTGTGAACTTACATATATTTCTAAAGTTTTATGCCTGGTATAAGCCAAATACTGCTTTCTTAAACTGATCTTTAAAACTAATTGATCAGAGAAGACTTACTTGTATTAAGGCCTTCTTTCAAACTATCTTTTGGTTTGTAATTTGTCAGTATTTTTGCCATGATTTAAATTGGGTTCTAGTTTTTTCTAAATTTATTAATCATTTCAGTAGTCACATTGACTTTTTCGTTGGTCCTTGTGAGCTGGCTGTAGCTACATGGAACAATGACTCTGTGTGGCGGAACTGTTGTGTGGAGATGCTGCATTGCAAAGGGTTATTTCAGAATATAGGCTAGGAAATAACTTGGTTAAAACATGATGATCTTAACCAACATCCTGTAGACTGAATAGTAATGAAACTTTGTAAGTCACTGAGCAGCGTCATTTTGAGTGAGGGTTCGCTGTCTGCCTATTGAAAGAACTGGTTCACTGTTCCTGAGGTGGAAACATTTCTGGCTAGTGCTGTGAGATTTACTTGTCTGTTTTATGAAAAACTGATGATTGGGGAAACATCCATTTTATGGATAGGGAAAGAAAAATCAAGATGCAATTGTATTTTTTTTACATTGGTTTATAAATAGATTTCTGAACCAGCATTGAATCTAGATTAATGCATCTGTAAGAGTCAAGCCATTTCTTAAGAGTCATAACCTGTTAACCAGTATATTACTTTCTAAACTTTGTAATGGAAAATTTCTTTTCTAATTATCCAGCCTTGTAATTAAATATATTGAATGAATTAAAAAAAAAAGTCACATTGAGTCTCAAGCCACAAAAATCTTTGCCTATTTTTCTGGACATGAAAGAAGTTTAATGTTCAGAGAGTTTTGTGATAAGAAGATTGCTTTCAATTTATGAATTATTGACCATTAAAACAATGATAACAATTTTTCTGATGGAACATTTTATAAAATTCATAATATAGAATGAAGGCAGGCCCAGGTCCCTCTTCACTTAGAAATTTTGATCTTGGTGTTTTCCTACCTACATTTGTGTCTCATTTTCTACATGGTTGGCACATAGAAATTTCAACTCTGCTGGTTTAGAGAGTACTGTTCAATCAGAATTTGGTTTGGAGATTACCCCCCAAAACAATGCAAAAACATGGTGAAAGATTTTACATTGTCACAGTCTTTCTATATTAGTAGGATAATAAGTGGGCAGAAGAATATTTCAAAATGCTTTTCAAAAGCTCTCATGTGACATGGGAGGGGTTGGGGATATACCTGTGACTGTTTTGGAATTAGGTATAGCTGTAAAGAACAAAACTCTGTAAAAGACATATAGCAATAACTTCGCTGTACACCTGAAATTAATGCACCATTGTAGAACAACCAAACCCTGGTTTAAGAAAACCAAATAACTCTCTGACAAGGGCCCATTGTGTAGAAGAGTAAACTGTATTCAGTATCTTGTAACAACCCATAACAGAAAAAACTGAAAATACATAAGTATTACTTTACTGTATACCTGAAGGCCAACAACACTGTAAATTACCTGTACTTCAATTAAAAGTAATGGTTAAAAAAGCCAATAGAAAGAAGGAATAGTCAGCTTTTTTAGTATAGAGACTTCTCCCTGTAATCATTTTTTAACATGCAAGAATAATTTGGAAGTAATTTTCATTTTTTAATGTTACTAATATGATTTCAAATTCCAAAATAACCTTATGTCAGTAAATCATGTCATATAAACATATTGACAAAACTTTAAACACACAAACAGACCCGCAGAAGCAAACACACTACATTAAAGGATTAAATCATTCTTCAAGAATTTGTCCTTGCTTTGTTTTAGTTGAGCAGTCCTGAGAGTAGCTTGACACCACCTCTTTCAACCAACCTGCATCTAGAGAGTGAGTTGGATGCATTAACAAGCCTGGAAAACCACGTGAAAACTGAACCTGCAGATACGAATGAAAGCTGCAAACAGTCAGGGATTTATGAATTATTGACCATTAAAACAATGATAACAATTTTTCTGATGGCACATTTTATAAAATTCATAATATAGAATGAAGGCAGGCCCAGGTCCCTCTTCACTTAGAAATTTTGATCTTGGTGTTTTCCTACCTACATTTGTGTCTCATTTTCTACATGGTTGGCACATAGAAATTTCAACTCTGCTGGTTTAGAGAGTACTGTTCAATCAGAATTTGGTTTGGAGATTACCCCCCAAAACAATGCAAAAACATGGTGAAAGATTTTACATTGTCACAGTCTTTCTATATTAGTAGGATAATAAGTGGGCAGAAGAATATTTCAAAATGCTTTTCAAAAGCTCTCATGTGACATGGGAGGGGTTGGGGATATACCTGTGACTGTTTTGGAATTAGGTATAGCTGTAAAGAACAAAACTCTGTAAAAGACATATAGCAATAACTTCGCTGTACACCTGAAATTAATGCACCATTGTAGAACAACCAAACCCTGGTTTAAGAAAACCAAATAACTCTCTGACAAGGGCCCATTGTGTAGAAGAGTAAACTGTATTCAGTATCTTGTAACAACCCATAACAGAAAAAACTGAAAATACATAAGTATTACTTTACTGTATACCTGAAGGCCAACAACACTGTAAATTACCTGTACTTCAATTAAAAGTAATGGTTAAAAAAGCCAATAGAAAGAAGGAATAGTCAGCTTTTTTAGTATAGAGACTTCTCCCTGTAATCATTTTTTAACATGCAAGAATAATTTGGAAGTAATTTTCATTTTTTAATGTTACTAATATGATTTCAAATTCCAAAATAACCTTATGTCAGTAAATCATGTCATATAAACATATTGACAAAACTTTAAACACACAAACACACCCGCAGAAGCACACACACTACATTAAAGGATTAAATCATTCTTCAAGAATTTGTCCTTGCTTTGTTTTAGTTGAGCAGTCCTGAGAGTAGCTTGACACCACCTCTTTCAACCAACCTGCATCTAGAGAGTGAGTTGGATGCATTAACAAGCCTGGAAAACCACGTGAAAACTGAACCTGCAGATACGAATGAAAGCTGCAAACAGTCAGGGCTCAACAGCCTTGTTAATGGAAAATCCCCAGTTCGAAGCCTCATGCACAGGCCGGCAAGGATTGGAGGAGATGGCAACAGCAAAGATGATGACCCAAATGAAGATTGGTGTGCCGTCTGCCAAAATGGAGGGGATCTCTTGTGCTGTGAAAAATGTCCAAAGGTCTTTCATCTAACTTGTCATGTTCCAACACTTCTTAGTTTTCCAAGGTACAAGTGAAATAACTGATTGATTGTTGTTGTTGTTTTAAAAGCTAAAAAAATAGTTATTCTGGACAAATGGCCTTTTAAACAACCTGTTTATATAAAATAGCCTATTGCTCCCATTACCTTCTAAAGGAATTAACAGCTGGATGAAGAGATGTCCAAGATATAAGTTGTGCATTAATGATTAAAAAATAGGTCATTACCTGACCTTTTATACTTAATAAAAGCAAATTAGGTGAACCTCTAAATTATGAGGGGCAATGGACAAGGGTATTGAGAAACTTAGTTGATTTTCTCTGGAAAGTAATTTCTTAATCTATTGCCATGAATTCTAATAGGGTCTATAATAATGAATTTATTTATGAATAGTATTTAGTTTTAGGCAGCTGTGTTGGCTCTTACCACAAACTTACTTTTCTAATGTTTGAAAGCTCTTGGAAGGCATTTTAAAGAAAAAAAGTACTTTGTAAAAACATCTTTATATTTTTTCAAGAAGAGCTTCATATTGACTGCTGGAAGCAGTTAATTGGTGATGCCTGCCTGAGGCATTGCGTGCAATGTTCTCAGACGTTTCTCTTAAACCTCTAGCTGGAGTGTGTTTTAGTCATTTACTTTGGAATGTGCAGTTATGGAATTGCTTTTTTAGAAGAGAATAAGGGTAGCATTATTCAACTAAAATCATTGCTTCTTAGGAATGCAGAGAAAATGTGAATCTTTTACCTATAGGGCAAAGAGAAGCTGAGTTTTCCCAAGGACACTGGTTTACTTTCACTTAAAAAATGGGGGGATTAGAGGTGGGGAGGAAGACTGAAAGAAGTTTTAAGTATGATTTTATACTACGGTCTCTGCAGTCAATTGGAGATGAAGTAGTATGAACATAAATATGGTAAATGGAAGGGAAGAAAAAGAGCTCTTCTAATCCAAATTCTGCTAGTTGCAGATGAAGAAACTAATCCCTGAAAATTAGTGAACTGTCCAAGTAAATTAGTTAACTGTACAGAGCTAAAAATGTCCAAAGGTCTTTCATCTAACTTGTCATGTTCCAACACTTCTTAGTTTTCCAAGGTACAAGTGAAATAACTGATTGATTGTTGTTGTTGTTTTAAAAGCTAAAAAAATAGTTATTCTGGACAAATGGCCTTTTAAACAACCTGTTTATATAAAATAGCCTATTGCTCCCATTACCTTCTAAAGGAATTAACAGCTGGATGAAGAGATGTCCAAGATATAAGTTGTGCATTAATGATTAAAAAATAGGTCATTACCTGACCTTTTATACTTAATAAAAGCAAATTAGGTGAACCTCTAAATTATGAGGGGCAATGGACAAGGGTATTGAGAAACTTAGTTGATTTTCTCTGGAAAGTAATTTCTTAATCTATTGCCATGAATTCTAATAGGGTCTATAATAATGAATTTATTTATGAATAGTATTTAGTTTTAGGCAGCTGTGTTGGCTCTTACCACAAACTTACTTTTCTAATGTTTGAAAGCTCTTGGAAGGCATTTTAAAGAAAAAAAGTACTTTGTAAAAACATCTTTATATTTTTTCAAGAAGAGCTTCATATTGACTGCTGGAAGCAGTTAATTGGTGATGCCTGCCTGAGGCATTGCGTGCAATGTTCTCAGACGTTTCTCTTAAACCTCTAGCTGGAGTGTGTTTTAGTCATTTACTTTGGAATGTGCAGTTATGGAATTGCTTTTTTAGAAGAGAATAAGGGTAGCATTATTCAACTAAAATCATTGCTTCTTAGGAATGCGAGAGAAAATGTGAATCTTTTACCTATAGGGCAAAGAGAAGCTGAGTTTTCCCAAGGACACTGGTTTACTTTCACTTAAAAAATGGGGGGATTAGAGGTGGGGAGGAAGACTGAAAGAAGTTTTAAGTATGATTTTATACTACGGTCTCTGCAGTCAATTGGAGATGAAGTAGTATGAACATAAATATGGTAAATGGAAGGGAAGAAAAAGAGCTCTTCTAATCCAAATTCTGCTAGTTGCAGATGAAGAAACTAATCCCTGAAAATTAGTGAACTGTCCAAGTAAATTAGTTAACTGTACAGAGCTACAACCAAACTACAGGTATCACAATCAAACCCAGCACATTTGTTCTGCTGTATTAGCTGATACTGTCAGCTTGTGCTGGATGCTCATTAGTATTTTAATGCTTGAAACTAGATTATAGGGCTTCCCCTGGGTAAGGGGAAGGACACTGCCTTGCAATGCAAGGGGCACCGGTTCGATCCCTGGCCTGGGAAGATCCCACGTGCCGCGGAGCGGCTGGACTGATGTGTCCAATTGCCGAGCTGGAGCACTGGGGCGCATGTGCCCAGAGCCGGCACTCTGCGACGATAGAGGCCACCGAGATGGGAGGCCCATAGGAGCCAAAGAACAAAGACCGATGAAAATAGAGAAATGAAAGACCAATAGAAATGGCCTGCCCGTCCCCCTCCCTCCCCACCCCACCCTCCAAAAGACAAATAAATAAAATGTTTAAAAAAAAAGAAACTAGATTATAATCTATGTGTATTATTATACATTGCATATCACATATATATTACATGCATGCTTATATACATATAATCTATATGCACATTATAGATTACAATCTATATAATATAATATAATATATGTTTTTGTACAGATCATATATATATATATATATGAATTGTGTATAATCTAAGGATTATATTAAAACTGTCAGTTTGAATTCCTTCCAAAGCATGTCTTTGAGAAATCTACATATAAAGTAATCTATAATCTGTCTATATAAAATTATGTATGATATAATATGTAATATATTACATATAGAGCATAATCTATATGACACAATATGTAGCATAGTGCATGATCTTATGTATTACATGTAATATATATAATATAACATTTATGATGATATATTTTTTATGCATGCATATGTGTATGTGCATATATGTATATACATATATGTACACGCGTACATCACATAACATGCATATATAATGTGTATACACATATGTATATATATACATGTATGTACATATGTATATTATAATGTATTATACATGATATGTATTATACATATATGCATATCTATAATATGTATAATACATTATATAATATATAACATACTCATTATGTCACATATACTGTATTATATGTGTGTATAATATATGTAATACATATTTGTATATGTATGTACATGCATATGTCTACAGACATATGTGTTACACACATGTATACAGACATATGTGTTACACACATGTATACAGACATATGTGTTACACACATATGTATACACAGAGGTGTATATGTATACATACATGTGTATATACATGATACATATGTGTACTATACAATGTGTATATGTACATTATATGTTACATGTATCGTGTAATAAAATTTTATGTATAATGTATGGTATATAGATTATATTATATGTAGATTATATATAATCTAAGGATTATACTAAAACACTGTCAATAATTTACCTTATTTTGGGGGGGGCCACTTCTATTGATCTTTCATTTATTTATTTTCATCCATCTTTATTCTTTGACCTGTGTGGGCCTCCCATCGCAGTGGCCTCTCTTGTCGCAGAGCAGTGGCTCTGGGCGCATGCACCCTAGAGCGCTGGCTCGGTATTTGGACACATTGGTCCAGCTGCTCCGTGGCATGTGGGATCTTCCCAGGCCAGGGATTGAACCGGCACCCCATGCATTGCAAGGCGGTGTCCTTACCCACTGGACCACCAGGGAAGCCCTGTCAACAGTTTATGTATGATGAGGGAAGGAAAGGAGATAATGCATATGAAGTAATCAAATTGGAGTTTAGTTTGATAGAAATCCTGTTGGAAACAGACTACTGACTGACCAGATTTAGAAGACTAGCTATGAAAAAATAGTTGTTTTATTTTTGGCATTACATGCCGAAACAATTCAAGATACGTGAGGAACTCTATATCTTGTGCTCTTTCCTTCTTCGTCCATGTGAAGTCATGGTGGTGGTAATGCTGGGGTCTTAACACTGCATGTGCTGATCATCAGCTTTGTTTTATAAAGAAACCCATTTTTACTGGAGATAGTGTTTTTATGTTGCTTTCCAGAGGTAATCAGTTGAAAATGGGAACATTTTAGGACATTTTTATTCTACAACTTTACTTTATGCAAATTTGGCAAAAATAGTACCTGGCTTCTAGAACAAACCCGAAAGGAAAGAAAACAAAGATTAAGTGGAGACTTAGGGCTAGGGAGCTAGCTTTCCTAAAGGGAGTATTGTTACAATTACAAGGACTGATTGCCTATTTCCTTTTAGTGGGGACTGGATATGCACGTTTTGCAGAGATATTGGGAAGCCGGAAGTCGAATACGATTGTGATAATTTGCAGCATAGTAAGAAGGGGAAAACTGCACAGGGCTTAAGCCCCGTGGACCAAAGGGTAAGTGTCAAACAAGTTGATTTGTTATTAGGGATGCTGTAGTGGTCTGTCTGTACATCTGTTTTCCGCCTTCAGCATAATATACATATAACCTGATAAATTTTCATTTTTAATCTCATTATCTGGTGGTGTTTTCATGACTTCTGAGATTTTTATCTCTAGTCTTTAGCTCGGGGTCTTTTCTGTTTTTACATCTGTCTTTCAAAACCCAGAGCAAGAAAATAATGCCTCAGCATAAAATCATTGGGGCCACTTCTATTGATCTTTCATTTATTTATTTTCATCCATCTTTATTCTTTGACCTGTGTGGGCCTCCCATCGCAGTGGCCTCTCTTGTCGCAGAGCAGTGGCTCTGGGCGCATGCACCCTAGAGCGCTGGCTCGGTATTTGGACACATTGGTCCAGCTGCTCCGTGGCATGTGGGATCTTCCCAGGCCAGGGATTGAACCGGCACCCCATGCATTGCAAGGCGGTGTCCTTACCCACTGGACCACCAGGGAAGCCCTGTCAACAGTTTATGTATGATGAGGGAAGGAAAGGAGATAATGCATATGAAGTAATCAAATTGGAGTTTAGTTTGATAGAAATCCTGTTGGAAACAGACTACTGACTGACCAGATTTAGAAGACTAGCTATGAAAAAATAGTTGTTTTATTTTTGGCATTACATGCCGAAACAATTCAAGATACGTGAGGAACTCTATATCTTGTGCTCTTTCCTTCTTCGTCCATGTGAAGTCATGGTGGTGGTAATGCTGGGGTCTTAACACTGCATGTGCTGATCATCAGCTTTGTTTTATAAAGAAACCCATTTTTACTGGAGATAGTGTTTTTATGTTGCTTTCCAGAGGTAATCAGTTGAAAATGGGAACATTTTAGGACATTTTTATTCTACAACTTTACTTTATGCAAATTTGGCAAAAATAGTACCTGGCTTCTAGAAAAACCAGAAAGGAAAGAAAACAAAGATTAAGTGGAGACTTAGGGCTAGGGAGCTAGCTTTCCTAAAGGGAGTATTGTTACAATTACAAGGACTGATTGCCTATTTCCTTTTAGTGGGGACTGGATATGCACGTTTTGCAGAGATATTGGGAAGCCGGAAGTCGAATACGATTGTGATAATTTGCAGCATAGTAAGAAGGGGAAAACTGCACAGGGCTTAAGCCCCGTGGACCAAAGGGTAAGTGTCAAACAAGTTGATTTGTTATTAGGGATGCTGTAGTGGTCTGTCTGTACATCTGTTTTCCGCCTTCAGCATAATATACATATAACCTGATAAATTTTCATTTTTAATCTCATTATCTGGTGGTGTTTTCATGACTTCTGAGATTTTTATCTCTAGTCTTTAGCTCGGGGCTCTTATGTCTAGCTTTCTCATACTTAACATTTCCCAACCTAATCTTGATTTTTTTCCTCTCCTTCAAAAACCCAGAGCAAGAAAATAATGGCATAAAAGCTACATTCCTTTCTCAGTAATTTCCATCATCAAATGGGGCCACCAGTCATCTTTGTTTCTCAAGCCAGAAATTAGAAAACCTCTAAACCCAGCCCCCTGGTTCTACTCTTGCCCTGTTCCAGTCCATTTTCTATGCAGTACATTGTGTTCTTAGTATATAAACAAGTCTGTCACCTCCATGCTTAAAATCCTCTAACAGCATCCCACCACATTAAGAATGAAATCCAAAATCCCCATCATTTCACTTATATTTCTGCTGATCTGTTGTATAGTCTGACCTCCAAAGACAGAATATTTTTCACATACTTCTGTGGTTCTATCTTTGAAGACCAGACCACACATCGTATCAGTAGAAATATGAGAGAAATGATGAAGATTTTGGATTTCATTCTTAATATGGTGAGATGCTGTTAGAGGATTTTACAGAATTCATCTCCCACTATCTTTGAGGGAAGGTATGTGTTTAGAATATACAAAATACTTTGATTGTGTAATACAACTCTAGAATAGGATTGAGAAGACAGTTTTTATTTCACTTTGAATATGAGTGGAATCATTTCAAGAAAGGAAATAGCACATGTCTTGCCTGCCTCAGATTAAAATGAGTAGCAACTGTGATAAATTGTACAAAATTCTGTATGTTGTTTTATGACTCTTTTTCATTTTTATAAATAGTTAAGAGGCAATAGTAGGTAAAGAAGTTCATGTAGAATAGAACAGTAGATAGTCATAGTCTCAGAACTAATTTTTTTTTGTATTATTTATGGTATTCTTTTATTTTTGTATTTTTCTTTGGTATTTATAGCTAGTGTAGCTGTATGTAGAAAGATACTTAGTATGTAGGGGGCTTGTCTTCAGTTTATTATAATAGTACTTCGTATTGATAAAGTTGTCATTCTGAAGAATGTCTTTTTAGCGGGGAAAACATTTCATGGGTTTTCCTTTCTTTTCTTGGGCCAGAAATGTGAACGTCTTCTGCTTTACCTCTATTGCCACGAATTAAGTATTGAATTCCAGGAGCCAGTTCCTGTTTCGGTGAGTTGTTTACCTTAGTACCTTCCTGGTGAAGAAGTTTAGTATAGTGGCTTCCCTGGTGGTCCAGTGGGTAAGGACACCGCCTTGCAGTGCAAGGGGCGCCGGTTCGAGCCCTGGCCTGGGAAGATCCCACGTGCCGCGGAGCGGCTGGACCCATGTGTCCAGTTACCGAGCCGGAGCTCTGGAGTGCGTGCGCCCAGTGTCGGTGCTCTGCGACAACAGAGGCCCACACGGGCCAAAGAACAAAGATGGATGAAACTAGACAAATGAAAGACCAGTGGAAGTGGCCCGCCCACCCCCTCCCTCCCCACCCCCACCTAAATAAATAAATAAATAAATATTAAAAAAAAAAAGAAGTTTAGTATAATACTTAGGACCATGGGCTCTGACCCTAGTCTGCTAATGTTAAAATTACACAACCACTTGGAGCAATGGTCTGGAGGGATGGGGGGGGGGACCTGGGTGGGGGGAGGGTCAAGGGATATGCATCTGATTGATCTGGGAACATACATGTACAAAAATAAATAAATAAATAAATAAATAAATAAATAAATAAAAACGTTTGCCTGGGGAAAAAAAAAAAAATTCAGGCTTCAAAACAGACCCTCAGGCTTCAATATAATCTCTTTATCCAGTCTCTTTTCTAATACTTTTTCTTCCCTTATTAGATTATTTTCAGGATTCCAAATTTCTGAGTAATAAGAAGTACTTATGATGTTAATAGGGCTAAATGGATATGAGATTCACTTGTTAAAATTGTGATTTGTTCTTAAAACTGTTTCTGTGATCAAAAGTTAATTTCCATGTCCTCTTTTACACTTTTAAAATGGACATAAGGGATACAGGTATAATTGAAAGAATTATGGACTAAGAATCAGAAAACTTAATTTCTCCTAGTTCTGCCATTAACCAGCCTTATAACTGGGGGAAATTACATAATTTTCTGCCTTCACTTTTAACTGTAGAGTGGGAATATTGAAAGAAATAATTTCTAAGATTCCAGTTTTATGATTGATCCTAGGATCTGTACCTTGGGGAGAAAATCTTTATACCAGTATTAATTTGAATAAAAGTGTAAACTAGAACCTTTTATACTGGTTCTGCCTTTATAAGCCCTCTTTTATGAACAATCAAGATTAAGAGAATACTGGGGAGAATTTGCAAACCCTTATGTCTATCTTAAAGGAGATTTTTGTAAGGAATAAAGGCTCTGAAATCCTATAGTAAAAGGAATACCAGAGATGCCTTATAAATGGGATAAGAATATGCTACACATTATTGTATTTGCTTGCTGTCAGTTGTTGCATTAAGATATTAGTGAGGGACTTCCCTGGTGGTCCAGTGGGTGAGGACACCACCTTGCAATGCAAGGGGCGCTGGTTCGATCCCTGGCCTGGGAAGATCCCATGTGCTGCGGAGCAGCTAGACCCATGTGTCCAACTACCAAGCCGGAGCTCTGGAGCGCTTACACCCAGAGCTGGTGCTCTGCAGTGACAGAGGCCACTGCGATAGGAGGCCCACACAGGCCAAAAAAAGAACAAAAGATGAGTGAAAATAGATAAATGAAAGACCAATAGAAGTGGGCAAAAAAAAATTTTTTTTTAATTAAAAATTTTAAAAAAAGGATATTAGTGAGTATCAGACCTGTTACAGTATTGAATAGTAATTTGTTTCTAGGAAGGCTCTGAAATAAGTATAGAAGGTCTAGGTATGAAGACGACGTTTTGTTTATATAGTAATCATCTGATATCAGAAGCCTGTCTGGTCTTCAGTTTTGAGGACTTTACAGTAGAAAATTACTTTCCAATATTTTCTTTTAATAAACTATTTAAATAGTTTGTGTTCAGTTCTTTTTTTTTTTTTCTTCGCAAAAATTAAAATTTTTGGCTAGGAGCTGGGGCCAGAACTTACAAGCATGATCACTAAATGGTAAAATAGGGGCTTGCTTTGTGGGTCAAATGGTAAAGAATCTGCCCACAAGAGACCTAGGTCAGGAAGATCCCTTGGAGAAAGGCATGACAACTGAAATGTTAATAAAAATATTTCTTGGGCTTCCCTGGTGGTCCAGTGGGTAAAGAGTCCACCTTGCAGTGCAGGGGGCACTGCTTTGATCCCTGGCCGGGGAAGATCCCACATTCTGCGAAACGACTGGGTGGTGTGTCCAATTATGAGGCAGCGCTCTGGAGCACATGCGCCCAGAAGTGCCACTACAATGGGAGGCCCACACAGGCCGAAGAAAAAAGATGGATGAAAATAAGTAAATACAAAACCAATAAAAGAGGCAAAAAAAAAATTTTTTTTAAAGTATCCTAAAAAGAAATATGTACATTTCTTAAAAAAAAAGAAAAAAGAAATATGTATATTTCTCATATCACTACAGTCTGTTTCTCCCCAGTTGCTGTGACTAGAGTTCTAGGACCATACTTTAATAATAGCAGTACATTTATAATCTTCTTTCCCTTTAAAGTTACACAGTTCTGATGGGTTAGGTGTGTCCTTAACACTAGTGGTTGGCTATCCTTGCTGATCATTTTTCTCCCCAAGTTTTCTTATTAAACATAGAATTTGGGGTTCTTCACTAACCATGGAGACTACCACATATTCTTTGATTTGGTTTCCATGTGCTGGTGATAGAATATTTCAAGGACAATTCACTATACTCAAAATTTGCACACAACTGGCTTAATCAACACATGTTTTTCTCTAAAATTAATGCTGTACATTTTTAAATTAAACACTTGGCATTTTTGGAGAATCCTTATCTCTCCTTATTTGTTTCTTTAGATACCAAACTACTATAAAATTATAAAGAAACCAATGGATTTATCCACCGTGAAAAAGAAGCTTCAGAAAAAACATTCCCAACATTACCAAATCCCAGATGATTTTGTGGCTGATGTTCGTTTGATCTTCAAGAACTGTGAAAGGTTTAATGAAGTATGTTAGCTTCCAAACTATGGTGTCTTGGATTACTAGTTTTTGTTTGATTAATTTATTGAATTTTGTTTTCCCTGTGAAGAGAATTTTTTTTTTCTAAGTTAATTTTTAAAAATTTATTCTGCTTCAGTTCTGTCAAAAAATTTGTTTGCATCTACAGTTCCAAAGAAGAAAGTTTACTGTGTGTAATTTGAAATATATAATTTTTTGGAAATATATAAATATGATGTAATAAATTAAGAATATTATTTGATATCCCTTCCCAAATATGTTGAGGGTTGAAATAAATATAGGGAATAGTCTGTAGTTAGGTATATTTTGTGGGAAATGATTACATACAAGCCGTTGAAATACCAGTTTGATTTAGTTCATACAGCTCTGGAGCACATGCGCCCAGAAGTGCCACTACAATGGGAGGCCCACACAGGCCGAAGAAAAAAGATGGATGAAAATAAGTAAATACAAAACCAATAAAAGAGGCAAAAAAAAAATTTTTTTTAAAGTATCCTAAAAAGAAATATGTACATTTCTTAAAAAAAAAGAAAAAAGAAATATGTATATTTCTCATATCACTACAGTCTGTTTCTCCCCAGTTGCTGTGACTAGAGTTCTAGGACCATACTTTAATAATAGCAGTACATTTATAATCTTCTTTCCTTTAAAGTTACACAGTTCTGATGGGTTAGGTGTGTCCTTAACACTAGTGGTTGGCTATCCTTGCTGATCATTTTTCTCCCCAAGTTTTCTTATTAAACATAGAATTTGGGGTTCTTCACTAACCATGGAGACTACCACATATTCTTTGATTTGGTTTCCATGTGCTGGTGATAGAATATTTCAAGGACAATTCACTATACTCAAAATTTGCACACAACTGGCTTAATCAACACATGTTTTTCTCTAAAATTAATGCTGTACATTTTTAAATTAAACACTTGGCATTTTTGGAGAATCCTTATCTCTCCTTATTTGTTTCTTTAGATACCAAACTACTATAAAATTATAAAGAAACCAATGGATTTATCCACCGTGAAAAAGAAGCTTCAGAAAAAACATTCCCAACATTACCAAATCCCAGATGATTTTGTGGCTGATGTTCGTTTGATCTTCAAGAACTGTGAAAGGTTTAATGAAGTATGTTAGCTTCCAAACTATGGTGTCTTGGATTACTAGTTTTTGTTTGATTAATTTATTGAATTTTGTTTTCCCTGTGAAGAGAATTTTTTTTTTCTAAGTTAATTTTTAAAAATTTATTCTGCTTCAGTTCTGTCAAAAAATTTGTTTGCATCTACAGTTCCAAAGAAGAAAGTTTACTGTGTGTAATTTGAAATATATAATTTTTTGGAAATATATAAATATGATGTAATAAATTAAGAATATTATTTGATATCCCTTCCCAAATATGTTGAGGGTTGAAATAAATATAGGGAATAGTCTGTAGTTAGGTATATTTTGTGGGAAATGATTACATACAAGCCTACATTTTGAATACACTTAGGAAAGGCATTTGTACCAGTGTCCTTTGATTTCGGTCTTGACCATACAAATATAGAACTTTAAAATTATAAACTGAAGTGGCTCATCTTAAATAATAGCCCATAGTATATGATGTTGAGTTTTCTGATCTCAGCAATGTGACTGACTTTGGTTATGTATTTTTTTAAGAATAAAGATGAGCTATCCATACTTTTAGAAGAAATGTGATATATATTTCATACAAAGAAATTTTTGTTATTTTGGAAGAGGTCAAGTCTCTTGTTAATTTAATTATTATAGTAGACAAAATTGATGAGCATCCATAAAATTTAAATAGATTACTATTAAGATCTATTGCTGATAAAATTTAAGTACTGTATGAATATTAGTTTAAAAAAAAAAAATCAGAGTACTCCATGTACTCAGAGTTGCCTCTGGAAGCATTTAGGTGGTTTTTTAAAATTAAAAAAAAAAAATTTTTTTTTTGACTAGGTGACAAGTCTGGTCATATTTATGGTGTCACAGAATATAGTAAAACCTCACTCTCTTGAAGTTAATACAGTTCCAAATTTCTTGTCTTATTTAATTCAGTTAGATTGTTTTCAGATAGGTATGCTTTCATGAACCATGGCTAATACTGTGTGCCAGGAAAAAGACCTATTTTATCTGCTTTAGTAATAGTTAAATAGTTTATGATTAACAAATTACCACACAGAATTTTGGTTGATTATTGAAAGTTTGGCATTTTTAAAAAACATTTATTATTTGTTTCAAATATTATTTCAAATAGATTGATGTATTCAGACCAACTCCTGTTCATGTTGACCTAATTCAGAATTTGAGACAGTTTCACACTAGCTCTAGTAACAGGTTTATAAAGAAAGTGGGTCCATGTTCGGTGTAATTTTAGAAAGCACTTGATCTGGTCATAGCAGTTTGTTTCCCCTAGTATGGCTGACTTTTGTCACCAATCCTATGCAGCCTTATAACTTTAGAAAGGATTATAATTTCCCTTTTTTTTTTTTGACTCTGGTATCCTTTTTAGATGATGAAAGTTGTTCAAGTTTATGCAGAAACACAAGAGATTAATTTGAAGGTAAGCTTTTCAGACCATGCAAACTTGGTGAAGGAATATGCATTACCAATAGGTGAATATTCCTGTCTTTTGCTTGCAGGCTGATTCAGAAGTAGCTCAGGCAGGGAAAGCAGTTGCATTGTACTTTGAAGATAAACTCACAGAGATCTACTCAGACAGGACCTTCGCACCTTTGCCAGAGTTTGAGCAGGAAGAGGATGATGGTGAGGTAACTGAGGACTCTGATGAAGACTTTATTCAGCCCCGCAGAAAACGCCTAAAGTCAGATGAGAGACCAGTACATATAAAGTAAAATGATGTGAACTTAATTTTAAAAACAAGAAAGAAAAGCTTTTATTTAAGTGTTGCTGGAATATCCTGCCTACAGTGGGCTCCTCCTTGAAGAAACTGATAGCTTTTACACAGTATTAGTTTGAAATAATGGACAGAAAATGCATTCTTGTCAAGAAAGGGGGAAAGGACTCTGTTTGCAACTTTAAAAAAATTAAAGTGAAAGTGAAATGAAGATTTCTGTTACTTCAGAGAATGGTTCTGATTGCTAGAATGGGCAGATGTTGATGATCATTTGGTATTGATTGGTGCAAATCCTGAGTGTTCCAGTACTTAAGGGCCTGTCACTGGTTAAATTGTCTCTTTGGACTAAAGTGCACAGTTATTAAAACAACTTCCACGTTTCTCTCTACAATCACTGGTTAAATGTCTCTTATTTTTTTTTCAATGTTGGTTGATTATTGAAAGTTTGGCATTTTTAAAAAACATTTATTATTTGTTTCAAATATTATTTCAAATAGATTGATGTATTCAGACCAACTCCTGTTCATGTTGACCTAATTCAGAATTTGAGACAGTTTCACACTAGCTCTAGTAACAGGTTTATAAAGAAAGTGGGTCCATGTTCGGTGTAATTTTAGAAAGCACTTGATCTGGTCATAGCAGTTTGTTTCCCCTAGTATGGCTGACTTTTGTCACCAATCCTATGCAGCCTTATAACTTTAGAAAGGATTATAATTTCCCTTTTTTTTTTTTGACTCTGGTATCCTTTTTAGATGATGAAAGTTGTTCAAGTTTATGCAGAAACACAAGAGATTAATTTGAAGGTAAGCTTTTCAGACCATGCAAACTTGGTGAAGGAATATGCATTACCAATAGGTGAATATTCCTGTCTTTTGCTTGCAGGCTGATTCAGAAGTAGCTCAGGCAGGGAAAGCAGTTGCATTGTACTTTGAAGATAAACTCACAGAGATCTACTCAGACAGGACCTTCGCACCTTTGCCAGAGTTTGAGCAGGAAGAGGATGATGGTGAGGTAACTGAGGACTCTGATGAAGACTTTATTCAGCCCCGCAGAAAACGCCTAAAGTCAGATGAGAGACCAGTACATATAAAGTAAAATGATGTGAACTTAATTTTAAAAACAAGAAAGAAAAGCTTTTATTTAAGTGTTGCTGGAATATCCTGCCTACAGTGGGCTCCTCCTTGAAGAAACTGATAGCTTTTACACAGTATTAGTTTGAAATAATGGACAGAAAATGCATTCTTGTCAAGAAAGGGGGAAAGGACTCTGTTTGCAACTTTAAAAAAATTAAAGTGAAAGTGAAATGAAGATTTCTGTTACTTCAGAGAATGGTTCTGATTGCTAGAATGGGCAGATGTTGATGATCATTTGGTATTGATTGGTGCAAATCCTGAGTGTTCCAGTACTTAAGGGCCTGTCACTGGTTAAATTGTCTCTTTGGACTAAAGTGCACAGTTATTAAAACAACTTCCACGTTTCTCCCTCTACAACATACACATTCTGGCTTATTTTTTAGTTAAAAATCAAAGTTCTGAGATTCTACTTTGATGCAAATGCAGGTGTGCATTATTTTCTCTCTTTTTGATGCTGTTGGTCCTTAGTTTTCCTGTCAGTTTAAAGAACACAACAGTAGTTTTATTTTCTATTTATACTTAAGAGTGTGGGAAACATGACCACTGATCATCATTTAATCAACTCTGATGTTCTACTGAAATAAAATACGGCAACTTTTCAGTAGCTGATCATCTACAGTAGTCGTTTCCAGAAGACACTCCCCACAGAATTGCATTTCCCAATCCAATCATCTGATCACAGTTATTCCCATGAACGGTAGAATGTTTTGAAAAGTAATCTAGATTTCTGTACATTTAAAATTTGATTGAGAAGGTGACAGGTGGCTCTTAACCCAGTCTTCCTTCATATCGGTTTTCTGATAGACCACTATTGGCAGACAGTAATCTATCAACTACCAAATGTGTAAAAATTTCTGTATTTCACTTTGTCTTATTTGTAAATAATGGACTAAAACTTGCAGATCAGCAACATTTGCTGAGCCTGTTTTTTAAGCTAATATGTATTCTTACTAATGTTCCTATCAAGAATGGATTTGTAATATATGTTGTCTATTTCTAATGTTCACATTCATATTTTGAGGTTCTATCTTATTTTAATAGAGAACAGACTTCTCAGAAAATCTTCAGAAGCAGCTTATTATTAAAATATCAAAATATTGAAATAAACCCGGTGGGGTTAGATTACTCATCCGTCCACCAAGTGGGACATGTGCATGAACCTGGGGACTTTAAGGACTTAGATCTGTAAGTATATCCTGAAGATGAGCCAATCCATCCCCACTGGAATGGTTACCGGAGTAGACCCACCTTTATTGCCCTGATTTTAGCACCCGAGGCAGATAAACCACCTGGGCTTGGTTTCATTTTTCTTCTCTTCATTTGTGATGCTCAGATCCAAGATGTGTGTTCTAGACTCTGTACAGGCTTCTCCTTTGTTGAATTAAAAACTTGAGTCCTACTTTTGTATGGACATATTAGAATGTAAAGTGACCAAAATAGAAGACTTGCCATTAGATATTTTTCAGACGTCAGCAGATTTGTGGCAGATCATTTGCCTTTTTAAAATTTCAGTGGTTCAGACAGTAGATTTCTCAGAAAAACTTGACATAATTGTCTAAGAGGTAAATATTTTTTAGTGCATATTGAATCAAATAAAGTGCTCTAAAGAAATTATTATACAAATTTCTTTGGGTGGTTTTTTCTTTTAACAAGTGGTGGGGGTAAACATGAATATGATTGAAGCCTTCTAATGGTGTATTAGTTTTATTATTGCTGTTGACTGATTTCGTTCTGTGGCTTTCTTTTAGCTTTTTTAGTTTTGTTATAAGTTAACCTTCAAAACATATACTAAACTGTCTTGTCAGTTTACTCAAGTTTCAGATTCTTAAGAACAGATTTCTTATAAAAAAGAGAAAATTTAAAAAATACTATCTGTGTGCATTTTCATCTTTCCCATAACATTCATGATTTCAGTCTATCAGGAGACACATTTTTGGAAGTGATGAGTACAGTGTAGCTTCATTTTGCTAAGCCATTGAGTTCAGGTATTTTGTGCTTGCTCTTCATATGACTCCTTTTTATGAGATATTAGATAATGGACTCTACCAATGGGGGCAGAAACAGATACTAATGACTTATTTCTTGATATTTGGGGCCTTAAAAGGTAATAGGTTCTCTTTAAGACATTTACATGTTAATAGAGCTTTGGGGTTTTATTTTCTTTTAATACTGATTCTTAAAAAGCCACTTATTGGCAGCGTTTAATAGGCTCCATTTCTTTTTTTAATTTTTTTTGGCCATTTCTCTTGGTCTTTCATCTATTTATCTTTTTTGTTCTTTGGCCTGTGTGGGCCTCCCATCACAGTGGCCTCTGTCGCTGCAAAGCACAGGCTCTGGGTGCATGTGCTCCAGAGCTCCAGCTCAACAGTTGGACACATTGGTCCAGCCACTCCATGGCACGCGGGATCTTCCCAGGCCAGGGATTGAACTAGCGCCCCTTGCACTGCAAGGCAGTGTCCTTACCCACTGGACCACCAGGGAAGCCCAGCTCCATTTCTTTTAACAAAAGGTAATTCATACTGATGAGGAGTTACTGTTTAATTGTATAACTATCAACAAACCACCATTATATGAAGGTATTCACTTTAGATTTCATTAAAGCTTTTTTCTTACACATTTATTTATTCTCTCTCTAAGCTGATCTGTTCACGAATATGACTTTAAAAAATATAAAGAATTTATAGTCAGATATCCTAACATTTTCCTATTTATTTATGTTATAAAAAACAAACATTTAATATCAGTCCCCGAAGTCTGTTTTAATGCTCCCTTAAAATGTTGTTCTTTGTTAAAAGGTAATATTTTTGATTTGGAGATGTTAAATACTTCCTTCAAAGCTTACAATTTCACCACACTGTATTTTTCATTTTCACTAAGAACAAAGTGTTCCTCTGGCCTGAATTTGTGATTTTTAGCACTTGACTCAGCTGATTCACCTAGTGAGGGAATTGCTTTGCAAGGTGAAGCATGCATGTGTTCCAAAATATGGTTAAACTGTAGGTCAAGCTCTGTTCAAACATCCATCATAACCACGGAGAAAGGTTAAGGCATTGACTCCACTGTTGAAATTTTGGAATCAACAAGGTACTTTCTGACTTCTATTCTTATATGAGGAAATTTTAAATAAATTTTAAAGTTAGTTAATTCTAATTTTTTTGTTATAAAAAACTTCAAGATTTTTAGTTAATCCAAAGAAATAATGCTTTTAAATAGAAGCAAAAGATTTATAGTGTGAAAATTGTAGTTTTATCAATTACCTCAGCAGGTATCCTGCCATGTAACTATTAGTGATTAGTGTTAATAAGCCAGTAGACTTAGGTTTTCAGACTGTACTCTTGAGTTGTGGCCTACCATACATTATTAAACAGTCTATTAGTATTCAAAATGGAGTAGATGCTGTGCCCCCCGCCTTGGCCTTTTAAAGTCCCATGCCCACTAACATACAACACATAAAGTAGAAAAATCTCATATCTTGAGGTCAGCACTGCTTATTTGCGTACTTCACATTGGTTCAGTGAGTATTTTATAAACTCCACCCTCCCCAGCTCCCCTGATTAAAACAATCAAGTTCTTAAGTCATACTATGAATTCTTAACTCATACTATCTATATTAATAATCTGCTGAAGGTGATCCAAGGATTAAGGTGTATCACAGCTTGATCATATACCAGACCTATTTAATTCTCATCTCTAAAGCTTTTTCTTACACATTTATTTATTCTCTCTAAGCTGATCTGTTCACGAATATGACTTTAAAAATATAAAGAATTTATAGTCAGATATCCTAACATTTTCCTATTTATTTATGTTATAAAAAACAAACATTTAATATCAGTCCCCGAAGTCTGTTTTAATGCTCCCTTAAAATGTTGTTCTTTGTTAAAAGGTAATATTTTTGATTTGGAGATGTTAAATACTTCCTTCAAAGCTTACAATTTCACCACACTGTATTTTTCATTTTCACTAAGAACAAAGTGTTCCTCTGGCCTGAATTTGTGATTTTTAGCACTTGACTCAGCTGATTCACCTAGTGAGGGAATTGCTTTGCAAGGTGAAGCATGCATGTGTTCCAAAATATGGTTAAACTGTAGGTCAAGCTCTGTTCAAACATCCATCATAACCACGGAGAAAGGTTAAGGCATTGACTCCACTGTTGAAATTTTGGAATCAACAAGGTACTTTCTGACTTCTATTCTTATATGAGGAAATTTTAAATAAATTTTAAAGTTAGTTAATTCTAATTTTTTTGTTATAAAAAACTTCAAGATTTTTAGTTAATCCAAAGAAATAATGCTTTTAAATAGAAGCAAAAGATTTATAGTGTGAAAATTGTAGTTTTATCAATTACCTCAGCAGGTATCCTGCCATGTAACTATTAGTGATTAGTGTTAATAAGCCAGTAGACTTAGGTTTTCAGACTGTACTCTTGAGTTGTGGCCTACCATACATTATTAAACAGTCTATTAGTATTCAAAATGGAGTAGATGCTGTGCCCCCCGCCTTGGCCTTTTAAAGTCCCATGCCCACTAACATACAACACATAAAGTAGAAAAATCTCATATCTTGAGGTCAGCACTGCTTATTTGCGTACTTCACATTGGTTCAGTGAGTATTTTATAAACTCCACCCTCCCCAGCTCCCCTGATTAAAACAATCAAGTTCTTAAGTCATACTATGAATTCTTAACTCATACTATCTATATTAATAATCTGCTGAAGGTGATCCAAGGATTAAGGTGTATCACAGCTTGATCATATACCAGACCTAGATGTTCTATTTCTCTTACAGTTCTCCTTGATAAAGCAATAACACTGCTTTAAGTCTGTTGCCTAGTAGCCTGTCATATCCTTTCCTGGATGGTGATTTTATAGGAAAGTTTGTATGCATATCACCCAGTCTATCTTTTAAAACTTAAGGAATTTAAATGTATGCTGGAGCTAATGACAATATATTGTGGCATTTTATTTTAAAAATTGGGGAAAGTTGCATATTTTTTTAAAAGTAGGCATTTGAGTAAAAAAAAAAAAAACGAAGGTACTTTTTTAAGAAAATTTATATGCCACAGTTTACATAGATGTTTCAGATTTCAACATAATACTCTTGAATATAATGGTTTCTTTTCCTTGGTCAGAATGCACGTATAGTATTTCTTCCATCTTGGTTCCTTGTGTTTGCCTTTGTGGTCTTTTATATTTTTTTTATTGTATCTGAGAAAATTATCTTCAAAAATAAGTCAGTTTGGAAATACTTATTATAATTAAACTACAAAATGTACCAAATTAAGTTTAGCCCTTTTCTAGCAAGTGATCTTCAAAATTAAAAAATGCTGGTCTTTTAAACTCATATTTGTATGTGGGAAGGCACTAAAATGATTTTTGCAAGTGCCACTGCAATATTCCCTTTCAAGTGTGACCTAAATTTCAATCTTAAGGACGAAATGCATGTCTGCTCCTGGTCTGAAAAGTGGAGGCATTAACTATATTTTAAATCACAGTGAAACATGTATATGCCTATATAACAAAAAGACTTGTGCTTAAAAAATTAACGTCTATTAGTATTCAAAATGGAGTAGATGCTGTGCCCCGCCTTGGCCTTTTAAAGTCCCATGCCCACTAACATACAACACATAAAGTAGAAAAATCTCATATCTTGAGGTCAGCACTGCTTATTTGCGTACTTCACATTGGTTCAGTGAGTATTTTATAAACTCCACCCTCCCCAGCTCCCCTGATTAAAACAATCAAGTTCTTAAGTCATACTATGAATTCTTAACTCATACTATCTATATTAATAATCTGCTGAAGGTGATCCAAGGATTAAGGTGTATCACAGCTTGATCATATACCAGACCTAGATGTTCTATTTCTCTTACAGTTCTCCTTGATAAAGCAATAACACTGCTTTAAGTCTGTTGCCTAGTAGCCTGTCATATCCTTTCCTGGATGGTGATTTTATAGGAAAGTTTGTATGCATATCACCCAGTCTATCTTTTAAAACTTAAGGAATTTAAATGTATGCTGGAGCTAATGACAATATATTGTGGCATTTTATTTTAAAAATTGGGGAAAGTTGCATATTTTTTTAAAAGTAGGCATTTGAGTAAAAAAAAAAAAAACGAAGGTACTTTTTTAAGAAAATTTATATGCCACAGTTTACATAGATGTTTCAGATTTCAACATAATACTCTTGAATATAATGGTTTCTTTTCCTTGGTCAGAATGCACGTATAGTATTTCTTCCATCTTGGTTCCTTGTGTTTGCCTTTGTGGTCTTTTATATTTTTTTTATTGTATCTGAGAAAATTATCTTCAAAAATAAGTCAGTTTGGAAATACTTATTATAATTAAACTACAAAATGTACCAAATTAAGTTTAGCCCTTTTCTAGCAAGTGATCTTCAAAATTAAAAAATGCTGGTCTTTTAAACTCATATTTGTATGTGGGAAGGCACTAAAATGATTTTTGCAAGTGCCACTGCAATATTCCCTTTCAAGTGTGACCTAAATTTCAATCTTAAGGACGAAATGCATGTCTGCTCCTGGTCTGAAAAATGTAGGCATTAACTATATTTTAAATCACAGTGAAACATGTATATAAGCCTATATAACAAAAAAGACTTGTGCAATTTGAAAGCCTGTTGATTTTCTACGTAGACATACTACACACGAAAGGGTTAAATCCACAGCCTTACGAGTTCTTTGTGCCCCTCATTATTCTTCCCCTCTTCTCCCTCATTATTACTACTAATACTGCAGTTACTTTTTTTTTTTTTTTTTGCACATAGTTAACTACCTTTCAATATGATTCTGAAAGAAAAAGTGCTGTTTCTGTGGTATTGTATTCTCTAAATAATCATATTTAATTTTTTAAAACAAGGTTGCAGTTTCTAATTGTTCCGTTCCTGTGTTTTTTGCTGGTGTGTATTAAAAGCAAGATTTTCTTTTCATGGTTATTTAATACATTAGCTGCCTGTAAATATTTCTTGTTACAATGCTCTGGAATGTGTTGTAGAAGTTGTATTAGATTAGTTTAAAGCCTTGTTTGAAAGCCACATTGTTTTGGTTATTTCTATTAAATTAGAAAATTGAAAAAGTTTTCAAATGAATTTCTTTTTTTTTTTCTCCCTCTTTGAGATGTAATCATTTTAATTTTAAAATTTATACTCTGTGCGAGGCACTGGAGATGTTGTCATGAACAAGATAAAATACAGTCCCTGCCCTCACAAGTGTTTACACTCTGAGAATGATAGGAATTAACACAGAATATAGTTAGTAACACATAAAGGATCTAATCCCAAGGTCAGGTAAGCAATCTTTCTCACTCATAAAAGCCAAGTAAAACATCTCGTATTGTGACTCAGGTATTTAATCTCTATGAATATTGCAATAAATTTGATCTGAACAGAAAAGAGAGAAAAAAAGCCAAGTAAAAGAGCAAATGAAGGGAAAAAAAATCTGCAGAAGCCTAAAAGTTAGAGAGAACATTTATGTATCCCAGGATTGAAAGCCTAGTTTAGCTAGAATAGAATATAAATTGGAGTAGTGAAATACTAAGCTGGAGAACTGAGCAGGGTGCTTTTCAAGCAGAATGTCTTGAAGGTCAGGTTCAAAGGACTTGAGTCTTTTTCACTGAGTGCAACAAGGAATCCCTGAAGAATTTGCAGCAGGATGGGGCTTGGTGAGTGGACATAATTAAAATGGTCTTTCTGATCTGATTATGAAGAATTAGTTATGGGAGTGATTGGTAAGGGAGAGGTACATATAGACTGTGAGTCATCTCAGTGAGCTCTAAGGTAGCTGTCTAGCAGTAGAGATGGAAAATAAGTCATATTTTACAGAAATTAAAAAAGTGAGATAGACTAGTAACAGAGGCCATGCAGTTGCCTAAGACATTCTACGTGGTACCTATTAAGGGGAGAAAGGGAATAGATTGGGGGATTTGTTGAGTTTAAAGCACCTCTGGAAAATTAAGGTGCAGGCAGGTGTCTATAGTTCTGGTGCTCATGAGAGATTCTTGGGCTGCAGATAGGACCTGTAAGATACATCAGGAGTCATGGCTGTTCTGTTCATCATTGAATATGCCTAGCACATGGTGGGCATTCTGTAAACAAACATCAAAGCTGAGCCTCGTGCAATATAATGGTAACAATGTAAGAGTATAGTATTGCCTAGGAAATTAGTAGAATGAAAAGGGTAGAATCCTTGCTGCCAGGAAACAACGTTTAAGGAGTAGGGGGAAAGGTGGTTTTTTTTTGTTTTTTTTTTCCAGAGGTACATTGTGGATTAGTCATGGAAAAAAGCTAGAAGAGAGAGATCTATAAAGGAAGACAAGAGAAAAGCTCCAAGAAGGGATGTGAAATGTAGGTGATACCGTGTTGGAGCAAGAGATGAAGTAATGCCAAAGTGGCTATTAAATTTAGGAATTCAGAAGCTGTAGAAGACCTTGATAAGACTTGCTCAAGTTTGGACCGCAGTTAAAGAGATCAGTGGGTTAACCTAATGACTAAGTGTGGACTGTTCTTTCAAGAAATAGGACTTTGGTTTTTCTCTAGGCTATACAGAGATTATGGCTATGAATAAGTAAAACATCCGAATGAAACTTCCAAGTTGTTATCTTTGTAGATGCATTGTGTAGTGGGAAAAGAATGGATTTTGGCTATTGGCACAGACTCTGGTTTAAACCTTTTGAACTGATAAACTTAGATTTACTGGTCTGTGTGAGCTCTTGATTTTTTTTTTTTTTTTAAATTTTTTATTTTAAAGGTTTTGCAGAGTTTTGTTGTTCACAGACATGTATGTTCCCAGATCAGTCATATGCATATCTCTGGTCACCACCCCCCAAGTTCCCCCCATCCCACCCCTCCGGACCATCGCCTCATGCCATTGCAAGCACGCCTATTCCCTTAGCACAATGACACTAGCTATCTTTTCCACACGTGACAGTATAGGTTTCCATGTTACTCCCTCCATGCCTCCCCCTCCCTATTTCTTCCCACAATGTCCCTATGCCTATGCTCTGTCTGTTTTTCCATGAGTTCCCTGTGTGTGTTATCAAGACCATCCTACTAGACTCCACTTTCTCTTTTTGACTTACTTCACTTTTTAAAAACACCTTTCTTTAATTTAGGTATGGGCTAATTACTTAAGGAACTATTTAGCAATAATGGTCTCAGATTATTTAAATGCCTTATGAAGCTATAATTAATTAAGGGACTACTGATCCTAAAACTATGCAACCAACAGGCTATGAGGAAAGAATCTGAATGCCAAGTTCAAAGACAAATAGCATAATTTCCTTCTTTCTTTTGCATTTCTATAAAGTAGAGGTAAAACACAAAAATTATATGAATAATGATAAATAAAATGTGCATACAGAACTGGAAAAATGTATTTTTGTTGTTAGATTTGTCAGTCATTCCAGTTCAATAAGATGTCTGTAAGGAAAACAAAAGCTTAAGGCAGAAAATTAGTTATATTGCTGCTCTTCTGAATTTCTTGACAGTAAAAGAATGAATATCAGTCTATTTCTCTGGTTTACTTCATTGCCTTAAGACAAGTTATTTTGTAACTTGAATATCTAAGTTATGCCTTGAAAACGCAAAGCAAAAAGTAAAATCATACGTAAGGTCAGAAACTTCAATATATCTAAACAGATGTTTGCTTGTAGTTTTTGGTATCCAAAACTTTTTTTCAGCACATAGAGCAGATGCCCTTCTTGTAGGCACAGCCCTGGCAATAATAAGAACCTGGTTGGTGCACAGAACTTTTACAAATTCTGCAAGTGGAGAATTTATTCTTTCCATATGGATCAAATCTTGCTTTTTTTGAGGTCAAAGCCTTATTTTCATCCAGCTTTCTTCCACCACTTTCTGTGGTGTTCCTTGCGCCATCTTTCCATGTATCTGGAGTGATAACAGTACCAAGCTTCTTTTCACATTTTTCGCACACCGATCTTCCGCGATGATTCGCTCAAACGGAGACCGACCGACCTTCACTTTTTATGATAGGTTCTAGAGCCAGCCACTTCATTAGGACTGAGTCTTTTGCATTTCTTTTAACAGCTGAGTAGTATTCCATTGTATATATGTACCAGAGCTTCTGGATCCATTCATTCGTCGATGGACATCTAGGTTGCTTCCATGTTCTGGCTATTGTATAGAGAGCTGCAATGAACACTGGGGTACAGGTACTTCTTTCAATTTTGATTTCATCAGGATATAGGCCTAATAGTGGGATTGCAGGGTCATAGGGTGCTTCTATTTTTAGTTTTTTAAGGAATCTCCAGACTGTCTTCCATAGAGGCTGTATCAATTTACATTCCCAGCAGCAATGCAAGAGGGTTCCCTTTTCTCCACACTCTCTCCAGCATTTATTGTCTGCAGATTTTTTGAAGATGGCCATTCTGACGGGTATGAGGTGATTATCTCATTGTAGTCTTGATTTGCATTTCTCTAATTATTAGTGAAGTTGAGCATCGTTTCATGTGCTTGTGGGCCATCTGTATGTCCTCTTTGGAGAGGCGTCTCTTTAGCTCTTTTTCCCATTTTTTGATTGGGTTGTTCGTTTTTCTGGTGCCGAGTTGTCTGAGTTGCTTGTAGATTTTGTAGATTAATTCTTTGTCTGTTGTTTCATTTGCTATGATTTTCTCCCATTCTGTGGGGTGTCTTTTCAGCTTTTTTGTAATTTCTTTTGCTGTACAAAAGCTTTTAAGTTTCATTAGGTCCCACATGTTCATTTTTCTTTTCAGTTCCGCTATTTTGGTAAGTGGGTCAGAGACGATCTTGCTTTGATTTATGTCCTTGAGTGTTTGGCCTATATTCTCCTCTAAGAGTTTGATGGTTTGTGGTCTTACATTTAGGTCTTTAATCCATTTTGAGTTGATCTTTGTGTATGGTTTCAGGGAATGTTCCAACTTCATTTTTTTGCATGTAGCTGTCCAATTTTCCCAGGACCACTTGTTGAAGAGGCTGTCTTTGTCCCATTTTATAGTTTCACTTCCTTTGTCAAAAATAAGGTACCCATAGATGTATGGGTTTATCTCTGGGTTCTCTATCTTGTTTCATTGGTCTATAGTTCTGTTTTTGTGCCAGTACCATACTGTCTTGATGACTGTTGCTTTGTAGTAGAGTCTAAAGTTAGGGAGGCTGATCCCTCCAGCTCCGTTTTTCTTTCTCAGGATTGCTTTGGCTGTTCGAGGTCTTTTGTGTTTCCATATGAACTGTGTGATTTTTTGGTCTAGTTCTGTGAAAAATGTCAATGGTAGTTGAATAGGTATTGCATTGAATCTGTAGATGATATTTGGTAGTATGGTCATTTTCACAATATTGATTCTTCCGACCCAGGAACATGGAATATCTCTCCATCTGTTTAAGTCTTCTTTAATTTCTTTCATGAGTGTCTTGTAATTTTCTGTGTACAGTTCTTTTGTTTCTTTGGGTAGGTTTATTCCTAGATATTCGATTCTTTGGGTTGCAGTGGTGAAGGGGACTGCCTCTTTGATTTTGTTTTCTGATTTTTCATTGTTAGTGTATAGGAATGCCAGTGATTTCTGTATATTGATTTTGTATCCTGCGACTGCTGAATTCACTGATTAGCTCTAGTAGCTTTGCAATAGTGTCTTTAGGATTTTCTATGTGTAATATCATGTCGTCTGCAAAGAGAGAGAGCTTGACTTCTTCCTTTCCAATCTGGATTCCTTTGATTTCTTTCTCTTCTCTTATTGCCGTTGCTAGCACTTCCAGGACTATGTTGAATAGTAGTGGTGAAAGTGGACACCCTTGTCTTGTTCCTGATCTTAGAGGGAATGCGTTCAGTTTTTCACCGTTGAGGATAATGTTCACTGTGGGCTTCTCATATATGGCTTTTATTATGTTGAGATAGGTTCCTTCTATGCCCATTTTCTGAAGAGTTTTGATCATAAATGGATGCTATTTTGGTAAGTGGGTCAGAGACGATCTTGCTTTGATTTATGTCCTTGAGTGTTTGGCCTATATTCTCCTCTAAGAGTTTGATGGTTTGTGGTCTTACATTTAGGTCTTTAATCCATTTTGAGTTGATCTTTGTGTATGGTTTCAGGGAATGTTCCAACTTCATTTTTTTGCATGTAGCTGTCCAATTTTCCCAGGACCACTTGTTGAAGAGGCTGTCTTTGTCCCATTTTATAGTTTCACTTCCTTTGTCAAAAATAAGGTACCCATAGATGTATGGGTTTATCTCTGGGTTCTCTATCTTGTTTCATTGGTCTATAGTTCTGTTTTTGTGCCAGTACCATACTGTCTTGATGACTGTTGCTTTGTAGTAGAGTCTAAAGTTAGGGAGGCTGATCCCTCCAGCTCCGTTTTTCTTTCTCAGGATTGCTTTGGCTGTTCGAGGTCTTTTGTGTTTCCATATGAACTGTGTGATTTTTTGGTCTAGTTCTGTGAAAAATGTCAATGGTAGTTGAATAGGTATTGCATTGAATCTGTAGATGATATTTGGTAGTATGGTCATTTTCACAATATTGATTCTTCCGACCCAGGAACATGGAATATCTCTCCATCTGTTTAAGTCTTCTTTAATTTCTTTCATGAGTGTCTTGTAATTTTCTGTGTACAGTTCTTTTGTTTCTTTGGGTAGGTTTATTCCTAGATATTCGATTCTTTGGGTTGCAGTGGTGAAGGGGACTGCCTCTTTGATTTTGTTTTCTGATTTTTCATTGTTAGTGTATAGGAATGCCAGTGATTTCTGTATATTGATTTTGTATCCTGCGACTGCTGAATTCACTGATTAGCTCTAGTAGCTTTGCAATAGTGTCTTTAGGATTTTCTATGTGTAATATCATGTCGTCTGCAAAGAGAGAGAGCTTGACTTCTTCCTTTCCAATCTGGATTCCTTTGATTTCTTTCTCTTCTCTTATTGCCGTTGCTAGCACTTCCAGGACTATGTTGAATAGTAGTGGTGAAAGTGGACACCCTTGTCTTGTTCCTGATCTTAGAGGGAATGCGTTCAGTTTTTCACCGTTGAGGATAATGTTCACTGTGGGCTTCTCATATATGGCTTTTATTATGTTGAGATAGGTTCCTTCTATGCCCATTTTCTGAAGAGTTTTGATCATAAATGGATGCTGTACTTTGTCGAAGGCTTTTTCTGCATCTATTGAGATGATCATGTGATTTTTGTCTCTCAATTTGTTGATATGGTGTATCACATTGATTGATTTGCGGATATTGAAGAATCCTTGCATGCCTGGGATGAACCCGACTTGATCATGATGTATGAATTTTTTGATGTGTCGTTGAATTCTGTTTGCTAGGATTTTGTTGAGGATCTTGGCATCCAAGTTCATCAGAGAAATTGGTCTGTAATTTTCCTTTTTTGTGTTGTCTTTGCCTGGTTTGGGTATCAGGGTGATGGTGGTCTTGTAGTATGTGTTTGGAAGTTTTCCTTCCTGTGCAGTTTTTTGGAAGAGTTTTAGAAGGACAGGCATTAGCTCTTCTTTAAATGTTTGGTAGAATTCGACTGTGAAGCCATCTGGCCCTGGGCTTTTCTTTTTGGGTAGGTTTTTAATCACAGATTTGATTTCTGAGCTTGTGATTGGGTTGTTCAAAGTTTCTGTTTCTTCCTGGCTTAGTCTTGGGAGATTAATCTTCCCCAAGAAAGTGTCCATTTCTTCCAGGTTGTCCAGTTTGTTGCCATAGAGTTGTTCATAATAGTCTCTTAGAATCCTTTGGATTTCTGCATTATCTGTTGTAATCTCTCCTTTTTCATTTTTGATTTTGTTGATCTGGTTCTTTTCTCTTTTTTTCTTGATGAGTCTGGCCAGTGGCTTGTCAATTTTGTTTAGCTTTTCAAAGAACCAGCTTTTTGTTTTATTTATCCGTACTATAGTTTCTTTCATTTCTTTCTCATTTATTTCTGCTCTAGTCTTTATAATCTCTCTTCTTCTGCTGGATTTGGGATGTTATTGTTCCTCTTTTTCCAGTTGTTTTAAGCAGAGGGTTAGGTCATCTGCTTCATATGTTCCTAGTTTCTTGAGGTGGGATTGTATGGCTATAAATTTCCCTCTTAGAACTGCTTTTGCGGTATCCCATAGGTTTTGCACGGTCGTATGTTTGTTCATTATCATTTTCTTCTAGGAATTTTTAAATTTCTCCTTTGATTTCCTCAGGAATCAGTTGTTTTTTTAGGTATGTGTTGTTTAATCTCCATGTGTTTGTGTTTTTAGCGGTCTTTTTCCTGTAGTTGATCTCTAGTCTCACTGCATTGTGGTCCGAGAAGACAGTTGATATAATTTCAGTTCTCTTGAATTGACTGAGGTTAGATTTGTGGCCCAAGATGTGGTCTATCCTGGAGAATGTTCCGTGAGCACTTGAGAAGAAAGTGTATTCTTCTGCCTTTGGATAGAACGTCCTAAAGATATCAATGAGGTCCATCTTTTCTAGTGTGGCATTCAAGGCTTGTGCTTCTTTATTAATTTTCTGTTTTGATGATCTATCCATTGGTGTGAGAGGATTGTTAAAGTCTCCTACTATTATTGTGCTATTATTGATTTCCTCATTTAAGTCTGAAAGTATCTGTCTTATGTATTGAGGTGCCCCTGTGTTGGGTGCGTAGATATTCATGACTGTTATGTCTTCCTCTTGGATAGATCCCTTAATCATGATGTAGTGACCTGCCTCGTCTCTTAGAATCTTCTTTACTTTAAAATCTATTTTGTGTGATATGAGGATTGCTACTCCAGCTTTCTTTTGATTCCCATTTGCATGGAATATCTTTTTCCAGCCTCTCACTTTCAGTCTATGAGTGTCTCTAGGTCTGAAGTGGGTCTCTTGTAAACAGCATATATACGGGTCATGTTTCTGAATCCATTCAGCCAGCCTATGTCGTTTGGTTGGAGCATTTAATCCATTTACATTCAAAGTAATTATTGATACCAATGTTCCTATTGTCATCTTCTTAGAAGTTTGGGGTTTGATTTGTAGGACTTCTCCTACTCTTGTATTTATTGGCTATATCAGGCCCTTTAACACTTGTTGTAGGGCTGGTTTTGTGTACAGAATTCTTTTAGTTTTTGCTTGTCTGTGAAGCTTTTGACTTCTCCATCAATTCTGAATGAGATTCTTGCTGGGTAGAGAATTCTTGGTTGGAGGTTATTCTCTTTAAGCCGTTTAAATGTGTCTTGCCATTCTCTTCTGGCCTGCAGGGTTTCTGTTGAAAGATCCACAGTTAGACGTATGGGGTTTCCTTTATATGTTATTTGTTGTTTGCTCCTAGCTGCTTTTAGTAATCTGTCTTTATATTTCGTCTGTGTTAGTTTGATTAGAATGTGCCTTGGTGTGTTTCTTCTGGGGTTTATCCTGTATGGAACTCTTTGTGCTTCTTGTCCTTTCCCATGCTGAAGAAGTTTTCAACTATAACCTCTTCAAGAATTTTTTTGTAACCTTTCTTCCCCTCTTCTTTCTCTGGAACTCCTATAATTCTAATGTTGGTGCGTTTGATATTGTCCCATAGGTCTCTAATGCTATCCTCAGTTCTTGTAATTTTTTCGGCTTTGTTCTGTTCTTCAGCACTTGTTTCCACCAGTCTTATCTTCCAGCTCACTTATCCGTTCTTCTGCCTCAGATAATCTACTGTTGAGACCTTCTATAGTATTTTTGAGTTCAGCAATTGAGTTGGTGGTCTCTATTTGCTTATTTTTCATTTCCTGCATGTCTTTGCTCAATGCAGTAATTTCCTCTAGTATTCTGTGTTCGGTGTTTTGCATCTTCATGAGTATAGTTTTTCTGAATTCTCTTTCAGATAATTTGTCTATCTCCTCCTCTGTCATTTGAAGCTGTGTTTCTCTAGCTTGGTCCTTCATTTGTGCAGTGTTTCTCTGTCTTTTCATTATTAGGTTAGTTTTTGTTTTCTTTGTGTATGTCTGTGTGTATGAAGTTCTTCTCTCCACTAGGCTCTTGGTTGAATTCTCCCTTCCTTTGGGTTTCTGTCCTTCTAGAAGGATTCAGTGGTTTGTGTCTTGGGTGGTGTTAGGTCTTGTTTACAGGTGAACAATCTCCAGTGTTGTATGTTCTTTGATAGTGTGGGGTCTTGGCATCAGGGCTTCTACTCCGGGGATCCTTGCTTTGATGATTGGTCAGGGGGTGTAGGCTCTATGTCTGGTTTGCTATGGTGTTCCGTGATATTAGTTCAAATACTAGCATCTGAGGAACAAGAGGTGTGTCCCTGATGAGTGACAGTCATAAAAGCATGCAGATGTTTTCTAACATAGTCATAAGATATACATACATACACAGCAATAACCACATCTAACCAGTCTTACAGTGACAAAGCATAGGAAATTTTTCTGGCAGATGACGCAATCAAAGATGGTACTTGCCCGTTAAGCTCTGAGTTAATTAAAATAATGCCTGGAAAAAGAGATCCGGGGCAAGGTCCTGGCTGGGACTATGTCACTGAAAGCAATTTTTAGCTAAGACATGTGTTGGGGGTGAGGAGGAGGAGAGTGTATGGGTAATGAGAAGGAACAGATTCGTCTTGGAAGGATTTTATAGGGTTATGTAGCCAAGATTAGTGTGTTGTATTGTTTAGTGCAGCTGGAAGAGAATAGTGGAGACAGGAAGGTAGGAAATATTTATCTAGAGGACAGTGGTATGGAGAAAGTTTTACATTTAGAACATAGAGGGAGGAAGTAGTGGCAAAGAGGAAAGAAAATTAGAAGTTTCCAAGAAATAAAATTTTAAAAAAAAATTAAAATTAAAAATCAGAAAAAAAATTTAAAAGGGGAAGAAAAACTTAATAAGAGACAAAAGAGAAAAAACACACACACACACACACACAACCACACCTGACCGATCAAACGAGTAAACAGAACCGTCCACAACAAATAAACCAACAAAAAAAGTTAAATACTGTCCCTGGTTTTTATCCTCTCAGCAGTCTGGTGGAAGCTAATCTGCTCTCGATGGTGTTGTCTTGATGATGTAGGCTTTCCCTTATGGCACTGGTTGCTATGGTGTGTTTTCAGCCAAATAAGGCGTTGCTGCAAGCTCAGGTGCTGGCCGGGGCGGCAGACTGATCCCAGTCTGTCGGGCGGGGGGCCGCTTTGAACACAGTCCCAGGTTGGGCGGGGGCGCGGGCTGATCCCAGTCCGTTGGGTGGGGGCCCACGGCGCTTGCAGTCCCGTGTTGGGCGGGGGCGCCCCAGCTCTGCCGCGCACCCGCTGGTAGCCTCCAATACCTGCCCTTCTCTCGGCGTCCTCCTCTGCGGGTGTAGCTATGCGGGTGCACAGGCTCCTCCGCCACTGGCGCGCGCGCACTGCCAGTTACGCGTCCAAGTCCCAACGGCAGGCACAAGCTTCCCCGTTCGGCTGGAGCCTGGTCCTTGGTTAGCAATCTGTGGGCGACTTCCCCTTCAGCTAGTCCCCCACTAGGAGTGTTTTTTTGTTTGTTTGTTTTTTGTGGTTTTTTTTTTTTTTTTCATTTTATTATTTATTTATTTAGCTGCACCAGGTCTTAGTTGAAGCATGTGGGATCTTAGTTCCCTGATCAGAAATCGAACCTGGGCCCCCTGAATTGGGAGCTCAGAGTCTTAGCCACTGGACCACCAGGGAAACCCCCCACTAGGAGTGTTTGAACTTACCCAGTGCCAGGCGGAAAGGCGTGATTTTCGCCCGGCCAAGCGGCGCGATTTTCGCACTGGGCGCTCCCTCCCGGCTCCAGGTCGCTAGGCAGCACTCCGCGCATTCCGCCCGACCCTGCTCCGGTATCCTGTCTTCGCAGTGTCTTAATTTCTGCCGGCGATCTGGGCAGACTCTTGGAATTTTCACGCTGATCACTGCCGTCTCTCCCCCGAGGCTCCGCTTAGGCCCCCTTTTAGGGCTCTTGCTGGCGCTCTCCGTCGGTGCGGTCCGGCGTGGGGGTTAGGATAGAGGGTTCTCAGAACAGTAGCTCCGGGAAAGTTCTGGCTGTTCACTACTCTGGCGGACCTATGGAATTCTTCTGTCGTCTAGTGGCTGGTTTGTTGGTGGTGTTTTATTTCTTGATTAGTTCTGGTGATTCTGTTGGGGAGCTGGTGAAATCTTCCCCTCATTCCTCCGCTATCTTGATTTTTGCTATGATTATTTGTGTTGAGAAATAGAGATATTCATATCCAGGTCATGGAATTGATACAGAACTTTGAGCCACAGGTTTGACACATAGTAAGTTCTCAACAGCCATTTCGGTTTTTTCCCTGTCTCTTCTGCCTGCTTATTGCCATAAAAAGGGGCAGGTTAGAAATGTATTTTTCCCGTTTTAGTGATGAGATAAGAAAAGACTTCAGAATAGCACCCTAAGACTTGTAAATCTATCTTCAACTCTTAAAGCAGTTAACTTAATTTGATTGGTTGTTAAGAGTTCTAGATCCCAGCAAATAACTCATATTTTGCTCTAGATTTTAGGGAATAATAAATGCAAATTTTAACTGGTAGGAAACAGTACCTAGTGCCAGGTTTTGTCTTAAGCTTCCTTTTCATATTATTTGGGCTTCAGGTGGAGATAGATACAGCATTGTTCTTTTGTTTACAAATATGTTGGTGATTTGGAAAGGCAATACACAGGGACCTCAGTTTCTGCTATATGGCACACTGCAAGCCCTGAGGAACCCTGATTGTCCGAACATCTGGAATGCTGAATAAGACTCAGTGAAAAACAGAAACCTTGTTTAAATGTATTGCTGAGCTAGGAAGGAAGGAAGATGCTCAAAGCTCCAGTCTGTCACCCATAGCATTTTTGTCAAATTAGACCTGAATCTAATCATGTGGACGAGACTAAAGTGGAATACAGGACATTCAGAGAGATGCTGGTGCAGATCTTTAAAACAGCTGTTCTGTAAAACAGGTGTGGAGGCTGTTCTAGATCGAAGAGTGATATGTGATGCATGAGAGTTAATCTTGAGTTAAGTAATCCCAGCCATTAAAGACATTTTAGGCACATCTGTGAAAATCTGTATATGAACTCTTAAATGATATGGAATGCTTAGTTTCCTTAGCTGTGATAATAGGTTTGTGCTTATGTAGGTAATCTCTTTCTTAGGAGAAGGCATGCTGTAGTGGCTATGTAAGTGGCTAGGCAAAATATGTGTGTATGTGTGATAGTGCACTTGTGCCAAAGGAACTGGTAGGTCAGTTAAAAGTAGATGAGCGCATACTGTTCAAAGCTTCTGGGGAGCTGTGAATTTTCCCTCATTGATCTTTTTTGCTATGATTATTTGTGTTGAGAAATAGAGATATTCATATCCAGGTCATGGAATTGATACAGAACTTTGAGCCACAGGTTTGACACATAGTAAGTTCTCAACAGCCATTTCGGTTTTTTCCCTGTCTCTTCTGCCTGCTTATTGCCATAAAAAGGGGCAGGTTAGAAATGTATTTTTCCCGTTTTAGTGATGAGATAAGAAAAGACTTCAGAATAGCACCCTAAGACTTGTAAATCTATCTTCAACTCTTAAAGCAGTTAACTTAATTTGATTGGTTGTTAAGAGTTCTAGATCCCAGCAAATAACTCATATTTTGCTCTAGATTTTTAGGGAATAATAAATGCAAATTTTAACTGGTAGGAAACAGTACCTAGTGCCAGGTTTTGTCTTAAGCTTCCTTTTCATATTATTTGGGCTTCAGGTGGAGATAGATACAGCATTGTTCTTTTGTTTACAAATATGTTGGTGATTTGGAAAGGCAATACACAGGGACCTCAGTTTCTGCTATATGGCACACTGCAAGCCCTGAGGAACCCTGATTGTCCGAACATCTGGAATGCTGAATAAGACTCAGTGAAAACAGAAACCTTGTTTAAATGTATTGCTGAGCTAGGAAGGAAGGAAGATGCTCAAAGCTCCAGTCTGTCACCCATAGCATTTTTGTCAAATTAGACCTGAATCTAATCATGTGGACGAGACTAAAGTGGAATACAGGACATTCAGAGAGATGCTGGTGCAGATCTTTAAAACAGCTGTTCTGTAAAACAGGTGTGGAGGCTGTTCTAGATCAAGAGTGATATGTGATGCATGAGAGTTAATCTTGAGTTAAGTAATCCCAGCCATTAAAGACATTTTAGGCACATCTGTGAAAATCTGTATATGAACTCTTAAATGATATGGAATGCTTAGTTTCCTTAGCTGTGATAATAGGTTTGTGCTTATGTAGGTAATCTCTTTCTTAGGAGAAGGCATGCTGTAGTGGCTATGTAAGTGGCTAGGCAAAATATGTGTGTATGTGTGATAGTGCACTTGTGCCAAAGGAACTGGTAGGTCAGTTAAAAGTAGATGAGCGCATACTGTTCAAAGCTTCTGGAGACTTGAAATTTTTCACAATAAAATTAATGGGGGTGGGACAAAAACCATGAATCCAGAGAAGAGTTAAGAGGGCTGCTGCTCCAGGTGTCCTCAGAATTTTGGAATGTGATAAACTTTTAAAATGGTGACACAGCATAAGGCCAACATAAGTGTGAAGTCAGAGTAAGCTATTCTTCTAAAATCTGGGGCCTCAAATATGAATGAAAGAATGAACCAGAATAGGTGGAAGGAAGATAAAAAATTGTTTTTTTCCCTAAGAATTTGTACCCACAAGCCAACACAAACTTGTACTGTTTATCCAGTCAGAAAAATTAAAGTGGTTTCAGGTTAGAAGTGATTACAGCCACTTCAACATAATTAGTGTTAATACTATCTTACAAAAACCACTTGAGACCCAGTTTCCAATAATTTTTGTAGGTAGTGTTCCAATGGTCTCGGATTCATTCAGAATCCCACAAATGAGGGGAAAAAATTTTAATCAGGAGCAGATTTTGACCTGGAGTGACTGTAGATGTTGAAATTATTGGGGTGTTCAAAGAAGTTTTTACAATACAAGAAGATTGCATTGCAGTATATTTTGGTCATGCTAGTGGTACCAAAAAATGGTGTGTCCTTCAATATTTGATGAAATACAACACAGGAATAGATCATCAATAATTTGAGAAGGAGTGTTAAAAATGATGGAGGTGGGGGATAACAAGAGTGCATGGAAAGAGGACTTCCCTGGTGGCCCAGTGGTTAAGAATCTGCCTGCCAGTGCAGCGGTGCAGATTCGATTCCTGGCCTGGGAGGATACATGCTGTGGAGCAACTAAGCCCATGCACCACAACTACTGAGCCCAAGTGCTCTAGAGCCTGTGCTCCTCAACAAGATAAGCCACCGCAATGAAAAGCCTGAATACCACAACTAGAGAACATCCCCCACTTATTGCAACCAGAGAAAGCCCATGTGCAATGAAGACCCAGTGCAGCCAAAAATAAAAGCTAAAAAAAAAAAAAGTGCTTTGAAAGAAAAATGACCAGTCAGACCTAACATATTTGGACATAAAAAACAGAGGCATGACTGAGATGAAATTATACAGAATGCAGTATATTATAGAGTGTATGAAAGAGGTTAAAAGACATCTAGAATATATGGAGATAGTGTATGAGATGGAAATGATGGAGGTATCTGAGGGCATTTTGCTGAGTCTTTGCCAAATTTGAGATGAGATGGAAATGATGGAGGTATCTGAGGGCATTTTGCTGAGTCTTTGCCAAATTTGATTGACGTCAAAACATCCTCAAATTTGTGGAGTCTGGGGAGGGGGTGGGAAGTCATTATCTAGATCTACTGAGCTAAGTTCTGGGAGAAACACAAAGAGTAAAAAGAGCAACACCCATATGAAGCACATCACCAAAACAGGGTCTTAAACAAGCAAGAGACAAGCTCTCCTGCAAGTAACTAGTCTTACAGCTGCGTAAGAATAACAATGAAACGGAAGACAATAGAATAATATTTCAGATATGGAGAGAAAACTGTTAGCCAGAATTCTGTACCCAAAACCTATGAATGAAAAAGGCAAGTCCCACATAATTTTTGTAGGTAGTGTTCCAATGGTCTCGGATTCATTCAGAATCCCACAAATGAGGAAAAATTTAATCAGGAGCAGATTTTGACCTGGAGTGACTGTAGATGTTGAAATTATTGGGGTGTTCAAAGAAGTTTTTACAATACAAGAAGATTGCATTGCAGTATATTTTGGTCATGCTAGTGGTACCAAAAAATGGTGTGTCCTTCAATATTTGATGAAATACAACACAGGAATAGATCATCAATAATTTGAGAAGGAGTGTTAAAAATGATGGAGGTGGGGGATAACAAGAGTGCATGGAAAGAGGACTTCCCTGGTGGCCCAGTGGTTAAGAATCTGCCTGCCAGTGCAGCGGTGCAGATTCGATTCCTGGCCTGGGAGGATACATGCTGTGGAGCAACTAAGCCCATGCACCACAACTACTGAGCCCAAGTGCTCTAGAGCCTGTGCTCCTCAACAAGATAAGCCACCGCAATGAAAAGCCTGAATACCACAACTAGAGAACATCCCCCACTTATTGCAACCAGAGAAAGCCCATGTGCAATGAAGACCCAGTGCAGCCAAAAATAAAAGCTAAAAAAAAAAAAAGTGCTTTGAAAGAAAAATGACCAGTCAGACCTAACATATTTGGACATAAAAAACAGAGGCATGACTGAGATGAAATTATACAGAATGCAGTATATTATAGAGTGTATGAAAGAGGTTAAAAGACATCTAGAATATATGGAGATAGTGTATGAGATGGAAATGATGGAGGTATCTGAGGGCATTTTGCTGAGTCTTTGCCAAATTTGAGATGAGATGGAAATGATGGAGGTATCTGAGGGCATTTTGCTGAGTCTTTGCCAAATTTGATTGACGTCAAAACATCCTCAAATTTGTGGAGTCTGGGGAGGGGGTGGGAAGTCATTATCTAGATCTACTGAGCTAAGTTCTGGGAGAAACACAAAGAGTAAAAAGAGCAACACCCATATGAAGCACATCACCAAAACAGGGTCTTAAACAAGCAAGAGACAAGCTCTCCTGCAAGTAACTAGTCTTACAGCTGCGTAAGAATAACAATGAAACGGAAGACAATAGAATAATATTTCAGATATGGAGAGAAAACTGTTAGCCAGAATTCTGTACCCAAAACCTATGAAGGAAAAAAGGCAAGCACATTTTGGTTAATAAGAGTTTACTCCCAGATATATCTATCTACATTAAATGAATGCCTGAGGTCTACTAGAAAAGCAGAAACAAAAATCTAAGACATAAGAAGGAATGGTGACCAAAGAAAATAGTTAATGAGGAGATACTGATTTCATAAACTGCCCCTTCCTCAAGGCAGAATCTCTTAGGTCTGACCAAAGCTTGTTAGCTCGGAATTCTTGTCAATAACTTGTCAATTTTTTCCAAGTTAAAAAAAAATAGAGCTGAATGACTTACAGCAACAGCATTTCTGCTTCCTGGAAACTGAAATAAAAATTAACAAAGCATGTAAAGTCTCTGAAGGTGGTCCTGTGTGCAAACAGCTGATGAAGAAACATCTCTTCAAGAAAACCTTCAGGGGGCTTCCCTGGTGCTCCAGTGGTAAGGACACTGCTTTGCAGTGCAAGGGGCACCGGTTTGATCCCTGGCCTGGGAAGATCCCACGTGCTGCAGAGCGGCTGGACCCATGCGTCCAATTTATCGAGCCGGAGCTCTGGAGCACATGAGCCCAGAGCCAGTGCTCTGCAATGAGAGAGGCCGCTGCGATGGGAGGCCCACACAGGCCAAAGAACAAAGATGGATGAAACTAGACAAATGAAAGACCAGTGGAAGTGGCCCGCCCACCCCCCTCCCTGTCCACCCCTGCCAAAATAAATAAATAAATAAATATTAAAAAAAAAAAAAACCTTCAAGAAAATTCTGTTGGTTCAACTATTACAGGTTCTAAACATTCCAAGTTTCCCTCCTCCTCATCAGCTCTGTAACAGAAATTCCAGACTGCTGCAGCCCAAAACACAGGCTTTCTCTCTCTCAATTCCCAGTTGGAAGGCTCTCTTCCTGGGAAAAAGCAGGATATCAGTCTTTCTCATCCTGCCCCCAGCTACCTGTTGCTGAGGTTAAGTGGTGGTTAGGTGTGGCTGATGGGTCTTAAACAAGCAAGAGACAAGCTCTCCTGCAAGTAACTAGTCTTACAGCTGCGTAAGAATAACAATGAAACGGAAGACAATAGAATAATATTTCAGATATGGAGAGAAAACTGTTAGCCAGAATTCTGTACCCAAAACCTATGAAGGAAAAAGGCAAGCACATTTTGGTTAATAAGAGTTTACTCCCAGATATATCTATCTACATTAAATGAATGCCTGAGGTCTACTAGAAAAGCAGAAACAAAAATCTAAGACATAAGAAGGAATGGTGACCAAAGAAAATAGTTAATGAGGAGATACTGATTTCATAAACTGCCCCTTCCTCAAGGCAGAATCTCTTAGGTCTGACCAAAGCTTGTTAGCTCGGAATTCTTGTCAATAACTTGTCAATTTTTTCCAAGTTAAAAAAAAATAGAGCTGAATGACTTACAGCAACAGCATTTCTGCTTCCTGGAAACTGAAATAAAAATTAACAAAGCATGTAAAGTCTCTGAAGGTGGTCCTGTGTGCAAACAGCTGATGAAGAAACATCTCTTCAAGAAAACCTTCAGGGGGCTTCCCTGGTGCTCCAGTGGTAAGGACACTGCTTTGCAGTGCAAGGGGCACCGGTTTGATCCCTGGCCTGGGAAGATCCCACGTGCTGCAGAGCGGCTGGACCCATGCGTCCAATTTATCGAGCCGGAGCTCTGGAGCACATGAGCCCAGAGCCAGTGCTCTGCAATGAGAGAGGCCGCTGCGATGGGAGGCCCACACAGGCCAAAGAACAAAGATGGATGAAACTAGACAAATGAAAGACCAGTGGAAGTGGCCCGCCCACCCCCCCCCCTGTCCACCCCTGCCAAAATAAATAAATAAATAAATATTAAAAAAAAAAAAAACCTTCAAGAAAATTCTGTTGGTTCAACTATTACAGGTTCTAAACATTCCAAGTTTCCCTCCTCCTCATCAGCTCTGTAACAGAAATTCCAGACTGCTGCAGCCCAAAACACAGGCTTTCTCTCTCTCAATTCCCAGTTGGAAGGCTCTCTTCCTGGGAAAAAGCAGGATATCAGTCTTTCTCATCCTGCCCCCAGCTACCTGTTGCTGAGGTTAAGTGGTGGTTAGGTGTGGCTGAGAAGCAGGAGCATTCAACTTTCACTCAGAATGGAGGCTCCACCTTGAATGTGCCGTGCTTAAGATACTGGGACACTCTTTGCCCTGACTCATGAAGTCGTGGGTCCATGCCAGGAGAGGCAAGCTGAGACCTCAGGCTGCTTTCCCACCTCTTCCACCAAGCCTCTAGTGTAGGGGTGTCATTGAGAAGTCTGACGTTGTCTAAGCTACTGTCAGGCTCAAGAGATTTTGCCTTGAAGGAGAAGCAGTTTATGAAACCAGTATCTCCTTATCTCTTCTGAAAGAACTGACCTCATTTTTCAACACTTTTCAACAGAGCATTGATAACTTCATACTTGAAGGCACAACACTAGTTGTTGCCAAGTCGTGTCTGACTCTTCACGGTCCCATGGACTGCAGCGTGCCAGGCTTCCCTGTCTCTCCATCATATCCCAGAGTTTGCCCAAGTTCATGTTCATTGAATCGGTGCCATCCAGTGCACCTCATCCTCTGTCGACCTCTTCTGCCTTTCATCTTTCCCAGCATCAGGGACTTTTCCAGTGAATCAGCTCTTTGCATCAGGTGGCCAAAATATTGGAGCTTCTACATCAGTATCAGTTCTTCCAATGAATATTCAGGGTTGATTTCCTTTAAGATTAACTGGTTTGCATCCTTGCTTTCCAAGGAACTCTCAAGAGTCTTCACCAGCACCATAGTTCGAAAGCATAAATTCTTCAGCGATCCACCTTTGTTATTGTCCAGCTCTCACATTCGTACATGACTACTGGAAAGACCATAGCCTTGACTATACAGACCTCTGTCAGCAAATTGATGTCTTTTCTTTTTTTACCCCTCTATATGAAAAGCTAATGTCTTTGCTTTTTAGCTTTCCTGCCAATAAGCAATCATCTTGTAATTTCATGGCTGCAGTCACCATCTGTAATGATTTTAAAGCCCACTAAGAGGTGGTGACAAAAGGCAATGGAGGGCTTCCCTGGTGGTCCAGTGGGTAAGGACACCGCCTTGCAGTGCAAGGGGTGCCGGTTCGATCCCTGGCCTGGGAAGATCCCACTTGCCGTGGAGTGGCTGGACCAATGTGTCCAACTGCCAAGCCAGAACTCTGGAGCACATGCGCCCAGAGCCGGTGCTCTGCAATGAGAGAGGCCACTGCGATGGGAGGCCCACACAGGCCAAAGAACAAAGATGGATGAAAATAAATGAAAGACCAATAGAAGTGGCCAAAAAAACCAAGGGCAATGGATATGAAATTCAAGATACAACCTTACATTGTGGGTAACTAGTATATAGGAGAAAAAGAGAGAATGTGGTAACTTGAAGGAACTATCCTAGGATTATACGAAGATTCCAACATTTCTGCCTTTAAAGGAGCTAGAATACTCCAATATGATTGGAATAGTTTATAGAGCATTTTATGCCCCACACCATTGTTAAAAATAGTACAGCAGCTGGCAGTTATGGGAGTGTAAACCTGAGCATGGTCAAAGAAAAGGGAACCCTACTAAACCCCAAGAATTTGTGATTATACTTCAAACTGGGCCTTTTGAGTAGATGCATCAGAAACTTAACACAGGAGAGGAGAGGAGTACATTTTAGTAAATTTCAGCCAGTCACTAAACAAATAACAATCCCTGGGAGGTGAGGGAGGGGAAGGATCCATTGCTATAATGCTTTATCTAAAATCTTCAGTCCCTGACAAATAGTCATGCAAAGAAAGAGTATAACCCCTACTCTGTAAATAAAGCAGGCAACAAACTGCTGTGAGAGTGACAAGATACTGGATTTATAAGAGACACTTAAAAATAGGATTAAAGGAAACCATAGTTAAAAAGTAAATGAAGATTGGATGACCATGTTACATCAAATGGAAAATATCAGTAGAGAGATATACTAAAAAGAAATCAAATGGAGGAACTTCCCTGGTGGTCCAGAGGTTAAAACTCCACACTTCTACTGCAGTGGAGCACAGGCTTGATCTCTGGTCAGGGAAGATCTGCATGCTTTGTGGTGCGGCAAAAAAAAAAAGAGTTGAGAGAGTGCAAAGAGTTGAAAATAACAATTTTTAAAATTTACTGGAGAGGATCCACAGTATACTTGAACTGGAAGAACAACAAATAGATGAAGATGGATCAAAAGAAATATAAAAAGAAAAATAAGTATAGCTTCAGAGAAATGTGGGACACCACTAAAGCACACCAACTTGTGCAGAATGGGAATACCAGAAGGGGAGGAGAGGAAGAAGTAAAAATATTCAAAGAAATTTCCCCAAAGTACTGCAAATCAATAACTATATCCCAAGAAATTTAGTGAACCCAAATATAATAAAAACAAATCCTCAGAGATACAAATTTAAAAGTGTTAAAAACAGAGAATATCTTGAAAGAAACAGGAGAGAAAACCTACTTTTAAAGGAGTAAGATTAACAATTGACTTCTCAGCACTAACAGTGAAGACCAGAAGGCTCTAGATAAAACCCAAAATACTCAAAGGTAAAGAATGTCAAGCAAGACTGCTGTAGCCAGCAAAGGCCACTTTCAGAATTAAAGGTGAAATAAAGACTTTCTCAAATAAAACACGATGTGGCAGAATTTGTTGCTAGCAGAAATGCTTGACAAAAAATTTAAAGAGGAGTTGACAGTTGAAAGCAAATGGACACCATATGGTAATTTGAATCTGTGTCAGTAAAGGTAATTATGTAGGATAACTGTAAACGCATAAATGTGTATTTTCCTTCTCTTAATTGTAAAAAGCAACTATATAGAACAATATGTATATTATGTGATTGGACCCAGACTGAAATGTAAGTTATGTATGTTGTATTTGCTTATACAAGTATAAAGGAGATGGTTAGGAGTTGTGTTGGCATCAGGAAATTACTATACAGCTGACTCTTGAACAACACGAGGTTGGGGGCCCTGCATTTGAAGATCAGTGTGTAACACTTACAATCGCCCTCCATATCTGTAACTCTGCATCCATGGATCCAACCGACCGTGCACTGTGTATTGTAGTGTGTGTTCATTGAACAAATTCCATGTGTAATTGGACTATCATTCAAGCTTTGATTGGAGAGGACAAGATACTTGAACTGGTAAAAAACAACAAATAAAGATTAAAAAGATTGGGATCAATTAAGACAATTTTTAAAAAGCTTTGTGGTGCGCAAAAAAAAAGTTGAGAGAGTGCAAAGAGTTGAAAATAACAATTTTTAAAATTTACTGGAGAGGATCCACAGTATACTTGAACTGGAAGAACAACAAATAGATGAAGATGGATCAAAAGAAATATAAAAAGAAAAATAAGTATAGCTTCAGAGAAATGTGGGACACCACTAAAGCACACCAACTTGTGCAGAATGGGAATACCAGAAGGGGAGGAGAGGAAGAAGTAAAAATATTCAAAGAAATTTCCCCAAAGTACTGCAAATCAATAACTATATCCCAAGAAATTTAGTGAACCCAAATATAATAAAAACAAATCCTCAGAGATACAAATTTAAAAGTGTTAAAAACAGAGAATATCTTGAAAGAAACAGGAGAGAGAAAACCTACTTTTAAAGGAGTAAGATTAACAATTGACTTCTCAGCACTAACAGTGAAGACCAGAAGGCTCTAGATAAAACCCAAAATACTCAAAGGTAAAGAATGTCAAGCAAGACTGCTGTAGCCAGCAAAGGCCACTTTCAGAATTAAAGGTGAAATAAAGACTTTCTCAAATAAAACACGATGTGGCAGAATTTGTTGCTAGCAGAAATGCTTGACAAAAAATTTAAAGAGGAGTTGACAGTTGAAAGCAAATGGACACCATATGGTAATTTGAATCTGTGTCAGTAAAGGTAATTATGTAGGATAACTGTAAACGCATAAATGTGTATTTTCCTTCTCTTAATTGTAAAAAGCAACTATATAGAACAATATGTATATTATGTGATTGGACCCAGACTGAAATGTAAGTTATGTATGTTGTATTTGCTTATACAAGTATAAAGGAGATGGTTAGGAGTTGTGTTGGCATCAGGAAATTACTATACAGCTGACTCTTGAACAACACGAGGTTGGGGGCCCTGCATTTGAAGATCAGTGTGTAACACTTACAATCGGCCCTCCATATCTGTAACTCTGCATCCATGGATCCAACCGACCGTGCACTGTGTATTGTAGTGTGTGTTCATTGAACAAATTCCATGTGTAATTGGACTCATGCAGTTCAAACGCATGTTGTCAGCATTTAAATTGGTCAAATAATCATGATAGTGTATTGTTGGGTTTATGACATTAATGGAATTCTGTGTATAATATTACAAAAAGGAAACTGAAATAGTTACAAGTGTAATAATAATCCTATAAGGAATTAGCTAGGAAACCTGTAGCTGATCATGTTAGGATGTATATTGTAAAACCCAGAAAAACTTAAAAACCCTCAAAAACAGTGAAAATTCATTAAAGACAGAGAATAGACTTTGGAACGAAACATAGTATGAAACATTTTATAAAGAGGTAAGTGTCAGTCCGCATCAGAGGGACTTAACAATTATATGTATACCTACTAATAGCATGAAAATACAAGAGCAAAAAACTGACATGAAGAGAGAAACAGACAGGACAACAATAATGGTTGGAGATGTAGTATCCCACTTTGAATAATGGGTGGTACAACCAGACAGAAGACCGACAGTGAAACAAGATGACAAAACTATAAATCAACATTGATCTAATAAGTCAAAGAGGGTAGAAATAATGCAAAATATTTTTCATCAACAATGGAAATGCAGTCAGAATAGAAAAATAGTTTGAGAAAAATTACAAACATGTGGATTATTAATTGTAACAATCATAACCAGTGATTCAAAGAAGAAGTCAAGAGAAATCAGGATGTACTTTGAGATGAATAAAAGGGACACAGAACATAACAACTTATGAAATTCAACTAACATTGCTTAGAGGGAAATTTATATCTAAAAACGCCTATGGTAAAAAACAAAAACAAAACCTAACCTTCCATCTTAAGGCACTGAAAATAGAAAAAAACGGCACCTAAAGCAAACAAAAGGAAAGAAAGACCAGACTGAAATTAATGAAATACATAAAGACAATAGAGAAAAATCAATAAAACCAAAAGCTGATTCTTTGGAAAGATCAATAGAATTGACAAACTTTGAGCTAGATTAACCAGGGAAGAAAATAAAGATTCTAATTACTAGAATCCAATGAAAGATGGAATGTTAACACTGATCTTTACTGTTTTGGTTTTAATTTTTTTAAATTGAAGTACAGTTGATTTACAATATTGTGTTAGTTTCAGCTGTACAGCACAGCTATTCAATTTCATATATACTTCATATATGTATTCCATATTCAGATTTTGTTAGATTATTACAAAACACTGAATATAGTTCTCTGTGCTGTAAAATAAGTCCTTGTTGATCATCTATATATAACAGTGTATGTTTCCCTCCTACTACTGATCTTACTAGAAACAAAAGGATTATAGGACTTCCTCTACTGGTCCAGTGCTTAAAACTGCTTCCCCTGCAGGGGCCACAGATTCCATCTCTGGTGGGGGAACTAAGATCCTGCAATGCTGCAAGGTACAGCCCTCCCACCTCCACCCCCCAAAAGGACAAAAGGATGAGAATACAGTGGGTGATTGTGTGATGACAAATTAGATAAACCTGGATGAAAAGAATAAATTCCTATGAAAACAAACTACTAAAATTACAGAAAAAAAAAATAGATAAACTGAAAGACCTCTAGCAAGTGAAGTTTGAAGTAGTGATGTTAAAAAACAAAAAAATGAGCCACAAAAAAAAGCCTGGCTCAACTAGCTTCACTACTGAATTGAAAGAATTTATGTCAGTTTTTCACAAAGTGGTCCCAAAAAGAGACAATAAGAGAATACCTTCTAATTTTATGAGGCATTACCTTGATACCCAAAACCAGACATCATAAGAAAGGACTACAGACCAATATCTATTACTATGAATGTACAGATCCACAAAATACTAGCTAACTGAATGAAGCAACCTAAAAATGAATTCTACACCATGACCGAGTAGAACTTATCTGAGGGATTCAAAGTTAGTTAAACATCTGAAAGTCAACCTAATATCAATCATATCAATACAATAGAAAATAAATTATAGCATATCAGTAGATGGAAGAAAAGCACTTAACAGAATCCAACATGATAAAAAAAAAAAAAAAAAAAACAACAAACTAAAAGTAGGAAGGAATTTTCTCAACCTGATTAAGGGCGTCAGTGAAAAATCCACAGCTAACATCATGTTAAGGGTAAAAGACAGAATGCTTTCTCACAGACATTAGGGAAAAGACATAGATCTCTATTCTTACTACTGTCAGCTTTGTACTGGAGGCTCAAGATAGGGCAGTTAAGTAAGGAAAATAAAGACATCCAAACTGGAAAAGATGAAATAGTCTGCAGTCCATAGGGTAGTAAAGAGTTGGACACGACTGAGGTCACACATTAAAGTTGTAGAAGACAGCGTAGGGAAAAATCTTCATTACTTTGTGTTTGGCGAAGAATTCTTATTCATGACACTGAAAGCACAGCAACAACAAAAAGATAAATTCATATAACATCAAAATGTCATATTCATCAATAGGTACCATCAAGAAAGTATTTTCTCCCACAGAATGGGAGCAAATATTTGCAAATCATGTTTCTGAAAAGGGACTGTATCCAGAATATACACAGATTTCTTAAAATTCAATAATAAAGAAGACAACCTAGTTAAGAAATAGGTAAAGGAATGAAGAGACATTTCTCCCAAGAAGGTACACATGTGGCCAATAAGCACATGAAAAGAGGCTCAACATCATCTGGGAAAGGCAAAGCAAACCTCTAGGATGGCTAAATTAAAAGTCAGATACCAAGTGTGAGCATGTGGAAATACCAGGACCCTCACACTGGTAATGAGGTGTAACGTGGTGCGGCTGCTTTCAAAAAGAGCCTAGCTCTTGTTGGAACTCTTAAGCATAGCTTTACCATAAGATCCAGAATTAACACACCTAGTGTATGAAGAACTGAACACATATTTGTGTACAAGAAGTTTTGTGAAGAACTGTTTATAGCAACATTATTACTAGCTAACTGAATGAAGCAACCTAAATGAATTCTACACCATGACCGAGTAGAACTTATCTGAGGGATTCAAAGTTAGTTAAACATCTGAAAGTCAACCTAATATCAATCATATCAATACAATAGAAAATAAATTATAGCATATCAGTAGATGGAAGAAAAGCACTTAACAGAATCCAACATGATAAAAAAAAAAAAAAAAAAAACAACAAACTAAAAGTAGGAAGGAATTTTCTCAACCTGATTAAGGGCGTCAGTGAAAAATCCACAGCTAACATCATGTTAAGGGTAAAAGACAGAATGCTTTCTCACAGACATTAGGGAAAAGACATAGATCTCTATTCTTACTACTGTCAGCTTTGTACTGGAGGCTCAAGATAGGGCAGTTAAGTAAGGAAAATAAAGACATCCAAACTGGAAAAGATGAAATAGTCTGCAGTCCATAGGGTAGTAAAGAGTTGGACACGACTGAGGTCACACATTAAAGTTGTAGAAGACAGCGTAGGGAAAAATCTTCATTACTTTGTGTTTGGCGAAGAATTCTTATTCATGACACTGAAAGCACAGCAACAACAAAAAGATAAATTCATATAACATCAAAATGTCATATTCATCAATAGGTACCATCAAGAAAGTATTTTCTCCCACAGAATGGGAGCAAATATTTGCAAATCATGTTTCTGAAAAGGGACTGTATCCAGAATATACACAGATTTCTTAAAATTCAATAATAAAGAAGACAACCTAGTTAAGAAATAGGTAAAGGAATGAAGAGACATTTCTCCCAAGAAGGTACACATGTGGCCAATAAGCACATGAAAAGAGGCTCAACATCATCTGGGAAAGGCAAAGCAAACCTCTAGGATGGCTAAATTAAAAGTCAGATACCAAGTGTGAGCATGTGGAAATACCAGGACCCTCACACTGGTAATGAGGTGTAACGTGGTGCGGCTGCTTTCAAAAAGAGCCTAGCTCTTGTTGGAACTCTTAAGCATAGCTTTACCATAAGATCCAGAATTAACACACCTAGTGTATGAAGAACTGAACACATATTTGTGTACAAGAAGTTTTTGTGAAGAACTGTTTATAGCAACATTATTCCTCATAGCCAAAAGGTGGAAAATAATCCAAATGTTCATCAGTGACTAATGTATAAACAATATGTCGTATTGTTTATATAGAGAAACAGAAAATACATTCGTGGTTGCATAGGGGTCAGGGCTGACAGTTAACGGGTATGGAGTTTCTTTTGGAAGTGATGAAAAACGTTCTAAAATGGACTATAGTAATGATTGTGTACATCTGTGACTATACTAAAAACTATCGGATTGTATCCTTTCAGTGGGTGAGTTGTGTAGTGTTTGAAAGAGCTTAATAAATAGAGGGACTTCCCTGGTGGCCCAGTAGTTAAGACTCTGTACTTTCAGTGCAGGGGACATGGGTTCCTTCTCTGATCAGGGAGCTTAAGATGCCACACAACACAACCAAACCAAAAAAAAAAAAAAAACCTGAAAATATAAAGAAGCCCCCTCATAAATAATAAGAACTAAAATACTGAACAAAAGTAGCATGTAAGCAGGAAGGAGAAACTCAAAACAAAAGCATTTTAAGGGCCTTGAATTGTTGGACAGAGTCAAGGTACTGGTTCTATTAGACCTTAAGTTAAATAGGCATATGAATAACCTTTAAAAATAATGGAGTGTGCAATATGCAAGGAAAAGAAAAAGAGGGAAACTAAAAGAAGGTAAGGTAGGAAGAGGGAAATAAAGAACAGGGTGAATAGAAAAACACAAAATATAGAAATAAATCCCAATATTCATAACCAATATAAACAAACCAAACTGCCCAGTAAAGGTTTAGGAATGTAGGGTAAACTAAAAAATAGAAAAACTTTCAGGGAATAGAACAACTAACATTTCTCCCAAGAAGGTACACATGTGGCCAATAAGCACATGAAAAGAGGCTCAACATCATCTGGGAAAGGCAAAGCAAACCTCTAGGATGGCTAAATTAAAAGTCAGATACCAAGTGTGAGCATGTGGAAATACCAGGACCCTCACACTGGTAATGAGGTGTAACGTGGTGCGGCTGCTTTCAAAAAGAGCCTAGCTCTTGTTGGAACTCTTAAGCATAGCTTTACCATAAGATCCAGAATTAACACACCTAGTGTATGAAGAACTGAACACATATTTGTGTACAAGAAGTTTTTGTGAAGAACTGTTTATAGCAACATTATTCCTCATAGCCAAAAGGTGGAAAATAATCCAAATGTTCATCAGTGACTAATGTATAAACAATATGTCGTATTGTTTATATAGAGAAACAGAAAATACATTCGTGGTTGCATAGGGGTCAGGGCTGACAGTTAACGGGTATGGAGTTTCTTTTGGAAGTGATGAAAAACGTTCTAAAATGGACTATAGTAATGATTGTGTACATCTGTGACTATACTAAAAACTATCGGATTGTATCCTTTCAGTGGGTGAGTTGTGTAGTGTTTGAAAGAGCTTAATAAATAGAGGGACTTCCCTGGTGGCCCAGTAGTTAAGACTCTGTACTTTCAGTGCAGGGGACATGGGTTCCTTCTCTGATCAGGGAGCTTAAGATGCCACACAACAAAACCAAACCAAAAAAAAAAAAAAACCTGAAAATATAAAGAAGCCCCCTCATAAATAATAAGAACTAAAATACTGAACAAAAGTAGCATGTAAGCAGGAAGGAGAAACTCAAAACAAAAGCATTTTAAGGGCCTTGAATTGTTGGACAGAGTCAAGGTACTGGTTCTATTAGACCTTAAGTTAAATAGGCATATGAATAACCTTTAAAAATAATGGAGTGTGCAATATGCAAGGAAAAGAAAAAGAGGGAAACTAAAAGAAGGTAAGGTAGGAAGAGGGAAATAAAGAACAGGGTGAATAGAAAAACACAAAATATAGAAATAAATCCCAATATTCATAACCAATATAAACAAACCAAACTGCCCAGTAAAGAGGAACTTAGTCAAACTATATTTGAAAGTTTATAGATTTAATGTTTACAAGGGATATAACTAAAAAAAGCATACGGAAATATACCTTTCAATGAGGATTTATAGAACATATTATCTAATAATTGGAACATATATATTTCTTTTGAATGGGTTATACTAATGTATATTAATAGAAATTAGATTAATTGTTGCTTCGAGCAAGGGGACTAGGTCATAACATGTTTGGGAAGAAAAATGCTTTGCAACTTGTTTAGGGTGGTGGTTACAGAAGTGTTTGAATTTGTAAAAATGTATCTAGCTGTATACTTTAAATGGATGCATTTTATGTAAATCTCTTTTTTAAAAGATATTTTTTAGTTTGTTTTCCTCACTGTTCTAAGAAGTCATTATATCGAAGCTAGCTCATGGTCTTTCAGATTTTCGGTTTAGTGACTGATTCTAATTTTGGTGTGAGAAATGTACAAGCCTGGAGCATCTTACCAAATGTTAACAAAGGAAGCTAATCACTACTGTTGTCATATCATAAGGACTCAAGAGCTAATGTGAAGAGATTTCCACTTTCCAAAAATGATACAATTGGAATTTAAAAAAGAATAATTGCAGTTGATTGAAGCCCATAATATACATTTATATTTGAGGTCTTAAGAAAAAAATCAGTCACTTTAGAAGATGGGAACCAATTCATTAACTATAAACATAGTAAATATATGGAGAGAATCAGATACTGATTCCTGTCTTTCCTACATGAACTGTATCACTGAACAACCGAGTAGCAGATGTGGGAAGCATCCCTTTTTAGAATTGAATGGGGAAAAAAAATTGAATGGAAATCAAAGAGCTAACTCATGGGAAAACCCTGATGCTGGGAAAGATTGAAGGCAGGAGAAGGGGATGACAGAAGATGAGATGGTGGATGGCATCACAGACTCAATAGATGTGAGTTTGAGCAAACTCCAGGAGATGGTGAAAGACAGAGAAGCCTGGAGTGTGGCAGTCCTTAGGATTGAAAAAATTTGGACACAGCTGAGCAACTGAACAACAACAAAATATTTTACAATCCTCAGTAAATTGGTGGATCTTTGCAATGAGCAATTCATGGTAGGTGGGAAAGCATTAGATGCTTCCTGATGAAAGAACACAACCCAATCAACAATCTTGTCAAAAGAATTAAACTTGACTCTGATGAAGCCTCAGGATTCATCTGCCAATTTGTAGAAATTCCAGGGCAGAGAAGAACATGTTGAATTGCACTCTGACTATGCGGAGTCCAGGTTGTATGAAACTGTGGGTGGTATGTCTTTGCTAAGCAGATGTCCTGTGAGGAAAGAGGGATGAAAGTTGATGCTGTGTGTTAAAAGGGGCTCACAAAAGGACATACCAGTTTAAAGAAAACATCTGGAAGACTAAGTTCTATTGTTTCAGAATGTATTCTTGGGTCTTTTTTTTTTTTAATTTATTTATTTGGGGGTGGGGAGGGGGAGCAGGTGGGCCACTTCTATTGGTCTATTTTCATCCATCTTTGTTCTTTGGCCCATGTGGGCCTCCCATCACGGTGGCCTCTGTTGTCGCAGAGCACTGACCCATGTGGGCCTGCCATCATATCATAAGGACTCAAGAGCTAATGTGAAGAGATTTCCACTTTCCAAAAATGATACAATTGGAATTTAAAAAAGAATAATTGCAGTTGATTGAAGCCCATAATATACATTTATATTTGAGGTCTTAAGAAAAAAATCAGTCACTTTAGAAGATGGGAACCAATTCATTAACTATAAACATAGTAAATATATGGAGAGAATCAGATACTGATTCCTGTCTTTCCTACATGAACTGTATCACTGAACAACCGAGTAGCAGATGTGGGAAGCATCCCTTTTTAGAATTGAATGGGGAAAAAAAATTGAATGGAAATCAAAGAGCTAACTCATGGGAAAACCCTGATGCTGGGAAAGATTGAAGGCAGGAGAAGGGGATGACAGAAGATGAGATGGTGGATGGCATCACAGACTCAATAGATGTGAGTTTGAGCAAACTCCAGGAGATGGTGAAAGACAGAGAAGCCTGGAGTGTGGCAGTCCTTAGGATTGAAAAAATTTGGACACAGCTGAGCAACTGAACAACAACAAAATATTTTACAATCCTCAGTAAATTGGTGGATCTTTGCAATGAGCAATTCATGGTAGGTGGGAAAGCATTAGATGCTTCCTGATGAAAGAACACAACCCAATCAACAATCTTGTCAAAAGAATTAAACTTGACTCTGATGAAGCCTCAGGATTCATCTGCCAATTTGTAGAAATTCCAGGGCAGAGAAGAACATGTTGAATTGCACTCTGACTATGCGGAGTCCAGGTTGTATGAAACTGTGGGTGGTATGTCTTTGCTAAGCAGATGTCCTGTGAGGAAAGAGGGATGAAAGTTGATGCTGTGTGTTAAAAGGGGCTCACAAAAGGACATACCAGTTTAAAGAAAACATCTGGAAGACTAAGTTCTATTGTTTCAGAATGTATTCTTGGGTCTTTTTTTTTTTTAATTTATTTATTTTGGGCGGGGGTTGGGTTGGGGAGGGAGGGGAGCAGGTGGGCCACTTCTATTGGTCTATTTTCATCCATCTTTGTTCTTTGGCCCATGTGGGCCTCCCATCACGGTGGCCTCTGTTGTCGCAGAGCACTGACTCTAGGTGCATGCGCTCCAGAGCTCCGGCTCGGTAACTGGACACATCAGTCCAGCCGCTCTGCGGCATGTGGGATCTTCCCAGGCCAGGGATCGTACCAGCGCCCCTTGCACTACAAGGCAGTGTCCTTATCCACTGGACCACCAGGGAAGCCCTGCTACTTACTTTTAAATAAATAACAGAGTCTGGTCTTTGAAGATGAATTTCTGCCTCTTGGTATCTTCCATTCCTGAGCATCAATAGTCTTTGTTCCTCTGACCATCTAATCTCTTTAGCCTGTTTACTGAGCTCCTCTTTCACCGGTCCCCAACAGGAGAATTTCATGAAAGTTTTAAGTCATAAATTTCCTGGAAGAATGTTTCAGTTGATCAGGAGGCCAAAAATGTTTTCAGGGAGATGTGCTTGAGAATTAAAGGGTAAAGGAGAAGGCAAGGTAAGCGAGAGACTAGATTTGGTGAAACAGAAGTATAGTAGTGAGGGCCTTGGTAAAAGTGAGCGAGTGAGCGAGCGAGTCCTCCAAATCCAAGTCGTGGTGTACTTTACGAGTGACTCCTCATTCTTGCAGGAGTTTGGCTACCCCTACGATGTTAGGAGGGCTTCCCAGGTGGCACAGGGGTGAGGAATCCACCTGCAGTACAGGAGATAAGGGTTCAATCCCTGGGTTGGGAAGATCCCTGAAAAGGAAATGGCAACCCACTTTTTGTGTGCATTATGTTGGGGTCATCAACTGGGAGTAAGGGGTTGTATGAAACTGTGGGTGGTATGTCTTTGCTAAGCAGATGTCCTGTGAGGAAAGAGGGATGAAAGTTGATGCTGTGTGTTAAAAGGGGCTCACAAAAGGACATACCAGTTTAAAGAAAACATCTGGAAGACTAAGTTCTATTGTTTCAGAATGTATTCTTGGGTCTTTTTTTTTTTTAATTTATTTATTTGGGGGGGGGTGGGGAGGGAGGGGAGCAGGTGGGCCACTTCTATTGGTCTATTTTCATCCATCTTTGTTCTTTGGCCCATGTGGGCCTCCCATCACGGTGGCCTCTGTTGTCGCAGAGCACTGACTCTAGGTGCATGCGCTCCAGAGCTCCGGCTCGGTAACTGGACACATCAGTCCAGCCGCTCTGCGGCATGTGGGATCTTCCCAGGCCAGGGATCGTACCAGCGCCCCTTGCACTACAAGGCAGTGTCCTTATCCACTGGACCACCAGGGAAGCCCTGCTACTTACTTTTAAATAAATAACAGAGTCTGGTCTTTGAAGATGAATTTCTGCCTCTTGGTATCTTCCATTCCTGAGCATCAATAGTCTTTGTTCCTCTGACCATCTAATCTCTTTAGCCTGTTTACTGAGCTCCTCTTTCACCGGTCCCCAACAGGAGAATTTCATGAAAGTTTTAAGTCATAAATTTCCTGGAAGAATGTTTCAGTTGATCAGGAGGCCAAAAATGTTTTCAGGGAGATGTGCTTGAGAATTAAAGGGTAAAGGAGAAGGCAAGGTAAGCGAGAGACTAGATTTGGTGAAACAGAAGTATAGTAGTGAGGGCCTTGGTAAAAGTGAGCGAGTGAGCGAGCGAGTCCTCCAAATCCAAGTCGTGGTGTACTTTACGAGTGACTCCTCATTCTTGCAGGAGTTTGGCTACCCCTACGATGTTAGGAGGGCTTCCCAGGTGGCACAGGGGTGAGGAATCCACCTGCAGTACAGGAGATAAGGGTTCAATCCCTGGGTTGGGAAGATCCCCTGGAAAAGGAAATGGCAACCCACTTTTTTGTGTGCATTATGTTGGGGGTCATCAACTGGGAGTAAGGGGTTGTAGAGAGGGTTGAGACAGCAGATCAGGTATTTTGAGAAGAAGAAATGTTTAAATAGTTGCAGTGGAGAGTAAAGTAGCTGTAGCTCAGGCATTGATGAGGCATCGCTTGAGACTGGTGACCATGAATTTATAAGTTGGTAGTCATCTGAATTTTTTGGTGAGATTTTATGTAAGAGGCAATTTAATGTAATGACCAGAGTGCAAGCTTTTGAGCCAGGGAAACCCAGACTATGACTTTGTATGGGTTACTTACTGTCTCTGAGCTTCATCCAGACAATGAGAAGAATAACAATCCTTCTCTCATAGGATTGTTGGAAGAAGTAAATGAGTTGTTACGTGAGAAAGTGCCTGGTACACAGTTGATCAGGTCTTCATTTTCTCTAATGTAGCGCAACTGGCTGAGGGCAGGTAGAGGGATAGCAGAATCATCCAGGGCTAGGATTTTGCCTGACTGGTACATAAAAGGACAGAAAGCAAAGCTGACTGAAGTTAATGATGTGATGAACCATAGATTAAGATGAACCATAAGTCAAGAGACAGGTAAAGACAGACATAGAGGCACAGATGTAGAAAACAAACTGACATATACTGGCTACCATATATGAACTAGATGAATAAGGACCACCTATGGTTGTAGCACAGGGAACTCTACTCAATACTCTGTAATGACTTATATGGGAAAAGAATCCAAAAGAGAAGCTGTGTATAACTGATTCACTTTGCTGTACACCTGAAACAAACACATTATGAATCAACTGTACTCTGATCAAAATTACTTTAAAAAAAAAAAGAGGTAATAAGAGGAAGATAAGGAGAGCACCCTGGGTGGGCAGGATATTTTAACAGTGTTGAAGATCTTTTACAGCTGAGGTAGCTGCACAGACAAGCTGGGAGGATAGAAAGTTGTCCTCATAAGAGGCCACTTGAGCTAGAGACTTTTCAAGGTGAAGAAAACTGGAATGATACAATCCCTACTAGGAACACTGGAGGAGAAAGGAGGAGGAGGAGGAGAAGAGGTCAAGGTGGTAAGAAGCCAGTGATTGGAGAGCTCACCCACCTGTATAATGAAGCCCTCCAGGACTGTGGTGGCAAGAGGGGATAGAGAGGAAGCAAGTGCCAGGGTTTCGGTCCTTGGTGGTATGTGGAGCCCACCGCTGAAGTGTCTTTCCACAGAGCCATGCATTGTCATCATCTGCTATTAAATCCTGAGCCTCAGGCTTCCCTGGTAGCTTGGTGATGAAGAGTTCACCTACCAATGCAGGGGACACGGGTTTGATCCCTGATTCGGGAAGACCCCACATGCTGTGGAGCAACCGAGCCTATGAACCACAACTATGGAGCCTGTGCTCTAGAGCCTCGGAGCTGCAACTGTTGAGCCCATGTGCCGCAACCACTGAAGCTCATGTGCCCTAGAGTCAGAGTTCCACAAGAGAAGTCACTGCAACAAGAAGCCTGTTCACCTCAGCTAGAGAGTAGCCCCCATCCCCTGCAACTAGAGAAGAGCAGTGAAAACCCAGAAGAGCCAACAATAAATAAATAATAAAAATGCATTTCTTAAAAATAAAATCCAGAGCCTCTTGAAAATAACAATGGCCAAACATTTACCGAATGCTTTGCTCCAGGCACACTTTTGGGCTTCCCTGGTGACTCAGTGGTAGGGAATCCATCTGCCAATACAGGAGATATGGGTTGAATCCCCGGGTCAGGAAGATCCCCTGGAGGAGGAAATGGCAACCCACTCCAGTATTCTTGCCTGGGAAATCCCACGGACAGAGGAGCCTGGCGAGCTACAGTTTACAGGGTCACAAAGGGTTGGACAAGACTTAGAGACTACAACAACAATAAGGCAGTTTTAAGCACTTATTTAATATAAGTGATTCTTTTCATCCTCTCTCAGAAGACTGTGAAAGGAGTTCCCATTATTAGTCCTATTTTATAAATGAAGAAACTGAGGCTCAGTCATGTACTCAGGGCCCCAGAGCTAGTAAAGTGGCAAACTTTCGATTTAAATTCAGTTAGCCTGGCTTCAGGTCTATGTGTGCAACCACTGCACCACCCTGCCTCAGCACAGGAAGTCACTGTTACCCTTGTACAAATTCCTTTCTAAGGGGCGTTCATCCTGTGAATTTGTAAGCAAGTGTTGGCTGTGTGGTGTCTATCTATAATAATGGTGTGTGCGGTCCATTGTGTCTACCAATTCCCACGTCCTATGGGCTTGACATGAGTCAGAAGAGTGTCCACCCTATCAGGGGTGTGGCAGCTGCCCGGGCTTGGAGACCAGTGCCTGAAGGCTCCCCGGGAGTGCTAGCGGGGGGGAACCACAAGGGTTGGGGATGGCATGAGGCTGGTGCTTGCCTGCGACGCTACCTGTCTTCTGCTGCTTGTTCTGGACCCTGAAGAAACCTGCCTCCCCAGCATGACTGGTCACTGAGCCAAGACTGCAGCATGGAAGGGTGGGCAGTGAGGGAGCTGAGCAAAGGCCAGCTCAGCCTTGGTGCCCTTAACCTTTGGGCCCGTGGGAGGCAGAAAAGAACAGACTGGAGGGGGCTGGGACAAGCCCTGGAGGCAGCGATCTGCTGCAAGATGCTCCGGTGCTCCTGGGGCCCTGGGGCAGGGCCTGCTTTGCCCACCAAAGCCCATTGGAGGGAAGAGGGGTGGGTGGGCATCTGAAATCAAGTGACAGGGGTGGGGAGTAGGCAAGGGGGCTGGGTGGTAAGGGACACTGCAAAAGGACAGGTGAAGCAGGCTCTCATCACCATCAGCTGTGAGACCCCAGCCTGGATCCTCAGCCCCCTCACCATCTGTCTGGGTACAGGGAGGCCCCACTGTTAGAATCCCTGGTTCCTTCAAAGTCCAAGATGGGACAGAAGAGGGAAGGAAGCTCTTGCCTGGAAGAGGCTGACCTGACAAAGTCCTCGTCACTGAGGGTGGGGGGCTGTTTGCTCTCTGCTTTCTTATGCTAGGAGAGGCTCACCAGGAGCACCTTTCCCAGCCTTCCTCTCATGAGACCAACCCTGCCGACAAGCTGTGAGCTGAAATAATGTGTCCTGTCTCCCATTCTCGCACTTAAAAGGATGGAGTGTGTGCTCCTCGCTTCTACCCTTGCTGGGGCCTTGGCAAGAACTGCATTCTGCACTTGGACTACAAGTGGAAACCATGAGGGAGGCAGCAGAGCTGCCCACCTGGTTACTTTTTATTGGACTGTTACCTGAGAGAAAAGAAGCTTTCATCTTCTTTAAGTCCTTGTGTTTTCAGATGTGTGTTATAGCAGTTTATCCTATGGGGCTTCCCGGGGGTGCTAGTGGTAAAGAACCTCCCGGTCAATGCAAGAGACATAAGAGACACGGGTTTGATCCCTGGATCAGGAGGATTCCCTGGAGAAGGAAGTGGTAACCCACTCCAGAATTCTTGCCTGGGAAATCCTAGGGACAGAGGATCCTGGTGGACTACAGTCTATAGTGCTGCCAAGAGTCGGACACGACTGAAGCATCTCACCGGTACAACCTAAGATACGGCCTCCTACTTGGAAAGGTACCATAGAGAAGGTCTGATGCTTTTAACCTGAGCCAGGCTGTCTGTATGAGGGCCTTTGCTCAGCTCTGGAGCTCCCACTTTCACCTGCAGGGTTTACTTCCCACACCAGGCATACTAACACGACTTTGGCTGTGCCCACAGCCTCTGTTGGAGGGCAGCCTAAAAGAGCCCCTGGCTCCCCATCTCCAACTCAGGGGACGCAGGCGGGAGGGATCCCGACATGATTCCCAGTGCCTGAATGGGAATCAGCCTACAGAGATCGGCTAAGCCCATCCAATCCTCCCTCTTGGACTGAGAAAATGGCAATCTGCTTGGTCATTTATGCTGAAATAGCAAACACGGATAAATTAAGCTGAAAAGCTGATGGGAAACAATATTTCAAGGACCTGCTGCAGCTGTAAAATGTTGTCACGACTCCCTTCTTTGACTGTTTTCACTCACTGAGAAATGCTGTGCTCTGACATAGATGATCAGAAACATCACTGTTTGAAAGCCTTCTCAGTGTGAACGAAACATCCCTCGCCTGGAGGGTCTCAGTCACTTTGCCACAAGGAGGCAGCCTGGGTCTACAGCTCGGGGGCACAGCTGCAGATAAGGGTGTTCTGAACACGACCACCTACAGTTGTCCTGGCTCAGTTGACTCTGAGGAAAAGAGGCCTTTGGTTCTCTTTGCAGCCCAGACCTGATCTGAGCCCTCTTCCCACTCAACTGGGCTTTGCTGTGAGCCTGAAAATTTGGCTGTAGGAATTCGGGTTGTACAAGGCCAGCATATTTTTGTGAATTGCAGTCTTAAAATTTAGAACCTTTATTTCAAATGGAAGGTCTAAACTTGTTGATCCCAGGCCTCCTTCTTGGACTGAAAGGTCTTACTTGCAGATTTGCAGTGGTATGGAAGACAACAAAGTACTGGGTGAAATATAAACAGGTATGGCTGAGAAGAAGGTTGTAAGAAAATGGAAATCTCCCATTGCTATGGCCCATGATGGACTTTGTTGTTGTTCAGTCACTAAGTCATATCTGACTCTTTGTGATTCCATGGATTGCAGTACATCAGGCTCCTCTGTCCTCCACTGACTCCCGGCGTTTGCTCAAACTCTTGTCAATTGCGTTGGTGATGCCATCTAACCATCTCATCCTCTGCTACCCTCTTCTCCTTCTGCCTTCAATCTTTCCCAGCATCGGAGTCTTTTCCAATCAGTCAGCTCTTCGCATCAGGTGGCCAAAGTGTTGGAGTTTCAGCATCAGTCCTTCCAATGACTATTCAGGGTTAATTTCCTTTAGGATTGACTGGTTTGATTGCCTTACTGTCCAAGGGACTCTTAAAGTCTTCTCCAGCACTGTAATTCTAAAGCAACAGAGATCGGCTAAGCCCATCCAATCCTCCCTCTTGGACTGAGAAAATGGCAATCTGCTTGGTCATTTATGCTGAAATAGCAAACACGGATAAATTAAGCTGAAAAGCTGATGGGAAACAATATTTCAAGGACCTGCTGCAGCTGTAAAATGTTGTCACGACTCCCTTCTTTGACTGTTTTCACTCACTGAGAAATGCTGTGCTCTGACATAGATGATCAGAAACATCACTGTTTGAAAGCCTTCTCAGTGTGAACGAAACATCCCTCGCCTGGAGGGTCTCAGTCACTTTGCCACAAGGAGGCAGCCTGGGTCTACAGCTCGGGGGCACAGCTGCAGATAAGGGTGTTCTGAACACGACCACCTACAGTTGTCCTGGCTCAGTTGACTCTGAGGAAAAGAGGCCTTTGGTTCTCTTTGCAGCCCAGACCTGATCTGAGCCCTCTTCCCACTCAACTGGGCTTTGCTGTGAGCCTGAAAATTTGGCTGTAGGAATTCGGGTTGTACAAGGCCAGCATATTTTTGTGAATTGCAGTCTTAAAATTTAGAACCTTTATTTCAAATGGAAGGTCTAAACTTGTTGATCCCAGGCCTCCTTCTTGGACTGAAAGGTCTTACTTGCAGATTTGCAGTGGTATGGAAGACAACAAAGTACTGGGTGAAATATAAACAGGTATGGCTGAGAAGAAGGTTGTAAGAAAATGGAAATCTCCCATTGCTATGGCCCATGATGGACTTTGTTGTTGTTCAGTCACTAAGTCATATCTGACTCTTTGTGATTCCATGGATTGCAGTACATCAGGCTCCTCTGTCCTCCACTGACTCCCGGCGTTTGCTCAAACTCTTGTCAATTGCGTTGGTGATGCCATCTAACCATCTCATCCTCTGCTACCCTCTTCTCCTTCTGCCTTCAATCTTTCCCAGCATCGGAGTCTTTTCCAATCAGTCAGCTCTTCGCATCAGGTGGCCAAAGTGTTGGAGTTTCAGCATCAGTCCTTCCAATGACTATTCAGGGTTAATTTCCTTTAGGATTGACTGGTTTGATTGCCTTACTGTCCAAGGGACTCTTAAAGTCTTCTCCAGCACTGTAATTCTAAAGCACCAGTTTTTTAGCAGACTGCTTTATGGCAAAACTCTCGCATTATCCATGACTACTGGAAAGACCATAGCTTTGACTATATAGACTTTTGTCAGCAAAGTAATGTCTTTGTTCTTTAATACATTGTTTAGGTTTGTGATAACTTTCCTTCCAAGGACAAAATGTCTTAATTTCATGGCTGCAGTCACCATCCACAGTGGGTCTTTAGGTTTTGGACATACGAGCCCAGCTGTTGACCCCCTGGAATTTGACTGCTGTCAGGGCGCTCAACAAGACCGGTTAAGGACCCTTCCATTTTGGGAGTAGCTGGCCACCAGGGGACTCATTCTTCCAGGTCTTTAAAATTACACAGTCTCTGCGTTTTACAACTGGGTAACAGGGACTGTCATCTGGAGAAGGCTGCACTGTTGCCATATTTTTGTAAAGCCTTCTGCACCTGGTCCAGATTTATAATGTATTTAAGTTGAATCTGGGGTTCTGGGTCAGTTAGCACATCCAGAGTAAGGAATGGCCTTCCATATGTCATCTCAAAAGAGCATAGCTTAGTGGTTGTTTAGGAGCTGCCTGGCCTGTTAAGAGGGCTATTGGCAGCAGGCAAGAACATAACTGATGTTTCCTGACAGTTTGTTCAAAGTTTTCTTTAGAGTATGATTAGGCTGTTCCACTTTCCTGAGGACTGAGGGCTCCAGGATGAATGAAAGTGGTATGGAATTCCTGAAGCCTGCCCAAGCTGACGTGTGACCTTTGCTACAAACAAAGGTGAGGGGACAATACACATCTAGGAATAATTTCCTTTAGGAGTGCCTTAGCCACTTCAGCTGCCTTCTCTGTCCGATTAGGGAAGGCCTCCATCTGTCCAGTGAAAATATCTATGAAGCCCAGTAAATATTTGAACCCCTGGAAAGATGGCATCTGAGTGAAATCTATTTGTCAGTCTTCTCCTGGGTAAGTCCTGTGTCACTGGACTGAGCTAGCAAGAGGCTGTGGCTTGACATTGCCTCCTGGACTCAGGGTGGCATGAAGGGCACAGGTTTGAGTAACTCTTGTCTCCAGAAGCTCTTTCCCTCTAAGAAGTCAGAAAATAGTCAAAGACACTGGACCTCTCCCCAGATGGAGAGAATCATGTAGCCCTCTAATCCTTTTCTGCTGGTCAGAAAGAAGTAGGAGCAATTTCTGATCCAGGTGTCACCTGCCACCTGTGTCCTTTGTTCCCCTTCTGTCTCGTGACCAGTTCTCTTTGGAGGTTGAGTAGCAGTGTGTAACGTGAGAAGGGGTGCGGTGAGTCATGTCATTAGTGGGCATCAGGGCTACTTTCTTTGTTCCCTAAGTTCTCTTTGGTTGCAGTATGAGTGTTGACCCTGAATTTGACTGCTGTCAGGGCGCTCAACAAGACCGGTTAAGGACCCTTCCATTTTGGGAGTAGCTGGCCACCAGGGGACTCATTCTTCCAGGTCTTTAAAATTACACAGTCTCTGCGTTTTACAACTGGGTAACAGGGACTGTCATCTGGAGAAGGCTGCACTGTTGCCATATTTTTGTAAAGCCTTCTGCACCTGGTCCAGATTTATAATGTATTTAAGTTGAATCTGGGGTTCTGGGTCAGTTAGCACATCCAGAGTAAGGAATGGCCTTCCATATGTCATCTCAAAAGAGCATAGCTTAGTGGTTGTTTAGGAGCTGCCTGGCCTGTTAAGAGGGCTATTGGCAGCAGGCAAGAACATAACTGATGTTTCCTGACAGTTTGTTCAAAGTTTTCTTTAGAGTATGATTAGGCTGTTCCACTTTCCTGAGGACTGAGGGCTCCAGGATGAATGAAAGTGGTATGGAATTCCTGAAGCCTGCCCAAGCTGACGTGTGACCTTTGCTACAAACAAAGGTGAGGGGACAATACACATCTAGGAATAATTTCCTTTAGGAGTGCCTTAGCCACTTCAGCTGCCTTCTCTGTCCGATTAGGGAAGGCCTCCATCTGTCCAGTGAAAATATCTATGAAGCCCAGTAAATATTTGAACCCCTGGAAAGATGGCATCTGAGTGAAATCTATTTGTCAGTCTTCTCCTGGGTAAGTCCTGTGTCACTGGACTGAGCTAGCAAGAGGCTGTGGCTTGACATTGCCTCCTGGACTCAGGGTGGCATGAAGGGCACAGGTTTGAGTAACTCTTGTCTCCAGAAGCTCTTTCCCTCTAAGAAGTCAGAAAATAGTCAAAGACACTGGACCTCTCCCCAGATGGAGAGAATCATGTAGCCCTCTAATCCTTTTCTGCTGGTCAGAAAGAAGTAGGAGCAATTTCTGATCCAGGTGTCACCTGCCACCTGTGTCCTTTGTTCCCCTTCTGTCTCGTGCCCAGTTCTCTTTGGAGGTTGAGTAGCAGTGTGTAACGTGAGAAGGGGTGAGGAGAGTCATTTCATTCGTGGGCATCAGGGCTACTTTCTTTGTTCCCTAATCTGCCCTGTCATTTCTTCTGGAAATGTGAGGATTTCCCTTTTGGTACCCATGGCAGTGGATGAGTGCTACCTGTTGTGGTGTTTAGACCACGTCTACAAGGTGTAAGTGTCAGCCCCATACTTTATAGGGGGATTTCTTGCATTTAGAAGTTGTCTCTCTTTCCAGATAGCTGCATGAGCAGGTAAGACATGTCTGTGCATATATTTAAAATCTTTCCTTTTGAGTCTGTGTATATATATTTACAGTCTTTCCTTCACCAAAGCTTAGAGACTCAGATTAGAGCTATTAGCTCAGGCTGAGGTGTTAGGTGGCCAACATTTGGCTTCTATGAGGCTATGAGGGCTCATGATAGCCCTTCCTGCAGAACAACCCACAGACACACATCAGGCTGTTAATGTAGCCCTAGGACTGTTTTGGGAGAAGGAAATGGCAATCTCCTCCCATATTCTCTTTTTGGTTGGGAGGGGCAGGTTGGGGAGGGAGAGGGGTGGGCAAGCCACCTCTATTGGTCTTTCATTTATCTATTTTCATCCATCTTTGTTCTTTGGCCCGTGTGGGCCTCCCATCGTGGTGGCCTCTGTTGTCGCAGAGCACCTTACTGGTTGTTGTTATGGCACTGGTATCATTTAGCATGTTAATGAGTTACAGTTACAGTGAGTGTGTAATGAGGCTCAAGGTTTCCTAGAAGTCAAATCTTTCACTATCTTAGGCCTTGTTGCTGTCGCTCAATTGCTCTGTTGTACCCAACTATTTGTGACCCCATGGACTGCATCATGCCAGGCTTCCCTGTTTTTCACTGTCTCCGGAGTTTGCTCAAACTCATGTCCATCCAACCATTGCATCTTCTGTTACCCCTTTCTCTCCCTGCCCTCAATCTTTCCCAGCAACGGGGTCTTTTCCAATGAATCGGCTCTTTGCATCAGATAGTCAAAGACACTGGACCTCTCCCCAGATGGAGAGAATCATGTAGCCCTCTAATCCTTTTCTGCTGGTCAGAAAGAAGTAGGAGCAATTTCTGATCCAGGTGTCACCTGCCACCTGTGTCCTTTGTTCCCCTTCTGTCTCGTGCCCAGTTCTCTTTGGAGGTTGAGTAGCAGTGTGTAACGTGAGAAGGGGTGAGGAGAGTCATTTCATTCGTGGGCATCAGGGCTACTTTCTTTGTTCCCTAATCTGCCCTGTCATTTCTTCTGGAAATGTGAGGATTTCCCTTTTGGTACCCATGGCAGTGGATGAGTGCTACCTGTTGTGGTGTTTAGACCACGTCTACAAGGTGTAAGTGTCAGCCCCATACTTTATAGGGGGATTTCTTGCATTTAGAAGTTGTCTCTCTTTCCAGATAGCTGCATGAGCAGGTAAGACATGTCTGTGCATATATTTAAAATCTTTCCTTTTGAGTCTGTGTATATATATTTACAGTCTTTCCTTCACCAAAGCTTAGAGACTCAGATTAGAGCTATTAGCTCAGGCTGAGGTGTTAGGTGGCCAACATTTGGCTTCTATGAGGCTATGAGGGCTCATGATAGCCCTTCCTGCAGAACAACCCACAGACACACATCAGGCTGTTAATGTAGCCCTAGGACTGTTTTGGGAGAAGGAAATGGCAATCTCCTCCCATATTCTCTTTTTTTGGTTGGGAGGGGCAGGTTGGGGAGGGAGAGGGGTGGGCAAGCCACCTCTATTGGTCTTTCATTTATCTATTTTCATCCATCTTTGTTCTTTGGCCCGTGTGGGCCTCCCATCGTGGTGGCCTCTGTTGTCGCAGAGCACCTTACTGGTTGTTGTTATGGCACTGGTATCATTTAGCATGTTAATGAGTTACAGTTACAGTGAGTGTGTAATGAGGCTCAAGGTTTCCTAGAAGTCAAATCTTTCACTATCTTAGGCCTTGTTGCTGTCGCTCAATTGCTCTGTTGTACCCAACTATTTGTGACCCCATGGACTGCATCATGCCAGGCTTCCCTGTTTTTCACTGTCTCCCGGAGTTTGCTCAAACTCATGTCCATCCAACCATTGCATCTTCTGTTACCCCTTTCTCTCCCTGCCCTCAATCTTTCCCAGCAACGGGGTCTTTTCCAATGAATCGGCTCTTTGCATCAGATAGCCAAAGTATTGGAGTTTCACGTTTAGTCCTTCCAATGACTATTAAGGGTTAACTTCCTTTAGAATTGACTAGTCTGATCCCCTTGCAGTCCACCAGACTCTCAAGAGTCTTCTCCGGCACCACAATTTGAAAACATCAATTCTTTGGCACTCAGCCTTCTTTATGGTCCAAATCTCACACTGTACATGACTACTGGAAAAGCTATAGCTTGGACTATATGGACTTTTGGCAGTAGAGCAATCTCTGCTTTTTAATACGCTATGTTTGTCATTGCTTTCCTTCCAAAGAGTAAGCATCTTTTAATTTTATGGCTGCAGTCACTATCTGTGGTGACTTTGGGACCCAGGAAAATTAAGTCTGTTATTGGTTCTATTTTTCCCGCATTTCGAATGTTTAGGTTTTTTTCTTTTTCTTTCCCCACAATCACAAGTTTTTATTTTGCTTTTCTGATTTTACAGTTTTGTTGTTTACAGATACATGTAACTCCAGATAAGCCATTCGCCCCATCCCACCCATCCAGGCCGTTGCATAGCCCCCATGTACAATCCCTTAGACCCACAGCACATCAACAATAGTTATTTATTTTACATAAGATAGTATAGGGTTCTGTGTTTGCTCTTTCCGTATCTCTCGCCCACTTTTCCCCTTCCCCAGTGTCCATAAGTCTGTTTTCTATGACTTTTTTTCCATCGATGCTCTGTATGTGTATTTATCAGTATGAACTTACTAGATTCCATATATATGTGTTAGTATACTGTATTTGTCCTCTCTTTTAAAAAAAATTTTGGCCTTTTTAAAAATTTATTTTCATCCATCTTTATTCTTTGGCCTATGTGGGCCTTCCATTGCAGTGGCCTCTCTCATTGCAGAGCACCAGCTCTGGGGCATGCCCTTCAGAGTGCTGGTTTGTAATTGGACACACCAGTCCAGCCTCTCCGTGGCACATGGGATCTTCCCGGGTCAGGGATTGAACTGATGCCCCTTGCACTTCAGGGTGGACTCACAGGGACCACAAGGGAAGCCGTGTCCTTTTCTTTTTGACTTACTTTACCGTGTATAATAGGTTCTAGATTCATCCATCTCATTAGGACTGAATCTTCTGTGTCTCTTTTTGTGACTGAGAAGTACTCCATTGTATACATGTACCCTACCAGAGCTTCTTTATCCGTTCATTCATTGATGGACATCTTGGCTGCTTTCATGATCTAGCTGTTGTGTAGAGTGCTGCAATGAACATTAGGATACAGGTGTCTCAATTTTGATTCTATCAGGGTATAAGCCTAAGAGTGGGATTGCTGGGTCATATGGTGCTTCTCTTCTTAGCTTTTGAGGAATCTTCATACTGTCTTCCATAGTGGTTGTATCAATTAACATTCCCACCAACAATGCAAGAGTGTTCCCTTTTCTCTGCACTCTCTCCAGCATTTATTATCTGTAGATTTTTTGATGATAGCCATCCTGATGGGTGTGAGGTACTATCTTATTGTAGTTTTGATTTGCATTTCTCTAATAATAAGTGAGGTTGAGCATCTTTTCATGTGTTTTTTGGTCATCTGTATGTCTTCCTTAGATAGATGTCTCTTTAGGTCTTTTTCCCATTTTTTGATTGGGTTGTTTGTTTTTTCAGTATTGAGTTGTCTGAGCTGCTTGTATATTATGGAGATTAGTCCTTTGTCAGTTGTTTTATTTGCTATTATTTTCTCCCATTCTGTGGGTTGTCTGTTCACCTTGTTTGTAGTTTCTTTTGCTGTGCAGAAGCTTTTATTTAGGTTCCACATGTTTATTTTTGGTTTTATTTCCATAATCCTACTGGGCGGGTCATAAAAAAATCTTGCTTTGATTTACATCATTGAGTGTTTTGCCTGTATTCTTCTCTAAGAGTTTTATGGTTTCGTTCAGGTCTTTAATCTTTTTCTTTTTTTAACTTTTATTTATTTATTTTTGGCTGTGCAGGGTCTTCATTGATGTGTGGGTTTAGCTGCTCTGCAGTATGTGGGATCTTCCCAGATCAGGGATTTAACCTGTGTCTCCTGCATTGGCAGATGGATTCTTATCCACTGAGACACAAGGGAAACCCTTTAATCCATTGTGAGTTTATCTTTGTGTATGGTGTCAGGGCGAATGTCGAGTTTTGGTTTCTTTTTTTTGGAACTTTTATTTTGCTTTTTTTTTTTTTTTGTACAAGGTTGTTTTTTTTCTTTTTTTTTAAAAAACATTTATTTATTGATTTATTTTCGGGGGTGGGGAGGGAAGGGGGGAGGGTGGGCTGCTTCTATTGGTCTTTCATTTGTCTATTTTTCATCCACCTTTGTTCTTTGGCCCGTGTGGGCCTCTCATCGCGGTGGCCTCTGTTGTCGCAGAGCACCGGCTCTGGGCGCATGCGCTCCAGAGCTCTGGCTCGGTAGTTGGACACATCAGTCCAGCCGCTCCGCAGCACGTGGGATCTTCCCAGGCCAGGGATCGAACCGGCGCCCCTTGCAAGGCGGTGTCCTTATCCACTGGACCACTAGGGAAGCCCTTTATTTTACTTTTAACTTTTACAGAGTTTTGTTGTTTACAGATATGTATGTTCCCAGATTAGTCATATGCACGTCCCCCCAATCCCACCCTTCCAGGCCGTCGCACAGCACCCCTGCAGGATCACCTTTTCTCACAGAGCAATGACAATAGCTATTTTCTTCACATATGGTAGTACAGGTTTTCATGCTACTTCCTTTACACCTCCCACCCACTGTTCCTTCCCCACAATGTCCATATGTCTACCATCCATGTCTGTCTTTTCATCACTTCACTGCGTGTGTTACCATTACCCATCCTACTAGATTCCATATATATGTGTTAGTATATTGTACTTGTCCTCTTTTTGACTGACTTCACTTTTTATGATAGGTTCTAGGGCCAGCCACCTCATTAGGGCTGATTGTTCTGCATTTCCTTTTAGAACTGAGTAGTATTCCATTGTGTATATGTACCAGAGTTTTTGTATCCATTCGTTCATCAATGGACATCTAGGTTGCTTCCATGTTCTAGCTATTGTATAGTGAGCTGCAGTGAACATTAGGGTACAGATGTTTCAGATTTCATTTCATCAGGGTATAGCCTAAGAGTAGGATTGCTGGGTCATATGGTGCTTCTACTTTTAGTTTTTTAAGGAATCTCCATACTGTCTTCCATAGTGGTTGTATCAATTGACATTCCCACCAGTAATGCAAGAGTGTTCCCTTTTCTCCACACCCTCTCCAGCATTTATTGTCTGTAGATTTCTTGATGATGGCCATTCTGACTGGTGTGAGGTGATATCTCATTGTAGTTTTGATTTGCATTTCTCTAATTATAAGCGAGGTTGAGCATCGCTTCATGCATTTTTCTTTTCTTTAAGATTTATTTATTTATTTATTTGAGGGGGGTGGGGTGGGGAGGGAGGGGAGCGGGTGGGCCACTTCTATTGGTCTTTCATTTGTCCATTTTCATCCATCTTTGTTCGTTGGCCCGTATGGGACTCCCATCACGGTGGCCTCTGTTGTCGCAGAGCACCGGCTCTGGGCGCATGTGCTCCAGAGCTCCAGCTTGGTAATTGGACACATTGGTCCAGCTGCTCCGCGGCACGTGGGATCTTCTCAGGCCAGGGATCAAACTGGCGCCCCTTGCACTGCAAGGCGGTGTCCTTACCCACTGGGCCACCAGGCAAGCCCGCTTCATGCGTTTTTGGGCCATCTGTATGTCCTCTTTGGAGAGGTGTCTCTTTAGGTCCTTTTCCCATTTTTTGATTGGGTTGTTTGTTTTTCCCATGCTGAGTTGTCTGAGTTGCTTGTAGATTTTGGAGATTGATTCTTTGTCTGTTGTTTCATTTGCTATGATGTTCTCCCATTCTGTGGGTTGTCTGTTCAGCTTTTTTGAGATTTCTTTTGCTGTACAAAAGCTTTTAAGTTTCATTGGTTCCCACATGTTCATTTTTCTTTTTAGTTCCACTATTCTAGTAGGTGGGTCATGGAAGATCTTGCTTTGATTTATGTCCTTGAGGGTTTTGCCCCTTTGATATTGTCCACTTAGATGGTGTTCTGCATTTCCTTTTAGAACTGAGTAGTATTCCATTGTGTATATGTACCAGAGTTTTTGTATCCATTCGTTCATCAATGGACATCTAGGTTGCTTCCATGTTCTAGCTATTGTATAGTGAGCTGCAGTGAACATTAGGGTACAGATGTTTCAGATTTCATTTCATCAGGGTATAGCCTAAGAGTAGGATTGCTGGGTCATATGGTGCTTCTACTTTTAGTTTTTTAAGGAATCTCCATACTGTCTTCCATAGTGGTTGTATCAATTGACATTCCCACCAGTAATGCAAGAGTGTTCCCTTTTCTCCACACCCTCTCCAGCATTTATTGTCTGTAGATTTCTTGATGATGGCCATTCTGACTGGTGTGAGGTGATATCTCATTGTAGTTTTGATTTGCATTTCTCTAATTATAAGCGAGGTTGAGCATCGCTTCATGCATTTTTCTTTTCTTTAAGATTTATTTATTTATTTATTTGAGGGGAGGGGTGGGGAGGGAGGGAGCGGGTGGGCCACTTCTATTGGTCTTTCATTTGTCCATTTTCATCCATCTTTGTTCGTTGGCCCGTATGGGACTCCCATCACGGTGGCCTCTGTTGTCGCAGAGCACCGGCTCTGGGCGCATGTGCTCCAGAGCTCCAGCTTGGTAATTGGACACATTGGTCCAGCTGCTCCGCGGCACGTGGGATCTTCTCAGGCCAGGGATCAAACTGGCGCCCCTTGCACTGCAAGGCGGTGTCCTTACCCACTGGGCCACCAGGCAAGCCCGCTTCATGCGTTTTTGGGCCATCTGTATGTCCTCTTTGGAGAGGTGTCTCTTTAGGTCCTTTTCCCATTTTTTGATTGGGTTGTTTGTTTTTCCCATGCTGAGTTGTCTGAGTTGCTTGTAGATTTTGGAGATTGATTCTTTGTCTGTTGTTTCATTTGCTATGATGTTCTCCCATTCTGTGGGTTGTCTGTTCAGCTTTTTTGAGATTTCTTTTGCTGTACAAAAGCTTTTAAGTTTCATTGGTTCCCACATGTTCATTTTTCTTTTTAGTTCCACTATTCTAGTAGGTGGGTCATGGAAGATCTTGCTTTGATTTATGTCCTTGAGGGTTTTGCCTATATTCTCCTCTAAGAGTTTGATGGTTTGTGGTCTTACATTTAGATCTTTAATCCCTTTTGAGTTGATCTTAGTGTATGGTGTCAGGGAATGTTCCAACTTCATTTTTTTGCATGTAACTGTCCAATTTTCCCAGCACCACTTGTTGAAGAGGTTGTCTTTGTCCCATTTTATAGTTTCGCCTCCTTTGTCAAAAATAAGGTACCCATAGGTGCGTGGGTTTATCTCTGGGTTCTCTATCTTGTTCCATTGGTCTATAGTTCTGTTTTTGTGCCAGTACCATACTGTCTAGATGACTGTTGCTTTGTAGTATAGTCTGAAGTTATGGAGGCTGATCCCTCCAGCTCCATGCTTCTTCCTCAGGATTGCTTTGGCTATTCGAGGTCTTTTGCGTTTCCATGTGAACTGTGTTATTTTTTGGTTTGGTTCTGTGAAGAATGTCATTGGTAGTTAGATAGGGATCACATTGAATCTGTAGATGGAATGTTGAGTTTTAAGCCACCTTTTTGACTCTCCTCTTTCACCTTCATCAAGAGGCTCTTTCTGCCATTGAGCCTAGTTGGTTCTAACTGGTTGTTTCTCTTTGCAGCTTCCTTCTGAAACTTTGAAAAGAATAATGGTTTCCATTACAGGGCAGGGCAGTGATCCTGGGCAATAGCCTTGGTAAGACAGGAGGGAAAGGGGCAGGACAGAACCACTAGGATAAAGAAGAGGTGCAGGGACACTTCCTTGGTGGTCCAGTGACTAAACCTCCATGCTCCCAATGCAGGGCACATGGGTTTGATCCCTGATCAGGGAACTAGAGCCCACCTGTCAGAACTAAAAGATCCCACATGTGGCAGCTAAGAACCAGTGAGCCAAATAAGTGTATATATATCAATTATTAATAGAGGTGCCATTGCTGGGATATGATAAAACTGGCTGGAACTGAGGTGGCTTTTGGCAACAGTCTGTAGGCCTTTAGCTCATTGTACCTTCATTATAATAGTAACAATCACTCTTTGTTACACTGTGACAAATTCAAGGAAGACCATAAAAGGTAATAATAATAATAAAAAAAGGCAGTGGCCCATTTCCTGAGAAATCTCCACCCTATCCTAAAGTAGCAAGAATATTCTTCCCACTTGTTAGCCTATGAGAGCTGCGACCCTGAGACAACTGCACTCTGCCTGTAGAACGTGTTCTCTCCAAATAAACTTGCTCTCCCTTTACTCGGGCTCCATCTTCCCTTGGGAAGTCAGAACGGTTCCCTTGGCGATTGGTCTCAAGGACGCCTGCAGGTTCCAGGACGTGGGATCTCTCTTCCCTGTAGCATGAGTAACAGAAACACACTCTGCTCCCTCTAACACCACCCAGAGCCCTTCTCCCCAGCTTCTACCTTCCTGACAACCACTGGCCAGAGCGACAGCACTTCATGCCGTTTCCCCAGAGATGACGGTCAGCCCACCTCCGCGGTGTACCGTCCAGGAACTGGGGCTAATGCGGTGTCCAGGGTCTCCCAGGTGCGAGCAGGATGAGGACCAGAGCCTGCGCCTCCAGATGCCCGTCTGGAGAGCCCATCACCGCAGCGGCCCATTCCTACACCCGCTCTCAGCACCTTGCTTCGGGGAAAGGGTCTGGGGCTCTCACCCAGGCTTGCCCTGGTGCTCATGTCTATGTGACAGAAAATGTCAAAGAAAGGCTGTGTGATGAGCCTAGCAAGTGGGTGCATGCTGGATTTGGGGAGGGCCAGGGCTTGGAGGTGGAGAGCCCAAGTTCAGGTGAGGTGAACTGACTGGGGGCGTCTTTCCAACGACAGTAATAGTGACCTCTGCAAACCTGTTTGCTCATTTAAAAAGAAGGGCATAAAAGATTTGTGAGACCTAAATGAGATGTTTTTTGATGAGCACTTTAAAAGCTAGACAGGTGTGCAAAGATAATATGAACAAAAATTTTGCAAACACCAGAGGGAGAGGTTTAGTTCCCCAGAGGTTATCCCTTATCAGGAAGAGCCAAGGTGGGCCGGAAAACTCCCTGGGCAAGGGACCACCACAAAAATCGTCACCATTATCATAACTTATCCGGGAAGGGACTACCACAGGGAATGTAAAATAGTTTGTCTAAAAAAAAAAAATCCCTGGGCTGCGTGTTCAGGTGAATGTAAGATCTTGAAGCAAAGTGACTGTGTGGCCTTGGTAGCTTCCTTGCCTCCGCGAGTTTCAGCGAAGTCTGGCGTTTGCGTCCCTTTTTTGAAGAGCACTGGCGCCCTCTGGTGGACACTGCGGAGAGAAACACCACGGCGCCGCAGAGGCGCGAGGGCTGAGAGGTCGCTAGGGGCGCTGCAGATGGCCCGGACCCGCTAGAGCCAAGCGAGAGGCTCCCAGTCACTTGGACTGATGTTAAGAGGCCGGCTGTTAGTTTTTCGTCTGTTAATGTGCTTAAAATGGGATCTAAAGGTTTATGAATACAGGAAAAGCTTATCCGTTAGGTCCTGATCATTTAAAACATTCAATAAACTGATTATCAGGGCACTAGCTTCTGTCTGTTCCAGAAGCAGACAGAGCATTTGCTACACAAAGTAACCATACTGTGTCTTCACACGGGGCATCTGTTCACGCGTAAAGTCCCCGAATGCCTTGAGAGGGAGTTGGGAAGAAGTGAAGAGGGAAGGGAGGGCTCGGAGGGCAGGAATTCCCATGTTCTCCCGGGGGCCCCCACCTCCTGTCATTGCTCACTGGATGTCCAGGCTGGGCTCTGGGCTCCGGTGGGAGGTGGAGGCATGGAGGCCATCACAGGGAGGGTCTGCCCACATGTCCCCCTGCAGGAAAGGTGACTTCTGAGTTTGTTGCAGGGCTGTGGTCTCCACTGCAGGTCAAATGCTCTGAGTGTAGGTCGGAGAGGGGTCTCTTGGGGGGAAGGCCTGGCCCATCCCTGACTCATGGGTGCTCCTGGTGCTCACAGAAGTCTCTTGATCTGCTCAGCTCCTCCAGAGAAAGAAGAGGTGCTTTCTTGAGTAACTTTCTGGGGTCAGAGTCTAAGAATGGGATCCTGCACGTGCATCTCATCCAGTAACCCGTCCTCTGCCCCCAGCCCTTCACTTCCCTCCCCTCATCCTTCCCCCTAAACCCCTACTAAGAGAGCTCGGACCCCCTTTTCATGCACAGTCATCCTTGATGGTCCAGGAAACCAGAGCTCAAGTTTATGGGCATCCGGAAGCTGGTCTTTATTTTTTTTTTTTCTCCCAGGGGAAAGGAGAACTGGGTCATTCCTTCCTGCCATAAGAGTGGGTTGAATCCTAAGGCATTTAGAAAAAGTAAAAAGGCAACTGACTTCCATATGAAACCAGACTGAAATTCAAGCTTTATTATTCGTAGTAATTTTAAAAAGTCATTATTTGAGTGTCTACTATTTACTAGGCACTTAGTTCAATATTTCTAATCTTTACAACTATCCAGGAAGTATTATTTTCTCTGTTTTCTATTTAAGAAACCTGAGAACCAGGGTGGTTAAATGCCTTGCCCCAAGACACACAGCTATAGGCGATCAAAATAGGCAGTTTAGGTCCTGATCATTTAAAACATTCAATAAACTGATTATCAGGGCACTAGCTTCTGTCTGTTCCAGAAGCAGACAGAGCATTTGCTACACAAAGTAACCATACTGTGTCTTCACACGGGGCATCTGTTCACGCGTAAAGTCCCCGAATGCCTTGAGAGGGAGTTGGGAAGAAGTGAAGAGGGAAGGGAGGGCTCGGAGGGCAGGAATTCCCATGTTCTCCCGGGGGCCCCCACCTCCTGTCATTGCTCACTGGATGTCCAGGCTGGGCTCTGGGCTCCGGTGGGAGGTGGAGGCATGGAGGCCATCACAGGGAGGGTCTGCCCACATGTCCCCCTGCAGGAAAGGTGACTTCTGAGTTTGTTGCAGGGCTGTGGTCTCCACTGCAGGTCAAATGCTCTGAGTGTAGGTCGGAGAGGGGTCTCTTGGGGGGAAGGCCTGGCCCATCCCTGACTCATGGGTGCTCCTGGTGCTCACAGAAGTCTCTTGATCTGCTCAGCTCCTCCAGAGAAAGAAGAGGTGCTTTCTTGAGTAACTTTCTGGGGTCAGAGTCTAAGAATGGGATCCTGCACGTGCATCTCATCCAGTAACCCGTCCTCTGCCCCCAGCCCTTCACTTCCCTCCCCTCATCCTTCCCCCTAAACCCCTACTAAGAGAGCTCGGACCCCCTTTTCATGCACAGTCATCCTTGATGGTCCAGGAAACCAGAGCTCAAGTTTATGGGCATCCGGAAGCTGGTCTTTATTTTTTTTTTTCTCCCAGGGGAAAGGAGAACTGGGTCATTCCTTCCTGCCATAAGAGTGGGTTGAATCCTAAGGCATTTAGAAAAAGTAAAAAGGCAACTGACTTCCATATGAAACCAGACTGAAATTCAAGCTTTATTATTCGTAGTAATTTTAAAAAGTCATTATTTGAGTGTCTACTATTTACTAGGCACTTAGTTCAATATTTCTAATCTTTACAACTATCCAGGAAGTATTATTTTCTCTGTTTTCTATTTAAGAAACCTGAGAACCAGGGTGGTTAAATGCCTTGCCCCAAGACACACAGCTATAGGCGATCAAAATAGGCAGTTTAGGCTGAGGTAATAAAGGACTCCTATCTTCTAGTGGCTTATGTTGAACCAGTAATGGTTTATTTTTCACAAAATTTCAAGTTCATTGCTTTCCTCTGTGTTGTCCTGGCCCTGAGGCCCAGACTGATGGAGCTGCCAGCCTTGGGGCTTCTCTGGGGCCTGGGTCAGAGCTGGGCTGGCAGGGACCCTCCAGCCACTGCACAGGGGGCAAAGCTCCCTGGCCCAAGTGACCCAGCCTCACCGACCGAAGTCTGCCCTGTGCTCAGGAGTCAGAGCTCGGCGGTGCAGGGCATCAGCCTCAGAGACGGGCTGCCCTTGCCTGTGCCTCCCCTCCCCTCTGGGACTCACTTGAGCACTCTGTCCCCTCCTTCCCTCCTCTGTCTCTCTCTGGCCCTCTCTGCCTCTTAACACGGCTCACAATTTCCTCGTGGGTTAGTCTAGAAATAAATACAGGTTCTCAGGGTGTATCCAATTCATTCCAAACACATTACTAGACACAGATGACCAGGGTCTACTTGATAGAATTTGTCACAGACTGAAAATTCACAGAACTTGACCAAATTTGATTAGAAAAACATGGTCAAAGAAAATTCACAATGGCGGATGCTCTAATGGGTAGAATTAGAGGGATCAGAAGTTGATGAGGAATCAATTTTGATGTAGAATGTAAGTGGGAAAGAATTACTGCCAACGAATCTCAAGATTGTAGAAGTGAAAAATGGAAAAAATGAACTGTTTAACGGCACAATAGGGAACATAGAAAATTAAATTGGATTAGAGGAATTTGCTCTGAGAAATGCTTGCTCAGTGAAAATGCACCGTGTTTCTATCTTCCGTGACCTCCATGTCTGGGTCAGTGGCTTATTCTCTTGCAGCCCCTGATGGCTTCTGGGAATGTCACAGCCCTCTTTGTACCTTATTTACACACAGAACAACTCCACTTTCAAGAATTGAGCCTGAAACTCCATCTCTTTGCACAAAGTTCTCCTAATTTTCCACCGCTCCACTGTTCCCGCGGGCCCATCTCCAGTTCACTCCTCTTCTACGTGCTCGCTCTGGGTGATTTCAAGTCATCTCCTGTATTTACTACTGCTCTGTGCTGATGACTTCAAGAATTGAATCCTTAACTATATAAGTCACACTTCTCAGCTTTAAGTAACAAAAAGGCAAGTTATCTTGAACAGAAAAAGGCAATTTATTGGAAAGACAGCAAGTTTCTCAAGAATTAACCAGAAAGCTGAGGAGATTAGGTTTAAAAAATGAGCAGGAGTCAGAGGCCAGAACCCCCACCAGGGAGTTAGGCCATTGGGGTCATCAATTGAGGACTTGCCCACCACCACCCTGGGGATGGTGGGGGCATGGAGTTTTATCTGAGGGAGTCCTGACTGCCCTGCCTCTCTGTCACTTGCTCAGGCTTGGACTATGCTTGGCGACCTCCCATCCTCTGGCTTCCCTGCGTGAGGGGAGCGACATCTGGTCTTGGTTGGGGAGGTGCCCTTTCTCCCCACAGTCCACACGGCTCACAATTTCCTCGTGGGTTAGTCTAGAAATAAATACAGGTTCTCAGGGTGTATCCAATTCATTCCAAACACATTACTAGACACAGATGACCAGGGTCTACTTGATAGAATTTGTCACAGACTGAAAATTCACAGAACTTGACCAAATTTGATTAGAAAAACATGGTCAAAGAAAATTCACAATGGCGGATGCTCTAATGGGTAGAATTAGAGGGATCAGAAGTTGATGAGGAATCAATTTTGATGTAGAATGTAAGTGGGAAAGAATTACTGCCAACGAATCTCAAGATTGTAGAAGTGAAAAATGGAAAAAATGAACTGTTTAACGGCACAATAGGGAACATAGAAAATTAAATTGGATTAGAGGAATTTGCTCTGAGAAATGCTTGCTCAGTGAAAATGCACCGTGTTTCTATCTTCCGTGACCTCCATGTCTGGGTCAGTGGCTTATTCTCTTGCAGCCCCTGATGGCTTCTGGGAATGTCACAGCCCTCTTTGTACCTTATTTACACACAGAACAACTCCACTTTCAAGAATTGAGCCTGAAACTCCATCTCTTTGCACAAAGTTCTCCTAATTTTCCACCGCTCCACTTTTCCCCTTGGGCCCATCTCCAGTTCACTCCTCTTCTACGTGCTCGCTCTGGGTGATTTCAAGTCATCTCCTGTATTTACTACTGCTCTGTGCTGATGACTTCAAGAATTGAATCCTTAACTATATAAGTCACACTTCTCAGCTTTAAGTAACAAAAAGGCAAGTTATCTTGAACAGAAAAAGGCAATTTATTGGAAAGACAGCAAGTTTCTCAAGAATTAACCAGAAAGCTGAGGAGATTAGGTTTAAAAAATGAGCAGGAGTCAGAGGCCAGAACCCCCACCAGGGAGTTAGGCCATTGGGGTCATCAATTGAGGACTTGCCCACCACCACCCTGGGGATGGTGGGGGCATGGAGTTTTATCTGAGGGAGTCCTGACTGCCCTGCCTCTCTGTCACTTGCTCAGGCTTGGACTATGCTTAGGCGACCTCCCCATCCTCTGGCTTCCCTGCGTGAGGGGGAGCGACATCTGGTCTTGGTTGGGGGGAGGTGCCCTTTCTCTCCCCACAGTCCACACTGGGGCAGATTCTGCAAACATAGGAAATGGAATCAGGGCCACAGAGCCTCAATAGTTACTGGCTGGTCCTTTACATAAATGGTATGTGGACCTCTCTTCGAGCTTGAACAGTCACAGACTTGAAGGCTGACTGGCCATGAGCATTTTCAGGCCAGACTTGTTTTCTTTGGCCTTGTTTGCTTCTGGTTGGTTGCAGGTGCAAGTGCCAACGGCCACCTCTCCCATCGAGGCAGATTTTTTAAGTCTGAAGGCTCTGCCCATTTGTTTACTGACCTTCGTGTTCAGCTCATTCCTCAGCCCACACCCAGTTGGTGGTGGTTATCTTGAGGCCGTTGGGAGCAACTGGTTTGTTGGGGAAATCGGAGCCCTTATATTCTGGGTCTCTGGCTGGTTCTCTTGTTTAGAAGAGAGATCCCAATGGGAAATGCTTGGGAAAGGCTAGGGTCATGCCACCGACCTATTTCCTTCTCACAAGGCTATCTCCCCTTCCTTCAGTGGTTTGAATCAGTCAGCTTTATTTATTGACCCATAAAAGCTCCACATTCTCAGACTCTCAGGCAACTTGAGTGCAGGCCACAGGCAGAGTTGTACTGTTTTTTGCCCCCCCCCCCCCCCCGCCCCGTGCAGACTAAGTTTCCCTTAGGTTATTTTAAAAAGGGACAAAGAGTGACCCAAATATGCCAGTATTCCTTTTTCCAGAACCACAGGCTGGCTTCACACCTCTCAATGTGTTGTAGGTAACAATTTAACCAACTGTTTTGCCGAGGTGTAATACATCCCCTGTTTATGGCATGAAGTGATTCTTTCTGGCTACCTACTAAATCACTGCTGCGCTTTTTGGTACCAACATCTAAACAGCTAAGGGGACAGATTTTTCTGGGCGTAAGAGACCCCCCAGACAGTGACTTAGCTAGACGTGACTGATTTCTTCTGTCATCGTCTGAAAGTGTGCAGTTTGGGGTTGGTATGGCAGCTCTGCTTTAAGTGGTTGTCCAGTGACTTCCCTAATGGTCCAGTAGGTTGAGAATCTGCCTGCCAATACAGGGGACATGGGCTCGATCCCTGGTCCAGGAAGATCCCACATGCCTCTAAGAAAACAAGCTTGTCAGCCACAACCACTGAGACGAGTGTAGCTAGAGTCTGAGCACTGCAACAGAGAATGACCCCATTCTTAACTAGAGAAAGTTCTCGAGAAGCAACGAAGACCTAGCACAGCTAAAAACTAAAGAGTTTGTCCAGAGATCCAAACTCTATCATGTTTCTCTACCATCCCTTAGGTGTGCCCCACCACCAAGTCCATTTTTCACACCATAGGATGGAGTGAACATGGCATCTCCCCCACCCGCCTTTAAGAGGCATGCTGTGGAGGGGGCTTCCCTGGTGGTCCAGTGGTTAAGAGTCTGCCTGCCATTGCAGGACATGGGCTCAAATCTTGATTGGAAAGCTAAGGTCCCAAATGTCATGTGGCGTGGCCAGAAGAAAAAATGTATGCCTTGAGAATGGCCTCTTTTTCTTTGTACATCTCACTGGTCACAAGCTAGCCACACGAAACAATGCCGAAAGGAGACTGAAGATGCAGTCTTCATTAGAATAGACAGTTGATGTTGGCAGACAACATAATCCGTTAGTCCCCACCAAATCAGGTCAGACCCTTGATTACCACACTCCAGTCTTGCAGTCTACTGTAAGTACTGTGATTATCTGGCTTTGGCAGTTGAGTGCCTGAAATCAACTCCTTCCACTCTGTAGTTTCTTTTCCATTAAAATCAAGGATCCCCCATTTCAGCTGCATCTAATTGCATCATTGTTTTATGGAAATCAGCTATGGAATTGCTTTCTGGAGACACTGGCACTCTACTCACTGATGACCTTTGGTCTTCTGGGCCCTCTTGAGAGACTAGGTGTGTAGGCAGGTCATACGTGATGCGTCCTTTAGAGCATTTCTATATCCCTAAGTCTCTGCACTCTTTCCTCCATCATTCCATGGGATTTCATTCTGCATGAAGCACTATTGAATCCAGGCTTTAAATCAAAAACTGATATGGCCATTAGGACCATTCACGGTGGCAGGATCTGGAATGCTGACTCCTGATTTCTGATGAGCACACTCCTGATTAAGTAATGATGTGCAATTAAGTGCGTTCTCCACTTTTAGGAATGAAAGACTGACTTCCTCAGCTGCTAGAAGTATTGCCGGCAGTGGGGCCTCAGCTGGCAGTGCCCTTAGGGCTGAAAAAAACATGCCGCCCGTGGTCATGCCCCTTCCTAGAGTAGCTACAGCTAAGGGGTAGTCAGTGTTGGACGCTTGGCCCCAACTTTTTGCACAACTCCAAATGGCCATCTCAGTTCTGAAGCCTGCTATGGGGCTGACTTGAAGCCTCTGTGTGTGTGTGTGTGTGGGCACCCAGATCAGCCTCTCTGCCCAGCACTGCTTCTGTCCCTTCTATTCCACAAATGAGGTCCCCAGTGAAAAATCTCTCAGTCATGTCTGACTCTTTCTGACCCCGTTGACTGTAGCCCACCAGGTTCCTCTGTCCATGGGATTCTCCAGACAAGAATACTGGAGTGGGTTGCTATTTCCTTCTTTAGGGGATCTTCCCAACCCAGGGATCGTAGCCAATTCTCCCAGACTTCAGGCATATTTTTTCTAGTCTGAGCCACCAGGGGAGCCACCAGGGTCCCCAGAGAACTCCCTAATGAAAGCTCTGCATGATAATCTCCACCTGAGCCTGCTTCTCTGAAATTTTCTTTTGGTGAAGATTTAAGTACAGGTGACCCTCTTCATAACTTGATTGCCGGCTGCCCCCATTAGTTTCACCTCTTGCTGAAGAATCTGGCTTTGGCAGTTGAGTGCCTGAAATCAACTCCTTCCACTCTGTAGTTTCTTTTCCATTAAAATCAAGGATCCCCCATTTCAGCTGCATCTAATTGCATCATTGTTTTATGGAAATCAGCTATGGAATTGCTTTCTGGAGACACTGGCACTCTACTCACTGATGACCTTTGGTCTTCTGGGCCCTCTTGAGAGACTAGGTGTGTAGGCAGGTCATACGTGATGCGTCCTTTAGAGCATTTCTATATCCCTAAGTCTCTGCACTCTTTCCTCCATCATTCCATGGGATTTCATTCTGCATGAAGCACTATTGAATCCAGGCTTTAAATCAAAAACTGATATGGCCATTAGGACCATTCACGGTGGCAGGATCTGGAATGCTGACTCCTGATTTCTGATGAGCACACTCCTGATTAAGTAATGATGTGCAATTAAGTGCGTTCTCCACTTTTAGGAATGAAAGACTGACTTCCTCAGCTGCTAGAAGTATTGCCGGCAGTGGGGCCTCAGCTGGCAGTGCCCTTAGGGCTGAAAAAAACATGCCGCCCGTGGTCATGCCCCTTCCTAGAGTAGCTACAGCTAAGGGGTAGTCAGTGTTGGACGCTTGGCCCCAACTTTTTGCACAACTCCAAATGGCCATCTCAGTTCTGAAGCCTGCTATGGGGCTGACTTGAAGCCTCTGTGTGTGTGTGTGTGGGCACCCAGATCAGCCTCTGCCCAGCACTGCTTCTGTCCCTTCTATTCCACAAATGAGGTCCCCAGTGAAAAATCTCTCAGTCATGTCTGACTCTTTCTGACCCCGTTGACTGTAGCCCACCAGGTTCCTCTGTCCATGGGATTCTCCAGACAAGAATACTGGAGTGGGTTGCTATTTCCTTCTTTAGGGGATCTTCCCAACCCAGGGATCGTAGCCAATTCTCCCAGACTTCAGGCATATTTTTTCTAGTCTGAGCCACCAGGGGAGCCACCAGGGTCCCCAGAGAACTCCCTAATGAAAGCTCTGCATGATAATCTCCACCTGAGCCTGCTTCTCTGAAATTTTCTTTTGGTGAAGATTTAAGTACAGGTGACCCTCTTCATAACTTGATTGCCGGCTGCCCCCATTAGTTTCACCTCTTGCTGCCTTCACATCACCATCTACACCCTGACTTGATTTTTAAGATCCAGGAATGTAAAGCCACCAAGGTATTGTCTTCATACTTTTGCTCACACTGTTCTTTCATGTTTATCACTCTTTCAGCAAATTCCTACTCTGCCTTAACTAAAGCATCCCTTCCTCTAGGTTGCTCTCTGTGCAACTCTCTCCCCTAGGCTTTGTTCCTGAGGTCCTGTAATGGACTGAATGTTTGTGTCCCCCTAAAATTCATAAGTTGAAGTGTAATCCCAATATGATGGTGTTTGGATGTGGGGCACTGGGAGGTAATTAGGTCATGAGGGTAGAGCCCTCAGGAATGGGGTTGGTATTCTCATAAGGAAGCAGAGGGACTAGAGCTTTATCCACCATGGGAGGAGGCAGTAAGGAGGTGCTATCTGCAGTGTGGGACAGGCCCTCACCAGAATCCAACCATGCTAACACTTTGGTCTCAGACTTCCAGTTTCCATCTGTGAGAAATAAATGTTTGTTGTTTAAGCTACTTAATCTATGGTTCTTGGTTGTAGCAGCCTAAGATGGCAGGACAATGGCACCCCAGATATGTTTGATTTCCTTGTCATTTTCTCCAAGGAGCTCTTTGGATCTTCATGCTGGTATAGTGTCTGGCTCATAGGAAGTGTCTAGTAAATGTTGACCTGAGCGGAACCTACCTTACACCTATTGATTTTTCCTTCTTTTTCCCCCTCACACATTGGAGACTGAGAGAAGACTGAAAACAATCTAAGAAGAGCAATAGGTTTCTCCAGCAATCAAACCATAGCAATTTACTGAAAAAAAATAAAACCTCAATCTTTATTAACATGAATGTTCAAGGAAAACCCCTCTGGGTTACAGTCTAGAAATCTGTATCACCATCTATTCCTATAACAGGAGTAGACGGTGTTTTGAAAAGTTCAAATGAAGAAAAGTAACAGTTAACCTTGCACTTGATTTCCTTAGAGCGCCACAAAATTCTCCTCTCAATCTACACTGGACTGAAACACTTGTTCCAGTTACATTGTGCTCACAGTTAGATGCTCAGTTCTAAAGGGTTTGTCTGCCAATCCTGCTTTATTGGCCATGAAATGATTTTCTTTTCATACATTATTGAAAGTCCCAAGTTTAATCAAGTAAGCTTAAAAATGCTAGAATTGGGTAGAGCTGCTTTTCATGATCTAAGCGAGAAAAATTTGGAGGGCAAAGCATGTGAAGCAGGGAGAGGCTAGCCTGTTGCATCGGGGATGAAAAGTGGGGTGTGGGCCAACCTTAGTCACATCTTTCCTTTCTGCATTAGAAGGAATAATCTTCTGTGTTCATGCCTCTTTTCTAACCCAAGTTTGAACACGAGCCTGCATCTCCAGCCCTGGCAGGCAGAATTCTTTACCACTGAGTCACTAGGGAAGCCCATGAGTTATATGAAGTGTTTTATTTTCTACTAATTTCCCCATCTTTTTGTTTTAGATGCCCAGGAAGATGGTTTCTCTTCTCGCGCCCACCACAAGCACAAGTAAAGACTCAAAGTAGTAGCAGGGATAAAGGCCAGACAAAAATACCTGGTGAGTGTATGCAGACTAAAGTTTTCTGCCCTCAAAGACTAGTTAGAAAGAGGACAAGTACAATCTACTAACACATATATATGGAATCTAGTAGGATGGTGATGATGGCACATGCAGTGAAGCAATGGAAAGACAGACATGGACAATGGACATATGGACATTGTGGGGAAGGAACAGTGGGTGAGAGGCGTAAAAGAAGTAGCATGAAGGCCTGTATTATCATATGTGAAGAAAATAGCTATAGTCACTGCTCTGTAAGAAAAGCAGATCCTTCAGGGGTGCTGTATGACAGTCTGGAGGGGTGGGATGGGGGGGATATACATATGATTAATCTGGGAACATGCATATCTGTAAACAACAAAACTCTGTAAAAGTTAAAAGTAAAATGAAAGTTAAAAAAAAAGACTATTTAGGACTAGAGTTGCAAGAAGGGTAATCAGAATGTGAAAAGTCAACCAGGACAAAAGAGGAGGGAGTAGAGACCAAAGGTCTCTGTTAGAGAAAGCTTTTGTCTTGTCACTGAGCAAGATCCCATGGGCCCTTCCCGAGATAGACCCCTCCCCTATGTCCTTTGCTTTAGCTCCTGACGTGTGTTCAATCCCTGGGTGGAAGATCCCCTAGAGGAGAAAGTGGCGAGTCACACCAGTATTCTTGCCTGGAGGATCCCATAGACAGAAGAGCCTCATGGGCTTTAGTCCATGAGATCAAAAGTCAGACGTGACTGAGGAGTCCAAGCATGCACACATCTAAAATACTGTCTCCAGATTTTTGGTAAGTCGAGTTTTGCTAAGTTACATGATGAGACTTCATTGAACACTCAGGTCATTTCAAATAGAGGTTATGAAATATGTTCATCATTTCTAGTTGAAAGTGCTGATATGGCAGACAATCCACAGTTTCTTGCTTCTTAGTGTATGCTAGAGGTTAAGGCTTTCAGGGGTTAAAATTATAGCATTGCTGTTTGGTCACTAAGTCGTGTCCATCTCTTTGTGACCCTATGGACTATAGCCTGCCAGGCTTCTCTATCCATGGGATTTCCCAGGCAAGAATACTGGAGTGGGTTACCATTTCCTTTTCCAGGGAATCTTCCTGACCCAGGGATTGAACCCAAGTCTCTTGCATTGCAGGTAGTAGATGGTGAAATAAAAATCAATCTACTAACACATATATATGGAATCTAGTAGGATGGTGATGATGGCACATGCAGTGAAGCAATGGAAAGACAGACATGGACAATGGACATATGGACATTGTGGGGAAGGAACAGTGGGTGAGAGGCGTAAAAGAAGTAGCATGAAGGCCTGTATTATCATATGTGAAGAAAATAGCTATAGTCACTGCTCTGTAAGAAAAGCAGATCCTTCAGGGGTGCTGTATGACAGTCTGGAGGGGTGGGATGGGGGGGATATACATATGATTAATCTGGGAACATGCATATCTGTAAACAACAAAACTCTGTAAAAGTTAAAAGTAAAATGAAAGTTAAAAAAAAAAAGACTATTTAGGACTAGAGTTGCAAGAAGGGTAATCAGAATGTGAAAAGTCAACCAGGACAAAAGAGGAGGGAGTAGAGACCAAAGGTCTCTGTTAGAGAAAGCTTTTGTCTTGTCACTGAGCAAGATCCCATGGGCCCTTCCCGAGATAGACCCCTCCCCTATGTCCTTTGCTTTAGCTCCTGACGTGTGTTCAATCCCTGGGTGGAAGATCCCCTAGAGGAGAAAGTGGCGAGTCACACCAGTATTCTTGCCTGGAGGATCCCATAGACAGAAGAGCCTCATGGGCTTTAGTCCATGAGATCAAAAAGTCAGACGTGACTGAGGAGTCCAAGCATGCACACATCTAAAATACTGTCTCCAGATTTTTGGTAAGTCGAGTTTTGCTAAGTTACATGATGAGACTTCATTGAACACTCAGGTCATTTCAAATAGAGGTTATGAAATATGTTCATCATTTCTAGTTGAAAGTGCTGATATGGCAGACAATCCACAGTTTCTTGCTTCTTAGTGTATGCTAGAGGTTAAGGCTTTCAGGGGTTAAAATTATAGCATTGCTGTTTGGTCACTAAGTCGTGTCCATCTCTTTGTGACCCTATGGACTATAGCCTGCCAGGCTTCTCTATCCATGGGATTTCCCAGGCAAGAATACTGGAGTGGGTTACCATTTCCTTTTCCAGGGAATCTTCCTGACCCAGGGATTGAACCCACGTCTCCTGCATTGCAGGCGGATTCCTTACCATCTGAGCCACCTGGGAAATGACTAAAAGTGTAATTATAATTACTAAAATAAAGGAAACATTTCAGTATGCTAGGAAGGTAAGATGTGTAAAAGGTGTGAAAAATGAAACTGCATAATTTTACCAAAGGAAAAGGGTAATTTATTTCCTAGAGGACGTTGATGGAAAAACGGAAAAAATATGGATACAGAAAATTATGGAAGGTTTATTAAAAAAAAAGTCCTGAACAAGTTTTATGCATAGGCAGGCTTTAATTAAATTAGGAAAATGAATTTTTAAAAAAAATCAAAACTGGACTGTTACAGTACTAGATTTGGGTTCTGTTAGAAGAACAAAGCTTTCCTGGAATGCTGCTTTTTATAACAGATTGTGTGAACTTCCTTCCTTCTAAGGCATCTGTATTTGCTTTTGAAATCTTTTGTTACTTTGGTGAAGTGAATAAATATTCATAATGACCTATGATCCAATTTGACCAAGTATTTTGAAACTTTGATTTTTTGAGAAACTTTTGATTTTGACAAACGTGTTATCAAATCCTAATCAAAGTTCTTCTGACCTCCAGCTAGCTTTGAAATCTCTTCAGAGGGTCCCTAAAGCATCTGAGGGAAAAAGAGTAAGCTAGGAGAGTCTAGTATGTTCAATTACATGGGAAACATTGTCAAGTGAATGATAAGCTTTCTCAGATTGTACTGTGTGGGTAGATATTTTCAACATAGACACCTAGATAGTCTAGAAATTGAAGTTTATGAAATTTGGATATGTCCTGATATGCTGTGGGTCACAATTCCAGGGGTTTCCCTGAAATGTTATGTCACTTGTCTGAGTTTTGTCAAAAACACTAATCAAAATTTTAATCTTGGCTTCAAGTCTTGTCATTCATGACTTAAAGTGAAGCTGATGCTTTGCAAAAATGTTTCATCTTCCAGATTCATAGAAAGGACTTTGAGAGGTTTTTGTTACCCAGTTCTGCAGTATGATCTAAAATTTAAGACACTTAAATATTTATTTGGCTGTGCCAGATCTTAGTTGTGACACTCAGGATCTTTAATTCTGGTATGCAAACTCTTAGTTGTGGTATGAGGGATCTAGTTCCCTGACCAGGGGTTGAATCCAGGGTCTCTGCATTAGGAGTGCAGAAACTTAGCCACTGGACCACCAGGGAAGTCCCTGAAAGTTCGAAAACTTAAAAAGTATAATGAAAATGATTTCATAGAACTTACCCAAAAGGATAACTTACATGGGGTTGGGTAACTGATGAATGTGGTTATAATTTTTTGGTTTCCACTGAAGTGGTAGTGGCTTTTTAAATAAATGTTTATTCATTTTTGACTGCATTGGGTCTTTGTTGCTGCTCATGGGCTTTCTCTAGTTGCTTGGGCTTCTCATTGTGGTGGCTTCTCTTGTTGTGGAGCACAAGCTCTTGGACTTGCAGACCTCAGTAGTCGTGGCACAAAGTCTCAGTTGCTCCAACGGCATGTAGAATCTTCCTGAACCAGGAATCAAACCCATGTCCCCTGAATTACAAGGCGGATTCTTTTTAATATTTATTTTTGGCTGTACTAGATCTTCATTGCTGCATATGGGCTTTCTCTAGTTGTGGTGAGCAGGAGGCTACTCTCTTGTAGCAGCACATAGGTTTCTCATGTTGGGGTGGGTTCTCTTGTTGCAGAGAATGGACTTCAGACATGGGGGATTCAGTATTGTGCCACACGGGCTTAGTTGTCCTGCAGCATGAGGAATGTTCCCGGACCAGGGGTTGAACCTGTTTCCCCTGCATTGACAGGCAGATTCTCTACCACTGGACCACCAGGGAAGTCCACAAGACAGATGCTTAAGCACTGGATCACCAGGAAGCCCTGAAAGACTACTGGCTTTGAATCTGTGTTTTCTAAATGAAAATAATAATAAATGTAGAAAGACTTTCCCCCTTAAGTTAATTATTTGTAGCAACTTGGTAAATTATGCCTTTGTAAGTAGAATTAAACATTTACCTTCTCTCTACTTGATCCCTCCAGAAACTGGAAACTGGTTCCAGGCAGCTTTATTAGATAAATAAGGCTGTCTCCTAACAGGTACAAGAACCTGAAAGTATTTTGGGGATCGTGGAAAGAGGAATTCACCCAAATCTGTAAAATGAAATCTGCGACAAGCCCTTGGTGTGGCTTTCCTGGCCTTGAAGGGCTTTAGGGTTCAGTCTGAGACGTATCTTTATTTTTTGGCTGTGCTGGGTCTTTGTTGCTGCACGGGCTGCTCTCTGGGTCTGGAGAGCATGGGCTGTTCTCTGGTTGTGGTTTGGGGGCTCCTCATTGCTGTGCTTCTTTTATTGTGGCTCCCAGCCTCTAGAGTACAGGCTCAATAGTTGTGGTACAAGGGCTTCTTTGCTCTGGGGCATGTGGAGTCTTCCCAAACCAGGGATAGAACCTATCTGTCATTGGCAGGAGGATTCTTTACCACTCAGCCACCAGAGAAGCTCCAGTTTGAGACGTATAAAAAGTTCCACCACAGCCAATTTAAAAAAGTTTTATGTGGTCATTTAACCAGACTTTTTTTCACAAAGGTAGTCTTAAGTTGGCCATATTGGTAGAAATGAGGGTAATTTCAGAGGCAGAGATTGTTTCAACAGACATTATGTTCTAGTTTTGCTCTTTGTAATGTGGGATCTTCATCTGTTAATGAACTTTCACACTCATATTATAATCTATTATTGTGCACTTTGAATAGATCTTTAACTCATGATTTATTCCATGTATTGGTCATTTAGAAAATCTTGGTTTCGTGAATTATGCAGGTTTTCTAAATGTTGGTACATTTCATTTTATAGTATCGAAAAGTCATGTTTGATATTACAATCAATTTAATTAAATAGGTTCCTGATCCTTAAGACTTTTCTAACACAAGGTTGAGGAAATACATTTTCTAAAACGAATTCTCTTGTAAGTTCAATTTTGTCATTGGCTACAAATTCTTTGAAAGAACAGTTTTCATTGAAGGACAGTTTAACTTGCTCATTTGCTTTCTTTTTTTTAAAGATTTATTTATTTATGTATTTTGGGCAGGGGTCGGGTTGGGGAGGGAGGGGAGCAGGCGGGCCACTTCTATTAGTCTTTCATTTCTCTATTTTCATCCGTCTTTGTTCTTCGGCTCCTGTGGGCCTCCCATCGCAGTGGCCTCTGTTGTCGCAGAGCACTGGCTCTGGGCGCATGTGCTCCAGAGCTCCGGCTCTAAATAAAGGCTGTTCCCTTTTCCTAACAGGTACAAGAACCTGAAAGTATTTTGGGGATCGTGGAAAGAGGAATTCACCCAAATCTGTAAATGAAATCTGCGACAAGCCCTTGGTGTGGCTTTCCTGGCCTTGAAGGGCTTTAGGGTTCAGTCTGAGACGTATCTTTATTTTTTGGCTGTGCTGGGTCTTTGTTGCTGCACGGGCTGCTCTCTGGGTCTGGAGAGCATGGGCTGTTCTCTGGTTGTGGTTTGGGGGCTCCTCATTGCTGTGCTTCTTTTATTGTGGCTCCCAGCCTCTAGAGTACAGGCTCAATAGTTGTGGTACAAGGGCTTCTTTGCTCTGGGGCATGTGGAGTCTTCCCAAACCAGGGATAGAACCTATCTGTCATTGGCAGGAGGATTCTTTACCACTCAGCCACCAGAGAAGCTCCAGTTTGAGACGTATAAAAAGTTCCACCACAGCCAATTTAAAAAAGTTTTATGTGGTCATTTAACCAGACTTTTTCACAAAGGTAGTCTTAAGTTTGCCATATTGGTAGAAATGATGGTAATTTCAGAGGCAGAGATTGTTTCAACAGACATTATGTTCTAGTTTTGCTCTTTGTAATGTGGGATCTTCATCTGTTAATGAACTTTCACACTCATATTATAATCTATTATTGTGCACTTTGAATAGATCTTTAACTCATGATTTATTCCATGTATTGGTCATTTAGAAAATCTTGGTTTCGTGAATTATGCAGGTTTTCTAAATGTTGGTACATTTCATTTTATAGTATCGAAAAGTCATGTTTGATATTACAATCAATTTAATTAAATAGGTTCCTGATCCTTAAGACTTTTCTAACACAAGGTTGAGGAAATACATTTTCTAAAACGAATTCTCTTGTAAGTTCAATTTTGTCATTGGCTACAAATTCTTTGAAAGAACAGTTTTCATTGAAGGACAGTTTAACTTGCTCATTTGCTTTCTTTTTTTTAAAGATTTATTTATTTATGTATTTTGGGCAGGGGTCGGGTTGGGGAGGGAGGGGAGCAGGCGGGCCACTTCTATTAGTCTTTCATTTCTCTATTTTCATCCGTCTTTGTTCTTCGGCTCCTGTGGGCCTCCCATCGCAGTGGCCTCTGTTGTCGCAGAGCACTGGCTCTGGGCGCATGTGCTCCAGAGCTCCGGCTCGGTAATTGGACACATGGGTCCAGCCGCTCCGGCACGTGGGATCTTCCCAGGCCAGGGATCGAACCGGCGCCCCTTACACTGTAAGGCGGTGTCCTTACCCACTGGACCACCAGGGGGAAGCCCAACTTGCTCATTTTCAAAAACTTGTCTTCCAACTACCCAATTCTGAGCAACTATGGCTTATCAGTCTTTCAAGATGATTCCATGAAAAAGTGGCTAGTTCAGCCTGCAACTCAATAACGACACGAAATGCTTTGCCTGGAGACAGTCTTCTCACTTTAGGAGCCTGCAGAAGTGCTTTTTGAATATTTCCCATTTTGACAAACAGACTTTTAAGAAGTGTGTGTTTGAGTCCAGATTTATTCTTTCTCTTTCAAAAAAAAATTCCTTTGTTTTTAAAGTACAGGTGATTCATAATATTGTCAGTTTTAGATATACAAAGTGATTGTTATACATACTTTCAGATTATTTTCCATTATGGGTTATTACAAGATATTAGCTATAGCTTCTTGTGTTATATGGTAAGTTCTTGTTTATCTGTTGTCTATGTAGTAGTATGTATCTGTCAACTCTGTACTCCTAATTTCTCTCTCCCCCTCTTCCTTTCCCCACTTTGGTAACCATGAGTTTGTTATGTGTATAGATTCATTTGTATTATTTTTTAGATTTCACATATAAGTAATATTATATTTGTCTTTCTGTAACTTATTCCATTTAGTATGATATTCTCTATGTCCATCCATGTTGCTGCAAATGGCAACATTTTGTTTTTTTGTGGCTGAGTCATGTTCTATTGTGTATATACTATGTCTTCTTAAGCCAATTGCTGATGAGCACTTGGTTTGTTTCCATGTCTTGGCTGTTGTAAATATGCTGCCAGAAACATTGGGGTGCAAGTAACTTTATTTATTTATGTATTTTGGGCAGGGGTCGGGTTGGGGAGGGAGGGGAGCAGGCGGGCCACTTCTATTAGTCTTTCATTTCTCTATTTTCATCCGTCTTTGTTCTTCGGCTCCTGTGGGCCTCCCATCGCAGTGGCCTCTGTTGTCGCAGAGCACTGGCTCTGGGCGCATGTGCTCCAGAGCTCCGGCTCGGTAATTGGACACATGGGTCCAGCCGCTCCGGCACGTGGGATCTTCCCAGGCCAGGGATCGAACCGGCGCCCCTTACACTGTAAGGCGGTGTCCTTACCCACTGGACCACCAGGGGGAAGCCCAACTTGCTCATTTTCAAAAACTTGTCTTCCAACTACCCAATTCTGAGCAACTATGGCTTATCAGTCTTTCAAGATGATTCCATGAAAAAGTGGCTAGTTCAGCCTGCAACTCAATAACGACACGAAATGCTTTGCCTGGAGACAGTCTTCTCACTTTAGGAGCCTGCAGAAGTGCTTTTTGAATATTTCCCATTTTGACAAACAGACTTTTAAGAAGTGTGTGTTTGAGTCCAGATTTATTCTTTCTCTTTCAAAAAAAAATTCCTTTGTTTTTAAAGTACAGGTGATTCATAATATTGTCAGTTTTAGATATACAAAGTGATTGTTATACATACTTTCAGATTATTTTCCATTATGGGTTATTACAAGATATTAGCTATAGCTTCTTGTGTTATATGGTAAGTTCTTGTTTATCTGTTGTCTATGTAGTAGTATGTATCTGTCAACTCTGTACTCCTAATTTCTCTCTCCCCCTCTTCCTTTCCCCACTTTGGTAACCATGAGTTTGTTATGTGTATAGATTCATTTGTATTATTTTTTAGATTTCACATATAAGTAATATTATATTTGTCTTTCTGTAACTTATTCCATTTAGTATGATATTCTCTATGTCCATCCATGTTGCTGCAAATGGCAACATTTTGTTTTTTTGTGGCTGAGTCATGTTCTATTGTGTATATACTATGTCTTCTTAAGCCAATTGCTGATGAGCACTTGGTTTGTTTCCATGTCTTGGCTGTTGTAAATATGCTGCCAGAAACATTGGGGTGCAAGTAACTTTTTGAATGAATTTCTTTTCTGGATACATACCCAGGTGTGGGATTGGTGGACCAATTACTAGTTTAAGGAAACTTGATACTGTTTCCCATAGTGGTCGCATCATTTATGTTTCCACCAACAGTGTAGGAAGGTTCTCTTGTCTCCACATCCTCCCCAGAAGTTTACTTGTAGACTTTCTGACAATAGCCACTTTGAGTGGTGTGAGGTGATTTCTTGTAGTTCTGATTTAAATTTCTCCAATAATTAGTGACATTGAGCGCCTTTCTCATGTGCCTCTTGGCCATCTTCTTTGGAGAAGTGTCTGTTTAGACCTTTTGCTCGTCTTGATTTTTTTTTTTGGTTGCTGTTAAGTTTTATGAATTCTAAGTTTGATTAGGTTCCAATTTTAAAAAAATATTTTATTTTGCTTTTACATAGTTTTGTTGTTTACAGCTCTATATAATTTTTTTTTTAAGTGGGCCAGTTTTACTTGTGGCTGTACTGTGTGGCTTGTGGGACTTTAATTGCCTGACCAGACATAGAACCCGGGCCCTCAGCAGTGAGAATATGGGGTACTAACCACTGGACTGCCAGGGAATTCCCTTCAATTGTTTTCTGCTTTGTTTTATTTCTTTTGCCTTGGGAGACTGATCTAAGAAAATACAACTTGTATCTGAGAATATTTTGCTTATATTTTGCCTATGTTCTTTTCTAGGAGTTTAATGGTGTCAAATATTATATTGAGGTATTTAAACCATTTTGAGTTTAGTGGTTTTTTTGGTCTTTTTAAAATTTTTTTTCTTAATTTTTGCCCTCTTTTGTTGATTTTTGATTTATTTTCATCCATCTTTATTCTTTGGCCTGTGTGGGCCTCCCATTGCAGTGGCCTCTCTTGCTGCAGAGTACCAGTTCTGGGTGCATGTGTTCCAGAGCACTGACTCATAATTGGACATGTGGGTCCATCTGCTCCAAGCATGTGGTATCTTCCTGTGCCAGGGATCGAACCGGTGCCCCTTGCATTGTAAGGCGGACTCTCCACCCACTGGACCACCAAGGAAGCCCTTTTTGGTCTTTTTTAATCGAAGGATAATTACTTGAAAGAATTATGTTGGAATGAGCCATCGATATACATATGTCCCCTCCCTCTTGAACCTGACTCTCATGTTCCTCTCCATTGAGTTTAGTTTTGTGTATGGTGTGAGGAATGTTCTAATTTATTTACATGTAGCTGTCCAGTTTTCCAATAGCACTCAAAGACTGCCTTCTCTTCTATATGTTTTGGCCTTCTTTGTCAAAGATTGACCATAAGTCTGTGGGTTTGATTCTGGGCTCTCTATTCTGATAAGGTCAGGTGTGTTCAGGGTGGTATGGCTGTAGATTGCATTCTCTATTCTATATTCCAGTAATCTATGTCTGTGCCAATACCATGTTGTTTTGATCACTGTAGCTTTGTATTATTGTCTGAAGTCTATGATGGTTATGCCTCCAAGCTTTGTTCTTTCTCCCTGGTGGTGCAATGGTAAAAGAATCTGCCTGCCAATGCAGGAGATGCAAGAGACACAGGCTGAATACCTGCATCAGGAAGACCTCCTTGGCAACCCACTCCAGTATTCTTTCTTGGGAAATCCCATGGACAGAGGAGCCTGGAGGGTTATAGTCCTTGGGGTTACAAATATGTGAACATGACTGAACACATGCACATTACTTTAGTAGTTTCAGTTCCAATTGTTCTAGTTTTGTGGAACTTGTGATTTAAATTTAAATTTCTCCAATAATTAGTGACATTGAGTGCCTTTGTGCTCAATCCTTTTGCAAGGATCACAATAAGTCTATGGATTGCTTTGGGTACTATAGCCTTTTTGTAATGGTTGTGAGAGCATAGGAGATACTTATGAGCTTCATTTTTTTAAGAAATGCATTTATTTTTAGCTATTCTGGCTTTTCACTGCTGCTGCAGGCTCTTCTCTAGTTTCAGGCAGTGGGGGCTATTCTCTAGTTGAGATGAACAGCCTTCTTGTTGCAGTAACTTCTGTCATTGTAGAACGTGGCCTCTAGGGCTCACAGGCTTCAATAGTTGTGGCACATGGGCTCAAATAGTTGTGGCTCCAAGGCTCTAGAGCACAGGCTCTACAGTTGTGACTCATGGGCTTAGTTGCTCCACAGCATGTGGGATCTTTCTGGATCAGGGATTGAACCCATGTCTCCTGCCTTGGCAGGCGGACTCTTCACCACTGAGCTACCAGAAAAGTCCCCTATGGCCATTTTAATGCTTCCAATCCATGTACATGTGCTGCGGGCAAGCATAGTATTATTTACATGTAGCTGTCCAGTTTTCCAATAGCACTCAAAGACTGCCTTCTCTTCTATATGTTTTGGCCTTCTTTGTCAAAGATTGACCATAAGTCTGTGGGTTTGATTCTGGGCTCTCTATTCTGATAAGGTCAGGTGTGTTCAGGGTGGTATGGCTGTAGATTGCATTCTCTATTCTATATTCCAGTAATCTATGTCTGTGCCAATACCATGTTGTTTTGATCACTGTAGCTTTGTATTATTGTCTGAAGTCTATGATGGTTATGCCTCCAAGCTTTGTTCTTTCTCCCTGGTGGTGCAATGGTAAAAGAATCTGCCTGCCAATGCAGGAGATGCAAGAGACACAGGCTGAATACCTGCATCAGGAAGACCTCCTTGGCAACCCACTCCAGTATTCTTTCTTGGGAAATCCCATGGACAGAGGAGCCTGGAGGGTTATAGTCCTTGGGGTTACAAATATGTGAACATGACTGAACACATGCACATTACTTTAGTAGTTTCAGTTCCAATTGTTCTAGTTTTGTGGAACTTGTGATTTAAATTTAAATTTCTCCAATAATTAGTGACATTGAGTGCCTTTGTGCTCAATCCTTTTGCAAGGATCACAATAAGTCTATGGATTGCTTTGGGTACTATAGCCTTTTTTTAATGGTTGTGAGAGCATAGGAGATACTTATGAGCTTCATTTTTTTAAGAAATGCATTTATTTTTAGCTATTCTGGCTTTTCACTGCTGCTGCAGGCTCTTCTCTAGTTTCAGGCAGTGGGGGCTATTCTCTAGTTGAGATGAACAGCCTTCTTGTTGCAGTAACTTCTGTCATTGTAGAACGTGGCCTCTAGGGCTCACAGGCTTCAATAGTTGTGGCACATGGGCTCAAATAGTTGTGGCTCCAAGGCTCTAGAGCACAGGCTCTACAGTTGTGACTCATGGGCTTAGTTGCTCCACAGCATGTGGGATCTTTCTGGATCAGGGATTGAACCCATGTCTCCTGCCTTGGCAGGCGGACTCTTCACCACTGAGCTACCAGAAAAGTCCCCTATGGCCATTTTAATGCTTCCAATCCATGTACATGTGCTGCGGGCAGAGCATAGTTATTTATTTCTGATTAATAGAATTGAGGAAACACTCAATTGCCCCAGTACTATTATCAGAAAACTTTAACCTATACTCTGTAGTTCCTTCTAATTTGAGAATAGAACTTCAACAGTAAAAAGGCATAGAGTTCAAATCAAGATTGGATTTACTGACTTAAAGAACATCAAGTCAGTAGTCATATGTTTCAGTGATCAACATCAATACATGATAGCTGTGCATCAATAATCATACGTAACATATACCAATTAGATTTAAAAGTTCAGAACTCAGTCAGTAACAATATAAAGCCTTGAAATATTTCAGAACTCAGTCAACAATACAGTATTCTTACCCCAGAGCTGGAAAGCCTCTCAAGCGTGGATGAGTCACATGAGCGAACTCCTTACAATCTGTTCCCCTGCCTCTTTTATAGTGAAACAACCTCATTAAAATTCGAGCCCGTTTAGAGTCGAGCCCGTGTACAGTTCGTGCACACCAAAGCATTTCCTCTTTCTTTAAAGTGATAGTAGCAATTTGAGCAATTGATTTTACTTCTCATTCAACCATTGTATTTATTCAGGCATTATATAAATCAAACTCAAACATAAACACGAAATCTCTCGATTAATTTTAACATTAGAGAAAGTTTAAGTAAAAACTTAAAAAGCCAAAAGAAAACTTTCTTCCTAATCACTCGAACTAGTGATTAAAGAAAAACCTAAACCTTGGAACTATCACACAGAGATTTTACCCTTTGTGCTAGACCAGGGCAGGCTATTTTACTTATTATTTAAACTTCCTTATACTTAATAAGTAACTACATATTACCTCTGGGAGTTCCCTTCTTATTTTTATTTCTTTCCTCTCCGAACCTTACGGGGCGGTTGTGACTCAGGTTCACTTTCGTTTTCGCTAGAAAGGCTTGAAAAACTCTGACTGACCTGTTCATAACTTCTTTTATTTCTTTCAGACACAATTCTCTTACCTTTCGGGTTAACATATATCCCCCCTTTGGGTATCATCATATTCACCCACTCTTCTTCTCCCTCTGAACTTATCTCACTTTCCAAAGGGCGAACCATAGGTCTAAAAAACTTGCCTGGGGTTTGAGGACTGTCTGAGCTATCCATATCATCATCACTCATGTCCTCATATCCAGGGGCCCAGTAATTCCCCCAAAGCTCTCCGGTGGTAGCCCACAATACATGGAATATCTTTGTGTCTTTCAATCCTCCTTAATTTCCTTTATCAGTATTTAATAGTTTATAGCATATAGGTCTTGCAGCTCTTTGTTTGGGTTTATTCCAAAGTAGTTTACTCAAAAAGGATATTCTTAGGTGAAGCTGGCTTTGTTTCTTCTGTGAGGGCATGATGATCAAGACTGTGCTTCTATTGAACTTCGGTGTCGTTGCCTTGATTTGTGCCAAGACAACAGCTATTTCCATCACCGCTTATGTGTCAGTAAAAATGTAACATGAAAAAAGACAAATGATGTCTCAGTAATTTTTTGAGAGTAACTTTTACACTGCAGACGTGAGAGTGTCTCAGCAACTTCCAGGTGTCTGGAGACCACATCTCAAAATCCACTGATACCTGGTAAGTAAAAACCCTTGGTCCTTGACCAAGGCGAGAGAACAGAGCTGGTAAGAAACTTTCATCTGAGGAGGGCCAGTGATGGACAGGCCATCATTAGGATGGAACCCAATTCTGTCTTAAGTGGAAAAAACTGACTCAAACTCAAACATAACAACGAAATCTCTCGATTAATTTTAACATTAGAGAAAGTTTAAGTAAAAACTTAAAAAGCCAAAAGAAAACTTTCTTCCTAAACCTTGGAACAAATTCACACAGAGATTTTACCCTTTGTGCTAGACCAGGGCAGGCTATTTTACTTATTATTTAAACTTCCTTATACTTAATAAGTAACTACATATTACCTCTGGGAGTTCCCTTCTTATTTTTATTTCTTTCCTCTCCGAACCTTACGGGGCGGTTGTGACTCAGGTTCACTTTCGTTTTCGCTAGAAAGGCTTGAAAAACTCTGACTGACCTGTTCATAACTTCTTTTATTTCTTTCAGACACAATTCTCTTACCTTTCGGGTTAACATATATCCCCCCTTTGGGTATCATCATATTCACCCACTCTTCTTCTCCCTCTGAACTTATCTCACTTTCCAAAGGGCGAACCATAGGTCTAAAAAACTTGCCTGGGGTTTGAGGACTGTCTGAGCTATCCATATCATCATCACTCATGTCCTCATATCCAGGGGCCCAGTAATTCCCCCAAAGCTCTCCGGTGGTAGCCCACAATACATGGAATATCTTTGTGTCTTTCAATCCTCCTTAATTTCCTTTATCAGTATTTAATAGTTTATAGCATATAGGTCTTGCAGCTCTTTGTTTGGGTTTATTCCAAAGTAGTTTACTCAAAAAGGATATTCTTAGGTGAAGCTGGCTTTGTTTCTTCTGTGAGGGCATGATGATCAAGACTGTGCTTCTATTGAACTTCGGTGTCGTTGCCTTGATTTGTGCCAAGACAACAGCTATTTCCATCACCGCTTATGTGTCAGTAAAAATGTAACATGAAAAAAGACAAATGATGTCTCAGTAATTTTTTGAGAGTAACTTTTACACTGCAGACGTGAGAGTGTCTCAGCAACTTCCAGGTGTCTGGAGACCACATCTCAAAATCCACTGATACCTGGTAAGTAAAAACCCTTGGTCCTTGACCAAGGCGAGAGAACAGAGCTGGTAAGAAACTTTCATCTGAGGAGGGCCAGTGATGGACAGGCCATCATTAGGATGGAACCCAATTCTGTCTTAAGTGGAAAACTGACTTACTGAACAGACATTGGGAAGCTTACAGAATCAACAAGAGGCCTTCAGAGCCAAGCATATAAATTGGGCAGAAAGAATAAAAGAGGAGGCTCAATGTCCAGAACCTGGTCCAACATCTCACCAGCAGACACACGAGGGGAAGATACTGTTATTGCCACTGCAGCTGCTGTTAACATGGCATGTTGCTTTTTGTATGCTGACCCTCTAGCCCTAGTCCTGGGAGGCCGTTGCCACAGCGTCATCTTCACTTGTCACCTGGGAAGATGTGGACGGAGTCCCTGAGTCAACCTCTGATTGACTGAGCTGGCTCACTTGCCTCAGCCCTGGCTGCTCAGTAGCTTGGAAAGCCTTATTGTCTGATATCTTTAGTTTCTCTGGCAGATTGCGGCTCTTCTTCCTAACCATCACTTCTAGGAAGAGGAACTCCCCATGAGAAGAGTTTGGATGCTACAAAGCAAGCCCCCAAATTAACACTGAGCTCATTTCAACTGCAGAGTAGGAGTAAGCAGTCAAGTACTGACATACTTGATGACATAGCGCAAAAGACATTTCCTAGAAAGAGAACATTTTAAAATAGAGGTATATTTGATTTACAGTATTATAAACTTCAAGTGTACAACATAGTGATTCAATTTTTAAAGATTACATGCCATTTATAAGACTTGGTTGTATTCCCTATGCTGTACATTATGTTCTTATAGTTTATTTTATGCATAGTAGTTTGTAGCTCTTGATCCCCTAACTAGGTTGCCTCTCCTCCACTCTTCTCACTGGTAGCCACTAGTTTGTTCTGAGTATGTATGTTTAGTTATATACACTAGTTTTAGTTTTTGGGTTCCACATGTGAGTGATATCATACAGCCCTTATCCGACTTAATTCACTGGGCACAAAACCCAAGTCAATCCAACTGGTCGCAAGCAGCAAAATTTAATTTTTTATGACTGAGTAGTATCCCTTTATACATGCATATATACACACACCCATTTGTTGATGTAACCAGGGTGTTATAAAGTCCCCTATGATTATTGTGTTACTGTTAATTTCTGCTGCGGGAGCCAGAGAGGTGCACGGAATGAAGGCACAAAGATCAGAGATTAGATTTTAGTCTGGGTCAGAGGGCCAGCAGTCTCTTGGACTGAAGGGTCCAGAGTCTGAGTCCAGAGCATATTTATTGCTTGGGATTAAAAAAATGAGAATCTGGGGAGTATTCTTCTAAGAACAGGTGGCCAGTAAGCACGTGCACTTCAAGGTTAGCATAATCTCTAATACCTTTGAAGCAGGCAAATCTCAGAATCAACGAATATGTTGACTTCAATGAGGTCATGTGAACACCCATATCACTGGGAGTCAGCCTTTTGACTCCATTCTGAGCTCTGCCTGCCTAAGTTCGTGTGTCTGAGAATGTTTATATAGAATCTTCCCAGCCGCTTTCATATTCCGTTGATTACAAGACTTTTTATGACTAAAAAGCAAAGCTATCAGTTAATAAGGCTTTTTTCTAAGAAGCAAATTTTTTAAGTACAAGATAGGAAAGCCCTTGAGGACCACATTTATGGTCTCTAGGTCTCAAGGGAACAACGTTCCTGTTTAACCCCACAAATTTCTTCCCTTTATGTCTTAATTTTTGCTTTATGTATTAGGTGCCCCTATGTTGGGTACATATATTTACAATTGTTATCTTCTTGGATTGATCCCATGATCATTATGCTGTGTCTTTGTCTCTTATGACGGTAAAGTCATTTTGTCTGATAATACATATTGCTGCCCCAGCTTTTAATTCACGTTGCACAGAATCTTTTCCATCTCCTCACTTTGTGTGTGTATCTCCAGATCTGAGGTGAGTCTCTTGTAGGTGGGCTTATGTACAGGGCTTGCTTTTGTATACACTCAGACACTGTATATCTTGGTTGGAGCACTTAGTTCATTTACATTTAAAGTAACTATTGATATGTATGTATTTATTTCCATTTTGTTAATTGTTTTGAGGTTATGGGGGGGGGGTGTTCCTTTATTATTCTTCTCGTGATTTGATGATTATCTTTAATGTTTGGATTTTTTTTTTTTAAGATTTTTTCCCCTGAATTTACTTGCACTAAACATTTAAAAAAATATATATTTTTGTGTTGTGCTGGGTCCTCACTGCTGCCTGTGGGCTTTGTCTAGTTGCGATGGACAGGCTTCTCATTGTAGTGGCTTCTCTTGTTGGGGGGCATGGCAGCTCCTGCTCTAGTGTGTGGATTCAGCAATTGTGACACATGGACTTAGCTGCACCACGGCATGTGGGATCTTCTCAGGCTTAGGACTGAACCAGTGTCCTCTGCATTAAAGGTGGATTCTCAACCACTTGACCACCAGGGAACCTGAATTCCTTTTTCTTTTGTATTTGCTGTAGATTTTTGGTTTGTGGTTACTATGAGTTATATGTATATATACATGTATATATATATATATGGTTTAAGTTGCCAATCTCTCAACTTCAAACACTGTATTTTTTTTACTCTTTAAAAGGCTGTTTTCCTTTCCTTTTATTTTGGGCTGTGCTGGGTCTCTACTGCTCACCATCTTTCTCTAGGTGAGTAGGATTTCTCCCAGCGGTGGTTTCTCTGGGGGCAGAGCAAAGGCTCGAGGGCATGTGGGTTTCAGTATTTGCAGTTCCCAGACTCTAAGGGCACAAGCTCAATAGTTAGCTGCTCTGTGGCAACAAAGCAGGATATGGGATCCTCCTGGATCAGGGATCAAATTCGTGTTTACTGCATTGGCAGGTGGATTGTTTTTTAAAACCAGTGAGCTAACAGGGAAGCCCCTACTCTTTTTTTTTTTTTTTGTCATGCTTTATGTCTAATTGTTCAGGCATCTCTTAACTGTTTATCATGGATATATATGATTTTACTACTTTCACTACTTTTGTCTTTTGCTTTTATTTTTTTGAAGAGTTATTTATATATATTGATTTCCAATTTTAAACATCACTCTGGAGGCATATTTTGACAATGTGTTTTGTCTTTACCAGTGAATTTTTCCCTTTTGTAATTTTCATGTTTCTAGCTGTGTTTTTTTTTCCCTCTTTTCTTCTTTTGTCTCTAAGCCATCGTCTTTTTTTTTTTTTTCCATCCATCTTTACTCTTTGGCCTGTGTGGGCCTCCCATCTCAGTGGCCTCTCTCGCCACATGGCATGCAACTGGACACACCTGCCCAGCTGTTCTTCCACACTCAGGATCTTTCCAGGCCAGGGGTTGAACCAGTGTCCTCTGCATTAAAGGTGGATTCTCAACCACTTGACCACCAGGGAACCTGAATTCCTTTTTCTTTTGTATTTGCTGTAGATTTTTGGTTTGTGGTTACTATGAGTTATATGTATATATACATGTATATATATATATATGGTTTAAGTTGCCAATCTCTCAACTTCAAACACTGTATTTTTTTTACTCTTTAAAAGGCTGTTTTCCTTTCCTTTTATTTTGGGCTGTGCTGGGTCTCTACTGCTCACCATCTTTCTCTAGGTGAGTAGGATTTCTCCCAGCGGTGGTTTCTCTGGGGGCAGAGCAAAGGCTCGAGGGCATGTGGGTTTCAGTATTTGCAGTTCCCAGACTCTAAGGGCACAAGCTCAATAGTTAGCTGCTCTGTGGCAACAAAGCAGGATATGGGATCCTCCTGGATCAGGGATCAAATTCGTGTTTACTGCATTGGCAGGTGGATTGTTTTTTAAAACCAGTGAGCTAACAGGGAAGCCCCTACTCTTTTTTTTTTTTTTTTTTTGACATGCTTTATGTCTAATTGTTCAGGCATCTCTTAACTGTTTATCATGGATATATATGATTTTACTACTTTCACTACTTTTGTCTTTTGCTTTTATTTTTTTGAAGAGTTATTTATATATATTGATTTCCAATTTTAAACATCACTCTGGAGGCATATTTTGACAATGTGTTTTGTCTTTACCAGTGAATTTTTCCCTTTTGTAATTTTCATGTTTCTAGCTGTGTTTTTTTTTCCCTCTTTTCTTCTTTTGTCTCTAAGCCATCGTCTTTTTTTTTTTTTTCCATCCATCTTTACTCTTTGGCCTGTGTGGGCCTCCCATCTCAGTGGCCTCTCTCGCCACATGGCATGCAACTGGACACACCTGCCCAGCTGTTCTTCCACACTCAGGATCTTTCCAGGCCAGGGGTTGAACTGGTGTCCCCTGCACTGCAAGGCAGACTCTTCACCCACTGGACCACGAGGGACGCCCTGGCCTTTTTTTTTTCATTGTTTGAAGAAACTCACCCGACTTTTCTTTGTAAAGCTGCTCTGCTGGTGCTGAACTCTAAGCTTTTGCTTGTCTGTAAAATACTTGATCTCTCCATCGACTCTGGATGAGAGTTTTTCTGGGTATTCTCGGCTGTAGGTTTTTCCTTTTCATCAGTTTAAATATATTGTGCCACAGGAAGAGAGCATTGAGTGAGACAAGGAAAGGGACTTGGAATATTCCCTGAGTCCTCCCAGTACCAAAAGGCCAGGTGGAAGGAGATGAACCTACCAAGACAACTGAGAAAGACTAGCAAGGAGGGAAGCAGAAGAATGTTGTATTTCAGAAGCCAAGAGAGAAAGGCACTTTGAGAAGGGTGGCATGGTTACAGGTATTGAATCCTTCCCAGAGGTCAGACAGCTGACTTGAGAGATGTCCACGGATGAATTATAAAGTGTCGAATCTCTTTTTCTCTTCCTCCCATGTGTTGCCCTGGAACATGTATATTACTGTTACCTCTTGAAGTCTGGGAGATGAGATGTCATTTATTAGTCACCAGATGTACTTATTTCGGGGAAAAAAAAAGGATGTGGGTACTGTTTGGCCATCATATCCTCTAAGCACTAAGCAATCCCTTCTGCACCCAGTGCCCAGGCGGAGTCTTTTACTGACAGGAAGCCTGACAGCATATGGGAGCTCCAGAAAGATCTCTCTTCCTTAGCACATTTGCAAAGAGTTGCCATCTATTTGGTAACACTTTGTGGAGCATGGCGCTGCCTGTGGTTACTAAGCTCTGTCAATAATTGGGTACTTCACAGAGAAGACAATAATAGTATAATATATGAGGTAGAACACAGACATGAACGTAAGCACACACAAAGCAAAATAAAGAGGCACAAATGATTATAGTCCCAACCCCTTCCCTGCTAGTTGTTTCAGTTCTCTCACATATGGTCCCTGAAGCCCTTCAGACCTCTCTGCGTGGGTCCCTACTGCACCCACGCTCACCAGGCTACTCTGGACCTGCCCAACACCCACGAGGTTTCAGTGAGACAGTTCTTCCATGAAAATTCTGACTCTCAAGAGTGCTCAGTAATCTTGTGTGCCCCTGTAGCATCTCCACTTCCCTATCGTATCACTTAGGCGTCTGTCTGCCACTCTTCTTGAGTAAATGAGAAGTGTAGGACCTTGTTGACCGATTCGGGTCTTTCTTACAACTGCATTCCTGGCACCCAGCATGTAGTAGGTGCTCTATGAATGCTTATGGAAGTGAATCAATGACAATGATCAAATCAAAAGCCTGTGAGGACTAAACAGACTCCATGTGAAGGTATTACTGGAGCTGTATGGTGGCACCAGAAGGACTTGTTGGAAGGTGCAGGCTTATGGAGGCAGACAAACCCAGATTAGCAGGGGCCAGAGATGCCAGATTAGAGAGTGTTGATACCTTTTGAGTGGGCTGGGGAAGGATTTGTATTGCTGGAGGGAGGCATCTATTTTGGGTTGTAACTAACTTTCCTAAGTATTTAGGGACCGCTGGGAGAACACGCTCCTTCCAAGCCCGCCATAGCAGCTGTGGAAAGCAGAGGAGAGGAACCAGCCCTACCCTGCTGTGCCGCCACGTCTGCAGCCCTGCGTGGCAGTGGTGGTGGCTGGAGTGGGGGGCAGGTGCTGCACAAGTAGGCCAGCTCCCTGGGCTGAAGGGCTGTGTGGTGAGGGATCCAGCCATCCCCTGGCCATGTGACAGGAGCACCATCTGCACCCCGGGGCGCCTGGATTTTGCAGCTGCCACAGCCTACTCAGGCAGATATGATACAAGCTTGGCAAATAGCTTTTCCAGGAGGTTCGTAATTTCCAATCTGCTGTGCTACGTTTTTCCCCTACAACTGCCACCAACCAAATGTTAATTTGGATCCAAGACCTGAAGGGCAATCAGCAAATGTATGGGCTCATCAGAGACTTGGAAAGAGATTGAGGCCCAGGTGGCCGTCCCAGTGGACCATTCCTAGAATGTGTGTAACTGTCACATCTTTACTAGCGTGTCTGTGTTGCATAGACATCTTCCTCAGATATTACATATAAATTGAATTTTCAAGTTAATTTTAGCACCAAATTAATGCAATTTTAAATGTTATTTTAAGGAAGTCTGTATTGAATATTCCATTTACCAAAGCAAATGACTGTCAATTTGTCTTTTGTATAAGTTGTATATAAATATAGGCATATTTATATTTGTATCTTCTGTGTACCTATGTTAAGAATCATATCTTTTGAAAAATGTAGAAAATGTTGGCTCCATACTAGTTTTAAAAGTTTCATACTTACAAGACCAAAGAAAAAGTGCAGTTATAGACACTGAGAATGGGCATCAAAATGGTCTTCATTGTTATCTATACAACTACATTCACACAAACATAATAAATGCAAAAATGTATAGCATTTGTACTGGAATAAATAGCTTGAAGCTGCATTTCAAATACAGCTTTTTGGTATCTTACTACCTAGGGAGGTTAAAAGTATTTATGAAGAACTAGGGGGCTTTGTTGCTATTCCTGAACACAATAGCCAAGTTTATAAATATAAAATGGAAAACTTCTGGAATGATTGGAATGTGCCCCCAATCTCTGCCCTGCTTGACTGCATTAACTATTCCTCCCCACGTGTCCATACTAGTTAACAAACAACTTCTGCTGGAATTGCTTTTAAAATGACGTCGAGTAACTTTGGAAGCCAGAGTCCTACCTCAGGAAAAAATACCCAAGTTTGGTATGACTGTGGAGGTAAAGAAACCGGTTAATTTGATTGGTCTCTAGAGAATTAGAGAATCACAATAGAAATTTGTGAGCCAAGAGAAATGTGAGTGTACTTTGAGGTTCTTAGAAGAATTTGTTCACACGAATATTTTCTCTTAGATCTTCACATTGGTGCTTCTGGTGGTCCCACGAAAGTACATCTAATGGTAGAAGTCCCTCTAATCATAGAGGGGCCTCTAGTTCAGCAGCTAATGGGAGGAATCATGTCTAATCTTGTATCCTCAGGTCCCAGGGCAAGACATGGCACACACAGCAGACTGCTTGTTGAACAAGTGAAAGAACAAATAACCAAGTGAAGACTACTTGAGGCTTAATAGTGCAATGCAGTACTCAATAAGGGGGAGAAGGCAGTGGGCATATACATCCTCTTCACTTAACATGAAGATTATATTTGTAAGTGGTATTTTTTCATATCCCTTGCAGAAAGGGGTCAAGGCACTTGACTTGGGCAGGATCAATCATTAATTTTTGGGCCTGATTGTGCATACTTTAGGAAAGGATGTAGAGTTGATGGTGGAGAGATGAACCCGGACCTGTCACTGGAGCCTTGAATTTAGCTGTTCTTAGGGTCATCATGCTTCAGGATGAGCTAGTTAGGTGTCCTTTAAAGCAGTGTAGTTTTTTAAAAGTTGAGGTTTGTCTGCACTGCACGTCATGTGGGATCTTAGTTCCCTCACCAAGGATTGAACCTGTGCCCCCTGCAGTGGAAGCATGAAGTCTTAACCACTGGACTGCCAGGGAAGTCCCAATTTTTTTTAGAAAAATCTTATTTTGTATTGGAGGAGAGCTATTAACGTGGTAATAGTTTTAGGTGGACAGCAAAGGGATTCGGCTATATGTACACATGTATCCATTCTCCCTTCCCATTCAAACTGTCACATAATATCAAGCAGAGTTCTGTGTACTATACAGATGAAACTTGTCCAACAATTTTTAAATGGAAATTGTCACTATTTGTTACTTTGTTAAAATTAATGTAAGCATTTGGTGCCAAAAAATGACGTGATTTTACAACTCAGAATTTTGGCAAGTCCATGAAATTTCCATTTTATTATAGTTTTTATATCACATTCATTCAAATGCATTTCTCTACAGCTATTCCAACATAGACCCTTTGAAATTATTTCAGTCATCTTTAGCATGTGACTTTAAAGACTTTGAATCTAAAATAAACATAAAATTTCCAATCAGTAACATTTAATTATGAATGGGAAGAGTCATCAGGTGGTGGCTAGGGCTGCTAATTTCCAAGACACTTTGCTGAAATGTTTCTTCTGATACCTCAGGTGTGGATGAGAACCTTCCAAAAACAGGAGCAGGTGGGAAGGGTCAAGCGTAGGTACGACTGGTTTGGGGTTTATGTAAGGAAAAAATGTAGAAAGCGTGAGATCATGTCTAATCTTGTATCCTCAGGTCCCAGGGCAAGACATGGGACACACAGCAGACTGCTTGTTGAACAAGTGAAAGAACAAATAACCAAGTGAAGACTACTTGAGGCTTAATAGTGCAATGCAGTACTCAATAAGGGGGAGAAGGCAGTGGGCATATACATCCTCTTCACTTAACATGAAGATTATATTTGTAAGTGGTATTTTTTCATATCCCTTGCAGAAAGGGGTCAAGGCACTTGACTTGGGCAGGATCAATCTTTAAATTTTTTGGGCCTGATTGTGCATACTTTAGGAAAGGATGTAGAGTTGATGGTGGAGAGATGAACCCGGACCTGTCACTGGAGCCTTGAATTTAGCTGTTCTTAGGGTCATCATGCTTCAGGATGAGCTAGTTAGGTGTCCTTTAAAGCAGTGTAGTTTTTTAAAAGTTGAGGTTTGTCTGCACTGCACGTCATGTGGGATCTTAGTTCCCTCACCAAGGATTGAACCTGTGCCCCCTGCAGTGGAAGCATGAAGTCTTAACCACTGGACTGCCAGGGAAGTCCCAATTTTTTTTAGAAAAATCTTATTTTGTATTGGAGGAGAGCTATTAACGTGGTAATAGTTTTAGGTGGACAGCAAAGGGATTCGGCTATATGTACACATGTATCCATTCTCCCTTCCCATTCAAACTGTCACATAATATCAAGCAGAGTTCTGTGTACTATACAGATGAAACTTGTCCAACAATTTTTAAATGGAAATTGTCACTATTTGTTACTTTGTTAAAATTAATGTAAGCATTTGGTGCCAAAAAATGACGTGATTTTACAACTCAGAATTTTGGCAAGTCCATGAAATTTCCATTTTATTATAGTTTTTATATCACATTCATTCAAATGCATTTCTCTACAGCTATTCCAACATAGACCCTTTGAAATTATTTCAGTCATCTTTAGCATGTGACTTTAAAGACTTTGAATCTAAAATAAACATAAAATTTCCAATCAGTAACATTTAATTATGAATGGGAAGAGTCATCAGGTGGTGGCTAGGGCTGCTAATTTCCAAGACACTTTGCTGAAATGTTTCTTCTGATACCTCAGGTGTGGATGAGAACCTTCCAAAAACAGGAGCAGGTGGGAAGGGTCAAGCGTAGGTACGACTGGTTTGGGGTTTATGTAGAGCAGGAAACAACAAAACTCTGTAGAAAGCGTGGGTTTCCCTGGTGGCTCAGTAGATAAGAACCCATCTGCCAATGCAGGAGATACGGATTCAATCCCTGATCTGGAAAGATCCCACACACCACAGTGCAACTAAACCCACACGTCAACAGAAACCCAGCACAGCCAGAAATAAAAGGTTTTTTTAAAAAATAAACTCCGTAAAATAATTAATAAAAAAACCAAGGGCTGAACCAAAGTACAGTAAAGAAGCCTCTAGAGCTTAAGCTTCCCATAGTCCTAGACCTCTGACGGAAGCTTGGCAAAGCATCTTTCCTGCAAGTGGGTTTCCAGTATTTCCCTGTAGTGAGAGACAGACACTCAAGCATATCATTAGCATATACCATCTTGACTCTAGTTGCATTAATTATGCCTGGAGAGTTTGATAGTCATTAAGTCCAAAGGTGGAAGAACATAAACAGGTATGGTAATAGCCAAGAGCAGACTGTGAAAGCACAGGCCGGAGGTGCTAGTGGAGCCCTGTGGGAAGTTTTCTTCCATGCAGGCTGAGTAAAACCGTCCTGCTAAATATACCAATGGAATAAGGGCAGTCAACGGATGGAGTGAGAAGCATTCTACATTTATTACCCGCCACTCTGACTTTTTAAAAGGTTGATGGTATTTAGAATATTTAGTTGTGTGTATTGTTTTAAGTATGATCTAATGCTGCTCCGCTTCTTGCTTATTGTTTTAAAGTTATTATTTAATGTTTATTAATCTGGCTGCTGCAGGACTTAGGTGCAGCACACAAGATCTTTAGTTGGGGCATGTGGGATCTAGTTTCCTGACCAGGGATTGAACCCATGCCTCCTGCCTTGGGAGCACAGAGACTTAGCTACTGGACTACCAGGTAAGTCCCCTCTTGCTTCTTATTTTGATGTGTCATCCTAGCTTCCTGTGGTATATTAGGAATCCCATCAATAATTGGATAGCCTGTTCCTAACTCTTCATTAATCAAGCCATTTGTTGATGCTTCATATCTGAGAGGCTTCTTGGAGAGTGGGCACACCAGGAATTCTAGCAACACCGGCTGAAGGCTCAGGGAAGTTTCTTGGTCCTCTTTTTCTTACACGTGGGTGGTTGTGACCCAAATGCATGCGGACACCTCAAGGAGACTGGACAGTGGTATACACGTTCTTCACTGCACTGAGGCCAGCTGGCCACATACTCTGCTCCATGGCCTTGCACCCCGTGACCGAGCCTCTGCCAGCCCTTGGCCACCTGATCGGCTCTCCAATAATCTCTTCTGTTTTTTAATTTTCCTCACTTTCTCCCTTCCCTTTCTGTTTTTCCTCCCCCACTTCATTTTTCATTTACTTTTTTTGGCTGTGCTGGGTCCTGGTTGCTGCACAGGACTTTCTCTAGTTGTGGCAAGTGGGGGCTACTCTTCAATGTGGTGCATAGGCTTCTCATGGCAGTGGCTTCTCTTGTTGAGGAGCACAGGCTCCAGGCACGCAGGCTTTCGTAGTTGCAGCAATTGGGCTCAGTAGTTGCAGCTTGCAGGCCCTAGAGCACACGGGCTTAGTTGCTCCCTGGCATGTGGAACCTTCCTGGGCCAGGGATTGAATCTGTGTCCCCTGCACTGGCAGGCAAGATTCTTACCCACTGCACCACCAGGAAGTCCCCTCAGTTTTTTATTAAGCTATTTAAATTGAGTTTCTGTCACTTGCAACCAATGTTTAGATAACTAAGTTTGCATTTTCTGATTAATAGTGAACATACATGGGCTTTTATAGAAAAAGAACAAAAGAACAGATACCCAGAGGCCCACATAAGGGCTGAATAAAGTGAGCTCAGGGGTCCAATTCTTCCTGAGCTTCATTATCCAACTGTGTAGAATCTAGTTTGGGGAATGGGCAGGAATCGGATTACCGTGATGCTGAATGCCACTCTATCCTTGTAGTGAGGTAGTGGACAATTGTCAGCAAAATCCAAATTTAACAGAGCCAGGGAAAAAACACACCAGGAAGCTATCAAACAGGATCTTCCAATGGATGCAGAAGCTTCTGGAGTCTAAGGCATCAGAAAACATTACACTTTGGAGTTTTCCCACCCTAGATAGTGCTTATCTTTGTTTTTTTGTTTTTTTTTTTTTAAGGAAATCTTGAGAAGCTGAAGTCTTAAACTTGATCAAGTCCAATTTATTTTCTTTTATGATTAGATTTTCCATGTATGGGAACATGTCATCTGTAAATAAAGATAGATTTTTTTCTAAAATCAATTTTCCTTTCATTGCACTCATTTGGAATTCCAGTAGTATTGAATAAAAAAGAATGGATCCTTGTCCTGTTCCCAATATTTGAAGTATTCAGTTTTTACCATTGAGTACAATGTTAGCTATAGGTTTTTCATACATTTGAGCTTTTTGTTATTTTTATTCATGGGTGGGTGTTGAAATTTGCCAAATGCTTTCTTTCAGCAATTGAGATGATTATGGGGGTTTTCTCTTTAATTCTGTTAGTATAAGTTACATTGGTTTAATATTAAAAAACATTTTTGCATTCCTGGGATAAGTTCAACTTGGTTATAATGTATTTTCCTCTTTAAAAAATTGAATTGGATTTGTTAATGTTTTAAGAATTTTTACCCTTATGTTCATGAGGGATATTTGTCTATAGTTTAATTTTGTCTTGCCTGCTTTGACAAAATAATGTATAAATTCATAAAATGATGGCAATTGAGTTTTCCTCTTTTCCTGAAATTGTTTGTGTAGGATTAATATTTACTCTTCAAATTGAAAGAATTCACCATTTGATCTGAGTTTTCATTTTGGTGAGGATTTTATTTAGGAGTTACTATTCTTTGATGTATTTTTCTTGTCATCTCTATCTCTTTAAAAGTTTCATTTCAACTGAGTGGTCAAGTTAGCATGTAGTTTTTCATAATATTTTTAAATGTCAGTAGGATTTGTAGTGATCTTTCATGATATTGGTAGTTCTCTCTGGAGTTGGATTATTAAGAGTGAATGATGTTGAAAGATAGGAAGGGGTAAGCCCAGGATGAGAATGCTTGCAATTACAAGCACGGGGAGGGGCGGGCGGGGTTGGTGTGTGTTATTGTTCAGTCACTAAATCACCCGTTGACTAAGCAAAATCCAAATTTAACAGAGCCAGGGAAAAAACACACCAGGAAGCTATCAAACAGGATCTTCCAATGGATGCAGAAGCTTCTGGAGTCTAAGGCATCAGAAAACATTACACTTTGGAGTTTTCCCACCCTAGATAGTGCTTATCTTTGTTTTTTTGTTTTTTTTTTTTTAAGGAAATCTTGAGAAGCTGAAGTCTTAAACTTGATCAAGTCCAATTTATTTTCTTTTATGATTAGATTTTCCATGTATGGGAACATGTCATCTGTAAATAAAGATAGATTTTTTTCTAAAATCAATTTTCCTTTCATTGCACTCATTTGGAATTCCAGTAGTATTGAATAAAAAAGAATGGATCCTTGTCCTGTTCCCAATATTTGAAGTATTCAGTTTTTACCATTGAGTACAATGTTAGCTATAGGTTTTTCATACATTTGAGCTTTTTGTTATTTTTATTCATGGGTGGGTGTTGAAATTTGCCAAATGCTTTCTTTCAGCAATTGAGATGATTATGGGGGTTTTCTCTTTAATTCTGTTAGTATAAGTTACATTGGTTTAATATTAAAAAACATTTTTGCATTCCTGGGATAAGTTCAACTTGGTTATAATGTATTTTCCTCTTTAAAAAATTGAATTGGATTTGTTAATGTTTTAAGAATTTTTACCCTTATGTTCATGAGGGATATTTGTCTATAGTTTAATTTTGTCTTGCCTGCTTTGACAAAATAATGTATAAATTCATAAAATGATGGCAATTGAGTTTTCCTCTTTTCCTGAAATTGTTTGTGTAGGATTAATATTTACTCTTCAAATTGAAAGAATTCACCATTTGATCTGAGTTTTCATTTTGGTGAGGATTTTATTTAGGAGTTACTATTCTTTGATGTATTTTTCTTGTCATCTCTATCTCTTTAAAAGTTTCATTTCAACTGAGTGGTCAAGTTAGCATGTAGTTTTTCATAATATTTTTAAATGTCAGTAGGATTTGTAGTGATCTTTCATGATATTGGTAGTTCTCTCTGGAGTTGGATTATTAAGAGTGAATGATGTTGAAAGATAGGAAGGGGTAAGCCCAGGATGAGAATGCTTGCAATTACAAGCACGGGGGTGGGGGCGGGGGCGGGGGTTGGTGTGTGTTATTGTTCAGTCACTAAATCACCCGACTCTTTGCAACCTCATGGGTAGCATGCCAGGCTACCCTTCTCCTTCAACTATCTCCTGGAGTGCTACAGGTCATGGGAATCAAATCATGCTGAGGCCATAAAGAAAGGCCTGTTAGGCCCATCTGTCCTGTTAACTCTGCCGAGGAGCGGACGGGTCTCGGTGGCGACCATTGCCTCGACAGCCGGCTAACAAATGAGTCCCGGCTCAGCCGCCTCCGCCTCTGCTGCTGCCGCTGTTGGAAGACAGTCTGAATATTCTTTCTTTGTCCCTTATTCCTGAAACCCAGTGAAAGCATCCTCTGATTGCCAGATAACACTGTGTTTTGGCCATGGTAACAAACATGTGCACACAACCTCCCGCCCCTCTGTGCCCATTCACCCCCTTCCACCTTGGGGCTGGGGTAGGGACTGATGGGATGAGGACAAGTGGAGGCGTGTGCCTCGGCTACGCAGGAGCAGGGCAGGGTAATTGGGTCCAAGAGAAAAGAGGAGCCAGAGACCAGGAGGGCCTTCCTCTGGAAGGTCGAGCCTTGCCTGGCGGATGAGCGGCTGGTTGCTTTCTGGGAGCTGGGCACAAGCCTCTCCTGGATCTGGAGTTGTGCCGTGGAGGCCTTTTATCCTAGACTGAAAGTAAATGGGAAACTGGGAAATAAAATGCCTTTCCCATCTGGCAGAGGAGATTACAGAGACCTCTCCCCTAGTTTATCCTTGCTGCATTGATGATGATGATGATGAAGTATTATTATTATTATTTTATGTCATGTGCGTCTGTCTTCTCTTTCTGACATTCCAAACCAGGCCCCTTCCTAGTCCTGCGGCTGCTTGAGTCTAGAGCCCTTCGTTGGGGTGAAAATGTGTGTCCTGTGCAGAGCGACAACAGAAATAAATGTTTGGTTTCTTGTGACCAGCAAAAAAGAAAAAAGAAAACAGAAAAAAAGAAAGGCCTGTTAGAAAAGCAAGGTCATAAAGAAGGGCCTGGTAGAAAAACAGGAGCACTTGTTTACAGCTCTTAAAAGCTCTGAACCATAACCAGAGACTTGAGGTAGCCATCTCAGATAGGGCATGGGGTCTGGAATTCCTCAGCAGGAACTTAGGAGTGCCTGGTCATGTGTAAATCAAACACTGGTTTACACACCTGCTGTCTGTACCAGTGACCTCCCCATGAGATACAGCCTCCCCCAAGAAACTGGGCATGGATGTAAAGATAATTGATTGGGTTGTTTTGATCGTGTCTATCTTGTGCGTGTATGGCTGCAGCTTTTCTATAATCAATCACTGACCCCCGATTCCCTAGTTTTTATAAATCTCAATAAAAAGGACATGAAAATGAGGAGAACGGCCTTCAGTCCAAGAGACTGCTGCCCCTCTGTCCCATGCCTTGCAGAAGCTAACGTGTCTGTGTCTTTAATTTCGATCGTCCGTACTGAGCGCTGTGGCACTGGAGTTTGCTCAGATTCATGGCTGAGGTTAGGTAGAAGTCAAAAGTCATTGCAGGAGAGAACATCAAGGAGCTGAGAGGTCAGAGCATGGAACAAAATCTCCAAGAATAAAGCCAGGAGGAGCGGTGGAAAGACAGTAAGCCTAGTGTTGAACTCTGCAAAGAAGGGAGTGAGTTAGAAAAAGACCTCGGCCACGCAGGGGGGGTTGGCCAAGAGAAAGAGGAGCCAGAGACCAGGAGGGCTTCCTCTGGAAGGTCGAGCCTTGCCTGGCGGATGAGCGGCTGGTTGCTTTCTGGGAGCTGGGCACAAGCCTCTCCTGGATCTGGAGTTGTGCCGTGGAGGCCTTTTATCCTAGACTGAAAGTAAATGGGAAACTGGGAAATAAAATGCCTTTCCCATCTGGCAGAGGAGATTACAGAGACCTCTCCCCTAGTTTATCCTTGCTGCATTGATGATGATGATGATGAAGTATTATTATTATTATTTTATGTCATGTGCGTCTGTCTTCTCTTTCTGACATTCCAAACCAGGCCCCTTCCTAGTCCTGCGGCTGCTTGAGTCTAGAGCCCTTCGTTGGGGTGAAAATGTGTGTCCTGTGCAGAGCGACAACAGAAATAAATGTTTGGTTTCTTGTGACCAGCAAAAAAGAAAAAAGAAAACAGAAAAAAAGAAAGGCCTGTTAGAAAAGCAAGGTCATAAAGAAGGGCCTGGTAGAAAAACAGGAGCACTTGTTTACAGCTCTTAAAAGCTCTGAACCATAACCAGAGACTTGAGGTAGCCATCTCAGATAGGGCATGGGGTCTGGAATTCCTCAGCAGGAACTTAGGAGTGCCTGGTCATGTGTAAATCAAACACTGGTTTACACACCTGCTGTCTGTACCAGTGACCTCCCCATGAGATACAGCCTCCCCCAAGAAACTGGGCATGGATGTAAAGATAATTGATTGGGTTGTTTTGATCGTGTCTATCTTGTGCGTGTATGGCTGCAGCTTTTCTATAATCAATCACTGACCCCCGATTCCCTAGTTTTTATAAATCTCAATAAAAAGGACATGAAAATGAGGAGAACGGCCTTCAGTCCAAGAGACTGCTGCCCCTCTGTCCCATGCCTTGCAGAAGCTAACGTGTCTGTGTCTTTAATTTCGATCGTCCGTACTGAGCGCTGTGGCACTGGAGTTTGCTCAGATTCATGGCTGAGGTTAGGTAGAAGTCAAAAGTCATTGCAGGAGAGAACATCAAGGAGCTGAGAGGTCAGAGCATGGAACAAAATCTCCAAGAATAAAGCCAGGAGGAGCGGTGGAAAGACAGTAAGCCTAGTGTTGAACTCTGCAAAGAAGGGAGTGAGTTGGAAGGCTAAGTAGGAAGAGTCCCTAGGTAGTTTACTGACATGAGAGGCAAAGGAACTGGGGACTTTAGGGCGGAGGCAGAGAAAATAGTCTGTAAATAACGACCGAGGAGAATTCCTCCCCCTCCCCCAGGCCCAATGGGAAGGTTTTAGGTGCGATCATATCCCTTAAGGGAGAGCCAGATATCCACCACTGTCCAAGCTGATCAGAGAAGAAGGTGAGGGTCTGGCGTTGAGGGCACCTGGAGTTCCACAAGACAGAGGGGATTTAGGGAAGCCTGGTGTCTCGCTTCTCACTTTGTTCATTGAATCCTAGGTAGACAAGGCACGAGCAGGGAAGCTGGAGGAAAACTCAAGGAGCCATAGGAACTGCAGACATGTTTATTCTCTCCAGGCTGACGCAGCAGCCATGCTGGATTCTCTCATCATTGATTGAGCAGACAACCATAATGTAGCCAGAAGCCCTTTCCAGGTGGAGCTTGTATATGCACTCAGAACAAAAGTGGCTCACGGTCAAGCGAGTATAGTCATGCATATATGCAGAGCTGTAAGTGATCTCAGCTGGTACATCACCATGCAAAGTCATTTACAAAACATGGGGTGAGAGCAAGAGGCCTTGGGGTGTGAGCATCTGACTGGCGCCATCTTGGCTGTATGTTACTTCCCCACACTGAGAAAAAGGAATGCAAGAACCATAGGGAACTGAGGGTCTGGGTGCCCAGTGGTGAGCTTAGTTTAGTTTTGTGAGGTGAGCGTGACAGAGGTATGGTGGTTTGGTGGGATCCCGTTGGGCACTGTTTAAACAGAGCAGGACCCTCAGCCCCACCCCCTCTTCCCCGGCCAGAAGAGCCTTTCCAATCTTCCCCCATTTCTTTTTTGTAGAAAAAAAGGCTTTCAGTTTCTTATACCTTCCAACTGTTACTAATTTAGGAGAGTGAAGGAAAGCAGAAAAAAACGATAGTTCAGTGATGGGGCAAAGGCTTGGTTCCTCTCTGGGGACATACGTTGTAATTTGCTATGTATTCTGAGCTCTTCTACAGGAACTAAGGCCCCAGGCTGAATACTCCCACGTAGACCCCAGGCTTGTTGGAATCAGAAGGCTGATGATTGAGGTTCCTGGAACGTCACCCCAGTACTTTAACACCAATCAGAGGAGGGCCACACACCCAACAGCCCTCAGCCCAAGTTTTGTTTATAAAAACTCTTACAAGCCCATCAGGGTGTCTGGGCTCTGTAGCATGAAAAACCCATTCCCCTTGCCTGGCCCTTACAATAAGCCTTTTTCCTTTTGAAATTCTAGGGCTGGCTTAGCCTCTCTCAGCCCTGGGCATGGAAACTCATGTTCAACACTAGATTGGTAAGCTTCAGTGTTGAGGGGGGCTTTTGGACCCATATATTGGAGGAGTTAACATTTGAGTTCGAGGCACTGTGGTAGGAAACACTTTCCCTTCATTTCCACATTTGTTTCAATTTTTAGCAGATTAACGAGTTGAAGCTGTGGTCGATTTTCTGAAGACCAGGTAGGAAGCTTCAGGGGCTAGTAGACATGTTTATTCTCTCCAGGCTGACGCAGCAGCCATGCTGGATTCTCTCATCATTGATTGAGCAGACAACCATAATGTAGCCAGAAGCCCTTTCCAGGTGGAGCTTGTATATGCACTCAGAACAAAAGTGGCTCACGGTCAAGCGGTATAGTCATGCATATATGCAGAGCTGTAAGTGATCTCAGCTGGTACATCACCATGCAAAGTCATTTACAAAACATGGGGTGAGAGCAAGAGGCCTTGGGGTGTGAGCATCTGACTGGCGCCATCTTGGCTGTATGTTACTTCCCCACACTGAGAAAAAGGAATGCAAGAACCATAGGGAACTGAGGGTCTGGGTGCCCAGTGGTGAGCTTAGTTTAGTTTTGTGAGGTGAGCGTGACAGAGGTATGGTGGTTTGGTGGGATCCCGTTGGGCACTGTTTAAACAGAGCAGGACCCTCAGCCCCACCCCCTCTTCCCCGGCCAGAAGAGCCTTTCCAATCTTCCCCCATTTCTTTTTTGTAGAAAAAAAGGCTTTCAGTTTCTTATACCTTCCAACTGTTACTAATTTAGGAGAGTGAAGGAAAGCAGAAAAAAACGATAGTTCAGTGATGGGGCAAAGGCTTGGTTCCTCTCTGGGGACATACGTTGTAATTTGCTATGTATTCTGAGCTCTTCTACAGGAACTAAGGCCCCAGGCTGAATACTCCCACGTAGACCCCAGGCTTGTTGGAATCAGAAGGCTGATGATTGAGGTTCCTGGAACGTCACCCCAGTACTTTAACACCAATCAGAGGAGGGCCACACACCCAACAGCCCTCAGCCCAAGTTTTGTTTATAAAAACTCTTACAAGCCCATCAGGGTGTCTGGGCTCTGTAGCATGAAAAACCCATTCCCCTTGCCTGGCCCTTACAATAAGCCTTTTTCCTTTTGAAATTCTAGGGCTGGCTTAGCCTCTCTCAGCCCTGGGCATGGAAACTCATGTTCAACACTAGATTGGTAAGCTTCAGTGTTGAGGGGGGCTTTTGGACCCATATATTGGAGGAGTTAACATTTGAGTTCGAGGCACTGTGGTAGGAAACACTTTCCCTTCATTTCCACATTTGTTTCAATTTTTAGCAGATTAACGAGTTGAAGCTGTGGTCGATTTTCTGAAGCCTGTGCTCCGGAGCGCATTGAGGACCCACAACCCCCTGAGACTGGCCATGTATTTCTCCTTCACCACTGTGCTCTGTAGCAAAGTCCCTACTGCCTCGCTCCCAGGCCCATCTCCGTATCTCCATTCCAGCATTTCTTTCTGCCACAAGTTTTTTTTTTTCCCCTCTCTTAAACTTCCCCTTCCCCATCGCCCTCTAGGTTGTTACAGATTCCCTGTTTGAGTTCCCTTAGTCTTAAGTCTGCTACAGGTTGTATAGAGGTCTGCTGTTTGCATTCTTTGGCTTAACTACTCCCCTACTCTCCTCTCAGGAAGGCTCAATGAGTTTCTAACAGCTTAACCTAAATGGTCTGTTCTCTAACCACTGTCTGCTGGAGTGAAATGCTGTCCTTTCTTATTTTCTGTCAGACATTTACAAAAGATAGCGGTGTTCATTTTGGCTTTGAAGTCCCCCAGGGAGAAAGAAACTTAACGAGGTCCGAGTGTGCTTAAGTCATGTAATCTCTGCGTACATAAATCATGACCATCCTCATCTTCCTGTCAAATCATCCCACCCAGGAGAAGCTCCTGTCAGGCCAGCATCCAATACTAGGCCTAATCTGACTGTTAACATACTGTCTCACACTCCCGTGGTTAGTTTTGCTTGTGCTATGTTAAATTGCTTCAGTTGTGTCTGACTCTGTGATGCTATGGACTATAGTCTGCCAGGCTTCTCTGCCCGTGGAATTCTCCAGGTGAGAACACTGAAGTGGGTTGCTATGCCCTCCCCTCCAAGGGATCTTCCCAACTCAGGGATGGAATCCGTCTCTTCATTGGCAGGAGGCTTCTTTGTCTCTAGCATCACTTGGGAAGCGTTTTCCCTCAGTGTCCCATGAATAGTTCCCTAAACCAGCATGTATATTCCCTCAGGAAACAGGCCCCACCTCATCTCCCTTCAAGACGACTGCATCATTTTACGTGAATTCCTGGCGTTTTCCCCTTAAGTTGGCCCAGCTTCCCTTGCCCCTTGGCCCAGTGGCCCCAGTCTACAAGATGGTTCCCCCAACTGTTCTCACTACAGAGCTTTGAGAGGTAGGTTTAAGAGAGTACCATGCAAAGAGTTTCCCAGATCCCAGTTACTTCTGGTGAAGTCATTCCCGTTTTCTCTCAAATTTTTTTTTTTTTTCTGTTAGATTTCACTGAGTGCCAGCCATGCTTTCTGACCTAGTAATGGGTAAAGCTCCCCCCACTTCCCACTCCATTTCCACTCTTCTTTTCTGTCAGCCTATCTGATCTTCTGAGATTTCAGCTTTTCTTCAAAGTATTACTGAGCAAGGACTCACTACCTAATCCACGTAAAAGACAAAGTTTGAGAAGAGAAAGAACCCTATCAAGAAGTCAACTGACGTAAAGACGAGCAGTAATTCCCCCGAATCTGTTTCCTGGATCTGGGTCCTGGGGTTAAATTTAAAGGGTTATGGGAATTTCAAACTTGGAAGCTGATTGGCTAGCTTTGAATTAGGCCATATGAGCCACTGGTGCTGCGGGGAGCCAGGTTTTCCTGGTTGAAAGATTTGTTAAATGGCTATGGTTCTAGTCTTTTAGTTTCTTGCACTGAAAATTCTTGGTTCCGAGATCATTCTGGAAACCTGGGTTCCCTCATGCACATGCGCCATGCTCTGTCTGTAAAATAACTCCAGGTTTGATTAATCAGGAACAGACTTAAGGAGACAAAGCCAGTACAAGCTGGTGAATGTTTTCTGTGCCGTTTTAAAAGAAAATCAGTCTCCTATTATTTTATTGGCCTTATTTTCATTTTCAATCTTCCACTGCCCTGAGTGTGGGAATGAAGCATGCTTTTAAAACTGTTCTTCTTCCTTGATTTCTTGAGAAATACATGATTCCTCAAGTTTGAGGATTTCATGCACAGGCCTTTTATTGCCTTCTTGCTCTTTGGCTTTTTTTTTTTTATTCTTTATTTTAAAGGTTTTACAGAGTTTTGTTGTTCACAGACATGTATGTTCCCAGATCAGTCATATGCATATCCATGGTCCCCACCCCCCCAGTTCCCCCATCCCACCCCTCCAGACCTTCGCTCCAAGCCATTGTAAGCACTCCTATTCCCTTAGCACAATGACAATGGCTATCTTTTCCACACATGACAGTATAGGTTTCCATGTTACTCCCTCCATGCTTCCCCCTCCCTATTTCTTCCCCACAATGTCCATATGTCTATGCTCTGTCTGTTTTTCCATGAGTTCACTGCATGTGTTATCAAGACCGTCCTACTAGATTCCATATACATGTGTTAATATACTGTATTTGTCTTTCTCTTTTTGACTTACTTCACTTTTTATGATAGGTTCTAGAGCCAGCCACTTGGAACATTCCCTGACCCCATACACAAAGATCAACTCAAAGTGGATTAAAGACCTAAATGTAAGACCACAAACCATCAAACTCTTAGAGGAGAATATAGGCCAAACCCTTAAGGACATCAATCAAAGCAAGATCTTCTCTGACTCACCTACTAGAATAGCGGAACTGAAAAGACAAATGAACATGTGGGGCCTCATGAAATTTAAAAGCTTTTGTACAGCAAAAGAGATCACAATAAAGCTGAACAGACACCCCACAGAGTGGGAGAAAATCATAGCAAATGAAACAACAGACAAAGAATTAATCTCCAAAATCTACAAGCAACTCAGACAACTCAGCACCGGAAAAACAAACAAACCAATCAAAAAATGGGAAAAAGATCTAAAGAGACGCCTCTCCAAAGAGGACAAACAGATGGCCCAAAAGCACATGAAACGATGCTCAACCTCGCTTATTATTAGAGAAATGCAAATTAAAACTACAATGAGATATCACCTCACACCCGTCAGAATGGCCATCATCGATAAATCGACAGACAATAAATGCTGGAGAGGGTGTTTTATAGTAATAGTTTTATAGTAATTTCATTGAACTGTTTTCCCTTCTGTCTCACCCAAGAAGATGCTGTATTATCTTTAGAATAAGGACCTCCATTCTTCTTTGTTCCTTCATTAATGAACATTATCACTCATAGGTGAAGCCACAATTTGGGCCCCTGAAATCCCAAACCACTGTTCAAGTTTACATCAACAAATCAGAACCAGCTTGAGCCCCTACTAAGCCTCTTGAGCCTGGGGTGATGTTACAGGAAGTTAAATTTGGTGTTCACCATCTAATCTCTTGGCATGGAGGATAATTTGAGGCAGTCTAAGAGGAGAACTGAACGCAGGGCAGCTTATCTTGTCCTTGCTTGTCTCTGGCACAATAATTTAAAACTGGAACCACACGATGATCTCCAGTGCAATAAAATTAAACCGTGTTAGTGCACCTGGACTGGAAACAAAGATTCCCCAGATGTGTGGCTTCAGTACAGACTGGCAGGACCACTCTGGAGAGCAAAGTGGCAGTATTTAGTGAAATTAAGTGCCCATCTGCCTCTCAACATAGCATTTGCTCTCCAGACAAATTCTCATGTAAGGGAACATTAAAGTCTTATTCCTGGAGAGGAGTTGGAAGCAGCCAAGACTTCTCCATTAAGAGATGGATAAATCTGGGGCTTCCCTGGTAGCTCAGTAGTGAAGAGTCGCCTGGTAGCTCAGTAATGAAGAGTTCGCCTGCCAATGCAGGAGACATGGGTTCGATCCCTGGTCCAGGAAGATCCCACATGCGGTGGAGCAACTAAGCCCATGAGCCACAACTACTGAGCTCGTGCTCTAGAGCCTCAGAGCCGCAACTACGGAGCCCATGTGCCCTAGAGTCTGAGTTCCACAACAAGAGAAGTCATTGCAACAAGAAGCCCGCTCTCGGGGCTTCCCTGGTGGTCCAGTGGTAAGGACAACACCTTGCAGTGCTAGGGGCGCTGGTTTTATCCCTGGCCTGGGAAGATCCCACGTGCCATGGAGCGGCTAGACCGATGTGTCCAACTGCTGAGCCGGAGCTCTGGAGCACATGTGCCCAGAGCCGGTGCTCTGCAGTGAGAGAGGTCACTGCGATGGGAGGCCCATATGGGCCAAGGAACAAAGATGGATAAAAACAAATAAATGAAAGACCAATAGAAGTGCCCCTCCTCCCCCCGCAAAAAAAATCAAAAAAAAAAAAAGAAAGAAGTCTGCTTGCCTCAAATAGAGAGTAGCCCCCACTCCTTGTAACTAAAGAAGACCCTGCAGCAGCAGTGAAAACCCAGAATAGCCAAAAATAAATAAATAAAAATTAATAAGAAAAAAAGAGATGGATAAATCAAGTGCAGCCCAAGAAACGTGATACTGCAGCCAAATGCTATAAGCTAAAACTAGATGATTATAGTGCAACATAGATAATTCTTTAAGACATAATGTTGAAGGAAAAACAGATACTGTCTATGCAAATTAAAACTATACACACAAAACTCAGTTTATATTTTATGAGGCTATTTATAATTTCAAGGATATATATCAAATACTTTAGGACAAGTTTGTCAAAAAAGGGGAAGGGAGTGAGAGTGAAATTAGGGATTGTATTAAGCATTTTTTTTTCTTATTCTAATGTTGATTTATTGCAGGTCTTCTCAGAGAGTTTTGGTACATTGTGCATCTCCAAGAGGACCACACAATAGGAAACATTTCTGAAACATGCTTTCTTAGAAGTCTGTATTTTTGTGTAAATCTAGCATTCTGTGAATCACAGTTGGGGACTGCTGTGCTGGAAGAAGGTAAGCTGGGACATGAAACAAGCAAGATGATCTTGGCGCACACATGATGGTCTTTAGGAATTCATCTGACTGTTCCTCAATTTTCATTAAGGGAGGTGTTGTCAATGACACAACTCAAGACATACTTGGAGAACTGACTACAGAACTTGGTCTTTCATGCAAGACAGGATTCTACTGCATGGTGATATTTTCTGTAAATGTTTAAGCATTATAAAAATTGTATTAACTATACTCTATTAACTCTAGTATATGATCTGTAGCATTATATTTTATGGTTTATAAAAAAAGTTTCTAATATTTTTTTATACAATAAACACAAGGTGGTTAGCTTATATGGTTGGTAGTTAGCCTATTTTTATACAAATTTCTTAAACTACAGGCTCTATCTGAAGTTCAATAGGTACCTTTTTGGATACTTTTCTGTTTGTCATACGTCTACTGATAATGATCCTAAGTCATATTTTAAAGGTTAACTCTCTATTTTTCTTCATTTCTATTTGCTTGGGATAATCCTGAAGGACTAGAAGATTTAAATTGAAATATGAGTCCTCTTTGTAGGTCATAACTCATTGTTATTTAAATTTGATGGAAAAGAAGAAATTATCAGGCAAATCTTACGCAAGCATCATGAAGACTTATGGAGTTAATAGGTGTAAATTGTTTGGAACATTGCTTGGCATAAACTAAACACTATATATAAATGTTTGTTAAATAAATGAAATAAAAAATTTAAAAAGCAAGTCAGACATTGGTGAAGTCATGACCGTTTCTTACCTACTGTTCAATAAATACAAGTTCCACAGAGGACTCTGAGAAAATAAGCAGTTTTCTGCTTTTTATAGTAAAGAAAGAAGTACAAATCTCAACGCTTTAAGTAAAACTATTTTCTTTGAACAAGACTTGTTATTTCTTGGACAGAAAAACCAAGTGGTTTTTGTTACTCACCAACAGAGAAACCACATGCTTTGATGGTATAAATATTGCCTATTAATAGTGAGTTGCCGGCCCGCTATCTTATTTTGAAAGTGTTGGGTCCGTCAGCTTTACAAACCACATTTTCTTCCACAGAACCTACATTTTCTTCATTTATCAGAAATGGCATTAGGTGGAGAGCTTCTGGAATTTACTCTATCAAATCTTGTGAACTACATCTTGAACTATCCTCTACAATGAATTCCAGTTGAATATTATGTTTCGTGGCATAATGAGTAATTGAAGAGGAAGAAAATTCCAGAGGCCATTTTTTGTACAAACATAAAGACCTATGGAATCTGGAAGACTGGACTGAAATGAATTATTATTACATTATAAAAATCATAATGTATATCAGTTATTTTTCCCATCACCTGGGAAAAATTGTCATTGTAAGACTTTTGATGGCAAGTTTTCATAAACAGATGTTGGGAAATACAGAGGCAAGTTTTGACGAATATTTTATTCTGTGTCTAAAAAAGGCATTCTTAAACCATCAGTTCTTTCTGTGAGAAAAATGTCTGCTCTACCAAAGAAAACATATTTCAAAAAAGAATTAGCCTATTTTTATACAAATTTCTTAAACTACAGGCTCTATCTGAAGTTCAATAGGTACCTTTTTGGATACTTTTCTGTTTGTCATACGTCTACTGATAATGATCCTAAGTCATATTTTAAAGGTTAACTCTCTATTTTTCTTCATTTCTATTTGCTTGGGATAATCCTGAAGGACTAGAAGATTTAAATTGAAATATGAGTCCTCTTTGTAGGTCATAACTCATTGTTATTTAAATTTGATGGAAAAGAAGAAATTATCAGGCAAATCTTACGCAAGCATCATGAAGACTTATGGAGTTAATAGGTGTAAATTGTTTGGAACATTGCTTGGCATAAACTAAACACTATATATAAATGTTTGTTAAATAAATGAAATAAAAAATTAAAAGCAAGTCAGACATTGGTGAAGTCATGACCGTTTCTTACCTACTGTTCAATAAATACAAGTTCCACAGAGGACTCTGAGAAAATAAGCAGTTTTCTGCTTTTTATAGTAAAGAAAGAAGTACAAATCTCAACGCTTTAAGTAAAACTATTTTCTTTGAACAAGACTTGTTATTTCTTGGACAGAAAAACCAAGTGGTTTTTGTTACTCACCAACAGAGAAACCACATGCTTTGATGGTATAAATATTGCCTATTAATAGTGAGTTGCCGGCCCGCTATCTTATTTTGAAAGTGTTGGGTCCGTCAGCTTTACAAACCACATTTTCTTCCACAGAACCTACATTTTCTTCATTTATCAGAAATGGCATTAGGTGGAGAGCTTCTGGAATTTACTCTATCAAATCTTGTGAACTACATCTTGAACTATCCTCTACAATGAATTCCAGTTGAATATTATGTTTCGTGGCATAATGAGTAATTGAAGAGGAAGAAAATTCCAGAGGCCATTTTTTGTACAAACATAAAGACCTATGGAATCTGGAAGACTGGACTGAAATGAATTATTATTACATTATAAAAATCATAATGTATATCAGTTATTTTTCCCATCACCTGGGAAAAATTGTCATTGTAAGACTTTTGATGGCAAGTTTTCATAAACAGATGTTGGGAAATACAGAGGCAAGTTTTGACGAATATTTTATTCTGTGTCTAAAAAAGGCATTCTTAAACCATCAGTTCTTTCTGTGAGAAAAAATGTCTGCTCTACCAAAGAAAACATATTTCAGAAAGAATAATTTAGGGATTCCAGGGACCTCAGAAACCATCAAAAGAAGAAGAGTTGTACAGTGGCCAGAAACCCCTCACTGCCTTGGAGAGAAAATAGCAAATGCATTTTATAGAGAAAATTCATTTTAACGCTATCAAGTTTTAATTCAGTGGATCTTGCTTATTTTTCATATTTAATGTTTTATGGATCTAGTCCAGTGAAAATGTACTTTTTATGTGTATAATACTTCCAAAGTCTTTAAGGAGAGTGATGTCCTCTAACCCGTGAATCTGGGCCCAGGATTCTATTTCTCATATGTTACTAAATGTGCTTTATAATTTAAAGGAGCTTATTGAATTTTGAAAATGTGACATGAGATAAGAAAAGAATTTAGTAGCTATTCTTAAAGGACCTTTTTTTTTTTGGCCTCTTTTCTTTTTGTTGGTCTTTCTTTTTATTTTATACATTTTTTAAAAAATTTATTTATTTATTTTTGGGCGGGGGTCGGGTTGGGGAGGAAGGGGAGTGGGCGGGCCACTTCTATTGGTCTTCTGCTTCTCTATTTTCATCCGTCTTTGTTCTTTGGCTCCTGTGGGCCTCCCATTGCGATGGCGTCTGTTGCCGAGTGCCGGCTCTGGGCGCATGCGCTCCAGAGCTCCGGCTCGGTGATTGGACACATATGTCCAGCCGCTCCGCGGCACGTGGGATCTTCCCAGGCCAGGGATCAAACCGGCGCCCCTTGCACTGCAAGGTGGTGTCCTTATCCACTGGACCACCAGGGGAAGCCCTTTGTTGGTCTTTCATTTAGTTATTTTCATCCATCTCTGTTCTTAGGCCTGTGTGGGCCTGCCATTGCAGTGACCTCAATCGCCACAGAGCACTGGCTCTAGGTGCATGTGCTCCAGAGCACTGGCTGGTAATCGGACACACTGGCCCAGCCACTTGGCAGCATGTAGGATCTTTCCAGGCCAGGGATCGAACTGGTGCCCCTTGCACTGCAAGGTGGACTCTCTACCCACTGGACCACCAGGGAAGTCCCTAGTAGCTCTTCTTGATCATGAATAAAATATGGCCTTAAAGATACGGATTCTCAATCTTTTTGGAGATGATACAGCAGACTAGTGCCTTACCACTTAAATCCTTCTCTGTCTCATGCCTTGCTGGTTAAATCCTTCATAGAAATGCCCTCTTATTTTTTTTTTTTTTTGGTCAAGTTAATTTTGTTTGAATAGCCCTCTGCAAAAAACATTGAAAAAACATTATTGCAATAGTTGACTATATCCTCAGTAGACTCCAGAATTAAACCTGTATATGACTGGACTACTTAAGCCATGCTTTCCCTGCTAATTTGCATTGGGGATCTCAGATTTCTTCAAGCCCTACCATTTTCAACTATGGGTATTCTACTCATTAGCAAAACTATTTCAACCGGAACTTTAAGTGAAGAGCCGTCCTATCTAAACTTTTCAGCTCTACCAGAGGCTTTTTCTTTACAATCCTGTGGTGCTATTTTGATTTTTAACAGTAACAGTAAATTTGCATTACTTTGTAAACTCCTAAAATGTAAGAGTGGTGGTATTCCTCTGATTCTTAGATGCCCCGATAATTTAATGGAAGCATTTTGGGAACTATACCTCTCAAAGAGGAGCTATAGCTCAACTTCAAAAAGCTAAGTTGTGGGGAATAAAGGATGGCTTATAAGAAATTACAGGATATGTACTGACATGGAAACATGTTTGAAGTATATTTTTAAGTGAAAAAAGCAAGTTACAAAGTACCATGCTAGCTAGTATAACAGACAGGTGTACACAGTGGTAGTACAGTTTTTGCTCACATCACAGTCCTGAGCAAGTGACCGTGTTTGGGGGTTGACTTTGCTACAAGCAGTCGTGTAGAGTTCAGCCTGAAGTAAGTGTCATCATCTTCAACATGTGGCTGCCTCTATCCCAACCAGCTAGAAGCGTGTATATAGGAGCGGTTTCCCTGGCCAGGCCTAGAGGAAGGGGCATCACTTCTGCTCATGTTCTATTGGCTAGACTTAGTCATATGACCACACCACATCTAACGGCAAAGCAGGCTGGGAAATGCCTTCTAGATGTGTTCTCAGGAGGTAGAGAAGAACACAGATTTTACTCTAGCAATATCTGTGCGTGTATACATGTATATATGTCTTACCTTTGTTAAAAATGTGGAAACAATGACTGTATTAGTCAGGGTTTCCCTGAGAAATAGAACAAATAAGAGATCTCTGTCTCCATCGTCTCTATTCCTAGCTCGACTTTCCTGGGAGTCAAAATCATTTCTGGTTGAGAACCACTGACTTAACGCCTATGCATTTCAATTTTCTCATTGGTAGATTAGGGATAATGATACTTTTTTTGGTATACTAGGCAAGGAAAGTGACATTAGCTTTTAAGATAAACAATTCCCAAATCTCAGTGGCTTAGCAAAGTAAAAGTTAATTTTTTTTTTATCTAAGTTCTACCAGTGTGATTATTTGTTGTCTGGTAGTTTTCTTTGTGGAAAAATTCAGGAGCTGGTTTCCCTCTGTTTTGTGAACTGCATTGTATATCTTCCTCTATCTAGGTCTTGGGAATCCTCTCATTCAGCTAAGGGATAGAAAAAGAGACAGGACATAGCAAGTGGGGGATTATTATGGGCTAGGCCTAGAAGTAGCCCATATTTCTCCAGCTTCCACTCCATTTGCCAGGACTTGGTTACAGGGAGACCCCTGACAGTATCAGCATAAAGGTCTGGATAATATGTCTACTGACTGTGGAACGCATATGTGTGTCTGAGTATCTCAAGTGGATGGAACAGAAGTGACATTGATGCTGGAACTTCTTTAAAAGAATGAAGGGTTTCCATCCAACAACCATTTAAAGTCTCCTCCAGGTGTTTCTGTGAGTCTCCAGGGACAACTCATGGGTACTCAGTATCCTCGAGTTCTTTGGCTTGATCTTCTCATGGAAGCCTGTGTGCACAAGCCCTCGAGGGAGGCTACTGGCCTCTGCTGATGCTTGTGACACTTGTGAGAGCAGGTCTCCTGCCAGGAGGGTGGCCACCACCGTTGCTCCCTGCATCTGCCCCCTGCCAGACCCTGCTAGTATGTTGTGGTTACAGATACAGGACTGATGATTCTTCTCTCCCAACTTGCCTGCACCTGACTGCTACAGTCTCAGCTGTGCCCAGAATTTCACCAGAACTTTCATTAAAGCTGCTCCTTTGACTTTCTGTCCTAATCCTTCTCTCCACAGGAGATCAAATCTCCTGCACAGTTAGCCTGCACAATAGGCAGGAGATGGGCAAGGGGAGGAGACTGTGGCAGGGACAGAAACTTCCTATTTCCTTCCTTTTCTCTGCTACCCTGGGACTTCTGGCCCTTCAAACTCCTCACACCATCAGCCCATGCAAATAGATGCCACATGGGTCAAAACCTCCGGGTTGCTATGTATATATTAGATTTATGTATATGTTAGATTTAGCAGCATCTTTCCTGAGAACCCAGAGTGCACTCAAATAGAATGATGCTGCCATAAAGAGCATCTAAATGAAGTGGAAGGCTTTCCAGGGTAAGAAGATGGTGCCTATTGTGTCTGCCCAGTGACACAGGCTCACTGCTGACTTAGTTCACAAGAACTTTAGGGCTCTTTGAGCTTAATAATACTTTGGTTATAGCATGTGAGGCACATGTGATGCATCAGATGCTATTCAGAGTTAATTAAAGTTGTGGCTTTCTAAAATAAATCACCACCAGCAGCGGTCTTGGGGAAATTAAGCTACTCACCTCACTTGTCTGCTCACTCACCTGTCCTCTGACTTGGAATGGGTACTTAAACTCAGTCGCCTAATTAGGTTAACAAGTGTTTTGAACAAACTCAGCTTTGACCACCTGCGATAAAGATCATATTTGAGATTTTTAAAATGCAAATAGAAAACTTGGGGTTTGGCTTTGCATTGATTCAAAGCTATTTAGCAGATTGTAAGTTTGTTTAGTCATTTGGTAAGAAGGATGAAGGCAGTCAGTTACTCTCCTGCTCTCACCCAGGCTGGTTTCTTTTGACCCCTAGAGTTGGCTGTCTCTACAATTTAATTGAGTTGGCTACCTTCCAGGCCACTGTGATAACAAACAGGGTAATATTTCAGAGTATTTCTATGATCGAGGACATACTGTTTCTTGATGCTTAAGAGCAGGAGTGATTAATTTTCTTTGAATAGGGAGAAGAGTCTAAGATGAATGTGTGCATGCATGAGGGTGAACATATGTGTGTATGACTGTGTGTCTGCACATGTGAAAATGAGTGTGAATATGTGTGTCTATCTGTGTGCATGTGTGTGTGAGTGCTCATAGGCATGTGCACGTTGGTGTGTGAATGTGTGTGTGAATACTTATAAACATATGCATGTTTGTATGAATGTGTATATGACCTTGAATGGAAGAGAAAGTGAATAAATGCTTAGAGAACTTTAAAAAATCAAAATGTTGATGGGCTTCAGCAGGATTGGTCAATGCTCCTTTTGGAATCCTTCTAATCAAGGGCTTTGTCTTATCTGTCCCGTGCATTTGACTCAGTGGCTCATTTTCTTGGGAGGAGGATAGAGTCTGCTTACTCTCAGAGGGCTCGTATGTGTTACTTTCAAGGCTCTTTAGGAGACAGGAAACAAGTGGCTTCCCCCACCTCCTATGGATTAGTCTGGATTCACATCAATCTTTACACACAACCCTGCATCCATAGTCCCTAGAATGAACAAACAAAGCTGGCTCCTACTACTGCTGTGTCTGGTCAGTCTAAACACTGAGAAAGTTTAGAAGAAAAGAAAGAAGTGAAAAAGGCACTATCATTTCTTGAGTATCTATTATTTGACAGGCAACAAGCTAGCCATTCTATAGGTAAAGAAATCAGGCTGAATGAGGTTAAGTACTGCCCTAAGCTACACAGCTAGGAAGTGCAGAGCTAGTTTTAGTCTATATCTTTTCCAAAACTGAACAAGTGTTTGAACAAACTCAGCTTTGACCACCTGCGATAAAGATCATATTTGAGATTTTTAAAATGCAAATAGAAAACTTGGGGTTTGGCTTTGCATTGATTCAAAGCTATTTAGCAGATTGTAAGTTTGTTTAGTCATTTGGTAAGAAGGATGAAGGCAGTCAGTTACTCTCCTGCTCTCACCCAGGCTGGTTTCTTTTGACCCCTAGAGTTGGCTGTCTCTACAATTTAATTGAGTTGGCTACCTTCCAGGCCACTGTGATAACAAACAGGGTAATATTTCAGAGTATTTCTATGATCGAGGACATACTGTTTCTTGATGCTTAAGAGCAGGAGTGATTAATTTTCTTTGAATAGGGAGAAGAGTCTAAGATGAATGTGTGCATGCATGAGGGTGAACATATGTGTGTATGACTGTGTGTCTGCACATGTGAAAATGAGTGTGAATATGTGTGTCTATCTGTGTGCATGTGTGTGTGAGTGCTCATAGGCATGTGCACGTTGGTGTGTGAATGTGTGTGTGAATACTTATAAACATATGCATGTTTGTATGAATGTGTATATGACCTTGAATGGAAGAGAAAGTGAATAAATGCTTAGAGAACTTTAAAAAATCAAAATGTTGATGGGCTTCAGCAGGATTGGTCAATGCCCCTTTTTGGAATCCTTCTAATCAAGGGCTTTGTCTTATCTGTCCCGTGCATTTGACTCAGTGGCTCATTTTCTTGGGAGGAGGATAGAGTCTGCTTACTCTCAGAGGGCTCGTATGTGTTACTTTCAAGGCTCTTTAGGAGACAGGAAACAAGTGGCTTCCCCCACCTCCTATGGATTAGTCTGGATTCACATCAATCTTTACACACAACCCTGCATCCATAGTCCCTAGAATGAACAAACAAAGCTGGCTCCTACTACTGCTGTGTCTGGTCAGTCTAAACACTGAGAAAGTTTAGAAGAAAAGAAAGAAGTGAAAAAGGCACTATCATTTCTTGAGTATCTATTATTTGACAGGCAACAAGCTAGCCATTCTATAGGTAAAGAAATCAGGCTGAATGAGGTTAAGTACTGCCCTAAGCTACACAGCTAGGAAGTGCAGAGCTGAGATTAAAATTCAGTCTATATCTTTTCCACTAATCACACTGCTTTGTGACACCCTGGAGGAGACCTAGGACTTTTTAGTTTGTGCCCCCCAAATCTTGGCCAACACTTTGGTTAGATCAAATGATCATAAAGATCCTTGAAAAATAAAAAAAAAAAACCACTTTAAAAAAGCAAACTCACAGACTCTTCCTCTGCATGAATTATGTAAAAATAAGCAAAAACTACAACAAAACAACTCAACCATACCAAATAAACAATGATGTGCTTATATTGACTAAAAGAAAAAGATAAATAGGGGCTTCCCTGGTAGCTCAGTGGTAAAGAGTTCTCCTGCCAATGCAGGAGACACGGGTTTGATCCCTGATTTGGTAAGATCCCACATGCTGCAGAGCAACTAAGCCGTGAGCCACAACTATGGAGCCTGTGCTCTAGAGCCTCGGAGCCGAAACTATTGAGCCCATGTGCCATAGCTACTGAGGCCCATGTGCCCTAGAGCCCGAGTTTCACAACAGGAGAAGTCATTACTGATAGGGACAGAGTAGAATAGGTAGGTGGTTGTAGAATCCTAGTAGGGGATGGTAGGTAGAAGGGAGAAATCTGAGAAAGGTTGGGAGGCCAGTGAGGTGATGATAACTCAGGAGAGCTGCTCCTTGTTCAGTGAAGCAGACTTGACTGGGTATAAACAGCTGATGAAGGAGGAGCTGGCGAAGAAGCAACCAATGAAGTATGTCCTGCATCTGCGTCTACTTGAGGAGGGCGGTCTTCTACCATCCTATATATATGGCTGCCCACTCAATTGAGAGGGAGAGCAGAGCAGAGCTTTCCTGCCTGCCCGCTTGCACCTCTTACAAATACCCTATCCTAATAAATCCTCTTCTTGTCTATCACTCTTGCTTCTTGCTGAATTCCTTCTGTGTTGAGGCATGAAGAACCTGAGCCTCAGTGGGTCCAGATGTTGGGTGAGTGCTGGATTAAGTCCTGGCCATGTGGGTTCAAGTCCCAGACAGGGTTTTGGCCCGGATTGAGTCCTGACTACATGGATTCAATTCCCAAGCAGGGTTTTGGCTGGAATTCAAACTCCAGCCACGGGTTCAAGTCCCAAGCAGGGTTCGATCAGGTTTGGGCCCTGGGTTTAAGTATCAAATTGAGGTAAAACCCTTTCACTGCAACAAGAAGCCTGCTCACCTCAACTAGAGAGTAGCCCCCACTCCCTGCAACTAGAGAAGAGCCTGTGGCAGCAGTGAAAACCCAGAACTGCCAAAAATAAATAAATATTTTTTTTTTTTAAAAAGATAAGCAACTTGAGAGTTGTGGGTTAAGTTTTATTTGGGGCACAATTAGGACTGCAACCTGTGAAGCAGCACCTCAGATAACTCTGAGAGAGACTGCTCCAAAGAGGTAGCAGGAGGAAAATCAACTCAGTGGTAAGAGTTCTCCTGCCAATGCAGGAGACACGGGTTTGATCCCTGATTTGGTAAGATCCCACATGCTGCAGAGCAACTAAGCCGTGAGCCACAACTATGGAGCCTGTGCTCTAGAGCCTCGGAGCGAAACTATTGAGCCCATGTGCCATAGCTACTGAGGCCCATGTGCCCTAGAGCCCGAGTTTCACAACAGGAGAAGTCATTACTGATAGGGACAGAGTAGAATAGGTAGGTGGTTGTAGAATCCTAGTAGGGGATGGTAGGTAGAAGGGAGAAATCTGAGAAAGGTTGGGAGGCCAGTGAGGTGATGATAACTCAGGAGAGCTGCTCCTTGTTCAGTGAAGCAGACTTGACTGGGTATAAACAGCTGATGAAGGAGGAGCTGGCGAAGAAGCAACCAATGAAGTATGTCCTGCATCTGCGTCTACTTGAGGAGGGCGGTCTTCTACCATCCTATATATATGGCTGCCCACTCAATTGAGAGGGAGAGCAGAGCAGAGCTTTCCTGCCTGCCCGCTTGCACCTCTTACAAATACCCTATCCTAATAAATCCTCTTCTTGTCTATCACTCTTGCTTCTTGCTGAATTCCTTCTGTGTTGAGGCATGAAGAACCTGAGCCTCAGTGGGTCCAGATGTTGGGTGAGTGCTGGATTAAGTCCTGGCCATGTGGGTTCAAGTCCCAGACAGGGTTTTGGCCCGGATTGAGTCCTGACTACATGGATTCAATTCCCAAGCAGGGTTTTGGCTGGAATTCAAACTCCAGCCACGGGTTCAAGTCCCAAGCAGGGTTCGATCAGGTTTGGGCCCTGGGTTTAAGTATCAAATTGAGGTAAAACCCTTTCACTGCAACAAGAAGCCTGCTCACCTCAACTAGAGAGTAGCCCCCACTCCCTGCAACTAGAGAAGAGCCTGTGGCAGCAGTGAAAACCCAGAACTGCCAAAAATAAATAAATATTTTTTTTTTTTAAAAAGATAAGCAACTTGAGAGTTGTGGGTTAAGTTTTATTTGGGGCACAATTAGGACTGCAACCTGTGAAGCAGCACCTCAGATAACTCTGAGAGAGACTGCTCCAAAGAGGTAGCAGGAGGAAAATCAACATATAATGTTTTGAGGAAGAGGGAGTTCCATATCAATACACAGTCATTTTACAAAGGGTTTTCCGTTAGTCAGGAGGATCTGATACTACCATGAAGGGATTTAATGCTTTTCTAAAATTGAGGAGATGCAAGGATTGAGATAATAAAATCTGTTCCAAAAAGCATCCACCTATCTAAAGACCTGCCCACGAGATTCCCTGAAGCACAGAGTGCCTCCCTCCACCCTGAACTGCCTCAGGGGCTGTTGGAGGTCAGCAGCTGTCCCAGCACAGGGGTCAGCCTCCATAGAGGCAGATGGCAAGTGCCCTTGTTCAGTCATTGGCAATGTAATTGGTAAATGCCAATTTGTAGGTGACAGTTACAAATTCATGCCACAAACTTCATTCTGGTGCAGCTCAGGGAGTTTTGTCTCAGAATCATTACTGGGGAAAGCGTGTGAGTTCAGCAAGATCCTGAGACTTGTCAGATCCTTCCCCAGTCTGGACAGAGGTGTTCTGAGGGAGTGAAGAGGAGAAGCATAGAAGTGTCACAGAAAGAGTCGAAGAGACTTGCCAGCCTGAGAGAACAAGGAAGAAGAGTCAGAACAATCATAAACACACACACTAGTTATCTCTGCAACAAATAGGAACTTACCATTCTTCTTTTTAGGGGGTGGGGGGCACAGCGGCATTTGGGATCTTAGTTCCCTGACCAGGGGTTGAAACCACGGACCCTGCAGTGGAAGCACCACCAGGGAAGTCCAAATACTATTCTTGAAGACAAAAAAAGAAATAAATGAGACAGACACTTAGGGAGTCAGGAAGCCAGTCAGAAGAGCGTGGGGACCCTGAGGCAGTTTCTCTCCTGGTGAGGGAACTTCTGACACAGGGCGTTCCCTCACCTCAACTAGAGAGTAGCCCCACTCCTGCAACTAGAGAAGAGCCTGTGGCAGCCGTGAAAACCCAGAACTGCCAAAAATAAATAAATTTTTTTTTTTTAAAAAGATAAGCAACTTGAGAGTTGTGGGTTAAGTTTTATTTGGGGCACAATTAGGACTGCAACCTGTGAAGCAGCACCTCAGATAACTCTGAGAGAGACTGCTCCAAAGAGGTAGCAGGAGGAAAATCAACATATAATGTTTTGAGGAAGAGGGAGTTCCATATCAATACACAGTCATTTTACAAAGGGTTTTCCGTTAGTCAGGAGGATCTGATACTACCATGAAGGGATTTAATGCTTTTCTAAAATTGAGGAGATGCAAGGATTGAGATAATAAAATCTGTTCCAAAAAGCATCCACCTATCTAAAGACCTGCCCCACGAGATTCCCTGAAGCACAGAGTGCCTCCCTCCACCCTGAACTGCCTCAGGGGCTGTTGGAGGTCAGCAGCTGTCCCAGCACAGGGGTCAGCCTCCATAGAGGCAGATGGCAAGTGCCCTTGTTCAGTCATTGGCAATGTAATTGGTAAATGCCAATTTGTAGGTGACAGTTACAAATTCATGCCACAAACTTCATTCTGGTGCAGCTCAGGGAGTTTTGTCTCAGAATCATTACTGGGGAAAGCGTGTGAGTTCAGCAAGATCCTGAGACTTGTCAGATCCTTCCCCAGTCTGGACAGAGGTGTTCTGAGGGAGTGAAGAGGAGAAGCATAGAAGTGTCACAGAAAGAGTCGAAGAGACTTGCCAGCCTGAGAGAACAAGGAAGAAGAGTCAGAACAATCATAAACACACACACTAGTTATCTCTGCAACAAATAGGAACTTACCATTCTTCTTTTTAGGGGGTGGGGGGCACAGCGGCATTTGGGATCTTAGTTCCCTGACCAGGGGTTGAAACCACGGACCCTGCAGTGGAAGCACCACCAGGGAAGTCCAAATACTATTCTTGAAGACAAAAAAAGAAATAAATGAGACAGACACTTAGGGAGTCAGGAAGCCAGTCAGAAGAGCGTGGGGACCCTGAGGCAGTTTCTCTCCTGGTGAGGGAACTTCTGACACAGGGCTGACTTCGCCTTCCCCTTTCCTCAGCTGGCTTCTCACTTGGCAGGGGAAGTGGAAAGGAATTCTCAGGTAGGTAGTTGAGTGAAAGGGGGAAGTGAACAATTTGGGGCTTATGTTGAAGCATAAGCTCTGGAATGCCTCCCACAAAGAACAGCATACCCTCACTGGGTGGAGCGCAGCCCAGAAGAAGATTTTTAAGAAAATAAAATAAAGGAGTTAAGAGTGTAGATTTTTTAACCGATTTAAAAAACGTTTTTCTTAAGGCCATTCATGTATCACAGACTTAATTTTTGTCCTGTTCAGGTGCATCTGTTCTATTATATACTTAATATTTTCTTTAAATCAGCTTGCTAGGGAAAGCACACTGACCGAAACTGCCCACCCTGACAAGGCGCCACAGTAACCATTTGAGTGAGTTCTTTTAAGACAGGAGGTTGTGGTAAGGAACATGGAACTAATAAGCCACCACTAACCAGAAGAGTTTGGGAAAGGTCAAAAGGAGACACCACAGGTTCAACCACCTCCCAGAATCCTTCTTGCTGGCATCCATCTTGGCTGAGCAATGCGTGCACCACCAGGAAGGACTCTGAGTCAGAATGATTGGCCAAAGAACTAATATCATCACCATAGAACCCAAGACTGCGAGCCAGGAGGCAGAGCAATTCTCCTGGTTTCCCTTATCCTACTGCTCTCTGCCCTGGTGCCCCTTCACAATAAAATCTGTTTTATCAACACATTCATTTCCGAGTGTTACACAAGAGCCTGATTTTGGGCCCTGGTAGGGGTCCCCTTTCTTGCAACAAGCTCACTTTTTTAACCTAAAATTTTTATTTTAAAAGGAAACTTTATATTGCCCAAGTTGAAAACCAATATAACATAATGTCAAAATAGAATAAAATAAAATCATGAAAATAAATTAGGAAGCTTAAGTTCTATATCTACATTGTTGCCTACTAAAGGTGCTGAACCTTAAGACCTACCCTCTCTTTGTTTATTTTTTTGTTTGTTTGTTTTTATTTTTATTTTTTAAAAGATTTATTTATTTATTTATTTTGGAGGGGTGGGGTGGGGAGGGAGGGGAGCAGGCGGGCTACTTCTCTTGGTCCTTCATTTGTCTATTTTCATCCATCTTTGTTCTTTGGCCCATGTGGGCCTCCCATCGCGGTGGTCTCTGTTGTCACAGAGCACCGGCTCTGGGCACATGCACTCCAGAGTGCTGGCTCCGTAATTGGACACATCGGTCCAGCCGCTCCGCGGCACGTGGGATCCTCCCAGGCCAGGGATCCAACTGGCGCCCCCTGCACTGCAAGGCGGTGTCCCCACCCACTGGACCACCAGGGAAGCCCCTACCCTCTCTTTGTTAAAGGGATAGAGTAGATATGTTTGAAAACATGTTGAAGATATACTAGCACTGAATTGAGACTTTCTCCTTGATTTAAACAGAAACAAAAGAGAGTAAAAAGGAAATAACTTTCCCACTATGCGATTCAATATTATTTAATTATCTCCAGGAACCAATTGGGAAAAATTGACAGAAGGAAAAAAGTCTTGAAATAACAGTAAATACAAAGAAAAAAGACTGGGAGAGCAAAGCAATTAGGGAAACAACATTTGATAGTAACCATAAACTCTCTCTCACTCACTCTTTTTCTTTTCAGAGGGGAGGATACTTGAGGTTAAAATCCGTCAACCAAGCGATGAATTAGGAGTTGAGAGGATGTGGTAAAGAAATCTCATGGTACATATTTTACTCTTTAAATGTGTAATGAAGACTAAATGATCTTGGGATTTTTGAAATATTAATAGCAAGAATCAAGACATTCTAAAAGTGAAATATATAATTGAGAAACTCTAATTCTTAAACTTTCCCTCTTTTTTTTTTTTTTTAACTATGGGGGGACTTTTTTTCAGTGATCATCATTGTGCAACAAACTGTCTCAAAACTTAGTGGCTTAAAACACAACAATCATGAAATTTGGCACAATTTGGAAATTTGGGCAGAGCTCAGAATAGGGACAGTTTATCTCTACTACACCTGGTGTCAACTGGGGTTTGAGGAGTCACTTCCAAGTTGGCCCCCTCCTTGGGCCAGCAAAGTTGATGCTGGCGGTCAGCTGGGAGTTCAATTGTGGCATTGGCTAGGGGCCTCAGTCTTCCTTCTTACTGGCCTTTCTGTGCAGCTGTCTGGGCTGCCTTGTAGCATAGTGGCTGGATTTCAGAAGGAAGGAAGGAAGTAGAAACTGCTGGTTCTCTTAAAGACTAGACTCAGAATTAGAATAGAACAGCAATACTTCCACAATATTCTATGGGTCAAAGCAGTCACATACCAAGCTCCCATTAATGGCCATGGAGAAATAGTGGGAGTAGTAACAAAGAGTTTGTGATCATTTTCCACTGTCTCTATCACTACATATTTCTTGGGGTAGGGCATTTCCAGTTTCACTTCAATTTCTTTTCATGTTAAATTGAAAAATATTACATTTGATACTTTTACAAATATGAACACATATAGTGTATAGATTATACCATTTCTGAAAAGTTTACATCTACTCTTTCATGGGGTTACAAAGAGTCAAACATGACTGAACAACTAACACATACATGTGTCTACTCTTCTATCTGAATACATGTACAAATGGATGTCTAGAATAATATTTAACAATATTAATGAGACATATCAAAATAATAATAATTAGGATGATTTTAAAAAATTGTGTATTGTATTATTTTGTTTGAATTTCTTATATGTATTATTTTTGGTTTCTGTTTGTTTTTTTTTAAAGACTTTATTTCTGAGAGTTGGTTTAGATAGAGTCACAGCAAAGTTTAGAGAAAGGTACTAAGATTTTTATAAAGCCATAAAGTTGTTACCTTAATAAAATCCAGAAGGAAGCAAGTTGTTGAAAAGCAAATTTGCCCCTAGTCAAATAGGCAATACTCACAATGTCAGTGAGTTGAAGGTGTCCTTGTGGACCATCAAGTGACACTTTATTGTGTAGAAGAAGAAAATGAGTTCCAAAAAGTGCCTTGCTGAGGTTTGCATGCCTAACATTCAGGGAGGTGTGTGGTAGGCTAACCAAGTAATTGTTATTGAACTGTATATCACATCTTTTTCCAAAAGGTGAAGGAGTGAATTGACCTGGATTTTATGTCAACTGGGGTTTGAGGAGTCACTTCCAAGTTGGCCCCCTCCTTGGGCCAGCAAAGTTGATGCTGGCGGTCAGCTGGGAGTTCAATTGTGGCATTGGCTAGGGGCCTCAGTCTTCCTTCTTACTGGCCTTTCTGTGCAGCTGTCTGGGCTGCCTTGTAGCATAGTGGCTGGATTTCAGAAGGAAGGAAGGAAGTAGAAACTGCTGGTTCTCTTAAAGACTAGACTCAGAATTAGAATAGAACAGCAATACTTCCACAATATTCTATGGGTCAAAGCAGTCACATACCAAGCTCCCATTAATGGCCATGGAGAAATAGTGGGAGTAGTAACAAAGAGTTTGTGATCATTTTCCACTGTCTCTATCACTACATATTTCTTGGGGTAGGGCATTTCCAGTTTCACTTCAATTTCTTTTTCATGTTAAATTGAAAAATATTACATTTGATACTTTTACAAATATGAACACATATAGTGTATAGATTATACCATTTCTGAAAAGTTTACATCTACTCTTTCATGGGGTTACAAAGAGTCAAACATGACTGAACAACTAACACATACATGTGTCTACTCTTCTATCTGAATACATGTACAAATGGATGTCTAGAATAATATTTAACAATATTAATGAGACATATCAAAATAATAATAATTAGGATGATTTTAAAAAATTGTGTATTGTATTATTTTGTTTGAATTTCTTATATGTATTATTTTTGGTTTCTGTTTGTTTTTTTTTAAAGACTTTATTTCTGAGAGTTGGTTTAGATAGAGTCACAGCAAAGTTTAGAGAAAGGTACTAAGATTTTTATAAAGCCATAAAGTTGTTACCTTAATAAAATCCAGAAGGAAGCAAGTTGTTGAAAAGCAAATTTGCCCCTAGTCAAATAGGCAATACTCACAATGTCAGTGAGTTGAAGGTGTCCTTGTGGACCATCAAGTGACACTTTATTGTGTAGAAGAAGAAAATGAGTTCCAAAAAGTGCCTTGCTGAGGTTTGCATGCCTAACATTCAGGGAGGTGTGTGGTAGGCTAACCAAGTAATTGTTATTGAACTGTATATCACATCTTTTTCCAAAAGGTGAAGGAGTGAATTGACCTGGATTTTATCTAACATGAATCTGTGCATTTGGATGTAGCACATGGAGCAATAAACATGTTGTGTTGAGATAAGAACATAGGACGAATTCAGTTACTAGCCTGATTTTGGGGCATCTTCACAAAAACTTAGAAAGGATTTCAATTTAAGTTTATTTTCTGATGCATGACCCATTCAGAGAGGTGATTAACCTATAGTCTGAAAACCTCTGTGACACACAGAAGGACAAGCTTAGAAGTCCCTTTGAAAACAGAAGGTACTGAGGTGGGAGGTCTGACCAGGCACTGGGCCCTTTGTCTGGCCCAGACAAAGGGAAAGCACATTTCAGGGGCTTCCCAGAAGAAGAGAGTGTATCCATTTGGCTCCATGTTGCAAACTGTTCTGCTCTTCTGTTGCTAAATGAATCATTTCTTGGGTTTTGCTGATAATTTCTCCAGATTAATGGCACACAGATGTCTGAGGCTCCTGCTGATGCTGAGTGGCTGGTTGTAGGGATGATGACCACGATGGACTTCTGCCCTTGAGGGCTTCTTTCAATGGGATGGATCTCCCAATGAGGCTTTTCCTTGCCTACCAAATCGTGGCCTCCCAGACCTGGTCCAGCCTGCCCTGGCCTTTGTGGTGCCACGCTGGGCTCCATGTGTGCAGTCTCGGCCAGCTCTGGTCCTTACCAAGGGGCACGGTGCAGTGTTCAGTTACACTAAATCTTCACATTCTGCTGGCTATTTCTCTGCATAGAGTTGGTTTAGATAGAGTCACAGCAAAGTTTAGAGAAAGGTACTAAGATTTTATAAAGCCATAAAGTTGTTACCTTAATAAAATCCAGAAGGAAGCAAGTTGTTGAAAAGCAAATTTGCCCCTAGTCAAATAGGCAATACTCACAATGTCAGTGAGTTGAAGGTGTCCTTGTGGACCATCAAGTGACACTTTATTGTGTAGAAGAAGAAAATGAGTTCCAAAAAGTGCCTTGCTGAGGTTTGCATGCCTAACATTCAGGGAGGTGTGTGGTAGGCTAACCAAGTAATTGTTATTGAACTGTATATCACATCTTTTTCCAAAAGGTGAAGGAGTGAATTGACCTGGATTTTATCTAACATGAATCTGTGCATTTGGATGTAGCACATGGAGCAATAAACATGTTGTGTTGAGATAAGAACATAGGACGAATTCAGTTACTAGCCTGATTTTGGGGCATCTTCACAAAAACTTAGAAAGGATTTCAATTTAAGTTTATTTTCTGATGCATGACCCATTCAGAGAGGTGATTAACCTATAGTCTGAAAACCTCTGTGACACACAGAAGGACAAGCTTAGAAGTCCCTTTGAAAACAGAAGGTACTGAGGTGGGAGGTCTGACCAGGCACTGGGCCCTTTGTCTGGCCCAGACAAAGGGAAAGCACATTTCAGGGGCTTCCCAGAAGAAGAGAGTGTATCCATTTGGCTCCATGTTGCAAACTGTTCTGCTCTTCTGTTGCTAAATGAATCATTTCTTGGGTTTTGCTGATAATTTCTCCAGATTAATGGCACACAGATGTCTGAGGCTCCTGCTGATGCTGAGTGGCTGGTTGTAGGGATGATGACCACGATGGACTTCTGCCCTTGAGGGCTTCTTTCAATGGGATGGATCTCCCAATGAGGCTTTTCCTTGCCTACCAAATCGTGGCCTCCCAGACCTGGTCCAGCCTGCCCTGGCCTTTGTGGTGCCACGCTGGGCTCCATGTGTGCAGTCTCGGCCAGCTCTGGTCCTTACCAAGGGGCACGGTGCAGTGTTCAGTTACACTAAATCTTCCCTGACATTCTGCTGAAGTTACTATTTCTCTGCATTTAACAGTTCTCTGGTGACCTTAATGGGAAGGGAGCCAGCCTCCAGCAAATCTCTTTTTTCTTTTTTTTTTTTTTCCCCAGCAAATCTCTTCTGGAGGAGTGAGGAGCAGGACCATGAAGCCAGCAATAAATAAAGGCCCAGTGCAGTGAGTGCAGCGAGGATGAAAACCGGCTGTTTTGTCCAATTACATCCAAAAAAAAGAGAAAAGTCCATGAATATATCTTGTCCAATTTGGTTGGCATTTCATTTACAGTACGTTTTCCTGGAAAGGCTAATTCTTCTGCTTTCATTCTTGCTTCTTTCTGTCACCACAAGAGGGCTGGAGAGGTCTGGCTCTGTAATTTTTCTACCTCTCCCAGCCTCCTTCAATGAACGGCAGGGATTACTTCAGGAGTTAATATGCTGTCTTTTAAAAAAAACGTTGTGCTTCATTCAGAACATGTTTGAGAAGCCTGATAAGGAAACATGATTAGCAGGGGTATTGTGTTGTTCAGGAAACAATGCATCCTTTCAATAACTAGCATTCCAGACACTTTAATTGAGCATATTCTATGTGCCAGGTATTGTATTCCAGCACTCAGAAGAGGGTAGGGAGATGTGGAGAGCTTAGGGAACTGGGAGAATTATAAGTAGTGCTGAAGAGTTAGAAGAAGACTGCATATGATTGTTTTATTGTTTTCCAAGATGAAAAGATAAAATGTTTCTCCTCATGGAGTTCCCATTTTAATGAAAAGGACAGAGAAGAAAACAACCAATATACTATGTTCTTTAATAAAAGTATGTGTGCAGTGCTTTGGGAGCTGAGAAGAAAGAAGGCCTGAATTAAGTCAGCTGGGGTTTGGGGAGCTGGAAGTTGGCAGGGAGGGCAGGGAGGCTGGGGGAGGGTAGAAAGGGTTTCAGAGCACAGAGGAACATTGAACTGAGGGTGGATGGGTGAGTAGATTTTTCTCAAGAAAACAACGGCTGAGAGAGAATTCCAGACAAGGAAATAGGACCCGCAGATGTGAAATGCCTGAGGAAACACAGCTGTGGGGGAAATTGCAGATATAATACAATGGTTCTGAACAGCCAGCAGGGAGATTGTAGATCCCAAAAGATCTTCTGTGTCCTGGGGCAGTAAAAGCCTTGGCTCTGGGGTCAGCACTAAGCTCATGCCTGACTCAGCAGCTGTATGATCTTGGGCAAGTGATCGTCTCTGAGCCTTAGTTTCATTCTTTAGAAAACGGAGACAATAATGTCCACATGACAGATACTGTTGGGAAGTGACTTGTTGCTCTAAAGTGGTGGAAACCGGCTGTTTTGTCCAATTACATCCAAAAGAGAAAAGTCCATGAATATATCTTGTCCAATTTGGTTGGCATTTCATTTACAGTACGTTTTCCTGGAAAGGCTAATTCTTCTGCTTTCATTCTTGCTTCTTTCTGTCACCACAAGAGGGCTGGAGAGGTCTGGCTCTGTAATTTTTCTACCTCTCCCAGCCTCCTTCAATGAACGGCAGGGATTACTTCAGGAGTTAATATGCTGTCTTTTAAAAAACGTTGTGCTTCATTCAGAACATGTTTGAGAAGCCTGATAAGGAAACATGATTAGCAGGGGTATTGTGTTGTTCAGGAAACAATGCATCCTTTCAATAACTAGCATTCCAGACACTTTAATTGAGCATATTCTATGTGCCAGGTATTGTATTCCAGCACTCAGAAGAGGGTAGGGAGATGTGGAGAGCTTAGGGAACTGGGAGAATTATAAGTAGTGCTGAAGAGTTAGAAGAAGACTGCATATGATTGTTTTATTGTTTTCCAAGATGAAAAAGATAAAAATGTTTCTCCTCATGGAGTTCCCATTTTAATGAAAAGGACAGAGAAGAAAACAACCAATATACTATGTTCTTTAATAAAAGTATGTGTGCAGTGCTTTGGGAGCTGAGAAGAAAGAAGGCCTGAATTAAGTCAGCTGGGGTTTGGGGAGCTGGAAGTTGGCAGGGAGGGCAGGGAGGCTGGGGGAGGGTAGAAAGGGTTTCAGAGCACAGAGGAACATTGAACTGAGGGTGGATGGGTGAGTAGATTTTTCTCAAGAAAACAACGGCTGAGAGAGAATTCCAGACAAGGAAATAGGACCCGCAGATGTGAAATGCCTGAGGAAACACAGCTGTGGGGGAAATTGCAGATATAATACAATGGTTCTGAACAGCCAGCAGGGAGATTGTAGATCCCAAAAGATCTTCTGTGTCCTGGGGCAGTAAAAGCCTTGGCTCTGGGGTCAGCACTAAGCTCATGCCTGACTCAGCAGCTGTATGATCTTGGGCAAGTGATCGTCTCTGAGCCTTAGTTTCATTCTTTAGAAAACGGAGACAATAATGTCCACATGACAGATACTGTTGGGAAGTGACTTGTTGCTCTAAAGTGGTGGAAACTGTGCTAACCCCAAAGTGCGGCTTTTCTCCCCTCCTTTTTCATCCCTGGGGAGGTGGGGCTTCCTTGGTTGTTGGGACCAGGTGACCGCTGATGAAGGGTCAGGGTCAGGCTGGGTGCAGGGCTGGGGCTGCAGTGGGAGGGTCCAGGAAAGCAGAAAAGCAGTGGATTGACCTTCACCTTGGGCTTCAGGGGACTGTCAATAGACCAACAGTCACCTGTGGCTTCCAGCCAGGACATATCAGAGCTCCCCCTGCTGATTTACTCTGGTGATATTCCAGAACCCAGTGGGGAAGCTGCCAGCTCTTTAAGGCAATGCCACATTTTGAGGGGTACAGACTCTTCTGGAAATCCTCCCAGACACATGCCCACCCACATCGAAGCCTGCAGACAATTTCAGGGGCCTTGTGGACCTCTCTGAGGCCTGGCCCTGGGCCCCAGGTAGCCTCTGATGACTTCACAAGCAGGTGAAGAACCCTCCCCTGGTGGAGGCAGGCTTGTTTCCTCCACAGCGCCACGCCTTGCTTTCCCCAAGTGCCTGTCCAGCCTCGTCTTTCCACAATCAGAGAGCACCCGTTTTCCCCGGCTTCTCGCTGCCTCTTGGCCCTTTTATTCAGTTTTCTGAGTGGCAGGAGCGCGCATTAGGTCATTGGAAGTGATTTTATTTGTGCGCAGCAAGTGATGACAGGAAGCCTCTGAGCCCTCCGCAGCCCCACGCGGGCGTCTGCCGGCCATCGATCCACAGCAGCTCCAGGACCTGACCTCGCTTCATGGGCTCAGGCGCTGCTCTGGAAGGAGTTTTAATTAGAATACTGAAGTGCATTTGTCTTCTAAAGCACATCAGGGATAAAATATTAAAAGGGCAAATACTCTTTTCTAAGAGAGTGAGTGTTTCAGCCAGTCTATTCTATGGAAACAATAATCCTGACCGAAATCAAAGGAACACACAAGTTCCTGCCAGAAGAAGGAAGGCATTTTGTCATTACAACTACCTTTTATTTAGCACCAAGTATGTGCCAGCCATATTCTACATTTATTGGTTTACTTAACCCTCCTGATGACCCTGGATTTTCCATGTGGTTCGGTGGTGAAGAACCTGCCTGACAATGCAAGAGAGGCAGGTTCAGTCCCTGGGTGGGGAAGCTCCACTGGAGGAAGAAATGGCAGTCTACTCCAGAAGTCTTGCTGGAATAATCCCATGGACAGAGGAGCCTTGTGGTGACAGGACATAAAGTCACAAAGAGTCGGACATGACTGAGCTCGGCCCGATCACCGCCCAGGGACCCATTTTACCTGTGGGGAGATTGAGAACTAGAGAGATTTGTCCAAAGACACATAGCCAGGAAGTGGCAGAGGTGGAATTTAAACCAGGGCTGCCTGATTGGAATGCGTATCATCGTTTTCTTTTTGACCATTTAAAAATGTTATCTTTTTCTCTCAAGGTAACAAATGTACACAACCAGGTTCATAACAAAAATATATGTTTCTGAGTGCCTCATCCCTATTCCCACTCCAGGTGACATCCACTGCATTGGCCAGGGTTATCCAGAAAGACAGGACAAATAAGGTGTGTCTATAGAGAAAGAGACTCATTTTTAGAATTGGCTCCTGCCATGATGGAGACTAGCAATTCCAAAATCTATGAAGTAGGTGGGTGCGCTGGAGATGCAGGAAGAGCGGAGGATGCAGTTCATGTTTGAAGGCTGTCTCCTGGCAGAATTCCTTGCTTTGGGGGGCGTCAAGCCTTTGTTCTAGAAAGACCTTCAACTGATTGGACAAGGCCCACTCACATTATGAAAGATAACCTGCTTTACTCCAAGTTCACTATTTAAATGATAATCTCCAAAACACCCTCATAGAAACAATCTTTGACTAAATATCTGGGCACTAGGGTCCAGTCACTTTGACACATGACATTAACCATCGCAACACTTTCAACTCTATTAGGTGTTCAATCTGGAACTCACATTCATATTTCTTAAAACATATCTTTTTGCTTGTTTATTCCTTTTTTCCTCCTGCACAAAATATTGCCTACTGGTTTTTCTATTGTCATCTAGGGGCTGGCTTGTAGGAGTTCCATTATCATTTTTTGAAAAATTCTACATTTATTGGTTTACTTAACCCTCCTGATGACCCTGGATTTTCCATGTGGTTCGGTGGTGAAGAACCTGCCTGACAATGCAAGAGAGGCAGGTTCAGTCCCTGGGTGGGGAAGCTCCACTGGAGGAAGAAATGGCAGTCTACTCCAGAAGTCTTGCTGGAATAATCCCATGGACAGAGGAGCCTTGTGGTGACAGGACATAAAGTCACAAAGAGTCGGACATGACTGAGCTCGGCCCGATCACCGCCCAGGGACCCATTTTACCTGTGGGGAGATTGAGAACTAGAGAGATTTGTCCAAAGACACATAGCCAGGAAGTGGCAGAGGTGGAATTTAAACCAGGGCTGCCTGATTGGAATGCGTATCATCGTTTTCTTTTTGACCATTTAAAAATGTTATCTTTTTCTCTCAAGGTAACAAATGTACACAACCAGGTTCATAACAAAAATATATGTTTCTGAGTGCCTCATCCCTATTCCCACTCCAGGTGACATCCACTGCATTGGCCAGGGTTATCCAGAAAGACAGGACAAATAAGGTGTGTCTATAGAGAAAGAGACTCATTTTTAGAATTGGCTCCTGCCATGATGGAGACTAGCAATTCCAAAATCTATGAAGTAGGTGGGTGCGCTGGAGATGCAGGGAAGAGCGGAGGATGCAGTTCATGTTTGAAGGCTGTCTCCTGGCAGAATTCCTTGCTTTGGGGGGCGTCAAGCCTTTGTTCTAGAAAGACCTTCAACTGATTGGACAAGGCCCACTCACATTATGAAAGATAACCTGCTTTACTCCAAGTTCACTATTTAAATGATAATCTCCAAAACACCCTCATAGAAACAATCTTTGACTAAATATCTGGGCACTAGGGTCCAGTCACTTTGACACATGACATTAACCATCGCAACACTTTCAACTCTATTAGGTGTTCAATCTGGAACTCACATTCATATTTCTTAAAAACATATCTTTTTTGCTTGTTTATTCCTTTTTTTCCTCCTGCACAAAATATTGCCTACTGGTTTTTTTCTATTGTCATCTAGGGGCTGGCTTGTAGGAGTTCCATATCTTGATGAGAAAGCATTTGATTGTGTGAATCACAACAAACTGAAAAATTCTGAAAAAGATGGTAATTACAGACAATCTTACCTGCCTCCTACAAAACCTATATGCTGGTCAAGAAGCAACAGTTAGAACTGGACATGGAACAACAGACTGGTTCCAAATTGGGAGAGAAGTACGTCAAGGCTGTATATTGTCACCCTGCTTATTTAACTTACATACAGAGTATTTCATGCAAAATTCCTGTCTGGATGAAGCACAAGCTGGAATCAAGATTGCCACGAGAAATATCAATAATCTCAGGTATGCAGATGGCGCCACCCTTATGGCAGAAAAGGAAGAGGAACTAAAAAGCTTCTTAATGAAGATGAAAGAGGAGAGCAAAAAAGCTGGCCTAAAACTCAACATTTAAAAAGTGAAGATCATGGCGTCTCGTCCCATTACTTCATGGCAAATAGATGGGCAAACAATGGAAACAGTGACAGACTTTATTTTCTTGGGCTCCAAAATCACTGTAGATGATGACTGCAGCCATGAAAATAAAAGATGCTCGCTCCTTAGAAGAAAAGCTATGACAAATCTAGACAACATATTCAAAAGCAGAGGTATCACTTTGCTGGTATAAATCCATATAGTCAAAGCTATGATTTACCCAGTAGTCATGTATGGATGTGAGAGCTGGACCATAAAGAAGGCTGAACACTGAAGAACTGATGCCTTTGAACTGTGGTATTGGAGAAGACTCTTGAGAGACCCCTGGACTGTGAGGAGATTAAACCAGTCCATCCTAAAGGGAATCAATGCTGAATATTCATTGGAAGGAATGATGCTGAAGCTGAAGCTCTAATACTTGGCCACCTGATGTGAAGAGACAACTCATTGGAAAAGAGCCTGATGTTGGGAAAAATAGAAGGCAGAAGGAGAAGGGGACGACAGAGGATGAGATGGTTGGATGGCATCACTGAGTTAATGGACATGAGTTTGAGCAGGCTCTGGGAGATGGTAAAGGACAGGGAAGACTGGCATGCTGCAGTCCATGGGGTCACAAAGAGTTGAACATAGCTGAGTGACTGAACTGAGCTGCACTAGCTTTTTACCAAGGCATCTGTACATTTAGTTCTCTCACGCTCCTCCCCAAAAGTCCTGTCCCTGCATCAACCCCTTGACACTGTTAAACTACCCTTTATAGCAATGGTCAGAGTTTACATACTTTTTTAAAAAATATTTATTTATTTGGCTGTGTCTGGTTTTAGCTGTGGCATGTAAAATCTTTGCTGTGGTTTGCAGGCTCTGTAGTTGCAGCATGAGAGCTTAGTTACTTTTTGTCTCATGGGATCTTAGTTCCCAGACCAGGAATCAAACCCATGTCCTCTGCATTGGAAGACAGACTTTTAACTACTGGACCACCAGGGAAGTCCCACGTTTACATTCTTATGATTATTAGTCATAGCTGAATCATATGGGTGCTCCATTAGAGTTTCACTCTCATTCATTCTTTTTTTTTTTTTTTAATAATTATTTATTTAGGTGGGGATGGGATGGGGAGGGAGGGGGGCAGGCACGCCACTTCCATTGGTCTTTCATTTATCTATTTTCATCCATCTTTTTGTTCTTTGGCCCGTTTGGGCCTCCCATTGCGGTGGTCTCTGTTGTCGCAGAGCACCGGCTCCGGGCACATGCACTCCAGAGCTCTGGCTTGGTAATTGGACACATCGGTCCAGCCACTCCATGGGATCCTCTCAGGCCAGGGATCAAACCGGCGCCCCTTGCACTGCAAGGCAGTGTCCTTACCCACTGGACCACCAGGGAAGCCCTTGTTCATTCTTTTGTTCCTTTCTGGTGTTAAAAAATTTACCTCATGTTTACTTTGTTTAGTTCATTGCTTAGTACCCGTCACTGATTGATCCCTGCACTGTCAGAGACGAGAATTTTCTCAGGACACTGACCTCTGTTGAAGATTCTATCTGTTCCTCATCACTCTCTCATCCCTCAATCTTCTCTCTCTTCCTTCCCACTGACACTCCGGTGAAGCTATTCTATCCCGTTCCTCCCTCCTAGGAATTCCTTCCTTTCTCTGTGTCCATTCCTACTAGATGGTAAAGGACAGGGAAGACTGGCATGCTGCAGTCCATGGGGTCACAAAGAGTTGAACATAGCTGAGTGACTGAACTGAGCTGCACTAGCTTTTTACCAAGGCATCTGTACATTTAGTTCTCTCACGCTCCTCCCCAAAAGTCCTGTCCCTGCATCAACCCCTTGACACTGTTAAACTACCCTTTATAGCAATGGTCAGAGTTTACATACTTTTTTAAAAAATATTTATTTATTTGGCTGTGTCTGGTTTTAGCTGTGGCATGTAAAATCTTTGCTGTGGTTTGCAGGCTCTGTAGTTGCAGCATGAGAGCTTAGTTACTTTTTGTCTCATGGGATCTTAGTTCCCAGACCAGGAATCAAACCCATGTCCTCTGCATTGGAAGACAGACTTTTAACTACTGGACCACCAGGGAAGTCCCACGTTTACATTCTTATGATTATTAGTCATAGCTGAATCATATGGGTGCTCCATTAGAGTTTCACTCTCATTCATTCTTTTTTTTTTTTTTTAATAATTATTTATTTAGGTGGGGATGGGATGGGGAGGGAGGGGGGCAGGCACGCCACTTCCATTGGTCTTTCATTTATCTATTTTCATCCATCTTTTTGTTCTTTGGCCCGTTTGGGCCTCCCATTGCGGTGGTCTCTGTTGTCGCAGAGCACCGGCTCCGGGCACATGCACTCCAGAGCTCTGGCTTGGTAATTGGACACATCGGTCCAGCCACTCCATGGGATCCTCTCAGGCCAGGGATCAAACCGGCGCCCCTTGCACTGCAAGGCAGTGTCCTTACCCACTGGACCACCAGGGAAGCCCTTGTTCATTCTTTTGTTCCTTTCTGGTGTTAAAAATTCACCTCATGTTTACTTTGTTTAGTTCATTGCTTAGTACCCGTCACTGATTGATCCCTGCACTGTCAGAGACGAGAATTTTCTCAGGACACTGACCTCTGTTGAAGATTCTATCTGTTCCTCATCACTCTCTCATCCCTCAATCTTCTCTCTCTTCCTTCCCACTGACACTCCGGTGCTATTCATCTCTGGATTGGTTTTTCTCTAGTTCTGCACAGCTGTGGCCCTGAGAATTCCTGGCACCACATCCTAGGAATTCCTTCCTTTCTCTGTGTCCATTCCCTACTCCTGGAATATGGGAATATTTTCTTCTTTTTTGATCTGTCTCTATTTAAGTGAAGCTCATTTTCTAGTAATTTCCTTGAAGAAAGTATGTGGAAGGACATTTTTTTTCAGGCCTTGCATATCTGAAAATGTCTTTCTTCTGCCCTCCAACTTTCTTGATAACTCGGATAGGCATAGGATTCTATAGTGAAAATGATTTTTGTTAAGAATTCTAAAACCTGTGTTCCAGTGTCTTCTACTTCCCAGTATTGCTCTTGAAGGAGTCACTGCTGTTCAATTTCCTGATCAGCCCTCGAAACTTGTATGTGATCTCTTTTCCAATTTCCCCTTTCTAAAAGTTTTTTAGTATCTTTTCTTTATCCTTGGTGCACTGACACTCCATGGTTGTGAACTTTGATGTGGGCTTTGTATTTCGTTCACTATGTTTTTCATTTCGCTTGAGTGGCCCTTTCACACTGGAGGCCTACGTTCTTCTGTCCTGTGAAATTTTCATGTACTGTTTCTTTGGTAATTTCTTCCCCTTTATCTTTGCTTTTTCTTTCTGGAATGTCTATTATTCAAATGTTGTTCCTCTGATGGATTCTCTCATTTTCTTATCTTCCACTTTCCATTGGTTTATTCTTTTGATTCTAATTTTCTGAAAAACTTCCTCAATTTTATTTTTCAATATTCCTATGTAGTTACATTCTTTATATCATTTTTGACTTCCAAGAGAGGTCTCTTATCCTTAAATTCAGGGCTGCAGTGATCTCACCTTACTTAACTCTGAGGGTTATCTTTATAGATTTTAGAATTTCTTCTGTTTTCTTCAGTGTCTCTTGTTCTTCTAAATTCTTTTGTCTACTGATTTGTTTTGATCTCTTTTGCATTATAGGCATTCCCCAAATGTCAGGTAATCCTTAACTGTTCATCTTTAAGATACTAAGGCATTATCAGTGCTTTAAGGCACTGCAACACAAAACTCTGTGTACTATACTAGAGTTTGTATGGGGCTTTTCTGTGCAGTGCTGGTCAGATGGGGTCAGGATACTCTGTTGGAGATCTTCCAAAGTCAGTCCTGGCAGGCATTGTCTCTTGAGCTAATCAATATACCTGGAAAGGAAGCCTTATCTGAGGGATATAAGCCTGCTTCTGGCATCTTGAGCAGAGTAGTGGAAGAGGGCTGGAGTTTCCAGTATGCTGGCTTTCACACAATCCCCATTTTCAGTAGAGAGGTAAAAGACATCATCAGTTGGACCCAGTGTCCCAAGTTTGAAGCCTGTCTGGTTTACCTTTCCAGAGGGTAAATCCCAAGTCTTCTGTTGGGTTGGGTGAGGAGTAATTGTCTACTCGGGCAAGACAAGGGAGAGGATGGATAGGTCTAATTGCTTCTGTTAGTCTTTTAATCCCTTGTCCTTTTTTCAGCCCCACTGGAACTGACAAGTCCTCAATGCTTGAGTCTTTTATAGTGATCTGCAGTCCAGATAGCCTTACTTCTTAACTTCCTCTCTTTGCTATCTTTGTTTCTGGTTACCTCTGATCCATCTGCTCCTCAGCTTTGGAAATTTTATAGGCATTTATTATCAGATGAATTTCCTCCCTTATGATCTTAGTTTTTGTAGGTTTAAAAAAATATTATCATTTTAGTGGTCTTTTGGTGGAAAACAGAGATGAAAGTATGTGTTCTACTTGTTATGTTTAATCAGAAGCTCCCCAAAGCAGCCACTCTTCATGCCTGGGTTTAGAAGAGGTTGATGGGGAAAATGCTTCCTGGTTGTGGAACCTTAACTCGTCTGATCTCCAGCAAACCAACAAGCCTCTGTTTCACAGTACACGAGAAACACAGTACACATGAGATTTGCTGTATTAACTAATGTTTTAGCAATGCTCTTTGTGGCTTGCTTTCTGAAGAGGTTCAAGAAGTCAGATTTTAAGCACCAGGTAGAGCATCCTTAATGGAATAGGAGTCACTTGGCCAAGTTGACCGTAAAGTGAATGCCTTTCCCCATTACTCTGTTTCCAGCTGGCTTGGCTCACTGAACATGTAGTTAAAGTGGCTGGTCCACAGTAAATGGCCAGCAGTCAGCCCTCTAGGACTTCTTAGCAGGTCTCAGAACTAGCATGTTGTTTTGGTCATAGGAAAAATCCAGGTTTTAGCTTGACCGAGCACAGTTTTATCCCTGAGACTGTAAAAATCATCTTGGATGCCTGTCTAAACTTTACTCTCTCTTTTGCCACTTGTTGTTTGACAAGTGTCCCATTTTTTAAGGTCCAGATGAAATGTCAACTCTTCTATGGCACACTTCCTTTAGCCCTCAGCCCCATGTGCACAGGATGCTTTTTATAGAGCACTAGGACAAGCTTCTATATAGGATTCATGCACTTGTTCATCTGATGTTCTCTCTTGTCAGACATTGGGCTCATCGAGGCTAGACATGCTGTCTTCCATTTTCTCAGTTTATCAGGGTGACTGACTCGTGCACCATGGCTGTCAGTGTGTATTTACTGACTGAATGAAGGCCCTTCTCTCAGCAGAGCCTGTGTCCTTTGGCCAGGAATGGTGAGGTGTTTCTGTTGGCCTATTTTTTGACTTCACACTATAAGTTTGAGAGGCAACTCAAGGCTTTCCATGGTAACATCCTCTCCCTCAAACCCACCCCCGCCCCACTAGGAGAATGGGTTCGGATATGAGTCAACAACAAAATAGAATACCAAGATGCCATTAGCCTCTGCACTGAGGGTGCACTTGGGAAGAAAGATAAGATAGGAGACAGGGGTCCACATATCTGGTTCTCTCCTTTGATCCTCCTTCTGAGGAATGTGGCCTGCTTCCCTGCTGCTGCTGTGATGACATGGACCTGGGTACCTCTAGCTTTCTTTGTTATGGGCCTTCCTGTGACTGTCAGTGGTAAACTGTGATCTGCAAACATCCTGTGCCCAAAGGAGGTCATCAGTCTTATGTATCTATTCCAGTTGGAAAATTCCTTTATTTCAAGGCCTCGGATACTGGAAATGGATGATTTCCCCACTTTAGCATTTGGATTTACCTCTAATGAAGCATGCCTGTGTACAGCATCATAGTTGACTCTTTGCTGTTGTGTTAGAAGCTGTATTTTGAAGGGGGCCCTATAGTATGTTGGAGAAGGAAATGGGAACCCACTCCAGTATGGTTGCCTGGGAAATCCCATGGACTGAGGAGCCTGGTGGGCTGCAGTCCATGGGGTCATAAAGAATCAGACAGAGAGATGGGAGCGAAGTTCATGTGGGAGGGATCATGTATATACCTATGACTGATTCGGGTTTATGTATAGCGGTAAACAACAAAACTCTGTAAAAGCAAAATAAAAATAAATTAATAAAAAAAGAGAATCAGACATGACTGAGCATGCCATTCCACACTGTAGTATGTGTTTTAAGGGCCTCGCTCTTACTGCAAAGGAATATTTCTGGTAATGATGAGCAAAGAATGTCTTCCAAAAACTGAGATCAACCTCCTTAATCTGGAACTTTTTGTGTGTGTGTGGATGTCTAGAGACTTTTTTTTCGGCTTCACTGCATAGCATGCAGGATCTTAATTCCTTGACCAGGGATTGAGCCCATATTCCCTTCAGTAGAATTGTGGAGACTGGACCACCAGGGTAGGGAAGTCTCTACTTGGAATGTTTTGAAAAAGAGGCCACTCTGTGGCTTGGTGGTAAAGAATCCTCCTGCCAGTGCAGGAGACAGGGGTTTGATCCCTGGTCCAGGAGGGTCCACATGACGTCAAACCACTGAGCGACTAAGCCTATGTGCCATAACTATTGAGCCTGTACTCTAGAACTGAGGAGCCACAATTTCTGAAGCTCAGGAACCTAGAGCTCATGCTCTGCTACAAGAGAAGTCACAGCAATGAGAAACCAGTGCACTGCAATTAGAGAATAACTCCTGCTCATCACAACTATACAAAAGTCTGTGCAGCAATGAAGTCCCAGCACAGACAAAAATAAACAAGCAGATAAAAAAAATTATTTTAAAAAAGAGGCCATTGACAATCCAAATGTTCATCAGCTGGCAAATGGATGAACACAATGTGGTATACCTGCTTAATGCAACACTCCTTAGAAAGAAGGAGGAACCACTACAGGTACATGTAATGATATGAATGAATCTCAGAAACTCTATTTTGAGTGAAAGGAGCCAGAACAAAAGACTACAGAGTGTGTGGTTCCATTCACACGGAATTTCTACAAAAAGCAAACCTGTGGAGTGTGTGCCTGGGGCTAGAGGTGGGAGTGGGCATTGATTGCACGTGGGTATAACATTTCTATTTGGAGTGATGGAACTGTCCTAAAACTGGATTGTGGGGATGGTTATAGACTGTATCAATTAACTAAAAATTATAGACTATATCAATTAACTAAGAATTGTTAAACTGTATATCTTTAATGGAGAATTGTATGAAATGTAATTTATGTCTCAATGAAGCTGCTAAGTATGAAGGAAAAAAAGAGGCCAGGTTAAAAGATTTACTGAAAAGCTGTTTTTCCAACTGAGGAAATGGATGAAAAAGTATAGTCAGAATTCTACAGCTCTCTGTTGTCTCTATGTGAGGTGTGCATCTGTCTTAAAATCTTTTTCCTTTTCATTTAACTCCTTTGTCTTCTTGTCCTTGGTGAGGGGAAAATGGCACAGAATTCTCCTTCTGCTAAAGACAATAGAATCAGAAAAGCAAAGCGAGAGGAACACTTTTGGCTCTCCTGAGCTGCCTCCCCCACATGTAACCTCTCAGCTCTCCCGGCCCGGCAGCGTCTTCAGCTCCTCTTTTAGCTGTGACTTTAGTCATCAGAGAGCTGAGCACAAAGACCTAAATTATCAGTGTGAGCAAGTTCAACCTACACATTTCAGCTCCAGTCTCTTAAAGACCCTCGCGCTTCCAAGAGAGACGGTCCTGACGGGGCAGCACTGAACAAAGACATGAGATGAGTGCCCGGCCAGCCTATGGGGTGGGGGGGTGCTTTGTCAACCAGTTGCTGCTGTGACTGTGGGTCAAGGTGGGACTGTGGATCAAGGAGATCCAGGCCGCTGAGAAAAAGTCAGGACCACCAGGATGGAGAAGTGAATAGAAATAAAGCAAAAGTAGAATAAAAAACATTCTCGTGATACTAGATCGTATCTGCCTATAAGTTTTATCCTTTGAAAAGTTTTTTCCCAGGTTAAACAATACACCTAGTGATGGAGAAAGAAGGAGGAACCACTACAGGTACATGTAATGATATGAATGAATCTCAGAAACTCTATTTTGAGTGAAAGGAGCCAGAACAAAAGACTACAGAGTGTGTGGTTCCATTCACACGGAATTTCTACAAAAAGCAAACCTGTGGAGTGTGTGCCTGGGGCTAGAGGTGGGAGTGGGCATTGATTGCACGTGGGTATAACATTTCTATTTGGAGTGATGGAACTGTCCTAAAACTGGATTGTGGGGATGGTTATAGACTGTATCAATTAACTAAAAATTATAGACTATATCAATTAACTAAGAATTGTTAAACTGTATATCTTTAATGGAGAATTGTATGAAATGTAATTTATGTCTCAATGAAGCTGCTAAGTATGAAGGAAAAAAAGAGGCCAGGTTAAAAGATTTACTGAAAAGCTGTTTTTCCAACTGAGGAAATGGATGAAAAAGTATAGTCAGAATTCTACAGCTCTCTGTTGTCTCTATGTGAGGTGTGCATCTGTCTTAAAATCTTTTTCCTTTTCATTTAACTCCTTTGTCTTCTTGTCCTTGGTGAGGGGAAAATGGCACAGAATTCTCCTTCTGCTAAAGACAATAGAATCAGAAAAGCAAAGCGAGAGGAACACTTTTGGCTCTCCTGAGCTGCCTCCCCCACATGTAACCTCTCAGCTCTCCCGGCCCGGCAGCGTCTTCAGCTCCTCTTTTAGCTGTGACTTTAGTCATCAGAGAGCTGAGCACAAAGACCTAAATTATCAGTGTGAGCAAGTTCAACCTACACATTTCAGCTCCAGTCTCTTAAAGACCCTCGCGCTTCCAAGAGAGACGGTCCTGACGGGGCAGCACTGAACAAAGACATGAGATGAGTGCCCGGCCAGCCTATGGGGTGGGGGGGTGCTTTGTCAACCAGTTGCTGCTGTGACTGTGGGTCAAGGTGGGACTGTGGATCAAGGAGATCCAGGCCGCTGAGAAAAAGTCAGGACCACCAGGATGGAGAAGTGAATAGAAATAAAGCAAAAGTAGAATAAAAAACATTCTCGTGATACTAGATCGTATCTGCCTATAAGTTTTTATCCTTTGAAGAAGTCTTTCCCATTATCTTATTTAACAAACTCCAGGCAAGATTGCTATTAATATGGCAATACACCTGTGGGGGAAACTGAGGTAAAGAAATAAGAGAATCAGTAAAAGAGCTAGAGATTCAAAGTCAGCTCTTTTGACAAATACCATATGATATTATTATATGTGGAATCTAAAATGTGACACAAATAAACTTCTCTACAAAAAAGAAATGAACTCACAGACATAGGGAATAGACTTCTGGTTGCCCAGGGGGAAAAGTGGAGGAGGAGGGATGGACTGAGAGTCTGGAATTAGCGGATGCAAACTCTTACACATAGGACAGACAAACAACAAGGTTTTACTGTATACCACAGGGAACTACTCTTATATCTTGTGATAAACCATAATGGAAAAGAATGTTAAAAATACATATATATGTTACCTATATATATATTTGTATGACTGAATAATTTTTCTGTACAGTAGAAGTTAATACAACATTATAAATTAACTATACTTTAATAAAATGAATTAAAAATCAGTCCTTTTGAGTTGAACTATGTATACTGTACTATACTATATGTGTGCAAATATGTTTATAGGGTTAGGAAGTGGCACCCCACCCCAGTATTCTTGTCTAAAAAATTCCATGGACAGAGGAGCCTGGTGGGCTACAGTCCCTGGGGTTTCCAAAAGTCGGACATGACTGAGCCTATATCATAATGTATTAGAGATGATTGAATGGCATCACTGATTCAATGGACATGAACTTGGACAAACACTGGGAGATGGGGAGGGCCCTGGAGGCCTGGCATGCTGCAGTCCATGGGGTCACAAAGAGCTAGATGCGACTTGATGACTGAACGACAACAAAATGCATGTATATACACATTTATGTGTGTGTGTATTTATGTATAGATTGATCTATCGATACTGATCTATCATATATATGTGTATTAAGCCTTGTTTTAAACCTCTTACATTGAGTCCTTCCCATAACTCTGTGACGTTAGCTCAGGTTGTGGTGGAGATTACTTTGCCTAAGGTCACACAGTGCCTAAGCGGCAAAGTAGGGAAATTCAAAAGTAGAATAAAAACATTCTCGTGATACTAGATCGTTGCCTATAAGTTTTTATCCTTTGAAGAAGTCTTTCCCATTATCTTATTTAACAAACTCCAGGCAAGATTGCTATTAATATGGCAATACACCTGTGGGGGAAACTGAGGTAAAGAAATAAGAGAATCAGTAAAAGAGCTAGAGATTCAAAGTCAGCTCTTTTGACAAATACCATATGATATTATTATATGTGGAATCTAAAATGTGACACAAATAAACTTCTCTACAAAAAAGAAATGAACTCACAGACATAGGGAATAGACTTCTGGTTGCCCAGGGGGAAAAGTGGAGGAGGAGGGATGGACTGAGAGTCTGGAATTAGCGGATGCAAACTCTTACACATAGGACAGACAAACAACAAGGTTTTACTGTATACCACAGGGAACTACTCTTATATCTTGTGATAAACCATAATGGAAAAGAATGTTAAAAATACATATATATGTTACCTATATATATATTTGTATGACTGAATAATTTTTCTGTACAGTAGAAGTTAATACAACATTATAAATTAACTATACTTTAATAAAATGAATTAAAAATCAGTCCTTTTGAGTTGAACTATGTATACTGTACTATACTATATGTGTGCAAATATGTTTATAGGGTTAGGAAGTGGCACCCCACCCCAGTATTCTTGTCTAAAAAATTCCATGGACAGAGGAGCCTGGTGGGCTACAGTCCCTGGGGTTTCCAAAAGTCGGACATGACTGAGCCTATATCATAATGTATTAGAGATGATTGAATGGCATCACTGATTCAATGGACATGAACTTGGACAAACACTGGGAGATGGGGAGGGCCCTGGAGGCCTGGCATGCTGCAGTCCATGGGGTCACAAAGAGCTAGATGCGACTTGATGACTGAACGACAACAAAATGCATGTATATACACATTTATGTGTGTGTGTATTTATGTATAGATTGATCTATCGATACTGATCTATCATATATATGTGTATTAAGCCTTGTTTTAAACCTCTTACATTGAGTCCTTCCCATAACTCTGTGACGTTAGCTCAGGTTGTGGTACAGAGAGATTACTTTGCCTAAGGTCACACAGTGCCTAAGCGGCAGAGCTGAGATGTGAACCTACGTCATCCAATGTGTTTTTCATGACACCATGTTGCTTGCCTCCAGACTCACCATGTTGGTGAGTTTTGGATTGATTTCTGGGTACAGACTGCACTCACATCCTGGCTCATGGTACTCCAGCCTGTCATGCTTGCACTGCCTTCCTCTGCAAGGACGTCGCTTCCTGTGATCATGGCAGCTCTCCTACCGTCAATCTCCTAAACGCTTAACAGTTTGTCTCACTCTCAGGTTTGGCTTCTGTTTCTGCTGCTGCCAGGATCATACTGCGGTCCCAGGAGGAACTGGAAACGCATATGGATTTTATAAGCCTTTGGATTTTTGAAGAGAGCTGAGTGTTGATTTACTAGCTTCCCGGCATGTTGAAATGGTCTTCTAAACACTCTGTGGATGTATTTACATGGAAACCTTCCAACTAAAGAATGTGCTGTAATACAAAGAAATTTGCTGCCAATATTGTTTCATTGCACAGTGACATTGAATCAGGTCTGAGTAAATATTTATGATTTCTCTTGAAATGTGACAGACTCATGACATGGTAATTAGTTTTACTGTAGGCTGAATTCAGAATGACTTTGGTAATATATGAGTAGGTGTGTAAAATGTTTATAGGGCTTTGAAAAATAAGCCCAAGGCTTAAATGAAACCTTAACCAGACAACCGAGGAAGAATAAAATTGCAATTCTAATTTTGCTGATAGAATTTCTGTGGGAAGCAAGGCATTTTAGCAATTGATATTTTTTGACTGAGCCTATATCATAATGTATTAGAGATGATTGAATGGCATCACTGATTCAATGGACATGAACTTGGACAAACACTGGGAGATGGGGAGGGCCCTGGAGGCCTGGCATGCTGCAGTCCATGGGGTCACAAAGAGCTAGATGCGACTTGATGACTGAACGACAACAAAATGCATGTATATACACATTTATGTGTGTGTGTATTTATGTATAGATTGATCTATCGATACTGATCTATCATATATATGTGTATTAAGCCTTGTTTTAAACCTCTTACATTGAGTCCTTCCCATAACTCTGTGACGTTAGCTCAGGTTGTGGTACAGAGAGATTACTTTGCCTAAGGTCACACAGTGCCTAAGCGGCAGAGCTGAGATGTGAACCTACGTCATCCAATGTGTTTTTCATGACACCATGTTGCTTGCCTCCAGACTCACCATGTTGGTGAGTTTTGGATTGGATTTCTGGGTACAGACTGCACTCACATCCTGGCTCATGGTACTCCAGCCTGTCATGCTTGCACTGCCTTCCTCTGCAAGGACGTCGCTTCCTGTGATCATGGCAGCTCTCCTACCGTCAATCTCCTAAACGCTTAACAGTTTGTCTCACTCTCAGGTTTGGCTTCTGTTTCTGCTGCTGCCAGGATCATACTGCGGTCCCAGGAGGAACTGGAAACGCATATGGATTTTATAAGCCTTTGGATTTTTGAAGAGAGCTGAGTGTTGATTTACTAGCTTCCCGGCATGTTGAAATGGTCTTCTAAACACTCTGTGGATGTATTTACATGGAAACCTTCCAACTAAAGAATGTGCTGTAATACAAAGAAATTTGCTGCCAATATTGTTTCATTGCACAGTGACATTGAATCAGGTCTGAGTAAATATTTATGATTTCTCTTGAAATGTGACAGACTCATGACATGGTAATTAGTTTTACTGTAGGCTGAATTCAGAATGACTTTGGTAATATATGAGTAGGTGTGTAAAATGTTTATAGGGCTTTGAAAAATAAGCCCAAGGCTTAAATGAAACCTTAACCAGACAACCGAGGAAGAATAAAATTGCAATTCTAATTTTGCTGATAGAATTTCTGTGGGAAGCAAGGCATTTTAGCAATTGATATTCATTGCAGAGAATCAACACACATCATGTATTTTATGTACTGTTACATTATTTGGAAACTTTAATACACTTACTTTTCAAGAAATGCATGCGTTGAGCAATGGTTAAAAAAGAAAGGCTAAGTTTAGAAAATTGGCTTTGGTTGATGGCAAAAGCTGCAAGGAACACATATTTCATAGCTCTTTACAGAAGGGTACAGGGTAGTGGCTCCTCTGAGGCCTCCAATTTTGGGTTCTCTTTCTCTTACTCCCACAATGAATCTATCAGCAAATCCTGCATTTTTTTGTTTTTTAATTTTTTTGGATTCAGTTCTTTGTTTCCTTTCTTTTTAATTTTGGTCTCTTTTATTGTTTATTTATTTATTTATTTTCATCCATCTTTGTTCTTTGGCCTGTGTGGGCCTCCCATTGCAGTGGCCTTTCTTGTTGCAGAGCACCGGCTCTGGGCGCTTGCACTCCAGAGCGCTGGCTCATAATTGAACACACCGGTCCAGCTGCTCTGTGGCACGTGGCATCTTCCCGGACCAGGGATCAAACTGGCGGCCCCTGCACTCCAAGGCAGACTCTTTACCCACTGGACCACCAGGGAAGCCCAATCCTGCATTTTTTACCTTAAAAAGATATCCAGAACTCGGCTACTTCTTACCACCTCCACCTCTCATTACCTCATGGTCCATGCCCCGTCACCTCTTATCTGTGTTACTGTAAGACCCCATTCCCTGGTCTCTCCACTTCCCACCTTTCCACCTCCTCACAGAGTCCGTGACTGACATGGCAGCAGCATAATCAGGTTAGAGCATAAGTGAGTCCTGTCATCCCTCTGCCTCCCATGACTTCCGGTCTCACTCAGACTGTAAATCAAATAACCTCAGCACCAACAGTCCGGCTCTATCGGGCTCTTCCTTTGACTCCTGTCGTACTTCCCCGCTCCCTCCTCCCAGTCACAGGCGTCCTCAGGTCTGCAGCTTTGCTCTCCCTGTCTGGCAAGCTCTTCCTTCAGTATCCTGGCTCCATCTTCGCCTCCTGCAGGTTTTACGCACATGTCACCTTCTCAGAAAAACCTCACCTGACCTTCCTTTTAACACGTGTAACCCACCCCACCAAACTCCCTCCCTCTCTTGTCTGCTTGACTTTTTTCTTTAGCATTTATCACTACCTGCCATTTTACTTATTTTATCTTATTTTAATACATTTTATCACTGCTTAACATTTTACTAATGTTAATACATTTTACTTGTTTTATTTAGAAGGTAAGCTCCATGAGATTAGGAATTTGTGTCTGCTTTGCTCACTATTGTATACCTCATATCTATTGATACAATGGCAGGTATATCATGGGCACAGGAGAAAACAGTATTTATAGGATGGGTGGAGGGATAGATAGATGGAAAGGAATTTTGATCACTGCTGTGTAAGGGATACGCTAAGTCCCTTCAGTTGTGTCTGACTCTTTGCAACCCCATGGATTGTAGCCTGCCAGGCTCTGCTGGGATAGGGATTCTCCAGGCAAGAACACTGGAGTGGGTTGCCTTGCCCTCCTCCAGGGGATCTTCCCAACCCAAGGATTGAACCTAGGTCTCTTGTATTGCAGGCAGATTCTGTACCTTCTGAGCTACGAGGGATGCCCTGTGTAAGGGATAGGGGTTCTGAATAGGAGCCAGATGTTTAGTGAATGTTCCAGAAGGGATCGCTGAAAGGGTACGGAAACCTCTGGAATCTCAGTGTTTGAGCTGCTGAATGATGGCTCACAAGTTAGACTATTTCTATGAAATAATAGCAGGTGTAGCAGCACCAAAGGAGCTAACTAGGAAGGATATTATAAAGCTGATTCTAGAATCAGGGGTGCAAGAGTAGAGGGAATAAAACTATACATCTTACACCTTACGTGGGTAATATGCAATCTAATTAAAATGCCTTTCTAAGTATAGAGACCAGTTTTCCTGTGCACCCCACAGCATGGTAGCAAGGTTGATGCATGCTCAGGACTCTTGATATTTCTCAGATTAGTTTCCACAATAGAAACAGAAATTTGAAATCATAAATCAGTGTACGGTTTTGCTGTTTACAAAGAACAGTTGAAAATAGCGAAGCCAGGATGGCCAAGTGATCTAAGGCTCTTAGTTCAGGTCAGGTCACAGTCTTCCCTGGAGGCGTGGGTTCGAATCCCACTTCTGACAGTTCCCACTTAGGTTCAGGGCTTCCCAGGTGGTGTTAGTGGTAAAGAACCCAGCTACCAATACTCGAGAGGTAAGAAATGTGGATTCAGTCCCTGGATCAGGAGGATACCCTAGAGGAAGGCACAACAAATCACTCCTGTATTCTTGCCTGAGGAATCCCACAGATAGAGGAGTCTGGAGGGCTGCAAAGAGGTGAATGCGGCTAAAGTGACTTAGCACATAGCACATTGAAAATATCAACAAAATTGGCAGGTATATCATGGGCACAGGAGAAAACAGTATTTATAGGATGGGTGGAGGGATAGATAGATGGAAAGGAATTTTGATCACTGCTGTGTAAGGGATACGCTAAGTCCCTTCAGTTGTGTCTGACTCTTTGCAACCCCATGGATTGTAGCCTGCCAGGCTCTGCTGGGATAGGGATTCTCCAGGCAAGAACACTGGAGTGGGTTGCCTTGCCCTCCTCCAGGGGATCTTCCCAACCCAAGGATTGAACCTAGGTCTCTTGTATTGCAGGCAGATTCTGTACCTTCTGAGCTACGAGGGATGCCCTGTGTAAGGGATAGGGGTTCTGAATAGGAGCCAGATGTTTAGTGAATGTTCCAGAAGGGATCGCTGAAAGGGTACGGAAACCTCTGGAATCTCAGTGTTTGAGCTGCTGAATGATGGCTCACAAGTTAGACTATTTCTATGAAATAATAGCAGGTGTAGCAGCACCAAAGGAGCTAACTAGGAAGGATATTATAAAGCTGATTCTAGAATCAGGGGTGCAAGAGTAGAGGGAATAAAACTATACATCTTACACCTTACGTGGGTAATATGCAATCTAATTAAAATGCCTTTCTAAGTATAGAGACCAGTTTTCCTGTGCACCCCACAGCATGGTAGCAAGGTTGATGCATGCTCAGGACTCTTGATATTTCTCAGATTAGTTTCCACAATAGAAACAGAAATTTGAAATCATAAATCAGTGTACGGTTTTGCTGTTTACAAAGAACAGTTGAAAATAGCGAAGCCAGGATGGCCAAGTGATCTAAGGCTCTTAGTTCAGGTCAGGTCACAGTCTTCCCTGGAGGCGTGGGTTCGAATCCCACTTCTGACAGTTCCCACTTAGGTTCAGGGCTTCCCAGGTGGTGTTAGTGGTAAAGAACCCAGCTACCAATACTCGAGAGGTAAGAAATGTGGATTCAGTCCCTGGATCAGGAGGATACCCTAGAGGAAGGCACAACAAATCACTCCTGTATTCTTGCCTGAGGAATCCCACAGATAGAGGAGTCTGGAGGGCTGCAAAGAGTTGAATGCGGCTAAAGTGACTTAGCACATAGCACATTGAAAAATATCAACAAAATTGCTCACTGATTGAGCAGTTATAGAATCTTATACAATATGTGTATTTATTGAGAAATTACCCAGAGCTGAGCACTTCACTTACATTATCTCTCTTGATCCTTATAGGTTATTATAATTATCCCCAAGAATGTATTCATATATATAAAAAAGTTATTGAGCACCCCCTATGCCACGTACCATGCTATGAATGAGGCTGCATAAATCTGCCTCAAGGAACCTACAATCTTGTGAAAGACAAATACGAGCACATCAACATTGCAGCCCGTGATAATAAGAGTTGTGGAGTAGGACGAGGCATAACTCTATCACAAGACCTTTGAGAAAAAAAGAACAGTAACTTAAAAAAAATTCCTTTATCTCCTTCCTCAATCATATATGGTTATTTGTTAATTTCCTCTTTTGACTTATGAATAGATTTTCCCAAGGAAGTCAATTAGTCTATCACCACTGTTTTTATGTACAGTGCTCAGAAATTGGATTAGCGGCTGTTCTGTGGCTAAAGGTGAGGCAGAAGTACTGGAAAACCTTGTGTGTCTCCTTGTTTCCCTTCTAGCATCTTTCCAAAGAAGTCTTTGTTGCCATGATGCAAGGTTGGAAGTCTTTTTATAGGTGACCTGACTCAGAGGAGGATCAAAACCCCACCAGCCTACCCCTAGACATGACCTCAGTGGCACCTAAATCTAGGAGGACATTGCCCTGGTATCCTAGAGTGGAGACCTAGGCAGCTCTGGGACTGATACATCAGGGATATAGGAAGAACATACTGGAATGTTTGCATGTATTTTAACTAAAAATAAGAAAGGAGTCAAACTTTAATTATATTTAACATAAAGAGTGATCCATACTCACCAGTTTGGTTTGTATGTCTGTTGGTCCTATGCACATTGACTGTAAAAGGCACCCTGAGTGTCACATACACACATACACAGGCTGAAGGTTATCACTTCTTTCACTCATCTGCCTTCAAAATACTTTAATATTCTTATTTGTGCTCCTTGTGAGGATCTACAGATTGCTTTTTAATGATCCCTTGCTAGAAAAGGCACAAACAAAAATCACTCCTGTATTCTTGCCTGAGGAATCCCACAGATAGAGGAGTCTGGAGGGCTGCAAAGAGTTGAATGCGGCTAAAGTGACTTAGCACATAGCACATTGAAAAATATCAACAAAATTGCTCACTGATTGAGCAGTTATAGAATCTTATACAATATGTGTATTTATTGAGAAATTACCCAGAGCTGAGCACTTCACTTACATTATCTCTCTTGATCCTTATAGGTTATTATAATTATCCCCAAGAATGTATTCATATATATAAAAAAGTTATTGAGCACCCCCTATGCCACGTACCATGCTATGAATGAGGCTGCATAAATCTGCCTCAAGGAACCTACAATCTTGTGAAAGACAAATACGAGCACATCAACATTGCAGCCCGTGATAATAAGAGTTGTGGAGTAGGACGAGGCATAACTCTATCACAAGACCTTTGAGAAAAAAAGAACAGTAACTTAAAAAAAATTCCTTTATCTCCTTCCTCAATCATATATGGTTATTTGTTAATTTCCTCTTTTGACTTATGAATAGATTTTCCCAAGGAAGTCAATTAGTCTATCACCACTGTTTTTATGTACAGTGCTCAGAAATTGGATTAGCGGCTGTTCTGTGGCTAAAGGTGAGGCAGAAGTACTGGAAAACCTTGTGTGTCTCCTTGTTTCCCTTCTAGCATCTTTCCAAAGAAGTCTTTGTTGCCATGATGCAAGGTTGGAAGTCTTTTTATAGGTGACCTGACTCAGAGGAGGATCAAAACCCCACCAGCCTACCCCTAGACATGACCTCAGTGGCACCTAAATCTAGGAGGACATTGCCCTGGTATCCTAGAGTGGAGACCTAGGCAGCTCTGGGACTGATACATCAGGGATATAGGAAGAACATACTGGAATGTTTGCATGTATTTTAACTAAAAATAAGAAAGGAGTCAAACTTTAATTATATTTAACATAAAGAGTGATCCATACTCACCAGTTTGGTTTGTATGTCTGTTGGTCCTATGCACATTGACTGTAAAAGGCACCCTGAGTGTCACATACACACATACACAGGCTGAAGGTTATCACTTCTTTCACTCATCTGCCTTCAAAATACTTTAATATTCTTATTTGTGCTCCTTGTGAGGATCTACAGATTGCATGGTTTTGTTTTAATTACATGAATCCTCACAAAATGCAGGAGCTGCTTAAGAGTCCTGAAAGAAAGGAAGAATGTGTGGAAGATAATAATGGAAGTCCAAGTAAACAGCAGGAAAATGGCGCTGTCCCTAATCGGATATATGCTTATTGTCAAATATATTATGAAATTAAAAACAAACCCTTTGTCTAATCAGATCAGACAATAAAGTTAGCAAAAACAAATGTTGAAATTATCCAGAGGACAGTGCCTTTGTCTCCACTGGCATTGATGATAAACTACACTCTAAGTGTATATTAAGCCTTTCAATATTAGCTAATGATAGAGATATGTGTGCTAAAGTGCTTCAGTCATGTCTGATGCTTTGAGACCTGTGGATTGTAGCCCACCAGGCTTCTTTGTCCATGGAATTCTCCAGGCAAGAATACTGGAGTGGTTTGCCATGTCCTTCTTCAGGGCTCTTCTAGACCCAGGGATCGAACCTGGGTCTCCTGCATTGCAGGCAGATTATTTACCATCTGAGCCACAAATACCTATCATTTATAGTTAAATAAATATAGTATTTATAGTAGGTACAAGTAGAAATTTTCTACTGTTAAAGTTGTGTGATTGAAAAAAACTTTGAAGGTCACTGTATTAGGAAACTAGACTTGCGTTAAGAAGTTCTGGCCCTTCAAGATAACATTCTCTGTCATGTGGGCAGAAGCAGATGGCTATTTTGTGTGGACCTGAGATCAAGGACTTGGTGCTTATTTACTTACAAGCTGTATTTTTTAAATAAAGCTATCTGTATGCTGGTGTTTCCTGAAGAAGTTTCTTGTGTGCAGTGAACCTTTGAAAAATAATCCCATATTTTATAACAAATAATCATTTTATACTTTACAGTAATGGGAAATACTGAAGATAGTTTTATATATTTTTTCTTTATCTTGTGAGATTTAATTTATATTTTTAAAGTCTCCTGTCTCCTATATGTGTTATTTTTGTTTGTGTCTTTTCTTAGTCTGACACTGATTTTTCTGAGGAAGAAAATTTACATAACTGCTCTTCATGTAAAACAGTGTTGCTTGGTGAGTCATGGTCACAAAAAGTTCCTTTAGAGCATGTGAATAAATCTCTGCCTTATTTGTTAATCTCTGCCATTTTTTTTTTTTAACCATGGTCCTCATTGACACTCCAGACATGGAAGTTCCCCACTGGCATGGCCCCTGTTCTCTGGTCAAGGGTTGGGGGCCTTTCCAGATGCTTCCTGGCCTTTGAGGGTGAGAACTGAGAACAGACCTCTGGGAATGGGGCAATAGGTCACCTATGGGCCTTCCTTGAACCTTGTGAAGCAGGTGCCACTTAATTCTAAGTGTTTAAGGTTAGAGTGGCCCCAGTCTCCTGTGTGGAATCCTGATCAGGGTATGATCCTTTGCTGTCAGCTGCTCAAGAAGCATCTTTCTGTGGGAGGTGGGCAGTTCACTGGTGAGTCAGTTGAATTAGGTTCTGCTATGTGGGCACATGACTTACCCTCATTGTGTATCAGTATTCTCATCTGTAAAATGGGGAGACTAGTGCCGACTTCATGGACTTGTTGTGAAAGATGAAATGAGAATGCACACTGTGTGTTTAGCATACTAGATATAAGCCATTAAAAACTGCATTACTATTATCATTACCATGTATTATATATCCCAACTCATTCTCCAGCTAAATAAGTGGGGGATGGGAGATTCAGGACTGAAGTAGAATTGAAATTTGACTATTCCTATTTAGAGAGACTTCCTGGATGGCTCAAGTGGTAAAGAATCCACCTGCCAATGTGGGACATGCAAGAAAGCAATCCTTGGGTCAGGAAGACACCTTGGAGAAGGAAATGGCAACCCACTTCAGTATTCTTGCTTAGGAAATCCCATGGACAGAGGAGCCTGGTAGGCTACAGTCCATGGGGTAGCAAAGAGTTGGACATGGCTTGGCACATGATAGATGGATACCTTTTTAGAGAGATGACCATCTCTCACCCTGAAAATAAGAGGATAAAAGGATCTCACAATATTTATCTCACTTAAAACAACCTAAATATAATTTATAAAAATGGGCTTTGGCATAAAAAGAAATGCATTCGAATCAGTTCTAATGAGGTGGATGAATCTAGAACCTATTATACAGAATGAAATATGTCAGAGAGAGAAAGATAAATATTGTATACTGACACATATATGTGGAGTCTAGAAAGACAGTACTCATCAATGAATGTGCAGAGCAGTAATGGAGAGGTGGACATGGAGCACAGTCTTATGGACATTGGGGTGAGGGAGGGGAATATGGGGGACTAGGGGATCTCAAACAGTGGCTCTGTGGTGACCTGGAGGACCAGGATGGGAAGGGACATGGGGGGCAGATTGGGGAGGGGTGGGGACATATGTATACCTATGACAGATTCAGGTGGGTATGTGGCAGTAAACAACAAAATCCTGTAAAATTAAATAAATAAATAAATAAATAAATAAAATAACTATCTATCCAAGAGAGGCTTGGATTCAAAGAGGAGCTCTGCCAGTTACATGATCTTGGGCAGTTAGCCTCTGTGACAATCTATAAAGGGGTTGTCATGCAGTAATTTTGAATTTGAGGACATGACATCAGCACGACACCCAGAAGAGTGGATGCCCACATGTCCCTACCACCTTCCTTATTTTAAAAATTAATTTATTTGGCTGCACCAGGTCTTGGGCTCTCCAAGTGGAGCAGTGGTAGAGAATCTGCCTGCCAATGCAGGAGACATAGGAGAGGTAGTTTCGATCCCTAGGTCAGCAAGATCTGGCGTAGGAAGCGGTGACCCACTCTAGTATTCTTGCATGGAGAATCTCATAGACAGAGGCGCCTGCCGGGCTACAGTCTATGGGGTCGCAAATAATCGGACTCGACTGAGTGACTGCACTTACATGCACGCAGCAGATCTTAGTTGTGGCATGTGGGATCTTGCTCCCTGACTAGGGACTGAACCCAGGTCACCTGCATTGGGAACACAGTCTTTGCCACTGGTCCACCAGGGAAGTCCCTCTAGTCCCTTTCTTAATAGTCATTCATTTAAATCAAGTAATAAATGCTGAGGCTATAAAAAATGAGAATGTATTTATTGTTCAGGATCTGGAGACCCATTGTAATACTGTGATATAAGAAGAAATATGTATTTGGCTTTTGTCCCTGGCAAAGTGTTTCCTTGGGTTTTGTGGGTCATTACAGAAAATTATCAGATTCAAGGAGGTGGGGTTTGGGAACCCCTGATTTGTAGCCAAGTTGGACAGGAGTGTGGGTAACCTGGGGACCCACTCCTTGCAGTTGGCATCTGAAGTGGAGACAGTCTTGCAGGAATTGAGCCCTTAACCTGCACGGTCTGCACTAACTCTGGGTAGTTAGTGTCAGAACTGCATTAAATTTCAGGGCAACCGGTTGGTATCTGCAGAGAACTGGAGAATTTCTTGGTGTGGAAAACACTCATTTGGTGTCAAAAGTATTGTTAGTAGAGTAACAGTTTTCATTTACCCAGTAGGAATCTCCAATTAGATGGAGACATTTGTAGATATGGATAAAAGAATAAGCACTTACCTACTCCTTCTATAGGGCTTCCCAGGTGGTGCTAGTGGCAAAGTACTTGTCTGCCAATGAGGGGAGATGTAAGAGACGCTGATCTATCCCTGGGTTGGGAAGATCCCTGGAGAAGAGAATGGCAACCCACACCAGTATTCTTGGTTGGAAAATCCCATGAACAGAGGAGCCTGGCAGACAACAGTCCATGGGGTTGCAAAGAATAGTTCACGACTGAAGTGACTTAGCATGCACATATGAACCCTGCTATGTGCCATGCACTGGTTAGGCATTTCGTAATTTCACATATTCTTTAAACCTGTGTGAAAAAACATGTAAATAACATAACTTTATGGATGAGAGAACTGAGTTTAAAGAATTTAAGACCTTGTCCTAATTCAATCTAGTGGTAGGAAGTCAACTCTTTCTACCTCCTGCTTCTTTGCCTCGCCCCAGATCTGTGGACCAGCAGATCCTTTATCTCTAAAGGAAAACATCTGATTTACCTTCCATTGCATTGGGAACACAGTCTTTGCCACTGGTCCACCAGGGAAGTCCCTCTAGTCCCTTTCTTAATAGTCATTCATTTAAATCAAGTAATAAATGCTGAGGCTATAAAAAATGAGAATGTATTTATTGTTCAGGATCTGGAGACCCATTGTAATACTGTGATATAAGAAGAAATATGTATTTGGCTTTTGTCCCTGGCAAAGTGTTTCCTTGGGTTTTGTGGGTCATTACAGAAAATTATCAGATTCAAGGAGGTGGGGTTTGGGAACCCCTGATTTGTAGCCAAGTTGGACAGGAGTGTGGGTAACCTGGGGACCCACTCCTTGCAGTTGGCATCTGAAGTGGAGACAGTCTTGCAGGAATTGAGCCCTTAACCTGCACGGTCTGCACTAACTCTGGGTAGTTAGTGTCAGAACTGCATTAAATTTCAGGGCAACCGGTTGGTATCTGCAGAGAACTGGAGAATTTCTTGGTGTGGAAAACACTCATTTGGTGTCAAAAGTATTGTTAGTAGAGTAACAGTTTTCATTTACCCAGTAGGAATCTCCAATTAGATGGAGACATTTGTAGATATGGATAAAAGAATAAGCACTTACCTACTCCTTCTATAGGGCTTCCCAGGTGGTGCTAGTGGCAAAGTACTTGTCTGCCAATGAGGGGAGATGTAAGAGACGCTGATCTATCCCTGGGTTGGGAAGATCCCCTGGAGAAGAGAATGGCAACCCACTCCAGTATTCTTGGTTGGAAAATCCCATGAACAGAGGAGCCTGGCAGACAACAGTCCATGGGGTTGCAAAGAATAGTTCACGACTGAAGTGACTTAGCATGCACATATGAACCCTGCTATGTGCCATGCACTGGTTAGGCATTTCGTAATTTCACATATTCTTTAAACCTGTGTGAAAAAACATGTAAATAACATAACTTTATGGATGAGAGAACTGAGTTTAAAGAATTTAAGACCTTGTCCTAATTCAATCTAGTGGTAGGAAGTCAACTCTTTCTACCTCCTGCTTCTTTGCCTCGCCCCAGATCTGTGGACCAGCAGATCCTTTATCTCTAAAGGAAAACATCTGATTTACCTTCCAGCTGCAGGCAGGACCAGCATGATAAAGTGGTTATTTGGAACATTCCCACAAAACCCAGAGGACACTTCATGTCCCCAGGACAGTTCTGGATGCCTCGGCTAAGGGGAATATGTTTTAGTTTCCCCATCTCCCAAGCACAGTCTCCAAGGCACAGTCACCCAGCCAAAGCTTCTATCCAGCTCTCTTAGACCAACCCAGTGATGGCCCTGTCTATCTACTTCTTTCGTGGTGGAATTCAGGCCCATTTTTCTTACTAGGGCATAGAATCTTGCTGTCAGGACTAGAGACAGCAGTTCTCTGGGATTTCATGGATGAAACTTCAGTTGGCAATCCAGGGCAGACTGTCGAGATGAAAGATGAAGAGAGAAACCTCTGTAATGACCGCTAGCTATTAAATTTGACCACCATCTGAAATCAATACCCCCTCAAGTTAATCCCAGACTGTCTAAATCAGTTACAGTCAACTATAATTTATGTCACGAGGGAGCCACTGGGAGATACAGAGAAGTTGGGTGTGGGAAGGTGAACAGCACAGGACCATGTCAGGACCCAGGCAGAACTTCCCTCACTCCTGAAACTGTTGTAGGATGGAATTCCCAGAAGCCCTCTTTTCAAAAAAAAAAAAAATCCTTTCTTCTGATTTTAAAATAATGTGTGTGTGTGTGTGTATACTTAGTTGCTCAGTCGTGTCTGACTCTTTGTGATCCCATGGACTGTAGCCTGCCAGTCTCTTCTGTCCATGGGATTTCCCAGGCAAGAATACTGGAGCAGGTCACCATTTCCTCCTCCAGGGAATCTTTCCAAACCCAGGAATCAAACCCATGTCTCCTGTGTCTCCTGCATTGGCAGGAAGATTTTTTACCACTGAGATACCTGGGAAACACACACACACATATACACATACATATACATTTGATAAACTCTGACTATAAATTAGGCATGATAAATTATGGATATATATATATACACACATAATATATATCCATTGGCTGTGTCATGCAGAATGAGGGATGCTAGTTCCCCCACCAGGGATCAAGCCTTGGTACCCTGTAGTGGAAGCATGGAGTCTTAGCCTCTGGACCACCAGGGAAATCGCTGTATTGTTGTTCAGTCACCCAGTCGTGTCTGACTCTTTGCAACCCCATGGACTGCAGCACACCAGGTTTCCCTGTCCTTCATTATCTCCTGAAGTTTGCTCAAAGTCATGTCCATTGAGTCAGTGATGCTATCTAACCATCTCATCCTCTGCTATCCTTTTCTTCTTTTGCCCTCAGTTTTCCCCAGCATCAGGGTCTTTTCCAGTGAGTCGGCTCTTCACATCAGGTGGGCAGAGTATTGGAGCTTCAGCTTCAGCATCAGTCTTTGCCATGCACACAGTTTACTATTGTTGTTTTAAAATCAAGCATTGGGCAATGTTTGAAAAAGCAAATGAAAATCTCACCCTAGGCGTAAAGGAAGTAGCATGAAGGCCTGTACTATCATAAGTGAAGAAAATAGCTATAGTCATTGCTCTGTGAGAAAAGGGGATCCTTCAGGGGTGCTGTGTGATGGTCGGAGAGGGAAGGGGGATATACATGTTTAAATCTAGAAAAAACCTTAATGACGCTACTTTTTGACCACCATCTGAAATCAATACCCCCTCAAGTTAATCCCAGACTGTCTAAATCAGTTACAGTCAACTATAATTTATGTCACGAGGGAGCCACTGGGAGATACAGAGAAGTTGGGTGTGGGAAGGTGAACAGCACAGGACCATGTCAGGACCCAGGCAGAACTTCCCTCACTCCTGAAACTGTTGTAGGATGGAATTCCCAGAAGCCCTCTTTTCAAAAAAAAAAAAAATCCTTTCTTCTGATTTTAAAATAATGTGTGTGTGTGTGTGTATACTTAGTTGCTCAGTCGTGTCTGACTCTTTGTGATCCCATGGACTGTAGCCTGCCAGTCTCTTCTGTCCATGGGATTTCCCAGGCAAGAATACTGGAGCAGGTCACCATTTCCTCCTCCAGGGAATCTTTCCAAACCCAGGAATCAAACCCATGTCTCCTGTGTCTCCTGCATTGGCAGGAAGATTTTTTACCACTGAGATACCTGGGAAACACACACACACATATACACATACATATACATTTGATAAACTCTGACTATAAATTAGGCATGATAAATTATGGATATATATATATACACACATAATATATATCCATTGGCTGTGTCATGCAGAATGAGGGATGCTAGTTCCCCCACCAGGGATCAAGCCTTGGTACCCTGTAGTGGAAGCATGGAGTCTTAGCCTCTGGACCACCAGGGAAATCGCTGTATTGTTGTTCAGTCACCCAGTCGTGTCTGACTCTTTGCAACCCCATGGACTGCAGCACACCAGGTTTCCCTGTCCTTCATTATCTCCTGAAGTTTGCTCAAAGTCATGTCCATTGAGTCAGTGATGCTATCTAACCATCTCATCCTCTGCTATCCTTTTCTTCTTTTGCCCTCAGTTTTCCCCAGCATCAGGGTCTTTTCCAGTGAGTCGGCTCTTCACATCAGGTGGGCAGAGTATTGGAGCTTCAGCTTCAGCATCAGTCTTTGCCATGCACACAGTTTACTATTGTTGTTTTAAAATCAAGCATTGGGCAATGTTTGAAAAAGCAAATGAAAATCTCACCCTAGGCGTAAAGGAAGTAGCATGAAGGCCTGTACTATCATAAGTGAAGAAAATAGCTATAGTCATTGCTCTGTGAGAAAAGGGGATCCTTCAGGGGTGCTGTGTGATGGTCGGGAGGGGAGGGAAGGGGGGGATATACATGTGACTAATCTGAGAACATGCATGTCTGTGAACAACAAAACTCTGTAAAAGTTAAAAGTAAAATAAAGGTTTAAAAAAAAAAAAAAAAAAAAAAAGAAAATCTCACCCTTATTCCTGCCAACTGGTAATAACATTCTGGGTAAATTCTTCCAAACACTTTGTCGTTCAAATACCTCTGGCCCCCAACTGTTTTGAAAACAGGGTTATATATATATATGTATATGTATATGTGTATATATATATATATATATATATAATCACTTCTAGTATCAATGTATCATAAATACCTGCCCCAAAGAATATAGATTTCTATTGCTGTTTTAATGGATTTAGGATATCCATTATAGAGATGTACCATAATTTTCTTAGCCATTCCTCTTTTTTAAATGGTTTCCAACACACACTGGTACATTTTTTGTAAATATCTTGTGGTTGTTAACCCTGAACTTGAAATTCCACAAGACCCCAGGAACCTCGGTCTTAACCTATGCACAATCCTTTGATAAATTATGGTAAAACATTCATCCACTCAACAAATATTTATTAGGTGACCATATGCAGTGAGTAAAACAGGTGAAACCTCTGCTCTCAGAAAGCTCACATTTAGAGGGATGAAATTAATGATAAAATAAATAATATTGCATAAGTGGCAAGCATTAAAGAGAAAAATAAGAAAAAGAGGTTTTCTTCTATAGTAGTTCAGCATTTATTCTCTATCATATGCTATTCAGTCTAATTCACTAAACATCCATTGAGCCCCCACACTATGTTCCAGTAACTCTCCTAAGTGAATGGGGGCGTGTAGAGATGAAAAATGAGCTCTGGTGTGGATGAGCTCACAATTATTTTCTTGCTTATGACTTAACCATCTCATGGGTATATATTTGATCTTCACAACTAGATTAGAAAATGTTTGAGGGCAGGAGTCCGTGTTATAAAGCTATAAAAGTTTAAACTTTCCTTGTGTTCTCTTGAACTTTTAGTATAATGTTTTTAGTTTTGTTTACAGAATTCATGGTCAACAAATGCTTGTGAGGTACTTATGAAATAGAAATGATGCTGATGGTTTTGAGTGATGACAAACTGGGTTCCGAGGAGCCAAAAAAGATTCAACATAAAAAAAGGCAGTAGTTAGCAGCCAATGTTAATGAGAAAGTTACCTATTTAGATCATGGTCTGCATTAAAAAAATAATTCCTGGGCTTCCCTGATGGTCCAGTGGGTAAAGAGTCCACCTTGCAGTACAGGGGTGGGGGGCACTGGTTTGATATTTGGCCTGGGAAGATCCCATGTGCCGAGGAGCGGCTGGACTGGTGTGTCCAATTATGTGTCTAATTATAGAATGCATGTGCCCAGAGCTGGTGCTCTGCAATGAGAGAGGCCACTGCAATGGTAGGCCCACACAGGCTGAAGAATAAAGAGGGATGAAAATAAATTAATAAAAAGCCAATAAAAAAAAAGAGGCCAAAATAAAAATCCTTTAAATCATGGATCATCTGATTAAACATTGTAATATATAGATATCTTAGTGTTATATAGGATAATTTTAGCACAGTTTTTACAAAGCCAGTTGAATAACTAATACTGTTTTTTAAAGAAAAGCAAATCAAGCAGAGAAGCATGCTGGATTTTCATTTGGCTGGGTGTGGCTTGTTTAAACTGCCCCCACATTTGACAGATACACACCAAACTGTCTAATGGGGGCGCTGTAACACTCACCTGCGGTTCAGTACAGGTGCTCAGTTGTGTCCAACTCTTTGCAACCCCATGGACTGAGATACGCCAGGCTTCCCTGACCTTCACCATCTCCTGGAGCTTGCTCCAACTCATTGACTTATTGCCATCCAACCCTCTCATTCTCTGTCGTTCCCGTCTCTGTAAACTCCCTTCGTTCTTCTAACAGGACTCTGCTTTGGGGCTCTTCCCCACCTTTCTGGCTATCTTTTGGCTGTGTCACCTCTCATTAAAAAAAAAAAAAAAGAATCTTGCCCTACTAAGTTGGTAACTTTAAAAGTATTATGAAGTAGTGCAGAATAAGATAGATGTGCTTTATATCTCTCACAACTGAATGTTTAATATTTGTCAGGGATTGTATCCTGTGTGGCGTGCTACATATATTATTTCTAATTCTCAAAGCAGCTCTACAAGAGGGGCAGTATTGCCTCGATTACGCAAAAAGGAAACTGAGGGCAAAAGAGTTTTCAGTGTAAGTGGTGGAGGAGTCTGCACACTGCTCTCCCTAGCTGCTTTTGTCTGTTTACTTACTGTTAGCAACATCATGAGCTTCCCAGGTGGCTCAGTGATAAAGAATCAACCTGCCAATGCAGGAGATGCAAGAGACGTGGATTTGATCCCTGGGTCAGGAAGATCCTCTGGAGAAGGAAATGGCAACTCACTCCAGTGCTCTTGCCTGGGAAATCCCATGGACAGAGGAGCCTGGCGGGCTACAGTCCACGGAGTTGCAAAGAGGTGGACACAACTTATGGACTTAACATGAGTATCATCATATTATTGTCACAATGGATATCATTCTGACAGAAATAGTACAGTTTAAAGATATTTCTCTTTACCTTTAACACTAATTTCTCCCCCAAGGGTTCTCTCAACAAAGACTCCACCCATCCAGGCCTGGAAGGCTTTAGTGAAAATCCTTTAAATCATGGATCAAAAAATTAAAAGATATCTTAGTGTTATATAGGATAATTTTAGCACAGTTTTACAAAGCCAGTTGAATAAGTAATACTGTTTTTAAAGAAAAGCAAATCAAGCAGAGAAGCATGCTGGATTTTCATTTGGCTGGGTGTGGCTTGTTTAAACTGCCCCCACATTTGACAGATACACACCAAACTGTCTAATGGGGGCGCTGTAACACTCACCTGCGGTTCAGTACAGGTGCTCAGTTGTGTCCAACTCTTTGCAACCCCATGGACTGAGATACGCCAGGCTTCCCTGACCTTCACCATCTCCTGGAGCTTGCTCCAACTCATTGACTTATTGCCATCCAACCCTCTCATTCTCTGTCGTTCCCGTCTCTGTAAACTCCCTTCGTTCTTCTAACAGGACTCTGCTTTGGGGCTCTTCCCCACCTTTCTGGCTATCTTTTGGCTGTGTCACCTCTCATTAAAAAAAAAAAAAAAGAATCTTGCCCTACTAAGTTGGTAACTTTAAAAGTATTATGAAGTAGTGCAGAATAAGATAGATGTGCTTTATATCTCTCACAACTGAATGTTTAATATTTGTCAGGGATTGTATCCTGTGTGGCGTGCTACATATATTATTTCTAATTCTCAAAGCAGCTCTACAAGAGGGGCAGTATTGCCTCGATTACGCAAAAAGGAAACTGAGGGCAAAAGAGTTTTCAGTGTAAGTGGTGGAGGAGTCTGCACACTGCTCTCCCTAGCTGCTTTTGTCTGTTTACTTACTGTTAGCAACATCATGAGCTTCCCAGGTGGCTCAGTGATAAAGAATCAACCTGCCAATGCAGGAGATGCAAGAGACGTGGATTTGATCCCTGGGTCAGGAAGATCCTCTGGAGAAGGAAATGGCAACTCACTCCAGTGCTCTTGCCTGGGAAATCCCATGGACAGAGGAGCCTGGCGGGCTACAGTCCACGGAGTTGCAAAGAGGTGGACACAACTTATGGACTTAACATGAGTATCATCATATTATTGTCACAATGGATATCATTCTGACAGAAATAGTACAGTTTAAAGATATTTCTCTTTACCTTTAACACTAATTTCTCCCCCAAGGGTTCTCTCAACAAAGACTCCACCCATCCAGGCCTGGAAGGCTTTAGTGAAGACCTGTGGGGTCCTTATGGTATTTTCTGGCCCAGAATCCTTTGAGCTGAGCAAGCCCTGAAACAGGTAAAGTGCCCACCTAGAATCCCACCTGCCTGTACAACCAGGCAAGGTTTTGAACTCAGTTCTCATCCTTTAAAAGTTTTTGTCCTAGCTTTATTGAGATATAGCAGACATGTAACATTATGTGAGCTTAAGGCATGCAATGTGATTGTTTGATGCACATATATATTGCGAAATGGTCAGCACAATAAGGTTAGGTAACACCTCCATCATTTCATATAATTACCTTTTGTGTTTGATGAAAACATTCAAGATCTACTCTCTTGGCAATTTTCAAGTGTATAAAACAATGATACTGTTATCTGTGTAAAGATCTTCAGAACCTACTCATCTCAGAGCTGGAAGTTTATACCCTTTGACCCATATCTTCCCATTTCCCTCAACTCCCAGCCCTGGCAACCACCATGCTACTCTCTGTTTCTATGAGTCTGGCTTTTTTAGATTCCACATATAAGGGAGAACAGACAGTATTTGTCTTTGACTTATTTCCCACTTAGCATAATGCCCTCAAGGTCTGTCCCTGGTGTCACCAATGGCAGGATTGCCTTCTTTGTTGTTGAGCCTTTCAGCTTGCATCTCTGGGCACACCCCAGATGGTGGGAGCCCCTGGAGATAAGCAAATAGCTAACCTTTCAAGCTTCCATCTGCAGAGGGATATGAAAACCTCAGCACATTGTAGGCCTTTTCCCAATGCCCGGCATAGAATCTGGGGCCCAGTAGGCACATAATGACTTTTGATGAACAAATGACACTATTTACAGAAGTATTGCAGCAACTTGTGAAGTCTTTCCTTCAAAAAGTTTCAGAGAGTCTACTGCTTGGACTAACATGGAAAGCTATGAAGATAAAACGATTGAGTCGAAGCAGCAAAGTGGCTGACTATGCTGACTTTAGGCCTAATTTAGGGGAGAATTCCTCAAAAAATAAATATATATATATATATAGCAAAAAGGGATATTCTCTTTGTACCAAATTTTCTTCAGCCATTTCCTTAGAGTCATTTTGACATCAGGGAGACATCAACTCTCTATATTTTTTTAAAAATTTCATGGGAGTATAGTTGACTCAGCTCTATCTTTTGGATCTCTATGGTTCTATTATCAAATTCTTCTATTATAAAAAATAATATATATATAATATGTAATTCACATGTACTATAAAAGTAATAGAAAATTCTGATAAGTATGAAGAGGAATTTTATATCACTAATAATCCCACCACCCAGAAATAATCACAAGTTACATTTTGGTGTATTTCCTTCTCACATTTTCCCATGCATGTAAATGTGTATGTGTTACAGCAGTGAAACAGCACACACAATTTTTCATTCTAATTTTTTTACCTAAAATAATATAGTATTTTCCCCACATCATTAAATTGCCTTAAAATCTTGATTTTAGTGGATATAGAATATTCTGTTGCATGATTGTACTGTAGTTAATCACAGACATCTTCAGGCATTGTTCTGACTCCTTGTAAAATGTCCCACAATATATAGATTAGTGCATAGTTACTATATACATCTATGGTTGTTTCCTTTTGGTCTTTTTCTCATTCATAAACTCCAGACTCAGTTACTTCTAAGGCAATAATTTTTTTTTCTTCTAAATTTTGGCCTCTTCCCCACCCCCCCCATCTATCTTTATTCTTTGGCATGTGTGGGCCTCCCATCGCAGTGGCCTCTCTCACTGCAGAGCACAGGCTCTGGGTACATGTGCTCCAGAGCGCTGGCTCGCAATTGGACACACCAGTCCAGTCGCTCTGCGCCACATGGGATCCTCTCAGGCCAGGGATTGAACCAGTGCTCCTTGCACTTCAAGGTGGACTTTTTACCCACTGGACCACCAGGGAAGCCCCTGTACTACCTAAGGCAATAATTTTTAACCAGTGAGACATGGCCCCTTGGAGGGGATGGCAAAGAGTAGGATCTGTATAGTTTGAAAAGTCTTACTCAAAATTTCCATTGTATTATTTTTTCAAAGTTTTAATTGAATTTGTTACAACATTGCTTCCGTTTTATATTTTGTTTTCTTGGCCACAAGGCATATGGGATTTTGACTCCCCAGAGACTGAACTTGCACCCCCTGCATTGGAAGGCAAAGTTAAAGAAATAAATCATTTTTCTGACCATGATGAAGTGAACCAAAGACATGTGTTCAGAGAAGCTGTTGAACTCAGAGCTGGATTATAAGTAAGGAAAAATATTATTTACCTTTTCTTACCTCCTGTATTACTCTTAGTCTCCTAGATATATATTTTTTCTCTTTCTTCAGCGCAATTTAAAAATCTTGTTCAGAAAATTCTGATAAGTATGAAGAGGAATTTTATATCACTAATAATCCCACCACCCAGAAATAATCACAAGTTACATTTTGGTGTATTTCCTTCTCACATTTTCCCATGCATGTAAATGTGTATGTGTTACAGCAGTGAAACAGCACACACAATTTTTCATTCTAATTTTTTTACCTAAAATAATATAGTATTTTCCCCACATCATTAAATTGCCTTAAAATCTTGATTTTAGTGGATATAGAATATTCTGTTGCATGATTGTACTGTAGTTAATCACAGACATCTTCAGGCATTGTTCTGACTCCTTGTAAAATGTCCCACAATATATAGATTAGTGCATAGTTACTATATACATCTATGGTTGTTTCCTTTTGGTCTTTTTCTCATTCATAAACTCCAGACTCAGTTACTTCTAAGGCAATAATTTTTTTTTCTTCTAAATTTTGGCCTCTTCCCCACCCCCCCCATCTATCTTTATTCTTTGGCATGTGTGGGCCTCCCATCGCAGTGGCCTCTCTCACTGCAGAGCACAGGCTCTGGGTACATGTGCTCCAGAGCGCTGGCTCGCAATTGGACACACCAGTCCAGTCGCTCTGCGCCACATGGGATCCTCTCAGGCCAGGGATTGAACCAGTGCTCCTTGCACTTCAAGGTGGACTTTTTACCCACTGGACCACCAGGGAAGCCCCTGTACTACCTAAGGCAATAATTTTTAACCAGTGAGACATGGCCCCTTGGAGGGGATGGCAAAGAGTAGGATCTGTATAGTTTGAAAAGTCTTACTCAAAATTTCCATTGTATTATTTTTTCAAAGTTTTAATTGAATTTGTTACAACATTGCTTCCGTTTTATATTTTGTTTTCTTGGCCACAAGGCATATGGGATTTTGACTCCCCAGAGACTGAACTTGCACCCCCTGCATTGGAAGGCAAAGTTAAAGAAATAAATCATTTTTCTGACCATGATGAAGTGAACCAAAGACATGTGTTCAGAGAAGCTGTTGAACTCAGAGCTGGATTATAAGTAAGGAAAAATATTATTTACCTTTTCTTACCTCCTGTATTACTCTTAGTCTCCTAGATATATATTTTTTCTCTTTCTTCAGGGCAATTTAAAAAATCTTTTTGAAATCTCATCGTAATACCATGCTTCCTAAAGCAAATCTAACCAACATGAAGAAGTTATTAGCCAAGTTCCTTTTATCCATATTAAAGAGTATTTGAAACATTGATCTTCTGACCATCCTTGATAAATCATGGTCCCCTGATAAGTCTCCAAGGTGGATTTACTACTAGTTGAATGCATGATATACTCTGTACTTCAATAGAGCAAGGTTGGACACACACGTAGTTGTAATGGAAAATGAAGCAGAGGGATTTATATGCCCACTTAAAGTAGCAGACTCTGAAATCCAGACCCATAAATTGACTTTTAGGGTTCTGATTGTTGGAAGAGTTGCAAATAAAAGCATTTTGAGGTGAGAGTTCATTTCTCCTGAATCAGGTGAGCCTTGTGCTTTAAAAATTGAAAGCTTTTGCTCTTAGTAATTTCACTTACAGGAGTATAAATATCTGAATTACATGACTACATAAAAATTTGATCTATGAAAATCTGTCAAAAGAATCCTAGACTAAGAATCAGTGGCTGATATAGCTTGAGACAGAGAATTGTAGAATTATTTAGCCAATAAACTCTAAAGTTTATAAGATATAGAGTTTAAAGTTTGCTGTGTTTAGATAAAGTTATATATAAATAAAAAAAGGAATCTGGGAAAATACTGGACCTCAAACAAGAGTAAGAAGCTAAATTCACTGATGTCATCCATGAACAAGGGAAAGTATAGAACCTTTTTAACCAGTGAGACAGGGCCCCTTGGAGGATGGCAAGAGTAGGATCTGTATAGTTGAAAAGTCTTACTCAAAATTTCCATTGTATTATTTTTTCAAAGTTTTAATTGAATTTGTTACAACATTGCTCCCTTTTATATTTTGTTTTCTTGGCCACAAGGCATATGGGATTTTGACTCCCCAGAGACTGAACTTGCACCCCCTGCATTGGAAGGCAAAGTTAAAGAAATAAATCATTTTTCTGACCATGATGAAGTGAACCAAAGACATGTGTTCAGAGAAGCTGTTGAACTCAGAGCTGGATTATAAGTAAGGAAAAATATTATTTACCTTTTCTTACCTCCTGTATTACTCTTAGTCTCCTAGATATATATTTTTTCTCTTTCTTCAGGGCAATTTAAAAAATCTTTTTGAAATCTCATCGTAATACCATGCTTCCTAAAGCAAATCTAACCAACATGAAGAAGTTATTAGCCAAGTTCCTTTTATCCATATTAAAGAGTATTTGAAACATTGATCTTCTGACCATCCTTGATAAATCATGGTCCCCTGATAAGTCTCCAAGGTGGATTTACTACTAGTTGAATGCATGATATACTCTGTACTTCAATAGAGCAAGGTTGGACACACACGTAGTTGTAATGGAAAATGAAGCAGAGGGATTTATATGCCCACTTAAAGTAGCAGACTCTGAAATCCAGACCCATAAATTGACTTTTAGGGTTCTGATTGTTGGAAGAGTTGCAAATAAAAGCATTTTGAGGTGAGAGTTCATTTCTCCTGAATCAGGTGAGCCTTGTGCTTTAAAAATTGAAAGCTTTTGCTCTTAGTAATTTCACTTACAGGAGTATAAATATCTGAATTACATGACTACATAAAAATTTGATCTATGAAAATCTGTCAAAAGAATCCTAGACTAAGAATCAGTGGCTGATATAGCTTGAGACAGAGAATTGTAGAATTATTTAGCCAATAAACTCTAAAGTTTATAAGATATAGAGTTTAAAGTTTGCTGTGTTTAGATAAAGTTATATATAAATAAAAAAAGGAATCTGGGAAAATACTGGACCTCAAACAAGAGTAAGAAGCTAAATTCACTGATGTCATCCATGCAAGGTCATAATTCGTTTTCTCTTTCCCTTTGTTGTTCTGAAAATATTTTTCTGATTGATAGCTGGTTATCATGTCCTTGCATTGCTACATTTTATTATCATTCTGCACCTTTCAAAGGGTAAAACTGCTTTTTAATCATATGAGTAACATCAACCATAATGACATGTTTTTTTCCTCAGAAATATCCCAAGACTGTGAGGACCTTACTATCTTGTGAGCTTCTTTAGGACAGAACCATGCCATCCTGCCCTGAGTACCCAGCTCGGAGCTTACTGTGTGGCTTCATAAATGTCAGTTCACCCTCCTACACTGTTGATGGGACTGTAAGTTGGTGCAGCCACTATGACCAACAGTATGGAGGTTCCTTAAGAAATAAAAAATAGAGCTGCCATACAATCCAGCAATCCCACTCATGGGCATATATCTGGAGAAAAACTTGATTCGAAAGGATGCATGCACCCCAGTGTTCATTGTAGCTCTGTTGACAATAGCCAAGATTTGGAAACAACCTAAATGTCCATTGACAGATGAATGCATAAAGATGTGATACACATATACAATGGAATATTACTCGGCCATAAAAACAATCAAATAATGCCATTTGCAACAACATGGATATACCTGGAGATTATTATCCTAAGTGAAGTAAGTCAGACAAAGACAAATACCATGATAGCCCTTATTTGTGGAATCTAAAATATGACAGAAATGAGCTTATCTATGAAACAGAAACAGACTCATGGACATAGAAAACAGATTTATGGTTGTCAAGGGGGAGTAGGTTGGGGAAGGGACAAAGTAGGACTTTGGGATTAGCAGATATAAACTATTATAACTAGAATGGATAAACAAAAACATCCTACTGTATAGCATAGAGAACTAAATTCAATATCCTATAATAAACTGTAATGGAAAAGAATGTGAAAAAGACTGCATATATATATGTGTGTGTGTATGTGTAACTGAATCACTTCGTTGTACAGTAGAAATTAAATACAACATGAAAAACCAACTATACGTCAATTAAAAATAAAATAAAAAACATGAATCCCTGAGTCTGAGGAAAGCCATCGATTGGGTCACCCCATTAGCTGGGAAATACCAGAAACTGTGCTGGGGACAGTTGTGGAATTTGTAGATTTCAGATCTTCAGTACCACAAGGGCTTCATTTTTTGTATAATGAGAAAGAGATTTGGAAACGGAGAACCTTAATAGGCAAAAATGTAGGCCATAGGAAAAATTCCTAGAGAGTCGCTAAACTTAGTTGCTGGGAAGAAATCTGATCCTTCCTATCTGGCAGGAAGTCTTCAGCTGGTCTCTTTCAAGGCTGAGTGATTCCCTGCCTGCCAGAGGCAAGAAAGATGACTAGGGGGAGCTAATGGGCCCCCTATTATCAGCTGTAAACTAGACGCATATTTGCTTCTATAAATATTTGGCACGTGAGGAGTAAGCAGGGAATAATGATCGGGTCCAAATTACTCATTTGTTCCTCTGTAAGTTAGCGTCAGCTGATGTAGTTTGCTAGAATTGAGTCTGTTACAATCAGCAGGGGACAAACCCTCAGCGACTGCAACAAAAGTCGCAGGTGGCCTGTTTGGGATGAGAAGAAGCCACCTGAGGTTGTCCTCTTGCTCTTTTGCACTGTCCCTTCTGTAGTTAGCCTTCAAACCAGCTCCTGGTCCTGCCTCCTGTGACTTTAAATTGCCCTCCTCTTCTGCAGGACCTCACAGCTACTTCTCATTGTGCCGGCAATTACTGTGAGAATCCAGAAATCACTTGCTGGAGGTATGCCACAGCATATACCAGAGTACCGAGGATAACTCCACTTTCTTCTTTTCCAGTGTTCCATTCTGTCCTGTGAATACCCAAAATTCTAAAATATGACAGAAATGAGCTTATCTATGAAACAGAAACAGACTCATGGACATAGAAAACAGATTTATGGTTGTCAAGGGGGAGTAGGTTGGGGAAGGGACAAAGTAGGACTTTGGGATTAGCAGATATAAACTATTATAACTAGAATGGATAAACAAAAACATCCTACTGTATAGCATAGAGAACTAAATTCAATATCCTATAATAAACTGTAATGGAAAAGAATGTGAAAAAGACTGCATATATATATGTGTGTGTGTATGTGTAACTGAATCACTTCGTTGTACAGTAGAAATTAAATACAACATGAAAAACCAACTATACGTCAATTAAAAAAAAAATAAAAAACATGAATCCCTGAGTCTGAGGAAAGCCATCGATTGGGTCACCCCATTAGCTGGGAAATACCAGAAACTGTGCTGGGGACAGTTGTGGAATTTGTAGATTTCAGATCTTCAGTACCACAAGGGCTTCATTTTTTGTATAATGAGAAAGAGATTTGGAAACGGAGAACCTTAATAGGCAAAAATGTAGGCCATAGGAAAAATTCCTAGAGAGTCGCTAAACTTAGTTGCTGGGAAGAAATCTGATCCTTCCTATCTGGCAGGAAGTCTTCAGCTGGTCTCTTTCAAGGCTGAGTGATTCCCTGCCTGCCAGAGGCAAGAAAGATGACTAGGGGGAGCTAATGGGCCCCCTATTATCAGCTGTAAACTAGACGCATATTTGCTTCTATAAATATTTGGCACGTGAGGAGTAAGCAGGGAATAATGATCGGGTCCAAATTACTCATTTGTTCCTCTGTAAGTTAGCGTCAGCTGATGTAGTTTGCTAGAATTGAGTCTGTTACAATCAGCAGGGGACAAACCCTCAGCGACTGCAACAAAAGTCGCAGGTGGCCTGTTTGGGATGAGAAGAAGCCACCTGAGGTTGTCCTCTTGCTCTTTTGCACTGTCCCTTCTGTAGTTAGCCTTCAAACCAGCTCCTGGTCCTGCCTCCTGTGACTTTAAATTGCCCTCCTCTTCTGCAGGACCTCACAGCTACTTCTCATTGTGCCGGCAATTACTGTGAGAATCCAGAAATCACTTGCTGGAGGTATGCCACAGCATATACCAGAGTACCGAGGATAACTCCACTTTCTTCTTTTCCAGTGTTCCATTCTGTCCTGTGAATACCCAAAATTCTATGCCCTAGACGGACTTGGAACTGCAAGACAGGTTGAAGAAGGTAATGAATCTCTTGAAGACTCAACATCTTCATCTCTAAAATGTAGTGTGACCCACCATCATGGGTCTGCCGAGGAGGCAGGACTTCTAGTGTCAAAACCAAGAATGTCCCAGGATGAGCTGGTCATCTTACTAAAACAGGAATAACACCTCACTTAATATGTAGCTGAAGTGTAATATTGTTTGCAGAGTATTTGTTAGGCACAAGTATTCAATAAATGCCAGCATTCTGCCTTCCTTAATCAAAGTATTTGTTCAATAAGGGCTTGTGGATAACCTGCCAGGTGTCCCTCTATGTACTGGAGGGCTGTGCCTAGTGAAGTCTGAAATGCAATTCCTGGGTTTAAGGTGCTCATAGCTGGAGATCTAACATTAATGCATATGAAACTATTTTATTTACTTGTACTTTTGTACTTCATTTCTTTTCCCTCAAAAGATTGGAGGCAGCTCAGAATAAATGATACAGATACATGAAAATAAGAGTTGAAAGATAACTGTCACATAATTAGACAGTGGTAGAACAATTATACTCCAAACCCAAGGCTAAGGAAAGCAACTCCAGTTGAATCCAAAACAGCCAAGAACAAAACAAGAATAACGCAGCGCAGACTAAATTAAACAGCAAATTATATGGTATCAGTTACAGAAGTTCAAGATAGTGATCGGAAAGTTCAAGGTGGGGTGCAGGGATGGTTTCCCTCAAACCAGCTGCAGAGGTCATGGGAAGGATGCCCACTGCATGCCTTCATTTCTTCTTCTCAAAAACAGGGAGGATGCTTCTCATGACAAGGCATCAACTATTAATAATGCATGTGTTTTTCCAACCTCACCCCTTCTTCTGCCCTTTAGGAGGCTGTGTTGCCCAAGTTTCTCCCAGGGCTCAGAAAAAAGAGCATGGGCTTGGGAAAGAGTCTAGGAGAAAATTTTTCTCAAGAAGCTAGGAGGAGAGAGAAGACAGGGAAGACTGTGGTGGGAGAGGGAACTAGATGAAAGAAGGATGTTTAGGAAGTGTTGTCCGCAGCCATCGATTCCTTTACAGTGCTTGAGTAATTTTGGAAATTTCTTTTTAGCTGCCAGACTGTATTTCTTTGATTCCAACCCCTCTGTGAGGCATGAGCCAATGAGTGAGTGAAAGAGAAAGCATTTTGCAAAGGCTGTGTTTGAAGCTGAACCTGAATTCTCTCTCAGCCGTTCAGACCCTCCACTTTGCTCTTTGGTCAAAAAGGGGAAAATGCTAAAGACTTGGACAACTGGGATTCTGGCTTATTGGTTCCATAGTTGTATGCCTTTGGGAAGGTTACTTTCCCTGTCAGATAATTCCTCATCTGTAAAATAGATTACTTGAAGAGAAAGAAGATAACCTATTTGCATATAAAACCCTTAACTCAGAGGCAGGCACATACTGGCCCTTGGTAAATGTCAGTTTCCTTCCTTCCCCTTTTTACAATCCCATCCTTAAAACAATATTTATTTATTTATTTGACTGTGTTGGGTCTTAGTTGTGGCATGCAGGGTTTTTGGTTGTGGTACATGGACTCTCTAGTTGTGGCATGTGGGCTTAGGTACTCTGAGGCATGCAGGCTCTTAGTTTCTTGGCCAGGGATTGAACACAAGTCCCCTGCATTGCAAAGCAGATTCTTAACCACAGAATCATCAGGGAAGTGACAGTCCCATCCTCTTTTTGTTTTTAATTTTATTTATTAATTTTTGGCTATTCTGGGTTTTCACTGCTGCCACAGGCTCTTCTCTAGTTGCAAGGAGTGGGGGCTACTCTCTAGTTGAGGTGAGCAGACTTCTTGTTGTGGTGACTTTCTTGTTGTGGAACTCAGACTCTAGGGCACACAGGTTTCAGTAGTTGCAGCACATAGGCTCAATAATTGCTGCTCTGAGGCTCTAGTGCACCAGGCTCAGTAGTTGTGACTCATGGGCTTAGTTGCTCCACAGCATGTGGGATCTTCCCAGATCAGGAACTGAACTCATGTCTCCTGCATTGGCAGGCAAAGTCTTTACCACTGAGCTACCAGGGAAGCCCCAGTCCCATTCTTTTTATGATGACTAATTGACAGTAGATTGACAATAAATTTATTCCTCATGGACCAACCCTGTGCAAAGGTGAAAGTCCTATGTCTCCTTCTTACCTAACTCTCCCCACACCTCCCAGGTAAACCTACCTAGGAGCCTACTTATCCAGAGATCTACCTTTCCCGTATCTGTGCCTTGGGTTTTCCATTGCTTCCCCAGGACAGTGACCACAGATTTCCAACTTGTTATGTCATATAGAACACAAAAGTCAGATACATGCTATAACAGAACAAACCCTTCTGTTGCTTCACCATTATTTTATGACTCTTTCATTCCCTTGGCATAAAATGACTCCAATTCTGAAGCTTAATGCCCAAATTTCTTTCTGATAATAACATCAAACCCTTGCAGCTCATTCTCTCTCTTAATATACATCTTTAACCTTAGGGTGACCTCAGGTTCCAGAACTGCTTATTTGACTCCCAACTCTTTTCTTCCATTGTCTTGACTTTTTAATTTTGTTTTTTTTTAACCATGGTGATTGCTGAACCCAGGGTAGCCAAGCTGGAAGAAGATGTGAGGAGCCATAGGAACTGCAAATATGTCTATTCTCTCCTGGCTAGCACAGAAGCAAGACAGGCATGGTGGATTATCTTGTAGTCAGCCCAGTGGACACAGTCGTAACCCAACTCGCCTACAAAAGCTTTCCAGATGGTGCTTATTAGATTATGCACAAGCACAGGGCTATGCATGATAACTGTGAATTTACAAACGTGGGGTGAGAGGAGGGGAAATGGGGTGAGAGCACATGACCACTGCCACCTTGGCTAATTTGCTCTTTCCCTACATGGTCTACCACTCCAGTTCTCTCACCATTTCTCTTTACCTCATACCCTATGGTTGTTCATCAGCGCTCAGACACTCAGCCCTGGATCAACTCAGCCACTTAAACTCAGGCTAATGAACTTTGCTCACAACAATGACAGAAAATCACCATACAAATTTACGCTTTCCAACCTCCCAGATCTCAATGCTGCCAGAAATCCTTCACGTACCCTAGTATTTCTCCCGTTTTCTTAGCAATTTCTCCATATTCCACCTTCTTCCTTAAATTTACGCTTCCATCTTCCTCTGTCCCCTCAATTAGCTTGCCTCCAAGTTCTATGGTGGGAACTGAGGCCTTCTTTCAAAGTTTTCCTTGGGCCCCTTGACTATTCAGAGATTTCAGCCTGTACCATCCTTTTCTTCTTCCTAATTCCCTCAGTGGAAGATGTGACTTTTCTTCCTTCCTAAATTTCCCATTGCCTACGTGATGGACTCACCCCTCATCTCTATCAGAGACTTTCCTCCCTTCTTCATCACTGCAGTGGTCTCACTCCATCTGTCTTCCCAGATGTCTTTATTAAATTTCAGACTTTTCTACTCTACTGGCCCTGTTCCTTCATTGAATAAATTCAGATTTTTCTCCTCAAAAAATTCGTGTCACCACTTTACTTAACCTTATCCCCAATTACTGTACATGAGCAAAAATATTAACAAGTGAATATCCAGGGACCCTTCCCTTCATCCACCCTCTTATATAAAATCTGTCATTGCCCTCTTGGTCTTTCTTCTCCCTTTTCCACATGGGCAGGACTGTCTTTGTCTTTCCTCAGCAATGAAGCAAGTGTGAACTAGAAAGAAGCCAGAGTAGCTGAGTGGATCCTCATGGGAAACAACTGTACCAAAGAAGAGAAGGAAGATAAGAGAACTTTCCTGAGTGGGATTTCCATAAGTATTTTAGGGGAAGGGATGGAGGTTTTTAAAAATGTAGACTCTCAGGTACCACAGTAGACTCCCTGACCCAGAATAACATTTTTTCTTTAGGATATAGATTTAACAAGATCCCTAGGTGATTTGTACATTAAGATTTGAGAATCTCATACAAATCAACTAAAAAAGGGTTATAGATATAATGTGAAAACCTAACAATATAAAACTTTTAGAAAATATAGGAGAAAATCTTATGACCTTGGGTTGGACAGAGTTCTTAAGTAGAACAACAACAACAACAACAACAACAACAAAACACCCAAAGAAAGCAAACAAACAAAAAAACACCTATAATCTAGAAAAATAAAAAATAGATTTAACTTCACCAATATTAACATTTTTTTATACTTCAAAAGATATGATTAAGAAAATGAAGATAACCACAGAATGAGAGAAAATATTTGCAAGTAACTTACCTGATTAGAAGCTTGTATACAGAAAAAAAGGCTTCCCTGGTAGGTAAGGACACTGCCTTGCAGTGCAATGGACTAGGCCCTTTCAAAGTTTTCCTTGGGCCCCTTGACTTCAGAGATTTCAGCCTGTACCATCCTTTTCTTCTTCCTAATTCCCTCAGTGGAAGATGTGACTTTTCTTCCTTCCTAAATTTCCCATTGCCTACGTGATGGACTCACCCTCATCTCTATCAGAGACTTTCCTCCCTTCTTCATCACTGCAGTGGTCTCACTCCATCTGTCTTCCCAGATGTCTTTATTAAATTTCAGACTTTTCTACTCTACTGGCCCTGTTCCTTCATTGAATAAATTCAGATTTTTCTCCTCAAAAAATTCGTGTCACCACTTTACTTAACCTTATCCCCAATTACTGTACATGAGCAAAAATATTAACAAGTGAATATCCAGGGACCCTTCCCTTCATCCACCCTCTTATATAAAATCTGTCATTGCCCTCTTGGTCTTTCTTCTCCCTTTTCCACATGGGCAGGACTGTCTTTGTCTTTCCTCAGCAATGAAGCAAGTGTGAACTAGAAAGAAGCCAGAGTAGCTGAGTGGATCCTCATGGGAAACAACTGTACCAAAGAAGAGAAGGAAGATAAGAGAACTTTCCTGAGTGGGATTTCCATAAGTATTTTAGGGGAAGGGATGGAGGTTTTTAAAAATGTAGACTCTCAGGTACCACAGTAGACTCCCTGACCCAGAATAACATTTTTTCTTTAGGATATAGATTTAACAAGATCCCTAGGTGATTTGTACATTAAGATTTGAGAATCTCATACAAATCAACTAAAAATGGGTTATAGATATAATGTGAAAACCTAACAATATAAAACTTTTAGAAAATATAGGAGAAAATCTTATGACCTTGGGTTGGACAGAGTTCTTAAGTAGAACAACAACAACAACAACAACAACAACAAAACACCCAAAGAAAGCAAACAAACAAAAAAACACCTATAATCTAGAAAAATAAAAAATAGATTTAACTTCACCAATATTAACATTTTTTTATACTTCAAAAGATATGATTAAGAAAATGAAGATAACCACAGAATGAGAGAAAATATTTGCAAGTAACTTACCTGATTAGAAGCTTGTATACAGAATATACAGAGAACTCTCAAAACTTAACAATAGGGCTTCCCTGGTGGTTCAGTGGGTAAGGACACTGCCTTGCAGTGCAAGGGACTCCAGTTTGATCCCTGGCCTGGGAAGATCCCACGTGCCGTGGAGCAGCTGGACCGATGTGTCCAACTACCGAGCTGAAGCTTTGGAGCAAGAGAGGCCACTGTGATGGGAGGCCCACACAGGCTAAACAAAGATGGATGAAAATAAATAAAGACAAATAGAAGTGGCAAAAAAAAAAAAAAAAAAAAAACCCTTAACAATAAGAAAAAACAACCCAAATTAAAAATGGGCAAAAGATTTGAATAAATATTTCATTAAGGAAGATTTATGAATGACTAATAAGTGCATGAAAGCATGCTCAGCATCATTAGTCATCATGGAAATGCAAATTAAACCACAATGAGGTACTACTATATATCCCCTAGAATAGCTATAATCAAAACATTTGAAAACACCAAGCTTCATGCCCGTAGGAATATAAAATGGTATAGCCACTTTGGAATATAGTTCAGCAGTTTCTTCAAAAGTTACACATAAAATTTTTACTCCTGGGATTTTACTCAAGAGAGACTAAAATGTACATCTACACAAAGATATAGATTAATATATACATATATACACATAAATTCATGATTGTTCATAGAGGCATTATCCATAATAGCCCAAACCTTGAAACAAAATAATTCAGCTGTTTATGAAGGGACGACAGGGGACAAGATGGTTGGCTGGCATCACTGACTCAATGCACACGAGTTTGAGCAAGCTCTGGGAGATGATGAAGGACAGGGAAGCCTGGCGTGCTGCCGTCAAGGGGTTGCAAAGAGCCAGACGTGACTGAGTGGCTGAACTCCACTGAAGGGAGGAACAAATGAACACTGATGCTGTAGAGATGACTGTCATCAGTAGGCAGTCAGGACAGGCACACAGGTGTGCAGCACTTTCCAGCATGCCTCTGTTTTCCTCTTCTCCACATCCAGTCTGTCTCCCCAGTTGCTATCTCTAGTGACCAATAATGGCCCAAAGCCCACCACTAGGTACTTACTCACTGGACCAATGGAAGCAATAACTCCACCAAGATCAAAGATTCCATAAACATATGCATTCAGCTTCCTTCATAAGTGGTTGCATTCAACTGAGGCCAGTTGACTGATTCTTCCCCTGATCATCCAATACCACTTTCTAGCCTTTACTTCCCCAGCTCCTTGCACAACTCTGAACGGTCTTATTCCTATAATAAATCCTTCATCCCATAACACCCATAGTCCCCCTGCTCCCCTCACTGAACAATGTTATTGGTGCCAAAAGTGGTTCCAGGGGAACAGAACCTTAAGGAGGGGAATATGGAAGTGGTTCACTGATCTGACTAGATTTAAAGGCACTAAAGACTGTTGCTAATGGTAAACTGGTAGTCACAGCCCTTAAGTAAAGTGGCAAACTTTCCTTAAATGACCACCTGTCATCACTTGCAATCAAGCACCTAGAGAAAGCAAGACATTGAGCAGTAAGGGGTTTCTGCCACAGAAAATTTTAGTGCAAATAAATATTATCAAGAACGTGGTTGCTTCTGAGTACACAGGAGAGCTGGGGAAAGAAAATGATGAGCTCAATGCTTTCCATGTCCAGATCATGGTCTAAATGATAAACCAGAAAGCCCCCAAAGAGACCCCTGTCTTTGTGTTCAGGGTCAAGATTTCTGAAACCCAAACCCAAGGTCTAACATTAAAAAAAAATTGTTTTTATTTATTTACTTATGGCTGTGCTGGGTCTTTATTGGTGCACAGGCTTTTCTCTAGTTGCGGTACCTGGGTTTCTCATTGTGGTGGCTTCTCTTGATGTGGAGCACAGGCTCTAGGCCTTTCAGGCTTCCATATGTAGCACATGGGCTCAGTAGTTTTGGCTCCCGGGCTCTAGGGCACAAGTTCAATAGTTGTGGCACATGAGTGTGGGCTTCCTAGATGGTAAAGAATCTGTTTGCTAATGCAAGAGACTCGAGTTCCATCCTTGGGTCAGAAAGATGCTCTGGAGAAGAAAATGGTAATCCACTTTTGTATTCTTGCCTGGGAAATCCCATGGACAGAGGAGCCTGGTGGGCTGCAGTCTATGGTGTCGCAAAAAGAGTTGGATATGACTGAGCGACTATGCAACAGTAAAGCTTAGTTGCTCGATAGCACGTGGGCCCTTTCAGGATCAGGGATGGAACCCAGATCTACTATATTGGCAGGCAGATTTTTTTTACCACCGAGCCTCCAGAGAAGTCTAACCTTGAAGATGGCTGAATTGTAATGCAGAAATAATTGACATCAGTGAAGGTGCTGAAAACCACTGAATTGTATGTTTTAAATGAGTGAATTATATCTTTAAAAAGCAATTACAAAAAAAAGCCTACAAATATTTGCAACCTTGCAAGTTTTTCTGTTAAAGTTAGGGCAAAGATTGGGAAGAGAGCGACGCTGAAATTGGAGAGGGACTGATGGATAGTTTCTGATGAACTTGAGCACTTCAAACAAAATGCTGCCAAGCCTTTTGTGTTAGTAGAAGCAATCCTTCCTTCCTCTGTCTGAAGAGGTCAGCCTCCCCATCTCAGACCTCATAATGATCTCTCCTAAAATGGGTAACTTGCTAGAGACTGTTGATTTCCCTTAGGATCTCCCCCTCCCCTAGACCCTTTTCCTGTCCATGCTACAGTCTCAGATGATCTCACTGAAGTTCATGGCTTTAAGTGCCATCTCTATGCTGATGACTCAAATTTATAGCTTCAGTTCAGACCTATCTCCTGAACCGTAGACTCACATATTCAATTGCTTTCTTTAAATCTCTGCTTGAATGCATCTCAAAATTAATTTGTCAGAAGCGAGTCCTTTTAGCTTCTCTCCCCTGACTTGCTCCTCCACAGCTAAAATTCTTGGTGTCGTCCTTCTCTCTTCGCTGCCCCTCACAGGCACATCTAAAACATTAGCCAAGCCGTCAAAAGTATCTCCAGGAGATATTACTTCTCACAGTCGCCACGTGCCATCACCTGGCCTAAGACTTTATCATCTCTCACTTGTGTTGTTGGCGTGGCCTCCTGGCTGGTCTCTTGCTTCTAGCTCAGCCTTCCTTTCGGTCTATTTTCAACACAGTAACCACCGTGATCCTGTCACCATGCAAGTCAGATCACATTACTACTTTGCTCAAAAACCTTGTAACAGCTTCACATTTCCCTTAGGGTAGAAGCTAGAGTTATTACAATGGTCTAGTGTCCTAAGATGATCTGCACCCCACACTCCACCACCTCATTCCACTCAGTCACACAGGTGTTTCAGAGGTTTTGGAAAGTGCTGGGTTTACTGCCCCCAGGGCCTCTCTCAGAATGCTCACCCCTCCAGATAGCCACAGCCTCTGGGACTCAGTGCTTCTCAGCACTTTCCCAGGGTGGCCTTCCCTGGCTTCCCTATTTTAACTTTCAGACTCTCCCAACTCTTCACGTGGCTGTCGCCTTTCCTGCTTCATGTCTCTTCCCTATTACTTGCCCATCTCCTATACACCACACACAGGCAAGGCTTTTTGTATTTTCTCCTCCATGTTCATACCTCCAGCGTCTAACACTATGCCTGGTACATAGTGGCTCTTGATAAAAAATTGTAGAACAATGCTTATATCCAGAGACAACTCTAATTAGAAAAGATACATGCATCCCAGTGTTCATAGCAGCACTATTTACAATAGCTGGGACATGGAAGCAACCTAAGTGTCCATCATCAGATGAACAGATAAAAAAGATGCGGTGTATATACAGTGGAATATCACAGCCATAAGAAAGAATAGAATAATATCATTTGCAGCAACATAGATGGACCTAGAGATAATCATACTAAGTGAAGTCAGAAAGACACATACCATATGATATCACTTATATGTGGAATCTTAAACAATGATACAAATGAATTTATTTACAAAACAGAAAAGAGACTTACAGTCATAGAAGACAAACTTATGGTTATCAAAGGGGAAAGGAGGTGAGGGATAAATCAGGAGTTTGAGATTAACAGATACACATCACTATGTATAGAATAGACAAACAAGCACCTACAGCACAGCACAGGAAACTATATTCAATATCTCATAATAACCTATAATGGAAAAGATTCTGAAAAATAGGTTTATGTATGTGTGTATATATATATATATATATTTGAATTACTTTGCTATGCACCTGAAACTAACACAACATTGTAAATCAACTATACTTCAATTAAAAAATAAGGGAAAAATCAATATAAAATGAAAAATCAATCAATAAAATTATAGAATGTAAGATGCAAATAATTGACATAATGTGTAGTAGACATTCAGTTATCTTAGTGGTCACTGTTTAGCCGATTATTTCAACCACAGAGCTGGGAGGCAGTCCAGACTTTTCCTTCCCTTTCTTCCTCCGAATCCCATATCTAAGTCATCACAGCATTCTATAGTATCTACCTAGCTTAAGCCCTCATCATTTCTCACGCATTATTCTATCAGACTCTAGACGGTTCTTTCCCCCTTTTTCTTTGATCTTTTGCTAAGCATTGCTGCTTGAGTTTCAAAATCACAAATCTGATCATGTCAGTCCCTGGATTAAAATTCTTCAGTGGCTTCATGGACCTGTCAGAGTTTACAGCTTTTCACTTAGTGCCCAAATCCTCCTGACCCAGCCCTCTGACCCCCTGTCTGGCCTCTTGTCCTGAGATTCTTCCTCACACCCTTCGCTTCAACCCAACAGAGTCACTCATTTCCCCAAAGGGCAATGCTCTTTTACAGCTTCTTGCCTCTCTCTACGCAGTCCCCGCTGCCTGAAATGACCTTCTTTTCTCTCTGTCTTTTGTAACGCTCTCTCGAATCATACTCATCTTTCACATCTCATCTTAAGCATGACGGATTCTAGAAATTCTTCCTGGACCTCTCAGTCTGTTTTAGATAGCGCTTTTCTGTGCCTTCCCCATGACAGCCCTCCAGTCCGGCAGGAGAGCTGGTCGTGCACTGGTCTACCTTCCCCACTAGTGAATGCAAGCCTGGAGGGGAAGGGAGGTGTCACACTGCACCTCCATGTCTAGCACAGAAATGAGGGGCCCGGAAGGGTTTGTTGAAATTGTGATGGTTGTAAGGTTAAGACTCTGCTACTTCTTTTTATTTTTAATCTATATAAGGAGTTCATGATAACTTTATTTACATAGTGGTTTCACAGGTGTTATCTGATTTATTTTTATTTTATTATATATGTTTAGTGTTTTTTAAAGAGCTAAATTAGTCTTATTATGCTACATTGGGTCTAGGATTGTATAACATATTTATCCACAGTAAGTGTAAATAGATGAAATACAACTTTTCCTTAGCAGCTGAGTTCTGATTTCCTTTGCTAGCATCTTAAGGCTAACTTGTCTAGAAACAGTGACCTAGGCTAGATGGCAGAAAGCAAGACTTTCATATAAATAAAATTTAGAGCTGGTCTGATCTTCCAGAGTAACCCCACTTTGGAGAGAACGGGGAATGGGCAAGGCTCTCTAAAAACTGCACTTTGTCTTTCACACTCTTGATATGAAGAATGCTTCTCATATTTTCTTTGTGCACTTTCTTTGTATCATTCCTTAGTATATAACAAAGTCTAATGGAGAATTCCAGCCTGCCTTTGCTGTAATCCTTGAGAAACAGTTTGCGATCTGTAATTGAACCACAGTATTAACAGTGCAGTCATGCCCCTCTCATGGCGTCCAAGGCGGCACTAGTAGTAAAGAACCCGCCTGCCAATGCCAGAGAGGCAGGTTCGATCCCTGCGTCAGGAAGATCCCCTTGAGGAGGGCATGGCAACCCACTCCAGTATTCCTGCCTGGGGAATCCCACGGACAGAGGAGCCGGGTGGGCTGTACAGTCTATAGAGTCCCGCGGCTTCGCATGCATGCATGCCCCTCTTGTAAAGGCAGGAAGACTATCTTCCAAACAAGAATTTTAGATGATCTGTCTCTTTGAGTAGCTCCAAGTTTCTCTCTATGCTTTCACCAAAGGCAGGGTGAAATTTACCACACATAGTCCTCCCCAGCTACAGTTTTTCTTTCCTGAGTTGAAACCTTGAAACTGAAACGTCAGTGTTTTCTTTTGTGTAAGAGGCATTCCCCCTCTTACAAGTTTTTGGGGAATGCCAAAAAGAGGCATTCCCCAAAAACTTAATAAATACTTGGAATGAGGTTGTTTTATGATTGGTCGTCCAGACATCAACAGGCACTCTGATTGGTCCGTACCAATGCGGCTGGAGTGGATGGGGGTGGCGGTGGGATCGGTGGATGGTGGTGGAAAGGCAGGGGAAGTCCCCCTCTGCTCAGAGTCAGCACAAAGGCAGAACCGATGGTAAGCACGTAAACACTTTACTGCACAGTGAGAATTTCATTATTTTCAACTAAGTTGTTGTAAGAAAGAGGCAAATATTTAAACAACAGTTGGAGTGTTTGCAATTGCAACTCCCACTGATGAATTTAAGTTGGTAGAAGGGCAACAGGGAACATTGGCTCAGAACAGAATGTTAAGACTGTGGGAATAGAAAGCAGTCTGTTCAAGGCAAGGTCTTGGAGGGCAAAGGAAACAAAAATAAAACCAAGCAAGTGAAATGGATAAATAATGGAGAGAGGCAATAACAGCCACTTTATAATCGCTGAGAAAATACTGACGTTCATAAATCTTGAAAGACAGATACTGAAGCTGAAGTCCAGGACTCTCTCAGAACACCCAGTGAGGATTGGACGAATGAAGCTCTTAGAGCAGGAATACAAGTAACAAAAATAAGTTAGAGAAACGATTTTTTTCCCCTGATAGAAAAACCATCAGATACTAATCTGATCTTTGCTTCACATGGGTATAGAGCACATCGATATACTTACCTTCCTTTAAAAAATGTCAGCCATGCTTATAAATATTTATTTTCATGTAGTTAAGAGACAGTGATTTCAGACTCATAAAATTTTAGTGTTGGGACTTAGAGGCCATTTCTTCCAGTCCCTATCATATCACAGGTGAGAATCCTGAAGTCTGGTGAGGGGACATGATTTGTGCAGGCTCACGCCCAGACAGCTGTACCTGCCTTCTCTTCTAGCATTCTTTCTGTGACATCAAGAGTTTCCAAGTGTTTAAAGTAAAAAGACCCTCACTTTTAATATCAAACCTGTTGAACACATGATCAAAGCTTTATGTTTAGTATCTACTCATCATAAAATTTACATACAGTCATGATAAAAAGCAACCACAAATTCGGTAAAGGTTGTAAAGTATCTTGTGTTAATCATGTACATTTGAAAAGGCAGAGTATGTCTACAAGTGACAGATGATAGTTCCAGTGTCTAGGCAGCTCAAATGGACCACAATCCTAAGGCCTCACAGGGCCGGCAGTTTCCAGGCTGGGATCAGGGCCTTGCACCAGGATGAATTGGCTCTTTCCAAACCTAGCATGAAAAGACATATTTCCACTTTGTTAAGAACAAAGTATCAAGTGAAATCAAGTACCCTAACTTGAAAAAAATTTCATAAAGACTTTGAGTAACTTCAGACCGCAGAAGAAGAGAGTCCTATTCTGAGAGCCTGACCCAGGACTTGTCACCCTGATGAACAGAGCAGAGGGATGTGGTTTCCTTCTATCTCCATGGGTAGGAGGTAGTCCATCCTACAGTGGGAGAGACTCAGAGTATCACAGTTCAGTCCTGGGAGTTAGAGGGGGTTAGAGTCGGGAGAAGACTGAGGGGTGTAGTGCTCCCCAGACCAGAGTCTGCTGAGTCTGGGGATCTGTGGGTCACATGGGTGGGGATACTCCCAGAAGAACCCTTGTCAGTTACCATTTACTGAACACCTACTCTGTACCAGGCATCTTACCCAGTCCTCCACACTCACATTTCATTTAATAATAAAACTTAAAGGCAGACATTCTGATTATCCCCACATGGTTGAGGAAAGAAAGGCTTTGAGTGGCTTTGTAATGTTCCTAAAATCTTGGGCCTGGAAGTGGAACCCTGACAGCTTGATTCCAGAGTGGTTGTTCCTAATCACAACCTTAGCCAGCAAGAAGGTAGCAAGCTGCTGTGAGATTCAATTGAGATAAACCATATAAAATGTGTCTGAGCTTTAAAAGGGCTTAGTGCATGGTGACGATGATTATCAATATTTTCAACATTTTTATGTTGGCAGGCAGCCCAGACAGCTGTACCTGCCTTCTCTTCTAGCATTCTTTCTGTGACATCAAGAGTTTCCAAGTGTTTAAAGTAAAAAGACCCTCACTTTTAATATCAAACCTGTTGAACACATGATCAAAGCTTTATGTTTAGTATCTACTCATCATAAAATTTACATACAGTCATGATAAAAAGCAACCACAAATTCGGTAAAGGTTGTAAAGTATCTTGTGTTAATCATGTACATTTGAAAAGGCAGAGTATGTCTACAAGTGACAGATGATAGTTCCAGTGTCTAGGCAGCTCAAATGGACCACAATCCTAAGGCCTCACAGGGCCGGCAGTTTCCAGGCTGGGATCAGGGCCTTGCACCAGGATGAATTGGCTCTTTCCAAACCTAGCATGAAAAGACATATTTCCACTTTGTTAAGAACAAAGTATCAAGTGAAATCAAGTACCCTAACTTGAAAAAAATTTCATAAAGACTTTGAGTAACTTCAGACCGCAGAAGAAGAGAGTCCTATTCTGAGAGCCTGACCCAGGACTTGTCACCCTGATGAACAGAGCAGAGGGGATGTGGTTTCCCTTCTATCTCCATGGGTAGGAGGTAGTCCATCCTACAGTGGGAGAGACTCAGAGTATCACAGTTCAGTCCTGGGAGTTAGAGGGGGTTAGAGTCGGGAGAAGACTGAGGGGTGTAGTGCTCCCCAGACCAGAGTCTGCTGAGTCTGGGGATCTGTGGGTCACATGGGTGGGGATACTCCCAGAAGAACCCTTGTCAGTTACCATTTACTGAACACCTACTCTGTACCAGGCATCTTACCCAGTCCTCCACACTCACATTTCATTTAATAATAAAACTTAAAGGCAGACATTCTGATTATCCCCACATGGTTGAGGAAAGAAAGGCTTTGAGTGGCTTTGTAATGTTCCTAAAATCTTGGGCCTGGAAGTGGAACCCTGACAGCTTGATTCCAGAGTGGTTGTTCCTAATCACAACCTTAGCCAGCAAGAAGGTAGCAAGCTGCTGTGAGATTCAATTGAGATAAACCATATAAAATGTGTCTGAGCTTTAAAAGGGCTTAGTGCATGGTGACGATGATTATCAATATTTTCAACATTTTTATGTTGGCGATGCAAATGACACAACAGGATGAAAATACTGGGGTGTTGTAGGAAAATTAGAGTGTGAAATCTTCCCAGATTGGGTCTTAAAAAGGAATTGTGCCCTTAGGTAAGAGAGAGAAATCAGACTGAGAACCCAGAGGAGCGGCCCAAGTACAGAGGGTCGATGTGGATGGATAGGGAGATGTCCCAGGGGTGACGAGGCTGCCTCCACAGGGATGACAGGAATTGACACCAATGCAAGGGGAGAGTCCTGAGACAGGCAGAGTGTGGTCTGGGGCCCTGTGTGGAGGAGTGTGTGACAGGGAGGACAGCTCCTGGACTTTATTGGCTGGGTTCAGAGACAAGAACATGTCATCACCTTTACTCTTTTTTTTCTTTTTAATTATACTTACTTATTTATTTTTGGCCATATTGGGTCTTCATTGCTGCATGGCCTTTCTCTAGTTGCAGAGAGTGGGGGCTCCTCTCTAGCTGCAGTGCACGGGCTTCTCATTGTAGTGGCTTCTCTTGTTGTGGAGCATGGGCTCTAGGGCACGTGGGCTCAGTAGCTGTGGTACATGGGACTAGTTGCTCCGTGGAAGGTGGGATCTTCCCGGATCAGGGATCGAACCTGTGTCTCCTGCATTGGCCGGGATTCTTTACCGCTGAGCCCTAGGGAAGCCCATCTTTTACTCTTAGTATTACCCATTTCCTGTGTCCAGGTGGGTATGAAGGGTATATTTGCTAGCAATGAGGTAGTAAAAGAAAATCTAGATGTGGTTAAAAATGACCTCCTAATAGAAAAACTGAGATATGGTCAGGATCCAGAAAAGTTGAGCTTCAATGGTGGGAAACGTCTGATTAAGTGTTACATTCAGTTAATCCAACTTTTAAAACTCTGTTTTGAAAAACCAGGATTATCCCCACATGGTTAAAAATTCCAAATCTTGGGCCTGGAAGTGGAACCCTGACAGCTTGATTCCAGAGTGGTTGTTCCTAATCACAACCTTAGCCAGCAAGAAGGTAGCAAGCTGCTGTGAGATTCAATTGAGATAAACCATATAAAATGTGTCTGAGCTTTAAAAGGGCTTAGTGCATGGTGACGATGATTATCAATATTTTCAACATTTTTATGTTGGCGATGCAAATGACACAACAGGATGAAAATACTGGGGTGTTGTAGGAAAATTAGAGTGTGAAATCTTCCCAGATTGGGTCTTAAAAAGGAATTGTGCCCTTAGGTAAGAGAGAGAAATCAGACTGAGAACCCAGAGGAGCGGCCCAAGTACAGAGGGTCGATGTGGATGGATAGGGAGATGTCCCAGGGGTGACGAGGCTGCCTCCACAGGGATGACAGGAATTGACACCAATGCAAGGGGAGAGTCCTGAGACAGGCAGAGTGTGGTCTGGGGCCCTGTGTGGAGGAGTGTGTGACAGGGAGGACAGCTCCTGGACTTTATTGGCTGGGTTCAGAGACAAGAACATGTCATCACCTTTACTCTTTTTTTTCTTTTTAATTATACTTACTTATTTATTTTTGGCCATATTGGGTCTTCATTGCTGCATGGCCTTTCTCTAGTTGCAGAGAGTGGGGGCTCCTCTCTAGCTGCAGTGCACGGGCTTCTCATTGTAGTGGCTTCTCTTGTTGTGGAGCATGGGCTCTAGGGCACGTGGGCTCAGTAGCTGTGGTACATGGGACTAGTTGCTCCGTGGAAGGTGGGATCTTCCCGGATCAGGGATCGAACCTGTGTCTCCTGCATTGGCCGGCGGATTCTTTACCGCTGAGCCCTAGGGAAGCCCATCTTTTACTCTTAGTATTACCCATTTCCTGTGTCCAGGTGGGTATGAAGGGTATATTTGCTAGCAATGAGGTAGTAAAAGAAAATCTAGATGTGGTTAAAAATGACCTCCTAATAGAAAAACTGAGATATGGTCAGGATCCAGAAAAGTTGAGCTTCAATGGTGGGAAACGTCTGATTAAGTGTTACATTCAGTTAATCCACTTATGAAATCAGAAGTAGCCCTTTGGAAGAGTTATTCAAAATCTCTGTTTTGAAAATATGGAGCAGTTCAGAAGAGTTCTGCCATGGTATCTAAGAAAGAAGACATGGTTTGATAGCTTGTGTTTTCAAAACTTATAGGTTTCATTCTAGAGAATTAAAATTGTATATATGTAGCAAAAATAACTTTCTTTAAAATTTCAAGCAGAGCTTTAAAAATCTCACACTCAACTGAGTTTATTCACTTGCTAGGGAGAAAAGTTCTTTTGCAGAGAATGATTTAATCCATGAAACTGGCTCTTACTGTCCCTCTTAGAAGATAAGATTTTCTACTTAATTTGGGCAAATGATTGAACAAGTTTTGTGGAACTTGGCATATTTTCCTCTAGAGGTTGTTGTCTTTTCCTTTTATAAACAGAAAACAGGGAGGTATATATGACAATAACTGCCAAACAAAATGCATTATTTGTAGTAACTGGTTAACTTTAGGAGGCTCAGATGGTATGTTATCCCAGAAACTGCTCAAAAACAACACTTCGCCATTCTGAAAAGCCCGATGAGATAAGAAACACAGGTCTGGAGGTCTTTTTGGTGTACTGTATCCAAAGTTTACTGTAAGAAGGAGGAAATATGTTAACATGTCAGTATTTTTTAGGTGACGTCTGCACTAATTGTCTAGAGGATGACTAGACTCAGCGTATCATATGGAGAGACTGGTCCTTTGATGGCAAGACTTCCAAGCAGAAATGTATCCTAATAGGGACAAAATGGTATTAATAACATAAATAGTCTGGGACAGGCACTCTGTGATAGATCAGGCTATTATAAAGCCTGATCAGGATGTCAGACTGGTGAGGACAGAAAATATTTCTAATCCTTTCACATCATACAAGAAAGGAGAGTTGGTGCAAAGAGGAGTTTGCTGTGGGAAAAAAAAAGTGGGCATTTCGCTTGTAAATCAAGATTCTCAGAATTCACCAGTCTGGGGCATACTTTGCAGAACAATACCTTTTCTCATGACTCAACCTTTTCTCAGCCACGAGGCCACTGCTGGGACCCATGGTTCTATGTTTCTGAGGAGGCCGGGTTGGTGTTCTACCCAAGAAGCCCCACACCTGTCAGTAACCCCAGTGAGATACTCCTATTCTCTCATAGAATCCTAACAGACATTGGGAGTATTATCTGTGATGATTAATTGTATGTATGAACTTGACTTGCCATGGAGTGCCCAGATAAATGGTCAAACATTAATTCTGGTGTATTGTGATGGTTTTTTGGGATAAAATTAATACTTGAATCAGGAGAATGAATAAATTAGATTGTACTCCTGAATGTGGATGGGTCTCATCCAATCAGTTGAAGGGATGAATAGAACAGAAAAGTTGACCCTCTATTGAGTAAGAGAGAATTCTTCCTGCCAGAGCCTTTGAACTGAGACATTAGCTTTTGTTTGCTTTTCAGACTTGAACAAAGCTTCACTTGGGTCTTGGGCATATGACTTTTGGATTGGAAGGTTGCCAACATACCCAGCAGGTCCTGGGACTTGCCAGCCTCTATAATGATATGATTCAATTCTTTATAATAAATCTCTTTCCATTTATGGGTATATATATACATACACACAAACATGAACTTGAAATTATCATATATAATTGTGATTATTAATATATAATCATACTAATTATAATTATATAAAATATATGTAGTACATATATAGTATAAGTAATGTATTATATACATTATATAGTATATAACATATATAATACATTATTTAATCTTTAACATATAAAAATATTTAACATATTAATATATAATATATTGGGTATGTATATATAATATACAATATATGCTATTATATACTGTAAACTGATATTATATATTAATATATTGATATACTATATATGAAATCTATATGATATATTATTATATTACATATAATAATATTATATATTCTAATATATATAGCTTACATACATAGTCCATATATACTGCACATCATATTAGATATATATAATATATTTTTATATAACATTATATATTATATATATTTATTGTATATTAATATATTATACATATTATATATAATACATTTATATATTAGATGTTGCAATATATACTACATAATATCTATTTTATATAATATATTATAATATAGAGTATATTATATACAATATACATTATGTTATTATTACATGACATAATATTTTATATCATTGCTGTACATAATATCACACTATATTATATAATATATATTACATACCATAACACTGTACATAATATTAAAAATATATTATATCTATTATGTAATATATACTATAATATATGTGTATTATATCTAATACTTAATACACATTATATACATTCTACTAAATAATATAATATAACTATGTAATATATAACATGTTATTTATTACATTATATATACAACAATATATTATCTATATTATTATAATATATATTATATGTCATTATATATCATTGTTATATAATATATGTATTATGTATATATTGTATATAATACATATATAATATACATGTATATATGTTATATATTATACATATCATATACATAATATATTATATAGTGTAATACATATAATATGTATAATATATGTGTATATGTCATACAATATATAACATATATAGTATATATAGTACATATATGATACATATATCTATAATATATATATATTATTTATATAATGGGTATATAATACATATGTAATGTATACATTATATGGTGTATATTATAGTACTATATATAGCAATTTATATATATCAGATATGTTATATATATATATATATACATACTATATATTTTATACATTATATATCATAGCATATATATTATATTAATTATACTATGCATGTGATATAGTAACTATATATTATAGAATACTATATGAAGTATATATAATAGAGTATTATGTTGCATATATATTATATCATATATAATATGTTATATATATTATATTAAATATAACATTATATATTATGTCATACACATATAAGACAAAGAATATATACATCATATATATAACATTACATATTATATTGTATATATACATTGTATGATATATATATATGCATTGCATATAATATATATCATAATATATATTATAATGTCTTATATATTATACATAATACATTATATAGAATAATATATAATATGTATTCAATGTATTTTTATATCTTACAGTTATATATTATTGTATATTAATATAAAATTAACATAATAATATTATAGATAATATACAATAATATAATAGTAATAATCATATTCTAGAATCATCCTGGCAAACACATCCAGAAAAAAAGTTTAGGCATGTATTTGGGCATTCTGTAATCCACTCAAGATGACACATAAAATTAACCATTACACCCAACGTGCTTGTGGTTGCTGCCTGCAGACCTTAATGACAGGATGCAGACACGTGACCTGGGCTGGCTCAATCAGACATTCCTGCCTGGGACTTCACCTCTGAAGAGCGTGAGCTAAGAGAACAAGTTAGGTGCACCTTACTTTTGACTGTGGCAGAGAGTGGCTGATACAGGTCCGTTATCTTGGCTCTCCAAACATGCTGATTTTCCTCTCATTTTCCAAGCCTCATTCTTCCATCACCAATGACTTCTGAAAGCCCTGTGTACCTTCCCAATAAATATTCTTTTCTACTGTCAGTTTTGTTGCTTGTAACAACGAACTCTGACTGTTATAGAGGCGAGGGCCATCTTTTGAACTGGACACTTGGAATCGAACACATCTTATCCCTGTTTTGTATCATGCATACACTTACAGGCAGATCGCTCTGGCTACAGTTGAGCTGGTCAGCCACGAGAGCTGAAGCCAAAGAACATAATCACATCAATGACAGTGACCAAGTATCAAGCCTTTCCTATTTTCCATGCACTGTGACATGAGCTTCTCTTACATTATCTCAGCTGATTCTCACTACAACCATCTGTGGTTGACTGCACTGTTATCCTCGTTCTGCAAATGAGGAGTCTGTAACAGAAAGGGATTTGCCTAAGTTTATTCTGTCCTAAGTAGCAGAGGTGGAATTCAGGAAATGTTTAACTAGCATAGTAGGTGCAGTAAGACTCGGTGAGTCCAATTTGGAAGGACTGAAGGAGGAACATACAGAGGCAGGAGGTAGGGAATCAGCAAGAAGATTAAGGGCCAGGCATGTTGATAAGGGCCATCCAGTTTGCTTTGGTGTTTCCTGGCCTGTATTCAGGCAGCAGAACCCACCATCACTAAACAGAAAGAGATTTGTTGCAGACATTGTTTAGCTTGTAAAATTTCCAGAATTGGCCCGTTGATTGCTACATAATAATATTATAGATAATATACAATAATATAATAGTAATAATCATATTCTAGAATCATCCTGGCAAACACATCCAGAAAAAAAGTTTAGGCATGTATTTGGGCATTCTGTAATCCACTCAAGATGACACATAAAATTAACCATTACACCCAACGTGCTTGTGGTTGCTGCCTGCAGACCTTAATGACAGGATGCAGACACGTGACCTGGGCTGGCTCAATCAGACATTCCTGCCTGGGACTTCACCTCTGAAGAGCGTGAGCTAAGAGAACAAGTTAGGTGCACCTTACTTTTGACTGTGGCAGAGAGTGGCTGATACAGGTCCGTTATCTTGGCTCTCCAAACATGCTGATTTTCCTCTCATTTTCCAAGCCTCATTCTTCCATCACCAATGACTTCTGAAAGCCCTGTGTACCTTCCCAATAAATATTCTTTTCTACTGTCAGTTTTGTTGCTTGTAACAACGAACTCTGACTGTTATAGAGGCGAGGGCCATCTTTTGAACTGGACACTTGGAATCGAACACATCTTATCCCTGTTTTGTATCATGCATACACTTACAGGCAGATCGCTCTGGCTACAGTTGAGCTGGTCAGCCACGAGAGCTGAAGCCAAAGAACATAATCACATCAATGACAGTGACCAAGTATCAAGCCTTTCCTATTTTCCATGCACTGTGACATGAGCTTCTCTTACATTATCTCAGCTGATTCTCACTACAACCATCTGTGGTTGACTGCACTGTTATCCTCGTTCTGCAAATGAGGAGTCTGTAACAGAAAGGGATTTGCCTAAGTTTATTCTGTCCTAAGTAGCAGAGGTGGAATTCAGGAAATGTTTAACTAGCATAGTAGGTGCAGTAAGACTCGGTGAGTCCAATTTGGAAGGACTGAAGGAGGAACATACAGAGGCAGGAGGTAGGGAATCAGCAAGAAGATTAAGGGCCAGGCATGTTGATAAGGGCCATCCAAGTTTGCTTTGGTGTTTCCTGGCCTGTATTCAGGCAGCAGAACCCACCATCACTAAACAGAAAGAGATTTGTTGCAGACATTGTTTAGCTTGTAAAATTTCCAGAATTGGCTCTAATCATGTTTGATTGCTACAAATTCATGGATCACAAGGGCAGAGGGAATGACCAAGCAGAACTCCAGACTGTTCTAGAGGAAACCGACTGTTGCCATTGCTGGCCACCCAAAGATGATGATGTTAGGGCTAGAACCATCTTCTCAGCCACTCAGAAAAGTCAGTCTCTCTGTTACCTCCCTTGCTGGGCTGTCCAGCCTCTCATGGCACATGGCCACTGACTCAACTGCTTGCCTTTGCCTTCCAAGTCTCATGTGGGTATCTTGGCTTGGTGGTGAAAAATGAATGTGAGGTCTTGATACTCCAAGCTGATACCACACAACTTTACATCTGGAAGGAATCTGGAATCTGCAGATCCTAGGGGTTCCTGAATGGGCATTAGGGACTGCCCCAGTGATCAAGAGGGTATGGGGAAGGGGCAGAGGCAACAGGTTTTACAGCAGCTCAGCTCTGATATGCTTCAGATTCTGTGTTAAAAATAAATAAATACATAAAATAAAAGAGTCTGAAAGTCACTGGCTAATCTAACTTTTTCATTTTTACTGATGAGAAAACAGGAACTTGTCCACACATGCCTTGTCCACAGTCATAGAACTTGTTGTTCAATCACTAAGTCATGTCCGACTCTTTGTGGCCCATGGACTGCCCCACACCAGGCTTCCCTGTCCTTCACTATCTCCCGGAGTTTGCTTAAATTCAGGTCCACTGAGTCAGTGATGCTATCTAACCATCTCATCCTCTGCTGCCCCTTCTGTGGTCTTCAGTCTTTGTCAGCATCAAGGTCTTTTCCAGTGAGTCAGCTCTTCCTATCAGGTGGCCAAATTGGCAAAACGGAAAGCAAAACTAGAACTGCTTTTGCTACTGCATCACACTATCTGAAGATGTGTTCGTTCAAAACTGCCTGAGATGCACGATGTTCTGGGTCTAGCACAGGTGGAAACATGACCTGATTTCAACCTTCACCGTCACTGCCCCAGAGAAGTCTAAGGGGCCAGTTTCCAAGTTTGCTTTGGTGTTTCCTGGCCTGTATTCAGGCAGCAGAACCCACCATCACTAAACAGAAAGAGATTTGTTGCAGACATTGTTTAGCTTGTAAAATTTCCAGAATTGGCTCTAATCATGTTTGATTGCTACAAATTCATGGATCACAAGGGCAGAGGGAATGACCAAGCAGAACTCCAGACTGTTCTAGAGGAAACCGACTGTTGCCATTGCTGGCCACCCAAAGATGATGATGTTAGGGCTAGAACCATCTTCTCAGCCACTCAGAAAAGTCAGTCTCTCTGTTACCTCCCTTGCTGGGCTGTCCAGCCTCTCATGGCACATGGCCACTGACTCAACTGCTTGCCTTTGCCTTCCAAGTCTCATGTGGGTATCTTGGCTTGGTGGTGAAAAATGAATGTGAGGTCTTGATACTCCAAGCTGATACCACACAACTTTACATCTGGAAGGAATCTGGAATCTGCAGATCCTAGGGGTTCCTGAATGGGCATTAGGGACTGCCCCAGTGATCAAGAGGGTATGGGGAAGGGGCAGAGGCAACAGGTTTTACAGCAGCTCAGCTCTGATATGCTTCAGATTCTGTGTTAAAAATAAATAAATACATAAAATAAAAGAGTCTGAAAGTCACTGGCTAATCTAACTTTTTCATTTTTACTGATGAGAAAACAGGAACTTGTCCACACATGCCTTGTCCACAGTCATAGAACTTGTTGTTCAATCACTAAGTCATGTCCGACTCTTTGTGGCCCATGGACTGCCCCACACCAGGCTTCCCTGTCCTTCACTATCTCCCGGAGTTTGCTTAAATTCAGGTCCACTGAGTCAGTGATGCTATCTAACCATCTCATCCTCTGCTGCCCCTTCTGTGGTCTTCAGTCTTTGTCAGCATCAAGGTCTTTTCCAGTGAGTCAGCTCTTCCTATCAGGTGGCCAAATTGGCAAAACGGAAAGCAAAACTAGAACTGCTTTTGCTACTGCATCACACTATCTGAAGATGTGTTCGTTCAAAACTGCCTGAGATGCACGATGTTCTGGGTCTAGCACAGGTGGAAACATGACCTGATTTCAACCTTCACCGTCACTGCCCCAGAGAAGTCTACCTGGATCCATCAGGACAAGCCAGTCCTTCCTGTCACATGCATTCTTGGAGCCCATACTTTCTCCCTTTAAGCACTCAGCACAATTATAATGAATTTACTCACAGCGTTGCTAACATCTCTCTTTCTCTTGTTAGAATGTGAGTTATATGAAGGGTCTGCAGAATGAGACAATCTGGGGTTAGCCTTGAACTGGATATCTGTCTCTTCATTTGTTAAATGGACCTAATAATTCCATTCTCCTTTATTGTTGTGAGGCGGGCAGGAGAGAATGACTAAAAGCTGGACCTGAATTTGTGTATGCATTTCCAATGGCTGGTCAAGCTATGGTAGAAGTTACAATCTATGTCTTGGTATTCTGAAGCCTAGACTGTGAGAACTGAAACTCTTTCTGAGATCCTTGGGATCTAGCTTCTTGTATTTATAAGATCTTCATTTCTAAATAAAAAAAAAAAAGTAAATTATAGGAAAGAAAAGAAAATGTAGATAATTTACAAAGGAAGAAAAGTTAAAAATCACCTGTGACTTCATGGTCTAATATTACTACTTTGGCACACATCATCCCAAACTGAATTATGTTCATATTTATATAGCATAATTTATACAACTCAATAGACATGGATTTGAGCAAACTCCAGGAGACAGTGAAGGACAGAGGAGACTGGTATGCTGCAGTTCATGGGATCTGCAAAGAGTCAGACATGACTTAGTGACTGAACAACAATTTATACTGCTTGCTTATAATCCACATATTTTCATTTTAAATATTTTAGAACATTTTCATATTTTAAATGGTCTTGTGTAATATGTTTTACCATATATATATATATATGTATATATATATATATATTTCTTTTTGGCTACATCTATTGGACTTTCATTTATCTATTTTCATCCATCTTTGTTCTTTGGCCTGTGTGGGCCTTCCATCGCAGTGGCCTCTGTCACTACAGAGTGCTGGCTGTAGGTGCATGTGCTCCAGAGCTCCGGCTTGGTAGTTGGACACATCGGTCCAACTGCTCCGCAGCACGTGTGATCCTCCAAGGCCAGGGATAGAACCAGCACCCCTTGCACTGCAAGGTGGTGTCCTTACCCACTGGACCACCAGGGAAGTCCTGTATTTTGTTTTTAAATTTTGACTTGATACCTTTTCTAATGTAAGCATTTAGGGGTGTAAACTTCTCTCTTAATACTGCTTTTGATGCATCTCACAAATTTTGGTATGCTGTATTTTAATTTTCATTAAGTAATATGAATTTTTTCCTTCTTTGAAACCTTTTAATTTCACCAACTAGCCTTTTTAATTATGAAATTAATTTATTCATATGGTAAAAGCAATGCAAACAGTAAGAGATTTCAATAGAAGGAAACTTCTCTCATTATTCCTTTCATCAAGGCAAACTTAATGAACAGTAATTCTGAACACCTGACAGAAGCCTTCCACTTACACACGAGTGTTTGTGTGCATGTGTGTGTGAGATAATGTGTTTCATGTTTAATCTTCTGTTGGGCAAACAGGAACACACACTGTGCCACTTGTATATGTGGTAGGTAGATTACAAAGGTTGGTCCCAATTACTCCCTCCTGCTCATATGTCTTACGACATAACTTTGAAGTTACTCTCAAGAGAAGGACTGTCAGTTGTGCAGTTGTGTCTGACTCTTTGCGATCCCATGGACTACAGCCTTCAAGGCCCTTCTGTCTATGGAATTCTCCAGGCAAGAATATGGGAGGGGGTAACCATTGCCTTCTCCAAGGACTGAGAGAGGTAAAGTAATGTAAATTAAGGACGTTAGAACATTCCCTCACACTTTACACAAAAATAAACTCAAAATGGTCTAAAGGCTTAAATATAGCATGACACCATAAAACTCCTGTAAGAGAACATAGGCAGGGGCTTCCCTGGTGGGTAAGGACACTGCCTTGCAGTGCAAGGGGCGCCGGTTCGATCCCTGGCCTGGGAAGATCCCACATGCCACGGAGCAGCAGGACTGATGTGTCCAACTACTGAGCCAGAGCTCTGGAGTGCATGCGCCCAGAGCCGGTGCTCTATGACAAGAGAGGTCACTGCAATGGGAGGCCCACACAGGCCAAAGAACAAAGATGGATGAAAATAAATAAATGAAAGAGCAGTAGAAGTGGCCAAAAAAAAAAAACCTAAACAAACAAAAAGGGAACATAGGCAAAACATTATGTAATATAAATTGTAAATGTTTTCTTATGTCAGTCTCCTATAAAAAAGAAATAAAAGCCAAAATAAATAAATGGGACCTAATCAAATTTAAAAGCTTCTGCACAGCAAAGGAAACCATCAACAAAATGAAAAGAGAAACTATAAAATGGGAGAAAATGTTTGCAAACAGGGGAGGGAGGCAGAGATGGGAGATGAGATAGCCAAGGTTCAGGTCTCTTGGCCCAGCGGTGACACGATCTTTGGGAAGATCATTCGCAAGGAAATTCCAGCCAAAATTATTTATGAGGATGAAGAGTGTCTTGCTTTCCATGACATTTCTGCTCAAGCACCAACACATTTTCTGGTGATACACAAGAAACACACATCCCAAATTTCTGCGGCAGAAGATGATGACGAAAGGCTTCTTGGGCATTTGATGATTGTTGGCAAGAAATGTGCTGCTGATCTGGCCCTGAAGAGGGGGTATCGAATGGTGGTGAATGAGGGTTCAAATGGGGAACAGTCTGTCTATCACGTTCATCTCCAGGACTGTCAGTTGTGCAGTTGTGTCTGACTCTTTGCGATCCCATGGACTACAGCCTTCAAGGCCCTTCTGTCTATGGAATTCTCCAGGCAAGAATATGGGAGGGGGTAACCATTGCCTTCTCCAAGGACTGAGAGAGGTAAAGTAATGTAAATTAAGGACGTTAGAACATTCCCTCACACTTTACACAAAAATAAACTCAAAATGGTCTAAAGGCTTAAATATAGCATGACACCATAAAACTCCTGTAAGAGAACATAGGCAGGGGCTTCCCTGGTGGGTAAGGACACTGCCTTGCAGTGCAAGGGGCGCCGGTTCGATCCCTGGCCTGGGAAGATCCCACATGCCACGGAGCAGCAGGACTGATGTGTCCAACTACTGAGCCAGAGCTCTGGAGTGCATGCGCCCAGAGCCGGTGCTCTATGACAAGAGAGGTCACTGCAATGGGAGGCCCACACAGGCCAAAGAACAAAGATGGATGAAAATAAATAAATGAAAGAGCAGTAGAAGTGGCCAAAAAAAAAAAACCTAAACAAACAAAAAGGGAACATAGGCAAAACATTATGTAATATAAATTGTAAATGTTTTCTTATGTCAGTCTCCTATAAAAAAGAAATAAAAGCCAAAATAAATAAATGGGACCTAATCAAATTTAAAAGCTTCTGCACAGCAAAGGAAACCATCAACAAAATGAAAAGAGAAACTATAAAATGGGAGAAAATGTTTGCAAACAGGGGAGGGAGGCAGAGATGGGAGATGAGATAGCCAAGGTTCAGGTCTCTTGGCCCAGCGGTGACACGATCTTTGGGAAGATCATTCGCAAGGAAATTCCAGCCAAAATTATTTATGAGGATGAAGAGTGTCTTGCTTTCCATGACATTTCTGCTCAAGCACCAACACATTTTCTGGTGATACACAAGAAACACACATCCCAAATTTCTGCGGCAGAAGATGATGACGAAAGGCTTCTTGGGCATTTGATGATTGTTGGCAAGAAATGTGCTGCTGATCTGGCCCTGAAGAGGGGGTATCGAATGGTGGTGAATGAGGGTTCAAATGGGGAACAGTCTGTCTATCACGTTCATCTCCATGTTCTTGGAGGTCGGCAGATGAACTGGCCTCCTGGTTAAGTGTGCTGTAGGGATAATTTGCCTTCTCTGTGCAGTGATCAGGTTAGCAAGTTCCAATTTGCTAAATAATACTTTTTTTTGCCTGTGTATGGAGATACTGCAAAAATAATTTTAAAAACCCATACATAATAAAAGACATTGTTGCATGATCTGAAAAAAGGAAAGTTTGCAAACAAGGTAACCAACAAGGGCTTAATTTCCATAATATACAAGCAGCTCATACAACTCAGTGTAAAAAAACTAAATCATCCAGTCAAAAAATGGGCAGAAGACCTAATTTGACATTTTTCCAAAAAGGACATAAATATAGCCAACAGGCACATGAGAAAGAAATGATACTCAAGATCAGTAATTATTAGAGAAATGCAAACTAAAACCACAATGAGGTGTCATCTCACAGCAGTCAGAATGGCCATCATCAAAAAGTCTACAAATAGGGCTTCCTTGGTGGTCCGGTGGGTAAAGAGTCCACCTTGCAGTGCAAGGGGCATCAGTTCAACCCCTGGCCCCGGAAGATTCCATGTGCCATGGAGCGGCTGGATGGGTGCGTCCAGTTACGAGCCAGTGTTCTGGAGTGCATGCACCCAGAGCTGGTGTTCTGCAAAGAGAGAGGCTGCTGCAATGGGAGGCCCACATAGGCCAAAGAATAAAGATGGATGAAAATAAATGAAAAAGCAATAAAAGAAGCCAATTTTTTTAAAGAAAGACTTCATTCATTCACCTTAAAAAAAAGTCTACAAATAATAAATTCTGGAGATGGTATCGAGAAATGGAAATCCTCCTATTCTGTTGGTGGAAATTTAAATTGGTGCAACCACTATGGAGAACAGTATAAAGCATCCTTAAAAAACCAAAAATAAGACTACTATATGATCCAGCAATCCCATTCCTTGTCATGTATCTGGAAAAGACAAAAATTCTAATTTGAATAGATACATACCGCCCAATGTTCATTGCAACACTGTTTACAACGGCCAATACATGGAAACAACCTAAGTATTCATCAATAGATGAACGGATAAAGAGGATGTGGCACATAGACACAATGGAACATTACTCAGTTGTAAGAAAGAATGAAATGATGCCATTTGCAGCTAAATGGATTGACCCAGAGAATATCATACTGTCGCAGCTCGTCAGCCAGGTGCATAGAGAATGGCGGATATGACGAGACTTTAAGAAATACACACAGACAGAGAGAGAGGATGGGAACGGAGGGCTCAAGACCTCTTGGGTCAAGTCCCTGAACACATTCACCAGTCTGCTTTTATTCAGTGCTGAAGCCTCCAGGTGTTTACAGGCAATGATATTAGCCCGGACTGGTTTTAGTCACAGCCCCATTCAATGATTTTTCTCGTGTTTCTAAGGATGGAAAGGGTGTGTTGCAACTGGGAGCCAGCTAAATCGGCAAGAAGCTAAGGAGTCTGCACAGACCCCGCGTTCCAAAGTCCATAGCAGATCTCCCACCTGTTGCTGATCAGTATATCCCCAGCTAGTAAGTCCTTGTGAATCAAATCACTTGTTTGTCTTAGATCTTTCTAGTATATTTCTCATTCCCAATTTACTTTTCTTCTGGCTCAGCCAAAGCCACAAAAACCTTTACTGGTTTGTTTTCCAACATCATACTAAATGAAGTAAGTCAGAGAAAGACAAATATCATGTAACATCACTTATAATATCACTTATATGTGGGATCTTAAAAAAAATATACAAATGAACCTATTTATAAAACAGAAATAGAGTCACAGACATAGAAAACAAACTTATGGTTACCAAAGGGGAAAGGAGGGGAGAAAGATAAATTAAGAGTTTAGGGTGAACAGAAATACACTATTATATATAAAATAGATAAACAACAAGGACACATAGTGTGCACAGGAAATATATACATATATATATATATATATATATAAATTTTACCATGGGAACAAATGTGGGCCTCCCTATTGAAAGATAAAAGTTCACATGGAGGTTAATTGTCCCAGCCAAGTCAATTCTAAACCAGTCTGCACTGGCTGATCTCCAAACACTTGAGAGGTCATCTAAGATGAGCAGAACTGACTACCCAACCCACATTTGACTACAGAATCAACCAAAGGTTAACCAAAAATGAATACTTACTGCTTTAAGCCACTGAATTTTGGACCAATTTCTTATGTGGCAATAGTGTACAGAGACAGTGATGTTTGCATATCAGTACATAGAATAAATCCATGTGTAAAACATTTAGAACCATGCCTGGCTCATATTAACCTTTCAAAAAATGTTAGCTATAATTTATCATTACACACAAATAATGTTTGCAATTGGAGAAGGACATGGCAACCCACTCCAGTATTCTTGCCTGGAAAATTCCATGGACAGAGGAGCCTGGCGGGCTACAGTCCATGGTATGGCAGAGATGGACACAACTGAGTGACTCAACAATGAAATGCTTGCAAAGTATTCCATCGTATGACATGCTGTTATTTATTCAGAGTCTTCATTTGTTGAACACGTATATTGTATATAAATTTTTCTATTATAAGAATGGGAGCCAGCTAAATCGGCAAGAAGCTAAAGAGTCTACACAGACCCAGCGTTCCAAAGTCCATAGCACATCTCCCACCTGTTGCTGATCAGTATATCCCCAGCTAATAAGTCCATGTGAATCAAATCACTTGTTTGTCCTAGATCTTTCTAGTATATCTCTCATTACCAATTCACTTTTCTTCTGGCTCAGCCAAAGCCACAAAAACCTTTACTGGTTTGTTTTCCAACATCATACTAAATGAAGTAAGTCAGAGAAAGACAAATATCATGTAACATCACTTATAATATCACTTATATGTGGGATCTTAAAAAAAATATACAAATGAACCTATTTATAAAACAGAAATAGAGTCACAGACATAGAAAACAAACTTATGGTTACCAAAGGGGAAAGGAGGGGAGAAAGATAAATTAAGAGTTTAGGGTGAACAGAAATACACTATTATATATAAAATAGATAAACAACAAGGACACATAGTGTGCACAGGAAATATATACATATATATATATATATATATATATAAATTTTACCATGGGAACAAATGTGGGCCTCCCTATTGAAAGATAAAAGTTCACATGGAGGTTAATTGTCCCAGCCAAGTCAATTCTAAACCAGTCTGCACTGGCTGATCTCCAAACACTTGAGAGGTCATCTAAGATGAGCAGAACTGACTACCCAACCCACATTTGACTACAGAATCAACCAAAGGTTAACCAAAAATGAATACTAACTGCTTTAAGCCACTGAATTTTGGACCAATTTCTTATGTGGCAATAGTGTACAGAGACAGTGATGTTTGCATATCAGTACATAGAATAAATCCATGTGTAAAACATTTAGAACCATGCCTGGCTCATATTAACCTTTCAAAAAATGTTAGCTATAATTTATCATTACACACAAATAATGTTTGCAATTGGAGAAGGACATGGCAACCCACTCCAGTATTCTTGCCTGGAAAATTCCATGGACAGAGGAGCCTGGCGGGCTACAGTCCATGGTATGGCAGAGAGATGGACACAACTGAGTGACTCAACAATGAAATGCTTGCAAAGTATTCCATCGTATGACATGCTGTTATTTATTCAGAGTCTTCATTTGTTGAACACGTATATTGTTTCTACTATAAAGAATGCTACAATCATCCTAGTATATAAATCTTTTTTCATCTATTAGTAAGAAGTAAGTCTTAAAAATGTAAATGCTGGATCAAAGTATATGCAAACTTTAAATAACAATAGATAATAAAACTTTGCCTTCCAAAGTTACTCAATTCATTTCCACCAGCATTGTATAAAATGACTGTTTCGGGCTTCCCCTGGTGGTCCAGTGGGTAAGGACACCGCCTTGCAATGCAAGGGGCGCCGGTTCGATCCCTGGCCTGGGAAGATCCCACGTGCCGCGGAGCGGCTGGACTGATGTGTCCAATTACCGAGCCAGACGCGCCCAGAGCCGGCACTCTGCAACGACAGATGCCACCGCGATGGGAGGCCCACAGGAGCCAAAGAACAAAGACGGATGAACACAGAGAAACGAAAGACCAATAGAAGTGGCCCACCTGCTCCCCTCCCTCCCCAACCCGACCCCCACCCAAAATAAATAAATCTTTAAAAAAAAAAATAAATAAATAAATAAATAAATAAAATAAAATAACTGTTTCTTCTCACTGTCACAAGACCCAATATTATTTTAATGACCATATAATAGTTTATCATAATATTTGCTACAATTTATTCAATCAGTCTTCATTGCTGAACATGTAGGTTGTTTCCTTTTAGACATATTATAAATAAGACTGTGGAGAACACTCCAGTAGACAAATCTTTTCACACATTTATGATTATTTCTTAAGGGTAAATTCTTAGAAGTAGAATTTTTGAGTCACAGGATTTACACATTTTAAAGGATTTTGAATATATAATACCAAATTATTCCTCAGAAAAATGATACCGATTTAAAGCAACATTTATAAAAACTGGCTCATATTAACCTTTCAAAAATGTTAGCTATAATTTATCATTACACACAAATAATGTTTGCAATTGGAGAAGGACATGGCAACCCACTCCAGTATTCTTGCCTGGAAAATTCCATGGACAGAGGAGCCTGGCGGGCTACAGTCCATGGTATGGCAGAGAGATGGACACAACTGAGTGACTCAACAATGAAATGCTTGCAAAGTATTCCATCGTATGACATGCTGTTATTTATTCAGAGTCTTCATTTGTTGAACACGTATATTGTTTCTACTATAAAGAATGCTACAATCATCCTAGTATATAAATCTTTTTTCATCTATTAGTAAGAAGTAAGTCTTAAAAATGTAAATGCTGGATCAAAGTATATGCAAACTTTAAATAACAATAGATAATAAAACTTTGCCTTCCAAAGTTACTCAATTCATTTCCACCAGCATTGTATAAAATGACTGTTTCGGGCTTCCCCTGGTGGTCCAGTGGGTAAGGACACCGCCTTGCAATGCAAGGGGCGCCGGTTCGATCCCTGACCTGGGAAGATCCCACGTGCCGCGGAGCGGCTGGACTGATGTGTCCAATTACCGAGCCAGACGCGCCCAGAGCCGGCACTCTGCAACGACAGATGCCACCGCGATGGGAGGCCCACAGGAGCCAAAGAACAAAGACGGATGAACACAGAGAAACGAAAGACCAATAGAAGTGGCCCACCTGCTCCCCTCCCTCCCCAACCCGACCCCCACCCAAAATAAATAAATCTTTAAAAAAAAAAATAAATAAATAAATAAATAAATAAAATAAAATAACTGTTTCTTCTCACTGTCACAAGACCCAATATTATTTTAATGACCATATAATAGTTTATCATAATATTTGCTACAATTTATTCAATCAGTCTTCATTGCTGAACATGTAGGTTGTTTCCTTTTAGACATATTATAAATAAGACTGTGGAGAACACTCCAGTAGACAAATCTTTTCACACATTTATGATTATTTCTTAAGGGTAAATTCTTAGAAGTAGAATTTTTGAGTCACAGGATTTACACATTTTAAAGGATTTTGAATATATAATACCAAATTATTCCTCAGAAAAATGATACCAGATTATACTCAAATGCAACATTTATAAAAACTTTTACTGTGGAAAATTTCAGAAATATACAAAAGAATAGAGAATATCACAATGACTCCCTCCGAGAGTCATCACTCAGATTTAATAATGATCAGTTTATGGCCAACTTATTTCATCTTTGTTGTTGTTATTGCTCTTCAGTCGCTAAGCCGTCTCTGACTCTTTGTGACCACGTGGACTGTAGCCTGCCAGGCTCCTCTGAATACTGGATGTTCCAGGTAAGAATACTGGAGTGGGTTGCCATGTCCTTCTCCAGGTGATCTTCCCAACCGAGGGATCAAACCTCCATCCGGATTGGCAGGCAGATCTTTTACCATTGAGCCACCAGGGAGGCCCCTATTTCATCTACAACTCCCTGATGCGGCTACATTATTTTGAATCAGATCCAATGGGCATGTTTTTAGTTAACTTTCTTTTAAGCAGTTGAGGATTTGAAAGACAAATGAAAGTGTCCTTTTTAGGCTCTGGGGCAATCTAGAAGGGTGGGATGGGGAGCGAGGTGGGAGAGGGGTTCAAGAGGGAGGTATACCTATGGATGGTTCATGTCGGTGTTTGGCAGAAATCAACACAATATTGTAGAGCAATTATCCTTTAATTAATAAAAAGAGAAAGTGTCCCTTTTCAGAGGGTATGCTGGTGGGAACCTCTTGTGACCACAGCCCAGGCCCAAGCAAGGGAGGGGAGAGCCTCGCAGAGGGGCAGAGAACTGTGGGAAGCCCTGGTGCATTGCTCTTTTTCCCTGCCCTGTGGAAGCCAATGATCCTGCAGGAAATGATGAATCCAGCCCACTTCTGGGGGCGTGAAGGCTTTTTCTGAATCATGTGTTCTCCATTTGCACCTCATTCTTCATATGACTAAAGCACAGGTAATAAGGTAATCTATCCATAGCTTATGTAAAAGCAAATATTCTGAATTGTGTCTACTGTGATTGCAGCTGAGCAGGAGGCTATATACAGCATCAACTACAAGGCACACAACCTTGGGGAAGAAGTACAAGGAATTTCCTATAATAAGAAAGTACAGTAATGGCTTAACATCTTCCAAACTCTCAGGACACACTGCCCAAGGACTGTATGTGAAGCAAATGGCACTATCGCTGAGACGTTTCTCTGAGGGGGAAAGAAAGGTAACTTGAAGACGTCTGTCAGTCAATGTGCAGATAAAGAGCAGCAGAAGACCTGTGTTCTAGTCCAGAATAGTAAGTGGAAGGAAGATGAATACTCAACATTGATTTCAAAATGTCAAATTCAAAGTACCCTTAAGAGTTCACTGTGATGATTTCCAAGCAACTATATTAGCTCCAGAGGTCATCCAGCTCTGTTTTAAATCCATCCACATGCTAATGCTTGTGCCATCAGAGTACAAAAGAAAGGCCACAGATTTTGGGGCAAATAGAACCGGGTTTGAATCAAACTCCACCATCTACTTGCTGATTCGGGGCCCGCTTCTGGGAGCAGGGAGGGCTTCCCGGGTGGCGCTAGTGGTAAAGAACCTGCTTGCCAATCAGTAGACATAAGAAACGCGGGTTTGATCCCTGAAGCAAGAAGATCCCTTGGAGAAGGGCATGGCAACCTACTCCAGTGTTCTTGCCTGGAGAATTCCATGGATGGAGGAGCCTGGCGGGCTACAGCACATGGGGTCACAAAGTCTGATGTGACTGAGTGATTAAGCACACACATACATGAATGTCCAAGTCTGCCCCCGCTCCCTGCCCATGTTCGGGAAATTGAGAATGGACCACTCAATGCACAAGCCCTGATCGCAGTCCTACAGTGTTCTTACTTTTCCCAACCAAGCTGGGTTCGAGTCAGAGACTGGGGCTGCCTGCCACTCCGTGGATGGATCTTAAAAACCGTGGTTTACTTCATGATATATAGAGAGAAATCTGGTCAGGAAATTCCAGAAAATCGTTTCTTGGCCATCTGTCTTCCCCTGAATGGCAGCCAGAGATCGCTCACCAAGTCGTGTACCGCAGCAGCTCGGCAGCTCAGTTGGAAAGGAACTGCAGCCAAGGTGCCAGGGAGCGCGCGTGCCGGGTTTGGTGACGGCAGCTGCCTGGTAGGCTGCTTTGGGGGTCAGCAGGACCAGATTACACAAGGACAGGAAAATTAGCTCCCTAAGTGGTCCCAGCAATTTAATTTCATTGTTGAAATTAACTTTCCATCTGATGGAATGTGGTTATGCTGCATTGACAGCCAAGCTCAGAGTCCAGGTAGCTACAGGCCCGCTGTCCTAGCTTTCCTCTTAGTAGTGCTGATTTGAGAGAAAACGTGAGCTGAATAGACTCTTCCCTCTCCTGGAGGAGCCTCAGAGAGAGCCTCCTGAGCCCAGCTGCCCTGACGGCCTCAAAGCCAATGTTAACGCCTCTTCCTTGGAGTCTATTGATAGAGGGCTGATTCAATGGAAAGCCCAAATCAATGAACTGTGCTTTCAAGCGGAGCAAAAAGGAAAGAAAAGAACAAACAGGCGGTGCTCTCCAGGAGCAGCAAAATGTTTGTATTTAAAAGAAGAAACCTTTCTGACTTCCTCCCCACCACTCTACCCTCCCCGCCCCCCAGGCTGCAGTACCGCTGATTCTGTTCTTGGCATAGCACGTGCCTTCGATGTAGAATCACCTGGAGAAGGCAGGCATCTTACACTTCGGTTTATTGAACTGGATCATGTTTTATTATGTGTATCTAGGGGCAGTTTTGGCTGAGCTAGAACTCAGTCACTGAAGTTGTTATCCCCCTGAATCTATTTGTACCTGTTGTTATGGATGGGGCTTAAACTTTGTAGTTGGAGGAGGAAGATGGCAGGAGTTTTATGGATCTGTCCCCCTTGGCCTGGGGTTGACCTCAACAGGAATAAGTGTCTGAACTGATGGAGTTATCTGCATGGAAGACTCTAGGCACAAACCAGGATGGTTAGGACCCTGTTGCCAAAATGTGGACTAGGAATGGAGAGAGCATATTCTTCCCTCTGCACAGAAGCCAGTGCCATGCTGAGGATGGTGGCTTTGGAAGACTTCTTCTAGCAGCTTAAAAGGTGAGTGGAAGCTAAAGAAAGAGATTGTGCAGGACAGCCCCTGAGTGGTTGCTGCAGCTGGCAGTGTCTCCTGGGGCCCAGTATGAGTCTCTCCTTGAATTTACCAAGCATCTCTTGAAAGGGGCTAGATTCTGCATGGGCAAATGAAGGGCTTGCTCAGGATCATTGCATTTGAGGCATAAATAAATGGGAGGTTCTGGGTCACTTGGGAGAACATATGTAGGCACAGTGTTACCATCAGTTTCTTCCCACATCCCTGGCTCCTGCTGAACTCGGTAATGACTGTCTAGGCCCGCTGTCCTAGCTTTCCTCTTAGTAGTGCTGATTTGAGAGAAAACGTGAGCTGAATAGACTCTTCCCTCTCCTGGAGGAGCCTCAGAGAGCCTCCTGAGCCCAGCTGCCCTGACGGCCTCAAAGCCAATGTTAACGCCTCTTCCTTGGAGTCTATTGATAGAGGGTTGATTCAATGGAAAGCCCAAATCAATGAACTGTGCTTTCAAGCGGAGCAAAAAGGAAAGAAAAGAACAAACAGGCGGTGCTCTCCAGGAGCAGCAAAATGTTTGTATTTAAAAGAAGAAACCTTTCTGACTTCCTCCCCACCACTCTACCCTCCCCGCCCCCCAGGCTGCAGTACCGCTGATTCTGTTCTTGGCATAGCACGTGCCTTCGATGTAGAATCACCTGGAGAAGGCAGGCATCTTACACTTCGGTTTATTGAACTGGATCATGTTTTATTATGTGTATCTAGGGGCAGTTTTGGCTGAGCTAGAACTCAGTCACTGAAGTTGTTATCCCCCTGAATCTATTTGTACCTGTTGTTATGGATGGGGCTTAAACTTTGTAGTTGGAGGAGGAAGATGGCAGGAGTTTTATGGATCTGTCCCCCTTGGCCTGGGGTTGACCTCAACAGGAATAAGTGTCTGAACTGATGGAGTTATCTGCATGGAAGACTCTAGGCACAAACCAGGATGGTTAGGACCCTGTTGCCAAAATGTGGACTAGGAATGGAGAGAGCATATTCTTCCCTCTGCACAGAAGCCAGTGCCATGCTGAGGATGGTGGCTTTGGAAGACTTCTTCTAGCAGCTTAAAAGGTGAGTGGAAGCTAAAGAAAGAGATTGTGCAGGACAGCCCCTGAGTGGTTGCTGCAGCTGGCAGTGTCTCCTGGGGCCCAGTATGAGTCTCTCCTTGAATTTACCAAGCATCTCTTGAAAGGGGCTAGATTCTGCATGGGCAAATGAAGGGCTTGCTCAGGATCATTGCATTTGAGGCATAAATAAATGGGAGGTTCTGGGTCACTTGGGAGAACATATGTAGGCACAGTGTTACCATCAGTTTCTTCCCACATCCCTGGCTCCTGCTGAACTCGGTAATGACTGTCTAGGACCTGCCTGAAAGAGCAGGGGGCCTTTCCTCCATAACTCAGATGAGGAATTTCTTAACCAAAGCCAAGACCCAGAATGTGCTACCTCTATGCGAGGTCCCAGGGAATGGGAAGAGGGTGGAAGCAGAGAGGCAGTTTCTGGGGGTGGGGTTCGTCCAGGGCAGGAAGAAAAGGGGAGGGAAGAAACAATGGTCTCAGGTGGTTACTTTGAACAACTAATGCTGTCGTGGATAGCATTTCATCTTCTTTACCACAGAGGAAGTTGATGTGGTCAGTTGTGTAATCTTGTAAGAAGAAATCAGCAAAGCCAGAAGATCTAACTCTAGGAAGTGTTTCTTTTATTCCAGAATTTCAATAGGGTGAGAGTTAACACAGCTTAGGAACCAAAGCATTCTAAATTTTTAAAAAGACCTATGACCTAACACTCCAAGATACCCTAACACCCATTTCATAGTAACTCTTAAATGTGGTCCAAATGCCATCCTGTATAAGAAGCTCTTCATTTGCTGGTTAAAAATGAAATTCCTATGTGCAGGGCAGCAAAGAAGACAGTGACATAAAGGACAGACTTCTGGACACAGTGGGAGAAGGAGAGGGTGGGATGATCTGAGAGAACAACATTAAACATATAATTACCGTATATAAAATAGATGGCCTGTGGGAGTCTGATGTATGATGCAGGGAATCCAACGCTGATGCTCTGTGGGAGGGATGGAAGGGGGAGGGGAGCGGAATGGGGAGGGAGGGGGATCGGGAGGGAGGGGACATGTACACGCCTATGGCCGATTCATGTTTATATATGCCGGACCATCACAATATTGTAAAGTAATTATCCTTCAATTAAAAAAAAGAAAGGAACTTTCCTGGTGGTCCAGTGGGTAAAGAGTCCACCTTGCAATGCAAGGGGCACTGGTGTAACCTCTGGCCCGGGAAGATCCCACGTGTCGTGGGGCTGGACCTGTGTGATCAATTATGAGCAGGTGCTCTGGAGCACATGCGCCCAGAGCTGGCACAGCAACAAAAGAGGCCACTGCAATGGGAGGCCCACACAGGCTGAAAAATAAGGATGGATGAAAATAAATAAAACTTTAATAAAGAGGCCAAAATTAAAAAAAAGAAAGAATTTCCTTAGTCCCACCCAAACCCACTAAATCAGATTCCCTTGGAAAGAGCCTGGGATCTATTTTTCTAGGCAAAGTACTCAGGAAATTGCTATGCACATTAAATTTTAAGAACACTTTGTTTTCACCCACATGGTCAATATAGTAGCTACTAAGCACTTGGGACTAATTAAATTAATTCAAATGAAATACAAATGCAAAATTCACTTTCTCAGTCATACTAGCTTTATTTCCATTGAGCAATAACCCCACATGACTGATGGCTACTCAAGTGGACAATGCAGAACATTTCCATCATCACAGAAAGTTCTATTGGACAGAGCTGGCTGCAAGGAGCATTATACATAAGAATTGCATGCATGCTCAGTCATTCAGTCCTGTCTGATTCTTTTCGACCCTATGGGCTATAGTTGGCTAGGCTCCTCTGTCTATGATATTTTCCAGGCAAGAACACTTGAGCAGATTGCCATTTCCTTCTCCAGGAAATTATCACAACCCTGGGGTCAAAATAGTGTCTCTTGGATCTCCTTCATTGGCAGGCAGATTCTTCACCACTGTGCCACCTGGGAAGCCCAAGTATGAATTGTAAGATTACAAATATGTTTATGTTAATATGTGAGGTTTAATTTTTTTTCTACAAAAATGCTGTTTCCTCCTAAAGAATGAGCTTTGCATTGGTTGGTATTGATCTGTGAGGATATGGCTGTCCCTGTGGGCCATCTCTTTTCTGCCTTTGGCTGGGCCATACAGAGTCTCTGCAAAAATTAGACAGGTAGTATAGTCAAATACAGTAGCCTAAGACACCTCTGGGTGGGTAGAGTCTCATAGTCACCTGTTGGGTGGCAATGAAATCTTTGTGCAAAGCCGGAGTCTCCCGTGGCTCTGGGCTGATGCAAATCTGGGCTATTGCACATGACCGCACAAGTCAATTATAGTTGGACTTTGGTCCCCACTTGGCTCCTCAGTCAGGCACCTTGGCAAGGTACACAACCTATAAAACCTGATGCAGCAGCCCTTAGTGGGAAGCACCTGTTGTTGAAGTTGCATATTTCTTTATTTGAAAAATACAAAGCTTTATGATAGATTCTGGATTCATCCACATCACTACAGATGACCCAGTTTTGTTCCTTTTTATGGCCGAGCAACATTAAATTGTACGTTTGTATCATATCTCCTTTATCCATTCTTCTGTTGATGGATGTCTAGGTTGCTTCCATGTCCTGGCTACTGTAAATAGTGCCGCAGTGAACACCTAGAGGGATGGGGAGGACAGGTGGAAGGAGGCTTAGAAGGAAGGGGATATATGTACGCCTGTGTGCTCAGTCGCTCTGCTCAGTCATGGCCGACTCTGTGACCCCATGGACTATAGCCTGCCAGGTTCCTCTGTCCATGGGATTTCCCATTGCAAGAATATTGGAATGGAGTGCCATTTCCCTCTCCAGGGGATCTTTCTGACCCAGGAACCTGTGTCTCTTGTGTCTCCTGCCTTGGCAGGCAGATTCTTTACTACTGAGCCACCTGGGAAACCCCTGATGTACGCGTGCTTGTAGCTGACTCACTTTGCTGCGGTACAGCAGAAACTAACACAACATTGTAAAGCAATTATACTCCAACTGAAGAATAAATTAAAGCACAAAGCTTTATTGTCTTATTTTCAAACGTCTCCTGCAACAGAATCCAGTACTGGTCACTGGGGATCCAACAGCCCAAGAGGAAAGGTCACTGCCCTCAAGTTGTTTGCAGCTGAGTTGGGAAGGGGCTCAGAACTAAGCAGAACGTTCAGTGCCGCATGCCACGGTGCAGTCGTGGAGATTCACCAACCATCTTGGAGGGGACAGGGACGTCCTCCTGGATGCCTGGGATGATCCAGAAGGAAGACTGGGAGCCAAGTGGATGGGGTGAGAGAAGGCGGTGTGAGTGAGGGAACAGTCGGATGGAAGGGGAGGGGAGGTGCAGCATGGTGCTTGGGGAGCTATGTTTCTGAGCTGTTAATGCTCCAGCTTAGTGCGAGGACTTCTCATTGTTCTTATTGTGAGACTCCAGAAGAAGGGAACAAGGAAACCCAAGTGGGGCAATAAGCATGTGTAGGGTCTGCCCTCTGGGAAAGGGGTTGTCAGAGCAACCCCAAGAAGTAGGGAAAGAGAGGTAATGTGAAAATACCTGCACCTGGTCAGGACTCTAACAGGGCAAGCTTGGCACATGCTTGCCAAGGAGATACCCGCCTTTCCTTTCAGCAGGCTACAGTGTGTTCTCAGTATGTTCCCAAAGCCAATATTCCTTATTACCTGGTGCTTCATGATAAGGGATCGCGAAGCTTCAGATGGACATGGGAAACAGACATTTGTGCTGAAAGCTAGAGAAGAGCTCTTTGTGAACCAGTAAGTCCCCTGAAATACAATCCATCCATCTGATCCTCAATCAAGTTTAACCAGTGAACACCTAGAGGGATGGGGAGGACAGGTGGAAGGAGGCTTAGAAGGAAGGGATATATGACGCCTGTGTGCTCAGTCGCTCTGCTCAGTCATGGCCGACTCTGTGACCCCATGGACTATAGCCTGCCAGGTTCCTCTGTCCCTGGGATTTCTCAGGCAAGAATTTTGGAATGCTTTGCCATTTCCTCCTTGAGGGGATCTTCCCGACCCAGGAACCTGTGTCTCTTGTGTCTCCTGCCTTGGCAGGCAGATTCTTTACTACTGAGCCACCTGGGAAACCCCTGATGTACGCGTGCTTGTAGCTGACTCACTTTGCTGCGGTACAGCAGAAACTAACACAACATTGTAAAGCAATTATACTCCAACTGAAGAATAAATTAAAGCACAAAGCTTTATTGTCTTATTTTCAAACGTCTCCTGCAACAGAATCCAGTACTGGTCACTGGGGATCCAACAGCCCAAGAGGAAAGGTCACTGCCCTCAAGTTGTTTGCAGCTGAGTTGGGAAGGGGCTCAGAACTAAGCAGAACGTTCAGTGCCGCATGCCACGGTGCAGTCGTGGAGATTCACCAACCATCTTGGAGGGGACAGGGACGTCCTCCTGGATGCCTGGGATGATCCAGAAGGAAGACTGGGAGCCAAGTGGATGGGGTGAGAGAAGGCGGTGTGAGTGAGGGAACAGTCGGATGGAAGGGGAGGGGAGGTGCAGCATGGTGCTTGGGGAGCTATGTTTCTGAGCTGTTAATGCTCCAGCTTAGTGCGAGGACTTCTCATTGTTCTTATTGTGAGACTCCAGAAGAAGGGAACAAGGAAACCCAAGTGGGGCAATAAGCATGTGTAGGGTCTGCCCTCTGGGAAAGGGGTTGTCAGAGCAACCCCAAGAAGTAGGGAAAGAGAGGTAATGTGAAAATACCTGCACCTGGTCAGGACTCTAACAGGGCAAGCTTGGCACATGCTTGCCAAGGAGATACCCGCCTTTCCTTTCAGCAGGCTACAGTGTGTTCTCAGTATGTTCCCAAAGCCAATATTCCTTATTACCTGGTGCTTCATGATAAGGGGATCGCGAAGCTTCAGATGGACATGGGAAACAGACATTTGTGCTGAAAGCTAGAGAAGAGCTCTTTGTGAACCAGTAAGTCCCCTGAAATACAATCCATCCATCTGATCCTCAATCAAGTTTAAAGTGATTTTTATAGGTATGTTTGATCACTGTGTCTTATTTAGAATGAAGTGAAAAATAAGTTTATCAAGGGAAAGGAAAAATGACTTGTACTCAAATGTGGAGAAGACCCAGGCTTTCTGAGCCACACTGTGGGTGGGGTCTGAGCTGTTAGCCCCAAAGCAAAAAGGATTGTGCGTCAGTTAAAGGCCATGGTGTAACTCCCTGTCACTGCTGTTGATCCCTGGAGGGACTTCAAACCGGAGAGTACATACATATCCCTCCAGGGTTGCCAGAAGGACTAGGGGACACAGTGAGTCTTGGCGAGGTCCCAGGGCCTTTGAAGTTGCACAGAGCTGAGGGGTGGCGGCACTGGAAGGTGCTGTAGGTGGGGTGGGAGGGGTGGTTGTGGGCATGGCATGGGCTATCCCAAGGGTGCAGAAGGTGAACAGTCAGATACCATGGGAATTGTAAAGTCAGGACCCAAAGCCTTCTTCTCCGTCTCCCAATGGCTACTTCTTTTTGCTCACTTTCTTTTCCCACACATCTTCAGTTTCCTCTGTTTAGTCATTTTTCACACGACCCCCACATAGTCCCCTCGGACCCCAAGTCAGACTTGACTTTCAGCTCCAGAACTCTCCATCATCTGACAACCCTCTCTGTGTCTCTCAGATCGAATTCCTGAAGGAGAGAAGCTGACTGGCTCAGAAGAAGGAACAAGGAAACCCAAGTGGGGCAATAAGCATGTGTAGGGTCTGCCCTCTGGGAAAGGGGTTGTCAGAGCAACCCCAAGAAGTAGGGAAAGAGAGGTAATGTGAAAATACCTGCACCTGGTCAGGACTCTAACAGGGCAAGCTTGGCACATGCTTGCCAAGGAGATACCCGCCTTTCCTTTCAGCAGGCTACAGTGTGTTCTCAGTATGTTCCCAAAGCCAATATTCCTTATTACCTGGTGCTTCATGATAAGGGGATCGCGAAGCTTCAGATGGACATGGGAAACAGACATTTGTGCTGAAAGCTAGAGAAGAGCTCTTTGTGAACCAGTAAGTCCCCTGAAATACAATCCATCCATCTGATCCTCAATCAAGTTTAAAGTGATTTTTATAGGTATGTTTGATCACTGTGTCTTATTTAGAATGAAGTGAAAAATAAGTTTATCAAGGGAAAGGAAAAATGACTTGTACTCAAATGTGGAGAAGACCCAGGCTTTCTGAGCCACACTGTGGGTGGGGTCTGAGCTGTTAGCCCCAAAGCAAAAAGGATTGTGCGTCAGTTAAAGGCCATGGTGTAACTCCCTGTCACTGCTGTTGATCCCTGGAGGGACTTCAAACCGGAGAGTACATACATATCCCTCCAGGGTTGCCAGAAGGACTAGGGGACACAGTGAGTCTTGGCGAGGTCCCAGGGCCTTTGAAGTTGCACAGAGCTGAGGGGTGGCGGCACTGGAAGGTGCTGTAGGTGGGGTGGGAGGGGTGGTTGTGGGCATGGCATGGGCTATCCCAAGGGTGCAGAAGGTGAACAGTCAGATACCATGGGAATTGTAAAGTCAGGACCCAAAGCCTTCTTCTCCGTCTCCCAATGGCTACTTCTTTTTGCTCACTTTCTTTTCCCACACATCTTCAGTTTCCTCTGTTTAGTCATTTTTCACACGACCCCCACATAGTCCCCTCGGACCCCAAGTCAGACTTGACTTTCAGCTCCAGAACTCTCCATCATCTGACAACCCTCTCTGTGTCTCTCAGATCGAATTCCTGAAGGAGAGAAGCTGACTGGCTCAGAACATCTATGGATGGTCTCTGCCTCTGGGTCAAGTGACCACCCCGGTCTCTAGTCACAGCTTGTCATTATCGGGGACAGATGGGTCACACGGCATGCATAGAGGACTGCAGGCTGGAGGTAGACCTGCCACTGTCAATTACAGAATGCTTGAAGTGGAAAAAGAATTTCAGGTTCTCTTTTAAGACAGACTTACATTGCCTAGGAGCCCAAGCCAGGGGAAAGATGAGAAAGGAAGAGACAGAGGGCAAGGATCATCTGGACATGGAGATAAGGTGCACAGGGGTGGAAAAAGTCTTGGACTTGGATTCAGAGGATCTGGGTTCAAATCCTGACTGGTCTGCCTGGGAACTGGTTTGGAACCCAGTATCATGCTTCTCACCATCTGAGTTTCTCATCTGGGGGTGGGAGATCCAGCTGCCTTCCCTGAGAGGGACAGAGAATATAATGATCTCATATACATGAAAGTGAATTTTCATTGCAAATCATAACCTTTACTGTAGCCCCCTTACAGTAGAATTAGTGACTTTTAATGGCTGTGAACTTTCTGGGCTCTCCAGAGAATCAGAGTAAGGCATTATGACTCATTCTAGATGAAAGCAGTTCTCAAAATTCACTGTCATGTGACCCTTTTACACTCAAAAATTACCAAGGACCCCAAAGAGTTATTTATGTGGGTAATAGTTATTTACTATACTCCAAGTTAAAAGTAAGAATTAAGAAATATGTACTTAGTAATTCATTGTTAGAAAATGATAACCCATTAAATGTTAATGTAAGTTCTTATTTTAAAATGGCAATATTTTCCAAACTAAAAAATATCAAGTGAGAAGAGTGGAACCATTTTACATTTTTTGTAACATGCTTTAATGTCTGACTTATTGCATTCAATCTGTTGGGATGTGTTGTTTTGGTTGAAATATATAAGGAAAATCTAGTCTCCATACATGTATAGTTGGAAAAGGGAGAAGTATTTTTATAGCCTTTTTAGTTGGATGTTCTTTGATGCCACACCCACTCAACAAGCAGTAGCTATTAAAAGATGAGTTGCAATGTGAAATCTGAAACCACATCAATGAATTTTTTGAAAATCCATTGGTCTGTCTTGCATTATGAATAGATCTTTTACCAAAACATGATTTTGCCACATGGTGAGTTGGTCATTTTGAAAATATTGGTTCAAAGAGTCATGACAATCTTCTAAGTGCTGACACATTTCCTTAGATGATATTTTAAAAATGCCATTCATTAATTTTACAGTCAGTCTCATCAGATAGGTCTTAGAATACTGGGAAGCTGTCAAATCTTACAGGGGTAGCTGCAAAGTTTTCCAAAAATTTAAAATTTTTGTTTAAAAACTCAAATTCTACCATTGGCAACAAATACTGTCAGTTGATTTCTTTGACATGACAGGCTCACTTTGTTCATTTTAGAAAGTATCTGCCAAGCATCCAATTCTGAATAACCACATGTTGTCTATCAGTGTTTCCTTGAAGTAAAAATGGTGTTCCACTTTTCTTAAAAAAGGCGAGTTCAGCTCACAACTCAAATCCATTACACAGTGCTTTTCTTCAAGCACTTTTCTTCATCTGTCATACTTTGGCATATAGCACAAGTGCTTTTATGCATGCTCCTCAGTTTGTCATACGGAATATTAAAAGACAGGAACTCAGGGTCAAGATGAGTAAGATGAATAATTTTTACTGCTTCATTGAGAGAGTTCTTGAGTGAGACTGGCCACTGTTTTCCTGCACTTGTGTGATGGGGTGGGCTACGATGACTGCTGGGACCTCCTGAGACCTCCAGTTCTGGGGCCGACCAGCAGTTCCACTCACTGCCCCTTTCATCCGTCAGTTCAACTGTCCACAGTGACACAGGTAAATGACATCTTGGTATGATCATGAAAATAGTTTTGACCTCAAGGACCTCCTGAAAGAGTCTTGGAAACCCTTGAGGGATCCATAACTTATATTTTAAGAACCCTGTTCCAGAGCTTTAGGTTGTTTTTTTAAAAAAAGTCTAGTCTTTTTAGTTGGAAAAGGAGAAGTATTTTTATAGCCTTTTTAGTTGGATGTTCTTTGATGCCACACCCACTCAACAAGCAGTAGCTATTAAAAGATGAGTTGCAATGTGAAATCTGAAACCACATCAATGAATTTTTTGAAAATCCATTGGTCTGTCTTGCATTATGAATAGATCTTTTACCAAAACATGATTTTGCCACATGGTGAGTTGGTCATTTTGAAAATATTGGTTCAAAGAGTCATGACAATCTTCTAAGTGCTGACACATTTCCTTAGATGATTTTTTAAAAAATGCCATTCATTAATTTTACAGTCAGTCTCATCAGATAGGTCTTAGAATACTGGGAAGCTGTCAAATCTTACAGGGGTAGCTGCAAAGTTTTCCAAAAATTTAAAATTTTTGTTTAAAAACTCAAATTCTACCATTGGCAACAAATACTGTCAGTTGATTTCTTTGACATGACAGGCTCACTTTGTTCATTTTAGAAAGTATCTGCCAAGCATCCAATTCTGAATAACCACATGTTGTCTATCAGTGTTTCCTTGAAGTAAAAATGGTGTTCCACTTTTCTTAAAAAAGGCGAGTTCAGCTCACAACTCAAATCCATTACACAGTGCTTTTCTTCAAGCACTTTTCTTCATCTGTCATACTTTGGCATATAGCACAAGTGCTTTTATGCATGCTCCTCAGTTTGTCATACGGAATATTAAAAGACAGGAACTCAGGGTCAAGATGAGTAAGATGAATAATTTTTACTGCTTCATTGAGAGAGTTCTTGAGTGAGACTGGCCACTGTTTTCCTGCACTTGTGTGATGGGGTGGGCTACGATGACTGCTGGGACCTCCTGAGACCTCCAGTTCTGGGGCCGACCAGCAGTTCCACTCACTGCCCCTTTCATCCGTCAGTTCAACTGTCCACAGTGACACAGGTAAATGACATCTTGGTATGATCATGAAAATAGTTTTGACCTCAAGGACCTCCTGAAAGAGTCTTGGAAACCCTTGAGGGATCCATAACTTATATTTTAAGAACCCCTGTTCCAGAGCTTTAGGGTTGAAAGAATTGACACATTTCCTTATTTTCTTCTATTTTGCCCACATTTATTGGTCTTTCATTTAGTTATTTTCATCCATATTTGTTCTTTGGCCTGTGTGGGCCTCCCATTGCAGTGGCCTCTCTCATCGCAGAGCACCGGCTCTAGGCGCATGCGCTCCAGAGCTCCAACTCAGTAGATGGATACAGCAATCCAGCTGCTCCGCTGGCATGTGGGATCTTCCCAGGCCAGGGATTGAACCGGCGCCCCTTGCACTGCAAGGCGGAGTCTTTACCCACTTTCCGCACTTCAGAGAAGCCCTATTTTCTAAATAAAATGATTTCTGGCTCAAGGAAGTCCACTGCTCCTAATTTTCTGGGATTCTTTCCTTATCTCCCCTGGGTCGGGCATCAACCCTGGCAAAGAAAGCAGGCGAGGGCCTCTGTTCTCCCTGGTTGATGCTCACGCTTCTCTGTGCCCAGGCCCTCTAGGTCTGTGGAGAGGATGGTGACTCTCTTGGCAGCCACACCAGGCCAGAGCCATGCTCAGCAGTGGGGTCTTCCTGAAACCCCACTGTGCAAGTGGTTCTGGCACTGGTGCCCTGTCTGGGGCTTGGCCCAAGGTCCTGCCTCCTCAAGATGCATACTCTGAGTAGGTTCGGGGCCTTATCACTCTGGAACCTGCCCCTCTCCCTCTCTTCCTAGGTTCTACGTCTCCAACCAGGCTTTCCTGGATAAGGCTTTCCCTTTTCAATCCCTGAATTGGGAAGTGTTCAAAACCCTTCTCTTTCTCCGGTATTCTGGTTTAATTCACTCACTGGACCTAAATCAGAAGTCCATTGCCCCCAGACTGCATGAATTTGACTATAAAGGTTTCTTCTTCTTTCTTTCTTTTTTTAAAATTGAATTACGTGCCAATATATAAAAGTCAGGATATTCACAGACAGTTGTGATATGTGTGGTCTCCCAAAGCGTTAGGTGGTCTGGCAACCTTTGGCCTACATTTCCACATGGCAGCTGTTGACTGAAGGTGAGAAGGATGCATCCTCGGTTTTGTCAAAGACACTACCACTCCCTTTCGTCTCCCGGCTGCCCTCTTTGCTCATTGACTCATCTGCCTGAGCTCATTAACATTTTTAAGACAATTTATTTTGTTGAAATGTATTCTTCTATTTTATTCTATTTTTTAATTGAAGGATAAATGCTTTACAATGTCGTTCTGGTTTCTGCCACACATCAGCATGAATTAGCCATAGATAGACATATATTCCCTCCTTCTTGAACCTCCCTCCCACCTCCCACCCCATCCCGCTCCTGATGGAGCACCAGTTTGAGCTCCTTGCTGACTTCATTAACATTTGAGTTTGTCATTCTTTTCCAGCCCTTTGAAGGACAAAGACTTTTGAGGGGTTATCTTTTCCTACCTGGCAACCCATATGCAAATGTGTTTTTTAGTCACCTTGCTATGGCTAAGAAGACAGAGATAAACCTGCCTGACAAAATTTTATGAAAGGATGACCATGTTGTCCTAAATTCAATTTAAAAGCGGAGCTTCTCTACTTGAAGTTTGTAGCAGGCTCATCTGCTCAGGGGCCCTTGTGACCTCTTCACACAATCCATGGGGTTCCACAGAGCACCACTGAACAACCACAGATCTAGCCCATGCAAAGTTCATAAGAAGAAACATGGAGACCTTGATTGAGTCCAGTCAGAGGATGAGGGTTAGGTAGCTGGCACTGCAGTTTTGAGGAAGACTCCAGCTTGGTGGCTATAGAGCAAGGGTTAGAAAGCATCAGGGCTTTGCCTTACCAGCTGTGCCTAAGTGGATCACCCCAACTCTTCCTAAGCATGCTCCATTTAAAGACTCTTCAAGACCAATCCTCACTCACAGTGTAAGTTGTTCTTATTATTCAGCTAGGGCCAGGACCAGCTCCTCTCTGGGTAGAAGCAGGCCCTGTCTGAGTGGTTGTGTATTAGGTTCATTGTCTTGGTGAAACCATAGGGAATCTCTGGCCACCAGCTCCTGCCGTGGTCTGTGCCTGGACCAAGACCAGAGCTCAGGCCTGACTTAAGCCAAGAGCTGAGGCAGCTTCAGGAAATTGGAGTGTGAGCAGGGGTGGAGGGTGGAGGGGGTGGTAGTTCAAACTCAGCATCATTGTTGTTTTTCTCTCTTCCTTTGAATAAAAAGATCAATCTCATGTCTAATTCATTTGAAAATTCTCCACTTCCCTGTGTGTGTTTTTGGTAAAAATAGAAGTCTCTGAGGATTGCAGGCTCCTGCTGAATTTTATGAGTAACTTTTCAAAGCTTGATAACCAGGATCTTCTAATCTTTCCTTGAGTGAATTAAGCTTCAGTGGGAGGCTAGCTTTTTGGATGACTTATTTAAGTAAAAAACTTCCAGGGTTGGAGGTATGAAGCTTTAAGGCCATTTTATCAACTGGCAAACCACAAAAACACGACAGAATAGACAATTTGGCAGGAAGCCATGAACAGACCCCTAGGGGTTATCTTTATTCAACATTTGAGTTTGTCATTCTTTTCCAGCCCTTTGAAGGACAAAGACTTTTGAGGGTTATCTTTTCCTACCTGGCAACCCATATGCAAATGTGTTTTTAGTCACCTTGCTATGGCTAAGAAGACAGAGATAAACCTGCCTGACAAAATTTTATGAAAGGATGACCATGTTGTCCTAAATTCAATTTAAAAGCGGAGCTTCTACTTGAAGTTTGTAGCAGGCTCATCTGCTCAGGGGCCCTTGTGACCTCTTCACACAATCCATGGGGTTCCACAGAGCACCACTGAACAACCACAGATCTAGCCCATGCAAAGTTCATAAGAAGAAACATGGAGACCTTGATTGAGTCCAGTCAGAGGATGAGGGTTAGGTAGCTGGCACTGCAGTTTTGAGGAAGACTCCAGCTTGGTGGCTATAGAGCAAGGGTTAGAAAGCATCAGGGCTTTGCCTTACCAGCTGTGCCTAAGTGGATCACCCCAACTCTTCCTAAGCATGCTCCATTTAAAGACTCTTCAAGACCAATCCTCACTCACAGTGTAAGTTGTTCTTATTATTCAGCTAGGGCCAGGACCAGCTCCTCTCTGGGTAGAAGCAGGCCCTGTCTGAGTGGTTGTGTATTAGGTTCATTGTCTTGGTGAAACCATAGGGAATCTCTGGCCACCAGCTCCTGCCGTGGTCTGTGCCTGGACCAAGACCAGAGCTCAGGCCTGACTTAAGCCAAGAGCTGAGGCAGCTTCAGGAAATTGGAGTGTGAGCAGGGGTGGAGGGTGGAGGGGGTGGTAGTTCAAACTCAGCATCATTGTTGTTTTTCTCTCTTCCTTTGAATAAAAAGATCAATCTCATGTCTAATTCATTTGAAAATTCTCCACTTCCCTGTGTGTGTTTTTGGTAAAAATAGAAGTCTCTGAGGATTGCAGGCTCCTGCTGAATTTTATGAGTAACTTTTCAAAGCTTGATAACCAGGATCTTCTAATCTTTCCTTGAGTGAATTAAGCTTCAGTGGGAGGCTAGCTTTTTGGATGACTTATTTAAGTAAAAAACTTCCAGGGTTGGAGGTATGAAGCTTTTAAGGCCATTTTATCAACTGGCAAACCACAAAAAAACACGACAGAATAGACAATTTGGCAGGAAGTTGGTCCCATAGACTCCTATTTCCATCTGTCTCTCCTTTCTTCTTTCTCCTCTTCATTGCTCCCTCCTTGTCCACCATCCCTTTCATCCTCCCCTTTCTCTGATCCCAGTTATCACCATCTCTGCAACAGACTCCAAACCCTGCCTACAAACTTATCTTCTTGCATGCCACAGAGTGCTTTCCAGAGGACAAATATGTTTGCATTTTCTCCCTGCTTAAACCTTCATTGTTTCTCTGGTTTAAAATGCTGTAGAGGCAGCACTAGAAGTTAGGACAGATGTTATCTTCGAGGAGGACAATGAGGTTGATGATAGACAAGGGCATAAGGGAGGCTTTTAGAGGGTGGGCGATAGTTTTTTTCTTTCCTTGGGTCATGGTCACACAGACAGTCACAATGTGATCATTTATCCCGCTGTGCCATTATGGTATGTGTGCTTTTCTGTACACGTGTTATTTTGTCATTATTCAGTTGCTCAGTTGTGTCCGACTCTGCAACCTCATAGACTGCAGAACACCAGGTCTCTCTCTCCCTCACCATCTCCTGAAGTCTGCCCAAGTTCATGTCCATTGCATTGGTGATGCAATCCAGCCATCTCATCCTCTGATGCCCTCTTCTCCTCCTACCCTCAATCTTTCCTAGCATCAGGGATTTTTCCAGCGAGTTGGCTCTTTGTATCAGATAACCAAAATACAAATGTTATACTTTTATAAAAAATTATAAATTGGTTCAATGTTTAATGTCACCCTCCTGACTTGCCAAGGTGGGGGTGAGGAATGACTTTGAATGCTGGGGAAGGGGACTCCTGGGATTCCTTAAGAGGGTCATTGAATGTTGTGGCATCTTTGAAGCTGGAATATCAGACTAATGAGCTAATTTCAAAGACTGTGAGTGTGACAGGCTTCTAGACTGTCTGACGAAGGGTGCCATGTAACTGGAATAACCATAACTCAAAGAAGCCTCTAGAATCCTTTATAAAAGGTTATGGTTTGGGGCTGAGCATAGAGAATTAATCCTGGCCCGATTCCCATCCAAGAAAGGATTTGTTTTGGATGCAGTTTGATTAGGCATGGGTTTGGTGTTGCTTTGGGGAGAGGTGTGAGGGTGCTCTGCAGAAATGCTTTCCTGAAGTTTGTGATCAGGGTTCCCAGGGAGAACAGGAGGCCACAGGATCTGGGAGAGATGCCAGACCTTCCTCAGAGGTAGGCTGCAAAACTGTCCCTGAGAAATGACTCTAATGGTGGACCATTAAAGGCGCCCTGGAGGAAGCCTGGGGTGCTGGGTCCCTTGGCAGAGCCAAGGAATGTGGCAGCTATGGGCCTTAAGGTAAAGAAAGCATTGGTGTGCGGTGGGTTCAATCTCTGGTCAGGAAACTAGATCCCACATGCTGTAACTAAAGATCTTGTATGCCACAGTGAAAAGATAGACAGAGGGGGTTGATTCCCCTTTCTCTCAACTGAGTCACCAACTTACTGAACTTTTACAACCATTGGGATTTTTGTTCATCACATCTTTTAAAATACCTGCTCTTCACAGGCCTGGGTCTGCCTCTTTAGCACCCTGAATATTCCATTGACATTTGTCTTCTCAGGCCTTGCCCTCTTTTCTGGTCATGATGGCAGAAGTAGTCCTTTATTTATTGATTTCAATATTTGCTTACTTGACCACACTGAGTCTTAATTACAGCATGCGGGGTTTTCAATTTTCACTGTGGCACACAGGATCTTTAGTTAACATGTGGGATCTAGTTCCCTGACTAGGGATTGAACTGGGACCACCTACATCAGTAGTACAGAGTCTTAGCCATTGGGTCCCCAGGGGAAGTCCTCAGACTGGCCTTTCATGACATTGCACTCATCTTCTGCATGGCGTCTGGCACCTTGCAGGTGCCCAGAGATCATTTGTTGTGCAATCAGAGGTGTGCAGGTCATCAGAGGGAGAACTGGCTTACACCCTACTATCTCCCTGACTCAGAGTATTTCATTCAAAGCACATCACTCGTAAGTGGTAGAACTGTGGTCACACCTTGGCTTCTGTCGCTGAAGTCCTTGTTCTGATCTCCAGGCAATGCTGACTTTCATCTAAGCCAGCCTTGTTATTCCCCCTTCAGAAATCCTATGGATCACTGATTTTTTACTCAGGGTAACTTAACCCCCTCACCAGTGCATCCTGAATATCCCAAAGGTCAGGTCCCTCAGCAAAGTGGACAAGTCCCCCTGAGACCTGGCTCTTCCCACATCTCAGGTCTCTCTAGCCACATGGCGCCCTGAATCATATTGAATTCTGAAATCATATTGAAATGCTCCCAGTTGCTTACATATATCATGTTTTCTTGATGGGTTCCTCTTTCTAGGATAGCACTTTCCCACCTCTACTTGGCTGGAAATTATAAATAGATATAGATATAAATAAATAGATAGACAGGGGGGTCTATCTTCTCAGTTTAGCTCAGTCACTCAATTGTGCCCAACTCTGCAACCCCATGGATGGCAGCATGCTAGGCTTCCCTGTGCTTCACCATCTCCTGGAGCTTGCTCAAACTCATGTCCATTGACTCAGTGATGCCATCCAACCATCTCATCCTCTGTCATCCCCTTCTTCTTTTGCCTTCTATTTTCCCCAACATTAGGCTCTTTGTACCAGGTGAATGAATCGTCTCTTTGCATCAGGTGGCCAAAGTGTTGGAACTTCAGCTTCAACATCAGTCCTTCCAATGACTATTCAGGGTTGATTTCCTTTAGGATCGACTAGTTTGCTCTCCTTGCAGTCCAAGGGACTCTCAAGAGTCTTTTCCAATACCACAGTTCAAAGACATCATTTCCTCAGTGTTCAGCTTTCTTTATGCTTCAACTCTAACATCCTATTCACATGACTACTGGGGAAACCATATGTCTATCCTCTTCCATAGTAGGAAATCCTTGGGGAGAGGAGGCTGCCAGTGCAAGGTGTCAGCCTCTAGCTCCTCTTCTCTGTGCTCTCTGCTGGGCCCCCCTGGGCACTGGTTTCAACAGCTTGGGCTGTTGGTGGCTCCACATCTCACTTCCAGACTCATCAATACTGTGTACAGGAAGAAGATGGACTATTTGTTCCTGACCCTCTAGCACATCACCAACAGGGCTCACTAACCAGGCCTGATCACAGACCCGTCATAAATCAAGGGGAATGGTGTTGATGAGATTAGTTTAAACCCACCAGGATATAGCTCCTAGAGCTGGGGACTGGTTGAGGTGGGTTCTTCAAAGAGTGGGGCTCTCTGCAAGGGAGGTCTCAGGATTGGAGTGGATCTTAAAAGGTACCTTGCCCAACATTTCTACAGCTAGCTTTCTAGCCTTCTCCCAGCTCCAGTTCTCACGTCACCAGCCCTTTCCTGAAAGCCAGTGTCCTCAGCCTCCCCCTCTGCCCTTTCATGAAGCAGCCCTCTCTGTGGGTCTGGCCTCTCTGCCCCACCTGGCCGCAGCTACTTGCTGCCTTCCCACATGCCTTGCTGCCTCAGTTGCCCTGTGCACTGCCTTCCCCAAACAAGGTGCCTTCTTTCTGGGCAGCCCACATGCACCTTGCAGCGAGAGGTGCACCTGGATTAATCTCACCCATCTGCTTCACTCCCTCGTTTCTGCAATCCTCTAGACCTTGGGGATTCTCTCCCTGTGTTTACCTGCTGATGCTTTGTTTGCAAACCTTCCATGTTCTGAAATCACTTCTTTGGCATTTCACAGACTTGGTTTTCTCCCAAACGAAGGTGTTTGTTCCTTGAAAAGAGTGATGTCTTCTAATTCTTTGGCAATTCCAGGAGCAACAGCTCTCCTCCCACTCCCTGCTCCACCTGCTCCCGTTCTTCATCTCTTTGATCTCCACCACCACCCCTGGAGGGTACGCAGTCTATCAATACTGGTAAGTAACTAATTAGTTTGTCCTTAGTCTGGGCTCTTGCTCTCTCCTTCTGTAGAGATGGCAGCTACCTCTAGAAAGGCAGAGCTTCAGAATTAAGGCTAGGAAATCCCAGGAGTGGATTTACTTTGGGACTAGGGTGTTACGTGTCTAGAAATAATTTAAGCTCTATAATTTAGGCTTCCCTCGTGGCTCAGTGGTAAAGAATCCACCTGCAAGGCAGGAAATGCTGGAGACTCTGGTTCAATCCTTGGATCAGGAAGATCCCCTAGAGAAGGAAATGGCAACCCACTCCAGTATTCTTGCCTGGAAACTGAAGAGTCTGGAGGGCTATAGAGTCCATGGGGCCACAGAGAGTCCGACATGACTGAGCACACACACAAAAATGTACACGATTTCCTGTTCAAATCATTTACAAAAATGTAAACGATTTGAACAGGAAAATTTCATATATGTTTTCAAAAAAGTAATATTTCTTTTACTATATTTTACCATATAAAAGGTTAAACATAAGTTATAATTAATAAGTATGAAAACATTATCCAAAGTTATTTAAATTAAGCTTAAAAGAATTATTCCTGTAATTCTAATGAGATATCCCTGTAGTGGCCAGTGTAAAAACAGTATCACTTTTTATGTACATTATACCTAGACCAGTGGCTTTCAAATGGGAGTAATTTTGTTCCCCAAGAGCATTTAGTAATGTCTGGAGACTTTTGGTTGACACAGCTTATTCCTGTGGACAGAGGCCAGGGATGCTGCTCAACTCCCTGCACCGCATCTGATGCAACAAACCAGTCAACAGTGGCGAGGCTGAGAAACCCTTGTTATACACACACACACACACACACACACACACACGAGGCCTGAGAGAAACATGAACTGTTTAATATTGCAAAATGTTCCTTAACTGCTGTGTGCAATTATTGGCAATACTATACTAATTATTAGTAACTCCATAACCACAAATTGGGCCATGGCAAAGTGAGAAAATGGACATGTGACACAGATCGCATTATGCAGGCATCTATTGTGTTCTCACTGTGTGAGAGGAAGGCTTTGACATTTTAATTAATTTGTCTTTTCTTTGATCCTAGTGCTTCTGCCAATCAGTCACCCCCGCTTCCCCAGCTAACACACTTTCTGAAAAGTGTCCATCTCCAACATCAGAAGCAACACAACCCACAGCTCTTGACGTTCAGACATAGTCTTCTTTTGTTTCAAGGACAGGACACACAAAAGAGCCGCGGAGAAGTGCCCTCCTGAGGTCTGAATGGGGTCTTTCCAATGAGGGTGTTTGAGATTAGGGGTCACACTCTAGCAGAGTCTAGCGGTAGATCCCTAACGAGAGAGGTACCTACACCTTCCTTGATAAATACCCTTTCTGAGTGCTGGCGACATGGGGGAGGGGCTCTAGAGCACGAGGCCCAGGGAAGAGGCCTGGAGACGCTGTGTCCCTGTTACCAGCCTTGGGTTCTGAGCGGGAACATGGGCGAGCTGAGAGGCTGTTAATATCGGATCATTAGCGTTTCCCAACTCTTTTGCAGAACAGCATGCTGTTTGGCTGCCAAAATATTAGGACTGAAAGCAGCTGGCAAAAATGTTTAGTGAGGAAGTGAGCCTGCTTGCAGACGCCCAAGGGAAAATTCCTCTGAGACAGTGACCTGAGGAGGAAGGGGACTCTCCGGTTTTCTGTCGGAAGCCTTTGTTCCGTCAGGTGGGGGCTCCCCCAACCCCCATGCCCGGCCCCCAGGGGTTCCTTTGAAGATGTGTGCTGTGGGGCCAGGGTTTATTGCAGGTCCTTTCCGGGCAAAAAGTGGGACTAAGCAGGCTTTGTCACTCTCCTACAGAAAGTCACAGCCTAATAGGAAATTTAACCTCAGCCTATGCTTAATGAACTTGGAAAATGAAGAATTGTAGACAGAAAAAGCCGCCTCCACAGAACCTCAGCTAAGGGTCAGGTCCAAGAGGGAATCAGATGACAGTCACCTGTGCAGGTGCGGGTGGGGAGGCCAAAAGGCCACGTGACCTTACCAATACTTCGTCCTTGCGTTCATCCACGAGGCCCTTCTGTCTACCGGCAGATCCTCCCACAACCTCCACACAGGCTCCAGGCAGCCTTCCTGTTTCCACTAGACAGACTGCTAAAGCGAGAGCCACTTTCTCAGGGAGGCACAACCAGTAGGTGGCAGAACCAAGAGTTAGACCGGGTCTTTTGACTCTTAGGAACAAAACTCTTTCCATCTGCCTGTGGACCAGGCAGCTTTAGTTATTGTAAGGTATTAAGGAATTCAAATGTACGGGAAGTACCACCAGTAGCCTCGAGTAATACAAATAAAACTACCATCAGGTGAAGAGAGCCCAGAGCTTTTGACACTGAAGCAGAATTCTACGAAAGAGTGGGAACCACTGCCTCACCACACGTTGTGTCAGAGACGTCGTGGCAGAGATGTGACATCACTCGGGACACTGGGCACACATATCCTAGGAGTGGGGCTAGCTAAGACTGTGGTGCTAATGTTCAGTCTGTGTTTCATGGTGCACAAAGGGCTTATAATTCAGGTAGAGGATTCTACACACAGGACATAGTCGGTGCTCAAAGTTTTTAACACATGACCAGGTGACTGGCTGAATTCGAGAAAAGAAACAGAAGCTACATGCTGCAGGGAAAACCAGCCTCCTGATGGCGATTAGAGTGGGGGTAATCAGAAAGCAAATCCCTTCACCCATTAGGGAAGAAAACATGGAAACAAACAACAGAAGTATTTAGCACATTGTTAATCACTGGAAAGCTGTTGCTTTTGGAATAATAACACAACAGTGCAGTCTCATCGGAGGTTTAAATAGGAACAGAAAAGAAACACTCACAGCCAATTCCCATTCTGTTCCTATTATTAGTAGCACATTTTGAGAGCACTGAGTAGGGTGTTAAGTCATTTTCAATTACTACGAATTCATTCATTCATTTATTCCCTACAACAAATGTTCACTGAGCACCTGGCATATGCCAGGCGCTGATGTGATGTTGGGGATGTAACAGGGAACAAGACAGACAAAACACTCTGTCCTGGGGACTGGCTAACATGGCGGGTAAAAAGACCCTGAGCTCACTTCCTCTCGTGGACGCACCCAAACCACAACTCTTTGCAGAACAACCATCAGTGAAAAAGACCAGAACCTTCCAGAAAATACCTGCTACAACTAGAGACAGAAAGAAGAAACCACAGGTGGGAGAGGTGGATCCATGATACAGGCAAGTGCCATACACCCAGGTAGGTGACCCACAGAGGGGAGAATAATTATAATTGCAGAGGTTCTCCCTATAGAGTGAGAGGGAGGTTTGAGTCTTGCATTGGCCTTCCCAGCCTGGGGGGTCCTGCACCAAGAAGATGAGCCCTAAGAATGTTCGGCTTTGAAAGCCAGTGAGTGGGGCTTCCTTTGGGGAGAGATGAGGGCAGTGGGAAATCCGGACTCTACTCTTAAAGGACCCACACAAAATCTCACATGCTCCAGGACCCTGAACAAAAACAGAAATTTGAAAAGAGCCTCTGTGAGAGCCACTTACTGATCCTGGAGGGTCTCTGGAGAGGCAGGAGGCAACTGCACCTCATGCTGGACACTGGCAGCAGCCGTTCTTGGGAGCTCCTTCTACCACACTGACACTGATGCAGCAAGATCGTTAGCACCAAGGCCTGGCCCCATCCAATAGCCTGTAGGCACCAGCGCTAGGACCCATTGGGCCAAGTAGCTAACAAGGTGGGGGCACATCTGCCTTGAGAGCCCCTGAGCCCACAGCTGCTTCTGGACATGGCCCTAGATATAGCCTTGCCCACCAGAAGGCTTAGGACCCAGTTCCACCCACCAGTGGCTAGGTACCAGCCCCAGAATCCCCTGTCTCCCTTCCTCCAACCCCCTGCCTTCCAGGAAACCTGCTCTGGCTTCTGAAGTAGTCTCACCCACTATGGGGCATACACTAGACCCAAGAATGTCATATCCCATAGCTTGTAGACTCAGCTTGTCTACTAGCAGGCCAAATCCTGCTCTGGGACCAGTTAGACTCTGACACAAGCATCTGGACTCTCTGGACCCCACAGCCTGTATCAGGAGGGCCCACTGATGTGATGTTGGGGATGTAACAGGGAACAAGACAGACAAAACACTCTGTCCTGGGGACTGGCTAACATGGCGGGTAAAAAGACCCTGAGCTCACTTCCTCTCGTGGACGCACCCAAACCACAACTCTTTGCAGAACAACCATCAGTGAAAAAGACCAGAACCTTCCAGAAAATACCTGCTACAACTAGAGACAGAAAGAAGAAACCACAGGTGGGAGAGGTGGATCCATGATACAGGCAAGTGCCATACACCCAGGTAGGTGACCCACAGAGGGGAGAATAATTATAATTGCAGAGGTTCTCCCTATAGAGTGAGAGGGAGGTTTGAGTCTTGCATTGGCCTTCCCAGCCTGGGGGGTCCTGCACCAAGAAGATGAGCCCTAAGAATGTTCGGCTTTGAAAGCCAGTGAGTGGGGCTTCCTTTGGGGAGAGATGAGGGCAGTGGGAAATCCGGACTCTACTCTTAAAGGACCCACACAAAATCTCACATGCTCCAGGACCCTGAACAAAAACAGAAATTTGAAAAGAGCCTCTGTGAGAGCCACTTACTGATCCTGGAGGGTCTCTGGAGAGGCAGGAGGCAACTGCACCTCATGCTGGACACTGGCAGCAGCCGTTCTTGGGAGCTCCTTCTACCACACTGACACTGATGCAGCAAGATCGTTAGCACCAAGGCCTGGCCCCATCCAATAGCCTGTAGGCACCAGCGCTAGGACCCATTGGGCCAAGTAGCTAACAAGGTGGGGGCACATCTGCCTTGAGAGCCCCTGAGCCCACAGCTGCTTCTGGACATGGCCCTAGATATAGCCTTGCCCACCAGAAGGCTTAGGACCCAGTTCCACCCACCAGTGGCTAGGTACCAGCCCCAGAATCCCCTGTCTCCCTTCCTCCAACCCCCTGCCTTCCAGGAAACCTGCTCTGGCTTCTGAAGTAGTCTCACCCACTATGGGGCATACACTAGACCCAAGAATGTCATATCCCATAGCTTGTAGACTCAGCTTGTCTACTAGCAGGCCAAATCCTGCTCTGGGACCAGTTAGACTCTGACACAAGCATCTGGACTCTCTGGACCCCACAGCCTGTATCAGGAACTGGCCCTCTGCCACCACTGATGGGATCCCAGCTTTGGGAGCCACAGATGACTAAACTAGACTCCAGGACCTGGCTCTGCCTACTAGTAGGCTCACACTAGCCCCACGACCAGTGGGTGGGCAACAGCACCCAAGTTTTCTGGATCCTGACTCTTCCTGCCATGAGCCAGTATGAGTTCTGGGACCCTCTGGGGTTCCATAGTCAGTGGCCTTGTGACCCAGCCCTGCCCAACTAGTGACCAGCAGCCTCTAGCTGAGGCAGAGCCTGGTAACCAATTGGAGCAGGGGCCAACAAAGCCTACCAGACCACCCATATAGACAGCCCCCACAACAGGACACACACAGCCCTCATGGGGGGAGCCCTAGAGCATCTAACCTGGGTGACAAGAGGGAAGCCCACTGCTGGGATGTATAAGATGTCTCCTACAAAAGGTCACTTTTCCAAGGTTGGGAAACATAACCGACCTACCAGAGACATCAAAATACAAATAGTGACGTAGGAAAATGGGGTGATAGATGAACATATTCCAGATAAAGGGATAAGATAAAGCCTCAGAGGAAGAACCAAGCAAAGTAGGGCTAGGCAATCTACCCAAGAAAGAGTTCAGGTTAATGTTCGTAAACATGATCAAAGAACTAGGGAGAAGAATGAACACATGGAGCGAGGAGTCAAGAGATTTTTAACAAAAGAGTTAGAAAATACATAGAACAACCAAATAGAGATGAAGAATACAATGAAATGAAAAGTACACGAAGCAGTGGTCCCAACCTTTTTGGTGCCACGGACTGGTTTTGTGGAAGACAAGTTTTCCATGGACCTGAATGGGTAGGGGAGGCAGGGATGATTTGGGGATGATTCAACTGTATTACATTTATTGTGCACTTTATTTCAAATCTAACACTACTGCTTAACTGACAGGAGGTACTGGTCTGTGGCTCAGAGGTTGAGAACCGCTGCTCTAGAAGGAATCAACAGTACACTAAGTGATGGATCGATTAACTGGAAGACAAGTAGTGGAGACTGCTGATGCTGAACAGAAAAAAAAAGAAAGAAAGAAAGAAAGAAGAATGAAAAGAAATGATAGTTTAAGAGACCTCTGAGACAGCATCCAGTACCCTTATATTCCCATTATAGGGGTTCTAGAAGGAGAAGCAAGAGAGAAAGTGTCTGAGAACATATTTGAAGACATATTAGCTGAAAACTTTCCTAATCTGGTAAAGGAAACAAATATCTAACTCCAGGAAGTGCAGAGTTTCATACCAAAAAAGAAGAGCACACCAAGACACATTATGACTAAAATGACAAAAATTAAAGAGAAGATATTAAAAGCAACAAGGCAAACAACAACAACAACAACAAAAAAAACCCAGGCCATGTACAGGGAAACTCCCATAAGGCTATTAGCTGAGTTTTTCATCAGAAGCTCTGGAGTCCAGAAGGGTGTGACATGATATTTTTAAAGTGACGAAGGAAAACACTACAACCCCAAATACTCTACCCAGCAAGGCTCTCAGACAGATTTGACAAAGAAGTCAAAAACTTTAGAGATAAGCAAAACCTGTAAGAGTTCAGCACCACCAAACAAGCTTTTCAAGAAATGTTTTGTTTTCTAAGTAGAAAACAAAATGTCACAACTAGAAACAGGAAAATAATGAAATGAAAAAACTCATCAGTAAAGTCAAACACACCAGTATGAAATCATCTGCACATAAAACAAGTGGGAAGATTAAAAGACAAAAGTAGAGGCGGAGCCAAGACGGCGGAGGAATGAGGGGAAGATTTCACCAGCTCCCCAACAGAATCACCAGAACTAACCAAGAAATGAAACACCACCAACAAAAGAGCCGCTAGAGGACAGAAGAACTGCATAGGTCTGTGAAAGTAGAAGAGTGAACAGCCAGAACTTTCCCGGAGCTACTGTTCTGAGAACCCTCTATCCTAACCCCCAGGCCGGACTGCACCGATGGAGAGCGCACCAGCAAGTGCCCTAAAAGGGGGCCTGAGCGGAGCGTCGGGGGAGAGAGGGCAGCGTTCAGCATGAAAATTCCAAGAATCCGCCCGGATGGCCGGCAGAAATTAAGACAGTGCGAAGATAGGATACCGGAGCAGGACCGGGTGGAACGCAATTGGGAAGTTCCCTGCGTAGTGCTGCCTAGAGACCTGGAGCCGGAAGGGAGCGCCCAGTGCGAAAATTGCGTCGCTTGGCTGGGCGAAAATCGCGACTTTCCGCCTGGCACCGGGTAAGTTCAAACACTCCTAGCGAGGGGCTTGCTGAACGGAGAGGGGAAGTTGCCCACGGATTGCTGACCAGGGACTGGGCTGGAGCCAGACGGGGAAGCTTGCCTTTGGGACTTGGACGCGTAACTGGCAGTGTGCGCGCGCCTGTGGTGGAGGAGCCCGTGCACCCCAATAGCTACACCCGCAGCAGAGGAAGCCGGGAGAAGGGCAGGTATTGGGGGCTTCCGGCAGGTGCGCGGCAGAGCCAGGGCACCCCCGCCCAACACGGGACTGCGCATGCCGCGGCCCCCTGCCCAATGGACTGGGATCAGCCCGAGCCCCCGCCCAACCTGGGACTGTGTGCAAAGCGGCCCCCCGCCCGACAGACTGGGATCAGCCCGCCGCCCAGGTCAGCACCCGAGCTTGCAGCAAAGTCATTATTTGGCTGAAAACAAACCATAGCAACCAGTGCCATAAGGGAAAGGCCTACATCATCAAGACAACACCATCGAGAGCAGATTGACTTCCACCAGACAGATGAGAGGATAAAAACCAGGGACAGTATTTAGCTTTTTGTTTGTTTGTTTGTTCATTTGTTCTGGATGGTTCTGTTTATTTGTTTGATCGGTCAGGCTTGTGTGTTTTTTTTTTTTTTGGTCTCTTATTAAATTTCTCTTCCCTTTTTAATTTTTAATTTCTTTTTTTTTTTGATTGTTAATTTTTAATTTTTTTTCTTTTTTTAAAAATTTTAATTCTTGGAAACTTCTAATTTTCTTTCCTCTTTGCCACTGGTTCCTCCCTCTATGTTCTAAATGTAAAACTTTCTCCTATATACCACTATCCTCTAGATAAATATTTCCTACCTTCCTGTCTCCACTATTCTCTTCCAGCTGCACTAAACAATACAACACACCAATCTTGGCTACGTAACCCTATAAAATCCTTCTAAGACGAATCTATTCCTTCTCATTACCCATACACTCTCCACCTCCTCACCCCCAACACATGTCTTAGCCAAAAATTGCTTTCAATGAAACAGTCCAAGCCAGGAACTTGCCCGGGATCTATTTTTCCAGGCACTGTTTTAATTAATTCAGAGCTTAACGGGCAAGTATCATCTTTTATTGCGTCATTTGCCAGAAAAATTTCCTATGCTTTATCTCTGTAAGACTGGTTAGATGTGGTTATTGCTGTGTATATATGTATATCTTATGACTATGTTAGAAAACATCTGCATGCTTTTATGACTGTCACCCATCAGGGACACACCCCTTGTTCCTCAGATGCTAGTATTTGAGCTAATATCACGGAACACCATAGCAAACCAGACATAGAGTCTACACCCCCCGACCAATCATCAAACCAAGGATCCTCGGAGTAGAAGCCCTGATTCCAAGACCCCACACTATCAAAGAACATACAACACTAGAGATTATTCATCTGTAAACAAGACCTAACACCACCCAAGACACAAACCATTGAACCCTTCTAGAAGGACATAAACCCAAAGGAAGGGAGAATTCAACCAAGAAGCCTGGTGGAGAGAAGAACTTCATACACAAAGACACCAACAAAGAAACAAAAACTAACCTAATAATGAAACGACAGAAAAACACAACACAAATGAAGGACCAAGCTAGAGAAATACAGTTTCAAATGACAGAGGAGGAGATAGACATATTATCTGAAAGAGAATTCAGGAAAACTATACTAATGAGGATGCAAAACACCAAAAACAGAATATTAGAGGAAATTAGTGCTTGAGAAGAGACATGCAGGAAATGAAAAATAAGCAAATAGAGACCACCAACTCAATTGCTGAACTCAAAAATACTATAGAAGGTCTCAACAGTAGAGTATCGGAGGCAGAAGAACGGATAAGTGAGCTGGAAGATAGAATGGTGGAAACAAGTGCTGAAGAACAGAACAAAGCCGAAAGAATTACAGGAACTGAGGATAGCCTCAGGGACCTATGGGACAATATCAAACGCACCAACATTAGAATTATAGGAGTTCCAGAGGAAGAAGAGGGGAAGAAAGGTTAGAAAATTCTTGAAGAGGTTATAGCTGAAAACTTCCCAGGAGGAAGAAGAAAAGGAAGAAAGGTTACGAATCAGAGCTTTAAAACAGTCCAAGCCAGGAACTTGCCCGGGATCTATTTTTCCAGGCACTGTTTTAATTAATTCAGAGCTTAACGGGCAAGTATCATCTTTTATTGCGTCATTTGCCAGAAAAATTTCCTATGCTTTATCTCTGTAAGACTGGTTAGATGTGGTTATTGCTGTGTATATATGTATATCTTATGACTATGTTAGAAAACATCTGCATGCTTTTATGACTGTCACCCATCAGGGACACACCCCTTGTTCCTCAGATGCTAGTATTTGAGCTAATATCACGGAACACCATAGCAAACCAGACATAGAGTCTACACCCCCCGACCAATCATCAAACCAAGGATCCTCGGAGTAGAAGCCCTGATTCCAAGACCCCACACTATCAAAGAACATACAACACTAGAGATTATTCATCTGTAAACAAGACCTAACACCACCCAAGACACAAACCATTGAACCCTTCTAGAAGGACATAAACCCAAAGGAAGGGAGAATTCAACCAAGAAGCCTGGTGGAGAGAAGAACTTCATACACAAAGACACCAACAAAGAAACAAAAACTAACCTAATAATGAAACGACAGAAAAACACAACACAAATGAAGGACCAAGCTAGAGAAATACAGTTTCAAATGACAGAGGAGGAGATAGACATATTATCTGAAAGAGAATTCAGGAAAACTATACTAATGAGGATGCAAAACACCAAAAACAGAATATTAGAGGAAATTAGTGCTTGAGAAGAGACATGCAGGAAATGAAAAATAAGCAAATAGAGACCACCAACTCAATTGCTGAACTCAAAAATACTATAGAAGGTCTCAACAGTAGAGTATCGGAGGCAGAAGAACGGATAAGTGAGCTGGAAGATAGAATGGTGGAAACAAGTGCTGAAGAACAGAACAAAGCCGAAAGAATTACAGGAACTGAGGATAGCCTCAGGGACCTATGGGACAATATCAAACGCACCAACATTAGAATTATAGGAGTTCCAGAGGAAGAAGAGGGGAAGAAAGGTTACGAAAAAATTCTTGAAGAGGTTATAGCTGAAAACTTCCCCAGCATGGGAAAGGACAAGAAGCACAAAGAGTTCCATACAAACCCTAGAAGAAACACACCAAGGCACATTCTAATCAAACTAACACAGACGAAATATAAAGACAGATTACTAAAAGCAGCTAGGAGCAAACAACAAATAACATATAAAGGAAATCCCGTATGTCTAACTGCGGATCTTTCAACAGAAACCCTGCAGGCTAGAAGAGAATGGCAAGACACATTTAAACAGCTAAAAGAGAATAACCTCCAACCAAGAATTCTCTACCCAGCAAGAATCTCATTCAGAATCGATGGAGAAGTCAAAAGCTTCACAGACAAGCAAAAACTGAAAGAATTCTGTACCACAAAACCAGCCCTACAATAAGTGTTAAAGGACCTGATATAGCCAATAAATACAAGAGTAGGAGAAGTCCTACAAATCAAACCCCAAACTTCTAAGAAGATGACAATAGGAACATTGGTATCAATAATTACTTTGAATGTAAATGGATTAAATGCTCCAACCAAACGACACAGGCTGGCTGAATGGATCCAGAAACATGACCCATATATATGCTGCTTACAAGAGACCCACTTCAGACCTAGAGACACTCATAGACTGAAAGTGAGAGGCTGGAAAAAGATATTCCATGCAAATGGAAATCAAAAGAAAGCTGGAGTAGCAATCCTCATATCAGACAAAATAGATTTTAAAGTAAAGAAGATTCTAAGAGACAAGGCAGGTCACTACATCATGATTAAGGGATCTATCCAAGAGGAAGACATAACAGTCATGAATATCTACGCACCCAACACAGGGGCACCTCAATACATAAGCAGATACTTTCAGACTTAAAAGAAGAAATCAATAATAACACAATCATGGTAGGAGACTTTAACACTCCTCTCACACAAATGGATAGATCATCAAAACAGAAAATTAATAAAGAAACACAAACCTTAAATGCCACACTAGAAAAGATGGACCTCATCGATATCTTCTAGGACATTCCATCCAAAAGCAGAAGAATACACTTTCTTCTCAAGTGCTCACGGAACATTCTCCAGGATAGACCACATGTTGGGCCACAACTCAAACCTCAGTCAATTCAAGAAAACTGAAATTCTATCAACCATCTTCTCGGACCACAATGCAGTGAGACTAGAGATCAACTACAGGAAAAAAACCCAAACACATGGAGATTAAACAACACATACCTAAAAAATCAACTGATTCCTGAGGAAATCAAAGGAGAAATTTAAAAATTCCTGGAAGAAAATGATAATGAACATACGACCATGCAAAACCTATGGGATACCGCAAAAACAGTTCTAAGAGGGAAATTTATAGCAATACAATCCCACCTCAAGAAACTAAAAAAATATGAAACAGATGACCTAACCCTCCACTTAAAACAATTGGAAAAAGAAGAACAAAAACATCCCAAAGCCAGCAGAAGAAGAGAAATTATAAAGACTAGAGCAGAAATAAATCAGAAAGAAATGAAAGAAACTATGGTACAGATAAATAAAACAAAAAGCTGGTTCTTTGAAAAGGTAAACAAAATTGACAAGCCACTGGCCAGACTCATTAAGTAGCCAATAAATACAAGAGTAGGAGAAGTCCTACAAATCAAACCCCAAACTTCTAAGAAGATGACAATAGGAACATTGGTATCAATAATTACTTTGAATGTAAATGGATTAAATGCTCCAACCAAACGACACAGGCTGGCTGAATGGATCCAGAAACATGACCCATATATATGCTGCTTACAAGAGACCCACTTCAGACCTAGAGACACTCATAGACTGAAAGTGAGAGGCTGGAAAAAGATATTCCATGCAAATGGAAATCAAAAGAAAGCTGGAGTAGCAATCCTCATATCAGACAAAATAGATTTTAAAGTAAAGAAGATTCTAAGAGACAAGGCAGGTCACTACATCATGATTAAGGGATCTATCCAAGAGGAAGACATAACAGTCATGAATATCTACGCACCCAACACAGGGGCACCTCAATACATAAGCAGATACTTTCAGACTTAAAAGAAGAAATCAATAATAACACAATCATGGTAGGAGACTTTAACACTCCTCTCACACAAATGGATAGATCATCAAAACAGAAAATTAATAAAGAAACACAAACCTTAAATGCCACACTAGAAAAGATGGACCTCATCGATATCTTCTAGGACATTCCATCCAAAAGCAGAAGAATACACTTTCTTCTCAAGTGCTCACGGAACATTCTCCAGGATAGACCACATGTTGGGCCACAATTCAAACCTCAGTCAATTCAAGAAAACTGAAATTCTATCAACCATCTTCTCGGACCACAATGCAGTGAGACTAGAGATCAACTACAGGAAAAAAACCCAAACACATGGAGATTAAACAACACATACCTAAAAAATCAACTGATTCCTGAGGAAATCAAAGGAGAAATTTAAAAATTCCTGGAAGAAAATGATAATGAACATACGACCATGCAAAACCTATGGGATACCGCAAAAACAGTTCTAAGAGGGAAATTTATAGCAATACAATCCCACCTCAAGAAACTAAAAAAATATGAAACAGATGACCTAACCCTCCACTTAAAACAATTGGAAAAAGAAGAACAAAAACATCCCAAAGCCAGCAGAAGAAGAGAAATTATAAAGACTAGAGCAGAAATAAATCAGAAAGAAATGAAAGAAACTATGGTACAGATAAATAAAACAAAAAGCTGGTTCTTTGAAAAGGTAAACAAAATTGACAAGCCACTGGCCAGACTCATCAAGAGAAAGAGAGAGAAGAACCAGATCAACAAAATCAAAAATGAAAAAGGAGAGATTACAGCAGATAATGCAGAAATCCAAAGGATTCTAAGAGACTATTATGAACAACTCTATGGCAACAAACTGGACAACCTGGAAGAAATGGACAGTTTCTTAGAGAAGATTAATCTCCCAAAACTCAACCAGGAAGAAATAGAAACTATAAACAAGCCAATCACAAGCTCAGAAATCGAATTTGTGATTAAAAACCTACCCAAAAAGAAAAGCCCAGGGCCAGATGGCTTCACAGCCGAATTCTACCAAACATTTAAAGAAGAGCTAATGCCTGTCCTGCTAAAACTCTTCCAAAAAATTGCACAGGAAGGAACACGTCCAAACACATTCTACGAGGCCACCATCACCCTGATACCAAAGCGAGGCAAAGACAACACAAAAAAGGAAAATTACAGACCAATTTCTCTGATGAACTTAGATGCCTAGATCCTCAACAAAATTCTAGCAAACAGAATTCAACGACACATCAAAAAGCTCATACATCACGATCAAGTTGGGTTCATCCCAGGCATGCAAGGATTCTTCAATATCTGCAAATCAATCAATGTGATACATCATATCAACAAATTGAGAGACAAAAATCACATGATCATCTCAATAGATGCAGAAAAAGCCTTCGACAAAGTACAACATCCATTTACGATAAAAACTCTTCAGAAAATGGGCATAGAAGGAACCTATCTCAACATAATAAAACCATATATGAGAAGCCCACAGCAAACATTATCCTCAACGGTGAAAAACTGAAAGCATTCCCTCTAAGATCAGGTACAAGACAGGGGTGTCCACTTTCACCACTACTATTCAACATAGTCCCAGAAGTCCTAGCAACAGCAATAAGAGAAGAGAAAGAAATCAAAGGAATCCAGATTGGAAAGGAAGAAGTCAAGCTCTCTCTCTTTGCAGATGACATGATATTATACATAGAAAATCCCAAAGACACTATTACAAAGCTACTAGAACTAATCAATGAATTCAGCAAAGTCGCAGGATACAAAATCAATATACAGAAATCACTGGCATTCCTATACACAAACAATGAAAAATCAGAAAACAAAATCAAAGAGGCAATCCCCTTCACCACTGCAACCAAAAGAATCAAATAGCTAGGAGTAAACCTACCCAAAGAAACAAAAGAATTGTACACAGAAAATTACAAGACACTCATGAAAGAAATTAAAGAAGACTTAAACAGATGGAGAGATATTCCATGTTCCTGGGTCGGAAGGATCAATATTGTGAAAATGACCATACTACCAAATATCATCTACAGATTCAATGCAATACCTATCCCAGGGCCAGATGGCTTCACAGCCGAATTCTACCAAACATTTAAAGAAGAGCTAATGCCTGTCCTGCTAAAACTCTTCCAAAAAATTGCACAGGAAGGAACACGTCCAAACACATTCTACGAGGCCACCATCACCCTGATACCAAAGCGAGGCAAAGACAACACAAAAAAGGAAAATTACAGACCAATTTCTCTGATGAACTTAGATGCCTAGATCCTCAACAAAATTCTAGCAAACAGAATTCAACGACACATCAAAAAGCTCATACATCACGATCAAGTTGGGTTCATCCCAGGCATGCAAGGATTCTTCAATATCTGCAAATCAATCAATGTGATACATCATATCAACAAATTGAGAGACAAAAATCACATGATCATCTCAATAGATGCAGAAAAAGCCTTCGACAAAGTACAACATCCATTTACGATAAAAACTCTTCAGAAAATGGGCATAGAAGGAACCTATCTCAACATAATAAAACCATATATGAGAAGCCCACAGCAAACATTATCCTCAACGGTGAAAAACTGAAAGCATTCCCTCTAAGATCAGGTACAAGACAGGGGTGTCCACTTTCACCACTACTATTCAACATAGTCCCAGAAGTCCTAGCAACAGCAATAAGAGAAGAGAAAGAAATCAAAGGAATCCAGATTGGAAAGGAAGAAGTCAAGCTCTCTCTCTTTGCAGATGACATGATATTATACATAGAAAATCCCAAAGACACTATTACAAAGCTACTAGAACTAATCAATGAATTCAGCAAAGTCGCAGGATACAAAATCAATATACAGAAATCACTGGCATTCCTATACACAAACAATGAAAAATCAGAAAACAAAATCAAAGAGGCAATCCCCTTCACCACTGCAACCAAAAGAATCAAATAGCTAGGAGTAAACCTACCCAAAGAAACAAAAGAATTGTACACAGAAAATTACAAGACACTCATGAAAGAAATTAAAGAAGACTTAAACAGATGGAGAGATATTCCATGTTCCTGGGTCGGAAGGATCAATATTGTGAAAATGACCATACTACCAAATATCATCTACAGATTCAATGCAATACCTATCCCACTTCCATTGACATTTTTCACAGAACTAGACCAAAGAATCACACAGTTCATATGGAAACACGAAAGACCTCGAATAGCCAAAGCAATCCTGAGAAAGAAGAGTGGAGCTGGAGGAATCAGCCTCCCTAACTTCAGACTCTACTACAAAGCAACAGTCATCAAGACAGTATGGTACTGGCACAGAAACAGAAATATCAACCAATGGAACAAGATAGAGAACTCAGAGATAAACTCACACACCTATGGGTACCTTATTTTTGACAAAGGAGGTGAAACTATAAAATGGGAGAAAGACAGTCTCTTCAACAAGTGGTACTGGGAGAATTGGATAGCTACATGCAAAAAAAATGAAGTTGGAACATTCCCTAACACCATACACAAAGATCAACTCAAAATGGATTAAAGACCTAAATGTAAGACCACAAACCATCAAACTCTTAGAGGAGAATATAGGCCAAACCCTCAAGGACATCAATCAAAGCAAGATCTTCTCTGACCCGCCTACTAGAATAGCGCAATTAAAAGAAAAATGAACATGTGGGACCTCATGAAACTTAAAAGCTTTTGTACAGCAAAAGAAATCTCAAAAAAGCTGGACAGACACCCCACAGAGTGGGACAAAATCATAGCAAATGAAACAACAGACCATCACTCTCCAAAATCTACAAGCAACTCAGACAACTCAGCACAGGAAAAACAAACAACCCAATCCAAAAAAAACTAAAGAGACGCTCTCTTTGCAGAACGAAAAAAACACTATTACAAAGCTACTAGAACTAATCAATGAATTCAGCAAAGTCGCAGGATACAAAATCAATATACAGAAATCACTGGCATTCCTATACACAAACAATGAAAAATCAGAAAACAAAATCAAAGAGGCAATCCCCTTCACCACTGCAACCAAAAGAATCAAATAGCTAGGAGTAAACCTACCCAAAGAAACAAAAGAATTGTACACAGAAAATTACAAGACACTCATGAAAGAAATTAAAGAAGACTTAAACAGATGGAGAGATATTCCATGTTCCTGGGTCGGAAGGATCAATATTGTGAAAATGACCATACTACCAAATATCATCTACAGATTCAATGCAATACCTATCCCACTTCCATTGACATTTTTCACAGAACTAGACCAAAGAATCACACAGTTCATATGGAAACACGAAAGACCTCGAATAGCCAAAGCAATCCTGAGAAAGAAGAGTGGAGCTGGAGGAATCAGCCTCCCTAACTTCAGACTCTACTACAAAGCAACAGTCATCAAGACAGTATGGTACTGGCACAGAAACAGAAATATCAACCAATGGAACAAGATAGAGAACTCAGAGATAAACTCACACACCTATGGGTACCTTATTTTTGACAAAGGAGGTGAAACTATAAAATGGGAGAAAGACAGTCTCTTCAACAAGTGGTACTGGGAGAATTGGATAGCTACATGCAAAAAAAATGAAGTTGGAACATTCCCTAACACCATACACAAAGATCAACTCAAAATGGATTAAAGACCTAAATGTAAGACCACAAACCATCAAACTCTTAGAGGAGAATATAGGCCAAACCCTCAAGGACATCAATCAAAGCAAGATCTTCTCTGACCCGCCTACTAGAATAGCGCAATTAAAAGAAAAATGAACATGTGGGACCTCATGAAACTTAAAAGCTTTTGTACAGCAAAAGAAATCTCAAAAAAGCTGGACAGACACCCCACAGAGTGGGACAAAATCATAGCAAATGAAACAACAGACCATCACTCTCCAAAATCTACAAGCAACTCAGACAACTCAGCACAGGAAAAACAAACAACCCAATCAAAAAATGGGAAAAAGATCTAAAGAGACGCCTCTCCAAAGAGGACATACAGATGGCCCAAAGGCACATGAAATGATGCTCAACCTCGCTTATTATTAGAGAAATTCAAATTAAAGCTACAATGAGATATCACCTCACACCCGTCAGAATGGCCATCTTCAAAAAATCTGCTGACAATAAATGCTGGAGAGGGGGCTTCCCTGGTGGTCCATTGGGTAAGGACACCGCCTTGCAGTGCAAGGGGTGCCGGTTCGATCCCTGCCTGGGAAGATCCCACTTGCCACGGAGCGGTTGGACTGATGTGTCCAATTACCGAGCCGGAGCTGTGGCGTGCATGTGCCCAGGGCTGGTACTCTGTGACAACAGAGGCCACCGTGATGGGAGGCCCACACGGGCCAAAGAAAAAAGATGGATGAAAATGGACAAATGAAAGACCAATAGAAGTAGCCCACCTGCTCCCCTCCCTCCCCACCCCACCCCCACCAAAATAAATAAATAAATAAATCTTTTAAAAAAAATTCTGGAGAGGGTGCAGAGAAAAGGGAACCCTCTTGCATTGCTGGTGGGAATGTAAATTGATACAGCCTCTTTGGAAGACAGTATGGAGATTCCTTAAAAAACTAAAAATAGAAGCACCCTATGACCCAGCAATCCCACTACTAGGCTTATACCCTGATGACATCAAAACTGAAAGAAGCACCTGTACCCCAATGTTCATTGCAGCTCTCTATACAGTAGCCAGAACATGGAAGCAACCTAGATGTCCATCGATGAATGAATGGATCCAGAAGCTCTGGTACATATATACAATGGAATACTACTCAGCTTTTAAAGGAAATGCAGAAGACTCAGTCCTAATGAAGTGGCTGGTTCTAGAACCTATCATAAAAAGTGAAGTAAGTCAAAAAGAGAAAGACAAATACAGTATACTAACACACATATATGGAATCTAGTAGGACGGCCTTGATAACACATGCAGTGAACTCATGGAAAAACAGGCAGAGCATAGACATAGGGACATTGTGGGGAAGAAATAGGGAGAGGGAGGCATGGAGGAAGTAACATGGAAACCTATACAGTCATGTGTGGAAAAGATAACTATTGTCATTGTGCTAAGGGAATAGGAGTGCTTACAATGGCATGGGGCGATGGTCCGGAGGGGTGGGATGGGGGGAACTGAGGGGGTAGGGACCAGGGATATGCATATGACTGATCTGGGAACATACATGTCTGTGAACAACAAAACTCTGTAAAATCTTTAAAATAAAGAATAAAAAAAAAACTCAAAAAAAAATAAATAAAAGACAAAAGTAGTAAAGTAATCTATATCCACAATAGGAAGTTAAGGGACACACAAAACAATTCAGTGTAAAATATGATATCAAAAACAGTAATTATGAGCAGAGGAAAGTACAAATGTTGTTCAGTTGCTAAGTCTTGTCCACTCTTTTTGACTGCATGGGCTGCAGCACACCAGGCTCCTCTGTCCACCACTATCTCCTGGAGTTTACTCAAATTCATGTCCATTGAGTTGGTGATAGTATTTAACCATCTCATCCTCTGCCACCCCCTTCTTTTGCCTTCAATCTTTTCCAGCATCAGGGTCTTTTCCAATGAGTCAGCTCTTCGCATCAGGTGGCCAAAGTATTGGAGCTTCAGCTTCAGCATAAATCCTTCCAATGAATATTTGGGGTTGATTTCCTTTAGGATTGACTGGTTTGAGCTCCTTGCAGTACAAGGTTCTCTCAAGAGTCTTCTCCAGCCCCACAGTTCAAAAGCATCAATTCTTCAGCACTCAACCTTCTTTATAGTCTAACTCTCACATCCATACATGACTACTGGAAAAAACAAAGCTTTGACTATATGGACCTTTGTCAGCAAAGTGATCTCTCTGTTTTAAAATATGCTGTCTAGGCCTGTCATAGCTTTCCTTCCAAGGAGCAAGCTCCTTTTAACTTCATGGCTGCGGTTACTGTCTGCAGTGATGTTGGAGCCCAAGAAAATAAAATCGGTCACTGCTTCTATTTTTCCCCCATCTATTTGCCATGAAGTGATGGAAGTAGATGCCATGATCTTAGTTTTATGAATGTTGAGTTTTAAGCCAGCTTTTTCACTCTCCTCTTTTACCTTCATCAAGAGGTTCTTTAGTTCCTCTTTACTTTCTACCATTAGCACAGTATCATCTGCATATCTGAGGTTGTTATTTCTCTCGTCAGTCTTAATTCCAGCTTGTGATTCATCCATTCCAGCATTTCACTGTACTCTGCGTATACTTGAAATAAGCAGAGTGACAATATACAGCCTTGACATACTCCTTTCCCAATTTGGAGCCAGTGTATTGTTCCATGTCTGGTTCTAATTGTTGCTTCTTGACCAGCATACTGGCTTCTCAGGAGACAGGTAAGGTGGTCTGGTACTCCTATCCCTTTAAGAATTTTCCACTGTTTGTTGTGATCCACACATTCAAAAGCTTTAGCATAGTCACTGAAGCAGAAGTAGATGGTTTTCTGGAACTCACTTGCTTTCTCCATGATCCAACAAATGTTGGCAATTTGATCCCTGATTCCTCTGCCTCTTAGAAACTCAGCTTGTTTATCTGAAAGTTCTTGGTTCACATACTGCTGAAGTCCAGTTTGAGGGATTTTGAGCATAACCTTACTAGCATTTGGTATGAGTGCAATTGTATGGTAGTTTGAATATTTTTGGCATTGCCCTTCTTAAGGATTAGAATGAAAACTGACCTTTTCCAGTCCTGTGGCCACTGCTGAGTTTTCCAAATTTGCTGACATATTGAGTGCAGCACTTTAATAGCATCATCTTTTAGGGTTTTAAATAACCCAGTTCTGAAAATATAAAGTTATTAAAATACATTTGAAATTAAGAGCTCATCAACTGAAACAATAATAAATATGTACATGCATACATATACAATCCATGGACATGACTTAGCAACTAAACAACAGCAATAGGCTGGTTAAAGGACCTGATCTTTCACCTGAGTAGCATGATCTGACTTGCATTTTAGCAGGTTTCCCTGGCTAAAATGGGGAGCAAAACCATGGGCTGATCTTCCCAACCCAGGGATTGAACCCAGGTCTTCTGCATTGCAGGCATATTATTTTTTATCATCTGAGTCACCAGTTATTTAACCAATAACTAGTTAAAATGGGAAGCAAAGCTGTGGGCTGAAAGTGAGGGATAGGTAGAGGTGGGGAGTGTGGAAAAAGACAGCCATTCCAAGTCTGTTTAAAAAATTAATTGGGATGACACAGCACAGGACCTGGCACGAAGGAGTGACTTTTCCTCCAACAGAAAGGAATTCCTGGGCTTCCCCTGGTGGTCCAGTGGGTAAGGACACTGCCTTGCAGTGTAAGGGGCGCCGGTTCCATCCCTGGCCTGGGAAGATCCCACCCACGTGCTGCAGAGCGGCTGGACTGATGTGTCCAATTACCGAGCCAGAGCTCTGGGGTGCATGCGCCCAGAGCCGGCGCTCTGCAGCGACAGAGGCCACTGCGATGGGAGGCCCACAGGAGCCAAAGAACAAAGACAGATGAAAATAGAGAAATGAAAGACCAATAGAAGTGGCCCGCCCGTCCCCCTCCCTCCCCACCCCACTCCCCAAAAAGATAAAAAAAAAAAAAAAGAAAAGAAAGGAATTCCTTTACTGTCTTTGAGATTGTTGTTCATAATAGTTTTGGTTTTTTATCCTGTATATTGTTTTCATTATAATAATATATCATGTTCAGTATAGAAAATTATGGAAAATGAAGAAGTAGAAAAATGACACGAATCTTTCCTCAAAGAAAACAGTCATTAACAGTTTAATGTATATTCTTTTAGCCTCCTTCTTTATGGATATGTATTTTATACATATATATGAATATGAAGCTATATTTTCATATGTTTACTTTACTTGCATTCCTCTGAAATGCCTCTGTGCAGGGGAGTTTGGCTTGAAGAAAGTCTCAGTAGAAATACTTTGGAAGGTACTGGAGAGGTCTGGGCTGATCCATGGGCGTGGACCCCAACTGTAGGAGCTAGCAGAAGGGAGACAGTCCCCCAGCCCCTTGCTGCCCCTAGATGGCACCTCCCTATCTGAATGACTTTATGGATTTCTGCAAGATTTATTCCAAATCCTAGGAGACCCAAAGTCCTTTTTAACATTCCACAAGAGAGAATTTCATCCCATCCGTGACCTGGCAAACAGGAGCCGTCACAGGAGCGGAGATGAATCTACAAAGAGGGGGGTGTGCTTGTCTCATTTCTCTCCTGGTGTAGTGACAGAGACTCGACTTGTTTTAAAATTAAATATTCTTTCTCACCCAGTGGAAGGAAACTGAAACCGCTGCCACTGTTAGCCCTAGGTCTCCTTTCTTTAAAAAAAAATGCTTCTCCCTGTAGTATCTTCAGCATGTATTTTATTTGGTTGAAATTCAGCTTGTCCTTTTTATGGTGGTCCAGTGGGTAAGGACACTGCCTTGCAGTGTAAGGGGCGCCGGTTCCATCCCTGGCCTGGGAAGATCCCACCCACGTGCTGCAGAGCGGCTGGACTGATGTGTCCAATTACCGAGCCAGAGCTCTGGGGTGCATGCGCCCAGAGCCGGCGCTCTGCAGCGACAGAGGCCACTGCGATGGGAGGCCCACAGGAGCCAAAGAACAAAGACAGATGAAAATAGAGAAATGAAAGACCAATAGAAGTGGCCCGCCCGTCCCCCCCCCCCCCCCCCCCCCCCCCCCAAAAAAGAAAAAAAAAAAAAAAGAAAAGAAAGGAATTCCTTTACTGTCTTTGAGATTGTTGTTCATAATAGTTTTGGTTTTTTATCCTGTATATTGTTTTCATTATAATAATATATCATGTTCAGTATAGAAAATTATGGAAAATGAAGAAGTAGAAAAATGACACGAATCTTTCCTCAAAGAAAACAGTCATTAACAGTTTAATGTATATTCTTTTAGCCTCCTTCTTTATGGATATGTATTTTATACATATATATGAATATGAAGCTATATTTTCATATGTTTACTTTACTTGCATTCCTCTGAAATGCCTCTGTGCAGGGGAGTTTGGCTTGAAGAAAGTCTCAGTAGAAATACTTTGGAAGGTACTGGAGAGGTCTGGGCTGATCCATGGGCGTGGACCCCAACTGTAGGAGCTAGCAGAAGGGAGACAGTCCCCCAGCCCCTTGCTGCCCCTAGATGGCACCTCCCTATCTGAATGACTTTATGGATTTCTGCAAGATTTATTCCAAATCCTAGGAGACCCAAAGTCCTTTTTAACATTCCACAAAGAGAGAATTTCATCCCATCCGTGACCTGGCAAACAGGAGCCGTCACAGGAGCGGAGATGAATCTACAAAGAGGGGGGTGTGCTTGTCTCATTTCTCTCCTGGTGTAGTGACAGAGACTCGACTTGTTTTAAAATTAAATATTCTTTCTCACCCAGTGGAAGGAAACTGAAACCGCTGCCACTGTTAGCCCTAGGTCTCCTTTCTTTAAAAAAAAATGCTTCTCCCTGTAGTATCTTCAGCATGTATTTTATTTGGTTGAAATTCAGCTTGTCCTTTTTTATTCTGACCACAGAGACCCTCTGAACAGATGCTTTAGCCAAAAAGGAAGTTTTCCTGGCAAATTTCTAGGGAATAGAAAACTCCCTTCTCAGACAGTTTATTTTGTTGGAGACGGCTTCACTCTCACTCTGTCTTTATACACATACTCATGTGCACATACCACCATCACTACCACGGTATCTGTGCCCCCTGACCTCATACCATGTCACACACACCACACCACACACTTGACCAACACAGCACACATGACATCACACTAGACACTGTACCGCACATGAACACCACCGTAACTGCCACCATATCACAGCCCTTCCACACACACACACGCACGTCTCTTCTGCTTGCATGAATTCTCCCAGCCAGGCCTCCATTTTTGAGATTTTAAAAACAAATGTGATTCTGTGACATTCATGGGTTGAAAGTCACGAACACTGTCCAGCCTGCAGTTCATCTTGCTCCCTACTTGTGAGGAGGGTGGGGAAGGGGCACAGTATGCTCAAGCCAGGGTTCTGAGATGAATCAGAGGATTAATTAGAAATTAGTGAGCCATTTGTGAGGCAATAACTTTAGTCCAGAGCAAGCCTTGCATGGAGACCATCTCCCTTCTTGCTCGTTAATATGGCTCATGGACCTGCAATCTGGAATAAATCGAGTCTAGGGCAGATGGTCATTGAGACGATAAGAACCTTGAAGCATCCACCTTTATAATTTCCCCCCACTTCCCTTATTTCAAGATAAAACATTTTTAAAGTCTCAGCGGTATAATAGAGCCACAACCATAGAGCTTTGCTAATTAATGGAAAGAGAAGATCTAATCAACTTTGCTGATCAGTCTTACAGATTATCTGCAGTCATGTTTTCGTGCCTCAGCAGTTCCTCCATCCCCACCCCGCCCTCCCTCAGCGTTATTCCCCTCTCCCACTTAGCAAGAGTATCTCAGAGACCATGGGCTACTTTTAATATCTACTTTGAAAAAACATCATTCAGAAAGCAATCTGCAACAAACTATCTCAGCCGGGCAGTCTGGAGCCCAGCCTAAATGATTTTCTGAGAATCTGTGAGTTGGGATTACCCACATCCCCGCTCTGTCCTTCCCATCAGTTTGGGCGATTGAAAATTATTCTCTCTTTATGGGAGGTGTCAAGGTTGAGCCACGTACACTGAGTAAATTATTTCAACCATTAAAATTTTCCAAATGGCAGTAGAGGTGGTAGATCATAGTGGCTGAGATCTTGATCTCTGGGTTCAAATGTAACACTATTTGAATCCTAACTCTGCTGGGCCCTAGACCCTGAGCCTAATGGATAATAACAGGATTTACTTCATAGGGTAGGTTGTTCAGTCTCTAAGTCATGTCTGATTCTGTGACCCCATGGATTGTAACATACCAGGCTCCTCTGTCCTCTACTACCTCCTGAGTTTACTCAAATTCATATCCACTGAGCCAGGGATTGCTTTCTAACCATCTCATCCTCCACCACCCCCTTGTCTTTTGCCTTCAGTCTTTCCCTGCATCAGGGTCTTTTTCAATAAGTCAGCTTTTCACACCAGGTGCCCAAAGTATTGGAGCTTTAGCTTTAGCATTAGTCCTTCCAATGAACATTCAGGGTTGATTTCCTTTAGAATTGATTGATCGATCTCCTTGCAGTCCAAGGGACTCTAAAATGTCTTCTCCAATACCACAATCCAAAACATTAATTCTTCAGCACTGAGTCTTTTTTATAGTCCAGCTCTCACATCCGTAAATGATTACTGGAAAAACCACAGCTTTGACTATACAGACCTTTGTTGGCAAAGTGATAGTTCTGCTTTTTTCTTTTTTAAATGTGCTATATAGGCTTGTCATAGCTTTCCTTCCAAGGAGCAAGTGTCTTCGAATTTCATGACTGCAGTCACTGTCCGCAGTGATTTTTGAGCCCAAGAAGAGGAAATCTGTTACTGCTACCACATTTCCCCCTTCTATTTACCTTGAAGTGGTAGGGCTGTAGGGTAAGTGGAGAGGCCTAGTGAGGGAGTGCCTAGTGCCTGGCCCAGAGCAGGCTGCAGTAAATGATGCTTACTATTATTATGAAGTGCTCTAAGTTTCTGCAGCCAAAATATCTAATAAATGAACACGTCATGGTAGAGCTTTTCTTGCCCTGAGGATGCCCTGGAACAGGGAACAAGATTTTAGTGGGGAGATTTTAGCCACAGGTTTTCCAAAAGATGAAGTGTCATCTCTTAGTTGTAGTGAGAGACCAGTGGATATCCCCGTGTTTTACTCCACCTGTTCTCACTGTCAGAGGCACTGGGTCTTCCTAGCGAGGGACCGCATGGGAATTGTGCTGCTGCCCTTCCCATAAGTCCCCTGATGAGACCCACTTTGTCCACTTCAGCTTGTTCGCCCCTTTAGAAAAAGACCTCCCTTCAGCTCTATACCAAATTGGTAAATCATTATTATAAAAATAATACCTGATGCTACCAACCATTTTCTCTTTCAATAGTAAACTATTATTATGTACTTGGCTAAAAAGGCCTGTGCTGTTGCAATTTGTAAAGGCCAGATTAAACAGAAGTAACAATAATGACATCTTGCATTTCCATGGTACATTTATTTTTCAAGCGCACAGTACGTCAGCAAGCTGCTCCCTGACCTCCCTTGGCCAAGAAATCCTAGCATTGTGCCTTTTATTCTATTTGGAACCCTAAGTTCTCAGGTCACGCGGCCCTTTGGAAAGCTCTGTGCAACACATCTTCGGGCTCTGGCACAGCCACACCAGGCAGACCTGAGAAAGAAGGAGGGGGCTGTTTTTCTGCAAACATGTGTCTCTGACCCCAAAGAGGCAGCTTCTTTATTATGGCCATTTATTATTTACAAAGCACTGCAGGTGTACACAGCATTTTATACGACACAAAGACAAGGTCCCTGCCCCATGCACCAACAGGTTTTATTCAGCATTTCATCTGTCTGAGCTGAGCTGTGGGAACGCAAAGCAAGCAGGACTAAAGAGCTGAGCGCGGTGTCTCAGATGTCAGGGTGGAAGGAAGAATTTCTGATGAGGAATTGTAAGTGGGGAAAGTCAGGTGCGTGAAACTCAAAGCATCATTTCAGGATCCAGAGGAGGTTTGGTGATGTCCTGTCCGTCTCGGGAAGAGAAATTCTGCATGCGGGCCTTGGAACAGCTGGGGGTATAATACGCTGAAAGACCACAGAGACAAATGCTCTGTGGGCCCAGAGCCTCGCCTGTCCGCCCACACCTCCCCACCCGCCAGGCTCCTCCAGTTGTCGTGTTTTCCTCCATTTTGTCTGTTGGGGTTGATCATGGCAGGGAGGAGCAGTCAGTTTCTTATAAAATGTGTTATTATTAATTCACTATGTATCTTTAAGCAGACTCGTTTTCCTCCTCGAGAAGGGTAAATTTCAGAGTATTTGGACCCCTAGTCTTCAACCACCCACTGCCTTTCTTCTATTACTTTTCTTCTATCTGCATCTGCCCTCAGGGTACATGCCCAGCAGATCCAGTCCCAGAGCGGTTGTGACCTGAAAAAATGAGCAAAACCCCATCCCTGCCCCCAGAAGTCACAGACTGACAGGACCAAGGATGTGAAAAAGCAGGGAGCTTGGAGCCAAAGCTGCCCTCTCCTGTGGGAGGAGTCAGAGCGCTGGCTCTGTGAGCACAGATTCCTTCCGGGCTTTCAACCAGTCATTTGGAGACATTCCTGAGTTCCCACCCCCTGGAACAAGGACTCACATTCGAGGAAGGCTCAGAGATGTAGACTTGCCCTGGGCTCGAGAAAACCTGATCACGTCCCTGGCACGGGACTCTTCCTGCTCAGAGCTTAGGGATTAGTCCAATACCAGGCAAGTTTTGCAGCCAGAAACAGATATAAATTTGGCTGAGCAGCACTAGCGAAAGCAAAATAGATTCTGTAATGTGCCGAGTATGCACCAGATGGCTCTGCTTCCTACCCGCGCTGGAAGGCTGGGGAACGAAGCCTACTGCCCTCCGTCACCACCAGCAGCACTGTCATCCCCGTCCCCATCCGCATCCCCATCATCCTCAGATCTTATTAAGAGCCTTCTGACACGTGGTAGTCTGCAGGGCATTCCGCCTCTAGATGTTTGGCTGGGATTATTTCCTGCCTCCCTCCCCTCTCTTCCTCCTTTAGCCTCCTCACCCCAGTGGCATTTGTGGTCTGGGTTACCCATGTCCTCTGCAATCTTCCTCCCCCACCTTGCGTCTCCATTTCCCTCCACCACAGGTACCTTGTATCTTCTTCATATTCCCTTCCACTTTCCAAGCCTGTGTCTCTCATATCTCTGGCATCAGGATCACCTGGGGAGTATGGGCAGATTTCTGAGAGCCTCCCCATGCTAATTCAGAGTGTCTGCTGGGGGTCATTCACATTTATTTTTAAAGGTTGTTCATTTTTTTTGGCTCTAATTCATCATTTATTTTCATCGATCTTTATTCTTTGGCATGTGTGGCCTCCCATCACAGTGGCCTCTCTCGTTGCAGAGCACTGGCTGGTAATTGGACACACCGGGCCAGCCACTCTGTGGCACGTGGGATCTTCCCAGCCAGGGACTAAACTGGTACCCTTGCACTGCAATCCAGTCCCAGAGCGGTTGTGACCTGAAAAAATGAGCAAAACCCCATCCCTGCCCCAGAAGTCACAGACTGACAGGACCAAGGATGTGAAAAAGCAGGGAGCTTGGAGCCAAAGCTGCCCTCTCCTGTGGGAGGAGTCAGAGCGCTGGCTCTGTGAGCACAGATTCCTTCCGGGCTTTCAACCAGTCATTTGGAGACATTCCTGAGTTCCCACCCCCTGGAACAAGGACTCACATTCGAGGAAGGCTCAGAGATGTAGACTTGCCCTGGGCTCGAGAAAACCTGATCACGTCCCTGGCACGGGACTCTTCCTGCTCAGAGCTTAGGGATTAGTCCAATACCAGGCAAGTTTTGCAGCCAGAAACAGATATAAATTTGGCTGAGCAGCACTAGCGAAAGCAAAATAGATTCTGTAATGTGCCGAGTATGCACCAGATGGCTCTGCTTCCTACCCGCGCTGGAAGGCTGGGGAACGAAGCCTACTGCCCTCCGTCACCACCAGCAGCACTGTCATCCCCGTCCCCATCCGCATCCCCATCATCCTCAGATCTTATTAAGAGCCTTCTGACACGTGGTAGTCTGCAGGGCATTCCGCCTCTAGATGTTTGGCTGGGATTATTTCCTGCCTCCCTCCCCTCTCTTCCTCCTTTAGCCTCCTCACCCCAGTGGCATTTGTGGTCTGGGTTACCCATGTCCTCTGCAATCTTCCTCCCCCACCTTGCGTCTCCATTTCCCTCCACCACAGGTACCTTGTATCTTCTTCATATTCCCTTCCACTTTCCAAGCCTGTGTCTCTCATATCTCTGGCATCAGGATCACCTGGGGAGTATGGGCAGATTTCTGAGAGCCTCCCCATGCTAATTCAGAGTGTCTGCTGGGGGTCATTCACATTTATTTTTAAAGGTTGTTCATTTTTTTTGGCTCTAATTCATCATTTATTTTCATCGATCTTTATTCTTTGGCATGTGTGGGCCTCCCATCACAGTGGCCTCTCTCGTTGCAGAGCACTGGCTGGTAATTGGACACACCGGGCCAGCCACTCTGTGGCACGTGGGATCTTCCCAGCCAGGGACTAAACTGGTACCCCTTGCACTGCAAGGTGTACTCTTTACCCAGTGGACCACCAGGGAAGTCCAGTGATTCACATTTAATCAGTTTCTTGTGTGATTTGTTTTTAGCTTCATTTATAAAAATGTATTTATGTTTTTAACTGAAGGATAATTGCTTTACAGAGTTTTGATGTTTTCTTCTAAACGTCAACATGAATCAGCCATAGTTATCCTCATAGTCCCCTCCTTCTTAAGCCTTCCCCCCCATCTCCCTCCCCCATACCACACTTCCAGGTTGTTACAGAGCCCCAGTTTGAGTTCCTTGAGTCATACAGCAAATTCCTGTTGGCTGTCTGTTTTACATATGATAACGTAAGTTTCCATGTTACTCCCTCCATACCTCACTCTCTCCTTCCTCCCCCACCAACCTGGGTGTCCGTAAATGTGTTCTCTATGTCTGTTTCTCCACTGCTGCTCTACAAATAAATTCATCAGTAAGTACCACCCTTCTAGAATCCATATATATGCGTTAGTATATGATATTTATCTTTCTGACTTACTTCACTCTGTATAATAGGCTCTAGGTTCATCCATCTCATTAGAACGGACTCAAATGCATTCCTTTTTACTGCTGAGCAATATTCCATTATATATATGTACCACAGCTTCTTATCCATTCATCTGCTGAACATGGCTGGTTCCATGTTCTAGCTATTGTAAATAGGGCTGCAGTAAACATTAGGGTACAGATGTCTTTTTCAATTTTCATTTCCTGTGTGATTCTTAAATGCTGCCCCACGCTCTCCCCTCCCAAAAAGATCCAAACACTTAGTCTTCTACCTTCTCAGTTTAGAGGGGCACAGACCAGAAGCCATCGCTAGAAGCCTGACACCAACAGTGATGTGCCAGAGCAGGCCTGTACCTGATGACAGGAGCAGCATTTTCAGGAAATTTGTAAGCTGGTTGTTAAATGCTTGGGAGTTTGAGATCACCTATTGGGGAAGTATTTATACCACAGAAATCATGAAGCACTATGAATCAAGCCCCCCCTCTCTTGAGAATCAGTTTACCAACACACCGCTGGAGACTGAGTTATCATCCAGCCCAGTGCTATGATTTGCAGATGAAAGCATTAAGGCCCTGAAAGGTAAAGGGATCTCTCCTTCAGGATAAAGGTAAAGGCCCGGCAAGTGAAAATGGAATCAGCTCAAAACTAAGCCTACTAGTCCCAGTTCTGGTCACATGAGAGCCCTGTTCCTTTTTCATAATTACTTTGCCTCTGTTCAGAGGTTGGTTTGTAGGAATTCCTACATAGAGCTCCCAAGAGTGTTTGTCACTCTGAGTTGGTTGCGGTTCTTTGGTTGCAAGCCACAGATTCCAGCTTCCTAACAGAAGAGAAATCCAGTTGAAGAGTCTCACTGGGTTCCTAGGATTGAAAGGAAAGTTGCAAAGGTAGGCTTGCAGAAGGACTGAGCAAGGGCAGCTCAGGATTTCATGGAGGATTGATGGACAGGACTGATGGAGAGCCTACTGAGGAGAAGCACCCTAGTTGAACCAGCTCCAAACTTTTCTTTCCAGCTTGGCTCAACATACAAAGTCCTTTGAAGGGTGTCTGATTATCCTTGGGTCCCCTGTCCACCTTTTCTGACTTACTTCACTCTGTATAATAGGCTCTAGGTTCATCCATCTCATTAGAACGGACTCAAATGCATTCCTTTTACTGCTGAGCAATATTCCATTATATATATGTACCACAGCTTCTTATCCATTCATCTGCTGAACATGGCTGGTTCCATGTTCTAGCTATTGTAAATAGGGCTGCAGTAAACATTAGGGTACAGATGTCTTTTTCAATTTTCATTTCCTGTGTGATTCTTAAATGCTGCCCCACGCTCTCCCCTCCCAAAAAGATCCAAACACTTAGTCTTCTACCTTCTCAGTTTAGAGGGGCACAGACCAGAAGCCATCGCTAGAAGCCTGACACCAACAGTGATGTGCCAGAGCAGGCCTGTACCTGATGACAGGAGCAGCATTTTCAGGAAATTTGTAAGCTGGTTGTTAAATGCTTGGGAGTTTGAGATCACCTATTGGGGAAGTATTTATACCACAGAAATCATGAAGCACTATGAATCAAGCCCCCCCTCTCTTGAGAATCAGTTTACCAACACACCGCTGGAGACTGAGTTATCATCCAGCCCAGTGCTATGATTTGCAGATGAAAGCATTAAGGCCCTGAAAGGTAAAGGGATCTCTCCTTCAGGATAAAGGTAAAGGCCCGGCAAGTGAAAATGGAATCAGCTCAAAACTAAGCCTACTAGTCCCAGTTCTGGTCACATGAGAGCCCTGTTCCTTTTTCATAATTACTTTGCCTCTGTTCAGAGGTTGGTTTGTAGGAATTCCTACATAGAGCTCCCAAGAGTGTTTGTCACTCTGAGTTGGTTGCGGTTCTTTGGTTGCAAGCCACAGATTCCAGCTTCCTAACAGAAGAGAAATCCAGTTGAAGAGTCTCACTGGGTTCCTAGGATTGAAAGGAAAGTTGCAAAGGTAGGCTTGCAGAAGGACTGAGCAAGGGCAGCTCAGGATTTCATGGAGGATTGATGGACAGGACTGATGGAGAGCCTACTGAGGGAGAAGCACCCTAGTTGAACCAGCTCCAAACTTTTCTTTCCAGCTTGGCTCAACATACAAAGTCCTTTGAAGGGTGTCTGATTATCCTTGGGTCCCCTGTCCACCTTTTAGCCTAGCGCTGGATGGGGCATCTTGACTGACACTCCCAAGACTGCACGTGGTGGGTGAGATAATTCCTCCAAAGAAACCAGGCACTTTTGCAGTGAGAGGGGGAGATGGATCCTGGATAACCAAACCCCAAGTGCCCTCTAGGCACTTCTACCAGCCCACGAGCTCCAGGAAGTGGGGCTCAAGATCTCCCTCTTGCCACCGACACCCCGTGTGGCACCTTATGCCCTGGGCACACTCTGCCTATGGCTGGGAGCTAGGATTGTGAGGCCTGGCTTATATGATGTTTTCAGTCTCCTATTCACCCCCTGTGCCCTGTTCTGTTGTATCAGTGGCTGTCTAAATGCTAATGGAAATCTCACACTATGTCTCCAGACCCACAGTCTGGTTTCCCATTGGACATATCAACTTCGGAAGCATTTTTCAGCTTTGCCCCCATTCCTGAGGCCACTGCCTTGATTCAGGTCTGCATCGTTTTCACTCATCTTTCATACCAGCCTCTAGTCTCTTTCTTCATCCTCATTTTCTGTCCTACCCTATCTACCCTAAACATTGCACCAGTTTACTTCTTAACAACAATCAGATCTTATCAACTCCCATCCTTTAATGCCACACAATGGATCCTTTTTCTTCAAAATAAAGTCCATACTCCCTCCCTGCCATACAAGGCTTTTCATGGTCTGATCCTAACCTCCCAGTCCCTCTACTCCTTGCTGCTGATACACAGCCTTCACCTCCCTGCAGGGAACTTTCAGCAGACATACCAGGGCTCCCACCTCCAGGTCTTTTTTTTTATACCTTTCTCTAGGTGCAGTGCCTTTCCTGCCTCCCTCAGAATCTTTTCCCAGAAGCCTTTACTCGTCCTTTCTGACCCAAAGGACGAGACAGAAGATGTGAGCAGAATAACAATGTACCAGATGGGTGGGAGAGGTGGAGATTGCCTTGGTTAAGGTTTTGCTGACCTGCCCAGTCAAGATTTGACGTTTCTGTCCTGTTTCCACAACTCTTTGTTCATAAAGTTTATAAAACATTCCATTAAAATTTTTATTGGAGTATAGTTGATTTACAACAGTTATACATATATCCACTCTTTTTAGAAAAGGATTATTTCTATTTATTTACCTATCTATATTTGGCTGTGCTGGGTTCTTTGTTGCACGGACTTTCTCTAGTTGCGGCAAGTGAGAGCTACTCTCTTCGTGGCAGTGTGCAGGCTTCTCACTGAGGTGACTTCTCCTGTTTTGGAGCAAGTACTCAGAAGCTGTGGTTCAGGGGCTTCGTTGCTGCACACCATGTGGCATGTTCCTGGACCAGGAATCAAACCCATGCCCCTTGTATTAGCAGGCAGATTCTTGTCCATTGTGCCACCACCCCTGGTCCCAGCCACTCCTTTTTAGATTCTTTTCCCATATAGGCCATTACAGAGTATTGAGAAGAATTCCATGTGCTGTACATTAGGTCCTTCTTAGTTATCTATTTTATATATAGTAGTGTATATGTGACAGTCCCAATCTCTTGATTTACCCCTCCTCCACCTTTTCCCTCCTGGTAACAGAAGTTTGTTTTCTACATCTTGGACTCTATTTCTGTTTTGTAAATAAATTCGTTTGAACCTTGTTTTTGGTTTCCACATACAAGTGATACTCTATGATATTAGTCTTTCTCTGTCTGACTTACTTCATTCAGTATGACAGGCTCTAGGTCCACCCATTAAAACACTCCATTTTAACATATGCAATTATGTGCATATTTTTCACCTCATTGTAGATATTTATCAATTTTTTTCCACCCAAGACCTTTCACATTTTTCCTCTGATTGAGGAATTCTCTGTTTTATGAACCCCTCATCCTGTCTTCAAGGCACATATGCTGTTTGCCAGCCTCCCTTGCGGCTATGGCACAACACGTGACCCGGACCACCAAGCACACAGGCCCATTCAGGACTGTGTGCTGAATCAGAAGCTAGTGCTGTACAGTAGTGAGAAATAGACAGAATACAGTTTGGCAAAGGTGGCCCATATCTACTGCAGTCTCAGAGGGAGTGGCAGAAGATCCTGAAGAGATAGAGCACCCGAAGTTCTGCATGAGCAATGTTGCCAGTTCACTCCCCCATATTTGATACCCCGTGTTTGGGATACCACTGGGGGACTGGTGGTATTTCCTCTAGACAGTTCTGCAAACTGTTTTGGGGTGCGGCTTCCCAGAGATCTTGTGATCTAACTAATATTCTTCAGTGAATTCATTTTCTGCTTAAAGTAGCCAGAGTTGGTTTTTGATGTTTTGCAACTAGGAATTTTGACCTTTTAGTCTCAAAAGATTTTTAAGAGCAGAGACCACTGTTTGTTTATTTCTTTATTCCCTGCACAGTACCTAGCACCAAGTGGCTTCTGTACACATGCTTGTTGAATGAACAACTGACTTATCTTGGAGAAGGTTACTTATCCACAGTGCTTGACTTTAATAGCTCCAGACTGGAGTTTACAAGCTGAACATAATGTTTATGTTACTTGCCTCAGAAATCTGGTTCCTACAATCTATTTCAAGGAGCTCAGGACTGCTGAGAAATGTTGAACAATCTATCCCGTTGCTTTAACTTTTATGTAGAATTCTTGTTTTGCTTGACTCTTCCATAAAATTCCTAGTCTTAGACTTTCATTTGACTTCGTTTTTGAACTCCAGTGTGTTCCCGCATTCTCCTTTGTTGCTTCTCCCCACACAGATTAATGGAAAAATTAGATAAATTTCACTGTCTCAAACCATTTTTCAGATACCATGCAGGCCACCTGTATGCCGTCTTGCTACAAAGCCTTGGAAATGATTTCCTTTTGTGAGAAGTTACTGGGCCAGTGGTAGAGCAGAATGCTAGAGACCTTTGATTTCTTAAGACCTTTAAGAGAATCTGACTTTATTTCCCCAAGGACAAGATAGAAAATGAGAACTGAATGATAATGCATTGGGGACATGGTTGAGGTGAAGATTTTTAGCGGTCCACCAATTTCTCACCTCCCCCTCTCTGTAGTAAGAGGGCTGGAGGGGGTCCCTGTCTGCTCAGTTGTATGGCATTTCCCACCTTGCACGCAGGCAAATGGGTTTCCCAGGTGGCGCTAGTGGTAAGGTATCTGCCTGCCAATACAGGAGACACAGAAAACACGGGTTTAATCCAATGCTTGGGTCAGGAAGATCCCTTGGAGAAGGAAATGGCAACCCACTCCAGTATTCTTGACTGGAAAATCCCATGGACAGGGGAGCCTGGTGAGCTACAGTCCATGGGGTTGCAAAGAGTGGGACATGACTGAGCACCTATACACACACATGCAGGCAGGTGCCCTCTGTGTCTTTGTCCTCCGCATGGCACAAGAGCAGAAGTGATGTGTGCCACTTCTGGGCCCGGCCTGTAAACCTCTCTCACTTCTTCCTCCAAGCTCTTCCCCGTCCTACTGCCTGGAGTGATGACCAGCAGAGCAACAGAAGCCACATATTGAACATGGGGGAACTGCCCTCGGCCTGGGTCCTTGACTGACAGGGGGAGGATGCCTTCCTGCCCAAGTGGGGCCTCTCCAGACAGTTACATGAGGAAAAAGAGACTAGAATGGCTGTTAAGCCTCTGAATTGTTGCAGGATCTCTTAATACGGAACTCAACTTTCCTCTCATGCCCTGCATTAGCAGGTTTAACAGCCGTGTCCAAAGAAGAGAGACCAATGTATCAACATGAACTTGGAAAGAGACCACCAGAGACGGGCCACTGGATTCTGTCTTACACGCTGGCACAGGTTATTTTAAGCAATAATTCAGACAAAGAAGTGGAAGTCATACTTATCAGATTTAACGATGACACAATACAGAGAAGGATAGCTGCTCAAATTCACAAAGAGCTCAAGAGGCTAAAAATAACAGGTGATATTTCCTAAGCACTTACTGCAAGCCAGGCTCTGGGTTAAATGCTTTCCATAAATGATCTTGTTTGATGCTTATGATAACTCTGTGAGGTAGGACTTTTATCTCCCTCATCAAGACGGGAAAACAGAAATTTTGAGAGACGAAGTGCGGAGATGGTCAATAAGAGCGCTGGGTTTTGAACCTGCACTTCGGTCCTAACCTCTCTGCTGAGGGTGGCCTGTGTCCAGGATTGACTGAAACAGTCCTGGTTATGCCTGCCCTCATTCTCCTATGCCGTAGTAAGAGGGCTGGAGGGGTCCCTGTCTGCTCAGTTGTATGGCATTTCCCACCTTGCACGCAGGCAAATGGGTTTCCCAGGTGGCGCTAGTGGTAAGGTATCTGCCTGCCAATACAGGAGACACAGAAAACAGGGTTTAATCCAATGCTTGGGTCAGGAAGATCCCTTGGAGAAGGAAATGGCAACCCACTCCAGTATTCTTGACTGGAAAATCCCATGGACAGGGGAGCCTGGTGAGCTACAGTCCATGGGGTTGCAAAGAGTGGGACATGACTGAGCACCTATACACACACATGCAGGCAGGTGCCCTCTGTGTCTTTGTCCTCCGATGGCACAAGAGCAGAAGTGATGTGTGCCACTTCTGGGCCCGGCCTGTAAACCTCTCTCACTTCTTCCTCCAAGCTCTTCCCCGTCCTACTGCCTGGAGTGATGACCAGCAGAGCAACAGAAGCCACATATTGAACATGGGGGAACTGCCCTCGGCCTGGGTCCTTGACTGACAGGGGGAGGATGCCTTCCTGCCCAAGTGGGGCCTCTCCAGACAGTTACATGAGGAAAAGAGAGACTAGAATGGCTGTTAAGCCTCTGAATTGTTGCAGGATCTCTTAATACGGAACTCAACTTTCCTCTCATGCCCTGCATTAGCAGGTTTAACAGCCGTGTCCAAAGAAGAGAGACCAATGTATCAACATGAACTTGGAAAGAGACCACCAGAGACGGGCCACTGGATTCTGTCTTACACGCTGGCACAGGTTATTTTAAGCAATAATTCAGACAAAGAAGTGGAAGTCATACTTATCAGATTTAACGATGACACAATACAGAGAAGGATAGCTGCTCAAATTCACAAAGAGCTCAAGAGGCTAAAAATAACAGGTGATATTTCCTAAGCACTTACTGCAAGCCAGGCTCTGGGTTAAATGCTTTCCATAAATGATCTTGTTTGATGCTTATGATAACTCTGTGAGGTAGGACTTTTATCTCCCTCATCAAGACGGGAAAACAGAAATTTTGAGAGACGAAGTGCGGAGATGGTCAATAAGAGCGCTGGGTTTTGAACCTGCACTTCGGTCCTAACCTCTCTGCTGAGGGTGGCCTGTGTCCAGGATTGACTGAAACAGTCCTGGTTATGCCTGCCATCTCCATGCGATTATTTTACATACACATATAGCTTAATTTTATTTACTTTTAGTATTTTTAATTTGCATTTACTTTTAATTATTTATTTATCTTTGGCTATGCAGGTTCTTCATTGCTGCGAAGGCTTTTCTCTAGTTGCAGCAAGCAAGTGGGGGCTACTCTCTAGTTGCGGTGCGTGGGTTTCTCTTCGCAGTGGCTTTTCTTGTCGCAGAGCACAGTCTCCAGGGTAGGCAGGCTACAGTAGTTGTGGCAGTCAGGCTCTAGCGCTCAGCGATTGTGGAGCACGGGCCTAGCCACTCTGTGGCTTGTGGGAATCCTCCCAGACCAGGGATCAAGCCCAGGTCTCTTGCACTAGCAGGCAGCTTCCCTACTGAGCCATCAGGGAAGCTCTGCTTATTTTTTTTATTGGAGTATAATTGCTTTACAGTTTTGTTACTTTCTACTCGACCATGAAGTGAATCAGCTGCTTGTACACATACATTCTCTCCTTCTTGAACCTTCCTTCCACCTCCACCAACGCGATCCCACCTACTTGGTCATCCCAGAGCACCAAGCTGAGCTCCCTGTGCTTCAGTGTGATTATTAGCAATCATAGCACTCCCTTCGCTCTCAGAAGTTTCCTGATTCGAATGATGAATTACATGGGCACCTTTGTGATTCTGCCCAGTGTAAGACTAACAGGATAAGATTAAGGGGAAATTGATATAGAGCTCCATACATCAAATGTTCCCATTTGGAAAATTCAATGAATTTTTTTCCCTGATAATAATAATATTGAACCGATAGTAGGACAAGGCTGTCAAAATGACTCTGGACACTTAATGTCATTGTTAATAGGTGTGGTGAGTCCAGAAGGTGTGTATGTGTGTGCTAAGTCACTTCAGTCGTGTCCAGCTCTTTGCAATCCCATGGATGGTAGCCTGCCAGGCTCCCCTGTCTGTGGGATTTTCCAGGCCAGAATACTGGAGGGAGTTGCCAGGCCCTCCTCCATGGGATCTTCCCAACCAAGGGATCGAACCCAAGTCTCTTATGTCTCCTGCACTGGCTGGTGGGTTCTTTACCACTAGCACCACCTGGGAAGGCCCAGAAGAAGCTACGGGATGGTTCTACTGTACTTGGTGCTGGACAGGCCCTATCTAGACTGTTAGGATCTCTTTAAGGAGCTTTATTCTCAGAGAGACAACTACAAATGGGAGCACATCCAGGGGATGATGTGCTAGTCCAGTATGAGGAGACTAAATCATAGGAGCACTGGGTGAGGGCACCGGGGATTCTTTGCCTGGAGTCAAGTAGACTCCGGGGACATGTGAGCTGTCCTCATGTATCCCAGTGGCTGCCATGTGGGGGAGGGAGCAGGCTGATGCCAGTAACTCCAGATGGCAGATCCAGGACTAGGTGGAATGACAAGAAAACAGATTCCAGCTCAATTTCAGGAAGAACTTTCTAACAATCTGAGCTGTCTGACAATATGCCTGCTTTGCAAAGGATGAGCAGCCGGTCCCTGAAGTGTCCAAGCCAAGGCAGACTAGATCCCTACCCCAGGGAAAGGCTTGAACATAGACGACCTCTACGTTCCTTTCTCAGATTCTGTGATTCCAACAACAGGACTAGAAAGAGGCTGCTGACACTGACTGGGCACAGAATTCATTCAGAGTGTGAGTAGAAGAATCAATTGCAGCCTGAGTATATGCTTTTTTTTTTTTTTTTTAAGCCAAGTAGACCATGCCCTAAATCTGTGCTTTGAGTGGAGCACGATCCCTAACCAGCTGAGTTAGACCTACTAAGTCAAGTTGAGGGCTTGAATGAACCTAGTCAGGGATGATTCTCTAAGTGGGATGAGGAGTTGGGGTTGTGTTTTAGCCAGACAGAAAACAGCTGTGTTGTCATAGCCTAGGGGAGCTTAGGGAGGGATGTTTGCCCAGCCCTTGAGTAGGAATAGAGGAGAAAGAAGTAGAAGCAGCCTTTCCAACTACCAGAGTAGAGAGAGTTGAGTGCTTCCAGGGCCTACCTGTATCGAGTTGGGGGCACAGACTTGCCAGTCCTCCACCCAGATAGACGAAACTTCTTCATTCACCCAAAGTGAGGGTCAACGTGTGAAGAAGTCTCTTGATCTGGGTGAGTGAAAGACTGGTTATGAGATGGTGGTCATAAGGTAGATTGAAATTAGCATTTGCCTTAGGGGCAAGTAGTAACAACAAATAAACAAACCCCCAAGCTAGTTTAAATACAACAGGAACTTATTGGTCTGTGCAATTGACAAGTCTCAAGGTAGTTCTAGGTTCAGGTAATGCTTGATCCAGGGACTCAGGGACAAGGACCTTTTTTTTTATTTTCTTCTCTCCATTTCCTAACTCTGCTTGACTCTACTGTTGGCCAGACTCACCCACTCTAAGCCTCACTCCCACCCGTCCTGGGTGGCTTCCAGTACCCTAGGAGTCTACATGTGCAGTAAGGAAGACAGGACAGAGCATATTATTTCCAAGGGGAGCCCTGAGGTTTGGTCTGATTGGACCTGCCTAAGTCACTTATCACCCCAAGCCAGTCACTATGTCAGGGGGAATGGAGGTAAATTCACCAGGGGACACTGGATCTGGGGATTGGTGTCTATCTCACACAGAGCACAGGGCTGAAATGAGGGGGCAGAACATTTCCCAAAGAATCTTTGATAAACTGTTTCTTGGAGGAGAGTGAATAAATAGTAGACTGCAAAGAGATGCCCAAAAGTTATGCTCATCTCAGTGAGCCACTATAGGAAGGTCAGGTAATTGTGAAGCCAAGGACATGGTTCCCTGCTGTAGAGGGAACCTTGGTTGTCAGTAGAGCTGAGAGATACCCAGGTAGGCAGTAAGGTGGTTAAGAAAGTCTTCCCAGAAGAAGTGGCATTTACTCAGAGACCAGAAGCATGAACGGACTTTAATCAAGTGAAAAGAGGGAAAGATTGTTCTAGGTAGAAGCACAAGCATGACCTAGGCCAGTAGGTAAGACAATATGATGAGCTCAGGGACTGAAAGGAAGTCTGTGTGGCAGGAGCCCCAGGGATTGATGGGAGGCAGGTGCTCTAGAAGGGAGGTGAGGATAAATGGAAGAGGTGGGCGCCTTGTTTGTTCATAATGTTGTAACCAGAGGCAGCAATTGTGGCCGAGTGCTCTGCACTGGGAGACAATCCTGGCTTGTCCTCTCCCTGTCCCTGATGGACAGGACAGCACCTGAGGGAAGAGGCCACAACATGGGTAAATGTGGTTGAGGCAGGTTGCCAGTCTCAGCTGGGACTCCGGGTTGCCCCAAGCAACTCCGGGTTGTCACAGTTTCGTCCAAAACTGGCTTGAGAATAAATAAATGTTCTATTAAAGTATAGTATGAGGTAGTCACTGCATCAATCTTTTTCTTGGATCTTGTCGTATACCATAGGATGCTTTGGAGCACAGGTTCTTATCCCAGGTTCTTCACCAGGATTTCCCAGGGAGAGGCTTTAGAAATGGCCTCACAGTGCTTGTGGTCCTATGAGCACAGGGCCCGTGTGGTCCTGCAGATGCCCTTGGCGGCCGCTGCCTTGTTACTGGGGAGACAGTACACCTCAGTGGTGAGTGTGGGCTGTGGAGTCAGACATTCCTGGGTTCCAACCTCAGCTCTTCCTTTTACTGTGTGACTGTTGGTAAGTTTCCTTTTCTGAAAAATGAGGATAACGGTAATATAAAGATGAAATAAAATTATGTTTGTGGGCTTTCCTGATAGCTCAGTGGTAAAGAGTTAGCCTGCCAATGCAGGAGACATGGGCTTGATCCCTGATCCACAAAGATCCCACATGCTGTGGAGCAACTAAGCCCATGAGCCACAACTATTGAACCTATGCTCTAGAGTCTCGAGCCACAGCTACTGAGCCCACGTGCCACAACTGCTGAAGCCCATGTGCCCTAGAGCTCGAGTTCCTCAATGAGAGAAGTTACTGCAGCAAGAAGCTTGTTCACCTCAACTAGAGAGTGGCTCCCACTCCCTACAACTAGAGAAGAGCCTGCAGCAGCAATGAAAACCCAGAATAGCCAAAAATAAATAAATAGATAAAATTTAAAAATTATGTTTGTAATTTCTCTAGAATATAATAACCTCCCAATGGAAAATATTATTGTTACTGTATTAGAAGTGATTTCATCTTTATATACATGGAAATGGCATTCGTTCATTTATTCTGGCAACATGTACTGAGAATCTCTTAAATCCAAGGCATTGGGAATGTAGTAATGAACAAGACAGATGAAAACCCCCACTCTCATGGATCTTACCCTCCGGACAGGACTATAGGTGAACAAAAACATTTATATGATTTCGGAAAGTGGTAAGTGGTTTGAAGAAAATAAAATAGAAAACGGAGAGGAGGCATTATATGGGAATGATTTAGATAGGGGTGGTTGGGAAAGGCCCCCATAGCTGATTGGAGACCCCACAGTGGGAGGAAGTTCATGTGGGAAGAGTGTGAGGCAGGAGGAAAAGCTAGTGCAAAGGGCAGGAATGGGTTTGGAATATCTGAGCAAAAAGCTCCTGTGGCTAGAGCAGCTTGAGTCAGGTGGATGGTGGGAGAGGGTGTGGACAGGTAGATAGAGGTCAGAACATGAAATGTGGATATTGCTCTAAGGTGTGATGGAGGGTTTGCAGAGAGTCATAACAGCTCTTGCCTAAACTCTCTCCCCCGGTAATCACGTATGGATGTGAGAGTTGGACCATAAAGAAGGCAGAGCACTGAAGAATTGATGCCTATGAACTGTGGTCCTGGACAAGACTCTTGAGAGTCCCTTGGACAGCAAGGAGATCAAACTAGTCAATCCTAAAGAACATCAACCCTGAATATTCATTGGAAGGACTGATGCTGAAACTGAAGCTCCAATACTTTGGCCACCTGATGCAAAGGAACGAGTCATTGGAAAAGTCTCTGATGTTGGGAAAAATAGAAGGTAGAAGGAGAAAGGGATGACAAAAGATGAGATGGTTGGATAGCGTCACTGAGTCAATGGGCATGAGTTTGAACAAGCTCCAGGAGATGGTGAAAGTCAGGGAAGCCTGGCATGCTGCAGTCCATGGGGTCACAAAGAGTTGGAAATGACTGAGAAACTGAACTGAAACTTTATAAGGACCGACTGGAAGATGGTTTAGTCATAGGATAAAATTTAAAAATTATGTTTGTAATTTCTCTAGAATATAATAACCTCCCAATGGAAAATATTATTGTTACTGTATTAGAAGTGATTTCATCTTTATATACATGGAAATGGCATTCGTTCATTTATTCTGGCAACATGTACTGAGAATCTCTTAAATCCAAGGCATTGGGAATGTAGTAATGAACAAGACAGATGAAAACCCCCACTCTCATGGATCTTACCCTCCGGACAGGACTATAGGTGAACAAAAACATTTATATGATTTCGGAAAGTGGTAAGTGGTTTGAAGAAAATAAAATAGAAAACGGAGAGGAGGCATTATATGGGAATGATTTAGATAGGGGTGGTTGGGAAAGGCCCCCATAGCTGATTGGAGACCCCACAGTGGGAGGAAGTTCATGTGGGAAGAGTGTGAGGCAGGAGGAAAAGCTAGTGCAAAGGGCAGGAATGGGTTTGGAATATCTGAGCAAAAAGCTCCTGTGGCTAGAGCAGCTTGAGTCAGGTGGATGGTGGGAGAGGGTGTGGACAGGTAGATAGAGGTCAGAACATGAAATGTGGATATTGCTCTAAGGTGTGATGGAGGGTTTGCAGAGAGTCATAACAGCTCTTGCCTAAACTCTCTCCCCCGGTAATCACGTATGGATGTGAGAGTTGGACCATAAAGAAGGCAGAGCACTGAAGAATTGATGCCTATGAACTGTGGTCCTGGACAAGACTCTTGAGAGTCCCTTGGACAGCAAGGAGATCAAACTAGTCAATCCTAAAGAACATCAACCCTGAATATTCATTGGAAGGACTGATGCTGAAACTGAAGCTCCAATACTTTGGCCACCTGATGCAAAGGAACGAGTCATTGGAAAAGTCTCTGATGTTGGGAAAAATAGAAGGTAGAAGGAGAAAGGGATGACAAAAGATGAGATGGTTGGATAGCGTCACTGAGTCAATGGGCATGAGTTTGAACAAGCTCCAGGAGATGGTGAAAGTCAGGGAAGCCTGGCATGCTGCAGTCCATGGGGTCACAAAGAGTTGGAAATGACTGAGAAACTGAACTGAAACTTTATAAGGACCACTTCGGTCACTGCAGGAGAAAGTGAGTCCAGGTGACTATTAAAGGATGTACATGGTTTTTTCTACTCTTGGGGTGGGCAGGCATTCTAAGGCACTGTAAGATGCCTTTAGTGATCCCCACATCCTGGCATTCACATCTTTCTATAATCCCATCCCCTTGAGGGAGGGCTTGACCATTTAATGACTCTTCCATAATATGTCAAAAATGATGAGATATAAATTCTAAGATTAAAGTGTAAAAAGACTTTGTTTTCTGTCATGTTCACACTCTTGCTACCTTGCTTTGTGGTGAGCTTCAAGTGGCAAGGAATTAATACCTCCCTCTAAGATCCAGAGAGGACCTGCTAACAGCCACCTGAAGGATCTTGGAAGTTGGTCTTCTTCCAACTGAGCCTTTGGATGACTGCAGCCTTGGCCAACACCTTCAATGCAACCTTGTGAGGGATGTAAGCCAGAGGAACCCAGCCACCTCATATATGGATTCCTGACCCACAGCAACTGCAGGATGACAAACACTGGTTGTAATAAGTTCATAAGTTTTGGGGTGATTTTTTATATAGCAACTGATCATGAATACACTTGGTATGAGTTAGTGAAATAGAAACCCAGTGTAACCAGCCAGAAGTCTTTACTAGGTGGCTTAGTGGTAAAGATGCTATCTACAACGTAGGAACCACAGGTTTGATTCCTGGGTCTGGAAGATCCCCTGGAGGAGGCAATAGCAACCCACTCCAGTATTCTTGCCTGGAAAATCCCAAGGACAGACTAGCCAGGCTAGTTCACGGGGTCTCAAACAGTTGGACAGCAAGGAGATCAAACTGCCTAAAGAACATCAACCCTGAATATTCATTGGAAGGACTGATGCTGAAACTGAAGCTCCAATACTTTGGCCACCTGATGCAAAGGAACGAGTCATTGGAAAAGTCTCTGATGTTGGGAAAAATAGAAGGTAGAAGGAGAAAGGGATGACAAAAGATGAGATGGTTGGATAGCGTCACTGAGTCAATGGGCATGAGTTTGAACAAGCTCCAGGAGATGGTGAAAGTCAGGGAAGCCTGGCATGCTGCAGTCCATGGGGTCACAAAGAGTTGGAAATGACTGAGAAACTGAACTGAAACTTTATAAGGACCACTTCGGTCACTGCAGGAGAAAGTGAGTCCAGGTGACTATTAAAGGATGTACATGGTTTTTTCTACTCTTGGGGTGGGCAGGCATTCTAAGGCACTGTAAGATGCCTTTAGTGATCCCCACATCCTGGCATTCACATCTTTCTATAATCCCATCCCCTTGAGGGAGGGCTTGACCATTTAATGACTCTTCCATAATATGTCAAAAATGATGAGATATAAATTCTAAGATTAAAGTGTAAAAAGACTTTGTTTTCTGTCATGTTCACACTCTTGCTACCTTGCTTTGTGGTGAGCTTCAAGTGGCAAGGAATTAATACCTCCCTCTAAGATCCAGAGAGGACCTGCTAACAGCCACCTGAAGGATCTTGGAAGTTGGTCTTCTTCCAACTGAGCCTTTGGATGACTGCAGCCTTGGCCAACACCTTCAATGCAACCTTGTGAGGGATGTAAGCCAGAGGAACCCAGCCACCTCATATATGGATTCCTGACCCACAGCAACTGCAGGATGACAAACACTGGTTGTAATAAGTTCATAAGTTTTGGGGTGATTTTTTATATAGCAACTGATCATGAATACACTTGGTATGAGTTAGTGAAATAGAAACCCAGTGTAACCAGCCAGAAGTCTTTACTAGGTGGCTTAGTGGTAAAGATGCTATCTACAACGTAGGAACCACAGGTTTGATTCCTGGGTCTGGAAGATCCCCTGGAGGAGGCAATAGCAACCCACTCCAGTATTCTTGCCTGGAAAATCCCAAGGACAGACTAGCCAGGCTAGTTCACGGGGTCTCAAACAGTTGGACATGACAGAGCACACATGCACATACGTAGCCAGTCAGAAGTGTGAGAGTTACAAAAGAATCATGATGAGTTCTATCGTGTTGTTATTTATTTTTTTAAAAAAATTAACTTACTTGTTGACTATATTAAGTCTTAGTTATGGCATGTGGGATCTTCACTGGGGTACATGGGCTCTTCCTGGGGGTTAAGGGCTTCTCTCTAGTTGTGGGATGTGGGTTCCGTTGCTTGGAGGCATGTAAGATCTTAGCTTCCCAACAAGGACTGAACACACAGCCCCTGTATGGAAGGTGGATTCTTAACCACTGGACCTCCAGGAAGTCCCTCGGTGAGGCCTTCTATCAAATATATCACAGTTCACTCTCCTCCTTCATGCCTTTAGTCAAATGTCAACTTCTCAGTGAGGGCCTTCTCGAGCACTGTTAGAAAATGGCACCCTCACCTCCACACTCCCCTGCTTTCCTGCCATCGTCTGACACAGGACACATTTCACTTGTTTCTTTTATTACCTGTCTCTACCATACCCACCAGCTCTAAAGGGTAGGTTCCCCACGAGAATTTTTGGCTATTTGAATCACCACTTATTCCCAGTGACCAGAAGCACATAGCATGCCTGGTGCACAGCAGGTGCTCCAAACTACCTGACTCCACGTTGACTGCTGTGCCTGAGCAGGGAAGGTAGGGACAAAAGGAATGATGAGAGCTGGCTGGAGACTAGTATTCTGTTCAGCAGAACTCCGTTTACACAAAGAACAAAGAGTATCCATCAAAAGCAAACCACGGTATCTGGGAGGCAGTGGGAATTCCAGAACACAGAATACGCACAGCAAGAGAGGATATGCCAAAGACGAGGAATGAAAGGGAAATCTGGAGAAGCCAGATTGGAGGACAGAGCTCACTACACTGAACAAAGCTCCCTTTCGTTGAGAATTATCCTGGCCCCTCCGGCCCCTGTGCCACGTCCCCTGAGGCGGATTGTAATCAGTCCCAAGAGTTACTCCGCTGGCTAAGTGAGTGTGTATGTTGGGTTATGACATCTGAAACAGCTCTGAACTGTCTACCACACTCTGTGGTATTTATATATTATGTAAGCTCTCTTTCTCCCAATTTTACATCAGCTCGTACTTTTCTGAAGTAGTATTAGGGGAGAGGTAAAAGGAGTTAGATGGTGAAAGGGATGCATGTCCCAGTGGAGAGTCTACTAGGGCACAGTTTCAGACCCTTAATCTTTGGTCTATAGACTGAACACTGTTGGCTTCTATTTGAGGAGAGGGTCATGCGGAGTCTCCTCCATTCACCATCCCAGTAACCTTTTCTTTAGGCTCTTTTGAAACCTAATTTCCCCATCCCACAGCATCTGCTTCAGGATTGGCTGCTGCCAGCTTATAAAGTATGTGAATTCTAAAAGAATACCTCTTCTGTGTGGACATACTCCACCAGCATATGGCTTAATGGAAAACTGCCCCTTTTGTGCAAAAAAGAAAAGAAAAATGGCATCCCTTCCTGCAGGACTGGAATTCAGCCCTACTTGCCTCCTTGGCTGGGCACCTTGGCACCGTACATAAGCTCCCATCCATATGCAATGGCTCAGTCTTCAGGTTCTTTCCTGTCCTCATCTGCAAATGTGAAATTTTGAAGAGTAAAACCTTAAACCATCTGAAGTCAAGGGGGAGTGTTGAATAGGATTGTTCAAGAAGTAACCTAGAATCTCTATTTGTTTCAAAAGAGGAGAAACTCAGATCCAGTCTGGAAGTAATCTTTAAAATTATTCCCCAACCCAAACGAAGCCTGAGCAGGAAGGTAGGGACAAAAGGAATGATGAGAGCTGGCTGGAGACTAGTATTCTGTTCAGCAGAACTCCGTTTACACAAAGAACAAAGAGTATCCATCAAAAGCAAACCACGGTATCTGGGAGGCAGTGGGAATTCCAGAACACAGAATACGCACAGCAAGAGAGGATATGCCAAAGACGAGGAATGAAAGGGAAATCTGGAGAAGCCAGATTGGAGGACAGAGCTCACTACACTGAACAAAGCTCCCTTTCGTTGAGAATTATCCTGGCCCCTCCGGCCCCTGTGCCACGTCCCCTGAGGCGGATTGTAATCAGTCCCAAGAGTTACTCCGCTGGCTAAGTGAGTGTGTATGTTGGGTTATGACATCTGAAACAGCTCTGAACTGTCTACCACACTCTGTGGTATTTATATATTATGTAAGCTCTCTTTCTCCCAATTTTACATCAGCTCGTACTTTTCTGAAGTAGTATTAGGGGAGAGGTAAAAGGAGTTAGATGGTGAAAGGGATGCATGTCCCAGTGGAGAGTCTACTAGGGCACAGTTTCAGACCCTTAATCTTTGGTCTATAGACTGAACACTGTTGGCTTCTATTTGAGGAGAGGGTCATGCGGAGTCTCCTCCATTCACCATCCCAGTAACCTTTTCTTTAGGCTCTTTTGAAACCTAATTTCCCCATCCCACAGCATCTGCTTCAGGATTGGCTGCTGCCAGCTTATAAAGTATGTGAATTCTAAAAGAATACCTCTTCTGTGTGGACATACTCCACCAGCATATGGCTTAATGGAAAACTGCCCCTTTTGTGCAAAAAAGAAAAGAAAAATGGCATCCCTTCCTGCAGGACTGGAATTCAGCCCTACTTGCCTCCTTGGCTGGGCACCTTGGCACCGTACATAAGCTCCCATCCATATGCAATGGCTCAGTCTTCAGGTTCTTTCCTGTCCTCATCTGCAAATGTGAAATTTTGAAGAGTAAAACCTTAAACCATCTGAAGTCAAGGGGGAGTGTTGAATAGGATTGTTCAAGAAGTAACCTAGAATCTCTATTTGTTTCAAAAGAGGAGAAACTCAGATCCAGTCTGGAAGTAATCTTTGATACCAAGAATTCCAGTTCCCAGCCCAACCCACCACAGAAGCTGCTGGGTAGAGGCAAGCAGATGCTGACAATGGACCAGAAGGGCACATTGCAATTGGAGAAAGGAGTCATTTGTGGGTTGTAAATAAGTGACAGTAGGCATTCGGCAGAATAATTGGAAAAGGCAACCTCCCTGGATGTCAATTAATATGGTCTTTATTATTTAAAATATGAAGTTTCAGAGATTATAGATACGGATATTGAGAATGCTCTGCAATTAATAACAAGAGCACTGATATAAGAAACAATCCCCTGAACATGAACTAGTATGAGCCAATAATCAGGTGGAATAGAAGAAGCAGATCAACTAGACTTACAGACCATATCATCAGTGGACTCATCAGTTCCTTACTCTGGAAGGAGCAAAAGTCAACATCAGAACCCAGCTGCAGTTTTCCTAAGTTAAGAGTATGGTAAATTTTAGGTAGTTCTTATTACAGAATGTGAGACTCAACCATTCTCAATTAACCTTGGTTTCATCTTTGTTGAAGTCTAAATTAAAGAACGCTTTCAGTATTTCCATAGATGAAATCTGTCTGGGAGAAGAGACCCAACTAACCAACGCTGATGGGATCCTGGTGTCCAGAGCAGGCAGGGCAGGGAACACAGCCCCACTCAGGGGACACCGCCTCAGCCAGTCCTCGCCCCGTCCAGAAGGGCTACACATTCAAGTGACGCCATACATGGCTGCTGGCCAGGCTGGCTTTCATGTGGCCATCTGTGTGACAAAGTTTCCACCGAGCTGCCTTTGTGTACACCACCTCATGGCATCAATAACTCAGTGCATTCCTGTGCGAGCCTTGCAGTTAACCTGGGGGGATCCCCGGAGCTCCAGCATTACTATGAGCCAGCTCCCAGTGGCAGGTCTGTCTTTGCCTGTCTCACCCCTCTGGGAGCTGTGGAGGTGAGGGTGGGAAGAAGGCAGGGACTAACAAAATTTAAATGGGAACTAATTTGTTTCAAGAATGAAATAATGCCATTTGCAGCAACATGGTTGGACCTAGAGATTATTGTAGTAAGTGAAGGAAGTCAGAAAGAGAAATATAACTACTATATATCATTTACATGTGGAGTCTGAAATATGACACAACTGAACTTATTTTCAAAACAGAAACACAACCTAGATAAAAACTTGTGGTAATCAAAGGGGAAGGGAGGTGGGGGAGGGATAAATGAGGAGTTTGGAATTAGCAGATACAAACTACTATCTGTAAGTAACAAGGTCCTACTATATAGCACAGTGAACTGCATTCAGTATCCTGTGATAAACCATGATGGAAAAGAATATGTATATATATAGATACATGTATAACTGAGTCATTACATATCATATGACTGTATATGTGTGTGTATATATGTATATATGCATAACTGAGTCACTACATATCCACTGATGTTATGGTATCTAGGTCTAGTTGATCTGCTTCTTTTATTCCTGCTAATTCTTGGCTCATACTGGTCCACAATCACTATCATATATATAGGTATAACTGAATCAGTTTGCTGTACATCAGAAATGAACACAACATTGTAAATGCACTACACTTCAATTGAGAAAAAAAAAAAAGAGTAAATAGAGCTACCTGAAGGCAGAACCAATGGACGTGCCAAACTTTACTGGTAAGATTTGTCTCTGTTTTCTCACCCTCCCTTCAATGCCTTGCCCCTACCTCCTCCAGATGGCCAGTAGGACTCCATTTTAGCCACAAACCACTTTTTGACAACTCAAAACTCCTGGCCTTGGCCTGGTTACCATCCATGGGTTCTATGCTTTCAAACTCGTCTTTATCTCCAGTCCATTTGCTTACACGAGGTGTGGGCAAAGCAATCCGATTAGCTCCAAGGTGCTCACCACTGACTGTTGAGATTTTATTGTAACCAGTCATAAGCACTCTTTCCCTGCCAGCAGCGTGAAGGGCTCCTGTGGCAGCTGTGGCGACACTGTGATACTGTGTGCAGGCCCGGTATTACACCACTGCATTATTTCAGGTGTTTTTGTGTATTGTTGAAAGTAATCCTTTTTTAGACACCAACGACAGCTTGCCTCTCACTGCTCCTTCCTTTCCCTCTCCTCTTCTTCCTACTTCTGAATGTTATGTTTTTGAAATAAATTTCCCAATGTAGAGTCTTCATTTGACATTTATTCTGCTAGAAAAGGATCACTGTCACTTCTGACTTCCAAAAGTTACCGGGATTTGATTCTGGGACCAATTATTGCCTCTTCATTCCTGCTTTTTTTCTTTGTTTGTTTCAAATGACTGCACCACTCAGCCCTAGTTTTGTCTCTTTTTAAAATAAATAAATAAATAACGTTTAAAATTGTGCAAAAAATGCATAATATAAAAGATAAATAAAACAAAAAGCTGGTTCTTCGAAAAGGTCAATAAAATTGACACACCACTGGCCAGACTCATCAAGAAAAAGAGAGAAGAACCAGATCACCAAAATCAAAAATGAAAAAGGAGAGATTACAACAGATAATGCAGAAATCCAAAGGATTCTAAGAGACTATTATGAACAACTCTATGGCAACAAACTGGACAACCTGGAAGAAATGGACAGTTTCTTAGAGAAGATTAATCTCCCAAGACTCAACCAGGAAGAAATAGAAACTATGAACAAGCCAATCACAAGCTCAGAAATTGACCTTGTGATCAAAAATCTACCCAAAAATAAAAGCCTGGGGCCAGATGGTTTCACAAGTGAATTCTACCAAACATTTAAAGAAGAGCTAATGCCTATCCTTCTAAAACTCTTCCAAACAATTCTGGCTGGTTTTTTTTACCCTCCTTCAACCCCCATTGGGTAGTCTTTTACCAAACCACTTTTTGACAACTCAAAACTCCTGGCCTTGGCCTGGTTACCATCCATGGGTTCTATGCTTTCAAACTCGTCTTTATCTCCAGTCCATTTGCTTACACGAGGTGTGGGCAAAGCAATCCGATTAGCTCCAAGGTGCTCACCACTGACTGTTGAGATTTTATTGTAACCAGTCATAAGCACTCTTTCCCTGCCAGCAGCGTGAAGGGCTCCTGTGGCAGCTGTGGCGACACTGTGATACTGTGTGCAGGCCCGGTATTACACCACTGCATTATTTCAGGTGTTTTTGTGTATTGTTGAAAGTAATCCTTTTTTAGACACCAACGACAGCTTGCCTCTCACTGCTCCTTCCTTTCCCTCTCCTCTTCTTCCTACTTCTGAATGTTATGTTTTTGAAATAAATTTCCCAATGTAGAGTCTTCATTTGACATTTATTCTGCTAGAAAAGGGATCACTGTCACTTCTGACTTCCAAAAGTTACCGGGATTTGATTCTGGGACCAATTATTGCCTCTTCATTCCTGCTTTTTTTCTTTGTTTGTTTCAAATGACTGCACCACTCAGCCCTAGTTTTGTCTCTTTTTAAAATAAATAAATAAATAACGTTTAAAATTGTGCAAAAAATGCATAATATAAAAGATAAATAAAACAAAAAGCTGGTTCTTCGAAAAGGTCAATAAAATTGACACACCACTGGCCAGACTCATCAAGAAAAAGAGAGAGAAGAACCAGATCACCAAAATCAAAAATGAAAAAGGAGAGATTACAACAGATAATGCAGAAATCCAAAGGATTCTAAGAGACTATTATGAACAACTCTATGGCAACAAACTGGACAACCTGGAAGAAATGGACAGTTTCTTAGAGAAGATTAATCTCCCAAGACTCAACCAGGAAGAAATAGAAACTATGAACAAGCCAATCACAAGCTCAGAAATTGACCTTGTGATCAAAAATCTACCCAAAAATAAAAGCCTGGGGCCAGATGGTTTCACAAGTGAATTCTACCAAACATTTAAAGAAGAGCTAATGCCTATCCTTCTAAAACTCTTCCAAACAATTGCACAGGAAGGAAGACTTCCAAACACATTCTACGAGGCCACCATCACCCTGATACCAAAGCCAGGCAAAGACAACACAAAAAAAGAAAATTATAGACCAATTTCACTGATGAATCTAGACGCCAAAATCCTCAACAAAATCCTAACAAACAGAATTCAACAACACATCAAAAAGCTCATACATCACGATCAAGTTGGGTTCATCCCAGGCATGCAAGGATTCTTCAATATCCACAAATCAATCAATGTGATACACCATATCAACAAATTGAGAGACAAAAATTACATGATCATCTCAATAGATGCAGAAAAAGCCTTTGACAAAGTACAGCATCCATTTATGATAAAAACTCTTCAAAAAATGGGCATAGAAGGTACTTATCTTAACATAGTGAAAGCCATATATGAGAAGCCCACAGCGAACATTATCCTCAATGGTGAAAAACTCAAAGCATTTCCTCTAAGATCAGGAACAAGACAGGGGTGTCCACTTTCACCACTCTTATTCAACATAGTCCTGGAAGTTCTAGCAACAGCAATAAGAGAAGAGAAAGAAATCAAAGGAATCCAGATTGGAAAGGAAGAAGTCAAGCTCTCTCTCTTTGCAGATGACATGATATTATACATAGAAAATCCCAAAGACACTATTACAAAGCTACTAGAGTTAATCAGCAAATTCAGCAAAGTCGCAGGATACAAAATCAATATACAGAAATCACTGGCATTCCTATACACAAACAATGAAAAATCACAAAATGAAATCAAAGAGGCAATCCCCTTCACCATTGCATCCTAACTGTTTTTAAATGTATAGTTCACTAGTGTCAACTATATGTACTTTGTTTTGTGTTTTGCTTCTAAGACATCATTTGCTTTCATCATCTTTATCTTGAGCCTGTGCAAACTTAGACTGGATCAGAAAAGTTTCTAACCAAAAATAAAAGCCAATCACAAGCTCAGAAATTGACCTTGTGATCAAAAATCTACCCAAAAATAAAAGCCTGGGGCCAGATGGTTTCACAAGTGAATTCTACCAAACATTTAAAGAAGAGCTAATGCCTATCCTTCTAAAACTCTTCCAAACAATTGCACAGGAAGGAAGACTTCCAAACACATTCTACGAGGCCACCATCACCCTGATACCAAAGCCAGGCAAAGACAACACAAAAAAAGAAAATTATAGACCAATTTCACTGATGAATCTAGACGCCAAAATCCTCAACAAAATCCTAACAAACAGAATTCAACAACACATCAAAAAGCTCATACATCACGATCAAGTTGGGTTCATCCCAGGCATGCAAGGATTCTTCAATATCCACAAATCAATCAATGTGATACACCATATCAACAAATTGAGAGACAAAAATTACATGATCATCTCAATAGATGCAGAAAAAGCCTTTGACAAAGTACAGCATCCATTTATGATAAAAACTCTTCAAAAAATGGGCATAGAAGGTACTTATCTTAACATAGTGAAAGCCATATATGAGAAGCCCACAGCGAACATTATCCTCAATGGTGAAAAACTCAAAGCATTTCCTCTAAGATCAGGAACAAGACAGGGGTGTCCACTTTCACCACTCTTATTCAACATAGTCCTGGAAGTTCTAGCAACAGCAATAAGAGAAGAGAAAGAAATCAAAGGAATCCAGATTGGAAAGGAAGAAGTCAAGCTCTCTCTCTTTGCAGATGACATGATATTATACATAGAAAATCCCAAAGACACTATTACAAAGCTACTAGAGTTAATCAGCAAATTCAGCAAAGTCGCAGGATACAAAATCAATATACAGAAATCACTGGCATTCCTATACACAAACAATGAAAAATCACAAAATGAAATCAAAGAGGCAATCCCCTTCACCATTGCATCCTAACTGTTTTTAAATGTATAGTTCACTAGTGTCAACTATATGTACTTTGTTTTTGTGTTTTGCTTCTAAGACATCATTTGCTTTCATTCATCTTTATTCTTTGGCCTGTGTGAACCTCCCATTGCAGTGGCCTCTCTCGCTGTGGAGCACCGACTCTGGGTGCATGCTCTCCAGAACACTGGCTCATCATTGGACACACCGGTCCAGCTGCTCCTCAGCACATGGGATCTTCCAGGGCCAAGGATCGAACTGGTGCCCCTCACACTGCAAGGTGGACTCTTCACCCACTCAACCACCAGAGAAGTCCCTATATTCACCTTTTTGTGCTCTCTATGAAATGAACATTTCCATCCTATAGCATCAAAACTCTATACCCACTTAACTCCCCATTCCACCTCCCTCCAATCCCTGCAGCTCTCATTCCACTTTCTGTTTCTATGCGTTTGACCTCTGTAAGTGGAACCAAGGCACTTCCCAGATGGCTGTAATGGTAAGAAACCACTAGTCAATACAGGAGACATAAGAGACATAGGTCCAATCCCTGGATCAGGAAGATCCCCTGGAGGTGGACACGGCAATCCACTTCAGTCTTCTTACCTGGAGAATCCCCATAGACAGAGGAGCCTGGTGGGCTACAGTCCAAAGGGTTGGAAAAAGTCAGACACAACTGTAGCAACTCAGCATGAACACACAAATGGAATCATGGGCTTCCCAGTTGGCTCAGTGGTAAAGAATCTGCCTATGAAGCAGGAGACACAAGTTTGACCCCTGGGTTGGGAAAATCCCCTGGACAAGGAAAGGAGCCCACTTCTGTATTCTTGCCTGGAAAATCCCTGGTGGGCTACAGTCTATGGGGTCACAAAAGAGTCGGACATAACATAGCAACTAAACAATACAAGTGGAATCATACAGTATTTGTCTTTCTGTGATGAAATTTTAATACTTTACTTAGTATAATATCTTCAAGGACATTACACTTGAGGACACTACAGTGTAACGTAGCATTACATGGACATTACATCCATGTTGTAATGTGTCAGAATATCCTCCTTTGTTAAGGCTGAATAAAATTCCATTGTATGTACACACTACTTTTCTTTATCCATTCATCTGTCATTGGACATTCAGGTTGTTTCTACTGCTTAGCCCTTGTGAATAATGTTGTATTGAACAGGGTGTGCGATCTGGTTCTCTCTTACACTATAAGTACATTAAAATATCCAGAAAGCAAAGAAGAATTGAAAGAGAAAAGCTCAACTTTGCCACAATGGCAAAAAAAAAAAAAAAAAAAAAAAAAATCTGCTGCCTACTTTGTCACTCACCCTGGAAGCTGCTTGCTAGTGTGAAAGTTATTTTGCATAAAATTATTAACTCAAAGCTTTCAACTCTATTTAAAGCTCCACTTTAAAGTTTGACTCTTTTTTAGCCCTTCAGCTTTTATTATCTGAAAGTATTCAGAAATGTCTCCATTCATCTGGGAGCTCTAGAATATCTTTTTCTAGAACAAGGGTATCCAATAATTCAGACTGATACACTGGTGAATGTTGAGGGGTCTCCCCACCCAGTTTTAGCTTTTATTTATTTACTTTTATTATATTTTATTGGAGTTCAGTTGCTTTATGTTGTGTTAGTTTCCACTGCACAGCACAGTGAATAAGCTATATATGTACATATATCCCCTCTTTTTTGGATTTTCTTCTTGTTTAGGTCACCAAAGAGCACTGAGTAGAGTTCCCTGTGCTATACAGTAGGTTCTCATTACTTACCTATTTTATACATAGTACTGATAGTGTATCTATACATCAGTCCCAGTCTTTCAATTCCTCCTGCCTCCTTCCCCCTTGATATCCACACATTTGTTCTCTATGTCTGTGTTTCTACTTCTGCTTTGTTAGTAAGACCATCTCTATCACTTTTCTAGATTTCACATATATACATTACTATACGATATGTGTTTTTTTCTTTCTGACTTACTTCACTCTGCGTGACAGTCTCTGGATTCATTCACAGCTCTACAAATGACCCAATTTCATTCCTTTTTAGGGTTGAGTAACATTCTATTGTGTATATGTACCACATCTCTTTTATCCATTGCTTTGTTGATGGACATCTAGGTTGCTTCCATGCCCTGGCTATAGTAAATAGTGGTGTAATGAACTTTGGGGTGCATGGGTCTTTTTGAATGATGGTTTTCTCTGGGTATATGCTCAGTAATGGGATTTCTGTGTCATATGGTAGTTCTGTTTCAGTTTTTTAAAGAACCTCCATATTGTTCTCCATAGTGGCAGTGTCAATTTATGTTCCTACCAAAACAGTCCATGAGAGATTTCATTTACCCACACTCTCTGCAGCATTTATCGTTTATAGATTTTTTTGATGATGGCCATTCTGACTAAAAAATCTGCTGCCTACTTTGTCACTCACCCTGGAAGCTGCTTGCTAGTGTGAAAGTTATTTTGCATAAAATTATTAACTCAAAGCTTTCAACTCTATTTAAAGCTCCACTTTAAAGTTTGACTCTTTTTTAGCCCTTCAGCTTTTATTATCTGAAAGTATTCAGAAATGTCTCCATTCATCTGGGAGCTCTAGAATATCTTTTTCTAGAACAAGGGTATCCAATAATTCAGACTGATACACTGGTGAATGTTGAGGGGTCTCCCCACCCAGTTTTAGCTTTTATTTATTTACTTTTATTATATTTTATTGGAGTTCAGTTGCTTTATGTTGTGTTAGTTTCCACTGCACAGCACAGTGAATAAGCTATATATGTACATATATCCCCTCTTTTTTGGATTTTCTTCTTGTTTAGGTCACCAAAGAGCACTGAGTAGAGTTCCCTGTGCTATACAGTAGGTTCTCATTACTTACCTATTTTATACATAGTACTGATAGTGTATCTATACATCAGTCCCAGTCTTTCAATTCCTCCTGCCTCCTTCCCCCTTGATATCCACACATTTGTTCTCTATGTCTGTGTTTCTACTTCTGCTTTGTTAGTAAGACCATCTCTATCACTTTTCTAGATTTCACATATATACATTACTATACGATATGTGTTTTTTTCTTTCTGACTTACTTCACTCTGCGTGACAGTCTCTGGATTCATTCACAGCTCTACAAATGACCCAATTTCATTCCTTTTTAGGGTTGAGTAACATTCTATTGTGTATATGTACCACATCTCTTTTATCCATTGCTTTGTTGATGGACATCTAGGTTGCTTCCATGCCCTGGCTATAGTAAATAGTGGTGTAATGAACTTTGGGGTGCATGGGTCTTTTTGAATGATGGTTTTCTCTGGGTATATGCTCAGTAATGGGATTTCTGTGTCATATGGTAGTTCTGTTTCAGTTTTTTAAAGAACCTCCATATTGTTCTCCATAGTGGCAGTGTCAATTTATGTTCCTACCAAAACAGTCCATGAGAGATTTCATTTACCCACACTCTCTGCAGCATTTATCGTTTATAGATTTTTTTGATGATGGCCATTCTGACTGATGTTAGGTGATAGCTCATTGTAGTTTTGATTTGCATTTCTCTAATGATTAGTAATGTTGAACCTCTTTTCATGTGTTTGCTGGCCATCTGTATGTCTTCTCTGGAGAAATGTCTGTTTAGAGCTTCCTCCCATTTTTTTTTTTAATATTCATCTGCATGAGTTGTTTGTATGTTTTGAAGACTAATCCTTTATCAACTGCTTTGTTTGCAAATATTTCCTGCCATCCTAAGGGTTGTCTTTTCATCTTGTTTAGATTTTCTCTGTTGTGAAAAATCTTTTATATTTAATTAGGTTCCATTTGTTTATTTTTGTTTTTATTCAGTTTTAGCTTTTAAAACCTGGGCTTCCCTGGTGGTCCATTGGGTAAGGACACCGCCTTGCAGTGCAAGGGGCGCCGGTTCGATCCCTAGCCTGGGAAGATCCCACGTGCCGCGGAGCGGCTGGACCAATATGTCCAATTACCCAGCTGGAGCTTTGGAGCGCATACGCCCAGAACCGGTGCTCTGCGACAACAGAGGCCACTGCGATGGGAGGCCCACACGGGCCAAAGAACAAAGATGGATGAAAATAGAGAAATGAAAGACCAATAGAAGTGGCCCGCCCACTCCCCTCCCTCCCCACCCCACCCCCACCAAAATAAATAAATTTAAAAATAATAATAATAAAAAAGAAAACCAATATACCCCACAAGTGGAAAAAAACAAAAACAAAACCAATATACCTTTATTTGTTGGAGTTGAAAGTAGGTATTGAGAAGGTATTTGTGGTCAGAAATCCTTCCTCAAATCGGTAATTCCCAACCCTTTCTTCAGTAGGGCACACAAGCAAGAAAATCCCCTCTAACTAAGACCAGTGTGATGACAAGGTCATGCCTGCTTGCTTTAACATCACCTCTTCCCTCTCCAGAAAGCATAAAATACAAGTGAATGTAATGGGTGTTGTTACAGGGATAGCCTTGGTTTTTCTCTGGTTTATTTTTTGAGGGTAAACCATTTGCAAAATCCAGTATTTTAACCATTAATAAAACAAATCATTTGCAAGGCCCCTTATGAGTGAGTCACCACACTGGTGTGAACCTTTGTAGTTGAGAACTTTTGCCTTAAATGATGATGCTTGACTTATTCTACATATTGTGTACTGAGCCTTGAAAGAGATAATGAAGGCTATACTTGTGGTTCCCAATTCGTTCCTTCCAACTGGGAGAAGGCAGAGGGAGAAGGACAGAGCAGAACAGCATGTTCCTTAAGGTCCCAAGGGCCTGAACTTACTATCAGGGTCCCTGCAACTTTGGTTGTTTTGGGGGCTCCGAATGGCAAGCCCCAAATATATGGAGTCGAGGGAATTTAGCTCCTGGGGATGTTGGGACCAGATAGTCAGGGTTAGTGATTTAAACATCCATTTTGGACGCAGACAAATGCAGTTTCAAGCCCAAGCTTTGCACTTTCCCAATTTTGTTAACTTCAGAGAGTTATTTAACCAGTCTGATCTTCAAGTTTCTCACCTGCAAACTGGGTTTAAAAACAATCTCTCAGAGGAAATCTGATGTCTTCATTTGTTTAGAATCCCTTCTTTACACACTTCTTTCCAGTAGGTAATTTGTGCCCTGGGGTTCAAGTCACCATGACCCTCACCCACTTCATCCTCCCAGGCACAGGGCAGGGATGTGACCCAGGTCTGTCCACTCGGAATTTCATCCCTCAGGTGCAGAGTTTAAGTCAGGGAATAAACTGTGACTCAGGCTGGCCAACCAGATTTTTCTGGTAGGGTTTGTGAGAAAGATAGGTTCTTTCATGCTGGAGCTCTTTAGTGGGAGGATGAGGTACAGGGTGTGGTAGGCAAATTCTCCTACAATGTTGGCATGGTCTGTCCAAAGAATGTAACCAAGCAGAAATGGCAGAAGTTAAAAAAAGAGAGAGCCATAATGAAATAATTTAATTTCTGGTTCTAGCTATGTCTGCAAGCTCCCCTAGGTTTCCTAGGGATCTGAGTCAGTAAATTTCCTTTTGTGTTTAAACTGGTCTGAGTTGGGTTTCTGATGCCCATCATCAGGATACAACTTGAAGGGTGTTTTGGATTTAAGGCTGGGTCTTGGCATCACACCTTCCTCCCCAGGACAAGGCTGGGCCTCAGTCATCAGCCCTCAGGCAGGTAGAAGCCAAGCGTGGCCCTCCTCCTGTGTGTGTATGGTGGGACAAAGCCCACAGACGCCCCTTCCCTCTTCTTTGCGCCATCACGGTGCATGTGACCCCAGAAGCAGCTTTTCTGGAGGGAGAGGTACCACAAAGTATAACTCTTTGACTGAACTGCTGACCATTTGTGTTCCATAGCTCAATATCAACTGTGGCCATCCCATACCTGTATGGGGTTGATTTGGTTGTAACTTTTACTTGATTTTTATAGTAAATGCCGTTTATGGAACTGCAGATGTAAGAGCTGGGAGGTACCCTATGGGAGAAATGTCTGGATTGAACACCCGCTGTGGACAGAGGAGGAAGCACTGGGTCCACAGCCATCCCCTTCCTCCAGCCAGCTGGCCAAGGCAGACCTACATACAGGCTGCTGATTTCCAGGTCTCTCAAAAGATTCTGACCTAAAACTACATCCAGCCAGTCTTCCCTCTCACAGAGCACCCATCTGGTGTTGCAACCTCCTAGGGTCTGCTTGACTTACAGGTAAGGTGGGCTTACCTTTCTCCTCTTTTTTATCTGGTCTGATTGGCCCATTGTTCCTGGGAGGTTAAGTCCCAGGTATGGAGGCTAATATTGAAAAGTCAGGGAATAAACTGTGACTCAGGCTGGCCAACCAGATTTTTCTGGTAGGGTTTGTGAGAAAGATAGGTTCTTTCATGCTGGAGCTCTTTAGTGGGAGGATGAGGTACAGGGTGTGGTAGGCAAATTCTCCTACAATGTTGGCATGGTCTGTCCAAAGAATGTAACCAAGCAGAAATGGCAGAAGTTAAAAAAAGAGAGAGCCATAATGAAATAATTTAATTTCTGGTTCTAGCTATGTCTGCAAGCTCCCCTAGGTTTCCTAGGGATCTGAGTCAGTAAATTTCCTTTTGTGTTTAAACTGGTCTGAGTTGGGTTTCTGATGCCCATCATCAGGATACAACTTGAAGGGTGTTTTGGATTTAAGGCTGGGTCTTGGCATCACACCTTCCTCCCCAGGACAAGGCTGGGCCTCAGTCATCAGCCCTCAGGCAGGTAGAAGCCAAGCGTGGCCCTCCTCCTGTGTGTGTATGGTGGGACAAAGCCCACAGACGCCCCTTCCCTCTTCTTTGCGCCATCACGGTGCATGTGACCCCAGAAGCAGCTTTTCTGGAGGGAGAGGTACCACAAAGTATAACTCTTTGACTGAACTGCTGACCATTTGTGTTCCATAGCTCAATATCAACTGTGGCCATCCCATACCTGTATGGGGTTGATTTGGTTGTAACTTTTACTTGATTTTTATAGTAAATGCCGTTTATGGAACTGCAGATGTAAGAGCTGGGAGGTACCCTATGGGAGAAATGTCTGGATTGAACACCCGCTGTGGACAGAGGAGGAAGCACTGGGTCCACAGCCATCCCCTTCCTCCAGCCAGCTGGCCAAGGCAGACCTACATACAGGCTGCTGATTTCCAGGTCTCTCAAAAGATTCTGACCTAAAACTACATCCAGCCAGTCTTCCCTCTCACAGAGCACCCATCTGGTGTTGCAACCTCCTAGGGTCTGCTTGACTTACAGGTAAGGTGGGCTTACCTTTCTCCTCTTTTTTATCTGGTCTGATTGGCCCATTGTTCCTGGGAGGTTAAGTCCCAGGTATGGAGGCTAATATTGAAAAGTCAGAATTTTCCCCCAAACAATCCAATGACCCACAATTCCAACAGCTGTTAATATAGACTTTATGTGTTTCCAAATAAAGAGTTATCATATTTAAGAATTAAATTCAAACTTGTCTGGTTAAGAATTGTCACACGATCTCATTTTCTTAAAATCGGTTTGACACAACCCAAGCCTCCAAGCCACCTGGCTAATGGAAAATTCACCTCCTGATCCCACCCAGCCTCTCCAGGGTTATGACAGTGTCCTGGGGTTTGACCTAGGGCAGGGCTCTTGGGGCCTAGGGTGTTACGGCATTATCTAAGTGCTCTTGGTGCAGGCCCCATGGCCACAAGATGGGGGTGGCCCCGCTGTGCCTGCTCCAGGACTGGGCACAGTGGATCCTCAGCATCCAGAGACAGGCTTTGCCACACGCCCCCACTAGGTCCTGACAGCTCCCTTTGGGCCTCAGTGCCAGGTTTCTCCTGGAATCCCTCAATGTCTGCTCCCCTTTTATCTTAAAGAATTGCTCGCACCTCTCTCACGTTTGCTTCTCCACCCCACTTTCCACCAGGCAAAAGCACTTGCCTTTGAACTATTACATATAGGATGGATAAATAACCAGGTCCTACTGTATAGCACAGGGAACTATATTCAATATTCTATGATAAACCATAATGTAAAAGAATAGGAAAAAGAATGTATACAGTTGCATAACTGATTCACTTTAAGCCCTGTAAATCAGCTATACTTCAATAAAATAAAAATTTTAGGAAAATTTAACACCATCTAGTGTAAGTAAGAATAGGTACCCTATGGGAGAAATGTCTGGATTGAACACCGCTGTGGACAGAGGAGGAAGCACTGGGTCCACAGCCATCCCCTTCCTCCAGCCAGCTGGCCAAGGCAGACCTACATACAGGCTGCTGATTTCCAGGTCTCTCAAAAGATTCTGACCTAAAACTACATCCAGCCAGTCTTCCCTCTCACAGAGCACCCATCTGGTGTTGCAACCTCCTAGGGTCTGCTTGACTTACAGGTAAGGTGGGCTTACCTTTCTCCTCTTTTTTATCTGGTCTGATTGGCCCATTGTTCCTGGGAGGTTAAGTCCCAGGTATGGAGGCTAATATTGAAAAGTCAGAATTTTCCCCCAAACAATCCAATGACCCACAATTCCAACAGCTGTTAATATAGACTTTATGTGTTTCCAAATAAAGAGTTATCATATTTAAGAATTAAATTCAAACTTGTCTGGTTAAGAATTGTCACACGATCTCATTTTCTTAAAATCGGTTTGACACAACCCAAGCCTCCAAGCCACCTGGCTAATGGAAAATTCACCTCCTGATCCCACCCAGCCTCTCCAGGGTTATGACAGTGTCCTGGGGTTTGACCTAGGGCAGGGCTCTTGGGGCCTAGGGTGTTACGGCATTATCTAAGTGCTCTTGGTGCAGGCCCCATGGCCACAAGATGGGGGTGGCCCCGCTGTGCCTGCTCCAGGACTGGGCACAGTGGATCCTCAGCATCCAGAGACAGGCTTTGCCACACGCCCCCACTAGGTCCTGACAGCTCCCTTTGGGCCTCAGTGCCAGGTTTCTCCTGGAATCCCTCAATGTCTGCTCCCCTTTTATCTTAAAGAATTGCTCGCACCTCTCTCTACGTTTGCTTCCCCACCCCACTTTCCACCAGGCAAAAGCACTTGCCTTTGAACTATTACATATAGGATGGATAAATAACCAGGTCCTACTGTATAGCACAGGGAACTATATTCAATATTCTATGATAAACCATAATGTAAAAGAATAGGAAAAAGAATGTATACAGTTGCATAACTGATTCACTTTGCTGTACAGCAGACATTAACACAACATTGTAAATCAGCTATACTTCAATAAAATAAAAAATTTTAGGAAACACTTGCCTTTAGGTATTCCATTCTGGGAGAATCTAGCTTCCTAGTGGCTCAACAGTAAAGAATCCACCTGCCAATGCAGGAGACACGGGTTTGATCCCTGGGTTGGGAAGATTCCCTGGAAAAGGAAATGGCAACCCACTCCAGTATTCTTGCCTGGAAAATCCCATGGAGAGGGAGGTCTGGCAGACTATAGTTCATGGAGTCTTGAAGAACTGGATACAATTTAGAGACTAAACAACAACTGGGAGAATGGAGCAGAATTTCCCCCAAAGGCAGGAAAGGGTGTGTCTGCAAGTGGCTACTGTGCCAATTTCCCCTCTGTTGACAGGAAACAAAAAAGCTAGTTACTTTTTCAGGGTTGGAGAAGGAAAGTGAGAACAAAGTGCAAAATATCTTGACAAATGGTTTACCACGTGGCTCAGCAGGTAAAGAATCTGCTTGCAATGCAGGAGACCTGGGTTCAATCCCTGGGTCAGGAAGATCCCCTGGATGAGGTCGTGGCAACCTCTTCCAGTATTCTTGCCTGGACAACCTGATGGGCAGAGGAACCTGGAAGACTACAGTCCATGGGTCACACAGAGTCAGACAGGACTGAAACGACTGAGCACGCCGGCACACATACATGCATCTTGATAAACTGCCCTGTCATGCAGAGACTGGTCCCTTCTCAGAGCATGTCTCAGGAGGCAGATGGACAATCTCTCCCGTATGCTTTTGACTTAGGACCCCTGCTCTCTGCCTAGCATCTCAAGGATTAGTCCACAGAACATGCCTGGGGAAATTCTGAGTAGGAGTTAGTCGTCCACAGTTCCTGCCAGCATGGACCAGTTTATGACATTATCCGGTGGACACATGGAAGGACAGAGACACACCTAAGTGTAGGGGCAAGACGAGGGCTGAGGGTTCAAATCCTGGCTCTAAACTTCCACACTGTCTCTGAAGCTCAGTTTTCCCATCTGTAAAATGGGATAAGTAATGATACTGACCTAACAGGAAGGGGTAAACATCCCATGAGTTCATGCACACGAAGCATCCCAAACAGCTTCTGGAATGTAGCTGATTGTCAGTAGCAGGGGTGACATTGTCCTTGTAAGCTCTGTTGTAAGTCTGTCTGAATCGGAGAGGTCTGGCGGCAGTGAAGTGACCCATCCCAGAGGGCTTGGGAGAAGTTTACCTGGCAGAGCTGAGGAGCACAAATGGAGGGCAGAGCCTGGAAGTCAGGGGAGCAATTGGAGGAAGAACGAGGGAGCTGGAGGAACAGCATCCCTCCCAGTACAGCTCCTCAGGGTGGTGCCTTTTCCACAGTTGGACCAAGTGTGTTAACAAGGCTGCCCTTTGCCCTGCAATGACCTAGAGGGGTGAGCAGGAGGCGGGGAAGGAGGGAGGCTGAAGAGGGAGGGGACATATGTATACCAAGAGCTGACGCATATTGACGTACAGCAGAAACTAACATGACCTTGTAAAGCAGCTACCTCCGATTAAAAATAAATTAACAACAACAAAATGAGGCTGCTCTTAAGACTGGGATAAAAGCAACAGCAGCAACAATAACCACAGCGGAGACTCCTGGAATCTCTTGCACAGCATGCAAGAGACACTGATCCAACTCACAACACAAGCCCCAGGTCTCTATCCTGCTATCAGATAGAACCCAGCTTCACCATGGCACGCAGGCCGCTGGGCCTCTAAGTGAGGATGTAAAAGAATTCGAGTTCAGGCAGGGTTAGAAGTGAGAGAGCAAGGAGAACTTTCTTATCCACAGAACCTCGCCAGGAGAATTAGGGGGCCCCTTCCGTCCCTGGAAGAGCTAAGGAACTTGGGTTTCTGGGATCACACAGAATGAGACTCCCCGTCAACATATCCTGACTGCCAGCCAGTACTGCACTGGCCGGTGTGCCATGGGGTTGGTTTCCTCCAGCCAGACATCATGGGCAGCTCATGGTGACAGGAACTGAACTGAGGTGTGGTTCGAGGCTGGTGTTCTGAGCGATGGGCCCCTGATTCATGCTGGACCCCCATACTTAGCACAGGGCATGGCCGTTTTGCAGTTCCTCAGTGAGAGGGTATCCCGGGGACAGAAGCATGTCCTGCTTTGTCATTGCTCTTGTCCCCAGGGTTGCGGGGCGAGCAGGCAGGCCTTGGACAGGACAAGATGTGGTCCTATGCAAGACGCAGCTCCCACGGTCCCCTCCACCCCCTGCACAGACGGCTAAGAGCCCCGGCAGAGACAAGAGCACTGAGTAAGGTGCAGAGGCTGCTCCTGCCCTTCCCCGCCCCCTACAACCCCTGCCCCACCCCTCCTGCCGGCCCCTCACAGGGTCTCTGTCTCTGATTGCTTTACAGCCGAGGTTAACAGGTGTCGATATGAAGGGACTCTCACACCCTGCACGTGGCCATTTTTACAGGCACAGCTGCTGCTGTGCTCGGCCCCTCCCAACGTTGCTCTGGGAGCAAAGTGATTTCAGCTGCAGTATTGGGAACAGGTTGTCGAGCATTAGCAGCACATTAATTCTGAGCGTGTGCAGAGAGGTACAAGTGGCACTTCTGAGGGTAGACATTTTATTCGTATAGAATTAAGGCTGTGACAGCTTCCGCCCACCGTCGGTTTTCATTCACTCTGGTTTGTGGAGCAGTGCAAGGCTGTCTTCAACCACTTGGCACCCGTGACAGGATCTATGAGATACAGGGCTCCACGGGGTAGAAAGGATGCCTCAGAATTGTCAGATCAGAGACTGCGAAGAGGCCTCTGATGAGGTCTAATCCCCCAAAACCTTATTTTACGGTGTGGCTTACCCTGAAGGCCAAAGAGGAAAGGAAATCAGGAAAGGACACAGGGTTTATGCCAGAGCAAGGAGAACCCAGAGCTTCCAACTTCCACCCCCTGCAGAGAATCCTTTCTGAAGACCTGTATGGTCTGGAATCTTTTTCCCTGAATTCTGTCTGCAGAGGAGACCAGACCCCAGTACGTCAGCTCCGCCTAAGGCTGGGCTGTCCTGAGGGTTCAGGAACCCAGGTACAGCTACTCTGAAGTATCCCAGGACAGTGCTGTCCATGGGGCCCCACTCACTTGATGACAGGACCCTATCAGTCCAGTAGCTCTCCTCCTTCCTCACCTGATTCTGCCGTTCCCCTCCTCTCTGCCTTGAAGAAACCACACGCTATGGGGAGTAGTGTAGAGGTTCCTTAAAAAACTGAAAAATAGAATTACCATATAATCGAGCAATCTCACTCATGGGCATATATCCAGAAAAGACAAAAACTTTAATTCAAAAAGGTACATGGATCTCAATATTCATGCCAACACTATTTACACCAGCCAAGACAAGAAAGCAACCTAAATGTCCGTCAACAGATGAATGGATAAAGAAGACAACCCCTGCCCCACCCTCCTGCCGGCCCCTCACAGGGTCTCTGTCTCTGATTGCTTTACAGCCGAGGTTAACAGGTGTCGATATGAAGGGACTCTCACACCCTGCACGTGGCCATTTTTACAGGCACAGCTGCTGCTGTGCTCGGCCCCTCCCAACGTTGCTCTGGGAGCAAAGTGATTTCAGCTGCAGTATTGGGAACAGGTTGTCGAGCATTAGCAGCACATTAATTCTGAGCGTGTGCAGAGAGGTACAAGTGGCACTTCTGAGGGTAGACATTTTATTCGTATAGAATTAAGGCTGTGACAGCTTCCGCCCACCGTCGGTTTTCATTCACTCTGGTTTGTGGAGCAGTGCAAGGCTGTCTTCAACCACTTGGCACCCGTGACAGGATCTATGAGATACAGGGCTCCACGGGGTAGAAAGGATGCCTCAGAATTGTCAGATCAGAGACTGCGAAGAGGCCTCTGATGAGGTCTAATCCCCAAAGCCTTATTTTACGGTGTGGCTTACCCTGAAGGCCAAAGAGGGAAAGGAAATCAGGAAAGGACACAGGGTTTATGCCAGAGCAAGGAGAACCCAGAGCTTCCAACTTCCACCCCCTGCAGAGAATCCTTTCTGAAGACCTGTATGGTCTGGAATCTTTTTCCCTGAATTCTGTCTGCAGAGGAGACCAGACCCCAGTACGTCAGCTCCGCCTAAGGCTGGGCTGTCCTGAGGGTTCAGGAACCCAGGTACAGCTACTCTGAAGTATCCCAGGACAGTGCTGTCCATGGGGCCCCACTCACTTGATGACAGGACCCTATCAGTCCAGTAGCTCTCCTCCTTCCTCACCTGATTCTGCCGTTCCCCTCCTCTCTGCCTTGAAGAAACCACACGCTATGGGGAGTAGTGTAGAGGTTCCTTAAAAAACTGAAAAATAGAATTACCATATAATCGAGCAATCTCACTCATGGGCATATATCCAGAAAAGACAAAAACTTTAATTCAAAAAGGTACATGGATCTCAATATTCATGCCAACACTATTTACACCAGCCAAGACAAGAAAGCAACCTAAATGTCCGTCAACAGATGAATGGATAAAGAAGATGTGGTACACATATACAATGGAATATTACTCAGCCATGAAAAAGAATGTAATAATGCCATTTGCTGCAAAGTGGATGGACCTAGAGATGATGGTGCTAAGTGAAGTCAGTCAGACAAAGACAAATACACATGATATCGCTTATACAGAGAATCTAAAAGAATTATACAAATGCACTTATTTACAAAACCGAAATAGACTCACCGACATAGAAAACAAACTTATGGTCACCAAAGAGGAAATAGTTGGGGGAGGGAAAAATTAGGAGTTCGAGATGAACAGATACACACTGCTATATACAAAATAATCAACAAGGACCTACTGCACAGCATAGGGAACTCTACTCAATATTCTATAATAGCCTGTATGGGAAAAGAATCTGAAAAGAATATATATATATATACACACACCCATAACTGAGTCATTTGCTGCATACCTGAAACACTGTAGAACAACTACATCTCAATAAAAATAATAAAAGAAAAAGAAAGCACACAGTTCCACTCCTGATGGGCTGGACAGGGCTCTGTGTCAAAAGCTTTCCTCTTAGAACTGGAGGGACCCTTGGAGCTCACCTAGTTCCATGCCCCAGGAAGAAACAGGCCAGAGGCAACAGACTCAGGCCACACTGCTGGGAGCAGCAGACTGAGGTCAGAACCTGGGACTCTTGACCTGAGTCTTAGTGCCCACACCTCCCGATCCACGACTTGGGCATGAAGACCCAGTGCACTCTAAGTGGGTTCCTTCCAGAGGGGCCTAAGCATCTGTTGGGAAAATTTGCTGAACATGGAGTCTTCTGAGGCCTACCCAAGACCCACCAGATCCAACTGGATCAGTGGGGCAGGGGACCAGGAATCTGCTAATGAGCCACTTCTTTCTTTGAGAACAACTGATGGCATATGTTACAATCAGTTGTGAAGGGTGTTGCAAATAATTTGTTACTAAGAATACTTAAAAGCTCTCAATTTGGGGGCATTCTTTCCTTTCTGAACAGAACAGATACAATAGCAGGGCTCTCACACACTTGCATAACAATTAGCTTCCTTGACCAGCAGAGAAATTGACCCCTGTACTCCTACCCCAATGCGCGGTGTCTTCTGAGCCTGTGTTTTTCCACACTGGGTGAGCAGAACTTCTAACTGTTTGGGGCCTCCCCTCGTGCTCATCTGTGGGGAGAGACGAGTGCACCAGCTTTGGAGAGAGACAGAGCTGGATTTGAATCCAAGTTCTACCATTCAGCAGCTCTCCATCAAACCCCTTGACCTCCGTCAGTTTCCTCCTGTACATGCTGGGGCCAGTAGTGCCTATCCCCGAGGACTGCCGTGAAGATTCAACAAAAACACCCTCATGTATGTGTATTGGAACAAAATGAAGGCACAACGGCGCATGGGGCCCCCAAAGTAGGGCCTCTGGCATTGCCCCCTCGCTTGTCCACCTTCCCTGTTCAGAGGAGAAAGAGCGTTGTGGCTGGGATTCTGGGAGAAGGGCATTATGTGGGTGGAGTACGGCTTAACAAATGGAAGAGACGGTATTAGCCCAGCCACAGCCATCTCTTCCCCCACCTCGCCTTCCCTCTGTGAGTCCAGTGACCGTTGCTGAACCTGGGGTCCTCTCCCGTCTCCTCTGCCATCACAGAAGTTTCTGCCCAGCTCTGAATCCACTTTGGTGAGAACCGAGGTGGGCAAAGCATCTGCTGAGAGGCTGGCTTTGGGAGAAATAAAGGACACACCCATGACTCTTGAGAAGCTTCCAGCAAAGGAGTGAAGGAATGTGAAGCCCAACCACGTCTCGCATCTATGCTTTAATGCAATTCCACTTAGCTCTGTGGTCCATCACCCGCTCTCATCTGGCAAGGAGACAGCAGGGAGCGACGCGCGTGGGGATGCCAGTGGGCCGGTGAATCTGATTCCCACACAAACTCTTCCCCACCCCACCCTTCTCTCTGCCCCCCTTACTCCAGAGTGCACTCACCCCCTGATCTGAGCCACTTAATGGGCTGCTCCCTTGCAGTTTCAATGTATTGATGGACGCGTGTTCACCAGTAATGTCAGGCAGCAAGAAGCAAGTTTTCTCCTTCACTGTCCATCAGCCTCATGAAGGCCAATCATCACCACACATTGCATAACAATTAGCTTCCTTGACCAGCAGAGAAATTGACCCCTGTACTCCTACCCCAATGCGGTGTCTTCTGAGCCTGTGTTTTTCCACACTGGGTGAGCAGAACTTCTAACTGTTTGGGGCCTCCCCTCGTGCTCATCTGTGGGGAGAGACGAGTGCACCAGCTTTGGAGAGAGACAGAGCTGGATTTGAATCCAAGTTCTACCATTCAGCAGCTCTCCATCAAACCCCTTGACCTCCGTCAGTTTCCTCCTGTACATGCTGGGGCCAGTAGTGCCTATCCCCGAGGACTGCCGTGAAGATTCAACAAAAACACCCTCATGTATGTGTATTGGAACAAAATGAAGGCACAACGGCGCATGGGGCCCCCAAAGTAGGGCCTCTGGCATTGCCCCCTCGCTTGTCCACCTTCCCTGTTCAGAGGAGAAAGAGCGTTGTGGCTGGGATTCTGGGAGAAGGGCATTATGTGGGTGGAGTACGGCTTAACAAATGGAAGAGACGGTATTAGCCCAGCCACAGCCATCTCTTCCCCCACCTCGCCTTCCCTCTGTGAGTCCAGTGACCGTTGCTGAACCTGGGGTCCTCTCCCGTCTCCTCTGCCATCACAGAAGTTTCTGCCCAGCTCTGAATCCACTTTGGTGAGAACCGAGGTGGGCAAAGCATCTGCTGAGAGGCTGGCTTTGGGAGAAATAAAGGACACACCCATGACTCTTGAGAAGCTTCCAGCAAAGGAGTGAAGGAATGTGAAGCCCAACCACGTCTCGCATCTATGCTTTAATGCAATTCCACTTAGCTCTGTGGTCCATCACCCGCTCTCATCTGGCAAGGAGACAGCAGGGAGCGACGCGCGTGGGGATGCCAGTGGGCCGGTGAATCTGATTCCCACACAAACTCTTCCCCACCCCACCCTTCTCTCTGCCCCCCTTACTCCAGAGTGCACTCACCCCCTGATCTGAGCCACTTAATGGGCTGCTCCCTTGCAGTTTCAATGTATTGATGGACGCGTGTTCACCAGTAATGTCAGGCAGCAAGAAGCAAGTTTTCTCCTTCACTGTCCATCAGCCTCATGAAGGCCTGTAGTACTTGTGACATTCCAAGAGCAAACAACCTTTTTCTCAGTGCGTCACCATAAGAAGGTGTGGAGACCCCCAAGGGCCCCCATCCCTACTAACACATTCCCCAAGTTCACTCATTGCACAACAAAGAAACACATTCTAAACAAGCTGAGAAAAGAATGAGAAATCTCCATACCAGATCAATATTCCTCAGAGCACCTGTGATGAGAGAGGTGACCCATGGCTTGGCGAGGACCGTAAGATTCAGGAGGGGCCTGGTCAAATGAGAGCCCCGGCCGTGGTTTCTGAGGGCCGACCCCAGAGAGGCACTTATCAGCGGGGTCCGCTCCCGCACCGCGCAGACAGCGCTCTGACTCCGTGTCCGTGGCCCTCTCTCCACCTGTTAGCCGAGAAGCTCGTTAGCGCTGTTAAAGCTCACATCAAAGGTGGCTCTCGTCAAAATTTATGAGAATCAGGTTGCCTTAATTATCCCCATCCTCAGAGGCGGGGTCCTTGGGGCACAGACAATTTTTTTCAGCTGCAGTTTATCTGAACAGGACTGAATAGCTGTGAAGGCCTGCAAGGTGATTGCCACAATGTGGGTGGTGGCAGTCATGTTGGGATGGCATTAAAGAAGAGTTAGGCTCTAAGCATTGTTAACAAAATATTTCTGACTTCATCGGGTGTTAGTTGCAACCTGTAGCATCTTTTGCTAAGGCCCACGGGCTTCTCTAGTTGTGGCCTGTGGGCTTCAGGGTGCATGGGCTCTCTCGTTTGTGCCACACAGGCCCTCTAGTTGAGGCACGAGGACTTAGTAGCCCTGAGGCATGTGACATCTTGGTTCCCCAGCCAGGGCTTGAACCTGTGTCACCTGCATTGGAAGGCATATTCTTAACCGTTAGATCACTAGAGAAGCCCCTTTAAGCATTCTCAGCTTGTTAATTATGGAAGCCCTTGAATATACAGGGACTCATAGTAGAGGCAACCAAAGGTACACTTAGTAGCCACAGAGAGCTGGACTTAAGATATCGTCATTGACCTGTACAATTACAGAAGACAGCCCCATCCCCCTTCCAGGCAGTGCGAAAGCTTCACAGAGGCTGAGACTGGGCTGTGTCTTTTCTGTTGACATTTCTCTTTCCAAGAACTAACTGGGACTGAGTTGGCCCAGCTTCCCCCGCTGGGCCTGGAGAAAGAGAGGGGTGGTCACACTGCAGGGAAGCGAAGCCCCCACCCCCTCTAATGACAGCTCACAGATGCCCCTGGAGAAGTGGGGCCTTTTGTCCTCTGCAGACTCCATCAAGCCAGCTCCAACTGCCTGACTCCCGGAAGAGCCCTGACTGTCCCTCAGACTTCTAGGTTAGGGTTAGGTGTCCCTCCTCCGTGCTTCCTTGCCACTCTGGGCTTACTTTTAATAGCTTTATTTTACAAACTCTTACAAGTTAAGCATTTTAAGGAATATTTGCTCATTGAACGGGGGCTTCCCAGGTGGCGCTAGTGGTAAAGAACCCGTCTGCCAATGCAAGGGACGTTAAGATATTGCAGGTTCAGTCCCTGGGTCGTGAAGATCCCTTGGAGGAGGGCATGGCAACTCACTCCAATATTCTTGCCTGGAGAATCCCGTGGACAGAAGAGCCTGACAGGCTACTGACCACAGGGTTGCAAAGAGTTGGACATGACTGTAGCGACCTAGCACACGCTTATGGAATTTTCGTTAACAACCAAGAAGGTAGTTACTAATATGATGTCTTTTTTATAGACCAGGGAGCAGGAGCTACTCTCTAGCTGCAGTGCAGGGACTTCTCGTTGCAGTGGCTTTTCCTGTAAAGGAGAACAGGCTCCGGGGCTTGCGGACTTCAGTAGTCGCAGAACAGCGGCTCATTAGTTATGGCTGGAGGGCCCTAGAGCAAGCAGGTTCAGTAGTTGTGTTGTGTGGGCTCAGCTGCTCTGTGAAATGAGGGATCTTCCCAGACAAGGGATCGAACCAGTGTCCCCTGCATTAGCAGGCAGACTCTTACCCTCTGTGCCGCCCAGGAAGTCCTGGAGTGCTTTTATACATCCTAATGTGGGACTGCCGTAGTGGTCCAGCAACTATGACTGCGTTCCCAGTGAGGGAGATCCGGGGCGATTCCTAGTTGGGGAACTAGATCCTAAGGGTAGCAACTAAGACCTGGCACAGCCAGGTAAGTAAATGAAAACAAGTATTAAAAAAAAAAATCCTAATATGTAGGCCATGATTAAATCAGCATCTGTAATTTCCAAACGATTTTAGGGATGTGTGATTCTTAGTGATATGTAGCTAAGTGGTCCCTGATCTATACGGAAAGACAGCTTCCTGTATCTGCTTCACCAATTGCCACAAACTTATTTAAAGCAACACGAAATTTATTATCTTACTGTTTGGGGAGTCAGAAATTTAAAATGGGTCTCATGAATCAGTCTCACTAAAATCAAGGTGCTGGTAGGTATTCTTCTAGAGATGCTCAGGGAGAACGTATCTTCTTACCCTGTAGCTTGTGCAGGTGCTGCGTTCCTTCCATCGCCTCTGATGGAGTCTTTCTTAGCTTGTATCACTCCAACTCTCCTGCCTTTCTCTCTAATTTCTAAGAACTCCTGTCATTCTATTCAATCCACACAGGCAATCCAGGATACCCTTCCATCTCCAGAACTGTTACTAGTATGGCATCGTTTATGAACAAATTCTGGGGATTAGGACATGGACATCTTTGAGGGAGCCATTATTCTGCCTACCATACAGACACTGAGTACGGTGAAGCAGCACAGAGTGGTTCTGCCTTAAAGGAGATGTGCACAGGTCAGGTGGTTCTTACTCAACCTTGGAAAAGGGAGAGGAGGAGGAGGAATCAGGAAGGACTTTCTGGAGGAAAGTACTGCAGTGGCCTCAAGCTGGCTCTTGAGAGCCAATGGTCCAATTCCCAGAAGTGGTACCCAAACAACCCTTGGTAGCTTGAAATCAGCCATGGGAGGGCTATTAACACCATAGAGACTGGCAAATGCTACAAATCTCTATTCCAAGAGCCAGTTGTTAAACATTCACCAGCACGCCACTGAAGAGATGCTCCTGAGTCTTAAAAGAGAAGACATCAGCCAGCCAGGTAGATAAGGCACTTGCCTTTGAAGCATATCTGCTCTCATCAAGTACAGCATAATCTCCTACTGGACAAGTCACAAATCTCAGTGCCTCTACAGTAGGACTTCTCAAACCTTAATATCCACACAAATTACCTGGGGATCTTCTTAGATCTGATTTAGGAGATCTGGGCTGGAGCCTGAGATTCTGCTTTTCTAACAAACTCCCAAGTGATGTCCATAAGGTTGGTCCCAAGACTCCTAAGATATGATCTCCAAAAGTGATCACAAAACAATCCATTTGGGTCTAGAGAAGGTGATTCTAGAATTTCTTATTTCTTACATTTTATTTACTAAAGATGCCACTGATTTCCATTATTTTGTGTACCTTGGGAAGAAAATTGTTAAAGCTACCAATAAAACCACGACATGCTATCGTTGTAGGATGCATGCTAATTTCTGAGATGTTAAAACGTGAAAAAAAATGCATCTTTGAATCAATACAATGCAGTGCTTGTATTTTATGGTTAAGAAAATAAGATATTTCATTAGCATTATTTACTACTTCAATGACACCAGAGCCCTTACTTGGGCTACGTGTTGGGCAGTTCTGAACTGTTAATGGTCCAGAAAGACCCAGAAGCGAGTGAGGGCCCCATACCAGAGGGTCCCCAAACAAGTGGTATCTTTCCCTATCAATGTACTCTTTTTGTTTTCCCATGCTTAGTTTTTATTGAGTTAGAGATTATATTATCTACTTTGAGCGAAAAGAGCCCTCATAAAATAGACAAATGGTTTAAAAGGATTCCTGTGGTTAGAAGTTAACACCAATAACAGAAGCCTGAGTGAGCAATAAGAAAGAGACAGAACTGACATTTCTGTCCCTGATACGCGTTCTGCATCTGCTACGTTCTGCAATAAAACAACTATGATCTAATCAGATCTGACAAGACATTGCCAAAAAAGAAAAGAAAGAAAGAAAGAAATTATCAGAACACTCTTTGAAATGTGAGCTCACACTCCATTTTATTAGGGCTGAATGGCACCTCTGGGAACTTGAGGTGTGTGTTGCAGTGACAGTGATGCGTGTGCACAACTCACACATCCTAGGAGAATAGGTTTGCTCAGGGCAGGAACCTCGGCAGTTTTGCTAATGGAACTGCCACCAGCTCCAAGCTCTGGAGGCTCTCACACCAGCAATTAAGTACTCTGGTGTGAAAGTTTCACATGTTTTGTTTTGTTTTTTAATTATGTATGTCAATGTTTTAAAGGTTTCTTCTTCTTCTTTTTTTTTTTTTTGGCCTCTTTTATTGGTTTTATTTTCATGCATCTTTTTTTTTTTTTTTTTTTGGATTTTTTTTTTTTTAACTTTATTCATGCATCTTTATTCCCTGGCCTGTGTGGGTCTCCACTCTCCTTGCAGAGCACCGGCCCTGGGAGCATGCGCTCAAAAGTGTTGACTCGCAATTGGACACACTGGTCCAGCCACTCTATGGCACGCGGCATCTTCTTGGGCCAGGGATCGACCCAGTGCCACCTGTACTGCAAGGCAGACTCTCCACCAATTGAACCACCAGGGAAGCCCCCACATGTTTCTTTGGTTTCCAACTCATTGGCCCAAACCAACCACGTGAGCCCAAACACAAGGGGAGCCGGAAGCACCATCCTGATCAATGGGACTACTGACTGTCCTGGCTCCCAATTCCCTTTTCTTCTCTTGTTGTGCTGTCACCTGCCCATCTGGGATCATGAGCATTGCAAAATACAGACCTCTTTGCTAGAGAAAGCTGCTGAGGTAAACCTGTTCAGCTCAGAAAAAGTCCTGCCTGGTCTTCTAAAGGTATTTGAGTAGGAAGATGTCTAATGTTTGAAGAAATCACAAAACTTCTAAACAGGTGACACAGTCAAATCATGAAGATAAACCTACAAGGCCTTCAAAACTTGCCTCTCTCCCAAGTCACCCCTGTTCTGTGCTGGGAAATAACTGCATTGCCTCTTAGCCTATGCCAAGAACTGAGCTATAAGGAGATCTTTCTTCACCCTTCCCTTCCTGGCTTCAGTGGCATGAAGAGTAAACAAGCTTGGTCAATACTGCAGTGAAGAATGGATTTAATCAGTGAAGAGGATCATGCCAAGTAGAGCCTGGAAGCAAGAAAAAAAAATCCCACTGCAGATCTTCTGTCCAAAGATGATCCAGAGTTACAAGGGAATGTTTTCCACCTACAAAAATTATCTATACAATTCTGATTTTACGAGTTCCAGGTGGTATGACAAGCATCAAGGGAGTAACTTCTGAGTGACACCATTGGAAGGTGACCGAGCTGAGCCTGACACGAATCAAACTTCATTCGCATTTAACACTGAACAAACGAGTGGGAAACAAAGGCAGTGTTTAATTAGGAGGTAATTATTCATCCACAGTGGGATCTCAGGGCCATTGTATTCATTAGAGAAACATCATCTGTTCATTAGCACCCAGAGTCACATCCCAGTTTTACCTGCCTGGGGGCCAGGGATGTTTGGAAGCCACAGCAGCTACTCCTTGGGGAGGAGACAGCACAACAGGCAAGGAAAAGACACTTGCAGTATTTACTGTGAAGCTGGGGCTGGCAGCCTGGCGAGCAGACGAACAGGGAGTCTTTGCTTTGAGGAGTTGTGCTGGGCCGTGAGTCTGACCAGTTTGGCCTATTGAATTAGTACCAAAAGCTGAGATTTAAACATATTTATCTATACTTAAAAAACAGAAAGTGACAGACTTAGAGAATGAACCTATGACTGCCAGGGAGAAGGGATAGTTAGGGAGTTTGAGATGGACATGTATGCACTGCTATATTTAAAACGGATAAGCAATAAGTGCCTACTCTATAGCACATGGAACTCTGCTCAATGGCATGTGACAGCCTGAATGGGAGGAGAGTTTAGGGGCGAATGGATACATGTATATGCATGGCTGAATTCCTTTGCTGTCCACGTGAAACTATCACAACACTGTTAATTGCCTAATACAACACAAAAGTTTTTTTTTTTTAATAAAGATGTTTATCCAAATATGAAAGTTTTTTTTTTTATTTTGGGCAGGGGTCGGGTTGGGGAGGGAGGAGAGCAGGTGGGCTACTTCCATTGGTCTTCCATTTCTCCATTTCCATCCGTCTTTGTTCTTTGGCTCCTGTGGGCCTCCCATCACGGTGGCGTCTGTCGCTGCAGAGCTCCGGCTCTGGGCGCATGAACTCCAGAGCTCCGGCTCGGTGATTGGACACATCAGTCCAGCCGCTCCGCGGCACGTGGGATCTTCCCAGGCCAGGGCTCGAGCCGGCGCCCCTTGCACTGCAAGAGGGTGTCCTTACCCACTGGACCACTAGGGGAAGTCCCCTAAATATGAAACTTTTGGAGGACTCAGCAGTCTCTTCTGAAAAGTCCTTCTGATACCCGTGACATTTTCACAAAACTAGAACAAACAGCTCTAAAATTTATATGAAACCACAAAAGGTCCGGAATTGTCAAAGCAGTCCTGCCAAAAAAGAACATAACAGTAGGCATAACCTCCTCAGATCTCAGATGATACTACCAAAGCTACCGTAAACAAAATAGTGTGGTATTGGCACAAAAACAGACATACAGATCCATAGAACAGAATAGAAAACCCAGATAAAAACCTGCATGCCTATGGACAATTTATCATCAGGGGAAAGTTGGACAGCTACATATGTATCACTGAAGCTAGAACATACCCTCACACTGTACACAAAAATGAACTCAAAATTGTTTGAAGATTTAAATATAAGACATGACACCATAAAACTACTGGAAGAGAACATACATAGAACACTCTCTGACATAAATTGTACCAGTGTTTTCTTAGGTCATCTCCCAAGGCAATAGAAATAAATACAAAGATAAACAACTGGGACCTAATCTAACTTGCAAGCTTTTCAACAGCAAATGAAATCAAAAACAAAACAAAAAGACAGTCTATGGACTGGGAGAAAATATTTATAAATGATGTGACCAACAAGGGCTTGATTTCCAAAATAACTTCTATAATTCAATAACAAAAAAGTAAGCAACCTAATTGAAAAATGGTCAGAAGACCTAAATAGACATTTCTCCAAAGAAGACATACAGATGGCCAGTAGGCACATGAAAAGATGCTCATCATCACTAATTATTAGAGAAATGCAAATCAGAACAATGAGGTACCGCCTCATAGCAGTCAGAATGGTCACCATTAAAAAGTCTACAAATAATAAGCATGAGAGAGAGTGTGGACAAAAGTGAGCCCTCCTACACTATTGGTGGGAATGAAAATTGGTGCAACTACCATAGAAAACAGTTTAGAGATTCCTCCAAAAATTAAAAGTAGAGTTGTCATGTGACCTAGCAATCCTACTCCTGGGCATATACCCATATAAAACTATAATTCAAAAAGATATATGTGGGCTTCCCCTGGTGGTCCAGTGGGTAAGGACACCGCCTTGCAGTGCAAGGGGCGCCAGTTCGATCCCTGGCCTGGGAAGATCCCACGTGCTGCGGAGCGGCTGGACTAATGTGTCCAATCACTGAGCCGGAGCTCTGGAGTGCATGCGCCCAGAGCCGGTGCTCTGCAACAACAGAGGTCACCGCGATGGGAGGCCCACAGGAGCCAAAGAACAAAGACGGATGAAAATAGAGAAATGGAAGACCAATAGAAGTGGCCTGCCCGCTCCCCTCCCTCCCCAACCTGACTCCCGCCCAAAATAAATAAATAAATAAATCTTTAAAAAAAAAAAAAAAAAGATATATGTTTCTCTATGTTCATAGCAGCACTGTTTAAAAGAGCCTAGACATGTAAATGATGTAAATATCCATTGATAGATGAATAGATAAAGCAGATATTTTAGACAGATACAATAGAATTATTACTTAGCCATTAAAAAGAATGAAATAATGCCATTTGTAGCAACATGGATGAACCTAAAGATTATCACATTGAGCAAAGCAAGTCATAAAGAGAAAGACAAGTACCATATGATGTCACTTATACGTGGGATCTAAAACAAATGAACATATCTACACAACAAAAACAGATTCACAGACATAGAAAACAGGCTTATGGTTACCAAGGAGGGGAAAGAGGGAGGGGAGGATGGGGAGTTTGGGATTAGCAGATACAAGCTCTTATAAACAGGACAGATAAACGATAAAGTCTTACTGTTTAGAAAAGAATTATATTCAATATCCTGTGATAAGCCATAGTGGAAAAGAATATGAAAAGAATACATATAAGTGTGCGTGTGTGTATGTATAACTGAGTCACTTTACTCTATAGTAGAAATTAGACATAACATTTTAAGTTAACTATACTTTAATAAAATTTCTGAAAAATCCTCCTGGAACAACCCAGGCCAGGTTACATGACTTATTGTTGTGTATGCCACGTCCTTGTACCTATTATAGTGCTGTTGTAATAATAGCGTGATTGTGCAAGCATGATTGCTTACTTGTTCTCTGCCCACTGGACTATACACTCCCTGAGAGTGGAGATCGCTTCCTATTCAGTGCTATCCCCTGGGGCATGACACATGACACATACTTGGTGTATTTGATTGAAAGGATGGGTGAATGGGGTGACTCACTTCAGGCCCTCAGGGAAAACCTTTTTGAAATGCCGTGGAGGACCTACAGCTGGGCTGTGTAGGTTTTGTTTACAGCAGGACTCTTGGTACCCCAAGGGAGGGGATGCTGTTCATGCACAGGATTCAGGGTAGAGTAGATAAATTTGATGAAATCAAATATAATATTTTATGTACATTTTTTTTTAAAAAAGAAGATGTTCAGAGTTTTTTATCAGCTCTTCAAAATGATTCATGACCACCAAAAAAGCATACAAAATTCATGTGCTTATGTAAGCTTTGGCCTTGACTCTTGTGGAGGAGGAGGGACGGGAATGAGCTCTGGTTTTGTAGGGCAGCACCAGCCATCTGTGGAAGGTACTGAGTGATAGACAGTCTCTTCCAGGCCCTTAGCAGATCATGTGTCCCTCTGTCCAGTGTTCCTTTCTCCTTTACACAATGAGACAAACACATGTCTGAAATGGAGTTGCAATCTTGGAGTTTTACCATTTGGGGTTTCAGAAGGCCATGGGCAGCAGGAGAGACCTTAGAAAATAGCAGTCTCGAAGAGAAGTCATCAGAGATGCTGGACCCAGGGGAGACGGGAAAGTTGCCTTGTGATCCACGAGGAATTGCTGTGTGGGGGAGACTCCAGAGGATAGAACTGAGGTCTAGAGAAAGTTTATTTCTGTCCTTAGGGAAGAAGAACCTTCTCCCAGTTCAAACTGCTTAAAAATGGAACAGTCTGTCATGACAGGTAGTGAGTTCCTTGACACCAGAGAAATTCAAGCAGAGGCTGAATGAACAAATACGAGGAATACAGTGGGAGGGGGAATTAATTCTCAGGCTCTGAGTTTTCTCTTCAGTCTCTGCTTCTCAAGCAATTCTGCTCATTTTCAAAAGCTTTTCTCTTAATTTAGTTTCTTTAAGAGAGTTTCACCAGCCTCACCCACACCTTCTAAGCTTTTGTCTTCAAGTTGAAGTCAAGGGCTTGTGCAGGCAAACTGACTCTAAATAAACTGATAAGATTCTGAGCAAAATCTCTCTGGAAAATGTACTGAAATATAGTCTTCTAAGCTATGAAACAGATAAGCAAGATAGCTTTTATTCTGATGTGCTGTTTTCTTGAACACCCTAGAAGCACCCACTCTTGATGATCGAGCTGTCAGAGTCAAAGCCTCTCAAATCAATAGAATGAAATTTTCCACCATTTGTGATAAATATCTGTCTTTTCTATGCATATGAAAGTCATAGGGCTGAGCAGAAGCAAAAACTGCTAGCCAGGAGGTTATGTTGACAAACTTCCTCCAGCTATCCTCTATTGTCTTTTCATGATCACAATGTTTTGTTTTGCACTGAATACCAATAAAACAAAAAATGAGAACAACTGGAGAAAGAAGACCAAAAAAATGAGCTCTGGTTTTGTAGGGCAAACATCTGTGGAAGGTACTGAGTGATAGACAGTCTCTTCCAGGCCCTTAGCAGATCATGTGTCCCTCTGTCCAGTGTTCCTTTCTCCTTTACACAATGAGACAAACACATGTCTGAAATGGAGTTGCAATCTTGGAGTTTTACCATTTGGGGTTTCAGAAGGCCATGGGCAGCAGGAGAGACCTTAGAAAATAGCAGTCTCGAAGAGAAGTCATCAGAGATGCTGGACCCAGGGGAGACGGGAAAGTTGCCTTGTGATCCACGAGGAATTGCTGTGTGGGGGAGACTCCAGAGGATAGAACTGAGGTCTAGAGAAAGTTTATTTCTGTCCTTAGGGAAGAAGAACCTTCTCCCAGTTCAAACTGCTTAAAAATGGAACAGTCTGTCATGACAGGTAGTGAGTTCCTTGACACCAGAGAAATTCAAGCAGAGGCTGAATGAACAAATACGAGGAATACAGTGGGAGGGGGAATTAATTCTCAGGCTCTGAGTTTTCTCTTCAGTCTCTGCTTCTCAAGCAATTCTGCTCATTTTCAAAAGCTTTTCTCTTAATTTAGTTTCTTTAAGAGAGTTTCACCAGCCTCACCCACACCTTCTAAGCTTTTGTCTTCAAGTTGAAGTCAAGGGCTTGTGCAGGCAAACTGACTCTAAATAAACTGATAAGATTCTGAGCAAAATCTCTCTGGAAAATGTACTGAAATATAGTCTTCTAAGCTATGAAACAGATAAGCAAGATAGCTTTTATTCTGATGTGCTGTTTTCTTGAACACCCTAGAAGCACCCACTCTTGATGATCGAGCTGTCAGAGTCAAAGCCTCTCAAATCAATAGAATGAAATTTTCCACCATTTGTGATAAATATCTGTCTTTTCTATGCATATGAAAGTCATAGGGCTGAGCAGAAGCAAAAACTGCTAGCCAGGAGGTTATGTTGACAAACTTCCTCCAGCTATCCTCTATTGTCTTTTCATGATCACAATGTTTTGTTTTGCACTGAATACCAATAAAACAAAAAATGAGAACAACTGAGAAAGAAGACCAACGATGCGATGTTCCACCAAAAACGCAAAGAGAATAAAAAATGTTCTTTGATTTTAGACAAAGAGAGAAGAACTTGATTAAGGGCAAAAATAAAATTGAAACTTTACAAAAACTGGGGATTGGGAATGATGCAACTTTTCCGAGCCACAGAGAGATTCAACTAGAACGTTCTTTTCTAGCTGAGGCATTGTGGACAAACGACTCCAGCTCAGATCCTTCTTTCTTGAGGGCTCTGTTTGGTTAACTTCCTCTTGCAGACTTAGAGCCTAGCTCCTTAATTCTGGAGGATCCTTATTTTTTCTGATCTTGCTTCAAGCATACCGTGCTTTTGAATTTGTCTCTGCACTTGCTTTTTCCTCTTCCTGGGACATCTGATCCCCCACAGTCTGTGAATTTAGTGAATTCACTGAAACCACTCTAACTAGAAAGCAGCTCCCTCCACTCCCAAGGGCCAGACACCGTCAATAACATCTCCCTTCTCATTTTCACCATACCACTTCTTGTTTTCTGACATTATCTTGTACATTTATTTATGCACTTGTATATTATGTCTCCCTCCATGGAAATATAATCTCCATAACATCCGTGCCTGTTTGGTTCCCAGTGTATTCTCAGCACCAGGAGTCCAACAGCACGTACCCTCCCTTGACCCAGACCTAGGGTCAGTGGTCTCATTCCTCTTTACAATTTTCAGATGATTTTCTCTCTCTCCTTAGAAGTCTCAGCGACTTCGGAGCACAGGTTGTCAGACGAGACTACTGAGTATCCTCCCTTTTTGCAATCATCTGCTGTCTCTCTTGGGCTTCCCCAGTGGCTCAACAGTAAAGAACCCCCCTGCCAATGAAGGAAACCTAAGAGATGCGGGTTCCATCCCTGGGTAAGGAAGATACCCTGAAGGAGGATACTCCAGGATACTTGCTTGAGAATCCCATGGACAGGAGGGCCTGGTGGACTACCGTCCATGGGGTCGCAAAGAGCAGGAGCGTGCACAGCAGCACCGTCCCTTCCAAGGCCCTCCCCCATTCACTGACTGCTTTCTTGCCTGATTTACTTGCCCTCTCTACCTGTCATGACTCTTGGTGACTTCCAGAGTCATTTCAAAGTCCCTGGCCTGGGCTTCCCCTGGTGGTCCAGTGGGTAAGGACACCGCCTTGCAGTGCAAGGGGCGCCGGTTCGATCCCTGGCCTGGGAAGATCCCACGTGCCGCGGAGCGGCTGGACTGATGTGTCCAATTACCGAGCCGGAGCTCTGGAGCGCACGCGCCCAGAGCCTGCGCTCTGCAACAACAGACACCACTGCGATGGGAGGCCCACCGGAGCCAAAGAACAAAGACGGATGAAAATAGAGAAATGAAAGACCAGTAGAAGTGGCCCGCCTGTTCCCCTCCCTCCCCAACCCGACCCCCGCCCAAAATAAATAAATAAATCTTTAAAAAAAAAAAAACAAAAAAAACAAAGTCCCTGGCCTATCAGCTCCTCAGCTTGTTCACTACCTCAGTCCTGTCCTCTTCCTTAGCCACCTGCTCCCATTCATTTTTACCTATAATATCACTTTGATTCTATTGCCTCTTATTCTCCATTCCCCAGCTTGTGCCTGCCTTCTGCCTTACTCAGATTAGATTTCCAGGTCCATCCCTAGATTTACCACCTTGCATCACTGTAATAATCTCTCTTGCCCCTGTCTCTTTCTTGGTATTTGGCTGGCAAAATTCCAATCCTGATCAAATCCAACTCTGCCTACTCCTCCTTGCAATCATGGTTAAAAGAACCCACCCACCCAAATGGATTTGTCTCATGTTAAACTCATGACCACAAACATCAAGTGAGCCGTCTGTGCCACTGGGCTGTGCTCCTACATTCACCTAGTTTGCTCGTACGCTCCAAGAGGACTTTTTCATACTTCCTCCATCTCCTCAAATCCTTCTGTTCCCATGATCCCATTCTTACTCTGAACTGATGACCTAGAATCACTGAGAGAATAGAAATTCCCATGGTTGTATCCACCTACTCGCCTGCACAGTGACTGCATGGAGTCCATCTCCTTCCTGTTACCAGGTGAGACACATCCGCGCTGCCATCAAAGGCCACTCCCTCTCCCTTAGCACAGGATCTCCTCCACTCCCGCTCAAGGTTGTCACTTCTGCGCAGACTCCTTTTTCTGCTGCAGTGTCACTTTTTACTCCCTCCCAGCTCACCCTTATCAGCATACAGACATGCTGTAATATCTCTCATCTTAAAAATACAGGCATCTCTTGATACCACAATCTTCTCCAGCAGCTACCTCCTTTCCCGTTGCCCCTTCATAGCAAAACTCCTTGAAAAACTTGAGCATCCTGGTAATTTCCACACCTTCACAACTACTCTTTCTTACATGCCCCAATTCATGTCTTTCTTCCAACCACTCCACGCATGGAGTCATTGTCAAGGTCCCCACTTGTCTTAGCTCAACCTGCTACTTTAAAAATGCCATTGATTGGGTGCCTTGAAAAGAAAATATTCATTTCTCAAAGCTCTAGAAGGTAGAAAGTCCAAGATTTGAGGTGCTGGGTGATTCAGCTCCTGGTGAAGGCTTTCTTCCTGGCTTGTAGACAGTAGCCTTCCTACTCTACTCACATATGGTAGAGAGAGACCCCATGCTCTAGTGTTTTCTTCTTTTTATAAGGTCACTAATCCCATCTCAGGGTCCCCACTCCCATGACCTCTTCTTAACTTATTCATTTACATCCACAAGTCCATGGGAGATGACCACATAGGCAACAAGTCCTTGTGTAATGTAGGCGATCCTGTGGGAAGGGCTGGGGTCGCCACGGCAATCTCCGAGTACAGTGTAGGAGGGAGGGTCTGCACAGATCCACATGGAGACCAGATAGGGACGCAAGAGAAGCTTTCCTGAAGAAGAGTGTGTGAGGGGCATGGCATGGTTGAAGGATTTAGGCAGGGCCCCTAAGCCAGGAGAACACCTTGAGCAAGGACACTGAGCCCACAGACTGGACTGGAAGCCTTCCTCTCTCTTCACGTGTGAGACCTCCCTGAACTGAGCACCCAGAGCTGCTCCTGGCCCATGCTAAGACAGAAGTCTCAATGTCACTCTCCATGGGCCACACTAATGAAGCTCTGGCCTGTTTACAATAGCATTTTACAGATCATTTCTTTAATGTTGCATTCTGTTCTTTGCATCCTCAATGTTTCATATTACGTTTAACCTAAAATCATTCAGGATGAGGAGCAGGTAGTCCCTTTTGGGCCTTGGATCTAAGCTGTTTTCTCCAGTTCAGCTTGTTGTTGTTGCTCAGTTGCTAAGTTGTGTCTGACTCTTTGTGAACCTACAGACTGCAGCACGCCAGGTTTCCCTGTCCTTCACTAGCTCCCGGAGTTTGCTCAAACTCGTGTCCATTGAGTTGATGATGCCATCTAACCATCTCATTCTCTATTGCTCCTCTCCCTTCCTGCCTCCAGCCTTTCCCAGCACCAGGGTCTTTTCCAACGAGTTGTCTCTTTGCATCAGATGGCCAAAGTATTGGAGCTTCAGCATCAGTCCTTCCAATGAATATTCAGGGTTAATTTCCTTTAGGATTGACTGGTCTGATCTCCTTGCAGTCCAAGGGACTCTCAAGAGTTTTCTCTAGCACCACAATTCAAAAGCATCAATTCTTTGGCTCTCAGCCTTCTTTATTGAGAATCCTAATTCAGCTTCACCTGAAATTAACTAGATGCTTAATTTCCTTCTGATTGCCACATCTATTTCTGATTTAAAATCCAGAGATTTGACTTAGTGAACCCCTCAAAAACCTCAAAACCTCTAGAATCAGTTCCCAGGGTGGCCCCTTTTGGAAGTCTTCCCTGACTTTCAGGAGACCCAGTGGCTCCCTCTGCTCTTTGCACACACTTGCCAAGCAGCTTAAGGCATTGTCTTGGGGCTAGCATTGTAGCAGGCAGTCTGCCTCTGCTCCTTTTCTGTTCTCTCAGCTTAGAGCACATGCCCGTAACCACCCCTTAAATCCCATGAGTGGAAGAGGCAGGCACAGCAACTGAGATGGAAGCAGCAGAGCCCTGGCACAGCCATCAGCCCAGGCTGCAGTGATCCCGCGTGACCTGCCCCAGAGGCTATCTATCGTACTGATACTATGCCAGACCAGTATCTCTGCTCCCAAGGTTCCAAGACACACTCCCCACCATCCCCAATGGCCCCTAAAGCAATTTTCTGGGGCTAAGGCCTTGTCTTTAAAAAGTGCAGATGTTTCACCTATCTCCATCCCTACCCTACATCAGTGACTACCAGGCTTTTCTCTAGGTCATTCCATCAGGTCACCAACTTTAAATAGAGAAAGATGTTAAAAGCCAGTATGGTTTTACTGGAAGCACATGCAGAAAAACGGGTTGACATGTAATATGATATAATATCTGTAATTTGCTTCAAAATACTTTAGAAATGGAAAGAGTTGGGGGAAGAGATGAAACAAGTTTGGGAGGATGTTTGAAACTAGGGGATAGGGGTATGGAATTTTGTTTTACTCTCTTACATATGTCTGGACTTCTCTAGTTAGAAAAAAAGGTCAACATCTTGGTTTCTTTGCTCTCAAAGCTGGAAACTAACAGAATCCCTCTCAGTTTCCAGAGGGCCATGGAGTGTCCTGTAAATTTTTTTGTCTGAATGTGTTTGTTTCTATGTATCAGTTGAAGAACTCACAGACCTATTAGTATCTCAGCTCAACTTTTTTAAAAAAGATGAACTGGCAATGATATCAAACTTAAGAGAATGATAAGGTGATTTTGCAAAGGTCAAGGGATTAGGAGGGCCCAAAGGGGGCCAGCCCTTGACCTAGGGCATGACCTTCATCACAGCGAGAGAAATTTCCTCCTGCAGAAATAGCCACACAGACCACAAGGGATGAAAGCAGAAGCTCTAAGCCCTGGGCTTTGCTGACTGTGAGCAGAATTTGCCCCCCGGGGACCCAGCACCAGAGCCCAGACCCCCTGGCAGTGGAAGTAATTAAGATAAAAAAGGTTACCCATTCATAATTCATGTCAGATGGCTTGATTTAACTAGCAACCCCCTCCTCCACTATTGCCCACCCCAGTGTTGAGGGAAAGGAGCCATCTACAGATTCCCAGGCCCACAAAGACACCTGCCTGCATTACCTGTGGACAGAGCACTCCTGCTGGACCTGGGGACAAGCTGGGGTCAGGGTGCGGGTGGGCAAGACTGTTTCCACATGGCTAATTGGGCACCTGGAATAGGGGACTTTCTCAAGGCCATCCCCATGTATTTGAACTTACTCAGTAATTGCTTACCAAGCCTGAATAACCGTCACAAAGCTACTGTTTAATAAGTACTTACTGTATGCTAAGTCTCTTTTGGATATTACCACATTCAACCCTCCTGACAACTCTAACAAGTACCCATACTCTTCCCCTTTTATCAAAGAAAATGAGGTTAAGTGGGTGAATTCTATGCACTGATTTAATCAGATCCCCAGAACTTATAACCATCTCTGACTAACTCTGGAGCTTTCCTGATTGCTCAGATGGTAATGAATCTGTCTGCAATGCACAGGAGACCTAGGTTTGATCCCTGGGTCAGGAAGAACCCCTGGAGGAGGAAATAGCAACCCACTCCAGTTCTTGCCTGGAGAAGCTCATGGACAGAGGCGCCTGGTGGGCTACAGCCCATGGGATCGCAGAGCATTGGACATGACTGAGTGACTAACACTGACCACGCCAAGGCCCGTGCTCTTAATCTCTACTGGCCCTCGCCAGTGACAATTGTCTAGGGCTGAGAAGTAAAGCCATGCAGCTCTCTGGGTGACAGTTTACTGTGGTCCTATTTATTTCAAGTTTTCATCAGAGAAGTCAGTGTAGCTTGACCAGCTCGTCTAAGATGGGCAGTGGCTGGAAGGAAAGGAAGCTTTCTGCTCAGCTCCAAACTCTCTGGTCTTGCTTAAGCCACTCAACCACAGATCACCCTGTAACCACTACCCTGTAAAGGCGAGTTGAGAACATTGGCAAGAGTCTGTGGCACGAGCCTGCTTTGTGTTGACCCCATACCAGCTGGCCCCTGCGTCTACAGGGAGGCCCTCTGCTCCTGCCCCGGTCCTGATGGCCTTTACCTTTGGCCTCACTGGTAATCCATAAGCAACCCATGAGCTGCCTCTGAAGAGCTTACTGTGAATGTCAGGAACCCATCACCATATGGGCAGGACTCATTCCTGTCCTTCAGTTGATGACCCCTGAGACCTCAGCGCCAGCCCAGCACAACTGGCTCCACCCCACCAGGCCAGGACCCCAGTGAGGGGTGCACCCTCCCCCTGTTGAGGAAAGGAGCCATCTACAGATTCCCAGGCCCACAAAGACACTCAAGGCCTGGGGGTCAGGGTGCGGGTGGGCAAGACTGTTTCCACATGGCTAATTGGGCACCTGGAATAGGGGACTTTCTCAAGGCCATCCCCATGTATTTGAACTTACTCAGTAATTGCTTACCAAGCCTGAATAACCGTCACAAAGCTACTGTTTAATAAGTACTTACTGTATGCTAAGTCTCTTTTGGATATTACCACATTCAACCCTCCTGACAACTCTAACAAGTACCCATACTCTTCCCCTTTTATCAAAGAAAATGAGGTTAAGTGGGTGAATTCTATGCACTGATTTAATCAGATCCCCAGAACTTATAACCATCTCTGACTAACTCTGGAGCTTTCCTGATTGCTCAGATGGTAATGAATCTGTCTGCAATGCACAGGAGACCTAGGTTTGATCCCTGGGTCAGGAAGAACCCCTGGAGGAGGAAATAGCAACCCACTCCAGTTCTTGCCTGGAGAAGCTCATGGACAGAGGCGCCTGGTGGGCTACAGCCCATGGGATCGCAGAGCATTGGACATGACTGAGTGACTAACACTGACCACGCCAAGGCCCGTGCTCTTAATCTCTACTGGCCCTCGCCAGTGACAATTGTCTAGGGCTGAGAAGTAAAGCCATGCAGCTCTCTGGGTGACAGTTTACTGTGGTCCTATTTATTTCAAGTTTTCATCAGAGAAGTCAGTGTAGCTTGACCAGCTCGTCTAAGATGGGCAGTGGCTGGAAGGAAAGGAAGCTTTCTGCTCAGCTCCAAACTCTCTGGTCTTGCTTAAGCCACTCAACCACAGATCACCCTGTAACCACTACCCTGTAAAGGCGAGTTGAGAACATTGGCAAGAGTCTGTGGCACGAGCCTGCTTTGTGTTGACCCCATACCAGCTGGCCCCTGCGTCTACAGGGAGGCCCTCTGCTCCTGCCCCGGTCCTGATGGCCTTTACCTTTGGCCTCACTGGTAATCCATAAGCAACCCATGAGCTGCCTCTGAAGAGCTTACTGTGAATGTCAGGAACCCATCACCATATGGGCAGGACTCATTCCTGTCCTTCAGTTGATGACCCCTGAGACCTCAGCGCCAGCCCAGCACAACTGGCTCCACCCCACCAGGCCAGGACCCCAGTGAGGTGCTGGTGACATGCACCTGCTTTTCCTGCCTTGAGTGCAGTAACTCTGACCAGAGGCTCTGCTTGGGAATCTAACTACACAAAACTGTTTATATGCTCTAAAATTTTTTCCTTGGTTGTTCTGGTGGTTCTTTTTNANACTGNTGGCCTATCACTGCACCCTGAGTGTACTCAAGAAATAAAATGCTGTCTTCACTTGGGTAGGGCCATTAAGGGGTGGAGGGGCTCCTCCTGGAAGCACAACATAGCGGTGGCAGGAGAAATCTGCAGCAGATCCCAGGAGACACTAAGCAGAAGAGATGAGGCCCCTGATCCAAGAAGAGATTTCCAGGGTATGGAGCCAGTCAGGAAGCACCTGCCTTGAGCTGCATCTCAAGAGGAGCTGGCAGGGGAGTCAGGGAGATCAGGAAAAAGTGAAAGTCATTCCATGGATAAGCCATGGACTTCTTCAGGCAAGAACGCTGAAGTGGGTAGCCTATTCTTTCTCCAGGGGATCTTCCTGACCCAGGAATCGAACTCTTCCCAAAGCAAAAGCTCAAAAATCTTCCTGCATTGCAGGCAGATTTCTTTACCAACTGAGCTACCAAGGAAGCCCCAGGGAGACCAGGGGAGGGAGGCAAAGGCTTCCTGGGAGGTTTGCCCCTGGCTCTGGTCTGACATCTTCTGAGAAGCTCTTAAAGCTTTACTTGGTAGAAGCTTTCTGCTCAGCTCCAAACTCTCTGGTCTTGCTTAAGCCACTCAACCACAGATCACCCTGTAACCACTACCCTGTAAAGGCGAGTTGAGAACATTGGCAAGAGTCTGTGGCACGAGCCTGCTTTGTGTTGACCCCATACCAGCTGGCCCCTGCGTCTACAGGGAGGCCCTCTGCTCCTGCCCCGGTCCTGATGGCCTTTACCTTTGGCCTCACTGGTAATCCATAAGCAACCCATGAGCTGCCTCTGAAGAGCTTACTGTGAATGTCAGGAACCCATCACCATATGGGCAGGACTCATTCCTGTCCTTCAGTTGATGACCCCTGAGACCTCAGCGCCAGCCCAGCACAACTGGCTCCACCCCACCAGGCCAGGACCCCAGTGAGGTGCTGGTGACATGCACCTGCTTTTCCTGCCTTGAGTGCAGTAACTCTGACCAGAGGCTCTGCTTGGGAATCTAACTACACAAAACTGTTTATATGCTCTAAAATTTTTTCCTTGGTTGTTCTGGTGGTTCTTTTTCAAACTGCTGGCCTATCACTGCACCCTGAGTGTACTCAAGAAATAAAATGCTGTCTTCACTTGGGTAGGGCCATTAAGGGGTGGAGGGGCTCCTCCTGGAAGCACAACATAGCGGTGGCAGGAGAAATCTGCAGCAGATCCCAGGAGACACTAAGCAGAAGAGATGAGGCCCCTGATCCAAGAAGAGATTTCCAGGGTATGGAGCCAGTCAGGAAGCACCTGCCTTGAGCTGCATCTCAAGAGGAGCTGGCAGGGGAGTCAGGGAGATCAGGAAAAAGTGAAAGTCATTCCATGGATAAGCCATGGACTTCTTCAGGCAAGAACGCTGAAGTGGGTAGCCTATTCTTTCTCCAGGGGATCTTCCTGACCCAGGAATCGAACTCTTCCCAAAGCAAAAGCTCAAAAATCTTCCTGCATTGCAGGCAGATTTCTTTACCAACTGAGCTACCAAGGAAGCCCCAGGGAGACCAGGGGAGGGAGGCAAAGGCTTCCTGGGAGGTTTGCCCCTGGCTCTGGTCTGACATCTTCTGAGAAGCTCTTAAAGCTTTACTTGGTAGATCTTCAAAGCAGTTGTTCTCACTGTGCAGCTGACTTTAAGAATTTCAGGTTGAGGTCCCACCTCTCTCCCATCCCATGGTCCACCAACCTAATCCTTTGCCTTTAGACACTTCATGGCTATTCCTTCTCTTCCTGTCAAGGAGGAATTTATCAAATTAAAAGCAGCTCCCCACCCTAGCCGCCATCACCACCAATTTTGAGACTCTTATCTCAGTTAGTCTACCCTGATTAAAACTGATTGAGCACCAACTAGGCAACAGATATTAAGCAAGGACTGGGAAAACCAACGTGAACAAAACAGATCCACGCCTTGCCTTCACACCACAGACGGTCTTGGCCCTCTCTGGTCTAGAAGATGGACCATTCAGTAAATCATTCCTGTGAAGCCTGAGGGCAGTTAAGGCAGCAGAAATATAGAGTCTACAAAGGGCTCTTCTTGGATCAGATAGGAAGATGGGACCCTCTTCCCAAAGCAAAAGCTCAAAATGAGGAAAGGCTCAGTGCTTGTGTCTCTGGGCCTTGTGGGGGAAGGAGAGGCAGTCATTGTTGAGGGAGGCTCATGGGAGTTGCTTCTTTGGCCAGGGAACTGTCTGAGCTTGAGGGTAGCCAGAGGAGACCACAGAAAAGCAGAGGCCAAGGTCTGCTCACAACACCAAAACAGCCTCCAGCACAATCGGGGTAGCTTTCCGAGAGAGGAACTGACTTCCCTTTGTTGTGCTACTCAAACATTAATCCAACGAATAATGGAAAGTCTCCCACCTCCCACACCCCCATCCCAGCCACATTCCACTCCAGGTGACCACAGCTGTGAGGAAAGCAATTGGTGTTCAGCAATTTTCATGTGCAAGAATCATAGAGAGTTGGAAATGAGACAAGCCAGCCCCCCACCCCACCCCATCCACCTCTCCAGGGCCCGAGGCACTCACTCCCTCACTTTGCAGCTTCCCCGAGGCCCTGGCGCTGTGGCCCTGCTGCCACTCCCACATCCCTCCCGTCTACTGGAAGTTTCTTCGGCATCCCCCGGCCCCCACCCCCTCTGGTCTGACATCTTCTGAGAAGCTCTTAAAGCTTTACTTGGTAGATCTTCAAAGCAGTTGTTCTCACTGTGCAGCTGACTTTAAGAATTTCAGGTTGAGGTCCCACCTCTCTCCCATCCCATGGTCCACCAACCTAATCCTTTGCCTTTAGACACTTCATGGCTATTCCTTCTCTTCCTGTCAAGGAGGAATTTATCAAATTAAAAGCAGCTCCCCACCCTAGCCGCCATCACCACCAATTTTGAGACTCTTATCTCAGTTAGTCTACCCTGATTAAAACTGATTGAGCACCAACTAGGCAACAGATATTAAGCAAGGACTGGGAAAACCAACGTGAACAAAACAGATCCACGCCTTGCCTTCACACCACAGACGGTCTTGGCCCTCTCTGGTCTAGAAGATGGACCATTCAGTAAATCATTCCTGTGAAGCCTGAGGGCAGTTAAGGCAGCAGAAATATAGAGTCTACAAAGGGCTCTTCTTGGATCAGATAGGAAGATGGGACCCTCTTCCCAAAGCAAAAGCTCAAAATGAGGAAAGGCTCAGTGCTTGTGTCTCTGGGCCTTGTGGGGGAAGGAGAGGGCAGTCATTGTTGAGGGAGGCTCATGGGAGTTGCTTCTTTGGCCAGGGAACTGTCTGAGCTTGAGGGTAGCCAGAGGAGACCACAGAAAAGCAGAGGCCAAGGTCTGCTCACAACACCAAAACAGCCTCCAGCACAATCGGGGTAGCTTTCCGAGAGAGGAACTGACTTCCCTTTGTTGTGCTACTCAAACATTAATCCAACGAATAATGGAAAGTCTCCCACCTCCCACACCCCCATCCCAGCCACATTCCACTCCAGGTGACCACAGCTGTGAGGAAAGCAATTGGTGTTCAGCAATTTTCATGTGCAAGAATCATAGAGAGTTGGAAATGAGACAAGCCAGCCCCCCACCCCACCCCATCCACCTCTCCAGGGCCCGAGGCACTCACTCCCTCACTTTGCAGCTTCCCCGAGGCCCTGGCGCTGTGGCCCTGCTGCCACTCCCACATCCCTCCCGTCTACTGGAAGTTTCTTCGGCATCCAGGCCCCACTTGAGCAACTTCCTGTCCCTGATTCCTTTTCCTGAAGCCCTAGGCTTAGCATTTCCTCTTCCTGCCTTGTTTTTTCTCTCTGCCCACCCTCTCCCCGCTCCCCTCCTGGGCTCCAGAGTTGAGCTCCATCAGACACGGTTGGTTTCTGCTTCCCGGGTTAGTGGGTGGTTTTTTCATCTCTCCCCAACTCCCCTGTGAAGAAGCCCACTAAGGAACTGAGACCTCGGTGGGCTCTGGGCCTCCCCTCCGTAGCTTTCTGAGCACTTTTAAAACTTGTCCTACTCCATCCACCCTACAAAAACTGCTGAGATTTCCTCCCAGAAGGAAAACTCAATAACCTCCCAGAAGCAGAGCAAGTCAGGGAAACTGTCAGCACTTTCAGGAGCAGGGCTGAAAAATTCCCCTGAGCACGCGTGTCTGAACATGGCCTCTGTGTGTGTGTGTGTGTGTGTGTGTGTGTAGGGGAAAGAATTACTCAGAATGAAACAAAACGTGTTCCCATCCAGCTTAGCCGACGTTCCTACCAGCAGCCTAGACAAAATGCATCACCTGGCTTCGGCTCTGGGTCGTATCCACACAGCAGGGGTGAATCTGCTAGCACCAGAGCGAGGGACAGGCTCCTGTGGGGCAAGTAGTCATTACACACCCTGAGGGTAGTCTTCCTTTGTAGCTCAGCTGGTAAAGAATCTACCTGCAATGAAGGAGACCCCAGTTCGATTCCTGGGTCAGGAAGATCCCCTGGAGAAGAGATAGGCTACCCACTCTAATATTCCTAGGCTTCCCTGGTGGCTCAGACAGTAAAGACTTTGCCAGCGATGCGGGAGACCTGGGTTCGATCCCTGGGTTGGAAAGATCCCTGGAGGAGGGCACAGCAACCCATTCCAGTATTTTTGCTTGGAGAATCCCTTGGACAGAGGAGCCTGGTGAACTACACTCCATAGGCTTGCAAAGAGTCAGACTACAGTCGTAGGGTCACAAAGAGTTGGTCCTGACTGAGTGACTAAGCACAACACGGCACCCCAAAGGACAGGTTGCCCTCACTGTCTAGGGGGGCCTCCCTTTTTAATGTTGCAGCTGTTTTCTCCAGAAGCCAACCTCTATTCCCTTGAGTCCTCGGCCTTTTGTTCTCGCCGCCCCCCCCCCCCAGCCCTCTGTGCACTTTGCTAATTTGGGAGACCTGAGCGCCCCACCCTAGGCCCTCGCTTCTCCCATAGTCAGGTCAACAGTTGGAGTAAGTTGGAGTTGCTCTGAGGAGAACACGTGTGCAGGGGTGAGTAGAAAGGTAGGGAGACAGCAGGAGATGCGTGTGTAGGGGACTCCGCAGTCCCCATCAGCAGCGCTAATTGCGCAGTGTGCTAATTGCACATTGATAACTTGGTGTTGTCATCAGGAACGGATCCTCCCAGAAGGAAAACTCAATAACCTCCCAGAAGCAGAGCAAGTCAGGGAAACTGTCAGCACTTTCAGGAGCAGGGCTGAAAAATTCCCCTGAGCACGCGTGTCTGAACATGGCCTCTGTGTGTGTGTGTGTGTGTGTGTGTGTGTGTAGGGGAAAGAATTACTCAGAATGAAACAAAACGTGTTCCCATCCAGCTTAGCCGACGTTCCTACCAGCAGCCTAGACAAAATGCATCACCTGGCTTCGGCTCTGGGTCGTATCCACACAGCAGGGGTGAATCTGCTAGCACCAGAGCGAGGGACAGGCTCCTGTGGGGCAAGTAGTCATTACACACCCTGAGGGTAGTCTTCCTTTGTAGCTCAGCTGGTAAAGAATCTACCTGCAATGAAGGAGACCCCAGTTCGATTCCTGGGTCAGGAAGATCCCCTGGAGAAGAGATAGGCTACCCACTCTAATATTCCTAGGCTTCCCTGGTGGCTCAGACAGTAAAGACTTTGCCAGCGATGCGGGAGACCTGGGTTCGATCCCTGGTTTGGAAAGATCTCTGTATTGGGGCACAGCAACCCATGCCAGTATTTTTGCTTGTAGAATCCCTTGGACAGAGGAGCCTGGTGAACTACACTCCATAGGCTTGCAAAGAGTCAGACTACAGTCGTAGGGTCACAAAGAGTTGGTCCTGACTGAGTGACTAAGCACAACACGGCACCCCAAAGGACAGGTTGCCCTCACTGTCTAGGGGGGCCTCCCTTTTTAATGTTGCAGCTGTTTTCTCCAGAAGCCAACCTCTATTCCCTTGAGTCCTCGGCCTTTTGTTCTCGCCGCCCCCCCCCCCCCGCCCTCTGTGCACTTTGCTAATTTGGGAGACCTGAGCGCCCCACCCTAGGCCCTCGCTTCTCCCATAGTCAGGTCAACAGTTGGAGTAAGTTGGAGTTGCTCTGAGGAGAACACGTGTGCAGGGGTGAGTAGAAAGGTAGGGAGACAGCAGGAGATGCGTGTGTGTAGGGGGACTCCGCAGTCCCCATCAGCAGCGCTAATTGCGCAGTGTGCTAATTGCACATTGATAACTTGGTGTTGTCATCAGGAACGGATCCTGGAAAATAGGCAGCTGCCCCAGCAAACATGCTTGCTTTCCAGTGAGGCCTTGATACTTGGTAAAATGAACAATTTCCTCTCACAAAGAAACTTCTCAGGACCCAGACTCTGGTGTGTTCACAGAGGGAGTTGGATCTCGTCTTCCCCAACTTCCTGTAGTTTGATCATGGTCTCTCTGAGCTCAGGGCTTGGGTCTTGCTTGACTGGCCTCCTGTCTGACTGGAACAACCTGGATTCTTAGTAAAAATCCAGCCAAGTGAGATCGAGCTTCCAGCAGTGAATGTGGGGATGCGTGAGGGCTCGTGGTCCTCTCTCCCACCTGTTCCACAACTGTGCTCCAGTTGAGGAAGTCTGCTCCCCCCCTCTTCACACAGAGGACTTATTTTCGCCTAAAAGCCTTGTCTTAGACTGTTCCTGGAAGGTGTTCTCCCATTCCTTCCAGTCTTGCCTGCCTAAAAATCTAAAAACTCTCCTCCCCCAGGAAGCCCTCCCTGATTTAGCTCCTTTAATTCTACTCTGGGCTTTCTGCAGCACTCACACCCCTGCTTTGCACTGTGTCACATTCATATATCCACCTGCTTCAGAGCAGTAGTCCCTCACTGAGTGTGGAGTAGTTTAAGGCCCTGAGGAGATGATGACTGAGATAGAGACCCCAGCTCAAGGAGCTCACAGCCTCGTGACAACTCAGAGAAGTGCTGTTGCTAAACTCTGTGAAAAAAAAAAAAGTGAGCAAGGGGCTGATGGCAAAGGGCACATCTGAGGCAGCTTTGGAAGTCAGGGAAGGGGCTATTCTGCAGGCTCCATGTACATCAACTCATTGAAACCGCCTGGTACGAGAGAGACACTGCTATTATCATCTCCATTTTAAGGAGAGGAAAACTGAAGCACAGAGAGGTTTAGTAACTTACTCAAGGTCTCACAACTACAACACGGCAGATCTAAGGTTCGAACCCACACAGCCTGACTCCCAAGCCCACGGTCTTAACCTCCATGGACCACTATGCCCTCTAAAACCAGCTGGGTGATAAGAAAAAGAGGAAAGGCATTCAAGGCAGAGGGACAAGCAATTGCCAAGTTCCAGAATCTAGAGAGGACCGGAGCTGGGGTAGAGAAGAAAGGATGTACAGGAACCATCAGCAGAAGCGCAGAGGTTGTCTTTCCTAGTGAGGGGCCTTGATACTTGGTAAAATGAACAATTTCCTCTCACAAAGAAACTTCTCAGGACCCAGACTCTGGTGTGTTCACAGAGGGAGTTGGATCTCGTCTTCCCCAACTTCCTGTAGTTTGATCATGGTCTCTCTGAGCTCAGGGCTTGGGTCTTGCTTGACTGGCCTCCTGTCTGACTGGAACAACCTGGATTCTTAGTAAAAATCCAGCCAAGTGAGATCGAGCTTCCAGCAGTGAATGTGGGGATGCGTGAGGGCTCGTGGTCCTCTCTCCCACCTGTTCCACAACTGTGCTCCAGTTGAGGAAGTCTGCTCCCCCCCTCTTCACACAGAGGACTTATTTTCGCCTAAAAGCCTTGTCTTAGACTGTTCCTGGAAGGTGTTCTCCCATTCCTTCCAGTCTTGCCTGCCTAAAAATCTAAAAACTCTCCTCCCCCAGGAAGCCCTCCCTGATTTAGCTCCTTTAATTCTACTCTGGGCTTTCTGCAGCACTCACACCCCTGCTTTGCACTGTGTCACATTCATATATCCACCTGCTTCAGAGCAGTAGTCCCTCACTGAGTGTGGAGTAGTTTAAGGCCCTGAGGAGATGATGACTGAGATAGAGACCCCAGCTCAAGGAGCTCACAGCCTCGTGACAACTCAGAGAAGTGCTGTTGCTAAACTCTGTGCAAAAAAAAAAGTGAGCAAGGGGCTGATGGCAAAGGGCACATCTGAGGCAGCTTTGGAAGTCAGGGAAGGGGCTATTCTGCAGGCTCCATGTACATCAACTCATTGAAACCGCCTGGTACGAGAGAGACACTGCTATTATCATCTCCATTTTAAGGAGAGGAAAACTGAAGCACAGAGAGGTTTAGTAACTTACTCAAGGTCTCACAACTACAACACGGCAGATCTAAGGTTCGAACCCACACAGCCTGACTCCCAAGCCCACGGTCTTAACCTCCATGGACCACTATGCCCTCTAAAACCAGCTGGGTGATAAGAAAAAGAGGAAAGGCATTCAAGGCAGAGGGACAAGCAATTGCCAAGTTCCAGAATCTAGAGAGGACCGGAGCTGGGGTAGAGAAGAAAGGATGTACAGGAACCATCAGCAGAAGCGCAGAGGTTGCATGGGTGTGAGGATGAGAGACAGGGATTCTCACTCTGTGACGGCAGCACAAGCAGTCTCTCAGGACACCTGCGGTGTCTAGGAGAGGAGGCTACACAGGTGGGCAGAAGCGAGATCTGGAACGGACTTGAGTGCAGTGCGAGAGGGGTCAGCCTCATCCTGAAGGCCCCAGGATGTCTGCGAAGGGTTTTGAGAGGGTGATGTAATTAACAGACTGCATAAGGTAACGTCCAAGATCCACAAGAGGGAGGCTGAGTGCCTATGCTGGCCAGTGACAGTGGTGAGCCCCCTCAGGGGGCCACATTTTAAAGCTAAAAACAAGACGATTTGGTGACAGACCAAATGTGGGTGGATATGAAAGAGGCAAGAGGCAAGGTCCCTGGTGGTCCAGTGGGTAGGGATACCTCGTTGCAGTGCAAGGGGCACTGGTTAGGTCTCTGACCTGGGAAGATTTCACGTGCCGTGGAAGCAGCTGGACCGATGTGTCCAACTACTGAGCTGGAGCTCTGGAGCGCATGTGCCCAGAGCTGGTGCTCTGCAGGGAGAGAGGCCACTGCGATGGGAGGCCCACACAGGCCAAAGAACAAAGATGAATAAATGAAAGATCAATAGAAGTAGCCAAAAAAAAAAAAAGAGTCAAGAAGGGCTCAGAGATTTGAGGCATAGCTTGGTCTAGTTATATCTTTAAGGAGGCAGAGCAGGTTTATGAAGAAAAGTATGGATTCTGTCTTGAACAGGTTTGATTCAGGAGGTCTGGGGTAAAAGTGTTCAGAAGAGGACTTTAGAAGTGCATGTGTAGAACCAAGGAGAGACTGAGGAGTCTGATGCAGAATTGGGCATCCTTACAGTCTGGGCTCGTGAGTGAGACGGCCCGGGCTTACATTCTGGCTCCATCACTTGCCACCTATAAACTGCAGATAATAGTAACGTTGCTGTAAAAGAATGTAATGATGCAATATATATTAAGCCAGCAACATACATTTTGAAACACAATAAATCTTAGTGTTTAATACCATTCGTATCATATAGTATTTAAAGCCCTCAAACTGGAGGAGATCCCTTGAGAGAATGTGCAGAGACAGAAGAAAGGATGGGAGCTGAACCCTGGAAAAAATGGAAGGGTTGGGAGGAGGCAGAAGAGAGAGCGAGAGAATGGGGAAAGGAGGGCAGTCCAGAGGGAGTCATGTCACCAAAGAGAATTTCACAGTCGATGTGGGTCTGGGCACCTCTATAGCAAAGAGGTCAAAGAACTCATTTTAAACCAATTTCATGTGTGGCCTCTCACCGCAACTGAATGATGTGCATTCCCCCAGGACAGAGCCCTTGTGCTTAGGGCTCTGCACACTGTGCATGATTGGAGGGCAGGGCTTACGGCAAACAGCACAGGACTCTGTCTCATGTGACTGGTACAGAACTGGGTCTTAGTAGGACCTCAATAAATGCTGAATCGATGAATGACGTGAAAACACAGGCTCAAGCTCTGGCTCTGCCACTCACTAGCGTGATCCCAAGACAGGTATTTTTAGCTTCTCTTGAGATGTCACCTGTGAAAGGAAGATAATAATACCCACTTCCTAGGGCTGTTGCAGGTATGAAGTAAGACAACCTATGAAAGTGTGTTATATAAACTGTAGCACTTTACAGATGTACAGGAGAAGGAATAAAAGTAGGAATAAAGGGTGAATAAAGCCATTCATGGCACCTCCAGCAAATCATAGGCACAGAATGAGCTTAGGGGCTGGGATGAAGAAAGATCTTTATTCTACTGAATGGAAGGAGGCTAAAATTTGGGACACAGATTTGCTCCCTCCAGGAAGTCCAGCCCTTCTATTGCACAGGGGCCAGTGGGCCCCTGACCCAAGGCTCATTCTGTTGATTCCTCCTGCTTAAGTTCTGTTGAAACCAAGGATTAAGACTTCCTAGCTTTAACAGGGCCTTTTTTGGATTTGTCACTTTAATTAGTTTTGGCATTTGATCTGGTTTCTTTTCATTAGTGAAACAGCCAGAGTCCTGAGATTACAAACTCTCTCCCAGCTCCTGGGGGATAATTCCAGTCTTTGAGGTCCTGGTCTTACAAGAATCTTGGCTTGGTCCTTTCCTGGAAGCTGTGCTATGACCTCAGACACAATCCAGCTGCTGCAGAGCCTCCCTGAGCTGCCCTCGGAGGAGTCCCGTCTCTGTCAAGAGGGGAGCAGCCAAGCATGTCCTGAGCCATGAAGCTGTCTGGCCCCAGCCTTGTGTTTCATCAGTGACACTGTGTTTTCTCTAGACCAGCCGCTGGGTCCAAGGGGTAATTGGATGACTAGGGTCAGAGGGCCACGACCTTTGCAAAGAGACACAGGAGTGACTCTTTCACTGCTCTGTCATTTCTTTCCAAATAATTTTATTTACTATGAAGTCTATTTTTAAATATTACAACCTTTTCTGTAAAAGAAAAGTTTATTCATACCCTCATCATCCTCCCCAGGAGAGAGAAGAGACCCTCACCAGGGGTCAGAAGGCCCAGAATCCAATTATTTGCTACCTCTTACCTTGTGTGACCAGAGACCAGTCACTCAATTTCTTCATTAACCAAATGGACTATGAGCACGCATACATTCTGCCTCTTAGGGCTGTTATAAAATTAAACGAGAGAGGGGACTTCCCTGATGGTTCAGTGGTTAAGACGCCTTACTCCCAAATGTTGAGGGCCTGGGTTTGATCCCTGGTGAGAGAAAAGATTCTGCATGCTGCAACTAAGAGCCTGCATACCACAACGAAGATCCGGTGCAGCCAAATTAAAAAAAAAAAATAAAAAGAGAGAAATTAGCTCTTGGCAATCTTCAGGGTATGCGTTAAACTCCAGACAATATGCTTCCTGGCTTTCCTTCTACGATCTAACAGAAAGAAGAAGGAATAGGAACTGTCATTTTCTTTGAACACCTGCCATAGATCAGCCATAATAAAACAAGCATTTAACTCTAGGCATTTAATCCTTGTATACTATGAAGTAGACCTTATATGTCCCAATTTGCAGATGAAAAACTTGAGGTTCAGAGAGCTAAGGTACAATGCCTCAAGTGGTAACATCGATAAGTGGGGGTTGAACACAGGTCTGTCCAGGCTTCAAAACCCATGCTCCCCTTCTACCCATTTGTCACTTTAATTAGTTTTGGCATTTGATCTGGTTTCTTTTCATTAGTGAAACAGCCAGAGTCCTGAGATTACAAACTCTCTCCCAGCTCCTGGGGGATAATTCCAGTCTTTGAGGTCCTGGTCTTACAAGAATCTTGGCTTGGTCCTTTCCTGGAAGCTGTGCTATGACCTCAGACACAATCCAGCTGCTGCAGAGCCTCCCTGAGCTGCCCTCGGAGGAGTCCCGTCTCTGTCAAGAGGGGAGCAGCCAAGCATGTCCTGAGCCATGAAGCTGTCTGGCCCCAGCCTTGTGTTTCATCAGTGACACTGTGTTTTCTCTAGACCAGCCGCTGGGTCCAAGGGGTAATTGGATGACTAGGGTCAGAGGGCCACGACCTTTGCAAAGAGACACAGGAGTGACTCTTTCACTGCTCTGTCATTTCTTTCCAAATAATTTTATTTACTATGAAGTCTATTTTTAAATATTACAACCTTTTCTGTAAAAGAAAAGTTTATTCATACCCTCATCATCCTCCCCAGGAGAGAGAAGAGACCCTCACCAGGGGTCAGAAGGCCCAGAATCCAATTATTTGCTACCTCTTACCTTGTGTGACCAGAGACCAGTCACTCAATTTCTTCATTAACCAAATGGACTATGAGCACGCATACATTCTGCCTCTTAGGGCTGTTATAAAATTAAACGAGAGAGGGGACTTCCCTGATGGTTCAGTGGTTAAGACGCCTTACTCCCAAATGTTGAGGGCCTGGGTTTGATCCCTGGTGAGAGAAAAGATTCTGCATGCTGCAACTAAGAGCCTGCATACCACAACGAAGATCCGGTGCAGCCAAATTAAAAAAAAAAAATTAAATGAGAGAAATTAGCTCTTGGCAATCTTCAGGGTATGCGTTAAACTCCAGACAATATGCTTCCTGGCTTTCCTTCTACGATCTAACAGAAAGAAGAAGGAATAGGAACTGTCATTTTCTTTGAACACCTGCCATAGATCAGCCATAATAAAACAAGCATTTAACTCTAGGCATTTAATCCTTGTATACTATGAAGTAGACCTTATATGTCCCAATTTGCAGATGAAAAACTTGAGGTTCAGAGAGCTAAGGTACAATGCCTCAAGTGGTAACATCGATAAGTGAGACAGAGCCAAGAGTTGAACACAGGTCTGTCCAGGCTTCAAAACCCATGCTCCCCCTTCTACCCAAGGTCAGTGTGAAGAGGAGTACACGTGGCTTCCTTCGTTGCCCTTCCCCTCCAATATCCTTCTCACCTCTCTGGTAATGCCGAGAGCACTCTGGGCTCCCCATCATTAGGTCCAGTTCTAAACCTGCTTTGGGAATGGTGCCTTCTGACCTTGAATCTGTATCTGCTTTCCTGGTCCCCAGCCTGCTTTAGCCCACAAGTGTTAGTTGCTCAGGAAGTGTCCAACTCTTTGTGACCCTGTGACTTGCAGCCCACCAGGTTCCTCTTTCTATGGAATTCTCCAGGCAAAAATACTGGAGTGGATTGCCATTTCCTTCTCCAGGGGATCTTCCCAACCCAGGGACCCAACCCCGGTCTCCCACACTGCAGGCAGATGTCTGAGTCACCAGGGAAGCCCACAAAGCCAGGTTGAAAGCAGAAACCTCTGTCCAGTTTTCCCAAATCTGGTATGGTGCTCTGTATGCTTGAGCAGAAAGCACTGGATAGAAATGGAGCCTCTGAAATGGGAAAGGAATGAGAGAGGGGCAAATACACCCTTGGCTCAGGAGGTCTGAGAATAAAAGTGAGACTGGACTCTCAAAAACACCTGGGGATTGACTCAAGGGTTTGCAATGCCTTCAGGCAAGGAAGAGTTTCTGAAAACTCTTATAATGGCTTGGAAGGGCATGGTTTGCAGAAGTCACTGAGCTTTGGCTTAGAGTTGCTATATTGGTGTGGAAGTGAGGGGCCCAAGGTGACATCTGCTGGACATATTGACCAAGCTGTTCTGGTAGAAACACCATTGGGATTCCATGGGAGAGTGTGTTCCAAATAATGGTATAAAGTTACTCCCACTCCCCAGTTCAGGGTGTCAACTTAATTCTCCACCAGCAGTGCAGGTTCAGCTGGTTTGTTTTCTTAGAGTAAATTAAAAACTTCTGAAAAAGTGACCAGGTGCTTTAATAAGCAGGAGATGGGAGAGATGGAGAGAGGAGACACTGGTCCTCAAGAATGGGTCAGAGACCTCTTGGTTCCGATCTGCATGGCAAAGCAGTGGGTCTGCTTGTGTCTATTTCTCTGTGTCTCTCCCGGCACGTCAGACAATCCAGCTCTGAACGTCAGACTGCTCCCTTTACATCTCTGCTGGGGGTACAGAGGGGAGGGGATCCCTATTTAGAAATTGCATTGAGATGGAAAGATAATATGACACATCAGCTCATGTCAAAGGAGCTCACTCTTCCCACCTACAGCATGAGCAATTTCCTACTGAGGTTTAATTTTTTAGAAATTATTATTTTGTTTTAATTTATTTTATTTGTAGTATAACTCAACAGAACATTGCTGCTCAGAGCAGGGTGGGAAGCTTCCAAGGGCAGTCAGGCCACTGCCTAAAAGACTTGGGGCTGGGGGAAGCCTGAAGTGAACTTCCATTATTTGTGATAAGAGGAGAGCTTAGGAGTGGGAGGCCACTGGCTTTTGCCTCAAACCTCCTCTCCCTTTGCCTCCTGCCTCACCTCCACCTCTCTCCTGCTTCTGAGCAGTCTGGCCTGTGGGGGCTTTTCGGTGGTGCTTCCAGTTTTCCCAAATCTGGTATGGTGCTCTGTATGCTTGAGCAGAAAGCACTGGATAGAAATGGAGCCTCTGAAATGGGAAAGGAATGAGAGAGGGGCAAATACACCCTTGGCTCAGGAGGTCTGAGAATAAAAGTGAGACTGGACTCTCAAAAACACCTGGGGATTGACTCAAGGGTTTGCAATGCCTTCAGGCAAGGAAGAGTTTCTGAAAACTCTTATAATGGCTTGGAAGGGCATGGTTTGCAGAAGTCACTGAGCTTTGGCTTAGAGTTGCTATATTGGTGTGGAAGTGAGGGGCCCAAGGTGACATCTGCTGGACATATTGACCAAGCTGTTCTGGTAGAAACACCATTGGGATTCCATGGGAGAGTGTGTTCCAAATAATGGTATAAAGTTACTCCCACTCCCCAGTTCAGGGTGTCAACTTAATTCTCCACCAGCAGTGCAGGTTCAGCTGGTTTGTTTTCTTAGAGTAAATTAAAAACTTCTGAAAAAGTGACCAGGTGCTTTAATAAGCAGGAGATGGGAGAGATGGAGAGAGGAGACACTGGTCCTCAAGAATGGGTCAGAGACCTCTTGGTTCCGATCTGCATGGCAAAGCAGTGGGTCTGCTTGTGTCTATTTCTCTGTGTCTCTCCCGGCACGTCAGACAATCCAGCTCTGAACGTCAGACTGCTCCCTTTACATCTCTGCTGGGGGTACAGAGGGGAGGGGGGATCCCTATTTAGAAATTGCATTGAGATGGAAAGATAATATGACACATCAGCTCATGTCAAAGGAGCTCACTCTTCCCACCTACAGCATGAGCAATTTCCTACTGAGGTTTAATTTTTTAGAAATTATTATTTTGTTTTAATTTATTTTATTTGTAGTATAACTCAACAGAACATTGCTGCTCAGAGCAGGGTGGGAAGCTTCCAAGGGCAGTCAGGCCACTGCCTAAAAGACTTGGGGCTGGGGGAAGCCTGAAGTGAACTTCCATTATTTGTGATAAGAGGAGAGCTTAGGAGTGGGAGGCCACTGGCTTTTGCCTCAAACCTCCTCTCCCTTTGCCTCCTGCCTCACCTCCACCCTCTCTCCTGCTTCTGAGCAGTCTGGCCTGTGGGGGGCTGTGGGGTGTTCCAGGCTCAGGATGCTTCAGCCACGACTACACAGGACATGAGAATAATGAGGGAGGAAGAACTCAAAGTGAGTCTGGACATCTTTTTTTTTTTTTTAAAGATTTATTTATTTATTTATTTTTTGGGCGGTGGTCGGGTTGGGGAGGGAGGAGAGCGGGCGGGCCACTTCTATTGGTCTTTCATTTCTCTATTTTCATCCGTCTTTGGCTCCTGTGGGCCTCCCATCGAGGTGGCGTCTGTTGATGCAGAGCACCGGCTCTGGGAGCATGCGCTCCAGAGCTCCGGCTCGGTGATTGGACACATCGGTCCAGCCGTTCCGCGGCGCTTGGGATCTTCCCAGGCCAGGGCTCGAACTGCGCCCTTGCACTGCAAGGCGGTGTCCTTATCCACTGGACCACCAGGGGAAGCCCAAGTCTGGACATCTTTGACTTACCCTCTTCTTCAAAACGAGAAAAACCTCACTCCGTCCTTCCTTTCCCTGCTCTGCTTCCTCCTTCCTCTCCTGTACAGTCCTAGAGTGTGGTTGCTGGAAGGAGTCTTAAAGAGCTTCTCATCCCACACATAGCTGTCTTATCAATAAAGAAACCAAGGCCCTTATGGGAGCGTGACTGCCCCGGGGTTGGTTTGGTGCACCAGCCCTGGAACCCGGCCCACTGGGGTACTCCTCTGTGCTCTCGTTTGCTTATGCATTGCTGGCTCTGTGCCTCCTTCTCTCCTCTTTCCCGAAATCAATAAATTGACACATCAGCTCATGTCAAAGGAGCTCACTCTTCCCACCTACAGCATGAGCAATTTCCTACTGAGGTTTAATTTTTAGAAATTATTATTTTGTTTTAATTTATTTTATTTGTAGTATAACTCAACAGAACATTGCTGCTCAGAGCAGGGTGGGAAGCTTCCAAGGGCAGTCAGGCCACTGCCTAAAAGACTTGGGGCTGGGGGAAGCCTGAAGTGAACTTCCATTATTTGTGATAAGAGGAGAGCTTAGGAGTGGGAGGCCACTGGCTTTTGCCTCAAACCTCCTCTCCCTTTGCCTCCTGCCTCACCTCCACCCTCTCTCCTGCTTCTGAGCAGTCTGGCCTGTGGGGGGCTGTGGGGTGTTCCAGGCTCAGGATGCTTCAGCCACGACTACACAGGACATGAGAATAATGAGGGAGGAAGAACTCAAAGTGAGTCTGGACATCTTTTTTTTTTTTTTAAAGATTTATTTATTTATTTTTTGGGCGGGGGTCGGGTTGGGGAGGGAGGAGAGCGGGCGGGCCACTTCTATTGGTCTTTCATTTCTCTATTTTCATCCGTCTTTGGCTCCTGTGGGCCTCCCATCGAGGTGGCGTCTGTTGATGCAGAGCACCGGCTCTGGGAGCATGCGCTCCAGAGCTCCGGCTCGGTGATTGGACACATCGGTCCAGCCGTTCCGCGGCGCTTGGGATCTTCCCAGGCCAGGGCTCGAACCGGCGCCCCTTGCACTGCAAGGCGGTGTCCTTATCCACTGGACCACCAGGGGAAGCCCAAGTCTGGACATCTTTGACTTACCCTCTTCTTCAAAACGAGAAAAACCTCACTCCGTCCTTCCTTTCCCTGCTCTGCTTCCTCCTTCCTCTCCTGTACAGTCCTAGAGTGTGGTTGCTGGAAGGAGTCTTAAAGAGCTTCTCATCCCACACATAGCTGTCTTATCAATAAAGAAACCAAGGCCCTTATGGGAGCGTGACTGCCCCGGGGTTGGTTTGGTGCACCAGCCCTGGAACCCGGCCCACTGGGGTACTCCTCTGTGCTCTCGTTTGCTTATGCATTGCTGGCTCTGTGCCTCCTTCTCTCCTCTTTCCCATCTTTAACCCCAAACTTAGAATATCTTTCTGGGACTTCCCTGGCAGTTCCAGTGGTTAAGACTCTGCACTTCCACTGCAGGGGGTGCGGGTTCGATCTCTGGTCAGGGAAAAAAGATCCTGCAGGCCAAGAAGAAGATGATCTTCCTCTGAGAGACAGAGTTAAGGGACAACAATCTCACTTCTTTCTCTCCTTCCCTACCTGGGTCTGAGTAGGATCCTGGAGTCTAAATTTGATCTTGTCATATGGGAAGAAGCCTAGCTGTGTTTCGACAGTGGGCTTGTAGGGGAAAGGGATTCTAAAGAGGAAAGAGTCCCATCTGAACAGGAGAATTTTTTTCTTCTTTGTGACTGGTTATGTGACCAAACAAATCAGCAATTAACTGTGAGGGAGAGGGCAGGAAGATGACAACTAGGACAGAGCTTTTCTCTTAATGTAAGAACTATTGAATAACTACTTTTTTATTTTTCTGAATCAGTGTCTCTTTATGGGCCCATTTATATGCATGCCAGTCCTGCGTCTCTCTGTTCTCCGTGTCTCTTACACTTGTCTCTCTACAGGTCCCTCTCAACCTCTGCCTCTTTGTGTCTCTCTCATCTCTCTCAGACACACACGGAGTCACTTACGCAGTCCAGATTCAAGAGTCATTGACTGACCAGGGAGCCTGTGCCCCTGCCCGCAGCTCTGTCAGAACAGAACCTTTTCCTTGCCTCGCGGTTGAGAAATGCCAGGTCCAAAGCTGCTGCTGGGGCGCCAGAGACGCTGCAGAGCCGCCTGCCGAGTGTGGAGGCAGAATCCGGGAACAATGAGAAATTATCTGCTAATTCTCGGTTCCTGCCACCTGCTCTGCTCCGAACTGGCTCCTTTGCCTTTGGTGTCGATGCAAATTCCCCTACCCGTTGTAAAGGAAAATATTGATTTCCCTGCATCACGGACCTGGGCCCTTGGAACAGACCGATGTTTTCTCTCTCTCTCTTTTCATTCTCTGCAAAGGCAAAACAAGGCGCTTTGTTCTGCAAATTTCCCCGGGAACTGGAGAAGGGGAGGGAGCGCTGCTGAGTGACAGAGATTCATTCCATCAACAAGAGCAAAGAGTGGTTCTTTCCCATTTGTTATTTTATGTAAACACAAACCTACCCCCTCATGAACTGCTAATAAGTGTGTGCCAAGGGGCCTCCGAGCGCCAGTCTCCCCAGGTGGTGCAGGGAAGATTGATGGGCTCCTCAGGTGGGCTCTAAAAGCACTAGGAGGAGAATGGGAACTCATCTCACCTGTTCTGGACACCGCAACTGAGCACCTCCCACAGGAAGGAGGCCTGGCTTGCACTGTGTGACTGGGATCTCGCCTGCTCAGTCCCTCCGTCTGAGGTCCTAGCCCTCCCCTATCGCAAGCTCCTGAAGTCGGGGTGGAAGCTTCGACCCCGTCCCAAATTGCCCATCCCACCTTCTTCCCCTAAGGGGGTGCCCGTACCACGGCGGCACCAACTGAGACTTCAGCACCGAGGACAGAGGCAGGAAGCGAAGGCAGAGAGGAAACGCGCCTTGTTAGGCCAGGTTCCTCCTCGGCCTCGTCGTGACCCTCCGTGCCCGGGGCACTGGCTGACCTAGGCTGCCAAGGGCCGGCTCGCGCAGATGGCACACGACGGAGAGCACCAGGAGCAGGGGCCCCGAATCTCTCTCATCTCTCTCAGACACACACGGAGTCACTTACGCAGAAATTGACTGACCAGGAGCCTGTGCCCCTGCCCGCAGCTCTGTCAGAACAGAACCTTTTCCTTGCCTCGCGGTTGAGAAATGCCAGGTCCAAAGCTGCTGCTGGGGCGCCAGAGACGCTGCAGAGCCGCCTGCCGAGTGTGGAGGCAGAATCCGGGAACAATGAGAAATTATCTGCTAATTCTCGGTTCCTGCCACCTGCTCTGCTCCGAACTGGCTCCTTTGCCTTTGGTGTCGATGCAAATTCCCCTACCCGTTGTAAAGGAAAATATTGATTTCCCTGCATCACGGACCTGGGCCCTTGGAACAGACCGATGTTTTCTCTCTCTCTCTTTTCATTCTCTGCAAAGGCAAAACAAGGCGCTTTGTTCTGCAAATTTCCCCGGGAACTGGAGAAGGGGAGGGAGCGCTGCTGAGTGACAGAGATTCATTCCATCAACAAGAGCAAAGAGTGGTTCTTTCCCATTGGTTATTTTATGTAAACACAAACCTACCCCCTCATGAACTGCTAATAAGTGTGTGCCAAGGGGCCTGAGCGCCAGTCCCCCCAGGTGGTGCAGGGAAGATTGATGGGCTCCTCAGGTGGGCTCTAAAAGCACTAGGAGGAGAATGGGAACTCATCTCACCTGTTCTGGACACCGCAACTGAGCACCTCCCACAGGAAGGAGGCCTGGCTTGCACTGTGTGACTGGGATCTCGCCTGCTCAGTCCCTCCGTCTGAGGTCCTAGCCCTCCCCTATCGCAAGCTCCTGAAGTCGGGGTGGAAGCTTCGACCCCGTCCCAAATTGCCCATCCCACCTTCTTCCCCTAAGGGGGTGCCCGTACCACGGCGGCACCAACTGAGACTTCAGCACCGAGGACAGAGGCAGGAAGCGAAGGCAGAGAGGAAACGCGCCTTGTTAGGCCAGGTTCCTCCTCGGCCTCGTCGTGACCCTCCGTGCCCGGGGCACTGGCTGACCTAGGCTGCCAAGGGCCGGCTCGCGCAGATGGCACACGACGGAGAGCACCAGGAGCAGGGGCCCCGAATCTCCTCCCTCCGGAACGTGAGTCACTGCGCGAGCCACTTCCAATTAGCGTGTTAATTAAGAGGAAAGACCCTCCTCCTCCACCTGCCACCCGGCTTCCAGAGGCTACAATTAAAGTTTCTTCCTCAGCTCCAGGAAGGCAAAAGGATTTGAACCTGGAGTTTCGAGTGAACCTCAGAGAGGAAGGGGCCGACCCGCCGACCAGCCGAGGACTCAAGATTTTTGTGACAGGCCCTGCGGGGCCACGACCTGGTGGCTGTCGACAGACCCCCAGGCTGAGTGGGACACCTAAGAGTCCCTCAGGCAACCTGCTTCTGGACCTTACACCGCAATCCCGAGGGGGGAGCTTTCGGTCTCTTTGGCCGTTGTTATGTCTAACTGCAGGCTTCCCAGGTGGCGCTAGGGGTAAAGAGCCCGCCTGCCAATACAGGAGATAGGAGGCTCCGGTTCGAGCCCTCGGTCGGGAAGATCCCCTGGAGGAGGGCATGGCAATCCACTCCAGTATTCTTGCCTGGAGAATTCCACGGACAGAAGAGTCTGGCTGGCTACCGTCCACAGGGTCGCAAAGACACAGTCCACAGGGCCGCAAAGAGTTGGACACAGCTGAAGCGACTTAGCGCGCACGCATGCATGCTTAACAGCGAACGTAACATCGGTAGTGTCGCCCCGAAGAGGGGAGATGGCTCTTGAAACGCCCCCCATTCCTATTCGCCAGAAACTTTCCCCTCCCGTTGCCATGGAGAGAGACGGCCGCTGCCTCCCGTCGCCATAGCAACGTGCGGGGACCGCGGACAGCAGGATTGCGGGGCACAGAAAGTCTTTTTGCAGTTCGCATTGCCCCGCAGTCTTGGTCTTCGGCCTTCGAAGCTGGGACTTGAACCAAGTCGGACTCACTTCCGCGATTAGGAATCTTGCCCAAGGTCCTCCCACCCCTAGCAGGGTCATCCATCTTTCTGGACTAGGCTTCTCGACTTCGTTGCCACTTGTGTGGCAAGTGGCAATTTACCCAGAGTTTTCACAACCACCGTCTTTACATCTCCCGGCAGCCGGCGAAACACTCGTTTTCAGTGTACCCGTTTTACCGAGAGGAACAATTGAGGCGCAGCGAGGCCCAAGGTCACCCCAGGCTGCGAATGCAGAGCCCATGTGAGGCTCTTCCCCAGGCCTTGCACCCTCTAGGATGCGGGACAACTCAGTTCCCCCGCCTTGAACCGCCCGGACTCAGACCGGCCGCTGAGTAGGGAGGGGGCGGCCGTGAGGCGCCAGACTTGCCAGCTGCCGCGGGATGCCACGTGAGGGGCGGAGACCCTGCGGGGAAGTGATTAAAAGCCGAACGGAGCCGGAGGGGGCCGCTGCGGGGAGGGTCTTCTTGGGGCCGCCTCGCCCCGCCCCAGTCCGGCCGCCGCGCGGATTCCGGCCGCTGCTTGGGGAGCTGCGGTGTCCGGGGCATGAACGCGGTGCGGGGGACCGGCGAGCCTCGGTGCCAGGCGGCGCTCGCGGTCCTGGCCTCTCTGTGCCGGGCCCGGCCGCCCCCTCTCGGACTGGACGTGGAGACTTGTCGGAGCTTCGAGCTAGAGCCCCCAGAGCGGAGTCCGAGCGCTGCCCACGCAGGTAACAGGAAAGCCGAGGCCCCCGCCCTTCCTGGAGTCTCGCCCTGGCTGTCCCTGCTCCCCAAAGCCCCAGCCCCGGGAACCCCGGAACCTAGGGGGAGAACTCTGGCTTGGGATTCTGGATTCGGATCCAGCCCCGGCTGGCACACTGGCCATGGCCCGCAGGGCAAGCGGAGAGACGCTGCGGGGACCCGGGAGGGAGAGCATCCCTCTGCCCCATTCCGGGTGATCTGCGGGGCCCCGCGCAAAGCCGGGCTCCCCGGACGCGGCGCCCCGAGGGCCTCAGTTTCTCTCTTGGTGTCTCTGCTCGCACTGCGGGCCATCTTCCAGGGGAGGGGTCCGTGGAGCAAGCCGGAGATCAGGGACATCCCGGCTGAGGAAGTAACTCGTCTATTCGGGGGTGTCGAGGTCCCCGGGTCCGTCTGTCGGTCTGTCCGTCAGTTTCTCTGTTCTCTCGGGGAACGCGGCCCCAGGTTCCCCCGTCTTTACATCTCCCGGCAGCCGGCGAAACACTCGTTTTCAGTGTACCCGTTTTACCGAGAGGAACAATTGAGGCGCAGCGAGGCCCAAGGTCACCCCAGGCTGCGAATGCAGAGCCCATGTGAGGCTCTTCCCCAGGCCTTGCACCCTCTAGGATGCGGGACAACTCAGTTCCCCCGCCTTGAACCGCCCGGACTCAGACCGGCCGCTGAGTAGGGAGGGGGCGGCCGTGAGGCGCCAGACTTGCCAGCTGCCGCGGGATGCCACGTGAGGGGCGGAGACCCTGCGGGGAAGTGATTAAAAGCCGAACGGAGCCGGAGGGGGCCGCTGCGGGGAGGGTCTTCTTGGGGCCGCCTCGCCCCGCCCCAGTCCGGCCGCCGCGCGGATTCCGGCCGCTGCTTGGGGAGCTGCGGTGTCCGGGGCATGAACGCGGTGCGGGGGACCGGCGAGCCTCGGTGCCAGGCGGCGCTCGCGGTCCTGGCCTCTCTGTGCCGGGCCCGGCCGCCCCCTCTCGGACTGGACGTGGAGACTTGTCGGAGCTTCGAGCTAGAGCCCCCAGAGCGGAGTCCGAGCGCTGCCCACGCAGGTAACAGGAAAGCCGAGGCCCCCGCCCTTCCTGGAGTCTCGCCCTGGCTGTCCCTGCTCCCCAAAGCCCCAGCCCCGGGAACCCCGGAACCTAGGGGGAGAACTCTGGCTTGGGATTCTGGATTCGGATCCAGCCCCGGCTGGCACACTGGCCATGGCCCGCAGGGCAAGCGGAGAGACGCTGCGGGGACCCGGGAGGGAGAGCATCCCTCTGCCCCATTCCGGGTGATCTGCGGGGCCCCGCGCAAAGCCGGGCTCCCCGGACGCGGCGCCCCGAGGGCCTCAGTTTCTCTCTTGGTGTCTCTGCTCGCACTGCGGGCCATCTTCCAGGGGAGGGGTCCGTGGAGCAAGCCGGAGATCAGGGACATCCCGGCTGAGGAAGTAACTCGTCTATTCGGGGGTGTCGAGGTCCCCGGGTCCGTCTGTCGGTCTGTCCGTCAGTTTCTCTGTTCTCTCGGGGAACGCGGCCCCAGGCCTCTCGGGAGAAACTTGGGTCTGCGAGGCACGAGGTCTTTGTGTCCGGGTGTCTCCGACTGCGAGTGGCTTTGTGCGTCTCGGGCGGGGGGCGGGGTGGGGGCGGGCGTCTCGGCATCCCCCCCACCCCCTCCCCTATAACTCGCTCCCTCGGTCTCTCTCTGACTCACTCGGACTCGGGGCCAGGGAGCGACTGAGCCGGTGCCTCTTGCAGACTTTGCCAAACGGGCGCCTCCTTCCCAAACGGCGCGGACCCCGCGCCGGACGCAGTCCCAGGCGGCCGCCGAGCCCAGGCGGGAGCCCGGACCGGGTCGAGCTCGCCGGAGCCGGTGAGTCCGGAGCCCGAGCCCCGCGGGGCCCGGCGGGCCTGGCGCGCAGCTGCGGCGTCTCCCGGGAGTCGCGACAGCGGGAGCGGCGTGTCGCGCCCTGGCGGCGGGCGCCGCGGGAGGGTGGGCGGCGTGGCGGCCGCCCGGCCGCGGCTATTTGCCTGCCTCGCCCGCGCCGCGCGGCCGCGCTCGCCCGCGGCAGCCTGGCTTCTTTGTCCGGATCCCGACGTCTGGAAGGTCCTGGGCGGGAAGGAGTAGCGGGTCGCGTCCCCTCCGGGAGGGGAGAGGCTGGGGGGCGGTGTGAAGCCTCGAGGGAATGCGGAGTGGGGGCGGGGAGGTCCTGCAGGGACCCAGGCTCCGGGGTTCCTTCGGTTCCGCAGACTCCACCCCTTCTTGTACCCCAACCCTGACCCCAGGGGCGCTGGGCCTAGAGGTACGCTGAGGTCGCCCCACGGCTGCGCATCATCTGCGCGGGAGAGCGAGGAGGGGGCCCCGAGAGGTGGGAATTTCGTCTCCACGCGCTTCTCCTGGGACCAGAAGCGGGGATTGCAGCCGCGGTTTGGGGGAGGAGGCACAGGCGGGGTACGCTCCCGAGAGCCCGCAGGTCCCAGGGCTCTGTTTTCACCTAAGGTTAAAGGTCGGAGGTATGGATAGCTCCTAGGTTGGAAACGGCCGCTGGGGGATTCGGAAGAGAGAGGAGGGTAGTGGGCCCCGGGAGGCTTGTGCGCTTGAGGGGGCCCAGTGCGGCGGGGCGAGTGGAGCCCGCTTCGGCCCTGCGTGGGTTGTAGGGGGCGCTGCTCCTCCTACCCCGGCCGTGGCAATGTTTAATCAATGGGTTGATTACTGCAGCAGAAAGGACTGAGGTTAGACATGCAGAAGAACTTTGAGCAGTGGTACAGTGATGGAGGTTGAAGAATCTCTGAACACATTAGGCCCAACAAGTAATGTCAGACTTTTGGTCCTCGGGTGCCGTCGTCTCCTACACCACCCAACTCCCTATGCCCATCAGACACGATTTTCCCCCAGTCAGGGGAAAATCTCTTCCTGCCTGTCTCCTGGGCTCCCTTCCCTCCTTTCCTCCCATGATCCATCTCCAGTGGGGCTCTTTAGGCTTGATCTGACCCCTTGCACCCCAAAAGGGCTGATTTAAGGTGAGAACACACCTGTCGAGTTCCACCTGGGATGGAGGCTGTTCCTTCTGTCTGTTTAGGGCAGAAAAGCTAAGAATGGAGAGACAGCAGGTATACATGTGTACACAGCCTGATATAGGAAAGCACCGGTGTTCTCAATCTAGAGGGGCACTCCGTAGTCTGCAATGACAGGTACCTGGATGGCCAGGCTGCGGGTGAGGGAAAGCCGAGGCGTAAGACCCGGCAGGCCCAGATGAATCAGTCTGCCTTCCCTGCAGGCTGCTTCAGAAAGCGAGATTGAGTTGTCAGCTCTGGGGAACTTTAACTTGGGCTGCTGAGTCACAAGGCTTGGTAAGCCCTGGGGCCAAGCTGTGGGGGGAGGGGTCTGAAAGGGACGGGAGACCGTGAAGAAGACCCTGTATCGAAGCAGCAAAAAGAAAATGGTTAAGGGTGGCTTTGGGATCTTGGGGGCTTAGGTGAGTATGGGATCTGGAGAGATGTCATGGAATGTGGGATGAGGCCGTGAGGTATCCCACCTCCCAGCCTACTCTCTGCATCTCAGAACAACTGTCTGGGTCCAGATTCTCCAGTCAGAGAAATGCTGCATCTTTTCATTTGCAGTTTCATGAAAAATGCAAGTGACGAGTACATGCCCAGTTCCCTTTACCACTGAATGTTTTCCCCTGCATTTTTTCCCTCTAAGTTTCTAGCTCCTGGGATATCTAGTAACACCTTGAGATTCAACAGCTGAGATTCAGACTTTACTATCATTTACAGAGACCCTCTTCTATGCCAAGATCTGTGATAGGAATTGCACAAGAAATCTCAATCAGACCGTGATTGGGAAACCTCTGTACACAGACTGCCTGAGCTAAAAGCAAGTCCCATCTTTTCTTTAAAAACTAAAAAGACAAAGGGTCTGCTTTCCTTCTTAGTATCGACCTCCCCCCAATGCCCACCAGGATACTGGCAGGCAGTTCGTCTTTCCTGTGTCATTTGCCTTGTGGAAGTGAATAAACTTTTTCCATAAGCCAAGTTGCAGCGTCTTCGGTGTGGGTAGCATGGGTTCTGGCAGCATGGTTCTCAAGGCAGGAAGAAGAGGTACAGAGTTGTTCCAGAAAATGCAAGAATCTGTTAAGAGAGCCTGAGCAGCCCTGCCCCTCCTAGGCTGGCAGGCAGCAGTGGTTATTCTCTGGCTTACCTATGGCCATGAGAGGTATGTGATGTTTGGTCCACTTTTCTAATGACTCTGTAGATGTTCTGTGATTCAGCCACCTGGCTTTGAAGTTGGCCTTTTGCATCACAGATACTATTTTTCCTACTTGTGATGCCAAATTAAATGCACAGCATTTCACTCAAACACAAAAGTCCTGCTTCTGTAACTGAATAGTCATCAGTCTCTCACTCCTTAATGGCAGGAAGGAATACTGCATATTTTGCCCTCTCTGGGCAAAGGTGCAAGGCACAATCTTTCAGAACTCGTGGTGATGGTATTCGGACTCTGTGGTGTGTCTTGACCTTTAGGATTCTAGAACCAGGGTCCAGGATCTAGGAGCTTTTAGATAGTTCTAAAAGTTCTCTTCTCTCTGTGTGGGGACTTCCAGAACGCTCCATCGCCCCAAGCTCTGGACCAGAGATGTGCTCTCTTCTAACAATGTTAGCATGACTCTGTCCTCCCTGTCCACAGAGCTGGGGTATGACGTGTGACAGAAAATAATGAGGACTAAGATTGAAGCATATGGATCAGGTCAGGTTTCTTGAGGTCTGTGTAGGGCTGTCTGGGCTTCCCTCATAGCTCAGTTGGTAAAGAATCTGCCCGCACTGCAGGAGACCCAGGTTCGATTCCTGGGTCGGGAAGATCCCCTGGAGAAGGGCATGGCAACCCACTCCAAGGGGAATCCCATGGACAGAAGAGCCTGGTGGGCTATGGTGCACAAGGTTGCAAGAGTCAGACACAGCTTAGTGACTAAATCACCACCACCAGGGCTGTCTGGAGTGAATGCGTGCGTGACGGTGGGGAGAGGGTGGGCAGCTGACCCAGCTAAGTGGCGCCCCTGCTGGTCCAGCTTAGGAAAAGAAGCCTAAAACAGATGGGCGAAATAAAAGAAAAATAAATAGAAACATAAGAATGTATGCACATTTAGGAATTGAAAGAGAGGGGCTTAAAAGTGGAAGTGAGCAGCGCATCCAGCTCTGGATGCTCCAGGAGTATGACACTACCTCATGCCCCCCTTCTCTCTGTGCGGGCACTGAACTGGTTTTCTTGCTGCACAAGGACCCAAGCCGACCTCTTTTCTCACTGGTTCCAGGTAGAAACAGGCAGATGGAGGTAGAGGGAAAAGAATCTGACCTTTTGTCTGCCCCTCTCCCCATCATTCCTGCCTTGACTGCCCTATTCAGAGGGGACACCTGCTCTGACCACCCGGCAGAAAGGAATAGTTCCCATCCGCCCAAATAATACCACTAAAATAATCCCTACACTAATGCCAATTCTCTGTTAGCTATAACACTCCATATTAGTCTCCGATCTATCCCCGTATTCCCTAATGATGGTGGAAACAGGCGCCCGGTCATAAAGCTTGTTGCAGCCATAATTAGTCCAGCATTGTCTCTCCTCATCACAGCTTTTCCAAGAGCATTAATTCCTTCTCTGTTTGGACTCTGCTAATTATCCCCATCGGTAGTTCAGCCTGGATCTCTGAAAAAAGGAAAGGAAGCCAAGGCTTCCTGCTTCCCCTCCCCCTAACTCTGAATTTTAATTATACCAGGTTCTCCTAATAAATTCACAAGCGGGGCTTACTATTCATGGAGGATGTCTGTGAGCCTCAGAACAGAATAGCCCCTGTTGCCCCAACACATGCACACACTCAGGTATTTCTCAGGTACGTCTCTGAATGGGACTTTCCCAGGGGCCATTGGTTATTTGCCTGATGACTGTCATGTCTGCATCTTCCAGGGAAGGAGACAGAGACGGAGGATGGGGAGGCTGGTCCCCAGAGTTGTGCCCATGTTCAGAGGGTCAGGCCAAATAAAAGAACTGGATGATGCTCCCCACCTCTCCTGATTACAGTGAAGAAATGCCTCCCCAACTTCTCTGCCCAACCAGCCTTCGCCTCTGGAGTTCTTTCAACTCTGCTTCCAGACCCCTTAGGAACCTGGCTCAAGACCCTGGGCTTGAACATCAGAGAATCCCCGGTTCAAATCCCAGCTCTTTTGCTTAATTGAGATACCCTTGAGCAAGTTACTTCCTTAACATCTCTCAGCTTTATCTCTGAGAGGTGAATGCTCATTTCTTAGGGAGAATGTAAAGATGAAAGGAGACCTTGTAAGGGGCACAGCACTTACTACGTAGAAGTAAATAACAAATATGATTACTAGTGTTAGAATTCTGACCAGACTCCTTTCCCTTCCCAGACACTGCTCTTGCCAGGCTTTGGGGCCTCTGAGTTTCTTGCTGGCCGCTCCCTGAGTTGTGCTGCTCTGTGTCTCCAGCTATATGGGAGCTCCTTGGCTGAGACTGTTCCTGCTCTGCGGAGTCTGGCATTGCCCACTCCTGAGGGTGCATCACCATCAGACTCCACAACCAGCCTTCTCCAGCTTTGAGGGGAGCAGGGAAAATGGTTCTTTCTTTTCACTTCCTCTCCCAGTTTATCTTTTCAATTAGTCTGTTAGCGAGAATGTCTGTTACTATTACCAAATGGATGGTCCTGACACGGAAGCCCATTAGAAAAATGGGAACAATAGCAGTTAGCCTTCTCTGTTTGGACTCTGCTAATTATCCCCATCGGTAGTTCAGCCTGGATCTCTGAAAAAAGGAAAGGAAGCCAAGGCTTCCTGCTTCCCCTCCCCCTAACTCTGAATTTTAATTATACCAGGTTCTCCTAATAAATTCACAAGCGGGGCTTACTATTCATGGAGGATGTCTGTGAGCCTCAGAACAGAATAGCCCCTGTTGCCCCAACACATGCACACACTCAGGTATTTCTCAGGTACGTCTCTGAATGGGACTTTCCCAGGGGCCATTGGTTATTTGCCTGATGACTGTCATGTCTGCATCTTCCAGGGAAGGAGACAGAGACGGAGGATGGGGAGGCTGGTCCCCAGAGTTGTGCCCATGTTCAGAGGGTCAGGCCAAATAAAAGAACTGGATGATGCTCCCCACCCTCTCCTGATTACAGTGAAGAAATGCCTCCCCAACTTCTCTGCCCAACCAGCCTTCGCCTCTGGAGTTCTTTCAACTCTGCTTCCAGACCCCTTAGGAACCTGGCTCAAGACCCTGGGCTTGAACATCAGAGAATCCCCGGTTCAAATCCCAGCTCTTTTGCTTAATTGAGATACCCTTGAGCAAGTTACTTCCTTAACATCTCTCAGCTTTATCTCTGAGAGGTGAATGCTCATTTCTTAGGAGAATGTAAAGATGAAAGGAGACCTTGTAAGGGCACAGCACTTACTACGTAGAAGTAAATAACAAATATGATTACTAGTGTTAGAATTCTGACCAGACTCCTTTCCCTTCCCAGACACTGCTCTTGCCAGGCTTTGGGGCCTCTGAGTTTCTTGCTGGCCGCTCCCTGAGTTGTGCTGCTCTGTGTCTCCAGCTATATGGGAGCTCCTTGGCTGAGACTGTTCCTGCTCTGCGGAGTCTGGCATTGCCCACTCCTGAGGGTGCATCACCATCAGACTCCACAACCAGCCTTCTCCAGCTTTGAGGGGAGCAGGGAAAATGGTTCTTTCTTTTCACTTCCTCTCCCCAGTTTATCTTTTCAATTAGTCTGTTAGCGAGAATGTCTGTTACTATTACCAAATGGATGGTCCTGACACGGAAGCCCATTAGAAAAATGGGAACAATAGCAAGTGATGAGAAAGGCTGATAAATCCTAACACCATGGGTGGAGAGAAGAGGAGACAGCACAGGGCAACAGGGCTCTGTCTCTGGAGAAAAAAATCTCAGTGGGAGATAAGAAAGCCCTGGGTTGCTAATTAATAGCTTACCATTTTCCAGAGAGAGACGGAGGCCATGAGCCATCCCGTTGGTCAGGCAATCTCACTTAAGGGGACAGACAGGTCCTGCCCTGATGGCCTTCAGGGGATCCTAACTTCTTAGGAAAGAAGGGACTTGAAGTCTCTCAGATGGTTGCCCTCTGACTCTGTGTCCCCCCTTCCCTGCCTCAATGGCCACGCTTTGGGTCCATCCTGTGCCCAGTGAACTATAATCTGCCACAAAAACAAAAATCAGGAAGAAATAACAGCAACTTACCTTTGGGATCATTCACCAAGCGTCAGGCTTTCCTGATGGCTCAGCAGGTAAACAATCTGCCTGCAATGCAAGAGACACAGGAGGTTCAATCCCTGGGTTGGGAAGATCCCCTGGAGGAGGTCATGGCGACCCACTCCAATATTCTTGCCTGAAAAATCCCATGGACAGAGGAGCCTGGTGGGCTACAGTCCAAAGGATTTGCAAAGAGTCGGGCACGACTGAGTGACTAAGCTCGCATGCAGCATGGGTCAGGGCCGTGGCTCAAAACCTTAGTTTATTTAATATCACAAGGATTCTGTGAAGTAAGGATCATTAGAATTCCCATTAAATGAAAGAGGAGACCAGTGTTTGGAGAAGTTAAGTGACTTGCTCAGGGTCACACAGTTGATGGGCATGCTCTGTGGTCACTCTGGCACTGATGCTCAGCAGAGATGTCCGCCTGGTGTCTGAGCACCCTGTGGCACCCACGTCCCGAGTCTGGCATGCCATTTCCTGAGGGTGCATCACATCAGTCCCCTTCTCCAGCTTTGAGGGAGCAGGAAAATGGTTCTTTCTTTTCACTTCCTCTCCCCAGTTTATCTTTTCAATTAGTCTGTTAGCGAGAATGTCTGTTACTATTACCAAATGGATGGTCCTGACACGGAAGCCCATTAGAAAAATGGGAACAATAGCAAGTGATGAGAAAGGCTGATAAATCCTAACACCATGGGTGGAGAGAAGAGGAGACAGCACAGGGCAACAGGGCTCTGTCTCTGGAGAAAAAAATCTCAGTGGGAGATAAGAAAGCCCTGGGTTGCTAATTAATAGCTTACCATTTTCCAGAGAGAGACGGAGGCCATGAGCCATCCCGTTGGTCAGGCAATCTCACTTAAGGGGACAGACAGGTCCTGCCCTGATGGCCTTCAGGGGATCCTAACTTCTTAGGAAAGAAGGGACTTGAAGTCTCTCAGATGGTTGCCCTCTGACTCTGTGTCCCCCCTTCCCTGCCTCAATGGCCACGCTTTGGGTCCATCCTGTGCCCAGTGAACTATAATCTGCCACAAAAACAAAAATCAGGAAGAAATAACAGCAACTTACCTTTGGGATCATTCACCAAGCGTCAGGCTTTCCTGATGGCTCAGCAGGTAAACAATCTGCCTGCAATGCAAGAGACACAGGAGGTTCAATCCCTGGGTTGGGAAGATCCCCTGGAGGAGGTCATGGCGACCCACTCCAATATTCTTGCCTGAAAAATCCCATGGACAGAGGAGCCTGGTGGGCTACAGTCCAAAGGATTTGCAAAGAGTCGGGCACGACTGAGTGACTAAGCTCGCATGCAGCATGGGTCAGGGCCGGTGGCTCAAAACCTTAGTTTATTTAATATCACAAGGATTCTGTGAAGTAAGGATCATTAGAATTCCCATTAAATGAAAGAGGAGACCAGTGTTTGGAGAAGTTAAGTGACTTGCTCAGGGTCACACAGTTGATGGGCATGCTCTGTGGTCACTCTGGCACTGATGCTCAGCAGAGATGTCCGCCTGGTGTCTGAGCACCCTGTGGCACCCACGTCCCGAGTCCAGGCTAGAAAGCGCGTGCTCTGCACAGCGCAAGGTCAGTGGGCGTGCTTCTTAAGCAGAGTTCCATCGCTATTTGCTCTTGTGGTGGTGGCTTAGTCACTAAGTCATGTGCGACTCTGTGACCCCTTGGGCTGTAGCCCTTCAGGCTCCTCTGTCTGTGGGATTTCCCAGGCAAGGATACTGGAGCGGGTTGCCATGCCTTTCTCCAGGGGATCTTCCTGACCCAGGGACCAAACTTGGGTCTCCTGTACTCTAGGCAGATTCTTTACCGTCTAAACCACCAGGGAGGCCCAGTATGGTTTCCCAAACTAAGTGCCCATGAAATACTGGTCTCCTCTGATACCTAAATCAAGATGTTTCATAGCTAATACTTAGTAATGGACTTCTTTTCCCCAGTTTCCAAGAAAATTTTGCAAAAGTGTAGCCTGTTCTGAATTGTAGATTTTTCTTCCAAGAATTTCTTCTTATTCCTCTGGAGATTGCTTCTGTTCACCAGTTGGCTGGTGACAGTAGTGACAAAACCAATAAACAATGAGTATTAACAGAAAAACTTGGAGATGTGAGATCGTTCATATAGTGTGTGTTATGTCCTGAGATACACGGAGACCTAGCTATAAAATATATGTATTATAATACATATCACATATTATAATATTATTGGTATGATAGAATAATTATATTATTTCTACTGGCAAAATTGTTCCCTGTTCGTAATGACAAAGTTAAGGCTATCTCTCTCTTTTTTGGGGGCGGAGGTGGGAGGAGAGGCGGGCGGGTCACTTATTGGTCTTTCATTTGTCTATTTTCATCCATCCTGCCTTCTCCCATCGCGGGTGTGGTCCAAAGGATTTGCAAAGAGTCGGGCACGACTGAGTGACTAAGCTCGCATGCAGCATGGGTCAGGGCCGGTGGCTCAAAACCTTAGTTTATTTAATATCACAAGGATTCTGTGAAGTAAGGATCATTAGAATTCCCATTAAATGAAAGAGGAGACCAGTGTTTGGAGAAGTTAAGTGACTTGCTCAGGGTCACACAGTTGATGGGCATGCTCTGTGGTCACTCTGGCACTGATGCTCAGCAGAGATGTCCGCCTGGTGTCTGAGCACCCTGTGGCACCCACGTCCCGAGTCCAGGCTAGAAAGCGCGTGCTCTGCACAGCGCAAGGTCAGTGGGCGTGCTTCTTAAGCAGAGTTCCATCGCTATTTGCTCTTGTGGTGGTGGCTTAGTCACTAAGTCATGTGCGACTCTGTGACCCCTTGGGCTGTAGCCCTTCAGGCTCCTCTGTCTGTGGGATTTCCCAGGCAAGGATACTGGAGCGGGTTGCCATGCCTTTCTCCAGGGGATCTTCCTGACCCAGGGACCAAACTTGGGTCTCCTGTACTCTAGGCAGATTCTTTACCGTCTAAACCACCAGGGAGGCCCAGTATGGTTTCCCAAACTAAGTGCCCATGAAATACTGGTCTCCTCTGATACCTAAATCAAGATGTTTCATAGCTAATACTTAGTAATGGACTTCTTTTCCCCAGTTTCCAAGAAAATTTTGCAAAAGTGTAGCCTGTTCTGAATTGTAGATTTTTCTTCCAAGAATTTCTTCTTATTCCTCTGGAGATTGCTTCTGTTCACCAGTTGGCTGGTGACAGTAGTGACAAAACCAATAAACAATGAGTATTAACAGAAAAACTTGGAGATGTGAGATCGTTCATATAGTGTGTGTTATGTCCTGAGATACACGGAGACCTAGCTATAAAATATATGTATTATAATACATATCACATATTATAATATTATTGGTATGATAGAATAATTATATTATTTCTACTGGCAAAATTGTTCCCTGTTCGTAATGACAAAGTTAAGGCTATCTCTCTCTTTTTTGGGGGCGGGAGGTGGGGAGGGAGAGGGGCGGGCGGGTCACTTCTATTGGTCTTTCATTTGTCTATTTTCATCCATCCTTGTTCTTTGGCCCATGTGAGCCTCCCATCGCGGTGGCCTCTATTGTCGCAGAGCGCCGGCTCTGGGCGCATGCCAGTCCAGCCGCTCTGCAGCACATGGGATCTTCCCAGGCCAGGGATCGAACTGGCACCCCTTGCACTGCAAGGCTGTGTCCTTACCCACTGGACCACCATGGAAGCCCCGAGGCTATCTCTCTTTATTAGCATTCATGGCTTGCATGTGTTCTGCCAACTAAACAAATTTCAAAACTAGAAGATGTTCAGAATCAGACTGGGCCGAACTAGATAATCCTAATAAAAATAGCAAACATTTAGTATATGGCTTATTACATTCTGGTCACTGTCCTTAGCACTTTTGATCTCATTTAAATCTCACAATGACTGTATGAGGCAGACACATTACTCTACCCATTTTACAGATGGGAAAGCAGAAGCTGAGAGAGATTAAAAGTGACAGTTGAAACCCAGTAGAGGTGGACGTAGAATGAACCTAGTCTGATTCCAGGACAATGCTCCTTTCTCTCCAGGCTGAAGGGGAAATGAAGAAGGAAAAAGAGAGGAAGGAAGAATATAAACACAAACATGTGGTTCTTTTTCTTTTTCATTTTGTAAGACTTTCTACCTTACTGGAGGCTTACCTCTCTGTTTTTATTGGAGGATAATTGCTTTACAGTGTTGTGGTGGTCTCTGCCATACACCAATGCAAATCAGTCATAATTGTATATATATATATATATCTCCCCTCCAACTGGAGCCTGCCTCCCCTCCCCACTCCCTCTCCTCCCCACTCCCTCTCCTCCAGGTCATTGCGGAGCACCAGGTCGGGCTCCCTGTGTTACATAGCAGCTTCCTGCTAGTTATCTATTTTACACGTAATTATGTGTCTATGTCAAAGCTACTTTCTCAATTTGTCCTACCCTCTCTTTGTCCCGCTGTGTCCTTACCTCTCTTCCACCATGAAGCGAGAGTATGGTATACTATGAACAGCGCTGTGTCAGGACTCAAAAGGTGGCTAAATTGCCCATCAAAATCCTATCTGCCTCAGAGGGATGAGGTTCAAACAAGACCTGCATGGGGAAAAGGCTTAGAAGGTTGAACCTGTGCCTATGGTCTCCCAGAGGGCCCCACGTCCTGGTGGGCTGTCCCAGCAGGCCGAGGTAGAAAGGCACACATCTTAGGTCCTCTGGGCCTTGGGACAGCCCTTTGTGATGCACCTTCAGCCACACAGTCCGGGCAGGCTGAGTTCAGAGCGATGACTTTAACGGGGCTAAATCCTCTACAGTTGGCCCACCCTGGCCTAGTTCTGGTCTTACCAGCCTTGCTCACCACCTCGTTCCTCTGTGGGGTGAAACCACTCAGCATCAGGACCTAATTCTCCTTGCATGGCCTGCCTGTGCAGTGTCCTGGAAGAAGATTCTCCAGGCAGAGAAAGGGCCTCCCAGTCTTACACAACTGGGTGCCGATTCCCAATCATCCATACCTCTGCCTTCCCTAATCACGGCTCCAGGGGGACAGGAGCCAGGGGTCATGTGGAGACACATTCAAAATAGCAATCATGCCGAGGAAAAATGGATTCCTCCACCTCTCTTTTCATTTATGAATGCAGTTCTTTTTTTTGTCAGACTGAACATTTAAATGCACTCTCTGCTCTCTGGATTCCCCCCATATCTCCCCCTTTCTCATTAAAATTCGAATTATTACCAGAGCAAGGAAGATGTTTGATCAAAGGAAAGCAAAACCCTAGAAATACCTTTTGTTTTAAGGTGACTTCTGTTGCAGAGACTGCACCCAGAACCGCTGTAACGAGAAGAGGTGTGGAGGACTCAGAAACGACCAGATGCGTAGAATAAGGACACCTGTATCTGTGGCAGCATTCCTGTGAATGCCAAGGGTATCGGGGCCTAAGGAAACAGTCTCCAAAGTGTTCATATCATGAACTCATAACAGCAAAACTTATTGTTATTTAATACCTCCAATATGTGTGTCTTTGCTCCCATGTTCTATACACGTGTAACAGAAGTGGATATTGTAAAGCTGAACTGTCCAAACACTTACCAGTTGTGGGACCCTAGGGCAATCTCTTTAGCCCTCTGTGCCTCAGTTTTCTCACGAGCAAAATGAGGAGAATAATCTTCACCTCTTTCACTGGGGAGCCTTAAGTGAGTGAACATAAAAAGCGCTTTGTGCCTCAGATATCATAATGTTCAATACCTTGACTAAATTCAATAACAAAATACCATCATTACTGTCAATTTGTATATCACAATTCTGATTTTTTCTTTTTCAGATAATGAGTAAATATTAAAGGAGTCTGATACTTTTTTCTCTTAGGCTCCCAGGATGCATGCATACCATAATTGGAGACCTTTCATTTAAAAGTTACCTTAGAATCATCTGCTCTGGTGCCCCATACTCTCTGATGGGCTGAGCTCTGTTGCTATGGTGGGGAAAGGCTCCCAGGTCTCTGTGCAGGTGACGAAAGGCTTGAGGATCCTGTGCTCTTAGTCCTGAAGGGGGTAGCTGATCAAGGCCAGTACCCTACAGCCACAGAGTCGGGGGGCAGTCTTAGCTCCCCAGAGAGGGTGACTGATGTCCTGGCCTCTTTCTCAGGTCCCTCTGGAGAGGAGACAGCTTTCCCTGGGGCCTGTGCTGGGAGAGTTCTCTTGACCTCCCCTGGAGGGACCAGGCATCTCTCTACTCCCAGCCTAGTTCAGCACCAGGAACACAGCAAGTGCTCAGTAAATGTTGGTTAAGCGATTCATGACAGCTGTTTTATGTGCCATTGATTGACTGATTCATTCATTCTCGTGTGTGCATTTCTTTGCTGAGCTCTGAGTCAGACAAATAAAAAATACCAGGGTTCTAGTAACCTACAGGTTAATTCGGGACAAACAGTCTGGGACAGTGGAATGTGCCCCAGACTGGGCAGGCAGTGGACATCTGGACCCTGGTCTGGGCTTTGTGTCTGATCTGTGATCAGAGGCAAGTCCCTCCTCTGGCCCACTGCTCCCACATGTAACAGTGTAACCTGACCTTGGTACTTGTAGGGTCATTCCTCACTTTAAATCCCAAGATTCTTAAGGCATTGGGACAGGTGGTTCAGAGGCTGCACGCTCACAGGCCTGCGGGCAGGCAGGTAACTCGGGAAGGAACCGGTGAGCACACAGCCTTCCTAAGGGCATTGCCAGTTCTTACTGCGTGGATCACAGGTCCAGTGACCACATCCTCAGGCCATTTCCAGACAAGCCGGAAATCTGGTGTGATGATGATGATGGTGACGACGGAACTGCTCAGTTTTTCAGTCATGCGCAAGCCAAACAAGCCTCCTCTGCTGGCTTGTCTACAGGTGACCTTTGTGCAATGCATTGGTTCAAGGCTTTTTGATGTCTCAGAGTAAGATGAGACCTTGAGCTCAAAGGTTCATTCCTAAAGGTGCAGTGAAAGGCCTGCTTAGTAATTTCCCCCAAACAGGGACATCCTTCAGAGCTCTCCTGGGATAATGGACATCCTACTAGGGGCAGAGGTGGGCTGAGCGGGGGACAGTGAATGTCTGCCTCTGAGTCAAACATGACATTCAGTTTTACAGCCAGGCTCTCATGTCGCCATAGAAATGGGGAAAAGGACAGCTCTTGGAAGCGTCGTGTTTAGCTTTGAAGTAAACTGTGTGGATCAGACTCCAACTTGGCGTGGTGCGTGCATGCTCAGTTGTGTCCGACTCTTTGCGACCCCATAGACTGTAGCCCGCCAGGCTCCTCTGTCCATGGGATTTTCCAGGCAAGAAATATTGGAGTGGGCTGCCATTTCCTTCTCCGGGGAGATTTTAACTTCATACGAGTGTTTATTGCGTCTACTATGTGCAGAGTCTGAGAGTATAGAAGAAGCATTGATTGACTGATTCATTCATTCTCGTGTGTGCATTTCTTTGCTGAGCTCTGAGTCAGACAAATAAAAAATACCAGGGTTCTAGTAACCTACAGGTTAATTCGGGACAAACAGTCTGGGACAGTGGAATGTGCCCCAGACTGGGCAGGCAGTGGACATCTGGACCCTGGTCTGGGCTTTGTGTCTGATCTGTGATCAGAGGCAAGTCCCTCCTCTGGCCCACTGCTCCCACATGTAACAGTGTAACCTGACCTTGGTACTTGTAGGGTCATTCCTCACTTTAAATCCCAAGATTCTTAAGGCATTGGGACAGGTGGTTCAGAGGCTGCACGCTCACAGGCCTGCGGGGCAGGCAGGTAACTCGGGAAGGAACCGGTGAGCACACAGCCTTCCTAAGGGCATTGCCAGTTCTTACTGCGTGGATCACAGGTCCAGTGACCACATCCTCAGGCCATTTCCAGACAAGCCGGAAATCTGGTGTGATGATGATGATGGTGACGACGGAACTGCTCAGTTTTTCAGTCATGCGCAAGCCAAACAAGCCTCCTCTGCTGGCTTGTCTACAGGTGACCTTTGTGCAATGCATTGGTTCAAGGCTTTTTGATGTCTCAGAGTAAGATGAGACCTTGAGCTCAAAGGTTCATTCCTAAAGGTGCAGTGAAAGGCCTGCTTAGTAATTTCCCCCAAACAGGGACATCCTTCAGAGCTCTCCTGGGATAATGGACATCCTACTAGGGGCAGAGGTGGGCTGAGCGGGGGACAGTGAATGTCTGCCTCTGAGTCAAACATGACATTCAGTTTTACAGCCAGGCTCTCATGTCGCCATAGAAATGGGGAAAAGGACAGCTCTTGGAAGCGTCGTGTTTAGCTTTGAAGTAAACTGTGTGGATCAGACTCCAACTTGGCGTGGTGCGTGCATGCTCAGTTGTGTCCGACTCTTTGCGACCCCATAGACTGTAGCCCGCCAGGCTCCTCTGTCCATGGGATTTTCCAGGCAAGAAATATTGGAGTGGGCTGCCATTTCCTTCTCCGGGGAGATTTTAACTTCATACGAGTGTTTATTGCGTCTACTATGTGCAGAGTCTGAGAGTATAGAAGAAGCATTGGACCTAATCCCCACCCTCAAGGAGATTAGGCCTCATCTCGTTCACTTCAAGTCAACCTACCCATTCTGTAGTAGCTCCTGCTGTGGGCCTTGCGGGCTCGGGGTAAGGGGAGAGAATGAGGCAGCCCAGTCTGGGGCCTCCAGTGCCACACAACCTGTGGAGGAAGAGAGCTGTCTGCGATAAGTCTGGCCATAGTAACAGCTCTAATAGAAATTCCAACAGCTTCCAAATGTGAACGCTTCAAGAATTTGCACATTTGCTTAGGTTGCTATTTAAATTACTTTCCCTTCCCCGCGCACATGCCGATAGGGAGTGGAGAGGCAGCGCAGGTGCTCCCCAAGCTGGTGGTGGGAGGAGAGGCGAAGCTGGGGAACTCAGACTGAGGTGAACGCAAGGCTGCAGGCATTTCACGAGGTGGACCTGGAGCACCCACCCGACAACCACCCCTCCTCTGCCGGGGCAGCCTTCTCATGACCACTCTCTTCTCTTCTTCCGTCTCTGTCCCTTCCGTGTGGCCCCTCTCCGAACACCCTTCCCGGCTTCTCCCCACCTCTGTCTGTCGCTGTCCCTCCCTGTCTGGCCGAGAGCAGGCGCCTCTGTCAGCCTCCTCGCAGTGGTAGTTATTGTGTGTGGCGTGGCCCTGGTGGCAGTTTTTCTCTTTCTCTTTTGGAAGCTGTGCTGGATGCCCTGGAGGAACAAGGAGGCCTCCAGCCCCTCCTCTGCTAACCCCTCCCCAGAAGCCCTCCAGAGCCCCAGCTCCAGAGGCAACATGGCGGACAAGCTCAAGGACCCCAGCGCCCTGGGCTTCCTAGAGGCGGCCGTGAAGATCAGCCACACGTCCCCGGATATCCCGGCGGAGGTGCAGATGTCCGTCAAAGGGCACATCATGCGTCATACACGGCTGCAGCGACAGACCACAGAGCCAGCCTCGTCCACCAGGTGAGGGCTGGACCCCTGCCTTCCCTGCCTTCACAATTCTGGATCCAACACATGAATAACATTCCAGCCTGTGAGGGTCAGAGACCAGGAATAATCACAGGCGTATTCTGGTTGGAGAGTACGTCAGATGATGTGCTCTCTGGTGGAGGCGGGCACTCCACCACAGGGGTGACTTCAGGAGAGGGGACCTTTGAGGCGGGATGCCATGCAGGTTGTCAGCCCTGGGATGTATATGGGTAGGAGGTTGGCTTGTCCAGAGGGAAGAGAGTATGCAAAGGTGCAGAGGCATAAAAGTTCATGATGTGTCTAAGTCCATACAGCCTCCTAGGTGGAGTCTGCAGTGAGGCAGGGCAGGGGGGTTGGGGGGGGGGAGAAAGCAAGAGATTCCTGACATTGTGAGAAGGAGGCTAACCTTTGAGTGTTCCCTGAATAACAGCGATTGTACGCACGACATTCTTTATCTGAACAAACCAAATAACAACAACAAAAAAGCAGCAGCTATGTAAGGACAAAACCTACTCTAAATTCAGAAACTTAAAAGATGTGGAGCATGCAGGCATTAGGTGCTGTATGTATTAAGAACTTGGGGCTGTTGTGGATTGCTGGGTCCAGGATCCCGGGGAACCAGCCAAAGGGAAGCAGGCTTGGTCTTCAGATTGAAAGCCAGAAATGACACAAGTGCTGGGTCATGTTTAAAGAATTTACTTTTTAACATCAGACAAGATGCTCACTTGCCTAAGCCTCAATTTTCCCATCTGTAAAATAGGGCTAATGATGCTCATAAGGCGAGGAGCCAATGCAAGAATCCATGAGACAATAAGAGCTTATTATATACCTGGCCCTGTTCTAAGCACTCTATGTGTATTAATTCAGTTCTCCCCCCACAGAAATCCTATGCAATTGCTACTTTTTTTCTTATTTTATAGCACAGAGAGATTAAATCACCTGTCCAAGGTCATGCGGCTAGAAAGTGGCAGAGCCCAAATTAACCTAAACAGTCTGACTCCAAAGCACAATGAGTGTTAACTCACCATTTTGATGGTGGTGATGAAGGAATGCCAGATGGAAGGTGAGAAAGGGTGGCCCTTCTCAATGTGGCCTTTCTCTTATGGTTTAATGGGGGAACCAGAGTCATGTCTACCAGGAAGGAAACCTAGAAAGCTGGAAGAGAAGGAGGGGAAAAGATAATGATAGCTAGCATTTCCTGAAGCTTATTATGTACCAGGCCCCATTCCAACTACTTTACATATATTACAACCTGCAGAGACAGCGTGAGCAGAGGGAAAGGGGGTCAACTCGCAGGAAGCAAAGGGGACCTCACACAGGGGCCTGCACCCTCCCTCCCCTTCCGCAGCCTCCCTCTCTCACTCGCTCCCTCCCCGCGCCAGGCACACGTCCTTCAAGCGCCACCTGCCAAGGCAGATGCACGTCTCCAGCGTGGACTACGGCAACGAGCTGCCCCCGGCGGCGGAGCAGCCCACCAGCATCGGCCGCATCAAGCCTGAACTCTACAAGCAGAAGTCAGTGGACGGGGATGATGCCAAATCCGAGGCCAAGAGCTGCGGGAAGATCAACTTCAGCCTGCGTTACGACTACGAGAACGAGACCCTGATCGTGCGCATCCTGAAGGCCTTCGACCTTCCCGCCAAGGACTTTTGCGGCAGCTCCGACCCTTACGTCAAGATCTACCTCCTGCCCGATCGCAAGTGCAAGCTGCAGACCCGGGTGCACCGCAAGACCCTGAACCCCACCTTCGACGAGAACTTTCACTTCCCTGTGCCCTACGAGGAGCTGGCTGACCGCAAGCTGCATCTCAGCGTCTTCGACTTTGACCGCTTCTCCCGCCACGACATGATCGGAGAGGTCATCCTGGACAACCTCTTTGAGGCCTCCGACCTGTCCCGGGAAACCTCCATCTGGAAGGACATCCAGTACGCCACGAGTGTGAGTACCACCCGCCCTCGGGGGCTTCTTGAGGGTTCCTGGGTCTGGATTTGAGTGAGACGTGTTCCTAAACTTTGAACTCCTAGAGACACAGGGCCCTCTGCCCTTCAGGATGTGAAAGGGGATGCTGACTCACAGCCAAGCCCGCGCTGGGTGAAGTCCTTGCACTGGGCTCCAGGTTGGGGGGCTGGTGGGCAGCAAAGCCCCCACATGGGTGGAAAGGGAAAGGAATTTGTATCTGTTGCTTCTGATCACATATTCTGTAGTGTTTCCCTCTATCTGCTAGGTCTCTGGTCTACCATCTGTAAAATGATCTATGTCTTTAATTATGGGGAAGGGTGGGGCCAGCCCTGACTCAGACAGCAGCGTGTGCCAAGGGCTTCGATGTGGACTGGAAGCCTGGCCCAGGTGATCAAGGACAGGCTCTATTAATCAGGGTAAACCAGGTTATGCCACGGCAGTGAGCAATCCTAGGACGTGGTAGCTTAAAGCAGCCAAGAGTGAGTTCTCGTTCATGTTACGTGTGCTTGGCCTCTTGGCTGGGGTTCCATTCTGCCTTGTTACCAAGTCAGCAGAGGCTCCATTTTGACCTGCGCTCCCACAGTTACCACCTCAGGAGGAAGAGAATGCGGCAGATTGTGCACTATTTCTAAAAGCTTCCATGCTGAAGTGACGCATGTCACGACCACTCGCATTCCATGAGCCAAAGCAAGACACATGCAACTCCTGCCCTCCTCAAGGGGATAGGGCAAAGCCATCCTGCCATGTGTCCAGAAGGGGGACTGGAAATACTTAACAACCAGAACTAGTGATGACCATGCAACAGAGCCCATGCTCTTGGGCTCTGCCTGCCAGGACAGTCTGGGAGGTGGTAGGGGAGGAAGCCAGTCTGAAGGAAGACCTGGCTAATCCACACAGGGGAGAGAGGGATTCTGGACTGTTCATGATCAATTGGAATTAACTAGGGAGGTTTCAAGGAGCACAAGGAAAAGATTATTAAAGAAGCAGTGAGAGTTGGGTGCAGTAAGCCCGGGAAGGCTTCCTGGAGGAGGAAGTCAAGGACTGTTTTGAAAATGAGTAGGGTTCGCGTTGCCTTTTAAGAGGAGGACAGTTTTGGCACAGAGAATAAGAGAGCAACTCTAGAGCCCTGTGGTCCAGTGTAGTGTTCTCCAGGGATTTGGGTGGCTGTTGAGGAAGATGTGTAATTGCATCCTGCAAATGTAAGTGGTGTGCCTCTCTCTAAGCCCAGCCAGGCAGCTGGGAACCCTGCAGGGGTGTTGCCACCAAATGCCAATGGCCTTGTGAATGGTGACTTGAATGCCAACTGTTTGAGTGTTCCCTGGAATATTTCTTGCACTGTTTTTCTGGGTGCAGACCCTCCATGTGCGCAATCAATACTCAGTATCTATGTGTTGAATTCATGAGGAGTCTGGGACAATCAGCCCCACACTGGTGGGTTAAGAGTAGGAATCGATTTGTTCAAGGAGAGAAAGCTTGGTGGGCTCTGTTTCTGCTTTGGGAAGATCTCTGGGACATCCCAGTCTCCTAGCTGTTGCTGACTTCGATTGGCCCAGTCCAATGTCCCAGCACCTCTCCTACTTCTGCTTTCCTGAAATGTCATCCCCAAGAACAGAGAACAGCACAAGCCGGGGCCGGCAGACAGGGAGGGCAGACGGGGCAGGCTGGAACAGCAGCTGTGTGTCGGCCCCAAGCCCAGGAGCGCTGCTCTATAAATCACTGTGAAGTTTACATCTGGTGCAGCTCTTCCCTTGTGGCCTCATAAGGCAGCAGCTTCATTACGGGGACCATACAGGTAGAGAAGAGACGCCTAGTTCTCCCCTACTGAGGCTGGTGCCCAGGACCTCAGGGAGGGCGAGGGATGGGAGCCAGGGGCTGTGGGAAGCAGGGCTCAACTCAGCCCTCTGAGGAGCCTCTCTTCTCCTCCCCTGAGACCTCCCTTTCCTATGACTTCAGCTCAGGGCCGGATGGAAGCCCTAGTCATGGAGCAGGCAGTCAGCACCCAGGATGGCCCTCACCCGAATGCTAACTTCCTAGAACTCCGTGACTGTACCTACCTTTGTCCCACGCCTCTTCCCCAGCCCAGCTTGAGAAAAAAGACAAATCCTCACCATCCTCAGTCAGTACCATTATAGCCTTCCACCATCTCCTCTTAAGTTGGATCTGTGCAAGGACTGGGGAGCAAGGGGTCTGGGATAGAAAACAGCCTCTTTGACCCAATGCAGAACTTTATGTAACGAAACAAGAAATGTTCATGCAATAGCTAGGGATGCCAAGTAGCAAATACTGGGTAGGCTTGCAAGATCTGAGAGTTAGGACAGTCAGGGAAGGTTTCCTGGGTGAAAGAAAGCTTAGTTGGGTGGGGAGGCACTGGTCCACATAACTTGGTAGACAGAGGAGGGAGCAGTCTAGCCACGAGCAGAGGTGTCTGGGACCAGGAGCGTCTTGCAATGTTGGTGCTTTTGACCCTCCATGAATCAATACTCAGTATCTATGTGTTGAATTCATGAGGAGTCTGGGACAATCAGCCCCACACTGGTGGGTTAAGAGTAGGAATCGATTTGTTCAAGGAGAGAAAGCTTGGTGGGCTCTGTTTCTGCTTTGGGAAGATCTCTGGGACATCCCAGTCTCCTAGCTGTTGCTGACTTCGATTGGCCCAGTCCAATGTCCCAGCACCTCTCCTACTTCTGCTTTCCTGAAATGTCATCCCCAAGAACAGAGAACAGCACAAGCCGGGGCCGGCAGACAGGGAGGGCAGACGGGGCAGGCTGGAACAGCAGCTGTGTGTCGGCCCCAAGCCCAGGAGCGCTGCTCTATAAATCACTGTGAAGTTTACATCTGGTGCAGCTCTTCCCTTGTGGCCTCATAAGGCAGCAGCTTCATTACGGGGACCATACAGGTAGAGAAGAGACGCCTAGTTCTCCCCTACTGAGGCTGGTGCCCAGGACCTCAGGGAGGGCGAGGGATGGGAGCCAGGGGCTGTGGGAAGCAGGGCTCAACTCAGCCCTCTGAGGAGCCTCTCTTCTCCTCCCCTGAGACCTCCCTTTCCTATGACTTCAGCTCAGGGCCGGATGGAAGCCCTAGTCATGGAGCAGGCAGTCAGCACCCAGGATGGCCCTCACCCGAATGCTAACTTCCTAGAACTCCGTGACTGTACCTACCTTTGTCCCACGCCTCTTCCCCAGCCCAGCTTGAGAAAAAAGACAAATCCTCACCATCCTCAGTCAGTACCATTATAGCCTTCCACCATCTCCTCTTAAGTTGGATCTGTGCAAGGACTGGGGAGCAAGGGGTCTGGGATAGAAAACAGCCTCTTTGACCCAATGCAGAACTTTATGTAACGAAACAAGAAATGTTCATGCAATAGCTAGGGATGCCAAGTAGCAAATACTGGGTAGGCTTGCAAGATCTGAGAGTTAGGACAGTCAGGGAAGGTTTCCTGGGTGAAAGAAAGCTTAGTTGGGTGGGGAGGGACTGGTCCACATAACTTGGTAGACAGAGAGGAGGGGAGCAGTCTAGCCACGAGCAGAGGTGTCTGGGACCAGGAGCCTCCGAAGCTGAAGGTGCGGTGCTCACCCACCATCTTGCAGTCTGTGGGCTGAATGTTCTGCCCCTAGGGGCCATCCTATCTGCAGCCTCTCAGCAGGCTGGCTCTCAGGGGTGGTCTCTTTATGGGAGGGGTGGGGGAGAAATCAGACAAGGGAAGGGGAAAAGAAATAAAGGACTGGTGCTTTTACCTGAGCTGACTCTAAAATTGTACTTATGTTGAGGCCAGAGAGGCCCGAGTCCCAGTGATGGGGAATGATTGAGCACTCAGTGTATACAAAATCCTGCAGCCAGAGCCATGGCGGCCTGTGGGGATGAGCCCAGCTGGCCCTCATCTCTCCGGTTTGCCAGATGCATGCTGGATCCTGTTCCTAGAGCTACGTTTTGGCCCCCAGCTCCTCTGACCTGCAGGCCAGCCCCCGAAACACCCAGCATTTCTGCCTCTTGCCTTTGTGCCCAAGGTTCCCTCTGGCAGGCAGGCTTTTTCCCAGTCTCTCGATCTGACCCAAACCAATCCACCTTTTAAAGCTTCCCCCAGAGTCTTTCCACCCTCATGGCAGTCACTCCTGGATTTATTCTCTGGGTCCCTCAGTTACACAGCACGTCATTTTCTGTCTGGCAAAGGCCTCCCCATAGCTTAGGAATGGTTTGTGTTCCACATCTGACTTTTTTATTTTCCCACAGGGCTGAGCGTGTCATTTTCTGAAAATATAAGAACTCAGCACATTCTTGTTGAATGACTGATAGCTTAGCCCTTAAAATTATTGCAAACCTTTTCCTCAGTCAGTACCATTATAGCCTTCCACCATCTCCTCTTAAGTTGGATCTGTGCAAGGACTGGGGAGCAAGGGGTCTGGGATAGAAAACAGCCTCTTTGACCCAATGCAGAACTTTATGTAACGAAACAAGAAATGTTCATGCAATAGCTAGGGATGCCAAGTAGCAAATACTGGGTAGGCTTGCAAGATCTGAGAGTTAGGACAGTCAGGGAAGGTTTCCTGGGTGAAAGAAAGCTTAGTTGGGTGGGGAGGGACTGGTCCACATAACTTGGTAGACAGAGAGGAGGGGAGCAGTCTAGCCACGAGCAGAGGTGTCTGGGACCAGGAGCCTCCGAAGCTGAAGGTGCGGTGCTCACCCACCATCTTGCAGTCTGTGGGCTGAATGTTCTGCCCCTAGGGGCCATCCTATCTGCAGCCTCTCAGCAGGCTGGCTCTCAGGGGTGGTCTCTTTATGGGAGGGGTGGGGGAGAAATCAGACAAGGGAAGGGGAAAAGAAATAAAGGACTGGTGCTTTTACCTGAGCTGACTCTAAAATTGTACTTATGTTGAGGCCAGAGAGGCCCGAGTCCCAGTGATGGGGAATGATTGAGCACTCAGTGTATACAAAATCCTGCAGCCAGAGCCATGGCGGCCTGTGGGGATGAGCCCAGCTGGCCCTCATCTCTCCGGTTTGCCAGATGCATGCTGGATCCTGTTCCTAGAGCTACGTTTTGGCCCCCAGCTCCTCTGACCTGCAGGCCAGCCCCCGAAACACCCAGCATTTCTGCCTCTTGCCTTTGTGCCCAAGGTTCCCTCTGGCAGGCAGGCTTTTTCCCAGTCTCTCGATCTGACCCAAACCAATCCACCTTTTAAAGCTTCCCCCAGAGTCTTTCCACCCTCATGGCAGTCACTCCTGGATTTATTCTCTGGGTCCCTCAGTTACACAGCACGTCATTTTCTGTCTGGCAAAGGCCTCCCCATAGCTTAGGAATGGTTTGTGTTCCACATCTGACTTTTTTATTTTCCCACAGGGCTGAGCGTGTCATTTTCTGAAAATATAAGAACTCAGCACATTCTTGTTGAATGACTGATAGCTTAGTTAATTCAAATAAAACTACCTATTGGTGCACCAGGAAAGGATTCTTAAAGAAGTGGGGGGAGTGGGGTGCAGGTAACCTGGGAAGGCTTCCTGGAGGAGAAAGTCAAGTAGTACTCATTTTGAAATGAAAAGTCATTTCTACTCATTTTGAGAATGAGTAGAAGGAGGTGTGGCCTTGCATTCCTTCAGAGGAACAGTTCGGGTAGATAGCATATATCTGGAAAGCAAAGAGAGGGACCAGTCAAATCAGGTGGTCTGGACGTAAGCAGAGGGTCAGTGACGCACAGTCTGGGTAGGTGGGCTGTGAGAGGTAGGCTAGGGAGGCCGCTCTGAGGTCACACTGCTCTGCTTGAATGCCGTCCCCTTGCAGCTCCTCGCACGTGCATAGGAGGATCAGGTGCAGCCCTGGCAGGTGGCACCAGGAAGACGCCTTAGTTTGGTCCCTTCCCCGACAGTTCAGGTGGTTTAGAGTAGCACAGCCTGGGGAGTTTGTGTTGTTTCCTTACAACCCCTGAACGGGGAGCATCAAAGCTAGTGAAGGGGAGGCGTGCATCCAGGGAGGCTCATGCTCACTCACTCAGTCGTGTCCGATTCTTTGTGCGCCCATGAACTGTAGCCCGCCAGGCTCCTCTGCCCACGGGTTTCTCCAGGCAAGAATACTGGAGTGGGTTGCCAAGACCTCCTCCAGGGGATCTTCCCCACCCAGGGAGTGAACCCATGTCTCATGCTTCTCCTGCAGGGTAGGTGGCTTCTTTACTGTTGAGCCACTGGGGACATTCCTCTAGGAAGGTTAGGTCTTTGTTAGTGACAAGTCTTTAGCCCCAAGGGACACTGGCGTCAGCATTCCCAGGTCGTTCTGGGCCAAGCCTAGGCTGTAACAGAGCTAATATACCCCCCTCTTCAGGGTGAGCAGCAGGCATGGCAGAGCTGCTGGGGCCGTCCGAGCCCTCTACTCTTCCCTGGAGTCCAGATGCTCTGGCTGCCACTGAGGCCTCCTCCTCCCCCCCAGCTTGACTGAGGTTACCTAGTGGTCTCCTGGGAATTCCCTGCGGTTGGCCTTTTTTCTCTTTCCATTGGCAGAGATCATTCTGTTCTTCCCTCCCCCATCTCCAGCCCCCAGTCTCATTATTTCTATATAAAGCTGTAGATTTATCATTCTAATAGAGCCGCCGGCACCGGGGTTCGCTAACATCTCTGTAATCTCGTAGTTATTGCTACAGAGGCCTCAGACCCCAGCACACCACTATTCCTGTCACCATTCCCGCTCCTTCACGGAGGCTGTAATTGGGGCCATAAATACGTGCCGTGCTGGGTGGCGTTAATGGACGTGGCCCTCCTCTTGCCTTCCCGGGTCCCCCACAGGTCAGAGCGAGTGTGTGCGGGCACGTGTGTGCGCGTGTCTGTGTGTGTTCCGGAGGTGATGGCGTACTCCACAGACTTTCAAGGAGTCTGCACTCGGAGTCTGCAGAAGGAAGGGAGGGCCTTATTGGTGGAACAGTCTCTTCTCTAGTCTGGGAATGAGCAGCGATGGGTACAAAGGCTCAGGTTTGATACCAGAAAAACCTAGGTGGCATTCTAGCTTCTGCGCTTTCTAGCTCTGAGACCCTGAGGACACTGTCTGAACTGTGCCTCAGTCTCTATGTCCGTGAAATGGGAGTAATAATGGTAATGGGACAGAGCTCGGGGGTCCTTCAACCCCACCCAGGAGTGAACTCATGCTCACTCAGTCGTGTCCGATTCTTTGTGCGCCCATGTACTGTAGCCCGCCAGGCTCCTCTGCCCACGGGTTTCTCCCGGCAAGAATACTGGAGTGGGATGCCAAGACCTCCTCCAGGGGATCTTCCCCACCCAGGGAGTGAACCCATGTCTCATGCTTCTCCTGCAGGGTAGGTGGCTTCTTTACTGTTGAGCCACTGGGGACATTCCTCTAGGAAGGTTAGGTCTTTGTTAGTGACAAGTCTTTAGCCCCAAGGGACACTGGCGTCAGCATTCCCAGGTCGTTCTGGGCCAAGCCTAGGCTGTAACAGAGCTAATATACCCCTCTTCAGGGTGAGCAGCAGGCATGGCAGAGCTGCTGGGGCCGTCCGAGCCCTCTACTCTTCCCTGGAGTCCAGATGCTCTGGCTGCCACTGAGGCCTCCTCCTCCCCCCCAGCTTGACTGAGGTTACCTAGTGGTCTCCTGGGAATTCCCTGCGGTTGGCCTTTTTTCTCTTTCCATTGGCAGAGATCATTCTGTTCTTCCCTCCCCCATCTCCAGCCCCCAGTCTCATTATTTCTATATAAAGCTGTAGATTTATCATTCTAATAGAGCCGCCGGCACCGGGGTTCGCTAACATCTCTGTAATCTCGTAGTTATTGCTACAGAGGCCTCAGACCCCAGCACACCACTATTCCTGTCACCATTCCCGCTCCTTCACGGAGGCTGTAATTGGGGCCATAAATACGTGCCGTGCTGGGTGGCGTTAATGGACGTGGCCCTCCTCTTGCCTTCCCGGGTCCCCCACAGGTCAGAGCGAGTGTGTGCGGGCACGTGTGTGCGCGTGTCTGTGTGTGTTCCGGAGGTGATGGCGTACTCCACAGACTTTCAAGGAGTCTGCACTCGGAGTCTGCAGAAGGAAGGGAGGGCCTTATTGGTGGAACAGTCTCTTCTCTAGTCTGGGAATGAGCAGCGATGGGTACAAAGGCTCAGGTTTGATACCAGAAAAACCTAGGTGGCATTCTAGCTTCTGCGCTTTCTAGCTCTGAGACCCTGAGGACACTGTCTGAACTGTGCCTCAGTCTCTATGTCCGTGAAATGGGAGTAATAATGGTAATGGGACAGAGCTCATAGTGGTATTGTACGTAGTAAAGTAAATAAAATGCACACGAAGCCCAGGATGGCACCGTCCCTGGGCAGCCTCCTGAGCTCTATTCTTACGGGGCCTGTCTTCTACCTTGGCCTCCGGGCACTATCTGTATCACTCCCAGGCCTGGCCCCCAACTTTGGTCCAGACCATCTATTCTGACAGATGGTTATTATTATTCCTGCTTTATTTATTTCTCTCTTTTATTTATTGTCCTATCATGAGTCCTCTGTGTGACCTTGGAAAAATGACTTGCCCTCTCTGGGCTGCAGTTTCCTCAGAAACCAGTTTCAAAGTTGTGAGATTCTGAGGTTCTCAGCCTCTCCTGTAGAGAAGTGGTTTCAGAGCAGAGACACCCAGTGCCTGGGAGGGTGGTCTCCCTCGGAGAGGCCTAAACCCAGGTGGATAGGCTACTGGGTAGAATTCCCTCCCTTCAGTATCAGTAAAATCAGTCCTCTCTTCAAGCCCTTGGGAAATGTCCTCCAGGGAGTTGCTGTCACAAGCAAGACCCCATCAACAAACTGCCTTCCCTCTACCCCCGAGGTACAGTCCTGCCTCTGGGCTCCACATCCTGCTCACCTTTCAATGTTCCCCATTTACTAGTTATTAATACGCAAGTTGTTACTTGAGTTCCTACCAGGAACCAAGAGCACAAGCAACCCTTTCCCATTTCATCCTCACCGTAAGCCTTGTTGTGCCCTTTGTGTAAGTAAAGAAATGAAGTTTCCGGGTTCAGTGACATCCACTGTCGCCCAGACAGTAAGTGGCAGAGAGCCAGGACTCAAGCCCCGGCCTTCAACAGAGCCCACGTCCTTGCACGGCTGAAGGGGACTGGATGTGATCACATTGCTCCTTGGGCAGAAGACAGACCCTGAAATGGTGCAGCTCAACAGGAGATCCAGAAGAGTGTTTGTGTGGGTTTTCATTTGTGACCTGATTGGTTCCTCTTGTTTCAGGGGACTTTTTGTGCTGACACTTGGACATTTAGATTCCGTGACTATCGCCCTGGTGTTCTTCCTGTGGGCACTGGGCTTGACATTCACTCCTCTTTCATTCAACAAACATGCACTGAGTCTCAGTTATGTGCTGCCAGTTTGATCACTGAGCAGATGTTGTATATAGATTCTGGCCTAGGCTGTGGCAAGGAGGACAAAGAGCCTCCGCTCCCAGTGCCCAGGGTAATGGGAAGGATGGGGCATGTCCGGTGGACCCCAACCCCCGACCCCCTCACACAGAGGACGCACAGACCAGATCAGATGTTTACAACAGGACCACCCAAGCTGCTGTCCTGCAAGCCTTGTGCAAAAGTGCTGAGGAAAGACGGAGAGAAGACATTAGAGTCAGATGAGATTGGTTTGGACAAGTTTCTAGAAAAGGAACATTTTAGGCCAGGTTTCAATGGCAATGAAGGAAGAGAGTGTTGAGAGAGAGGCAGAGGGAGGCGAGTATGTTTCTCTGTTTTCTTTGGGTTGGGGGAAGGTTTTAGAAAGAACTGCCCTCGCATACAGTGGGTTTCTCGTTTTTGTGCAGTAACTACTTGTGGTGTGATTACAGTAGCTACTAGACACCAGACTAGTCCGGGAGATCCAATAACTTCAACTCCATCCAGTCCTCCAAGCCTCCCAGTCTAATGGGGGAGGTAGGAAGGCAGCTCTCTCATCCCGGGGGACACACAGGTCCTGGCGTATTGGTGGAAGCTGGCCTCCTGGAATGAAATTACCTTCCTCGCCAGAAAAGTGTTAGTTCGTCTTCTGCTCACACCCACATGTTCAAGTCCAACAGACTCCAAGGGTAGTTTACAAAAGGCCTTTTCAAGTAGAGCAAACAAAATTGGCCACGTGAAAAAAAGTCGCCCAGACAGTAAGTGGCAGAGAGCCAGGACTCAAGCCCCGGCCTTCAACAGAGCCCACGTCCTTGCACGGCTGAAGGGGACTGGATGTGATCACATTGCTCCTTGGGCAGAAGACAGACCCTGAAATGGTGCAGCTCAACAGGAGATCCAGAAGAGTGTTTGTGTGGGTTTCATTTGTGACCTGATTGGTTCCTCTTGTTTCAGGGGACTTTTTGTGCTGACACTTGGACATTTAGATTCCGTGACTATCGCCCTGGTGTTCTTCCTGTGGGCACTGGGCTTGACATTCACTCCTCTTTCATTCAACAAACATGCACTGAGTCTCAGTTATGTGCTGCCAGTTTGATCACTGAGCAGATGTTGTATATAGATTCTGGCCTAGGCTGTGGCAAGGAGGACAAAGAGCCTCCGCTCCCAGTGCCCAGGGTAATGGGAAGGATGGGGCATGTCCGGTGGACCCCAACCCCCGACCCCCTCACACAGAGGACGCACAGACCAGATCAGATGTTTACAACAGGACCACCCAAGCTGCTGTCCTGCAAGCCTTGTGCAAAAGTGCTGAGGAAAGACGGAGAGAAGACATTAGAGTCAGATGAGATTGGTTTGGACAAGTTTCTAGAAAAGGAACATTTTAGGCCAGGTTTCAATGGCAATGAAGGAAGAGAGTGTTGAGAGAGAGGCAGAGGGAGGCGAGTATGTTTCTCTGTTTTCTTTGGGTTGGGGGAAGGTTTTAGAAAGAACTGCCCTCGCATACAGTGGGTTTCTCGTTTTTGTGCAGTAACTACTTGTGGTGTGATTACAGTAGCTACTAGACACCAGACTAGTCCGGGAGATCCAATAACTTCAACTCCATCCAGTCCTCCAAGCCTCCCAGTCTAATGGGGGAGGTAGGAAGGCAGCTCTCTCATCCCGGGGGACACACAGGTCCTGGCGTATTGGTGGAAGCTGGCCTCCTGGAATGAAATTACCTTCCTCGCCAGAAAAGTGTTAGTTGCGTCTTCTGCTCACACCCACATGTTCAAGTCCAACAGACTCCAAGGGTAGTTTACAAAAGGCCTTTTCAAGTAGAGCCAAAGAATCTGCAAAATTGATTTACTTGTGACTCATTCAATCACTCTGGGAAGAAGCCTCCCAGATGCTCATTGACTGGCACGTTGGTGCAGCGCCTTCAAAGTGTCCACCTTGGATCTCAGGCTCCCAGTTTTGTCCTGGCCAGGAGGGAGGGTAGGAGCAAGAGGGAAATGTGATGAAATTCCCCCCACTCAACATGTCTTTAGTGATCTCTCAAAGAACTTATTTGGATCCATGAACGCTGGAAATTAAAGGACCAAACATAGTTCTTGCTTTCAAGGAGCTGACAGTTCTGTAGAGGTTTCAGAGCAAGTAAAAAATATTAAAAACCTTCAGTAGAGGTTTCAGAGCAAGAAAACATAATTTATTTAAGTTGCATGAAAAGGGACAAGGGGAAGACAGAGGTGACATTGAAGCTGGAAAAGTGAGGGAGCGGAATGGGGAATGCAGATGGCAAAGGAGAATTCGAGGACAAAAATTGAATTTGGGGAACAGCCACAGTCAAGATGAAAGAGGAGAGGGGCTAGCAGAGGGCATCAAGCACGGGGAAGTCCCAGAGGAAAGAGAACTAAGGACAGTCAAGGAGGGATGGTTCAGGAATGGTGCATCCAGTGGTGATCTCTTTAGGCACCTGCAAGGTGCCAAGCACGGGCCTGGACACTGCGGATATGTGGCAAATGAAGCTACTGCTCACACAGAGCTGACACCTGTTGTCAGGGGAAACAGATGAGTGAGTGAGATACATAGTAGGTTTGAGAGTGGTGAATGGCCTGCAGAAAATAAATCCGAGAAGTGTGCGAGGGTGTGTTGGGTTGGGAGGATGGCTGAAGAGAGGTGTTGCGCTTGCGTACTCAGCTGCTCAATTGTGTCTGACCCTTTGCAACTCCACAGATTGCAGCCCATTAGGCTCCTCAGTCCATGGGATTCTCCAGACAAGAATAATGGAGTGGGTTGCCATGCCCTCCTCCAGGGGATCTTCCCAATCCAGGGATCAAGCTCACGTCTCTTGTGTCTTCTGCATTGGCAGCCAGGTTCTTCACCACTTGTACTCCCTGGGAAGCCTGATCACAGGGTAAACCAGGGTAGCAGAGGAGACACCCTTGAGATGAGCCCACCTGAGCAGGCCTGAGGAATAAGAGGGGGAGCGCCATACAGAGGTCCAGGCAGAGAGAATGCCAAAGGCAAAGACCCCGCAGTCAGAGGACGCCCGGTTGGTTCAAAGAACAGTAAGGGTTCAGTGTGACTGAAGCAGAGATGCGGATGGAGAGGAGAGAGAATAAAAGATGAAGTGAGAGGGGCAGGCAAGGTTTGTGGACTTCCACCCTTGAAAGCTTAAACGCATCACAAGAGCTGACAGGTTGGAAATAGACTCTACAACCAGGGCAGACAGGGAAATCTGTTGAGAGGCTACTGCCATGAAAGAGAAGCAGTGGTGGCTTGGACAGGGAGGGGGTGGAGATGTAAGGTGTGCTTGATTCCAGACGTATTTTTGAAAGGAGAGCTAGCAGTATTTTGTTGATAAGTGGGTGCAGGGTCTAAGGTGTAGAGAAAGAGAAGAATCAAAGTTGTCAGCCTGACAGCTCAGGAGGGAATCATAATTGACTGAGTTGGGATATTCTAGAGGGAGAGCCCATATGAGGAGGAAGATCAAGAACTCGTATTTGAACATGTGGTAGTTGAGATACCGTTGGGACATCCAAGTGGAGGTGTTGGATAGAAATTTGGCTAAAGAAAGAGTCTAGAGAAGCCTTGGCTAAACAACTCCACTTAGGGGATGTCAGCGTGGAGATGATGTTAAAAGCCATGGGGGTAGTGGAGATCCCAAATTTAGAGAAGAGGAAACACCCAAGACCATGGTATAGTGTCCTGTTTAGACTATGGGGACCCTGAGGAAAAGCCAGCAAAGGAGGCTGGTAAAGAGCAACCAGTGAAATAGGAGAGAAGTCGGGTAAATACAGTTTCCTGGGAAACAAAGACCATGTGTGTTCAGGATGAGAGAGGGAAGGGTCAACATCAGGCGCTGCAATGGATCAAGTTAGATGCAGGCAGAGATGTGACCATTTTGCTCAGCATCAGCCTTGCCAAGAGCCATTTGTTCCCAATCCAGGGATCAAGCTCACGTCTCTTGTGTCTTCTGCATGCAGAGCCCCTTGTACTCTGGGAAGCCTGATCACAGGGTAAACCAGGGTAGCAGAGGAGACACCCTTGAGATGAGCCCACCTGAGCAGGCCTGAGGAATAAGAGGGGGAGCGCCATACAGAGGTCCAGGCAGAGAGAATGCCAAAGGCAAAGACCCCGCAGTCAGAGGACGCCCGGTTGGTTCAAAGAACAGTAAGGGTTCAGTGTGACTGAAGCAGAGATGCGGATGGAGAGGAGAGAGAATAAAAGATGAAGTGAGAGGGGCAGGCAAGGTTTGTGGACTTCCACCCTTGAAAGCTTAAACGCATCACAAGAGCTGACAGGTTGGAAATAGACTCTACAACCAGGGCAGACAGGGAAATCTGTTGAGAGGCTACTGCCATGAAAGAGAAGCAGTGGTGGCTTGGACAGGGAGGGGGTGGAGATGTAAGGTGTGCTTGATTCCAGACGTATTTTTGAAAGGAGAGCTAGCAGTATTTTGTTGATAAGTGGGTGCAGGGTCTAAGGTGTAGAGAAAGAGAAGAATCAAAGTTGTCAGCCTGACAGCTCAGGAGGGAATCATAATTGACTGAGTTGGGATATTCTAGAGGGAGAGCCCATATGGGGAGGAAGATCAAGAACTCGTATTTGAACATGTGGTAGTTGAGATACCGTTGGGACATCCAAGTGGAGGTGTTGGATAGAAATTTGGCTAAAGAAAGAGTCTAGAGAAGCCTTGGCTAAACAACTCCACTTAGGGGATGTCAGCGTGGAGATGATGTTAAAAGCCATGGGGGTAGTGGAGATCCCAAATTTAGAGAAGAGGAAACACCCAAGACCATGGTATAGTGTCCTGTTTAGACTATGGGGACCCTGAGGAAAAGCCAGCAAAGGAGGCTGGTAAAGAGCAACCAGTGAAATAGGAGAGAAGTCGGGTAAATACAGTTTCCTGGGAAACAAAGACCATGTGTGTTCAGGATGAGAGAGGGAAGGGTCAACATCAGGCGCTGCAATGGATCAAGTTAGATGCAGGCAGAGATGTGACCATTTTGCTCAGCATCAGCCTTGCCAAGAGCCATTTGATGGAGCCCCACTGGAGATGAGGTCGTTTGTGGACGACTGGGGCATGAGTTGTCTGTATCATTTTAGGGGAACGCTTATGTATCATTTGGGGAAATGAGCTCTCAATGACTAGGCAGGCTGGTTTTGCAGTGTGCCAGCAGGCTAGCTCTATGTTTGGGCCCCACTTGGGGAGAAGTGCAGTGGGGCTGCGGGGAGTGGGTGAGCAGCCCCAGCCCACTCAGAGTAAATCAGGCCAAGACAGCACATTGCATCAGGCATTTGCAGCAAGGCTAGGTATCCGTGGAATTCTGCCTTGAATTCTAGACTGGACTCTTGCAAGCAGGACCACGCCAGGAGAGAAGCTGAGAGAGAGAAATCCTAGAGAGGCGCCCAGGGCAGATAAGGGTCACGTGAAGGTTCCAGAAGGTGTGAAGGGAGAACGCTGGGCCCGGGCTGCCCACCCAAACCCATGAAGACTGCTCTGCAGGCCCTCCAGCCTGAGCAGCTCTGAATAATGCATGAAACCGGCCAGCCCTGCTGGCTCTTTCAGTGGCCTGGCCCCAGTGAGCCCTAGCCGTGCCCTCCTGGCAGCTTGACCCCAGCCTGAGTCAGAAGCTCCTGGTAGCTACAGGCCTTGCTTGTTTACTCGCTGCTCATCGGGATTGGCTTGTCTCTGCTATATGTTCTCTTACCCCCAAACTCCCTGGGGCCTGGCCTCATTATCCTCATTTTTCTCAGGAATGCTGAGCTCTCCAGCACCTCCACCCTCAGGCTGTTGTTTGTTGTTGTTCAGTCGCCATGTCCAACTCTCTGAGACCCCGTGGACTGCAGCACGCCAGAACTCCCCGTCCCTCACTGTTTCCAGAGTTTGCCATTGAATCAGTGATGCCGTCCAAACATCTCATCCTCTGTTGTCCCCTTCTCCTTCTGCCTTCAATCTTTCCCAGCATCAGGGTCTTTTCCAGTGAGTCGGCTCTTCACACCAAGTGGCCGAAGTAATGGATCTTCAGCTTCAGCATCAGTTCTTCCAATGAAGATTCAGGGTTGATTTCCTTTAGGATTGACTCCTTGCAGTCCAAGGGGCTCTCATGAGTCTTTTCCAGTACCACAGTTTGAAGGCAGCAATTTTTCAGCTTGAGGAGGGGCAAACATGTCCAGAAGGTTGATTCCTTCAGCCCCTACCAATGCAGAGGACATCCAGCTAGGGTCTCTCCTCTGCTCTCCTTTCTATGGAGGAGGGGAGGAGAGGAAGGGCCTGGTTGGTTGCCTCCCTCAGGGATGCCATGTGATGATGTGGATGTCGATGTCAAGAGTGCTTTTCCTGCTCCAGAATGCAACCTGCAGTCCTGCTGTCCAAGCTCATGTCCTATAATGACTAGGAAGAAGTAGGAAGGGGATGCACCAGGGGTACTACCACACTCAAAGCTCAAGTCCTGAGAATGTGACTCACACTGCCAGGCCCCAAGTTCTGCAGCCACTGTGACCTTGACTTTTCTGAGAACTACTCAAAAGCCCAAGGCTACTGTAGCCAAGGGTTACTGAAAATCCATCAAGAACCTAGCAAGCAGGAGAAGGGGTGTGAGATTCAAGCTCCATCCCACAGGCAGCAAAGGGAAAGAGGGGACAGAATCCCAGAATGGCAGCAGGGTTCCTGCACTACCAGTGAGAGCTCCATGCCTGTGATTTGTCCCTTCAGCAGAGGTGATGGCTGCACTGGCCTTCCATACCCTCTCAATTTGGGCTGCCTGGGACCAGTAGCTTTTCTTGGGTACACAGGGTTGAAGGTTTCCCAGGCGGGGCTGGAAAACAAAGCTAATTGGTCCAGACAGGGCTCTGACCTGGCTGTAAGCAGAGTTGCTCAGTTACTGCTCCACTGGCCTTGGGTGCTTTCTTTCTACTCATTTCTAAACTTGGCCTTTCACAATAGGTCCTTCTCTGCAGCTTCAGATGAAATGGCCTTAAGAGGCTGCCAGAGGCTCAGAACCCTGGAGACAGTTCCCTCCTCAGCCTTGATGAATGCCTAGCATCCAGACAGCCCCACTGCCCACCCTGGCCAGCTGCCCACAGAACCCAGCTCCCACGGGCAATCAGACTACAGCCCTGCTCCGCCTCCCTCTTCTGCTGGCAGCTTGCAATAGCTCCACGCTGGCTAGGCCAGCCGACCCTGCCCTGCCCTGGCCCTGTGTGCCCCTCATTAGTATGCTGTGCATCTCCGTGGTATAAATATCTAATATTTCCCTTACAAGAGAATGAATGGGAACTCATTAGGCAACAAGCTCATGTATCAACTAAAATTTATTCCTCTGACACTGGTGCATTTGATGTGCTTCCTCCACCTTGCTGTGCAGAGCAGACCCTTCCTTGTCTTAGGACTTTTACCACCTGATAACCCATGGCAGCATTTTCTCCTGGAGAGAGATTATTTGGTCACCAGCTTTCCAGGTGGCACAGTGGTAAAAAACCTGCAGGAGATGCAAAAGACTCAGGTTCGATCCCTGGATGGGGGCGATCCCCTGGAGAAGGAAATGGCAACCCGCTCTAGTATTCTTGCCTGGAGAATACCATGGACAGAAGGGCCTGTCAGGCTACAGTCCATGGGGTCACAAAGAGTTGGTCACAACTAAGCAACTGAGCACACACACACAGGGAAGCAACAGGCAAATATCCCCTCTGGACCCTGTCAGAGGCATTCAAATAGCAGGATTCATTCCAGAGGAAGGGATTACAGTGGGTTCCCTAGATCAGTAGCAATGCAGAGAGATTTGGGTCACTTTGGGGTGTAACGATGACCAGAATACAACCAACTAGGAAGAACTGGGGCCGCCCCTGAGCAGTGTCTAATGTTTGCAGCCTGTCCTATTATGACTGTATTCTGGAGGACTTGGGGAAGGTCAGAGCTGAAAGGGCCTCGGAGATAATCTGACCAAGGGTCCTCCTGCCACAGATGAGCAAGTTGAGGCCAGCGATATCACAGCTTGTCTGGCGGAGGCTTTGTGAGTCTGTGCATTCCTGAACCCCAACCTTGGTTTCATGAGATGCAGCCCTGTGCTCCTCCACTGCCTTCCTCGTCTCTAGGCTCTTACACTGAATGCCCTTCCCCTGGTTCTTTCAGACCCTCCCACTGCCCACCCTGGCCAGCTGCCCACAGAACCCAGCTCCCACGGGCAATCAGACTACAGCCCTGCTCCGCCTCCCTCTTCTGCTGGCAGCTTGCAATAGCTCCACGCTGGCTAGGCCAGCCGACCCTGCCCTGCCCTGGCCCTGTGTGCCCCTCATTAGTATGCTGTGCATCTCCGTGGTATAAATATCTAATATTTCCCTTACAAGAGAATGAATGGGAACTCATTAGGCAACAAGCTCATGTATCAACTAAAATTTATTCCTCTGACACTGGTGCATTTGATGTGCTTCCTCCACCTTGCTGTGCAGAGCAGACCCTTCCTTGTCTTAGGACTTTTACCACCTGATAACCCATGGCAGCATTTTCTCCTGGAGAGAGATTATTTGGTCACCAGCTTTCCAGGTGGCACAGTGGTAAAAAACCTGCAGGAGATGCAAAAGACTCAGGTTCGATCCCTGGATGGGGCGATCCCCTGGAGAAGGAAATGGCAACCCGCTCTAGTATTCTTGCCTGGAGAATACCATGGACAGAAGGGCCTGTCAGGCTACAGTCCATGGGGTCACAAAGAGTTGGTCACAACTAAGCAACTGAGCACACACACACAGGGAAGCAACAGGCAAATATCCCCTCTGGACCCTGTCAGAGGCATTCAAATAGCAGGATTCATTCCAGAGGAAGGGATTACAGTGGGTTCCCTAGATCAGTAGCAATGCAGAGAGATTTGGGTCACTTTGGGGTGTAACGATGACCAGAATACAACCAACTAGGAAGAACTGGGGCCGCCCCTGAGCAGTGTCTAATGTTTGCAGCCTGTCCTATTATGACTGTATTCTGGAGGACTTGGGGAAGGTCAGAGCTGAAAGGGCCTCGGAGATAATCTGACCAAGGGTCCTCCTGCCACAGATGAGCAAGTTGAGGCCAGCGATATCACAGCTTGTCTGGCGGAGGCTTTGTGAGTCTGTGCATTCCTGAACCCCAACCTTGGTTTCATGAGATGCAGCCCTGTGCTCCTCCACTGCCTTCCTCGTCTCTAGGCTCTTACACTGAATGCCCTTCCCCTGGTTCTTTCAGACCCTCCCTCTCCCCTTCCCCACAGGCCTCTGCCTACTCCCTGTCTTCATTCTGCGCCTGTGAGCCTCTCTGTCCTGTACGGGAAGGACCAAGACTTGGAGTCCAAGGCATGAAGTTCTAAAGGCACAAAGATGGCATTCTCTCTGCCACAGTTAGTCTCTTCCATGCCGGAGACTCCCAGTCTCTACTGGGAGTGAAAACAGGCAAACCAGCAAGCCACATCAGCATGAAAACCAAGGAGGAAAGAGAGATTATAGATCAAAGTGCCTTGGACCCTAAGTCAAGTAACCCCTGACCTCCAAGCCTCCCACTGCACACATAGATTTCCTCCTGGGAGGAGAGAGGAGACAGAGCTAGCTGTAGAGCCTGGGTCCCCCTTGTCCAAGTGTTAGCACGTTTCTGTGGTGTTTCCATGTCACCAACATGTAGACTAATGTGGCCTCTCCAGCAGGCAGCCCCTCACCCCCACCACAATCTCCCGCCAACCCTGTGTCCATCCGGCCCTCATTCATCCTCATCCATAATCCCCTGTAGCCATGTTTTCCTCTCAGGTCTGAATGGACACCTACTCATTCTTCATGAAGGTTTAATGCCTTCCTTTCTGGACAAAGTCTCTGAGACCTTGAGGGTCTCTCGAGGGCTGCCGCAAAACTTGGGATGGAGGGTTTTCCATGAAGTCCACTTGGCCTGAGGACTTAGGGTAGAGGATGGGCGGGGCTGGACACAAGGTTTAAATGCTCATCCCTCTGTGGTGTCCCCCTGGCCAGCACAGCCTGTGTCGCGGGCAGGGTATAGTTACTTATTTCTGGTTAATAGAAATGAGGAAGCACTCAATTACCTCTGTACTATTTTCAGAAAACCTCAACCTATACATTGTAGCTCCCTCTAATTTAAGAGAATAGAACTTCAACAGTAAAAAAAAAGGTGTGGAGTTCAAATCAAGTTCAAATTTATTAGAATATCGTAGTTAACTCATTCCATCTGAATTCAATATTCACTACAATGTGCATCAATACAGCCCTGTGCTCCTCCACTGCCTTCCTCGTCTCTAGGCTCTTACACTGAATGCCCTTCCCCTGGTTCTTTCAGACCCTCCCTCTCCCCTTCCCCACAGGCCTCTGCCTACTCCCTGTCTTCATTCTGCGCCTGTGAGCCTCTCTGTCCTGTACGGGAAGGACCAAGACTTGGAGTCCAAGGCATGAAGTTCTAAAGGCACAAAGATGGCATTCTCTCTGCCACAGTTAGTCTCTTCCATGCCGGAGACTCCCAGTCTCTACTGGGAGTGAAAACAGGCAAACCAGCAAGCCACATCAGCATGAAAACCAAGGAGGAAAGAGAGATTATAGATCAAAGTGCCTTGGACCCTAAGTCAAGTAACCCCTGACCTCCAAGCCTCCCACTGCACACATAGATTTCCTCCTGGGAGGAGAGAGGAGACAGAGCTAGCTGTAGAGCCTGGGTCCCCCTTGTCCAAGTGTTAGCACGTTTCTGTGGTGTTTCCATGTCACCAACATGTAGACTAATGTGGCCTCTCCAGCAGGCAGCCCCTCACCCCCACCACAATCTCCCGCCAACCCTGTGTCCATCCGGCCCTCATTCATCCTCATCCATAATCCCCTGTAGCCATGTTTTCCTCTCAGGTCTGAATGGACACCTACTCATTCTTCATGAAGGTTTAATGCCTTCCTTTCTGGACAAAGTCTCTGAGACCTTGAGGGTCTCTCGAGGGCTGCCGCAAAACTTGGGATGGAGGGTTTTCCATGAAGTCCACTTGGCCTGAGGACTTAGGGTAGAGGATGGGCGGGGCTGGACACAAGGTTTAAATGCTCATCCCTCTGTGGTGTCCCCCTGGCCAGCACAGCCTGTGTCGCGGGCAGGGTATAGTTACTTATTTCTGGTTAATAGAAATGAGGAAGCACTCAATTACCTCTGTACTATTTTCAGAAAACCTCAACCTATACATTGTAGCTCCCTCTAATTTAAGAGAATAGAACTTCAACAGTAAAAAAAAAGGTGTGGAGTTCAAATCAAGTTCAAATTTATTAGAATATACGTAGTTAACTCATTCCATCTGAATTCAATCAATATTCACTACAATGTGCATCAATAGTTTTAAACAAAACAAATCAAAAATAAACCTTCAGAATGCAATCAACAATAACAATATTCTTACCCCAGAGCTGGAGAGCTTCCCACCTCAGTCGCAGCTGAGTCGCATGAGCAAGCTCCCTCACAATCTGTTCTTTCCCTTTTTATAATGGAAAGTTTAAAGGTTAACAATGGGAATATCTTCACTCTAAATTAATAGTGGGAATAACTACACTCTTAAATAGTGGGAATAACTACACTCTTACATAGTTAGGCAGGGCTGCATGAGTCACACATTCCTCATGGCTAGAAGAGTCTTGACTGACCTGTTCATAACTTCTTTTAGATACAATTCTTTTACCTTTTGGGTTAACATATGCCCCTCCTTTAGGTATCGTCATATTTACTCATTCTTCTTCTCCATCTGAGCTAATTTCACTCTCCAGGGGGCGAATCCTAGGTCTAAAGAACTTATCTGGGGTTCGAGGACCATCTGAATCATCTGTATCATCATCACTCATTTCATTATATCCTGGGGCCCAGTATATTCCTAAAAATTCTCCAGTGTCTGCCCGTGACAGCTGCAGTCGCCCAGTCTGGATGGCCTGAGAAGCACCAGCGACTGCATCAGAAGGCTCCCTGTCTTCCTGCTAGTGGTCTGGACTTGGCGTTCTAGGAGAGCACCAGCATCCTTGACAATGAGTCTGGTTTCTCCAGGAGCTGTCTCCTACTGTGATCAGAAATTGTGTGTCTGAACGTGTACATGGTGGGAGGAAGTCGAGATGAGACGAGGATGGATGAGAGAACAAGGCTCGGATCACCGCCTGTGTGCAGAATTCCGATTGCCGGTGGAAGCAGGGCATCAGCTGGGACACATACCAGGCTCTACATACTTAAGGTTAATCCTCACTGCCACCTGCAGGGTGGGTACCATTATTATCTGGTTTTTAGACAGAGAACTCAGGCAACCTGCTCAAGGTCACAAAACCAGTAGGAGGCTGAGCCAGGAGTCCAGCTGGGTGTGTTGGCTCCACTGTATGTGCTCCTAAATCCCCTCCCTGCTGCCTCAAGGCTGGCTCGGGGAAGTGGGGGGTACTGTCCCCGAGAGCCTGCCTCTTGCTGGGACGGGGATAACAGCTTTCTCCTGGTCTCCTCTGGCTCCGATCCTCCGCCTCTCCTGAAGTGTCCCACTCTCGGCCCCTTGTTCTTTCATTGACTCAGTCATGGGATGCAAGCCCAGCTCTACCCTACCTCAAGTGACAGAAAGTGAGTAGTAGTGCTCCGATCAGAGGTGTGTTCTCATGGGAATCAGATCTCTCTGCCCCTTTGCCCTATCCACAGCCTCACGTGGCTGGGGAGGCTCTGAGGGGCAGTGGCTACTCTCAGAAGTTTCTCCCACCATTCCTCCCGTAGAATCCCTTTCCCCATCAGCCTGCTGTCTCCTCTCCACCTTCCCCATCTTCCCTGCCTCCATCACAAACAAGCCATGCCCCTCTTTAAACTGTCCTGGGAAATTTCGTTCTCGCTAGTCCCTAAGCCCAGACTCAATTCCAGTCCCATCTTCAAACATTCAGAACCCAAGCAGGTATTTAAATGGATGATGGGCTACCTTTCCTGGGAGCCCTGGGAACCTAAGACTGGTATATTGTCTCTGCGATATGGAGGGCTCCACCCTCCATGGAAGGCAATTGTGGTTTTAAGTAGCATGTGTTTTCTTTTGTTACCTAAGAACCACTATGGCCATTGACATTCTGTGAGCCCATAAAGGGGCATGTAAAGCCATCCTTCTCTATGCATGAGAGGCCGCTTTTTGGAGGCACAGGTGAAATTGCTGCCTGAGATAAGAAGCAGGATCCTCCTCTGTCCTCCCACTCCTGCCAGTGGGCTGAGAATGAAACAGTCCTGCCCACCAAAGTAAGGCCTACAAGGGAGGCTGCCGGGGGTAGAAGGATTGGATGAGGTTTCAGTCAAGAAGGATATAGGCCGAGACCACAGACGAGTATCCAGAAAAGAGAGGGTGCCGCTCCCAGAAATGGGCAGAGAGCTGCTGGGGAGGGCCTGTGAAGTCGTCCCAGCCCTGGTGGTGAGCCAGGAGTCCAGCTGGGTGTGTTGGCTCCACTGTATGTGCTCCTAAATCCCCTCCCTGCTGCCTCAAGGCTGGCTCGGGGAAGTGGGGGGTACTGTCCCCGAGAGCCTGCCTCTTGCTGGGACGGGGATAACAGCTTTCTCCTGGTCTCCTCTGGCTCCGATCCTCCGCCTCTCTGAAGTGTCCCACTCTCGGCCCCTTGTTCTTTCATTGACTCAGTCATGGGATGCAAGCCCAGCTCTACCCTACCTCAAGTGACAGAAAGTGAGTAGTAGTGCTCCGATCAGAGGTGTGTTCTCATGGGAATCAGATCTTTTGCCCTTTGCCCTATCCACAGCCTCACGTGGCTGGGGAGGCTCTGAGGGGCAGTGGCTACTCTCAGAAGTTTCTCCCACCATTCCTCCCGTAGAATCCCTTTCCCCATCAGCCTGCTGTCTCCTCTCCACCTTCCCCATCTTCCCTGCCTCCATCACAAACAAGCCATGCCCCTCTTTAAACTGTCCTGGGAAATTTCGTTCTCGCTAGTCCCTAAGCCCAGACTCAATTCCAGTCCCATCTTCAAACATTCAGAACCCAAGCAGGTATTTAAATGGATGATGGGCTACCTTTCCTGGGAGCCCTGGGAACCTAAGACTGGTATATTGTCTCTGCGATATGGAGGGCTCCACCCTCCATGGAAGGCAATTGTGGTTTTAAGTAGCATGTGTTTTCTTTTGTTACCTAAGAACCACTATGGCCATTGACATTCTGTGAGCCCATAAAGGGGCATGTAAAGCCATCCTTCTCTATGCATGAGAGGCCGCTTTTTGGAGGCACAGGTGAAATTGCTGCCTGAGATAAGAAGCAGGATCCTCCTCTGTCCTCCCACTCCTGCCAGTGGGCTGAGAATGAAACAGTCCTGCCCACCAAAGTAAGGCCTACAAGGGAGGCTGCCGGGGGTAGAAGGATTGGATGAGGTTTCAGTCAAGAAGGATATAGGCCGAGACCACAGACGAGTATCCAGAAAAGAGAGGGTGCCGCTCCCCAGAAATGGGCAGAGAGCTGCTGGGGGAGGGCCTGTGAAGTCGTCCCAGCCCTGGTGGTGAAAGACTCCAAAAGCCCTATCTGTCTGCCGTTGTGTTCTCTGTGGTTGTTTCTTTGGGTCACCATTCACATTTGGAGAGGTGGGAACCAGAAGTAGACCTGGGTTGGAGCTTTAAAGAGAGTGAGGAAAGGGCACAGAGCACAGACGACATGCTCTCTGCCACAGTTGGTCTCTATTGGGAGTGGAAGTAGGCAAACCAGCAAGCAGTGTCAGCAAGGAAACCAAGGAGGGAAATGAAGCTATGGATCAGAGGGCCTCAGACCCTCAGCCAGCTAATCCCAGCCTCCAGGCCTCCCACTGCACACACAGATTTCCTCCTGGGAGGAGGGAGGAGACAGAGCTAGCTGTAGAGCCAGGGTCCACCCTGTCCAAGTGTTAGCACGTTTCTGTGGTGTTCCCATGCCACCAACAATGTAGACTCATGTGGTCTCTCCGGCAGGCAACCCCTCACCCCCACGGAAATCTCTCTCCAGCCCCATGCCCATCTGGTCCTCATCCGTCCTCATCGGTCCTCCCCTGTAGCCATGTTTTCCTCTCAGGTCTAGATTAACACCTACTCATTCTCCAGGATGGGGCAGCTAGATCCAGAGAGAAAACCCAAACAAGAAGATGAGACAGCTGGGGATGGGGGAGGAGGGAGGGCCTGCTTCAGGTTAGCCTTCTCCAGAGTCCCAGTGGGAGGGATTGGGGGCAGGGTTCCCGCAGCTCAGCCCTAGAACAGCACGGGCCTGGGGCTCCTTCCCCCAGGGCCCATGAGTCCATTTTCTCCAGAGCCTTTGGCTGACTCACCTCCCTGTAGTGACACATTGGACCATGTGCTTGGAACAGTCCAGCTCCCAGAGAGGAACACAGCCCTGACGGTGTGTCACGAAGACATGACAGGCCTGTCCCTTCTTGAAAAGGTGGGGACAGGCTGGCTGTGTGACCGGAGGCACCTGCTTGAAATACCTCCCCCACATTGTCAGCAGCTGTCTCCAGCTGAGTCACCCCTCCAAGGACCCTGCTGGAGTGACAGTCTGAGGACCTCCCCCCCAACCCAGCTCCCCAAGACCCACACGTCAGACTGACTGAGAGTCAGCCGGCAAAGACTGAGAGTCGGTGAAGAGGCAAGATGGGGGAGGAAGCACACAGGATAGCTGAGGTCTGGGCGTCTGGAGGGCAGGGGGAAGGGCAGTGTGGTTGGGGAGACTGCTGCGGCCCACACACTGTCCTAGGAGGCAGACCCTGCACAGGCATTTTAAGATGGGGGTTAGCCCTCGAGGGTGGCTTTTAAGGGTAAAAACGGGAGACCAAACTTTCTTCTTGCTGCTGGGCCATTTTGGTAGGCACAGGAAGAAAAGGGGGCCAGAGAAAAAGGCAGGCAGAGAGTGTCTTTGTAATTCTAATTCCTGCTGACAGGGCTATTTGGTTTTGTTTGTTTGTTGGTTGGTATGAGTAAATCCTATCCAAGGCTGTGCAGACACCCAGCTCTCTTTTGGGAGTGAGTGTTCCCTAAGGGAAAATATTCCCCCAACCCAACTTGGGCAGCGTTTATCAGAGAAACTCTGGCCGGGCCACTGTGTTCTCTTGCGTGAGAGAGGAAGCCAGCGTGTCAGCAGAGTTCCCTGACCACCTTGGGTCTGGCTGGCTGGAACGGCCTGGGCCTCCCTGGGCCAGACCTGGGGCAGCCCTGTATACATGTGTGTGTGTTCACACACACATGTGCACGCTTATTGCATTTCTCAGACACCAGGGGCCCAGCAAGCCAGGCTTGCTTGACAGGCTCTTTGTCACCTCCCCTCCAAAGACTCCAGGCCCCCAGGGAGGGACATCTTTTGGTTGTCCCAAGAAACTGCATTTGGAAAAGAAGACAACCCTGTATCCTGAAGGTCGTGCAGCTTGTGACATGCCCACGTGAGTGACTGTCCTAAGCCGACAGCCGCTTCCACTTCAAGCTGTCCCCCACATGTTGAGAAGGGAGAGTAAGGATGATCTCTTCACTCCTGGGGAAGCCGAGGCACTGATGAGGGTGCAGGACTGCTCAAGACCACTCAGCCAGCTCTGATCTGTCCATCAGGATCCAAGAGGCCTCGGCAAGGCATTTGGCAACCTCGGTGCCAGCCCCCCAGAACCTGCAGGTCAGCAGGATGTGGAGTTAAGAGACCAGAGCGTGAATCCTGCCTCTGCTGTGTGGCCTTAGACAAATCACATCACCTCTCTGTTTCCTTGTTAGTAAACTGTGGGAAATCATCTGTATTTCACAAAGCTGAAGTGAACTATCCATGAGAAACAGCCTCCAGAGGTTCTTGCCACCATTTATTGTTCCCATGGCTAAGAACAATAATACATAACCTGTTTACAAAGCGTGTTCCAGGTACATCATTTCATTTAACCCTCTTGGCGCAGTGAGAAACCAGCATCTCAGTTTCATGGATGAAGCACTGGGGAGATGCTCTGGAGTCAGTTTTAAAGCAACAGAACAGAGAACCAAAACAGATCATTTTCTCTAAAAGCAGCACGACTGTAATATGTTTTACCCTTCCTTGCCTCGAGGCAAAGCATTATATTCTTGTTTTAGATATTCTGGAAAATACAGAAAGCCACAAAAAGAGAAATCCAATTCACCATAAGCCCGTTGTCCTGAGATAACCGCCATTCACGTTTTGATGAAACTCTTCCTATTACTTAGAAAAACCACACCAATGCAGTGAGGGGCAGGAAGGCTGTGGAGCCTGAGAGAGGGTTGTGGCATCGTCAGGCTTGGGCTTGGAAGTTTCTGGGAGTCGGATTCCAGAAGGATGCTGGTATGAAGTGAAGAGTGTAGTGTGGAAGACAGGAGGAGACGGGTAGGCGAGCAGGGCCGAGGCTCAGTGGTGGGTAGTGAAGACAGGCTCAGAAATCAGGGGCCCCGCCTCATCCCTGACCTGCCTTCTTGCCATGGACCATGGCCACTGCTCACCTGTATCAGTGAACCCCCGAGTTCCCTGAGATGGGAAGTGTGGTCTCTTCCTTCCAGATGATGAGGCTGGAACATCCTAGAAGCCCCTCGGGGGAGACCAACAACCTCAGAGTGAACACTTGACTTTCTTCTGGGGACTAGGGGTGGCCCTGGCGATATTGCTTGTCCCTCTTGAGTCAGCTGGCTTTTCCTCGTGGGCAGGGCCCCGGGACAGCCTCCAGGTGTGGGCAACGTGGTCTGGCACAGCTCTAACCCCACCATGGCAGCCTGGGGCTGCTCGGAGAAACCCACCCACTGCTCTGAGTGTCTTCGCAACACGCAGGACTGGATCCCAGCCAGCCAGGCTTCCCGCCCCAGCCCCTGGGTCCTGACCAGCCATGGAGCAGGTGCCCCAGGGCCCGGATCCCATCTTGTTATCATGATGAAAACAATATTACTAAGAAGTCCACCTTGCCCTGACAGAATCCTTGTGCACGCATTGTCTCATTCAGTCCTCAGCGAGTCTTTATAGGGACATTATCCTAATTCTGCACATAGAGAAAATTAAGCTGAGACAGAGTGAAATGTCTGAAGGCTGCACAACCAGTACTAAAGACTGTCATTTATTTGTGTCTGTCATTCTGTGTTGCTCTAAAAAGGATTTAGCTAGCTCACAAGACCTGTGATACGATTAAAAATTCCCTGATGGCTCAGTCGATAAAGAATCTGCCTACACAAAAATAAATAAATAATCTTCCTATAATGTGTGAGAGCCAGGTTTGACCCATGGGTCGGGAAGATCCCCTGGAGAAGGGAATGGCTACCCACTCCAGTATTCTTGCCTGGAGAATTCCATGGACAGAGGAGCCTGGTGAGCTACAGTCCGTGGGGTTACAAAGAGTGGGACATGACTGAGCAACTAACACTTTCACTTTAAGATAGCATACAAATGTGGCAAAAAATAAGCGCAAGAAAGTTAAATGGAGTCCAGGGAGATCACTACCCAGCCTGCACGCCCCACCATCTGAATGCTACCCAGAGCAGACTCACACTGGCCTGGAACCATTCTAGCAGCTACATGAGAAAGGAAGCCTAGTCACAGAGTTCTGGGTCCATGAAATAAATATAAGCCAGATGCTTGGGAAAACAAAGCTCTTCCCGCTCCTAGGACAGGAGAGAATAATGAATAGCATCACAGGGACACTGCAGAGCATGGTCGTCAAATTCCAGCACCTTATAGAAACCGACCACTAAGCTCCAGTTTCTTCATCTGCTAAGTGAGGGTAATTGTAAGACTTAGCTCATGAGTTTGCTGTGATACATAAATGAGGTTCTTTTTAAAGATTTATGAAAACAAGTAATTGAGATAACAGATGTAAACCACTGTCATGCACTGCTTAACCAGGCTTCCGGAAGCATTAGAGGAAAGCAGAACACTGGGTCATGAGTGGAGTGAAGTGATTCCTGAAGACAGCCTTTCTGAAAACCAACAGGATTTGGCACTGTGGATGAGAGGTGGGGGCCCTGGGGTCTGGCTGCTTAGGTTGGAACCACACCTCTCTCCTCTTTAGCAAAGTGAGCTGGTTAATATCTTTGCGACTCTCTCTCTCTGTTTGCTTCCTTGTCTGTAAAATGTGGGTAAGGATAACCCCGGATCGATAAACCCAGAGCTCTTAACCACGTACCTGGCACATAGCTAGTGCTCGATGAATGTGAGCTGCGAGTAAGATTTTGAAGGCTCTCCCTCGTCACCTCACTGTGGTGGAGGTCTGCAGTCTCCAGAATCCAGGGCTCTCGGCTTTCCCTTACCACCGTCCAGTCTTGTTTATTTGCATGTCCCCTGTAGTCCTTAGGGCTTCCCAGGTGGTGCAGTGGTTAAAGAGAGAAAAAAAAATCTGCCTGCCAATGAAGGAGATGCAAGAGATGAGGGTTCAATCCTTGGGTCAGAAAGATCCCCTGAAGTAGGGAATGGCAACCCACTCCAGTACTCTTGCCTGAAAAGTTCCATGGACAGAAGAGGCTGGTGGGCTACAGTTCACGGGGTTGCAAAGAGTTGGACACGACTGCACACACAATATGTGTACATACTGTAGCCCTTATCCCCAGCCTTCATCCTGTAGGTGCTCAGTTTCTACATGTGGAATGAACCTGGACAGTGAGAGAAAGTGGTTCCAGAGTGGCCTAGGAGCTGAAGAACTTCATCCAGCACCCGCTGGGTCGCCCGGCCGTTTTCTGTTCTGTAAAAAAAAGGGTTTTAGGACAGGAGAGAATAATGAATAGCATCACAGGGACACTGAGCATGGTCGTCAAATTCCAGCACCTTATAGAAACCGACCACTAAGCTCCAGTTTCTTCATCTGCTAAGTGAGGGTAATTGTAAGACTTAGCTCATGAGTTTGCTGTGATACATAAATGAGGTTCTTTTTAAAGATTTATGAAAACAAGTAATTGAGATAACAGATGTAAACCACTGTCATGCACTGCTTAACCAGGCTTCCGGAAGCATTAGAGGAAAGCAGAACACTGGGTCATGAGTGGAGTGAAGTGATTCCTGAAGACAGCCTTTCTGAAAACCAACAGGATTTGGCACTGTGGATGAGAGGTGGGGGCCCTGGGGTCTGGCTGCTTAGGTTGGAACCACACCTCTCTCCTCTTTAGCAAAGTGAGCTGGTTAATATCTTTGCGACTCTCTCTCTCTGTTTGCTTCCTTGTCTGTAAAATGTGGGTAAGGATAACCCCGGATCGATAAACCCAGAGCTCTTAACCACGTACCTGGCACATAGCTAGTGCTCGATGAATGTGAGCTGCGAGTAAGATTTTGAAGGCTCTCCCTCGTCACCTCACTGTGGTGGAGGTCTGCAGTCTCCAGAATCCAGGGCTCTCGGCTTTCCCTTACCACCGTCCAGTCTTGTTTATTTGCATGTCCCCTGTAGTCCTTAGGGCTTCCCAGGTGGTGCAGTGGTTAAAGAGAGAAAAAAAAATCTGCCTGCCAATGAAGGAGATGCAAGAGATGAGGGTTCAATCCTTGGGTCAGAAAGATCCCCTGAAGTAGGGAATGGCAACCCACTCCAGTACTCTTGCCTGAAAAGTTCCATGGACAGAAGAGGCTGGTGGGCTACAGTTCACGGGGTTGCAAAGAGTTGGACACGACTGCACACACAATATGTGTACATACTGTAGCCCTTATCCCCAGCCTTCATCCTGTAGGTGCTCAGTTTCTACATGTGGAATGAACCTGGACAGTGAGAGAAAGTGGTTCCAGAGTGGCCTAGGAGCTGAAGAACTTCATCCAGCACCCGCTGGGTCGCCCGGCCGTTTTCTGTTCTGTAAAATAAGAAGGGGTCTTCGTAATATCCAAGGCCCCTTGAGCTCGTCTACTGATCAAATCACAGACAGGTTTTTGCTCTCAAACTGCTAATTGAAGTAACTGCACAAGGTACTCAGCTAAGAATTCCATACGGAGACCCAGCTCTCACCCTAGTCTCTAAGAAGGGCCAGAACCGAGGTGCAGGTGCCTCGCAGAGCCGTGGGGCATCTGGATGGCGGTGAACACAGGTCCCAGGGTCAGTGATTTCCCATGGCCTGGCCTGGTGGGAAGGGAGCTCCGTCGGCTCGGGCATGTTCTATCTCCTTGAGGAAGAGTGGCCTCGGTGACACAGACAGGAGGGGGTGCTGTCTGGTGGGAGGGGGAGGCTGGGGGATGGGGTGGGAGGGGGAGGAGAGAGAGGACGGCTCTGTGTGGGAAGCAGGGAAAGCTGAGAAGTGACTGGGATAAGGAGCCCTGAGAGGTGCGGGGCGAGGGTGAGGGGATATGGCCTTGCCTTGATGCCAGGTTGGCCGCTTCCTGGGCCTGGGTCTGTTCAGACTCATTCAGTGCCAAGAGGCAATCCCTCCAGGAGAGGGAAGGAAGGATTTGAAATAACCTCCCCTGTGACACTCAGGCCCCACCAGCCATGGCTCTGGTACGGGGTCAGGCAGGGACCCCGGCTCCACCAACCCCCTCCTCCCCGCCCCCAGGGCTGCCTCCCAACCTGAGCCTCGTTCTTTGTTTCTGCCACTCTGCGCTTGGGGCCTGGAAGAGAGGAAATAACCATTAGTGTCACCTGCTCACCAGTGGGAGACATTAGCTGGCTCTGGCAGAGCATGCGGCCTATAATTTTTGGAGTTACAATAATGGAGCTAATTTGGTGTTTCATCATCGCTGCTCCTGGGTAAGCAGTGGGGAAAGGGAGGCCCGAGGCCTGGATCACGGCAACCTCCAGCAAAGAGCTTTGTGTTCCTTGGGTATCTTTAGGGGTCCTGGAGCCAGGATCCCTCCTCCCCTGCCTCCTCTCCCACCGGTAGCTTCTACTTCCAGAAGTGGGTTGTCAGAACACAGGTTGGCGATCACGGAGGCCCACCCCTGCAAGATGCATGTCCACAACTGGACAGAGCAGGCAAGGGCCTGAGAGCTGGAGGAAATGCAGAAGAGCCTGCTCTGTGCTAGACACCATGCAGGGGGTTTACGGGCGTGCATCTGTCCATCTCCACGGTTAAGCCCTTTCTAGAGATGAGAAGGTGAGGTCATCTGACATGACACTTTCATTTTGCAGCTAAGGAAACCACCACTTAGGGAGCCCCAGTGACATGCACCTATGCAGAGCTGGCATTTGAACCCATGTCTCCTGGCTCTAAGTTCAATGTTTGTTGTTCAGTCACTCAGTCATGTTTGACTCTTTGCAACCCCATGGGCTGCAGCACTCCAGGCTTCCCAGTCCTGGACTATCTCCCGGAGTTTGCTCAAGTTCATGTCCTTTGAGTCGATGATGCCATCCAAGCGTCTCATCTTCTGTCCCTCCATCCTCCTGTCCTCAATCTTCCCCAGCATCAGGATCTTTTCCAGTAAGTGGGCTCTTACCATCACCCCTAAGTTTATCCTATTGCTGGGGACCCCTGAGAAGGAGACCCACAGGTGCCCTTCTCTAACCCCTCTTATTAAAGATGCTGCTGGGTGGGGAAGCCCTGGGGTAGGAGGAAAGAAAGAGGCAGCTTGCCAGCCAGCACAGCTCCTCATGGGCCTTGAATCCAGAAACTGTGGCCTCTGAAACCCAGAGCAGAAGATGTCCTTGTGCCCACCCTCCGCCCAGGGACATACCCAAGGCAGCTGCCCTTCCTCTTCTTGTTGACTCGGATGTCCACAGAGCACACCTGACCCTTCAGCCCGCCAGGTGCAAGACTACCGCCTGCCCCAATATAGCAGGAGAATGAGAGGTTTACAACCTTCGTATGCTTGCTGCATCTAAATCTCAATTTTTTTCTACTAGCAGCTGGCAGAGTCTTCCTCATGACTTCCTCACCTGCTTCTAAATCAGGGGCTTAGAGCAACTGCTGGATAGGGAACTACCTCGAGGATGGCTCATTGTCAAAGAGGGTCAGCCAAGTTCAATGACATCCACGGATTAGTGCAGTGTTTAAGAGGGCATGGTCCGGAGGCCCACCCCTGCAAGATGCATGTCCACAACTGGACAGAGCAGGCAAGGGCCTGAGAGCTGGAGGAAATGCAGAAGAGCCTGCTCTGTGCTAGACACCATGCAGGGGGTTTACGGGCGTGCATCTGTCCATCTCCACGGTTAAGCCCTTTCTAGAGATGAGAAGGTGAGGTCATCTGACATGACACTTTCATTTTGCAGCTAAGGAAACCACCACTTAGGGAGCCCCAGTGACATGCACCTATGCAGAGCTGGCATTTGAACCCATGTCTCCTGGCTCTAAGTTCAATGTTTGTTGTTCAGTCACTCAGTCATGTTTGACTCTTTGCAACCCCATGGGCTGCAGCACTCCAGGCTTCCCAGTCCTGGACTATCTCCCGGAGTTTGCTCAAGTTCATGTCCTTTGAGTCGATGATGCCATCCAAGCGTCTCATCTTCTGTCCCTCCATCCTCCTGTCCTCAATCTTCCCCAGCATCAGGATCTTTTCCAGTAAGTGGGCTCTTACCATCACCCCTAAGTTTATCCTATTGCTGGGGACCCCTGAGAAGGAGACCCACAGGTGCCCTTCTCTAACCCCTCTTATTAAAGATGCTGCTGGGTGGGGAAGCCCTGGGGTAGGAGGAAAGAAAGAGGCAGCTTGCCAGCCAGCACAGCTCCTCATGGGCCTTGAATCCAGAAACTGTGGCCTCTGAAACCCAGAGCAGAAGATGTCCTTGTGCCCACCCTCCGCCCAGGGACATACCCAAGGCAGCTGCCCTTCCTCTTCTTGTTGACTCGGATGTCCACAGAGCACACCTGACCCTTCAGCCCGCCAGGTGCAAGACTACCGCCTGCCCCAATATAGCAGGAGAATGAGAGGTTTACAACCTTCGTATGCTTGCTGCATCTAAATCTCAATTTTTTTCTACTAGCAGCTGGCAGAGTCTTCCTCATGACTTCCTCACCTGCTTCTAAATCAGGGGCTTAGAGCAACTGCTGGATAGGGAACTACCTCGAGGATGGCTCATTGTCAAAGAGGGTCAGCCAAGTTCAATGACATCCACGGTTATGCAGCTAGAATGCAGTAGAGCTGAGACTTGAACCTGACTCCAAACCCCATGCATCCCCCGCTGGGTTTTTGGTACTGATTCCCTCATACCAAAATTTCCCTGCCCCGTGCTCCCCACGAGCCCCCCAATCGAGAGTTCTTTGTTGACGACCATTGTGGATGTAGACAAGAGCCACTGGAGATGCCTGGTAACTTTAGAAATACAAGGACACTGGGCTTCTCAGCTTCGGAGAAGGGAAGGCAGTCAAAACTGATACTGTCTTCAAGACTCTGAAGGCACAATGGCTGCATTATGATGAAACTGCAGGTGGGAACTCGGAAGGAGGGGTGTACGTGATTTGGGAATGACTGGATTGGCCATCAAGGAGAATCTCGAGTTCCAGGACAGTGCAACACTGCATCATGTTCGTAAGAGTGAGATCTTTCTCAAGAGACCACAGTTGTTGAGTTTAATGTGGTCCTCTTTGGGAGGTAGGACTGGATGAGTTGGCCTGCTGCCTAGTGACATGTGACTAGGGCTTTCTTGCTCCAGTCCACAAAGATCCCACACCATGAGAGTACATCCCAAGATATGGCACCTGAAATTCTCCCAGGAGGCCCACAGGGACTAAAGACCATGCCCTCACCCCACCACAAGGCCGAAGGGAAGAAAGAAAACAAAAATGAGGAAAATAACTCTAACGGCAAGAGACAGAGGGAAACACTTTATATGCCCCAAACTTCTTCATGAAGGGTTTCCTCCCACCCCAGACCTGGAGTCTGCATCCCAGAGACGCTCAGTGGGGAAGATCATGCAGAGGGAGCCCAGGGTTCTTCCTTGTTGACCCAGCTTCCTCCTCACTCACCTGCTTGCACGAGGCAGTATCCACCGGGGCAACTTAGCACTGGGTGAGATGGTGACACACAGGTGCTTTTCATGAGGAACGGCTGGTGAGGCCAGGATGTAGGCGCTCGCTGGCTGAAGTGAGCAGGAGATGGAGCCCCACACGTTGAACCTGTCCCCCTTCAAGAGGAAGCCGACAGGGGCAGACAGAGGGAAGCCACAACTTTAAATCTCAGGGGCTTCCTCTTTAGTGCGTTTTGCTTCCAGAACACCAAGAAATTTCACTGGCAAAACCCACACTTGTCTGTTGTCAACCTAAGCTTCAATACCCGAGGCAGAAGGTAGGGGGCCAGGGTAAGCAATGCATTGAGGGGATGGGATTTAAGGAGCAGTCACATTGGAGATGCGTGTGAGTGAAGCTAAGAGTGGGGGCCCCCACTGCCTTTGCCTTTGTCCCTTGGGCTCCTGGTTTGCTTGGCCCCAGTCCTGGTCCTGGTAAAACAAGCCTAGTTCCTGTCCTTCAGGATCGCACAGTCTAGAGCAGGAGGTGTGGCTTTGGAGGAAGTGTGAATGGGAGGACACCTGCTCTGTGGGAAGAGCCGGGGAAAGAATGATCAAGCAGAGGGAGCAGAATGTGCGGAGTCCCTGGGGGACTTGAGGGGCTGAAAGAGCTGAGGGGCTAATGCAGAAGACACAGGAGATGCAGGCTCAGTCCCTGGGTTGGGAAGATCTCCTGAAGGAGAAAATGCCAATCTGCTCCAGTACTCTTGCCTGAAGAATCCCTTGGACAGAGGAGTCTGGTAGGCCATGACTGATAGCGTCACAAAGAGTCAAACGTGCCTGAGTGACTTAGCATGCACACACAGTGATGAACTGAATGCAGAGGAGAGGGAAAGGCAGGCATCAACCGTGAGGAGCTGGGTCAATGGACGGACCGTTTCCCCAAGTTGGTAGAAAACAAGAGGAATAGGCAAGCAATTTCAGAGTTCACCCTGAGTATCTGAGAGGTTTGAGTTTCTGTGAGATGTCCAGGTTGGGGGTGTCGTGTTGGCCATACGAATCTGAAGTCTTAGAGGCGGGTTTGTGAAGGTGCCATAAATTCAGGGGTCGTGAGGGTAGAGGTGGGCATTGACATTACGGGTGAGTGAGGAGAGAATGACTGTGTAGAAGCCACTGCTTAGAGACAGGGACAGAAGGCAGGTCCAGCAGAGACTGGAAGAAAGAGCTGCAGAAGTGGGAGGAGAACTGAATGAAGAGAATGCTTCGAGAACAACATCGACAACTCCCCGCAAGGCTGCAAAGAGGGTCTCACAGAGCACCCTCATCATGGCGAGACCCAGAAGGTGGGAGTGTCTGGAGCGGGATACAGGTGAACACTGAAACCTTCAGGTCAGCAAAGACGTGGAGAATCTAAAACCTCCGCCACTGTGGTTCAAGCCCGTCCCTTGTCTGGGATCAAATCCCCACCTGTTGGCATCCCCAGGGCACCTGTTTGCGGAAACATTCCTCCGCTGCCCACGAGAGACCATCCCCGCCAGGAGCAGGGCGTCTTCCCTCCTGTGGAGAGCCTGCTTCGGCGGCCCTACCCAGGCAGAGAGCAGATCCCTCACCGCTGAGCCGCCCGCCCTCTCCGGGGAAAACTGACAGCTGTTTGACAGCCACACGGCAGGACAATTTGAGGCGAGAAATGAAGACAGATGCTCATCATTAAGTTCATTAATGTGCCATTTCCTCCTCTCTGTCATTAGTGCAGATGCCAGGGGATGGACCAGAGCAGAGGTGAGGTCCTCGGCTCGGGCTCTCACAGACAAGCCTCCGTGGTACAGACCCTCCGGCTTGATCAGGTGTGGCCTCCATCTCTTCTAGAACATCCCCAAACTGTGCTCTCCTCAAACTCTTTCCACCCCCTCCTAGCCCCTCTCCTTCTCCCCCTTTCTAGAATCCCTTGGACAGAGGAGTCTGGTAGGCATGACTGATACCAAAGAGTCAAACGTGCCTGAGTGACTTAGCATGCACACACAGTGATGAACTGAATGCAGAGGAGGGAAAGGCAGGCATCAACCGTGAGGAGCTGGGTCAATGGACGGACCGTTTCCCCAAGTTGGTAGAAAACAAGAGGAATAGGCAAGCAATTTCAGAGTTCACCCTGAGTATCTGAGAGGTTTGAGTTTCTGTGAGATGTCCAGGTTGGGGGTGTCGTGTTGGCCATACGAATCTGAAGTCTTAGAGGCGGGTTTGTGAAGGTGCCATAAATTCAGGGGTCGTGAGGGTAGAGGTGGGCATTGACATTACGGGTGAGTGAGGAGAGAATGACTGTGTAGAAGCCACTGCTTAGAGACAGGGACAGAAGGCAGGTCCAGCAGAGACTGGAAGAAAGAGCTGCAGAAGTGGGAGGAGAACTGAATGAAGAGAATGCTTCGAGAACAACATCGACAACTCCCCGCAAGGCTGCAAAGAGGGTCTCACAGAGCACCCTCATCATGGCGAGACCCAGAAGGTGGGAGTGTCTGGAGCGGGATACAGGTGAACACTGAAACCTTCAGGTCAGCAAAGACGTGGAGAATCTAAAACCTCCGCCACTGTGGTTCAAGCCCGTCCCTTGTCTGGGATCAAATCCCCACCTGTTGGCATCCCCAGGGCACCTGTTTGCGGAAACATTCCTCCGCTGCCCACGAGAGACCATCCCCGCCAGGAGCAGGGCGTCTTCCCTCCTGTGGAGAGCCTGCTTCGGCGGCCCTACCCAGGCAGAGAGCAGATCCCTCACCGCTGAGCCGCCCGCCCTCTCCGGGGAAAACTGACAGCTGTTTGACAGCCACACGGCAGGACAATTTGAGGCGAGAAATGAAGACAGATGCTCATCATTAAGTTCATTAATGTGCCATTTCCTCCTCTCTGTCATTAGTGCAGATGCCAGGGGATGGACCAGAGCAGAGGTGAGGTCCTCGGCTCGGGCTCTCACAGACAAGCCTCCGTGGTACAGACCCTCCGGCTTGATCAGGTGTGGCCTCCATCTCTTCTAGAACATCCCCAAACTGTGCTCTCCTCAAACTCTTTCCACCCCCTCCTAGCCCCTCTCCTTCTCCGCCCACGTTTTAAAAAGTCTTTAGGAAGAGATCTGTACCTCCCAGTGTGCTTCTGACTCATGGATCTTTGCCCAGAAGTAATGGTGCGTACGAAATGCTGAACCTCTTTTCAAGGGCAGGTTCACGAAGGAGAGGCTGTGAAAAAGTTTCCTAAATAAAGCCATTTGTTTCTCCAAAGATGCTCAGATAGAGAAACAGTTGCCTCCCACTGATGTGCTGGAGTGTCTGAAGGGGTCCACGGGACCAACCCCACCTCGAGGATCTCACCCACTTCTTCTCTGCCCTCTCCCTGCTCCCTGTGAGCCAGAGGGCTTCCCTCTCCTCCACCAGCCAGTCCCAGGCTCTCCATGTTCATAACACGGGCTGTAGCCAGAGCGTACGGAGTTCGTTTAAGGCGCCTCCATTCCGCTAGATCATTTATTCATAACGCTGCAAAGCCCTTGGGGCAGAGAGCACTTGAGAGAAAAAGCAGGCATAGAAGTCAGAACAAGCAGAAGCAGCCCCGGCTCCCAGCAGGGAGCCCAAGCAGACAACAGACACAGCCCGCCTTTCCACCCCAGCCACGCCTGGCATGAGGCGTTCTCCCCCGCCCTCCAAACCCAGGCCCCTGGAGAAGCAGCGAACAGCCCACGTCAGCCAGCCCAGTGCTCACAGCAGGAGCCCACGTCCAGGCACCCCAGGGGAAGCACCCACTCCCTGGGCGCCCCTCTCCCAGCAGAGAGTTGATCCAGCCCTGGGGCACACGGGGACAACGGGATGCCAGTCTCTGCCCTCCTCCACTGAAATCCCCTCAGCCAGTGGGTCAGCGGATCCCGCGGACTGTGTCTCAGATGGGCCTTGCCTTGCTTCAAGGCCTTTGCAACATCTGTCCCCCAGGCCTTCAGCTGCAGGGACCACAGGAGGCACCCCAGGTCTGACCAGAAGAGAGAGGAGAGGGGAGCCAAGAGGAGAGAATGGGATGGCGGGGCTGGAAAGATGAGTGTTGTCCAGGAGAATCAAAGGAGGAGGAGAGGTCACTTCAGGCAGTGGAAGGAACAGGGTCCAGGAGCAAAGGTGCAGAAGAGCCTGGGGATTTGGGAGGGGGGAGTTGTCCAGAGACGGGATGCTGTGGTGGCTGAAATCCCGTGCCTGGCTGCCTGGGCTCACATCCCAGCTCTGCCTTGGAGTCGCTGTGTGCTGAGCTGGAGGCACAGCCCCGAGGTACGTCAGGGTCCCGGTGGAGGAAATGCAGATTATCAGAGCACCCATCTCGTGAGGCTTCCATGAAACCTGTATGTCTTGGTACCTATGACCACTTAGGGCAGGATGGCCCATAGTAAGGCACCTGGACCAGATCGGTTGGCAAGAAAGGCGAGGGCCAAATCACGAAGAAGCCTGACCGCAGTGGACGCTGCGGGCGAGTGATTCTCATGCTGACACTTAGAAGCTCCCAGGAAGGAGGCTGAAGGGTTGAGGGTAGGAGCTCTGGGTGGTGACGGTGCTGTAGTCATGTCTCTGCGACGCTATGGACTGCAGCACGCCAGTCCCTGTGCTTCACTGTCTCCAGGGTTTGCTCAGACTCAGGTGCATCGAGTCAGTGATGCCATCCAACCATCCGTCCTCTGTCGCCCCCTTTTCCTCCTGTCCTCAATCTTTCCCAGCATCAGAGCCTTTTCCAATGAGTCTGCACTTCACATCAGGTGGCCAAAGTATTGGAGCTTCAGCTTCAGCATCAGTCCTCCTGATGAATATTCATGGGTGCCTCGTCTCTAAGCCACTTCTCATTCATTGTGTATATTTGGACTTGTAACATTTCATTTGAAGGAGAGTCTTCCAATTACAAAACAGATTTGGAATGGAGAGCCACTGAAGGATTGGGAGCAGGATAACAAGCCCCCGATTACGATGAGGAGGGATAGATCAGAGACGGGGGAGGGAGTCAGAAAACTGGGAGGTCCTGACACGGTCCGGGAGTCAAGGTAGTGCGGAGGGGCGGGGGAGAGTGGGCCTCAGAGTCCGTGGATGCTGAAGCTACAGAAGGGCCTGGGAAATGGGCGTGGAGGCTGCAAGGGGCTAGGATCCTACCGGCTCCCATTCTTCCCCAGGCACGCGTGCTGAGTCGCTTCAGTCGTGTCTAACTCTCCGTGACCCTCTGGACTGTAGCCCGCCAGGCTCCTCTGTCCAGGGGATGCTCCAGGCAAGAATACTGGACTGGCTTGCCATGTCCTCCTCCAGGGGATCTTCCCGACCCAGGGATCCACTCTTCCCTGGCCACCCATTTTCTGCAAGCCTGCTGAAGTCCTGCTTTCATGAGAGACAATCCAGACACCTTTCAGGGCCTCTGAGACCTGGCCCTGTCGCCCTTCCCTAATGCTCCCCAGCACAACAGCCACCCCTGTCCTACCTGCATGCCCCTCTCACGGTGCCCCTCGCTGGCCCCTCTTGGCAGGCCACCTTCCCCCTCTCTCAGGTCTGACTGGTCTCCCGACCACTCTATCTAAACAGCCTCTGCCCTGCGCCGGGTCACTCAGTGCCCCTCAGTACTCTCTTGTTTACTTTATTTTTGTCTCCCTCCCCGAGAGCACAGGCTCCTGGAGGGCTGGGACTCCGTCTGTCTCCCCGCTACTGCCTCCCTGTACTGGGGAACATGGGGGAGGTGGGAAGGAAGACACCCTTTGCTCAGATCGTGCATCGAGTCAGTGATGCCATCCAACCATCCGTCCTCTGTCGCCCCTTTTCCTCCTGTCCTCAATCTTTCCCAGCATCAGAGCCTTTTCCAATGAGTCTGCACTTCACATCAGGTGGCCAAAGTATTGGAGCTTCAGCTTCAGCATCAGTCCTCCTGATGAATATTCATGGGTGCCTCGTCTCTAAGCCACTTCTCATTCATTGTGTATATTTGGACTTGTAACATTTCATTTGAAGGAGAGTCTTCCAATTACAAAACAGATTTGGAATGGAGAGCCACTGAAGGATTGGGAGCAGGATAACAAGCCCCCGATTACGATGAGGAGGGATAGATCAGAGACGGGGGAGGGAGTCAGAAAACTGGGAGGTCCTGACACGGTCCGGGAGTCAAGGTAGTGCGGAGGGGCGGGGGAGAGTGGGCCTCAGAGTCCGTGGATGCTGAAGCTACAGAAGGGCCTGGGAAATGGGCGTGGAGGCTGCAAGGGGCTAGGATCCTACCGGCTCCCATTCTTCCCCAGGCACGCGTGCTGAGTCGCTTCAGTCGTGTCTAACTCTCCGTGACCCTCTGGACTGTAGCCCGCCAGGCTCCTCTGTCCAGGGGATGCTCCAGGCAAGAATACTGGACTGGCTTGCCATGTCCTCCTCCAGGGGATCTTCCCGACCCAGGGATCCACTCTTCCCTGGCCACCCATTTTCTGCAAGCCTGCTGAAGTCCTGCTTTCATGAGAGACAATCCAGACACCTTTCAGGGCCTCTGAGACCTGGCCCTGTCGCCCTTCCCTAATGCTCCCCAGCACAACAGCCACCCCTGTCCTACCTGCATGCCCCTCTCACGGTGCCCCTCGCTGGCCCCTCTTGGCAGGCCACCTTCCCCCTCTCTCAGGTCTGACTGGTCTCCCGACCACTCTATCTAAACAGCCTCTGCCCTGCGCCGGGTCACTCAGTGCCCCTCAGTACTCTCTTGTTTACTTTATTTTTGTCTCCCTCCCCGAGAGCACAGGCTCCTGGAGGGCTGGGACTCCGTCTGTCTCCCCGCTACTGCCTCCCTGTACTGGGGAACATGGGGGAGGTGGGAAGGAAGACACCCGTGAAGGTGGTCTCTGGTGTGGGTGCCCGGGTGGAAGGTGACGCTGTGGCCCGATAGGGAAATGGGAATAGACGAGCAGGTGTAGAGCTGTTCCGGCCACTTGCTGGGTCAAGGGCAGACGGTGAGGTATGGGCCCTGAGGCAGCCAGGGGGGCCTGCCCTGTGCCCAGCCTCGCCTGAGCTGTTCCCTCCCTGCCCTGGGTCCACACTGGCCTCGAGCCACGCGGCCTCCCTGCCTCTCCTCTGTGTCTTTATGGGTCTGCTCACCCCCTGCCTGGGAAGTGCTGGCTTGTTTCATCTGCTGGAAACTCTCACTCACCTCGCTAGATCGTACCGAGCATCACCCGTTCTGGAAAGCCTACCCTAATATTCCTGGCAGGGTTTCTTCTTTTCTCCTCGATGTCCACCATCTCTCTTCCTGCACCAATCAAGCCAGACACCACTGGTTACCCACGAGCCTTTATCTCTCCTGTCCCTGTGCCAGGACTGGGAGCTCTCAATTAACAGTAGTTATGATAGTCATAACAAATTATAACAGTAGCTAACATTGCCTGAGTGCCCACTGTGTGCCAGGCTCTAGGCTAAGCACTTGGCACAAATTACCTCACTTACTCTCTACTTAACAACCTAAGAGGTAGATACTGTTCTTAGCCCCATTTCACAGATTAGAAACCAAGTAAGTTCACACTCCTCATAAACGGAGCTGGACCCTGGACCCAGAGCTGGACCGTGGACCCAGAGCTACCAGACCTCAAGTCCACAGGCTCAACCATTCCTTAATTAGCCAGCATTTCCTGAGCTCTTCTTGCGAATCAAGCCCCAGGCTAGACATGGGGGATTGACAGTGAGTAAAACCAGCCCATATCCCTGCTCCCACGGAGCCCACCATCTATTGAGCACACAGCATTCATCACAGAATCCCACAATTAACGTAGAAGCTGCAGTTGTGGCGTGGGCTCTGAGGAGGCCTGGGGCTCTGTGGGGTGGAGATCGGTCCCAGTCCGAGGGTATCGCGCCCGACTCATCTCTACCCCCAACTCCAAGCCCCAGGCCTTCACGGAAGGATTGCTCACTGGCTCTTTCTTTACCCGTTGGAGCCAAATTGGCTTCCACTCCATCTCCCTTCCAGTTCCTCTCCCCACCCAGCCCCAGGGTAACTTAACAGCACTTTCTGCCCAGTGCTTCAAAGATCCTTTTACTCTCCTGTGACTTTTCTGAAAGTATAGCGGATGCTTCTCTGCTGATGATGAGCGATTCAGACAAGCCACTTAATGATTAAGAGACCAGAAGTGTTCTCTAAGAGATGGGGAAGCATCGTTCTTGCTTCGCTCAGCCTGGATTCCCAAGATGGACGCAGGGGCATTGACGCCACTCATTGCCTATTTAGGAGGAAGAAGGCCAGCCCTGGAGAAGGACAGAACATGTGGGGGTCAGGGGGAACTGAAGGAATGGGAGCGTTTGAATTGCAAAACAACGTTGCTGGATGCCTTGTGGTGGGTAACCGACAGATACCAGTTAGGCATCCTTGGACCATTCTTCGGACTGGTTTCTTCTTTCTCCTCGATGTCCACCATCTCTCTCCTGCACCAATCAAGCCAGACACCACTGGTTACCCACGAGCCTTTATCTCCTGTCCCTGTGCCAGGACTGGGAGCTCTCAATTAACAGTAGTTATGATAGTCATAACAAATTATAACAGTAGCTAACATTGCCTGAGTGCCCACTGTGTGCCAGGCTCTAGGCTAAGCACTTGGCACAAATTACCTCACTTACTCTCTACTTAACAACCTAAGAGGTAGATACTGTTCTTAGCCCCATTTCACAGATTAGAAACCAAGTAAGTTCACACTCCTCATAAACGGAGCTGGACCCTGGACCCAGAGCTGGACCGTGGACCCAGAGCTACCAGACCTCAAGTCCACAGGCTCAACCATTCCTTAATTAGCCAGCATTTCCTGAGCTCTTCTTGCGAATCAAGCCCCAGGCTAGACATGGGGGATTGACAGTGAGTAAAACCAGCCCATATCCCTGCTCCCACGGAGCCCACCATCTATTGAGCACACAGCATTCATCACAGAATCCCACAATTAACGTAGAAGCTGCAGTTGTGGCGTGGGCTCTGAGGAGGCCTGGGGCTCTGTGGGGGTGGAGATCGGTCCCAGTCCGAGGGTATCGCGCCCGACTCATCTCTACCCCCAACTCCAAGCCCCAGGCCTTCACGGAAGGATTGCTCACTGGCTCTTTCTTTACCCGTTGGAGCCAAATTGGCTTCCACTCCATCTCCCTTCCAGTTCCTCTCCCCACCCAGCCCCAGGGTAACTTAACAGCACTTTCTGCCCAGTGCTTCAAAGATCCTTTTACTCTCCTGTGACTTTTCTGAAAGTATAGCGGATGCTTCTCTGCTGATGATGAGCGATTCAGACAAGCCACTTAATGATTAAGAGACCAGAAGTGTTCTCTAAGAGATGGGGAAGCATCGTTCTTGCTTCGCTCAGCCTGGATTCCCAAGATGGACGCAGGGGCATTGACGCCACTCATTGCCTATTTAGGAGGAAGAAGGCCAGCCCTGGAGAAGGACAGAACATGTGGGGGTCAGGGGGAACTGAAGGAATGGGAGCGTTTGAATTGCAAAACAACGTTGCTGGATGCCTTGTGGTGGGTAACCGACAGATACCAGTTAGGCATCCTTGGACCATCTTCACTGGTGATCCATGGATGAGCCATGGAATTCTCTAGGCAAGAATACTGGAGTGGGTGGCTGTTCCCTTTTCCAGGGCCTCTTCCCAACTCAGGGATTGAACCCAGGTTTCCCACCTACAGGTGGATTCTTTACCATCTGGGCCACCAGGGAAACCCAACAATGGATTTTCCAGCTTGAATGCTTGGTGTTTATGGCTGGCAGAGACCTTAAGGCTACAGCTTCTGTGTGGATGCTCTCATTTTACAGACCGAAGCCCAGAGACGCGAAATGATGAGCCTGGATACTTAGTGGTGGAGGGACTGAAGTCCAGGTCACCTGATTTGTGGTGCACGGCTCTTTGCTGGGCAGTCCACAGAGAGGAATTCGTCCCTATGCCTAGGGCAGTGTGAGTGCATCAAGGAGAGCAAAGTGCTTTAATGAGCTCTTGCAGATGGGCTCTGGGGGGAGCCAGCAAGAGCAATGCAAGGCAGTGGATGGGGCTTTACAAATCCTACTGCCCAGACGCCTGGGCTCAGCAGCCAGGAGAGATGGCTACTAGGATGGGCAGTGATGTAGGTGGACAGGCTTCGTGCAATTAAGGACAGGCTTCTCCAGGAGCCAGTGTCCTGGCTGTGGGGCTACCCACCTCCCACCCCTAAGCAATAGACAAGATTTTCATGAGTTGCTACCCAGTAGCAGACCCACCCTATCAGCCCCTGGGCTAGCAGTCCAGAGGGCTAAGTTGGATTCTGTGCTTTCTGGACAGCAGTGACCCCTCCAGCACCAGGAAGCTCATTATCAGTCAGGGGGCCCAACGGAGGCCTCCCTTGACAGAAAGTGAAGATGAAAGCAATAACATGCTGGCTGTTCAGCAGCCCCTGGTCACCCCCGGTTTTATTAAAGTCAAAGCTGCGAACATCCTCCATGAGGATAAAAGGCTGGTAAGGTGCACAAGATCTGAGGCTGAAACCTCCTGAGAAAGGGACTGGTGCTGAGAGGACTCGGCAGGGCCATCCATGGGCCTGAGTGGGGCCCAGCTTTCCAGAGAGGAAATGGCCTCTAGGAGATGTGGACTTGCTGTCTGCTTAGCCCCACCTATGTACTCAAAAGAAGACCATTTATTTTCCTTTATCAAATAACCCGGTTCTCTGCTGTCTGTGAGGGCTTCCCGGGTGTGCTAGTGGTAAAGAACCCGCCCGTCAATCCAGCAGACACCAGAGACACAGATTGGATCCCTGGGTCAGGAAGATCCCCTGGAGAAGGTCATGGCAACCCACTCCAGTATTCTTGCCTTGAGAATTCCGTGGACAGAGGAGCCTGGTGGGCTACAGTCCACGAGGTCACAAAAGAGTCGGGCACAACTGAAGCAACTGATCACCCACTGATGTCTACATGTGCAAGGGGATGAATACCCCCTTGATCCACTGATCCAAGAGTAACCGTCGTGCTGTCAGGCCCAGTGAGGCCCCATCACCCACAGAAGAAGGTCCCAGACTGGATCTTGGGCCACCTGGCCCCAGGTTCCTCTCTGCCCCCAAGACATAGTGGACTCGGGGTGTACTCCCTTTGCCTGTCTGGGCCCAGTGATGGAGGGTGGAGCTCATAGTTGGGTGCAGGGACCAAGACTGGGGTGGGGGATTCCCAACCTCATGGCAGACTCCACACCTCACATGCCCCCAGCTGGAGGCTCTACCAACACAGGAGCCATCTCTGAGGGTGGGCCAGAGAGCCTCAGGAAATTCTGCTTACCCAAGGGCTCTCCCACAGCCCCAGGCAGTCGCCCAAGCTTACAAACAAATCGGCTCAGATTCCTGCAACAAGCCTGCCTTTGGAGGCTTCACTCTGCATCTGTCAGGTGGCCGAGTGGGGAAACGTGACAGCAGCCTTGTGCTCTCTCCTCTCTGAGGAGTCAGACACGACTGAGCACTGGAGTCCGTGCTAACAGGGACCCTGGGAGCTTCCAGGTTCCCTATCAGGGCCCTCACGTGGTGATAGCACTGATGTGGAGAGCCATTCCTTTGGAGGGTTCTGACTAAAATGTAACCATCCGTGTAGTTCCTCTCGGGCTCTCAGTCACCTCTGCAGCACAGTGAGTATAAAGAGAAGGCCCTGCCCCAAAGGGACCTCCAGTCCCTGGAAGGTATAGGCTGCAGCAGAGGAGGGACTCGGTCACCCAGTGGGAAGTATAAAGAGAAGGCCCTGCCCAAAGCCCTGTCCTTGATGAAAAAAAAAAGGTTCTCTGCTGTCTGTGAGGGCTTCCCGGGTGTGCTAGTGGTAAAGAACCCGTCAATCCAGCAGACACCAGAGACACAGATTGGATCCCTGGGTCAGGAAGATCCCCTGGAGAAGGTCATGGCAACCCACTCCAGTATTCTTGCCTTGAGAATTCCGTGGACAGAGGAGCCTGGTGGGCTACAGTCCACGAGGTCACAAAAGAGTCGGGCACAACTGAAGCAACTGATCACCCACTGATGTCTACATGTGCAAGGGGATGAATACCCCCTTGATCCACTGATCCAAGAGTAACCGTCGTGCTGTCAGGCCCAGTGAGGCCCCATCACCCACAGAAGAAGGTCCCAGACTGGATCTTGGGCCACCTGGCCCCAGGTTCCTCTCTGCCCCCAAGACATAGTGGACTCGGGGTGTACTCCCTTTGCCTGTCTGGGCCCAGTGATGGAGGGTGGAGCTCATAGTTGGGTGCAGGGACCAAGACTGGGGTGGGGATTCCCACCCTCATGGCAGACTCCACACCTCACATGCCCCCAGCTGGAGGCTCTACCAACACAGGAGCCATCTCTGAGGGTGGGCCAGAGAGCCTCAGGAAATTCTGCTTACCCAAGGGCTCTCCCACAGCCCCAGGCAGTCGCCCAAGCTTACAAACAAATCGGCTCAGATTCCTGCAACAAGCCTGCCTTTGGAGGCTTCACTCTGCATCTGTCAGGTGGCCGAGTGGGGAAACGTGACAGCAGCCTTGTGCTCTCTCCTCTCTGAGGAGTCAGACACGACTGAGCACTGGAGTCCGTGCTAACAGGGACCCTGGGAGCTTCCAGGTTCCCTATCAGGGCCCTCACGTGGTGATAGCACTGATGTGGAGAGCCATTCCTTTGGAGGGTTCTGACTAAAATGTAACCATCCGTGTAGTTCCTCTCGGGCTCTCAGTCACCTCTGCAGCACAGTGAGTATAAAGAGAAGGCCCTGCCCCAAAGGGACCTCCAGTCCCTGGAAGGTATAGGCTGCAGCAGAGGAGGGACTCGGTCACCCGTGTGAGCACTTCAGGGGAAGAAAGTGTGGCAGGGATGTGGGGAGACACGCTCAGTGTGGGCTGGATCCTAGGCAAAGGTCCCTCTGAGGGGTGTGGCCCTGGGCCACACGAGCTGCATGAAATCATCATCCAAAGACAAGAGGAGGAGGCATGTTGGCCCAAGAGACCAAAGATACACAGGCCAGCTGTAGCACAGGGTTGACCAAGAGGGAACCAGAGAAATGATCAGGTGAGCGGGGAGGACAGGACTAACTGTTGAGGGTCCTGAATGCAAGCTAGGAAGATGGGCCTTGACTCCGGAAGCCACGTGGTGTGGGGGCAGCGGGAGGCAGAGCGCGCCTACAAGAGCATTCAGGCAGCAGCCCTGGGCTATGAACGTTTGGCCTGAGAGCACTAATTCGAACTGAGTCGCTTAATGTCACCACATAGTCACTTCCTCCTGCATGCGGTGGAAGTACTAAGAAAACTCACCTCACCAGGCTGTAATTTACCTGTAAATTACCTCACGGAGGTAATTTTGCAAAGGACTTGGCACATGGCATGCACGCAGTAACCTTGGTTCCTCTTGTTATTGAGGCTGAAAGAGTTACTCTAACTCTGGGCAGGATTGAATCTCGGAGGGTTAAAAAGAAATCTAGGGAGCTGGAGGCCTCCTTGTATGTTGGTGCCTACGCTAGAGATGGAACATTCAGCCAGGTGCACAGCTGACCCAACAACACCCCGACAACGCTTGTCACGGGCAACTTCCTGTGTCTCTCTCCCTCGACTAGGGAACTTGAGAGATAGGAGATACACGTAGTCCTCCTTCCCTCCCTCCTTTCCCCCTCCCTCCCTTCCTCTTCATCAGGTTTTACTGTGCCATGTTGGATATTTAGTCACAGCAATGAGATCTAGTTTCTCCATCAAGGATCAAAAACCTATGTCCCCTGCATTGGGAGCACAGAGTCTTAGCCACTGGATGACCAGGAAAGTCCTCTCGGCGCCTTCTTTTAACTGGTTACACCCCTCTAGGCTCCCTGCGTGTTCGGGAGACAGCACACTCTCTGTAAAATATGGAGCCTCTTAGCGGGGTCTCAGTAAATACAAATGGAAGAACAGGTGAAATTGTGATCTAAGGTCTAGAGGAGCCGGGGTTACCTTGAGGTGCTCGGTAGGTGGGCTGGGAGGCATCGCTTTCCAGTCCAGCTGTGTTTCCCATCAGCCGCACAAGCCTGGTGAGAACATCTCACCCGAATTTAAACACCGAGTTCTCCTCTGTGAGATGCGTTGAAGAGGACACATCCTGGACTAGGGAAAGGGTAGGTATAGTGCCACCTAGAGGAGAGCGCTGAGACCGCATGCTCTGGAAGTGGGGAAATAACTCTCCAGGTGGGGTCAAGTATCCCCTGTCTCTCAGAGTCTGCAGAAGTGGGTGGTTTTGTGAGGAGAAGGGATGAAAACCTTGGTGCCATCCCGGACTGCTCTCTTTCTCGGAAGTCACCTCCTCCAGGGGGCCTCCCCAGGCAGCCTGTCTAAAACGTCAACAACTATGGCCTCACCTACCTATGATCTTTTCATATCATCTTGTCCTGCCTTAGTTTTTCCCCTGGATCCTTTTTACTAATGTATTCACCTTCTTTCTTGTCCTTTGCCCTAGTAAGATGTAGGCTCCACTGAAGCAGCAATTTTTGTCTATTTTATTATTTTTCTGTACCTCCAGCACCCAGAACCATACCCAGCACAGAGCAGGTGCTCAGTTACTATTTGCTGACCAACTGAATGAATGAACACGTCCAAAATCTGAGCCACCCCAAAACCCTGACCTCTTCCTCTTCCACCCAGGATCTGGGGACTTTAGGAGAGGAAACACCTCCACCCCTTAGAGCCTCACGTCAGCCTCGGAGCCTGAGGCACTCTCTGCCGTGACAGCACCCTCCGCTGTCAGCTGGGGTACAGGACGAGGAGGCAGTTTGGCACAGTGCCACTTCACTCACCAGCCGGACATGCTTATCATCTTTGGAGTTTTCCTATTTCCTGCTGCTCAGAAACTCCCTGGGATCCCTAGTCATGATGCTTCTGGGGGCAGGAGAGGCAGCAGGGTATGTGCCCCAGGCTGGGTTCATTGCTGAAGCATGACCACATTTAAGGACAAAGTAGATCCAAAGTGGCACAAACACGGAATAGCAAGTGTATGTCTTCTTGGTCTGCACCATGGCCCGGGCAGAGCCTGATTCCTGTGCTTCCGTGCCGAAGCCTGTAAGTTGGGGTGCTAGGTGTATTTCAGGAGAGGCAAGGAAGGGATTTCCAGGTGGCTGTAGCAGTGAAGAACCCACCTGCCAATGCAGGAGATGCAGGAGACTTGGGCTCGATCCATGAGCCAGGAAGATCTCTTGGAGGAGGGCAGGACAACCCACTCCAGTATTCTTGCCTGGAGGATTCCAAGGACAGAGAAGCCTGGCGGGCTACCGTCCATGGGGTCACAAAGAGTCAGGCACGACGAAGCAACTTAGCACGTAAGGAAGCTGCCAAGGCAGAGGGACTCGTGAAGAATGACTGAGCTGAGAACTGGAACCAGATACCCTGGCAGAGGGGAGCCTTGATGGCCAGAGCTGGTCTTGTACAGGACACTGTCATGATACTTTCAGCAGGGTGGGGAGTCAAGGGGTCCAGTGACCAAGAAGGGTAAGGTAGAAAATCAGGCCGGGCTGCAGCCAAAGGACATAGGTAGGGCAGATGAGGCCCAAGCAGGAGTGGGAGGACCCCGCCCAGAATCCAACCCGAGCTGAGAAGGACGATTGAAGAGGACAGGGTCTGCCGTAGAGCCAGGGTCATTATCACTGCCTGTTACACCCAGTGACTCCAGCACAGAGGCCAGACCCTCCAGCCTCACAGCACGCTGCCTCCGAGAGCATCTCCTGGGCTCCGGAGTGGCCCTGCAGCTGCACAGCAGCTGCGTGGCCCTCATCTGCCCTCCTGTCTGCTTCTTTGCAGGAAAGCGTGGATTTGGGCGAGATCATGTTCTCCCTCTGCTATCTGCCCACAGCAGGCAGGCTCACCCTCACCGTGATCAAATGCCGGAACCTCAAGGCGATGGACATCACAGGCTACTCAGGTACCTCCCCTACCCTAGTGCCTGCCACATGACCTCCCTGCAGCCCAGACATTAGGACGTGGAAAGATGTTCAAAGAGAAGGGGAAAATTGTCGATATTCTCAAACTGGGAGCACAGCCCGCAGCCCTAGTTTTGGATTTCAGTTCTACCACATCTTTGCTGTGTAATGTCATTCCTGATCTAAAAAAGCTTACAGGTTGCTTTAAGGATAAAGGGCAAAGCAAAAAAACGTGCCATGATTCTTTCAGGAGAGGCAAGGAAGGGATTCCAGGTGGCGGTAGCAGTGAAGAACCCACCTGCCAATGCAGGAGATGCAGGAGACTTGGGCTCGATCCATGAGCCAGGAAGATCTCTTGGAGGAGGGCAGGACAACCCACTCCAGTATTCTTGCCTGGAGGATTCCAAGGACAGAGAAGCCTGGCGGGCTACCGTCCATGGGGTCACAAAGAGTCAGGCACGACGAAGCAACTTAGCACGTAAGGAAGCTGCCAAGGCAGAGGGACTCGTGAAGAATGACTGAGCTGAGAACTGGAACCAGATACCCTGGCAGAGGGGAGCCTTGATGGCCAGAGCTGGTCTTGTACAGGACACTGTCATGATACTTTCAGCAGGGTGGGGAGTCAAGGGGTCCAGTGACCAAGAAGGGTAAGGTAGAAAATCAGGCCGGGCTGCAGCCAAAGGACATAGGTAGGGCAGATGAGGCCCAAGCAGGAGTGGGAGGACCCGCCCAGAATCCAACCCGAGCTGAGAAGGACGATTGAAGAGGACAGGGTCTGCCGTAGAGCCAGGGTCATTATCACTGCCTGTTACACCCAGTGACTCCAGCACAGAGGCCAGACCCTCCAGCCTCACAGCACGCTGCCTCCGAGAGCATCTCCTGGGCTCCGGAGTGGCCCTGCAGCTGCACAGCAGCTGCGTGGCCCTCATCTGCCCTCCTGTCTGCTTCTTTGCAGGAAAGCGTGGATTTGGGCGAGATCATGTTCTCCCTCTGCTATCTGCCCACAGCAGGCAGGCTCACCCTCACCGTGATCAAATGCCGGAACCTCAAGGCGATGGACATCACAGGCTACTCAGGTACCTCCCCTACCCTAGTGCCTGCCACATGACCTCCCTGCAGCCCAGACATTAGGACGTGGAAAGATGTTCAAAGAGAAGGGGGAAAAATTGTCGATATTCTCAAACTGGGAGCACAGCCCGCAGCCCTAGTTTTGGATTTCAGTTCTACCACATCTTTGCTGTGTAATGCTTCAGTTTCCTGATCTAAAAAAAAAGCTTACAGGTTGCTTTAAGGATAAAGGGGCAAAAGAACAAAGATGGATGAAAATGGATAAATGAAAGACCAATAAAAGAGGCCCGCCCGCCCCCCCACCCCAACCCGCCACCCCCTAAAAGAATAATAATTTAAAAAAAGGATAAAGGGGTTAATTCATGCAAATGAGCCAGACACAGAATAAGCAATCAGTTGTTTTTCATTTGCTCAGTCGTGTTCGATGCTTGGCAACTGAGCAGTCAGTAGATATTAGCTCTTACGATCATTCTTTCTCTTGGAGGATGGACAGAATAAGAAGCAAATACATGGGAGGAAAAAAATAAGAAAAATCTTTCTAGTTGGTGTGAGGCCTCAGGACTTCCAAGGGTTATGTCAAGTTTGAGTGTCTCAAGTGTTTGTTGGTCCACGAAGCCCTGCGGCAGCCCTGCAGTGAGTCAGAGGAACAGAGCCACAGAAAAGCAAAGTGCATTTGTATTTGAGGTTTTCCTGCAGGGCTCTGGGGCTCTGTCTCAGCACCTAGAGAGCCGCTGGGTACATCAGGAGAGAGAAGTGTTCTAGCAGCCAAGAAGATGCTTGTTTGGAGCAGCCTCTGAGCCTGCAGTCTGGACACAGTGTCAGAGGTCTGGTTCTTCTCCATGTGTCTGCAAGTTGTTGTCAGTGCAGGAATTTGAGTTGTGATTTAACAGCAGAGTCCCAGGAGCCTCCTGCCTCGTGTTGGCTCACATTAGCCCAAGAAGTGGGAGAGGGTGGAGCGTCCCAAAGAGCAGAACAGCCTGGGCTGCACTCAGAGGAACAAATGCTTGGTTTGTTTCCCTAAACCCTCTCCTATGAGGATCTTCTTAAGATTCTGATTACTAACGTAAATCCTCTCCAGAGATGCCTCTCTCTGAACTTGACTGGGAGTGTATGGAAGATTTTTTGCCTTCATCCCTTAATTATTTCCTCAGTACAGTCACAGTTGCTACAAAGAGGTGATGGTCCAGCTGAAAACATCTGGGCCCTGACCCAACCTGACGCAGTTGGAAGAAGTTGAGGTATTAGGCTTTGAAAAATGAGGCTGTGGGGAAGGTAGTCAAGAAACGCTGAAGTCAGGTGTATTTGCGGCAGTGGCTTTGAATGCCTGTGCTCCCAGCACCCCCTCCCCTACTCTCTACCCCCGCATTTCTCTGCATCACTTGGGCCTTCCCAATACCCTCTGTCCTGATGTTTCTCCTTCCACTAAAGCTACCACCACATATCAAAACGTTGTGGGGAACTTAAAGTACCTCTTCCCAACATGTGCAAAACTCTTAGGCAGCAGCAGGCTGGCTTCCTCCAAAAATACAACCAATATAGATTTCATTTTAATATCAAAATAAGTGTGTGCAGGGACAGAAACTCACTGAGGACTCTGAAGACTGCTGGAGGAAATAGGATTTTGCGGCCCAAGTCCCCACACTATCTGCTCTGGTGTAATTAAATTGATGTGCTAGAGCAAGAGAGCTTACGGTGAAGCCACCAAGATAGTCGTGAAGGCTGTTGCCCATCAGAGGGTTAGGGGTGAGAGATTTTTCTCATGCTAAGTTCCAACCTCTCTCTTGTGATTGCCTCTGTTTTCTATCTGGGTTTGGAATTGGGTATTTTGTTTGTTTTCATTTGGAATCTGGTATTGAATCTCAGCTTGATTCTAAAAATTCAGGGGCCCTCTTCTTGCTAGGAATCCCTGTTATGTTCACTGATGTAAACAAGTGTCTGGGACAGTTCATAGAACCCACTAAGCATTAAATAAATATGCATTGAATGATGAATGAATGGGTAACTTTGTCAGAGGGTGATGCACCTGGGACGCTTATGCCAGCGGTCTCTCAAACTGGATCTTCTGTTTTGGAGGATGTTTGAGTTTGCCTTCAATCCAGGTTGCTTTGATGTTGGACTAAACCAGGGAGTGTGTGGTCCTCATTAATTGCCTGTTCTTAATTTATATGACATTGACCTCTAAGACGAAGAATCTTTCTATTCTCCTTAAGTGAAACTAGTCATGAATCAATTCCCTGAGCCTATCCACTGGAACCATGACCATAAAAAATAATATAAAATAATTGTAAGCTTCAGTATTCCCCAAAATGAATGGTGAGTGTGTAAATCCACCCATCTCTGCCACATCTAGTTTGCCCTGCTTTGAGTCTACTGACTACAAATGTAAACTTTGGGGTCAGACCAAAGTTGCAATCTTAGGTAAGTGTCTTAATTTCTCAAATCTCAATTTCTCTATGTATAAGAGAGGGGTGATCATAGTTTACAAGACTGACATTTTAAATGACATGATATACGTAATGTCTCAGCACGGTGCCTGGCATGCACTAAATGCTGAATTATGATGGCCTTCATGACAAGGAGGCTGAAACACACCGCTGGTCTTTGTGCCCTTCCCTCAGCCGCATCCTAGGTCACTGGCGAGGAAAGGACCCCAAGGTTGTCTGGAGTCAGCATTCCACAAGAAGCACAAACTTCTGCCCCAGAGCAAAACCCCATGGGAACAATCCTGTCTGTTTAGCCTTTTGGACGATAGTGAGATTATGTGTTCTTTCAAGGGAAACACGCACTGAATTTTAGAAATTAGATATGCCTCGTAGGATAGAATAGAAGTGGGGGAGGAAGCTGAGAATCTGCCAGTTAGTCATCAGGCTTTTGCCTAGTGGCCCAGGGAACAGAAATCGATCCCTGAGTCTGGAAGATCCTTGGAGGAGAGCATGGTAACCCACTGCAGTGTTCTTGCCTGGAGAATCCCATGGACAGGGGAGCCTAGTGGGCTCCAGTTCTTGGGCTCGTGAAGAGTTGGACACGATTGAGTGACTTAGCAGCCCTGGTGGACAGGTGGCTCTGTCACACGTTTCTGAGCCTGGCAACACCTTGATGTCTGTTCTGCTGTGGGAGTGTATGGACGTAGACACGGGAGGGGATGAGCTGGCTTTGGGCAGCCTCAAGCCCAAAGACACTTTCCAAGGCAATGTTCACACTTGAGGAGGGTGGAGGTTGCCATGTCAACCATAGGTCTCAGAAGTAACTTTCCCATTTGTCTGCTCAGACCCCAACTCTGTCCAGGGTGTGTCCAAACAGAATGGACCCTGTGGACATGAGAAGGCTGTCTCACGGCAGTTCTAGGAACCTCTCCTTCTTTTTTACTGAATATCCTCCTGAGAGAGAACCCTTGTAAGTGGGTTGTCAGAAACAGGGTGATTAAACACCTGGTGGTCTCCCCAGGTCCCCCATAAACCCAAGCACCCCATGGCTGAGATGCAGCTGCTGCCGTCACATTGGTTAGTCAGCAATGCCCAGGGGCGACTATGAAACTGCCTTTAAGGTTTGAGTTTCTGATCAGGCATCTCTGGTCTTGGTAGCTTCCCCAAAGCTGTGCACCTCTCTCGCTTCCTGAACAATTCCACGGGGAGCATGAGGGCCTCGTGGGTACTTGGGAGCCACAGGCCTGGGAATGAGGAGCCAGGGAGCGGCTGCTGGGCCCGCACCTCCTGACAGAATCACGCGAGCCCTGGCTTCTGGTCAAAACGGTGTCTCAGTGCATCAGCATCTCAAAAGCTGTTATTACCTGTGGGTCGCCCTCCCAAGTCTTGAGCTGTGTGGTATAAATAACAATTATGGCGGTGACCGAGACACCTGCGCAGTGAGATACAATAGCTGTCACTTCCCTTGGAGGAGCAGAAAATTTCAGGGTAGGAAGCCGACCGTGAAATACCCATTCAGAAAACTAAAGAAGAGACAAGGATGGGAGGTGCATGGGAGGTCAGTAAAAAGACATCTCCTCGAGGGCGGAGAGATTCCAGCATCCCACTGAGAAAGGAAATGGCAGCTGGCCGCCCTGGGTCCCAGGAGGCCAAGGTGCTCACTTCCCCAGCCATGGCCCCCTCCTCCCCCTCTGCCTGGCTTGAGCAGGAAACAGCTTCTTGCTGGGACCAAGAGCAGGGTCGCTCCTCCCCTCCCTGATTCTGGGTGGAAATGAGCTTGGAGGGGCATTGAGACCCATAATCCTGCTGTCAGGTGGGCAGGACCCTACAAGCATCGTGATTGTTGCTGTTCCTTTATTCTGTCTCATGGATACTCCTTGGGTGTCATCAAATCTATTTTTACCCACTCTATCCTCTGGTTAATAATGCTGACAAGACCACCCAGGGTCCACCACAGAGAAAAGGCTCCAAAGAGGTGAGAGGAGCAGAGTGCCTTCAGAGTCGGCACCCTATGGAGCCAGCTGGCCACCATGGAGCTGAGACTTAGGGCCGCGAGCCGTGTACCCATGGGCAGGTAATCTGTCTGAGTTGGGACCAGCTTCCCCATTAGTGAAAGTCCATTAAGCACTCTCCCAGAAAGTCTGAGCTCGCTAAAGACTCTGTGTTTATGAAGCACAGAGCATCCGCAGAGACAGGTTGCTACATAAATACAAGGTGGCTGAATTATTTTAACATCTCACTGATACCACCTGAGAACAAGGGTAGGTCTGGGGCTTCAGCCCCTCTGCCGCACATGAGAACATCTGCTTAACATGCTTCCTTCCCTTTCCGCTGCCCCCGTGGGCACAGATCCATATGTCAAAGTGTCCCTGCTCTGTGATGGGCGGAGACTGAAGAAGAAGAAAACCACCATAAAGAAGAACACCCTCAACCCCGTCTACAATGAGGCCATTATTTTTGACATCCCCCCAGAGAACATGGACCAAGTCAGCCTGCTCATCTCCGTCATGGATTATGACCGGTAGGTACAGGCCCAAGAGGGCGACACTTCCCTGCCCCTTGCCCCCACCCCAGGACAGCACAGGGCTCTTTGACCTTGGGTCTTGGGAGTCATGTGGCTCAGACACTCAATGGCCTCAAATCTGGCTCCACCCAGGCAGTGGAGTATGAGGAAAAACATGGGTTTCCCCCAGAGCAGAAACTTCAGCTTCACTTCCCAGTGGACTCATTTCCATCAGGGCTGCCCCAGCCATCCGTTTCCCTGAATTCACGCCTGACTGTTCCCATTCCTCCCTCTGCCCTCTGACCTTGAGAACCCCTCCCTCTCCTCTCCACCCCCACCACTGCTCCCGCTCCCGCTTGGGGTCTCTGTGCAGCCTGCTAGCTGACCCCGCCTTCATCACTCCCTACCTCAACCTGGCCGCACCTTCCTAAAAGATCGTTTTGTTCCTGGGCCTGTCCTTCTCAAGAACCATCAATAGCTGTCCAAGCTCTACCCATGACCTCTCCAGACCTTCCAGATCTGGACCCAGCATATTCATCCAGCTTGACTTCGCTCACCTTGTATGTGTTTCTTCTCTTCCACTTTCCAAATCCTGCTCTCCCGTCAAGGCTGGCTCAAACATACTCTCCAACTAGTCCAGCCACTGTGCTGCCTTTTCTCTGGTTGTCGTGTTTGCTTGAAGGAGGGGGAAAAAAAGAAAAAGAAATGCAGGAAAGCCTCAATCCAGGGTCTTTAACACAAGTTCCTGGGCATAGTAGGCACTCGGTGAACAAGTATGAGTGATGATGAGGCTCTTGCTGAGTGAATAAATCAAGCCACAGCCTCTGGGTATGGAGGAATGGTGCTCAGAGCAGGCTGATTTATTTCCAAATAATGCTGATGTCTCAAGCACTCGCTGAGTCAAATAAAGGAAGAGACTTAAACTCTCCTACTCCCCAAAGTCAGACCATCTGCCCACCATTCCTGAGCTTCCAAACAGAGGTAGAACCTTTTGCTCATCTGTTTGTGTCCACAGTCTGCCCAAGGAGCCCAGGGAATGTCTCCCTGCGGCCAGCACCCTAAGGCCCCGCCAAGCCTCTGTTTAAAGAGTTCAGTGTTCTGAATTAGACCAGTGGGGTTGAGGCCCAGACCATGGGACCTCCCTTTCTGAGAGCATGTCTGGTCACCGATGCCAGGCCCTCTGTTTCTCCCTTAGAGTGGGCCACAACGAGATCATAGGAGTCTGTCGTGTGGGGATCAGCGCCGAAGGCCTGGGCAGGGACCACTGGAACGAGATGCTGGCGTACCCGCGGAAGCCCATTGCACACTGGCACTCCTTGGTGGAGGTAAAGAAATCCTTCAAAGAGGTGGGTGAGGTCGCGCTTGGCCCTTGGCATGTTTGCTGCATGGCAGCGTGGGCTGGAGAATGGCAGTCGGCTGCTGCGAGACCTTGCCTTCGTGGGTTGTTGGGGGAAAGGGGGGTGGCAGGCGTGCACACGCGTCCTACCCCAGGTGTAACAGGCAGGAAGGAAGTGGAGGAAGACAGTGGGAACCTGCTTGACCAAAAGCCTTTGATGTTGAGTATATTGAAAGCAACACTGAGTTCTAAATGGAAAATAAAAACTTGGATGAAACCTTGCCAGTCGCTCACTGTACCAGGCCCAGAATGCTTCCACAAAGCTGCTGAGCCAAGTCATCTCTTTCAGAGAGATCCCCAAGAGGGTGAGATCAGAACTTGGCAGGAAATCCACCCCTGTGCAACCGGTCAGTTCCCTGGGGCTCTCTCTCGCCAGGCCATCCTATGGTGGTTTTCACTGCGGGGACAGAGCTGGCTAGGGAGGATCCTGCTCTCGTGAACGTGGTTCTCTCTATTGTTGGAGAAGAGAGAGTAGCTTCAGGGACCCACTTTCCAGCCGCTCCTAACAGAGAGGCCATGGACACAGCACTGCCTGGAAGTCTCGAGACTTGGACTCCAGTCCTGGCCCTTTTCCACTTCCTGCATAATCCTGAGCTAGTCATTTCTTTCTCAGGTGCAAAGAAAATATTCCTTCCAGTGACACTTATAGTCAGCCCCACCTCCACCAGACTCCAGCAATTTAAGATCCTTCTGTTTATCACCTCGGTGGTCCCTTGGCCTGCTTTTTCTTAAAGGGGTTGGGACATGGGTTGGGGGTGATGGATAGGGAGACCATGGAGAGGAGTTTAAAACTTTAAGGAAAGCTTTAAATCTCATTTTGAGGATTTCGTATGCCAATCCATAGCCTAGAAAGCCAGCTGATCATTCACTCATTTTATTAATGATAGGTTTTAAGCCAGGAAGTCTAAAAATAGATATATGAAAATCAGAAAAATCTACTAGTAAGAAAATAAGCCATATGGCCCCTCAGCTTAAAAGCAGAGTCTTCTTAAAAGCACAGTCACCCCTGTCCCCACCGTCTCCACACAGGACAGACGTGGGCAGCAAACCCAGAGGAGCTGCCGGCTCCCTCTTCTGCTCAGCGTGGCCAGCCCTGTTTCCACCTGTTTGCAGCCGTGTGAAACCTCCCATTGCCGTCTCCTGGTTACCTAGATTCTAACCCAGCTCTGGAGCTTTACTGAGTGAGGCAAGCTCCTGGATCCCCCTGCTTTCCTACAAGGCTCCCTCTGCAAAGTGTGGGTAAGGTACCCACCACCAGCCTCCTCCTACCCCAGAGCCTCCAGTGGGCAGCCAGCACCTCACGGACTGCGGCACTGATTCAATCTAGGGAGAGGGCGTGGCACCCCTCTCCCCCTCCAGAATCCTTTGGAGATATTTAATGATCGAATAGGTATACTAAAATGTTCAGGATGGCAGAGAGGGAGAGGCAAGGAATGGGAGCTGAGAGGCCTCAGGCCCCTCACTGCCCCACCAGGTGTTCAGTTTCCTGGTTGTAAAATGAGAGGGGTGTGCTCCTCTCAGCTCAGTTTTTCTAAGAAACTCTGACCTGAAATGACTGGACCAAGAGTAGAGGGTGAGCCCACAGTGTGCGTCATCTTTCTAACCCTAAAGCAACAATAACCCGTCACTGTTACCACAGTAGTCTGTTCCCTCAAACTGGACAAGCCAGCCAGGAGTGGCTGGGGTCGGGGGTGGGGTGCAGGGTAGTCCAGAGAGGCTGGGACTCAGCCCCAGAATCATTCTCCACAATGAATACAAACAAACTAAGCCGAATAATGGAGTCCAAGTCCTGTTTCTTTGAAGACTGTGACTCCTTGGTCCAGACTACAAAAGAAAGATAAAGTAGAACCAAGCTCTTGAAAATGAATATTTGATGAGACAGAAAAGAGAAAGTAACAGTATATGGAAAACAAAAAGAGAATAAATTGATTCCTATCCCTCGAGTTTCTTGACCTCACACACCAAGTTGCTGCGAATGCCCCTCCCCAACTCCCTGGCCTGGCGTCTCCTGCTCAGCTGATCACTTCTCTGTGTGAAGAAGCAGAGAATGGCAGTCATCTTGGTGACTTAGGACTTCTTCGGTACAAATTAGTAAAAAATGTCTACCTATGCTTTTAGCACCCACAGTTGAAGTAAGTGTTTTATAAAGATGCATCTCAAAACCCACCGGGATACATTAAATAAACCTCTGTGCTCAGGTGATGCACTGTACTTGAATATGTAACATCTCCACCACCCTTAGAGCTCCCATCCTGCCCTCTTTTCCAGCCTGTTCTGGACATTGAGCAGAAACCTGGCTCCTGAAACCTGTTTCTCCCGTTTGTATAATCTATCTATATGAAAATCTTACTCGCCTGCTCCCAGGGAGATGAATGGCATCGTATCTAAAAGCACTGTATTTATAGTCCACCATTCATAGAGGGGTTTCAAACACTGCGATCATTTCCTTTTTATTAACGAGAACAGAGGGCGCCGTGCTTGCTCACTTGTTTAGGGCTTTAAAATCAGGTTGAGGGAACAAATGAACTGAAAGGTATTTTTCCCTGCTGGGATTTTTTTCATGAATAAAAATTGATTAAGCCACAGCGAGCAGCCTTCCCCCACAGGGACTATGGACACTCGCCTCTCCGCACTCCTGCCCAATGCTGCGTGTCACCACCCACAGGGCCCAGGCTGACCAGCCCTCTTCTCCAAGGCATTTTACTAGGAAGGACCAAATTCAGATTGCCTGCCAGAGATCTGACCTAACTGCTGGAACGTGACTCATTTCAGAACACTAAAAGATCTCACTGGACCACAACCACCCTGGACTAATCGTCTTCCTTGGCGTGCTGTGGACCTGTTCTCTGCTACTTCAGAGCTGCCAGGAATCATTCCCCTTCCCATTGTCCATGAACCCTGACTCCTCCCTCTGTTTATCTTCATAGGGAAAATCAGAGGCTGGCAGGGGAGCTGTGTGCCTTCTTCATTTGTTCTGGATAAACAATTATGCTCTGTGTGACTTCTCTTTGAGCTATTATGTGAAGGGAAAAAGAAACACCCTGTGTGGCCATTTCATTTTTTTTTCTCCTCTGAACCGGCCTATCCATCAGGTTGCTTAAGTGGCATGCTTACCCAGGGGAGAAGCCAGTAATTACCATGTACCTTTCACTGACGTTAAAAGTGACGTTAAAGGTTGTAACCGAAAAAAGTAGAACTTCTAAAATGAAGGTCTCTTCAATGAAAGCATTAGTAAGCGTCTTATGTCACCTTCTGATTAAGAAACACTTGAGTCAGAAGTCACGGTGGGCTCAACAACCAGGCATTTATTTATCTGAAATATTTCACCAGGGAAACCCTCGGTTGTGATTTCATTCACGTGGATGCTGCAAGCAGAGAGACTGCCACTGGAGTTAGGAGTAAGTACCTGGTGTGGACCTGAAGAGGTTAGGTGTCTTACTCCATCGTGTGTCTCCTTCTTCTCCTGGTGTGTCTAGGTGGGAAGATGGCTGCAGGATGGAGTGGAGGGGACACTGAGAGTGGAGTTAGGAGACCTGGTTTCAGATCCTGGTTCTGCTCCTAACAAGCTGTGCATTGACTCCTCTGTGTCTTTGTTTGGTTATCTGCAAGAACAAGAGAGTTAGCCTGGGCGATCCCCCAGCCTGTCTCTGGGCCCTGCATGCTGAGATTGCTCAGGCTCAAGTCACATAATGATGGTCATCAATACCTCCTGACCAGCCTTTGGTTAGTTATAAAGATCTGCAGGTTGGCCTAGCCAAGGGTACTGAAACACAGGCTTTCCTTTAATCTGGGAATGTGAAGGTGATTGGTAGGCCTGGATCTCTCCTCCAGGTTGTGGGTTCCCACAGAGATGCTGGATAGGATGATCTGATTCTAAAGTGGCTCAGCTCTGTCTAGAAAGGCTGCGTTGCGAGATGGGAGGTGCAGGCGGAACCTCATCTTTCCCCACTCCACCCCCACATGCGGCACAAAGGTGCAGACCACTTCTCCTCAGCTCCATCACTCCATGTGGAGACCCAGAAAGCCTGTGAGAAGCAGAAGGGACTGAGCTTCAGGTTCAGAAAGGCCATCTCAGGACTTCCCTGGTGATCAGTGGTTAAGACTCTGAGCTCCCATTGCAGGGGCCATGGGATCAACTTCCAGTCGGGGAACTAAGATCTTGCATGCTGCATGGTACAGCCAGGAAAAAAAAAAAAAAAAGAAAGAATGAAAGAAAGAAACACCATCTCACCCACCTGCCTAACTTCTCCCTTTGGAACCTTGTTCTGTGTCTCCTCTGCTCACAAAAAGAATGGAGTAAGCAGTGGACACTGACTTGCTTTGAAATTATATACCCCCCAGGAAGGTCCAGAATATTCACAGGGTCATATCCTTGCCCAGAAAGCATTGCTGCAGCTCTGCCTGGCTTTTCTGTGTAAAGAATGGTTTGGTGACCCCCAAGTGTTGGTTATTCACCCTCAGTCCTCTCCCCTCTCCATTACGCCTCATTACATCACCATCTTCACGGAGGGGTGAGAGTCAGGCTAAGGGGTGGCAGCCTGTGAGACAGGAGAGTGAGGGAGAAAAGGTGTGGTGACCCGAGAGAGGAAGTGACTGCCGTCTCTGCCACCTCCTACCTCTTCATAAGTCAAATGTAAAAGCCCTCCAGGAAGCACAAGGACTAAAGAGAAGAGGCCAGTGCTGAAGCAAGATCAGGGTTTAGCTGTACTAACAGCTCCCAGACAAATTGCTAATAATTCATGATTGCGGGTTCTTGGCAGTAAGGGTGTATTCTGCAGACGGCCTCCTCTGCTGCTAACAAAATCTGATTTTCAGTGTGGAAAATGGCTGAAGCATTCAGAAATGGTCGAGTCATAGCACCTCATACACACACACACACACACACACACACACACACACACACACACACTGCACATGCTAAAGAAAGCTTTCGTTATCTCTAAGGCAAGTCTTTTCTAAAAATCCAGCCTTCCAAACCAGAAACTCAAAACTGTTTTCTCTCTTTTTAAAAAATAATTTTATTGAAGTACATAGCATTGCAGTGTTGTATTAGTTTCTGCTGTACAGAAAGTGAATCAGCTATACATATACATAGATCACCTCTTTGGGGGATTTCCTTCCCATTTAGGTCACCACGGAGTGCTGAGTAGAGTTCTGTGAGCTAGACAGTAGGTTCTCATTAGCTGTCTACCTTATACATATTATCAATAGTGTATATACTTCAGTCCCCAACTCCCAACTCATCCCCTCTGCCCTAAAGCAGTTTTCCTTATGTTTTTGCATGGCTACCAGCAAAATTCACCAACGCTTATGAAAAGCCGGAGAAACATGAATTCAGTGCATGGGCCAGATGAGTTTGGCAAGTGGAAATGTACGTTCCCTTAGCAATGGCTGAGCGCTTTCTCCCCTCTCCACAGTGGCAGGGCCGAGCCGCCAGCTTCGACAGCGAGAGTTCGTGCCCGTCTCCGAAACCACCTCCAACACCGTGAGCTGCAGAGTGGCGGGCAGGCTACACAAACAAGATTCAGCAGCGTTCTTTTTGCACTTGTTCAACCGTCTATACACAGTGTTGTGCAGCTGCGGCGACGGGGGCAGCGCGCTTCTCCGGAGTCTTAGCTGCCCCTGAGTCGGTCAAGGCCGAGACACTTGTCGTGTGGTCAGAGCTGTCTTCGTCTTTTCTGTCTCCCAAGGTGATGTTTTCATGGTTTTTTCAGTTTTTATGGATCTGCTGTCAAGAAGAAAAGAAGAGAAAAACAAAGAGGGGAGAGCCCCGACGATGGTTCTATGAAATACAATGTAAAATCATTGTCTTCGGTGGGGAGGTGGTTTGAGTTTCTGAAATTTTGTGTCTCCACCGAACTGCGTAACCCAGGAGGAGAAGGAAGAGAAATAAACAACGGTTGCTTTGTTCAGTGACCCGCGGGAAGGTGCAGATCTGTCCAAGAACCTTTACAAAGGCTACTTATGACTCTTAGAAGCTCTTTGCTGATGTGACAGAAACCAAGATGGAGACTCCTGGTTCCATGTTGAAATTGCAAGTGCTTGGAGCTGTCTGGGAGCCTCCAGTTGGTCGGTCGTGCAGGCTTCCTGACTCCCCGTCCTCCTGAACTTTCCTCCTGAACTGAACATGGCTCGATCCCTCGTGGGAAATGAGTTACTTTCGTTAGGAACGGTTCTGCTGAAACAAAACATGCCATGTGTTTTCTGGTGCACCTCAGTTAATGACCACATTTGTTTGAAAACAGGATCTTTGTTCTCAAAAACAATCTTCATTATATATATAAAAAAGGAAGCACATATGTTTTGGAATGATTTCTGTGTTATACATAGCTTTATAATTCCATGAAGTATCAAGCAGCTGTTTAAAATGACTAAACAGATGAAAGAAAAACCTACATAAAATGTTCTTTTTCTGAATGAGGAGTTTTGAAATCCAAGAATTAGGTGGAGTCTATCTTTCTATGAGAACCTTCTTGATTGAAACCAAGTCAAGTCCATTTAAGCCCCCTTGAGTCTGGGACAATGTTCATCTTAAACTTTAGTTTTATGACTTATTAAGTACTTCAGTGTTTGTTTCAGTGGTAGTGAAGGATTTTTTTCCCTTAAATTTCTAATGTAGGTCAAATTCAGTTTAGGAAAAAAAGAATAGTTTGAACTATTCAGTACTGTAATTGTACATTTCTGTTGAGTTACTTAGTGGCCTTCCCACCAACCCCCTAGAACTAGGTTGATTTGCTTCATCAGTCTAATAGCCGTGGTAGATACTGGTGGGTATTCACTTCCATGTGTGGCTGAAAAATGCCATTTTCTAGAGCTGTGTGTGTAACTTGCAAGAGGCAGGTCTACTGAAGAATGCTTCTTTCAACAATGGAAAGTCAAGAGCATAAGAACTGTTCACACACCTTATGTCTTATTCTTTATATGTGTCACATGCTTTAGGAGCAGCAACTGAATAAAGTTATCCTTGTTTTAAGTCAAGTTATCAGGTTTCTGTGTTGATGTAACTTTTGGTACTGTCTTCTAGTCCTCAAAATTACCAGACTGGGCAAGAGATGACAAGATATTGTAGCAAAAGGGATTTTTAGCTTTAAAAAATGTAGATAAACCCAGAATTCACCCTGTACTGAATTAGGCTAGGAGCTAATGGGTCATAGATATAAAGATGAGGTTTCCCCCCAAATGTCTTGTGACTGACTGATAGTTCTTCTAAGTCAAGTGGTCGTGCAGCTGGATGTTCTCTTGAAAGTGAGGAAAAACTCAAGGTCACGAGAAGACTTCCAACAGGTCATGAGCCCCATTCTATTCCTTGACTCTAGAATGATCCCATCAAGATGGCCATCTCAATCATTGGGCAGTTGTTGTGGGTCCTGCAACTATGAGGGGGGCATTGGGTTTCCTGGGTCAGGAGCCAAGAAATCAATTTGAAGGAGCTCTTCCAGAAGTTAGCTCGAAATGCACATGCCGCCGTCCATCATCTTCAAACCTGGAGACAGATGAAGATGCTGCTTAGCGTGGTTCCCTTCTGGAGAAGGGAGTGTGATCAGTGTGAATCAGGGATGAAGACCTTCCTTCATGAGAGAAGGAAGGTCTCTGTGTGAGAGACCATCTCACACAAATGAGTCTCCCAGTGTCTTTGGAAAATGAGCAGCTGATGGTCAGCCTCCACACCACCCTGACCACCAGCTACCACTCCTACTCCAGTGATGCTGGTAAATGTCTATAGGCCAGGAAGCCCACTCCAGGGAGGCTCTCAGCTCCTGGACCTCCATCCCCAGCAACTTCAGGGGAGATCTGTCCTCAACCCAAAGCGTAAATGGAACCTGAGCTTCTGCCAATTTCATTATCTACCCCAATCTTTCTCCCTCACAGATGAGAATACAATGATCACAAGCTGCTGAATAAAATGAAATACAAGGCTGATTTATTTGTCAGCTTCCTCTGCTAGGAGAAACCTTTCTTCGGTTGATGACATGAGCTTTGCTGAAATCACATTGCATGTATACATGCTCAGTCGCTTCAGTCATGTCTGACTCTTTGCGACCCCATGGACCATAGCCCATCAGGCTCTTCTGTCCATGGAATTCTCCAGGCAAGAATACTGAAGTGAGTTGCCATGGTCTCTTTCAGGGGGTCTTCCTAACCCAGGGATTAAACCCACATCTCCTGTGTCTCCTGCATTGGCAGATGGTTTTTCATCACTATCACCACCTAGGAAACCCCAAAGTAGGATAAGCAGAGTCTTTTGCATGAAAGGATATTCCCCAAATAGGTGGGCTAATGGGTCATAGATATAAAGATGAGGTTTCCCCAAATGTCTTGTGACTGACTGATAGTTCTTCTAAGTCAAGTGGTCGTGCAGCTGGATGTTCTCTTGAAAGTGAGGAAACACTCAAGGTCACGAGAAGACTTCCAACAGGTCATGAGCCCCATTCTATTCCTTGACTCTAGAATGATCCCATCAAGATGGCCATCTCAATCATTGGGCAGTTGTTGTGGGTCCTGCAACTATGAGGGGGGCATTGGGTTTCCTGGGTCAGGAGCCAAGAAATCAATTTGAAGGAGCTCTTCCAGAAGTTAGCTCGAAATGCACATGCCGCCGTCCATCATCTTCAAACCTGGAGACAGATGAAGATGCTGCTTAGCGTGGTTCCCTTCTGGAGAAGGGAGTGTGATCAGTGTGAATCAGGGATGAAGACCTTCCTTCATGAGAGAAGGAAGGTCTCTGTGTGAGAGACCATCTCACACAAATGAGTCTCCCAGTGTCTTTGGAAAATGAGCAGCTGATGGTCAGCCTCCACACCACCCTGACCACCAGCTACCACTCCTACTCCAGTGATGCTGGTAAATGTCTATAGGCCAGGAAGCCCACTCCAGGGAGGCTCTCAGCTCCTGGACCTCCATCCCCAGCAACTTCAGGGGAGATCTGTCCTCAACCCAAAGCGTAAATGGAACCTGAGCTTCTGCCAATTTCATTATCTACCCCAATCTTTCTCCCTCACAGATGAGAATACAATGATCACAAGCTGCTGAATAAAATGAAATACAAGGCTGATTTATTTGTCAGCTTCCTCTGCTAGGAGAAACCTTTCTTCGGTTGATGACATGAGCTTTGCTGAAATCACATTGCATGTATACATGCTCAGTCGCTTCAGTCATGTCTGACTCTTTGCGACCCCATGGACCATAGCCCATCAGGCTCTTCTGTCCATGGAATTCTCCAGGCAAGAATACTGAAGTGAGTTGCCATGGTCTCTTTCAGGGGGTCTTCCTAACCCAGGGATTAAACCCACATCTCCTGTGTCTCCTGCATTGGCAGATGGTTTTTCATCACTATCACCACCTAGGAAACCCCAAAGTAGGATAAGCAGAGTCTTTTGCATATCAGTTTTGGTGTTTTTTTAATGCAAATTTTCCTTTATTGAGCAGTATTTCCAGGCTGAAGAATGACTCTTCCCTCCCCTTCCCTTATCCTCCGAATGTTAATTAATCACATCATCATTTTAAAAACTATGTTGTTAATTACTGCTTTGTGTCTTCCCACCGCTGTCACAGCCTGGAGTCTTTATTCAATTAAATTTCTGCCTCTTGTCCATTCCTCTTATTGTACATTCCTGAGGTTTATCAGTCAGCACACACAGAGGACCCTGTAAAACTTTTATTTTTAATCTCTGTTTCATATAGATAACCATTTCCCTTCAGTCGAGGCTCAGCCAAAGGACTCGTTTTTCATTCTGCCCCAGGATTACCTACATGCCCTGGAAGGCTGGAATCCACTTGGTGTTTTGTCAGACTTGTAGCTCACAGAGCATTTAGTACACAGGGCTCTGCTGCCTCCTTAGCAGTTCAGCCCAACAACAAGCAGTCCCATCCAGATGCTGAAGCTTCTCTAGGGAAGCTGGTCACACATCATACAGGAAAAGTGTAATGCTTTCATCTATATGACCTCATGAGAAAATCCTGTTGCAGATTCAAAAATCAAAAAAAAAATTTTTTTTAAACCATTCTAACTTAATGAAATGTCCTCTCTGCTCACCCCGAGCTTTTAGTTAATTTAGAAAGCAGCCCATAGAGTGAGTGGAAGATCCTCTCCCTTTCCTGCATATCTACATCTAAATTACTGGCACTCCACCATGAGATGCCACCAAGGGAGCTGAACTGCTGAGAGAAGCACTCTGCTGCCCAAAGAGGCAGCTTCCTCTTGCTTCTGGCTTCCCATCAGGTCACCCAGCAGCCACCAGCATCCAATGATGTGCAAGTCACATCTAGAGCAGGTCAACCATCAGGATAGGGGGCAGGCTGGCTGGCTGGTCTGGGTTATGTAGCAGTAACAGCCTTCCGATTTCAGCGGCTGAACAACAAAGGCTTGTTTCTCATTCATGCTAGATGTTCATCACAGGTCAGCAAGGGGGGCTCTGCTTATGGGATCGAATCAGGGGATCTCAGGGTGACAGAGCAGCCAGTATCTTAGACAGCACCATTTACCTTGCTCAAGGGTAAAGAGCACACCAAAGGGTCTCATCCTGGCCTCAGTACTCTGACTTCAAAGGAACACATGTCACTTTCCTTCACAATTCATTGCCCAGAACTACTCATGGGGCCTCCAAAACATAAGGGGGTTCAAGCAACCAGAGGAAGAAGTAGAACTATCTTTGTTAATTACTGCTTTGTGTCTTCCCACCGCTGTCACAGCCTGGAGTCTTTATTCAATTAAATTTCTGCCTCTTGTCCATTCCTCTTATTGTACATTCCTGAGGTTTATCAGTCAGCACACACAGAGGACCCTGTAAAACTTTTATTTTTAATCTCTGTTTCATATAGATAACCATTTCCCTTCAGTCGAGGCTCAGCCAAAGGACTCGTTTTTCATTCTGCCCCAGGATTACCTACATGCCCTGGAAGGCTGGAATCCACTTGGTGTTTTGTCAGACTTGTAGCTCACAGAGCATTTAGTACACAGGGCTCTGCTGCCTCCTTAGCAGTTCAGCCCAACAACAAGCAGTCCCATCCAGATGCTGAAGCTTCTCTAGGGAAGCTGGTCACACATCATACAGGAAAAGTGTAATGCTTTCATCTATATGACCTCATGAGAAAATCCTGTTGCAGATTCAAAAATCAAAAAAAAAATTTTTTTTAAACCATTCTAACTTAATGAAATGTCCTCTCTGCTCACCCCGAGCTTTTAGTTAATTTAGAAAGCAGCCCATAGAGTGAGTGGAAGATCCTCTCCCTTTCCTGCATATCTACATCTAAATTACTGGCACTCCACCATGAGATGCCACCAAGGGAGCTGAACTGCTGAGAGAAGCACTCTGCTGCCCAAAGAGGCAGCTTCCTCTTGCTTCTGGCTTCCCATCAGGTCACCCAGCAGCCACCAGCATCCAATGATGTGCAAGTCACATCTAGAGCAGGTCAACCATCAGGATAGGGGGCAGGCTGGCTGGCTGGTCTGGGTTATGTAGCAGTAACAGCCTTCCGATTTCAGCGGCTGCGAACAACAAAGGCTTGTTTCTCATTCATGCTAGATGTTCATCACAGGTCAGCAAGGGGGGCTCTGCTTATGGGATCGAATCAGGGGATCTCAGGGTGACAGAGCAGCCAGTATCTTAGACAGCACCATTTACCTTGCTCAAGGGTAAAGAGCACACCAAAGGGTCTCATCCTGGCCTCAGTACTCTGACTTCAAAGGAACACATGTCACTTTCCTTCACAATTCATTGCCCAGAACTACTCATGGGGCCTCCAAAACATAAGGGGGTTCAAGCAACCAGAGGAAGAAGTAGAACTATTTGGTCCTCAGCACATGGGAAGACCACGGTGAACTTCACAGAGCCGCGAAGGGTGACAACTACTGAAAGGCTGAGTCAGAGACACTAACAAAGAGAACCTGTATCTATTCATTTTTGAATGAAATCAAGAACCATACATCATGTCTCACAGCTATACATTGGGCCGCACAACTGTGCTAGCTTCAGACTTGAATCTTGCCCACAAGAAGTTTTTTAGTCCAATAAGTTGATAACATAAGTAACCCTGCTCACCTGCATGCTAAGTCATTTCAGTTGCGGCCGACTCTTTGGGACCCCCATGGACTGTAGCCTGGCAGGCTCCTCTGTCCATGGGATTCTCTAGGCAAGAATACTGGAGCGGGTTGCCATGCTCTCCTTCGGGGGATCTTCCGAACCCAGGGATCAAACTCTAGTCCAAGTTATAAAGTGGTCAGTGCAGAAAGGAGGGTGGAATAAAACACTATAGAAGTCCAAGAAAGAATAACACAACTGTGTTATGGGTAGAGAGACAGCTCAAGGAAGAAGCACACAAACACAGCTCCATGCTATTGTGAGTGACAGCTCAAGGAACCTTGCCCCTGATCTAGGGTGTGTAGGATTGGGGGATGTGGAAGTTGTGAGGAGGGGGCACATTCCAGGCTGAGGAGTCCATACAGGTGAAGACCAGATCTGAGAAGTTCCCAGGGGTGCCCCACCACCTGCATCCAGCAGAGACAAGGAGACACTGAGCACATAAGCCCCCTTGCTTGCATTGGTCTGCCCAGGCAGACACTGGGGCTACTTTTCTGTACCCTGGCCCTTGGCATTTAAAATTTTTCTCATTCATGCTAGATGTTCATCACAGGTCAGCAAGGGGGCTCTGCTTATGGGATCGAATCAGGGATCTCAGGGTGACAGAGCAGCCAGTATCTTAGACAGCACCATTTACCTTGCTCAAGGGTAAAGAGCACACCAAAGGGTCTCATCCTGGCCTCAGTACTCTGACTTCAAAGGAACACATGTCACTTTCCTTCACAATTCATTGCCCAGAACTACTCATGGGGCCTCCAAAACATAAGGGGGTTCAAGCAACCAGAGGAAGAAGTAGAACTATTTGGTCCTCAGCACATGGGAAGACCACGGTGAACTTCACAGAGCCGAAGGGTGACAACTACTGAAAGGCTGAGTCAGAGACACTAACAAAGAGAACCTGTATCTATTCATTTTTGAATGAAATCAAGAACCATACATCATGTCTCACAGCTATACATTGGGCCGCACAACTGTGCTAGCTTCAGACTTGAATCTTGCCCACAAGAAGTTTTTTAGTCCAATAAGTTGATAACATAAGTAACCCTGCTCACCTGCATGCTAAGTCATTTCAGTTGCGGCCGACTCTTTGGGACCCCCATGGACTGTAGCCTGGCAGGCTCCTCTGTCCATGGGATTCTCTAGGCAAGAATACTGGAGCGGGTTGCCATGCTCTCCTTCGGGGATCTTCCAACCCAGGGATCAAACTCTAGTCCAAGTTATAAAGTGGTCAGTGCAGAAAGGAGGGTGGAATAAAACACTATAGAAGTCCAAGAAAGAATAACACAACTGTGTTATGGGTAGAGAGACAGCTCAAGGAAGAAGCACACAAACACAGCTCCATGCTATTGTGAGTGACAGCTCAAGGAACCTTGCCCCTGATCTAGGGTGTGTAGGATTGGGGGATGTGGAAGTTGTGAGGAGGGGGCACATTCCAGGCTGAGGAGTCCATACAGGTGAAGACCAGATCTGAGAAGTTCCCAGGGGTGCCCCACCACCTGCATCCAGCAGAGACAAGGAGACACTGAGCACATAAGCCCCCTTGCTTGCATTGGTCTGCCCAGGCAGAATGCTGGACTGCTGCCCAAGGAGTGCTACTTTTCTGTACCCTGGCCCTTGGCTAGTTCTTGCCAGCATGCCTCTATTGGGAAACGGACCTACTGCCCCTCCCCCTTCCATTGCAGACTTGGCTTCTGCTCCCCAAAGGACTGATCACCTGGAACTTTGAGACTCGCCTGAATCTGAGACATGGTCTAGCTGCCACACCTCATCCACTTACGTAGCCTCACCTCCGAAGGTGACTTCTCAGCCATGAGCCGCCTTGTTTACTCACTCAATCATGTCCAACTCTGTACAGCCCCATGGACAATAGCCCGCCAGGTTCCTCTGCCCATGGGATTTTCCAGGCAAAAATACTGGAGTGAGTCGCCATGTCCTTCTCCAACAAGCCACTTGGGACTTCACAGTTTGCCCTGTGTCCTGCTCTGCTCCTCTTTGAAGTAAGCCCTTTCCAGATGTCCTACCTTTTACTACAGGGAACAGGACTGACCTCTTCCTGTCTAGGTCAGTGCTTCACCCACAGCACAGCTATAGCAAGCCCACAGGGAGAGACTCAAGTGGACCTAGGGCTGGGCTCCCATAGGCAGAGCACAGGGAAATAGGTCACAGATGGAAAATGCCACAGTGCTGATAGTGAAACAGCTCTGGAAAAAAGGGGCAAGAAACGGAATTCAAACTCATTGGTTTTACACTTGACGCACCAGAAAAATGATGGTGCCTTGCATGGAAACCAGAAACTCAGCAGAATAGGAGATACATTGATGAGTCCAGTTTGGGCCCACCTGAGTCTGAGATGCTGGAGGGATGTCTAGCAGACAGCTGCAGTCAACATGCAGCTTGGCAGAGAGGTCCGGCATGAGATGTTAATTTATAGAAAGCTCACACACCAAAATGAGATGTGAAAACAGGAGGCTGACGCTGCCGTGCTGATACAAGCAGACAGGGAGAGCCTCAAAGCAAGGTTCTTCAGGATCCATCAATATTTAGAGGTCAAGGAGATGGAAGTGATGTGAATAATAATGGAGGTGTATCCAAGTGAAGCCCAGCCCCACCACCTGCATCCAGCGAGACCACTGAGCACATAAGCCCCCTTGCTTGCATTGGTCTGCCCAGGCAGAATGCTGGACTGCTGCCCAAGGAGTGCTACTTTTCTGTACCCTGGCCCTTGGCTAGTTCTTGCCAGCATGCCTCTATTGGGAAACGGACCTACTGCCCCTCCCCCTTCCATTGCAGACTTGGCTTCTGCTCCCCAAAGGACTGATCACCTGGAACTTTGAGACTCGCCTGAATCTGAGACATGGTCTAGCTGCCACACCTCATCCACTTACGTAGCCTCACCTCCGAAGGTGACTTCTCAGCCATGAGCCGCCTTGTTTACTCACTCAATCATGTCCAACTCTGTACAGCCCCATGGACAATAGCCCGCCAGGTTCCTCTGCCCATGGGATTTTCCAGGCAAAAATACTGGAGTGAGTCGCCATGTCCTTCTCCAACAAGCCACTTGGGACTTCACAGTTTGCCCTGTGTCCTGCTCTGCTCCTCTTTGAAGTAAGCCCTTTCCAGATGTCCTACCTTTTACTACAGGGAACAGGACTGACCTCTTCCTGTCTAGGTCAGTGCTTCACCCACAGCACAGCTATAGCAAGCCCACAGGGAGAGACTCAAGTGGACCTAGGGCTGGGCTCCCATAGGCAGAGCACAGGGAAATAGGTCACAGATGGAAAATGCCACAGTGCTGATAGTGAAACAGCTCTGGAAAAAGGAGCAAGAAATGGAATTCAAACTCATTGGTTTTACACTTGACGCACCAGAAAAATGATGGTGCCTTGCATGGAAACCAGAAACTCAGCAGAATAGGAGATACATTGATGAGTCCAGTTTGGGCCCACCTGAGTCTGAGATGCTGGAGGGATGTCTAGCAGACAGCTGCAGTCAACATGCAGCTTGGCAGAGAGGTCCGGCATGAGATGTTAATTTATAGAAAGCTCACACACCAAAATGAGATGTGAAAACAGGAGGCTGACGCTGCCGTGCTGATACAAGCAGACAGGGAGAGCCTCAAAGCAAGGTTCTTCAGGATCCATCAATATTTAGAGGTCAAGGAGATGGAAGTGATGTGAATAATAATGGAGGTGTATCCAAGTGAAGCTGATCGATGAAGATGCTAACGAACAGAAACATCACTCCAGAGCTTCATAGAATGATTCTTCATAACAAGTTAATCCAGAGTGCTTTAATGAGACTTGACTCACAAGTCTATTTTCACCCACCTTTCCCCCCACCCACCTCAGTGATCCTGTCTTTTTTTTAATTTTAGTAAAATATACATATCATAAAATTTACCATTTTAACCATCTTTAAGTGTAGAGCTCAGCGGCTTTAAAGATATTCATATTTTTGTGCAACTATCATTACTATCCATGCATAGAACTTTTCTCATCTTGCAAAACTGAAACTGTATACCCATTAGTCAGCAGCCTCGCTCTCCACTCCCTTCTCTCTCCAACCCCTGGTAGTTGTAATTCTGATTTCTGTCTGTAAATTTGACTATTGTAGATAACTCATAAGAATGGAATCTTATATTTATTCTTTTGTGTCTGGATTATTTTACTTGGCACAATGTCCTGAAGGTTCATCCATGTTACAATACATGTCAGCATTTCCTGCCTTTTTAAGGCTGAACAATAGTCCAGAATCAAGATTGATGGGAGAAACATCAATAACCTCAGGTATGCAGAAGATACCTCCCTTATGGCCAAAAGCAACAAGCCTCTTGAAGAAGATGAAACAGGAGAGTTGCTAAAAACTCAGCATTTAAAAAACTAAGATCATGGCATCTGGTCCCACCACTTCATGGAAAATAGTTGGGCAAACAGTGAAAACAGAGACAGACTTTATTTTCTTGGGCTCCAAAATCACTGCGGATGGTGACTTCAGCCATGAAATTAAAAGATGCTTGCCCTTTGGAAGAAAAATTATGACAAATCTAGACAGCATATTAAAAAACAGAGACATGACTTTGCTGACAAAGGTCTGTATAGTCAAAGCTATGGTTTTCCCAGTAGTCGTGTATGAATGTGAGAGTTGGACCATAAAGATGGCTGAGTGCTGAAGAATTGATGTCTTTGAACTGTGGTGTTGGAGAAGACTCTTCAAAGTCCCTTGGACCATAAGTAGGTCAAACCAGTTAATCCTAAAGAAAATCAACTCTGAATAGTCATTTGATGCTGAAGTTGAAACTCCAATACTTTGGCCATCTTATGCAAAGAGATGACTCATTGGAAAAGACCCTGATGCTGAGAAAGATAGAAGGCAGAAGGAGAAGGGGATGACAGAGGATAAGATGGTTGGAAGGCATCACCAAGTCAATAGACATGAGTTTGAGCAGGCTCCAGGTGATAGAGAAAGACAGGAAGCCTGGCATGCCGCCATTCAGGGAGTCACAAAGAGTCAGACATGACTGAGCAACTGAACTGACTGACGGATTAGTCCATTTTATATATGTACCACATTTTGTTTTCCATTCATCCATAGTGGACTTTTCACCATTTGGCTATTGGAAAAATGCTGCTGTGAATACAGGTGCACAAATATCACTTCATGTCCTTGATTTCAATTTCGAGGGGGCATATGCCCAGAAGTGGAATTACTTAATCTTGATAATTCTATTTTTAATATTTTGAGGAACATCATAACATTTTCTATGGCAGCTGCACCATTTTACACTCCCAAAAGCAGTACACAAAAATTCCAGCTTCTCTACATCCTCCCCAGTACTTGCTGTCTTGGTTTTTTGATGATGGGCCATCTTAATAGATATGAAGTGGTGTCTTGTTGTGGTTTTGATTTGTATTTTCCTAATGGTTAGTGATGTTGAGCATCTTTTCATGCACTTAGTGGTCATCTGTGTATCTTCATTGGAGAAATGCCTATTCAGGTTCTTTGCTTAGTTTTGAATTTTTACTGTTATTATTAAGTTTTAAGAGTTCTTTCTGTGTTCAAGATATTAATCCCTTAGCAGATCTATGATTTGCAGATATTATCTCCCATTCTGTGGGTTGACTTTTTACTCTGTTGGTCATGTCCTTTGATAAACAAAAGTTTTTAATTTTCATGTTGTCCAATTTATCTTTTTTTCTTCTGTTAGCTATGCCTTTGGTGTCTTATCCAAAAAATCATTGCCAAATCCAATGCCATGATGCTTTCCTCTAGTATTTTCTTCCAACAAGAGTCTCATAGTTTTAACTCTTACTCTTAGGTTTTTGATCCATTTTGAGTTAAATTTTGCATAGGCTGTGAGGTAAGGGTCCAACTTCATTCTTTTATCATGTGGATACCTAGCTTTTCCTACATCATTTGTTACCAAGACTGTTTTCTCCCAATCTAATGATCTTGACAACCTTGTTGAAAATCATTTGACTATATGTGAGGGTTTATTTCCGTGCTCTCTATTCTGTTTCATTGTTCTTTGTGTCTGTCTTTATGCCAATACCACATTGTTTTGATTACTATCACTTAAAGTAGTACGTTTTGAAGTCAGGAAGTGTAAATTCTCAAACGCTGTTCTTTTTCAAAATTGTTTTCGCTCTTTCGGGTCCCCTGAGATTCCATTTGAATTTTAGGACTGAACAAAAAAATCATTGGAAATACAAATTGATTGACTCTGTAGATTGCTTTGGGTAGTATTGATAGGGGTCCAACTCTTAAGGACACTATAATCACCCATAAATGCCATCTGACACTCTGACAATCTGTGCACAAATTCATCCTTACCTCTGGAGTTCCTACTGGTAAGTATATGTTGTGATACTTGTTACAGGATCAAATCATGGAGGTCAAACCAGCTAGCCAGACCTCTTACACTAAACTTAATTCTTACCAAGTTTTTGTAGAAGTCATCTCCCACAATGGCACATGTCCTGACCCAACTCCCAAACTGCCAGCCTAACTCAACCTTATACCCCAATTTCTCTTTCCTGCCCTACTCAGTCCTAGAGGACTCAAGAACTTCAGCTGGACTCATTCCCATGAATGAAGGTCCATCTCTTTCTGCATAAACATAGGTATCCACTCAATGAACATATGTTGAGTGCCTAGAATGTATTGGGTAACATGCAAAGGCTAAAGGCACACAAATTAATAATAATTATAATTAACAAACATGAAGCATTTCCTATGTGCCAGACACTGTTCTAAGTGCTTTATATTCATTATAGCACTTAATATTTCCTCTAGCCCTAAGAGATTAAGAAACTTGCCCAAGGTCACACAACTGAATACAGACATCTAAATTCCAGAGGATCATGATGCTTTCCTCTAGTATTTTCTTCCAACAAGAGTCTCATAGTTTTAACTCTTACTCTTAGGTTTTTGATCCATTTTGAGTTAAATTTTGCATAGGCTGTGAGGTAAGGGTCCAACTTCATTCTTTTATCATGTGGATACCTAGCTTTTCCTACATCATTTGTTACCAAGACTGTTTTCTCCCAATCTAATGATCTTGACAACCTTGTTGAAAATCATTTGACTATATGTGAGGGTTTATTTCCGTGCTCTCTATTCTGTTTCATTGTTCTTTGTGTCTGTCTTTATGCCAATACCACATTGTTTTGATTACTATCACTTAAAGTAGTACGTTTTGAAGTCAGGAAGTGTAAATTCTCAAACGCTGTTCTTTTTCAAAATTGTTTTCGCTCTTTCGGGTCCCCTGAGATTCCATTTGAATTTTAGGACTGAACAAAAAAATCATTGGAAATACAAATTGATTGACTCTGTAGATTGCTTTGGGTAGTATTGATAGGGGTCCAACTCTTAAGGACACTATAATCACCCATAAATGCCATCTGACACTCTGACAATCTGTGCACAAATTCATCCTTACCTCTGGAGTTCCTACTGGTAAGTATATGTTGTGATACTTGTTACAGGATCAAATCATGGAGGTCAAACCAGCTAGCCAGACCTCTTACACTAAACTTAATTCTTACCAAGTTTTTGTAGAAGTCATCTCCCACAATGGCACATGTCCTGACCCAACTCCCAAACTGCCAGCCTAACTCAACCTTATACCCCAATTTCTCTTTCCTGCCCTACTCAGTCCTAGAGGACTCAAGAACTTCAGCTGGACTCATTCCCATGAATGAAGGTCCATCTCTTTCTGCATAAACATAGGTATCCACTCAATGAACATATGTTGAGTGCCTAGAATGTATTGGGTAACATGCAAAGGCTAAAGGCACACAAATTAATAATAATTATAATTAACAAACATGAAGCATTTCCTATGTGCCAGACACTGTTCTAAGTGCTTTATATTCATTATAGCACTTAATATTTCCTCTAGCCCTAAGAGATTAAGAAACTTGCCCAAGGTCACACAACTGAATACAGACATCTAAATTCCAGAGGTCACATGCTTAAATATGATGCCAGGCTGCCTTCTAACCAAACATAGCTCTTCAAGGAGCTCACAATTCAGAGAAGGAGGCAGACAGAAAAATATAAAATTACAATAGACATTGCTAGAGATAAACCATATATTTAAGGCATCCTAGAGAGGGATTGCCTTGCCCAGTCATTTGTGCATACCCCCTTCATGGTACACCCTGAAATGTACCCTCTAAAATTCCAGCCTCACCCCTTTCTGGAGAGCCCTCCAACGGCCTCTTTGTGTCCCCCATCCCCCGCCCCCCCCATCATGGGTATGAATCTGATCCCTATATCAGTTACTCCTCCAGAGACAGCTAAAGACCTGGGGAGTCTGCCCATCACACCCAACACCAGCCAGTCAGCCCATAAGCATGTTCCGTGTTAGACAATGCAAAGAAGAGTGAAAGCTGTACTTCAGCAGCTCCGCTGGAAAGCAGTGTTGAGTTCAGTAAAGGGCCTGTCATGCTACAGTCTGCAACTCCAAAGTCTGTGCATTAGACTTGATGAAAAGGGAAACTGATGAGGAGCTGCCTTGGGAAAGGACAGACAGAAGAATTCAGAGGAAGCCTGCAGACTCAGGCATGTGAGATGCTTTCTTGCATCTCTTTCCTTTCAGAACCAGAGTGGAAAGTTTCCTCCTATAGGGATCTCAGCTGAGGACAACTAGCTCATGGTAAATCAGTGCTGGGGAGGGAGGAGTGCGGAGCTATATGACTCTTTCCCCCGAGGTGACTCTTTTTTCAAGCACAGATTGGGAAGGTTTGGTGACACATCAGGGTTTACCCAGAGAGACACAAGGCGCCAGTGTAGGCAGGAGCCTCAGGCATCCTGAGATATGTAGAGGTTCTTTTTTCTATGTAGAGGTTCTTTTCTCTGTGCCTTCACCTTGCAGTCTGTGCCTGTGTCAGGTTTGTAGGGACTAATTAATCAAACATGAAGCATTTCCTATGTGCCAGACACTGTTCTAAGTGCTTTATATTCATTATAGCACTTAATATTCCCTTTAGCCCTAAGAGATTAAGAAACTTGCCCAAGGTCACACAACTGAATACAGACATCTAAATTCCAGAGGTCACATGCTTAAATATGATGCCAGGCTGCCTTCTAACCAAACATAGCTCTTCAAGGAGCTCACAATTCAGAGAAGGAGGCAGACAGAAAAATATAAAATTACAATAGACATTGCTAGAGATAAACCATATATTTAAGGCATCCTAGAGAGGGATTGCCTTGCCCAGTCATTTGTGCATACCCCCTTCATGGTACACCCTGAAATGTACCCTCTAAAATTCCAGCCTCACCCCTTTCTGGAGAGCCCTCCAACGGCCTCTTTGTGTCCCCCATCCCCCGCCCCCCCCATCATGGGTATGAATCTGATCCCTATATCAGTTACTCCTCCAGAGACAGCTAAAGACCTGGGGAGTCTGCCCATCACACCCAACACCAGCCAGTCAGCCCATAAGCATGTTCCGTGTTAGACAATGCAAAGAAGAGTGAAAGCTGTACTTCAGCAGCTCCGCTGGAAAGCAGTGTTGAGTTCAGTAAAGGGCCTGTCATGCTACAGTCTGCAACTCCAAAGTCTGTGCATTAGACTTGATGAAAAGGGAAACTGATGAGGAGCTGCCTTGGGAAAGGACAGACAGAAGAATTCAGAGGAAGCCTGCAGACTCAGGCATGTGAGATGCTTTCTTGCATCTCTTTCCTTTCAGAACCAGAGTGGAAAGTTTCCTCCTATAGGGATCTCAGCTGAGGACAACTAGCTCATGGTAAATCAGTGCTGGGGAGGGAGGAGTGCGGAGCTATATGACTCTTTCCCCCGAGGTGACTCTTTTTTCAAGCACAGATTGGGAAGGTTTGGTGACACATCAGGGTTTACCCAGAGAGACACAAGGCGCCAGTGTAGGCAGGAGCCTCAGGCATCCTGAGATATGTAGAGGTTCTTTTTTCTATGTAGAGGTTCTTTTCTCTGTGCCTTCACCTTGCAGTCTGTGCCTGTGTCAGGTTTGTAGGGACCCTTCAGGCTGTGGAGCAGTAAGGAATGAAAACCCGTGGCTAGAAATTCTAAGTGTTTTTGGAAATGCGAGTCCCTGAGATGACAGAAGACTTGCTAATCATGGTTGAAAGGGCTATGGCCCTTTATACTATGGTCTTTCATCTCCATGGAGAAATTACTGACAATGACTGGCTGCAGTTAAAATGGATCGTGAAATCAAAGAGCCAGACGAGGGGCAGACACTGCCTGCCTTCAATTACCAGGAACTTTCTTTCCCAGATAATCCGAATATACATCACTCACTATGCAGAGAAGTTCTTTCTGTAACTTCTGGTCTGGAACTTGAGACTCGAAGCTGCCTTCATGCTTCCTGGGGGCTCTCTCCCTAGCAATGAAGTGAGGGGTGAGGGGACAGTGGAACTATATCTTCCAGTCTTTTAATCCCAGCAGCTGTTTCCTGCCAAATCTGCCATGTTAGGGTGGACTAACATTTGACTCCAAAACATCTGGAAAAGCCAAGAGACTAGAACAAGAAGATGTGCATTAAGTCCTGGCTTCTCAAGCTTTTCCAGCCAACCCAGTTCATGGGAGTGGATCATAGAGCCTCTCTGAGCCTCTTTTCTCTCCTCTGTAAAATCAGGGTGTATTTACTTTGGTGGTGGTGGTCAGGCTCCACCTCGGATTTGTACCCTCTTTCCTTGAAGGCCTCTTTCACAACTGGGTAACTTGAGAATCAAGTGGCTAAGCCTCTGTGTGGCTCTTAAGCCTGGAGAGGGTGGGAGGGAGCAGGGAGGGGAGATGAAAGGAATAAATCAAGTGGCTGTAATTAATTTAGAATACCTTAAGCACTGAACGTTGAAAAGAAACAAAAGTAGTGACATTTAGTGAATGTGTCAGTCAATATCTCACTCGTTCCAGCTGTCTTTTTAAATGTCACATCTCTCCGTTTCTTTTCCTTGCAGCTGGAAGGCTCATGCTAACAACTGATTCTGGTTGATGCCCAGTAGTAAGTAGGTCAGCACGGGCACATCATTTCAGAAATGGGAGGTCCTACAGACTGCAGGAATAGGAGACGAGGCCCACCCCCCGCCACCCCCCAGAGAGGCGGACACCACGGCTGCTTTCCCAGGGTCCCCAGTAGTCCATTCCCTTGGCCCTTTACCCACCTTCAGGCCATCAACTCCAAAAAACACACAAGGTGTCCACATCCAGAGAAAAACAGTCACTGTGCTTTCATGTCCGTTCCCCATGTATGCCTCCTCAAACCTCTCAGAACTTCAAAGTTTTCAAGAGAAAACCTTAGCTGAACTCCGGAAAGAGAGAAAGCCAAGAGCTAGTTGCTCTAGAGAACTCCAGGCTCAGGAATTTCCATTCCAAGCTGATTGGCCCTTGGTTCAGTCCTCTATAAATACCAGATACAGCTTTAGTGGCAAACTGGGGGAATGAGCCAGCTGGATTTTCACTTTGGGGAGGAAAACGTGAAACCAAGCAGCACTGATCAGTTAGTTTTCCTCCCCAACTCCACACCTGCCCCCCAGAGTGAGCCTCCTCGCTTTCAGCCACAGCTGAGCGGCCAGTCTCTTCAGCCTCCTTGAGTACTGAGGTACGAGGAGGAGGCGGACCTCAAAGTCAAGTGGAAAACTGGCTGGTGTTCAACCAACCTGGAAGTTTAAGTGACCTAGACAGACAGGAAATTTCCAGCAACTCCAGCTCATTTAGCATAATGCAGCTTCTGGCTCGAGGAGCAGAGAAGGGCCTTGATGTTCTGGGCCACCTGGAGGCCAGGGCAGGGGAAGCCAACACAGGGGAAGCCAACACAGGAGAAGCGTTGGGGAATAGCACAGGCTTGGCCAAGCCCAGCTGCGTAGGGAGGACACGGTGACATGTCCGCCTGGTTTCCAGCCCTGTTGTGCAAGAGTCCATGCCAGTGCCCAAGGGGAGCCAAATGCACAGGTGCTCCACCACCCAAGTGTACCCCCACTCAGAGCAGAGCCAAAGCTCACAAACACTCGCCTCCACTGCCTCCTCACCAGGACACAAAGCCAATGGCTTATTAAAGTAAGTGCTCCCACTCCATCTCTGTGGATCCCGGATGGAGTGCTTCCTGCACGATCAGCCCTCCCTCCCTGAGGTTCTCTCCTTACCTGACTCTGGTCTCCTTCATGGGATGCAGTTTTGCATCCATTCCAGTGCTTATACCTACACCCCTAGAAGTAAGAAGGCCCCCAGACCCAGTGCGTGGCCTCTCCCCAACTCTGCCCTCCCCCTGGACAATTTCACCCACCACCCCCTCCACACCACCTACCACCTCTATGCCAATGCTGGTAGTGTTCACCACTGCCATGACCCTCCAGGCACCAGGCCCAAGTGCCACCTGCCACAGACAAGGCCCTTGGACATCCAGCTGCAGCCAGGATTTCCCAAAGCAAACTTCTCCCTTGGCTGTCCATGAACTTCAACGTTGGCCCATTGGTTTAATCCTTGACTCCCAACTCTCCATCAAGGGCAGAGGTAAGATGGTGGAATAGGTCACACGCTCATCTGCTCCTGTGAAAACACCAGAATGGCAGCAAGCTGCTGAAAAACCATTGACAGGAAGAGGTTGAATTGGACCACAAAAAGATACCCCAAATCCAAGAGCAAAGGAGAAGCTGCAACAAGACGGTAGGAGGGGCACAATCACGCTTTTAAAAATTAAACCTCAAACCCGCCAGAGACTGGCTGGGCCAAGCACGCAAAGCCTGTTATATACCAGGCCCTGGGAAAGGAGCAGTGACCTCCACAAGAGACTGAGTCAGGCCTGCTTTTGAGGATCAAAGTGCCTCCTTGGGTTAGAAGTGCCCTTGAGCGGTCCTCAGATAGATGGCATTGCACTTAATTCCTCTTGAAGGAAGTTATCATTAACCTGATCATAGAGCCGACGAGCAGGACTGGGGACTCTGTGCACAACGAGATCCAGGAGAAGGGAACAGTGACCCTGCATGAGACTAAGCCATACTCACCTCTGAGTATTCTGAGGTCTCTGGTGGTAGCAGGGGTCAATGGTGGCCAGCAACTGGGTCAGGGATACTGCGGCAGAGCTTCTGATAGAGCATGTGGGAATAGATCCTTTGTGAGAGAGACGCCATTACCCAGCCATAGTTGAGCTACAGGCCAAACTACAGGGAGGGAACTTAGCTCCACCCAGCAACAAAAGCTGGATTTGTTTCTTTTTTTAATTTTTTTTTTATCATTCCCAGTCTCCCTCCATCATTGACCAGGATGGTCACTCCAGCGACCCTGCTTTCCTGCATGTCCCGGTGCCCTATCATGGTGGGCCTGAAAGAGAGGACCCACCTGATGCCAGAAGCAAGAGGACACACGAGCTAAGACCAGTCAGGTACCCAGATCGTGGATTGGTTTAACCCCCCCTCCACACCACCTACCACCTCTATGCCAATGCTGGTAGTGTTCACCACTGCCATGACCCTCCAGGCACCAGGCCCAAGTGCCACCTGCCACAGACAAGGCCCTTGGACATCCAGCTGCAGCCAGGATTTCCCAAAGCAAACTTCTCCCTTGGCTGTCCATGAACTTCAACGTTGGCCCATTGGTTTAATCCTTGACTCCCAACTCTCCATCAAGGGCAGAGGTAAGATGGTGGAATAGGTCACACGCTCATCTGCTCCTGTGAAAACACCAGAATGGCAGCAAGCTGCTGAAAAACCATTGACAGGAAGAGGTTGAATTGGACCACAAAAAGATACCCCAAATCCAAGAGCAAAGGAGAAGCTGCAACAAGACGGTAGGAGGGGCACAATCACGCTTTTAAAAATTAAACCTCAAACCCGCCAGAGACTGGCTGGGCCAAGCACGCAAAGCCTGTTATATACCAGGCCCTGGGAAAGGAGCAGTGACCTCCACAAGAGACTGAGTCAGGCCTGCTTTTGAGGATCAAAGTGCCTCCTTGGGTTAGAAGTGCCCTTGAGCGGTCCTCAGATAGATGGCATTGCACTTAATTCCTCTTGAAGGAAGTTATCATTAACCTGATCATAGAGCCGACGAGCAGGACTGGGGACTCTGTGCACAACGAGATCCAGGAGAAGGGAACAGTGACCCTGCATGAGACTAAGCCATACTCACCTCTGAGTATTCTGAGGTCTCTGGTGGTAGCAGGGGTCAATGGTGGCCAGCAACTGGGTCAGGGATACTGCGGCAGAGCTTCTGATAGAGCATGTGGGAATAGATCCTTTGTGAGAGAGACGCCATTACCCAGCCATAGTTGAGCTACAGGCCAAACTACAGGGAGGGAACTTAGCTCCACCCAGCAACAAAAGCTGGATTTGTTTCTTTTTTTAATTTTTTTTTTATTTTTCCAACTCTCCCTCCATCAGTGACCAGGATGGTCACTCCAGCGACCCCTGCTTTCCTGCATGTCCCGGTGCCCTATCATGGTGGGCCTGAAAGAGAGGACCCACCTGATGCCAGAAGCAAGAGGACACACGAGCTAAGACCAGTCAGGTACCCAGATCAGAACTTAACCAGCCTGTGCTTCAGGAAACAGTCTGTAGAAAATCAAGGGTAATGGTAATGAGGATCATCTCTAGCAGGGTCCCTTAAACTTTACTGTGCATTGGAGCCACCTGGAAACTTTGTTTAAAAATATAAATCACTACTACAGGGATTCTGATGCACTAGACCTGGGGTGGAGCCTAGCAGTCTGTACTTCAACAAGCTACCAGACGATCCCTATGCTAGTGAAGTCCAGGCCTATGCATGGAGGACCATTTGGTCCCAGAATTAGAGATTGGCTGTACCTGGAGTAGAACAGCTGTTCCTAATCAAGGAGAGTCTGACTCAGACCCAGCTCATAGAATGACTGTGCTCTGAATACCTGAATTCCACATGGCAGGTAGTCACAGGAGGCTGCATTCATAGACAGTCTGGGGTGGGATTATACCCACCTCCTGGGATCTATCTGGCAGCCCGATGGGCAGCACACTGTCGCTTAAACAGGAGGGAGCATTAGCAGCAACGGCATCCACTCTGGAAACTCTGTCTTGTGCCCTGAAGGTCACCCCCCACCACCAACAACAATATTGCAGCTCAGTTCCAGCTACTGAGGGCAAGCCATCTGCTTCCCATTTCGTACCCTTGCTCTGTCATCATAGAGCAAAAACAGAGGCAGACAGGTTGAACATGACAGAGAGCATCTGCTCTAAACCAGGCTGATGGAAGGCTGGGCACAGACACAGGAGGTGGTGGCAGAGGGCTGTCCAGAGTTCCTCCATCCACCTAGTTTCCTAAACCAGTCTTTACCTTCTGATATTCAACAACATGGGCTTCCCAGGTAGTGCTAGTGGTAAAGAACCCACCTGCCAATGCAGGAGATGTGAGACATGGGTTCAATCCCTGGGTCGGCAAGATCCCCTGAAAGAGGGCATGGCAGCCCACTCCAGCATTCTTTTTTTTTTTTTTTTAATATTTTTATTTATTTATTTCATTGCATCAGGTTTTAGTTGCAGCACATGGGATGTAGTTCCCTGACCAGGGTTTGAACCCCAGATCTCTGCACTTGGGAGCACAGAATCTTAGCCACTGGACCACCAGGGAAGCACCCACTCCAGTATTCTTGCTTGGAGAATCCCATGGATAGAGGAGCCTGGCAGGCTACAGTCCATAGGGTCACAAAGAGTCAGAAATGACTGAAGCGACTTAACACACACACACATACAATCAACAACATGACCCAGACTCTAAGGGACAGATGCAGGAGAATTCTAGGAAGTACACCCTACATGATCAAGTACTGACTGGAGCAGAAGGCAAGAGATAACATGGAGCGTGCTAGTCCCGGCCCTAGTCCTATGCATTGAGCCTGAGGGTGAAAGGTCTACAGAGCCCCCATTTTCTGCCCATGAGAAAACGTCTTGAGGTACCTCCTAAGCTCTCAACTTCCTGTTGGAGAACTCCATGCAAATGACTGTAGAGACCTACAGTCTGCTTCCCTCTCTCTGATGATTCTCCTCCCTCCCAGCCTCTAGGGCTCCTGGGCCGGTGCCCATCCTTAATGCACCACTGATATTCCCATCCCCAGACCCAGGACTCGGAATCTCTGAATTTCTATTCCTCCCTCCCCATGGCCCCAGTCACTCCCCATGCACCTACTCTGTCTTGTGCCCTGAAGGTCACCCCCCACCACCAACAACAATATTGCAGCTCAGTTCCAGCTACTGAGGGCAAGCCATCTGCTTCCCATTTCGTACCCTTGCTCTGTCATCATAGAGCAAAAACAGAGGCAGACAGGTTGAACATGACAGAGAGCATCTGCTCTAAACCAGGCTGATGGAAGGCTGGGCACAGACACAGGAGGTGGTGGCAGAGGGCTGTCCAGAGTTCCTCCATCCACCTAGTTTCCTAAACCAGTCTTTACCTTCTGATATTCAACAACATGGGCTTCCCAGGTAGTGCTAGTGGTAAAGAACCCACCTGCCAATGCAGGAGATGTGAGACATGGGTTCAATCCCTGGGTCGGCAAGATCCCCTGAAAGAGGGCATGGCAGCCCACTCCAGCATTCTTTTTTTTAATATTTTTATTTATTTATTTCATTGCATCAGGTTTTAGTTGCAGCACATGGGATGTAGTTCCCTGACCAGGGTTTGAACCCCAGATCTCTGCACTTGGGAGCACAGAATCTTAGCCACTGGACCACCAGGGAAGCACCCACTCCAGTATTCTTGCTTGGAGAATCCCATGGATAGAGGAGCCTGGCAGGCTACAGTCCATAGGGTCACAAAGAGTCAGAAATGACTGAAGCGACTTAACACACACACACATACAATCAACAACATGACCCAGACTCTAAGGGACAGATGCAGGAGAATTCTAGGAAGTACACCCTACATGATCAAGTACTGACTGGAGCAGAAGGCAAGAGATAACATGGAGCGTGCTAGTCCCGGCCCTAGTCCTATGCATTGAGCCTGAGGGTGAAAGGTCTACAGAGCCCCCATTTTTCTGCCCATGAGAAAACGTCTTGAGGTACCTCCTAAGCTCTCAACTTCCTGTTGGAGAACTCCATGCAAATGACTGTAGAGACCTACAGTCTGCTTCCCTCTCTCTGATGATTCTCCTCCCTCCCAGCCTCTAGGGCTCCTGGGCCGGTGCCCATCCTTAATGCACCACTGATATTCCCATCCCCAGACCCAGGACTCGGAATCTCTGAATTTCTATTCCTCCCTCCCCATGGCCCCAGTCACTCACATGCCCTATTCACTGTACCCACAGAGTGCCTCCCACCTGGGCCACCTTTCTGCAACCCTGCCTTAGCTCAGGCCCCCGGCACTGGCCCAGGAGACCACGGGCATTTACTGAGGGGTGAGCAGATCTCTCTTGACCCCCTTGGTTCCCAACCTGGCACTTTTAGGTTATCTATGGATCTTCAGTATTTAAAGGAACTACTAGAAACTGCACACTTACCTCAATACAGCCTCACGAACTATTAATAAATATAATTTATATTTTTCAGTGGCTGAAATCACACTGTGGAAATTTATGAAAGGTGGTGAAAAGCTGGGACTCAAGCTATCTTCACACAGACCCAGCTAGCCATTTCTCCAAAACAAAGCTCGCATTCTGTTGACAGTCACTTCTCTTTGTCTGCCTACCTGCACCCTGATCCTTTAGATTCCCACCTGGAATTCGAGTCCAGTACCATGTATCCCTCTCTCCCCTTCTCCATGACTCTGTGAATGCTATTCTCTCATCCTGGAGTCTTCTTCCATTCCTCCTTTGTCTTGGAAACTTTCTTGTCCTTATGTTGCTGCTCAAATGTCTCTCCTCCATATTCCCTGAGTTCTGCACCTCCCAGTTCAAACAGCTCCTTCTTCTCTGTTCCTCTAAGTTCTGCGTTTGTATCTTCTTCCTCAAACACATTTCATTCTGATGTATGTCATAGTTAGGGTGTTCTCGTCAGAGTAGAGGCTGCTTGAGAACCCCCATTTGCATGATAGATGCTTGATAAATGTATCTTGTTTATGAATGAGAAGCAGGGTGACTAGTCCCGGCCCTAGTCCTATGCATTGAGCCTGAGGGTGAAAGGTCTACAGAGCCCCATTTTCTGCCCATGAGAAAACGTCTTGAGGTACCTCCTAAGCTCTCAACTTCCTGTTGGAGAACTCCATGCAAATGACTGTAGAGACCTACAGTCTGCTTCCCTCTCTCTGATGATTCTCCTCCCTCCCAGCCTCTAGGGCTCCTGGGCCGGTGCCCATCCTTAATGCACCACTGATATTCCCATCCCCAGACCCAGGACTCGGAATCTCTGAATTTCTATTCCTCCCTCCCCATGGCCCCAGTCACTCACATGCCCTATTCACTGTACCCACAGAGTGCCTCCCACCTGGGCCACCTTTCTGCAACCCTGCCTTAGCTCAGGCCCCCGGCACTGGCCCAGGAGACCACGGGCATTTACTGAGGGGTGAGCAGATCTCTCTTGACCCCCTTGGTTCCCAACCTGGCACTTTTAGGTTATCTATGGATCTTCAGTATTTAAAGGAACTACTAGAAACTGCACACTTACCTCAATACAGCCTCACGAACTATTAATAAATATAATTTATATTTTTCAGTGGCTGAAATCACACTGTGGAAATTTATGAAAGGTGGTGAAAAGCTGGGACTCAAGCTATCTTCACACAGACCCAGCTAGCCATTTCTCCAAAACAAAGCTCGCATTCTGTTGACAGTCACTTCTCTTTGTCTGCCTACCTGCACCCTGATCCTTTAGATTCCCACCTGGAATTCGAGTCCAGTACCATGTATCCCTCTCTCCCCTTCTCCATGACTCTGTGAATGCTATTCTCTCATCCTGGAGTCTTCTTCCATTCCTCCTTTGTCTTGGAAACTTTCTTGTCCTTATGTTGCTGCTCAAATGTCTCTCCTCCATATTCCCTGAGTTCTGCACCTCCCAGTTCAAACAGCTCCTTCTTCTCTGTTCCTCTAAGTTCTGCGTTTGTATCTTCTTCCTCAAACACATTTCATTCTGATGTATGTCATAGTTAGGGTGTTCTCGTCAGAGTAGAGGCTGCTTGAGAGCTGATGTCCCCACTGCACTTTGCATGATAGATGCTTGATAAATGTATCTTGAATAAGTTGGGATGTGAGTGAATGAGAAGATGACTTCTACAGACTGAAATCAACATCATCACCATGACCCAGAACTATCCTACACCATATACAGAACACAGAGTCACTCCTGGGAAAAATAGGCTAAAGAGGATATATCTTTGGAAGGTTTTCTAAGTGATCCAACAAGCCCTAAAGTCCAGAGTGGCCACTTAGCACCACATGGCCAAATACTAGCAGTTGTTCTCTGTTAAGTGATTGTGATGGGTGAATCGCCATTTCAGTTTCTTTACATGCATGACCTAATAAATTCTGACATCAATCTGATGAGGTAGGTACTATTAGTATTACCTCACTATACAGATTAGGAAACAAGTCACTTGCCCAAGGCCAAGGGAAAGGACTGAGAATAAAACCTGGAAAAGGGACTTCTCTGGTGGTCCAGTGGTTAAGATGCCACACTTCCACTGCAGGGGGTTCAATCCCTGATCAAGAGACTAAGACATTCGTGTCGCATGACAGCCAGAAAAATAAAAATCAAACCTGGAAAAATCTGACCCTAACTACTCTATCCTGCTTCTAGTGGGTGTTGGGAGAACCACCACAAACTTCACCCCTGAGCCTTCATCATGGAAAACAGGTTAATCTCTTGCCAGGGTGGTTGTGAGCTCCACAAAGCAAATTGGGCCCAAGTCACAAAGGACGGGCCTCTGGCTGCTTGCCCTGGCCAAAGTGCAGGCTCCTCCTCAGGCCCCCAAACACTGCCCAGGAAGAATTTTCCTTTCTGCCCTAAACACTGGACCTGTGCCTCCACGTGTCACCAGATTGAAAGTGCTGCTTCTGCCCCAATGCCAACCTTCTTTCCTCTGCAAAGTGGTCCCTGGGATCAATGTCTCTGTTGATAGATGCTTTCCATATTCCTTGAGTTCTGCCTCCCAAATGTCTCTCCTCCATATTCCCTGAGTTCTGCACCTCCCAGTTCAAACAGCTCCTTCTTCTCTGTTCCTCTAAGTTCTGCGTTTGTATCTTCTTCCTCAAACACATTTCATTCTGATGTATGTCATAGTTAGGGTGTTCTCGTCAGAGTAGAGGCTGCTTGAGAGCTGATGTCCCCACTGCACTTTGCATGATAGATGCTTGATAAATGTATCTTGAATAAGTTGGGATGTGAGTGAATGAGAAGATGACTTCTACAGACTGAAATCAACATCATCACCATGACCCAGAACTATCCTACACCATATACAGAACACAGAGTCACTCCTGGGAAAAATAGGCTAAAGAGGATATATCTTTGGAAGGTTTTCTAAGTGATCCAACAAGCCCTAAAGTCCAGAGTGGCCACTTAGCACCACATGGCCAAATACTAGCAGTTGTTCTCTGTTAAGTGATTGTGATGGGTGAATCGCCATTTCAGTTTCTTTACATGCATGACCTAATAAATTCTGACATCAATCTGATGAGGTAGGTACTATTAGTATTACCTCACTATACAGATTAGGAAACAAGTCACTTGCCCAAGGCCAAGGGAAAGGACTGAGAATAAAACCTGGAAAAGGGACTTCTCTGGTGGTCCAGTGGTTAAGATGCCACACTTCCACTGCAGGGGGTTCAATCCCTGATCAAGAGACTAAGACATTCGTGTCGCATGACAGCCAGAAAAATAAAAATCAAACCTGGAAAAATCTGACCCTAACTACTCTATCCTGCTTCTAGTGGGTGTTGGGAGAACCACCACAAACTTCACCCCTGAGCCTTCATCATGGAAAACAGGTTAATCTCTTGCCAGGGTGGTTGTGAGCTCCACAAAGCAAATTGGGCCCAAGTCACAAAGGACGGGCCTCTGGCTGCTTGCCCTGGCCAAAGTGCAGGCTCCTCCTCAGGCCCCCAAACACTGCCCAGGAAGAATTTTCCTTTCTGCCCTAAACACTGGACCTGTGCCTCCACGTGTCACCAGATTGAAAGTGCTGCTTCTGCCCCAATGCCAACCTTCTTTCCTCTGCAAAGTGGTCCCTGGGATCGATGTCTCTGTTGATAGATGCTTTCAATACTTTGTCTGGTCCCATTAAGAAGGTTTGAATGTAAACTGGGCCAGCGGGAAAAGGTAATTAGACAGCACTTTCCTGATAAGATGGGAGGATCAGCAGGTGTAAGATCAGGGATCTAAGCCCTGGTGTGCATTTAATTAAGCATCGCTGCTTTGTTTACACATTGGATGGCTTGGAAAAAAAAACCCCAACCAACCTCTTTCCTCATAATTTAGGTGGGGGTAGAGGAAGTACACCAAGGATGCCAAAAAGAAAAAAAAAAAAATCAGTGAAACCGAAACACAAAACAGAGCAGCCAGAATCTCAAGCCTTCTGCTTTTACAAGCCCAGTCCTTGATTATGAAAAAGAATAACCAAAAGGAAACAGAGAGAACCCTAGGGAGACAGGGCTCTAGACAACCCCGGGCATACAAAAGAGTTGTAGGAAGGGGAGGGAATGCTTAAAATCAGTAAGGCCATAGCTAGGAGTCATCCCATTTAAATTCTAACAAGGCCAGTATTCAGAGATAACAAAGGCCACAGTGTTTAATTAAGGGTATAAATGGTAAAAATATGAGACAGGAGCTTTTACGAACTGTTAATGAGGTGGATAGAAAACCTCTAAAAATAAACCAGGGCGAGCTGAAAGGGTAATTAGGGGTGCAAAAATAAACAGAGGGTGTCAATTTGAGAGCAGTTCCCTGAGAGGCTCCTCAAACATCCTCAGTAGGTAGGGCAGGCCACAGAGAGGGCCCCCGAGGGGTCAGGGCAGGTAGCAAGGGCCCAGGTGTCCTTTTATCTTGCCCCCTCTCCTTCCTAGACTTTCACAAATAATGATGAGCTCTCCCACCTCTCCCTGCTCCCCTCCAAGCAACCAGATCACCCACCCACGCCCCACAGTGTGAGGCAGGCTTCGCCTTATTTAACAGAGAGTCCTCAAAGGGACCTGAGCAAATATTAGGGGATAAAAGACCTTAAGAGCTAAGTGATAAAAATCAATCTGGTTCCTGCCATTGAGCTGATAGCCAGGAATTCCGTCTGCCTGCGCGGGCGTATAGACACAAATACACACTTGCTAAAACATACACACACACTTATCTGTCCGGCGATTTCTGGTCAAGGCCAGTAGCTTGCAAATAGAAGGAGTGGCTGCTCACCCTGGCGGTGGATTCGAGGTGTCCCACCTCTACAGGGCTCAGTGGTAAAGAATCTGCCTGCCAATTCAGGAGACTCAGGTCCGATCTCTGGGTCAGGAAGATCCCCTGGAGGAGGAAATAGCAACGCACTCTGGTATTCTTGCCTGGGAAATCCCATGGACAGAGGAGCCTGGCGGGGTAGGGCCTATGGGGTCGCAAAGAGTCAGAGACGACTGAGCAACTGAGCACGTACACACACAGCCCTCCACCATCTCTTTATCGCCTTCCCATTAGAACACAACCACTTTCGGAAGTATTCTGTGGTCAAGTAGGTTTAGGAAATTCTTCCCATAATATGCCCCTTGGGGCGATGCACATCAACACATTTAACACTCTGAGAAGTAGTGTGGTTAAGAAGTCTTTATGTGTTTATTTAACTCAACATTTCCCAAGCTAACCCTTTGTTCAAAAAAAACCATTTACCATCTCTCCCCCCTACCCACCCCAACTAGCAAAATTTGAGGGCATTAAACACAGCTCTGAGAGACTGGGAATTGACCTTGGGAAGGATACATTTACTGTGGTTTTTCTTTTAGTCACGGGGCTTTGGGGATCTTAGTTCCCTGACTGGGGAACCAACCTGCACATCCTGCGGTGGAACCACTGAGTCTTAACCGCTGGATCACAAGGGAAGTCCCAGGGAGGGATAGCTTTGGAGCACAGGCTCCTTCCTGCTGTGCTGATGAGGCATCGGTGGTCTTGCTCAAAGCCTCTAGAGAGCAGCAGGCTGGCCATGGTGACCAGGGAGGAGGAAACTGATAATACAGAAGGAAATGAGGGGGTAAGGCAACCGACGTCCTTCATTTCGTTTAATCTCTTGCCAACTTCTCTGCAAGAGCAGGAGATTCTGGTTCTTAGAGTTACAAAGTGGTACCCACCTCAAGGGGAGAATGGTTCCCCCAGATTCTAGCCCAGAACGAATAGGTTGGCCCTGTGGGTCCCTATCTGTTCCTAATGAGGGATTAAAAACGAATCAGACCTAAGACAGGGCCCATCACTGCTATTACAATAAGCTGTGTGACCTTAGCAAAGTGATTCAACCCTTATTATCACCTTCTGTTATTTGCAAAACTAGGTTAATACTAATAGCCACCACACAGAGTAGTCTAGAAGGGGAAGTAAAATAATACACATAAGCATGTGTGTGTGCGTGCTCAGGCGTGTCTGACTCTTTGCAACTCTATGGACTGCAGCCCGCCAGGCTCCTCTGTCCATGGGGTTCTCCGGGCAAGACTACTGGAGTGGGCTGCCATTTCCTCCTCAGAGGATCTTCCCAACCCAGGGATTGAATTCCCACGGCTCCTGCACGTACACACACAGCCCTCCACCATCTCTTTATCGCCTTCCCATTAGAACACAACCACTTTCGGAAGTATTCTGTGGTCAAGTAGGTTTAGGAAATTCTTCCCATAATATGCCCCTTGGGGCGATGCACATCAACACATTTAACACTCTGAGAAGTAGTGTGGTTAAGAAGTCTTTATGTGTTTATTTAACTCAACATTTCCCAAGCTAACCCTTTGTTCAAAAAAAACCATTTACCATCTCTCCCCCCTACCCACCCCCAACTAGCAAAATTTGAGGGCATTAAACACAGCTCTGAGAGACTGGGAATTGACCTTGGGAAGGATACATTTACTGTGGTTTTTTTCTTTTAGTCACGGGGCTTTGGGGATCTTAGTTCCCTGACTGGGGAACCAACCTGCACATCCTGCGGTGGAACCACTGAGTCTTAACCGCTGGATCACAAGGGAAGTCCCAGGGAGGGATAGCTTTGGAGCACAGGCTCCTTCCTGCTGTGCTGATGAGGCATCGGTGGTCTTGCTCAAAGCCTCTAGAGAGCAGCAGGCTGGCCATGGTGACCAGGGAGGAGGAAACTGATAATACAGAAGGAAATGAGGGGGTAAGGCAACCGACGTCCTTCATTTCGTTTAATCTCTTGCCAACTTCTCTGCAAAGAGCAGGAGATTCTGGTTCTTAGAGTTACAAAGTGGTACCCACCTCAAGGGGAGAATGGTTCCCCCAGATTCTAGCCCAGAACGAATAGGTTGGCCCTGTGGGTCCCTATCTGTTCCTAATGAGGGATTAAAAACGAATCAGACCTAAGACAGGGCCCATCACTGCTATTACAATAAGCTGTGTGACCTTAGCAAAGTGATTCAACCCTTATTATCACCTTCTGTTATTTGCAAAACTAGGTTAATACTAATAGCCACCACACAGAGTAGTCTAGAAGGGGAAGTAAAATAATACACATAAGCATGTGTGTGTGCGTGCTCAGGCGTGTCTGACTCTTTGCAACTCTATGGACTGCAGCCCGCCAGGCTCCTCTGTCCATGGGGTTCTCCGGGCAAGACTACTGGAGTGGGCTGCCATTTCCTCCTCCAGGGGATCTTCCCAACCCAGGGATTGAATTCCCACGGCTCCTGCATTGACAGGCAGATTCTGTACTGCTGTGCTAGTGTCTTTTAAAGCATGTAAAGTAATTAAAATGATCAAAATAGTAACATTTTCTGTTTCCCTCTATACCTTCTCTAGGTAATTTCGATTCTCACAAGGTTTTGATTCCATAGAAATGTAGAAGGACCTCAAAACCGTATCTCCACCCAGATCTCTCTCCCGAACTCTAGATTTCTGTTACAGTTTGGGATTTAAAGGAAGTAGAAATCCAATGACAGAAAATAAAGCGTTGCCAGATATGAGAAGATCTGGAATTGAAGTCAGGAGAAACCCATTAGGAACAGAAGCAGCAGTTCTGTCCGCTCCTCGCCAGGTTCTGCTCTGTCAGCATCTGACACCCCTTCACCTCCTCACCACCCACTCATTAACCCTAAGTGTACAGGACCCAGCTCCAGAGCCCACGCCAAGGGCAACAGAGTCCATCAATCCTGTTCAAGTGTTGGGGGAGAGAGGCCGCTTGGATGAGTGTATCCACTCAGTCCAGACAACAGAAGTCAGGGGACTGGCTGCCCGAGGCGAGGTGTCCGTCACAGGGCCAAGAGCTGTGACACTATGGAGAGTGGAGATCATGTGACAGATAGAGCTGTCCCTGCCAGCGTCACTGGACAGGACAAATAATGAAGGCCTGTCAATTTCATTTTCCTGCTAGCCCGCCTGGCACACGGAGCCTTTCCCTATTCAAACGTTTCCAGAGCTGCTCTCCTCTAACTTGACCACATTTATAGTTACAAGTCATATGCCTCCCCGACAGAAACAACATGAAGTCACATTCTGCCCCTTCCCCAGAGGCACTGAGGAGGAGTCACATCATAAGGCTGTCTCAAAGATTGCTTGCTTACCCCAGAATCCATAGCTTTCAGTTTCTGTCTGTTCCTCTTTTGTTTCTGTGAGATCCTGTGCAAATATGACTGTTCACTTTCTTATCGTCTAAACCGTACATGTGACCTATGCCGTTCCCCTCGAATGCACCAATGGAGCAAAACCAGGATGACAGTGGGGGTGAGGACCGGGGGGAGGGGAATCATTCACATTCAGTTAAGAAAAACAGAGGGAAGAGGGCTTCCCTGGTGGTCCAGTGGATAGAGAGTCTGCCTTGCAGTGCAAAAGGCACCAGTTCGATCCCTGGCCCGGGGAAGATCCCACGTGCCACGGAGCAGCTGGATTGGTGTGTCCAGTTACAATCCAGCGCTCTGGAGCACATGCACCCAGAGCTGGTGCTCTGCACCAAGAGTGGCCACTGCCATGGGAGACCCACACGGGCCAAAGAATAATGATGGATCTAAATAAATAAATAGAGAACCAATAGAAGAGGCCAAAATTGAAAAAAAAAAAAGGGGGGGGGTGTTAAAAAAAAAAGAGGAAAGAAAGCAGTCTCTAGGACAAGAATCATACTGTGGCTCCAAGTCTAAGCATATGTACATGTCTGTGTGTGTGTGCTCAGTTGCTTCAGTCATGTTTGACTCTTTGTGGCCCTATGGACTGCAGCCACATGCTCCTCTGTCCATGGGATTCTCCAAGCAAGAATACTGGAGTGGGTTGCTGTGCCCTCCTCCAGGGGATCTTCCTGACCCAGGGATTGAACCCGCATCTTCTTCATTTCATGTGGATTCTTCTCCCACTGAGGCATCTGGGAAGCCAAGCATGTATCGGATCCCAAAGCAACGGGAATCCTTAGTTGGCACAGTAAGGCCCATGCCCTTGAAAGGCTGCCTATTCTTAATAGTCCAAATGAACTCTGAGGACCAGGCCCACAAATCTTCTGTTGTTTAGACCCTAGAGTTAGATTCTTCAATCTGACTTTCCTCTCAGTGGCTGGTGTCAACTACCTTAAGAATCAGGACAAAACAACATGAAGTCACATTCTGCCCCTTCCCCAGAGGCACTGAGGAGGAGTCACATCATAAGGCTGTCTCAAAGATTGCTTGCTTACCCCAGAATCCATAGCTTTCAGTTTCTGTCTGTTCCTCTTTTGTTTCTGTGAGATCCTGTGCAAATATGACTGTTCACTTTCTTATCGTCTAAACCGTACATGTGACCTATGCCGTTCCCCTCGAATGCACCAATGGAGCAAAACCAGGATGACAGTGGGGGTGAGGACCGGGGGGAGGGGAATCATTCACATTCAGTTAAGAAAAACAGAGGGAAGAGGGCTTCCCTGGTGGTCCAGTGGATAGAGAGTCTGCCTTGCAGTGCAAAAGGCACCAGTTCGATCCCTGGCCCGGGGAAGATCCCACGTGCCACGGAGCAGCTGGATTGGTGTGTCCAGTTACAATCCAGCGCTCTGGAGCACATGCACCCAGAGCTGGTGCTCTGCACCAAGAGTGGCCACTGCCATGGGAGACCCACACGGGCCAAAGAATAATGATGGATCTAAATAAATAAATAGAGAACCAATAGAAGAGGCCAAAATTGAAAAAAAAAAAAGGGGGGGGGTGTTAAAAAAAAAAGAGGAAAGAAAGCAGTCTCTAGGACAAGAATCATACTGTGGCTCCAAGTCTAAGCATATGTACATGTCTGTGTGTGTGTGCTCAGTTGCTTCAGTCATGTTTGACTCTTTGTGGCCCTATGGACTGCAGCCACATGCTCCTCTGTCCATGGGATTCTCCAAGCAAGAATACTGGAGTGGGTTGCTGTGCCCTCCTCCAGGGGATCTTCCTGACCCAGGGATTGAACCCGCATCTTCTTCATTTCATGTGGATTCTTCTCCCACTGAGGCATCTGGGAAGCCAAGCATGTATCGGATCCCAAAGCAACGGGAATCCTTAGTTGGCACAGTAAGGCCCATGCCCTTGAAAGGCTGCCTATTCTTAATAGTCCAAATGAACTCTGAGGACCAGGCCCACAAATCTTCTGTTGTTTAGACCCTAGAGTTAGATTCTTCAATCTGACTTTCCTCTCAGTGGCTGGTGTCACATGGTATGAAAGGGGTGTAGCTGAAAAACACAAAGTACATCTTTCCTAAGCCAAATTCCAGTCCTGGCTGTGAGATTGGCCTCTTGGTGGGAGGGTTCTCCTTAGGGAAGACAGAGTGGGAAATGCCTAGGAGGAGGTTGTGGGGCTGTCATCTTCTCCAGCAACATCTTCTCCTCCCAAATAACTCTTTCCCAGTGGCCTGAACATCCATCTTTGTCAATCAGAGCTTTTAACTTTGGCACTAGAAACTCAATGAGACAGAAAATTAGGACCAGACCAAAGTCTGGCAGGGCCCATTGGTTTCTGGACTCTAAGTAATCAGACAGCTCCAGCTACAGGCAAAATGGGTTTCCTGCACCAGCGTTACATAATCACCCTGCTTTGCTTATTTGTTTATAGATGGGCATTATGGACAGAAACCTGTCTGCTTGCTGCAGGTCCTTATCTAAGTTTAAAAGCAACAAACAGTCTGCTCCAGTATCCTTGCATTCAGACACCAAGCCTGCCAAAGCTTCACCTTTGGTGTGCCTGTGGTCTGGGTCTCAAGGGATAGTAGGTGACAACTTAATTAGTTGTTTTTCCACCAAAAAAGCACAGACTGCAAACTTCCTCTCCGATAATGAAACAATTTTGTATTACATCTCACGGCAGTTATAGCATAGCTGGTCTCAAACCTCCAGTCTTAAGGTGCTAGAACGCCTTTGAAACGCCACTCCGGATGCCAATTTCCATTCTAATTACAACTTCTTTGGCTATGCACTTTCAAAAGAACTCAAGTAAAAAAATTGGATGGATTTTGTTGTTGTTCAGGCACTAAGTCGTGTCTGACTCATTGCGACCCCATGGACTGTAACTGGCAAGACCCCTCTGTCCATGGATTGTCCGGGCAAGAATACTGGAGTGAGTTGGCATGTCCTCCTCCAGGGGATCAGCCAGTGTAGTCTCAGCCGTATTTTCTGTGTTGAGCCAACTTCTGTCTCTGTAATTCTGTCCTTTCCTTGACTTAGAAGCAGTCAAGCATCTTATCAGAACATCCAAATCCTCTGTCTGTCTCTATACGGACTTCATAAGCCCTGAAAGTGAGTTGCAGCCCAAACTGAAATGATCATTTCCCTTTATGGCCATCCTCCTTCCATGATCTTAACCTGCGTGAATGGCACCACCCTCGAAACAGTTCTTCAAGATTGAAATAAAGGAGGTACCTTTTACTGTCTCTTCTGCTCTAATCCTCATAGCTAATTCAACATCAAATGTTATTGACTTTACACCCTCGAAGATCTCTTGAGTCCACATACTTCTTTTCAACCCTCCAGCATTATCTTAGATAGCGATTATAATCTCTTAGCTAGTTTGTCTCTGTAGTTTATTAATTGATCTTCCTCACTCAGTCTTCCCTCTTTCCAAAATATTCCTTATATGCCTTCTAGACAAATCTAGTCGCGTCACTCTTAATCAGTAGTGCCCCAAACTTCCTGTGATCTAGTTCTGCCTACCTCTCCAGTCTTATCATTGGCCTTCACTCTTGGGGCAGTATTGAATGACTTGCGTTCCCAGAAACCCCTGTCTTCCAGTCTGTTTTTTTGGCTCAGCTTTGTAAGTGCCCCACACCTCTTCCAGGAGGTCTTCTCTGAGGTCTCTTAGTCTAGGTTAGGTATGTTTTCTGCACACCCTTAAAGGGCTTACTATTACCATAGCTCTTATCACTCTGAATTGCAAGCACCTGCTTTCTTGCCTGTACACGACATAAGACTTTAAGTTCCTAAGGCAGGGATTATGCCTTACTGATCATTGTGCTTGGCACATACTCAATGCACATTTGCTGAATAAAAAAAAGACACACTTAGGGCTTCCCTGGTGGTTCAGAGGGTAAAAGACACCGTTAGCTATTGTAGGTAAAAATTGGATGGATTTTGTTGTTGTTCAGGCACTAAGTCGTGTCTGACTCATTGCGACCCCATGGACTGTAACTGGCAAGACCCCTCTGTCCATGGATTGTCCGGGCAAGAATACTGGAGTGAGTTGGCATGTCCTCCTCCAGGGGATCAGCCAGTGTAGTCTCAGCCGTATTTTCTGTGTTGAGCCAACTTCTGTCTCTGTAATTCTGTCCTTTCCTTGACTTAGAAGCAGTCAAGCATCTTATCAGAACATCCAAATCCTCTGTCTGTCTCTATACGGACTTCATAAGCCCTGAAAGTGAGTTGCAGCCCAAACTGAAATGATCATTTCCCTTTATGGCCATCCTCCTTCCATGATCTTAACCTGCGTGAATGGCACCACCCTCGAAACAGTTCTTCAAGATTGAAATAAAGGAGGTACCTTTTACTGTCTCTTCTGCTCTAATCCTCATAGCTAATTCAACATCAAATGTTATTGACTTTACACCCTCGAAGATCTCTTGAGTCCACATACTTCTTTTCAACCCTCCAGCATTATCTTAGATAGCGATTATAATCTCTTAGCTAGTTTGTCTCTGTAGTTTATTAATTGATCTTCCTCACTCAGTCTTCCCTCTTTCCAAAATATTCCTTATATGCCTTCTAGACAAATCTAGTCGCGTCACTCTTAATCAGTAGTGCCCCAAACTTCCTGTGATCTAGTTCTGCCTACCTCTCCAGTCTTATCATTGGCCTTCACTCTTGGGGCAGTATTGAATGACTTGCGTTCCCAGAAACCCCTGTCTTCCAGTCTGTTTTTTTGGCTCAGCTTTGTAAGTGCCCCACACCTCTTCCAGGAGGTCTTCTCTGAGGTCTCTTAGTCTAGGTTAGGTATGTTTTCTGCACACTCCCTTAAAGGGCTTACTATTACCATAGCTCTTATCACTCTGAATTGCAAGCACCTGCTTTCTTGCCTGTACACGACATAAGACTTTAAGTTCCTAAGGCAGGGATTATGCCTTACTGATCATTGTGCTTGGCACATACTCAATGCACATTTGCTGAATAAAAAAAAGACACACTTAGGGCTTCCCTGGTGGTTCAGAGGGTAAAAAAGACACCGTTAGCTATTGCTGTATATATACCTTCCACCTCCTAGAGAGGCTTCTTGGCTATTACAATGATTGCTAGTATTAGCACAGGGTCTTACATTTTGTCAAGGATATCCACAAGTTCTGATTCATTGGATCATCCCAGAAAATGCCCCTTGCCCCAGAACAATGCCACAAAAGAAGGAAGAAGGACTTCCCTAGTGGTACATTGGGTAAGAATCTGCCTGCCATTGCAGGGCACATGGGTTCAATCCCTGGTTTTGGAGGATTCCACAGGCAGTGGAGCAACTAAGCCTGAGTGCCACAAATACTGAGTACACACTCTAGAGCCTGCAAGCCACAACTATCAAGCTTGTATGCTGCCACGACTGAAGCCTTCATGCCTAGAGCCCATGCTCCACCACAAAAGAAGCCATCACAATGAGAAGCCCGTGCACCGCAACAAAGAGTAACCCCACCTGCCACAGCTAGAGAAAGCTCACACACAGCAACCAAGACCCAGCACAACCAAAAATAAATAAACAAAATTATATTTTAAAAGAAAGAAGAAAGGAATGTTACTCTTACTTACCTACGAAGAAAATATGATTCAAATGTAAGTGACCTGCCTGACAGCAAGTGGTTAGGATCACTCCGACTGGAGAAATCCATGAATGACAGCCAGGGAGGAGGTGCCAAGCTCTGATAGCTGAGAAAGTGCATGAATGCGCCTGTTCTAAGGAAAACTACACAATGAGGAGATTCGAGACCCCAACTCAGGAGACACTGAAGGCAATGTTAAGAAGGCAACTGGGTGGATGTAGGGCTATTCCAGGAGCTTAACAGTTGGACACAAGGGAGATCTTCTTTTTGAGGTCTCTTAGTCTAGGTTAGGTATGTTTTCTGCACACTCCCTTAAAGGGCTTACTATTACCATAGCTCTTATCACTCTGAATTGCAAGCACCTGCTTTCTTGCCTGTACACGACATAAGACTTTAAGTTCCTAAGGCAGGGATTATGCCTTACTGATCATTGTGCTTGGCACATACTCAATGCACATTTGCTGAATAAAAAAAAGACACACTTAGGGCTTCCCTGGTGGTTCAGAGGGTAAAAAAGACACCGTTAGCTATTGCTGTATATATACCTTCCACCTCCTAGAGAGGCTTCTTGGCTATTACAATGATTGCTAGTATTAGCACAGGGTCTTACATTTTGTCAAGGATATCCACAAGTTCTGATTCATTGGATCATCCCAGAAAATGCCCCTTGCCCCAGAACAATGCCACAAAAGAAGGAAGAAGGACTTCCCTAGTGGTACATTGGGTAAGAATCTGCCTGCCATTGCAGGGCACATGGGTTCAATCCCTGGTTTTGGAGGATTCCACAGGCAGTGGAGCAACTAAGCCTGAGTGCCACAAATACTGAGTACACACTCTAGAGCCTGCAAGCCACAACTATCAAGCTTGTATGCTGCCACGACTGAAGCCTTCATGCCTAGAGCCCATGCTCCACCACAAAAGAAGCCATCACAATGAGAAGCCCGTGCACCGCAACAAAGAGTAACCCCACCTGCCACAGCTAGAGAAAGCTCACACACAGCAACCAAGACCCAGCACAACCAAAAATAAATAAACAAAATTATATTTTAAAAGAAAGAAGAAAGGAATGTTACTCTTACTTACCTACGAAGAAAATATGATTCAAATGTAAGTGACCTGCCTGACAGCAAGTGGTTAGGGATCACTCCGACTGGAGAAATCCATGAATGACAGCCAGGGAGGAGGTGCCAAGCTCTGATAGCTGAGAAAGTGCATGAATGCGCCTGTTCTAAGGAAAACTACACAATGAGGAGATTCGAGACCCCAACTCAGGAGACACTGAAGGCAATGTTAAGAAGGCAACTGGGTGGATGTAGGGGGCTATTCCAGGAGCTTACAACTGCTAGTTGGACACAAGGGAGAGGGCAACCTTGTGTTCTAACCATTAGAATGGATATTATGATCTTCAAGTGATGATTTGTAGTGCTCTCTAATGGCAGTGCACAGAGCTGGGCTGAGCAAGGATCAGATGCAACACATTAAGCTCAATAAGTGGCTAAAAATCACTGACCAGGGGAAAGTTAGGTACAGGGTAACCTGATTTCCCGGAGAACAACATGACAGGGTAGGCCAAGCAGAGGGAGGAAATTAAGGACTGGGGAGAATGGTAGAATACCAAACAGGCTAAGCAGCTGCCACCGATGAGGGATGAGGTCTGCTCATCTCACATGGCACCTTCACAGCATCCTTCCAAGCGCCATTCAGAGCTTCCACTCTTTCTTTTTTATGTTATGCCATCTCTTTTTTATTGGAGGATAATATCTTTACAGTGCTATGCTGGTCGGTCTCTGCTGTACAGCAATGCAAAGCAGTCATAATTATCTACATAACCCCCTCCCTCTCGAGGCTTCCATCCCACCCCTCTAGGTCATCACAGAACGCCATGCGAGGCAGAGCCTCCACTCTTGATGAGCAATAAAAACACTCTGTGTGTGTGTGTGTGAGGGAGAGAGTGTGTGTGTATTCTGAGTATTTTAGTGCCAGGACATCAGAGCACTTTAGTAACAACAAAAAAATGCTTCACCCATAGGAAAAACAGCATAGGCAATAAAAGACCTGGCTCTATTCAACAGGATTATATCCAGGAAACCCAAGCCTTTGATGGATCCACAGTGACAGACGCGCATCTCCGTTTGTTTTCCTGGCTGTACAGAAAGGGAAAAAGAAAGGAGGACACCAAACACAAAGAGCCACCGACAAACAGATTTTGCCTCTGGGCAGATCACCAGCAGTCAGGAGTTCCTGAGTCGGGAGCCTTACTCGTGGCTGTGTAAATGCTCCCTAATGCTGACACAGTGCTTCAAGCCGCTAAACGGTGTTTGCACAATTGATCTCACCAAGAGTACATATGAGGTTCATGTTTCTGGGCTCCACTGCTGAAATGCACTATGGAGTGGCCTAGGCTGAAAAAATCATTTCTTCCGGGAGGGGATAGACCAGAAGTTTTATTCTAGTTTTGGTGGGGGTGAGTGTGGGTTGGGGAGGGAGTGGGGCGGGCGGGCCACTTCTTTTAGTCTTTCATTTGTCTATTTTCATTCATCTTTCCAGAGCTCTGGCTTGGTACTTGGACACATCTGTCCCGCGGCTCCAGGCACATGGGATCCTCCCAGGCCAGGGATCGAACCAGTACCCTTGCACTGCAAGGTGGTGTCCTTACCCACTGGACCGCCAGGGAGGCCCCCAGAGGTTTTACATAAAGGTTAGATCCACAACTCCTAATGGGAAGCAATTTTTCTCAATGACCTTTTATTTTTCTGTTGTTATTTATTTGTTTTTGGTTGCACTGGGTCTTTGTTGCTGTGTGGGCTTTCTCTAATTGTGTTGAGCAGGGGCTACTCTTTGTTGCAGTGCACGGGCTTCTCAGCATGGTGACTTGTTGCAGAGCACGGGCTGAGCACAGGCTGTAGGCACTCAGGCTTCAGGAGCTGCAGCACGCAGACTCAGTCGTTGTGGCTCGTGGGTCTAGTTGCTCCATACCATGTGGGATCTTCCTGGACCATGGATGAAACCTGTGCTCTCTGCAGTGGCAGGTGGATTCTTATCTACTGTACCAAAAGGGAAGTCCCTCTCCCCAATATTTCTGAAGCATAGTTGATTTACATTGTTTCAGGTATACAGCAAAGTGATTCAGATGTTGGATTTACTCCCCTGTGCTGTACAGTGGGCTTTCTCTGTTCATGTATGTTTTATATATAGGAATAGGAATATGTATCTGTTTACCCCAGATCCTTACTTCATCTCTGCTACTTTCCCCATGGTACCCATGTTTGCTTTCTGTGAGTCTATTGCTGTTTTGAAAATTAGATCACCAGCAGTCAGGAGTTCCTGAGTCGGGAGCCTTACTCGTGGCTGTGTAAATGCTCCCTAATGCTGACACAGTGCTTCAAGCCGCTAAACGGTGTTTGCACAATTGATCTCACCAAGAGTACATATGAGGTTCATGTTTCTGGGCTCCACTGCTGAAATGCACTATGGAGTGGCCTAGGCTGAAAAAATCATTTCTTCCGGGAGGGGATAGACCAGAAGTTTTATTCTAGTTTTGGTGGGGGTGAGTGTGGGTTGGGGAGGGAGAGGGGCGGGCGGGCCACTTCTTTTAGTCTTTCATTTGTCTATTTTCATTCATCTTTCCAGAGCTCTGGCTTGGTAATCGGACACATCGGTCCAGCGGCTCCGCGGCACATGGGATCCTCCCAGGCCAGGGATCGAACCAGTACCCCTTGCACTGCAAGGTGGTGTCCTTACCCACTGGACCGCCAGGGAGGCCCCCAGAGGTTTTACATAAAGGTTAGATCCACAACTCCTAATGGGAAGCAATTTTTCTCAATGACCTTTTATTTTTCTGTTGTTATTTATTTGTTTTTGGTTGCACTGGGTCTTTGTTGCTGTGTGGGCTTTCTCTAATTGTGTTGAGCAGGGGCTACTCTTTGTTGCAGTGCACGGGCTTCTCAGCATGGTGACTTGTTGCAGAGCACGGGCTGAGCACAGGCTGTAGGCACTCAGGCTTCAGGAGCTGCAGCACGCAGACTCAGTCGTTGTGGCTCGTGGGTCTAGTTGCTCCATACCATGTGGGATCTTCCTGGACCATGGATGAAACCTGTGCTCTCTGCAGTGGCAGGTGGATTCTTATCTACTGTACCAAAAGGGAAGTCCCTCTCCCCAATATTTCTGAAGCATAGTTGATTTACATTGTTTCAGGTATACAGCAAAGTGATTCAGATGTTGGATTTACTCCCCTGTGCTGTACAGTGGGCTTTCTCTGTTCATGTATGTTTTATATATAGGAATAGGAATATGTATCTGTTTACCCCAGATCCTTACTTCATCTCTGCTACTTTCCCCATGGTACCCATGTTTGCTTTCTGTGAGTCTATTGCTGTTTTGAAAATTAGTTCCTTTCTGTTATCCTTTAGATTCCACATATGAGTGATATCGCTCCTATTTTTAAAAAGAACTCTTAAGTAGAGAACATATTATAATGCAGCCCCAGTTTTCTGTTGTTTCGTTTGTGTGTGGTGTGTGTGTAGGATACGTCTAAGCAAATCTCAGATACCCTGTCACATCACCCACAGACACCTGTGCATTGTGCATCTCGAACAAATACAGTGTTTCTTTTAAGAGCCATGCTATTATTCCACTTAACAGAACTAACAATGATTACTTAATGTCATCTGACACCATCTGTATTCAAGTTTCCTGAGCTGTCTCAAGGTTCTCTTTCCCCAGTTTGTTTGAACAAGGATTCAGAGCAGGTCTATACCTTGTGTCTCATTATGCCTTTAAGGTTGTTTTATTCTGTAAGAGTTTCCTCCCCTTCTTTCATTCCATGATGTTGATTGATCTGTTCAAAATATAGGTCAGGTCAGGTCATTTCCTGCTCAAAACCCTGCAACAACTTTTCCCACACAGTTTGAACAAATCTAAGACCCACACCAAGCCCACAGTGCTGCATGATCCGGTCCTGCCCACCTCTCCAGTGTCCTCTCATCTCTTTCAATCCCAGCCCGTGGTCTTTCTTGAACACACCAGACCTGTTCCCATCTGGGATTCTGTGCCTGCTCTTCCACTGCCTGCAATGCTTTATCCTCCCTCACCCCCCTACACACCCCCCATCTTGGCAGAAGTGGCTCCTTGTCCTTTAGGTCACAACTCAGCTTGCCGTGTCCTCAGAGATAGATGTCTTCTCAGATCACACATTCTAAATGAGAGCTTCTTCCCCTAGGCCTCCTTCTGTCACATCATCCCATTTTCATTTCTTCATGCAGTTTATTACAATCTGAGCCTATCTTCTCTCTGAACAGATTTGTTTGTTTACCTGTATAACAAGACATTAAAATAGAAGTTTCTAGCAAAGCACCAAGGAAGAACAGATGTGAAATATCACAGCTCAGTAATGATATGCAAAGTCTACAAAGGAGGGCTTCCCTGGTAAAGAATCCACCTGCCAATACAGGGGACATGGGTTCAATCCCTGATCTGGAACAACTAAGCCTGTGAGCCACAACTACTGAAGCCCATATGCCTAGAGCTCATGTTCCACAACAAGAGAAGCCACTGCAATGAGAGCCCCATGCACAGCTAAAGAGTAGCCCTGCTCACTGCAACTAGAGAGAGCCCAGGCACAACAATGAAGACCCAGCACAGCCAAAAATAAATGAATAAAGTAAAATAAAAATCTACAAAGGAAATGGTCAAGAATATCTCCATAATTGTTGGTCCTCTCAGCCAGATCACATATATAGAAAAGAGGTAAGAAAATGATGAAAGGGACTTATAGAGGATTTCTTTGGAAGGAATTATCACTTTCCTGAGAGAACCCGCTTCTTCCACACAAGAGGAAGGGATAAAATGGGGAATGCTACCTTCTTCACGCCTGGAGAGGGAGCTTGAGAGGACCACTTAGAGCAATGACTGTTTTTTCAGGTCTGCAAGAGAGAAGGAAGAGGGTTAGATACTGGACTTGTGCCCAACTCTCACCCAAGAAAACCCAGGTCAGCCTGGGAAAATGGGGTGGAGGGTGCTGAACTGGCTTCAGTCTGACTTCCAGAGTCTGCTGAGATATGAGATGCTTATGTATTGCTTACAGACCAATGTGAACTACGTGAGAAAAATTAGAGAAGGGTTGGTTTTTTGGCAGTTCTGACTGAAGAGCCTGCCTCATGCTAATGCTTTATCCTCCTCACCCTACACACCCCATCTTGGCAGAAGTGGCTCCTTGTCCTTTAGGTCACAACTCAGCTTGCCGTGTCCTCAGAGATAGATGTCTTCTCAGATCACACATTCTAAATGAGAGCTTCTTCCCCTAGGCCTCCTTCTGTCACATCATCCCATTTTCATTTCTTCATGCAGTTTATTACAATCTGAGCCTATCTTCTCTCTGAACAGATTTGTTTGTTTACCTGTATAACAAGACATTAAAATAGAAGTTTCTAGCAAAGCACCAAGGAAGAACAGATGTGAAATATCACAGCTCAGTAATGATATGCAAAGTCTACAAAGGAGGGCTTCCCTGGTAAAGAATCCACCTGCCAATACAGGGGACATGGGTTCAATCCCTGATCTGGAACAACTAAGCCTGTGAGCCACAACTACTGAAGCCCATATGCCTAGAGCTCATGTTCCACAACAAGAGAAGCCACTGCAATGAGAGCCCCATGCACAGCTAAAGAGTAGCCCTGCTCACTGCAACTAGAGAGAGCCCAGGCACAACAATGAAGACCCAGCACAGCCAAAAATAAATGAATAAAGTAAAATAAAAATCTACAAAGGAAATGGTCAAGAATATCTCCATAATTGTTGGTCCTCTCAGCCAGATCACATATATAGAAAAGAGGTAAGAAAATGATGAAAGGGACTTATAGAGGATTTCTTTGGAAGGAATTATCACTTTCCTGAGAGAACCCGCTTCTTCCACACAAGAGGAAGGGATAAAATGGGGAATGCTACCTTCTTCACGCCTGGAGAGGGAGCTTGAGAGGACCACTTAGAGCAATGACTGTTTTTTCAGGTCTGCAAGAGAGAAGGAAGAGGGTTAGATACTGGACTTGTGCCCAACTCTCACCCAAGAAAACCCAGGTCAGCCTGGGAAAATGGGGTGGAGGGTGCTGAACTGGCTTCAGTCTGACTTCCAGAGTCTGCTGAGATATGAGATGCTTATGTATTGCTTACAGACCAATGTGAACTACGTGAGAAAAATTAGAGAAGGGTTGTCTTGGGTTCTTCCTCCCAGTGGGGGCACCAGAGGATGCAGTGATCCCAGTAGCAAGAAGCTGGAAGGGAAGGCCAGGTTTCTTGGGATCAAGAAAGAAAAACCAATAATCCTTCACAATTAAGATGCATTCACTTGGGACAAGTGAAATGCAGTGATTCGAGTCTCCAAAGAAAGAGTCAGCTTTCAGTACCTGTCAGGCCCAAAGAACACAGAATCTTCAGTCTGGAAAGAACCACCCCATCTCCTTACCACACATTCCTTCTACCCCTCACACACAGTCCCCACCTTGAAAGGAGCAAAATACCAGCCAGGAAGAGGTGAGAAGGTGAGATAGGGAAAAGTTGTAATAAGAGAAAGCAGAAGCTGGCTACATTCCTCCCTTCCCCTGGAGCTCTGAAACCAGAAACAGGAGAAAACTCATGGGCTTTAATTCAACCTTTGGGTGAACTTGGAGCATTTAACCATAATAAAGCAACTATCCTCCAACTGAAAATAAATTTTAAAAAATAGAGGCTGTTTATACAACTTAAAGTGACCAAAGGATTGTCTATAACTTAGGAGTAAGCAGAACAATCCTAGGATATGCCCATATTTCCATTGCAGGAAAGATCAACACCATTGAATTTACTTTGCTCCTATGCGCTATGCATATGTCCATTTGACGTATCTCCCTCTGCTGACAGGAAAGGTCAAAAGACCATGGACTTTGTCATCCTGACATTGTATCCCCGAATGCAGAAAGAGATCTGGCATGTAGCAAGCACACCATAGTGTCAGTTGCTCACTCATGTCCAACTCTTTGCTACTCCATGGACTGTAGCCGACCAGGCTCCTCTGTCCAATTCAGGTTAGAGTACTGGACTTTGGGGGCCCACTTAGAGCAATGACTGTTTTTTCAGGTCTGCAAGAGAGAAGGAAGAGGGTTAGATACTGGACTTGTGCCCAACTCTCACCCAAGAAAACCCAGGTCAGCCTGGGAAAATGGGGTGGAGGGTGCTGAACTGGCTTCAGTCTGACTTCCAGAGTCTGCTGAGATATGAGATGCTTATGTATTGCTTACAGACCAATGTGAACTACGTGAGAAAAATTAGAGAAGGGTTGTCTTGGGTTCTTCCTCCCAGTGGGGGCACCAGAGGATGCAGTGATCCCAGTAGCAAGAAGCTGGAAGGGAAGGCCAGGTTTCTTGGGATCAAGAAAGAAAAACCAATAATCCTTCACAATTAAGATGCATTCACTTGGGACAAGTGAAATGCAGTGATTCGAGTCTCCAAAGAAAGAGTCAGCTTTCAGTACCTGTCAGGCCCAAAGAACACAGAATCTTCAGTCTGGAAAGAACCACCCCATCTCCTTACCACACATTCCTTCTACCCCTCACACACAGTCCCCACCTTGAAAGGAGCAAAATACCAGCCAGGAAGAGGTGAGAAGGTGAGATAGGGAAAAGTTGTAATAAGAGAAAGCAGAAGCTGGCTACATTCCTCCCTTCCCCTGGAGCTCTGAAACCAGAAACAGGAGAAAACTCATGGGCTTTAATTCAACCTTTGGGTGAACTTGGAGCATTTAACCATAATAAAGCAACTATCCTCCAACTGAAAATAAATTTTAAAAAATAGAGGCTGTTTATACAACTTAAAGTGACCAAAGGATTGTCTATAACTTAGGAGTAAGCAGAACAATCCTAGGATATGCCCATATTTCCATTGCAGGAAAGATCAACACCATTGAATTTACTTTGCTCCTATGCGCTATGCATATGTCCATTTGACGTATCTCCCTCTGCTGACAGGAAAGGTCAAAAGACCATGGACTTTGTCATCCTGACATTGTATCCCCGAATGCAGAAAGAGATCTGGCATGTAGCAAGCACACCATAGTGTCAGTTGCTCACTCATGTCCAACTCTTTGCTACTCCATGGACTGTAGCCGACCAGGCTCCTCTGTCCATGGAATTTCCTAGGCAAGAATACTGGAGTGGGTTGCCATTTCCTCCTTCAGAGGATCTTTCTGACCCAGGAATTGAACCCCGATCTCCTTCGTTGCAGGCAGATTCTATACCATCTGAGCTACCACAGCAGTTCAAGCACACCATAGGTATTTTAAATTAAATATTATCCAAGGCTGATCAACGGGCTCGTCCTTGGGTTCCCCAAGTTGCAGATACCCAAATAACTGAGCGTCTGCTTTGGAGCTCATTGGAAGTTTCTAGGATAGTTGTACTGGATAAAACAGGCTAACTGCCATGACAACAGGCTCAAATATGATTGCATGCATATGATGCAAGTTTATTTCTTGCTTGTGAAAAGTCCGATGACAATGTTACTGAGCACCTCTCCTCCAGGCAGTGGCTTGGGGATCCAAGTCCTTCCCTGTTGTAATGCTGCCATCTGCACCATGGAGCCTCTGAGACTGCTGCAGAAGGGAAGGGAGGGGAGAGGCACAGCTGATAATCCATCTCCACAGCTGGGTACTGTCATTTGTACTTATGGTCTTTTGATCAGAGCTCACCCTATGGGCCTTGTTAGAGAAAAGTGGGCTGAGACTTGGGGTGCTGGGTTAGATAGCTGGACCCTAACAATATCTCTATATTGTGGGCGGAGCTTGAATCTTTGGTGCTCAGTAGCCACCTACCACCACTGTCTCAACAGCCACTTGAAGGACTGACAAGAGCCTATTTTGCTGAAAGGGAAATTCATGAGGGAAGGATGTATGTATACCAATGGCTGATTCATGTTGATGTTTGATAGTAAACAACAAAACTCTGCAAAGCTATTATACTTCAACTGAAATTTTTTTTAAAAAATAACGAAAAAAAGATATAAAAGTAAAATAAAAATAATTATTAAAAAAGAAAAGAAAATAGAAGAAAAAATACATTAAAAAAAAGAACAAAAAATAGATATATATTTAAAAGAACCCATCTTGCTTGCTTCAATAAGTCCTCTTTCCAGCAGAATGGTGCCTAGATGATGACTCCAGCCAGATATCTGGGCCCAACTAATCCCAGATTCACCTCCATTGGGCCAGCTGTTAGTCCAGCCTCCCTCAGGGTCTTTATTATTTAGAAGCCCTGTTATTATTCCATTAAGGGTCTCAGAACTCAAGGTCTGGTTGCTCCATCAGAAGAGGTTTTCACTTCTTATTCTGTGGAGCTAGAAAGGGCACATTCACCCTCCATACCCATGTTAGCTGCTAAGTGCTAGCTTTTACCTCATGAGGCCCCTCTACTCTGACTCACCCAAGTGCCCGAGGGCCCTTAAATACCTTCTTCACTAGAAGAAAACCTGGGACCTGGTGGTGACTTGTCCAAGGTCACAGCTGGTCAGAGGCAGAGCTGGAATCTGACACCAGATCCATGCCCACTCTTGCCGTCAGAATAACACACCTTCAACACCTTGTCTGCACTCTACCCCCAAACCACTGGCTGTTCTACACAAACCAAGAGTTCCTGGTCCCCACACCATGAAAGCCTCTTCATATCTTCTACCTCAGCTGCACCTCCTTCATTTGACCCCCAAGATGTGCCCCAGGAAGCCTGCTCCTTCCTGCTAGTCTCATATCTGGTCCATCCTTTCTCCTCAGGTCCCATTTGGAAGTTTTGTTCTATGTGGAATGTTGAAATCCTAAGGGGCCTTAATGACTGAGTTACTGTCCCACCCCCCTGCCCTCCCACTTTATAGATGAGGAAGCTAAAGCTGGACAGACTGAAAAAACATATCTCTATATTGTGGGCGGAGCTTGAATCTTTTGGTGCTCAGTAGCCACCTACCACCACTGTCTCAACAGCCACTTGAAGGACTGACAAGAGCCTATTTTGCTGAAAGGGAAATTCATGAGGGAAGGATGTATGTATACCAATGGCTGATTCATGTTGATGTTTGATAGTAAACAACAAAACTCTGCAAAGCTATTATACTTCAACTGAAATTTTTTTTAAAAAATAACGAAAAAAAGATATAAAAGTAAAATAAAAATAATTATTAAAAAAGAAAAGAAAATAGAAGAAAAAATACATTAAAAAAAAGAACAAAAAATAGATATATATTTAAAAGAACCCATCTTGCTTGCTTCAATAAGTCCTCTTTCCAGCAGAATGGTGCCTAGATGATGACTCCAGCCAGATATCTGGGCCCAACTAATCCCAGATTCACCTCCATTGGGCCAGCTGTTAGTCCAGCCTCCCCTCAGGGTCTTTATTATTTAGAAGCCCTGTTATTATTCCATTAAGGGTCTCAGAACTCAAGGTCTGGTTGCTCCATCAGAAGAGGTTTTCACTTCTTATTCTGTGGAGCTAGAAAGGGCACATTCACCCTCCATACCCATGTTAGCTGCTAAGTGCTAGCTTTTACCTCATGAGGCCCCTCTACTCTGACTCACCCAAGTGCCCGAGGGCCCTTAAATACCTTCTTCACTAGAAGAAAACCTGGGACCTGGTGGTGACTTGTCCAAGGTCACAGCTGGTCAGAGGCAGAGCTGGAATCTGACACCAGATCCATGCCCACTCTTGCCGTCAGAATAACACACCTTCAACACCTTGTCTGCACTCTACCCCCAAACCACTGGCTGTTCTACACAAACCAAGAGTTCCTGGTCCCCACACCATGAAAGCCTCTTCATATCTTCTACCTCAGCTGCACCTCCTTCATTTGACCCCCAAGATGTGCCCCAGGAAGCCTGCTCCTTCCTGCTAGTCTCATATCTGGTCCATCCTTTCTCCTCAGGTCCCATTTGGAAGTTTTGTTCTATGTGGAATGTTGAAATCCTAAGGGGCCTTAATGACTGAGTTACTGTCCCACCCCCCTGCCCTCCCACTTTATAGATGAGGAAGCTAAAGCTGGACAGACTGAAATGACCCTCCTGAGATCATGCTGCTGGTTGCAGCCATTTGAAGAAGCAGGCACTGCATACACACTTCTTCAGATCCTCTCGACCTTACCTCGCTCTCTGTATACAGTAGTCAGGTCTCTGTGGGCTGGACCCACCTTCCCACTGTTAGGCCTGCTAGTTGCCACTGCTTGCTCCCCAACTGGGACTTCTCAGCTACAAGGAGGGGAACTTGAATGAGCTGAGCAGTCAACACTTGGCCAGTTGGTGAAAGGATGAATTTCTTGGACCAGAGAGGTATGGGAACCAATGGGGAAATACTTTCTCTTTCTTTCCTCCAGATAGAGAGTTCTCAGACAGTCCCACACAATCAGGTGACCAGAAAGTAGCCTAATTGATGATGTAGGCCTTTGAATGAGTTCTCTCCATCCCTCCTTCACAACCTCTGAGCCTCACTCATGCTCTCTGGTTCCCACTCACCAACAGAATCTCACATGGAAGTCTTTGTTTCAGCTTCTTCTTTATGCAGAACCCAGACTCAGGCAGAGATAAGAAAGGTGACCCTGAGGAATGTCTGGCTGCCCAGATGGGTCCCATGAGACAGCACTGGTCTTGGGTAATTCACTAATCTCCATGTCTTGTCCTCAGCCTTCCTGGTCCAAAATTTTGATTTTTCCAGAACCAAAGAGAAGGTCTCTCCTAGGGAAGCTTATGTGATCCTAGTTCAAAACAGTACCATACCTTCGGGGGTACAGCTGGTCAGAGGCAGAGCTGGACTGACCAGATCCATGCCCACTCTTGCCGTCAGAATAACACACCTTCAACACCTTGTCTGCACTCTACCCCCAAACCACTGGCTGTTCTACACAAACCAAGAGTTCCTGGTCCCCACACCATGAAAGCCTCTTCATATCTTCTACCTCAGCTGCACCTCCTTCATTTGACCCCCAAGATGTGCCCCAGGAAGCCTGCTCCTTCCTGCTAGTCTCATATCTGGTCCATCCTTTCTCCTCAGGTCCCATTTGGAAGTTTTGTTCTATGTGGAATGTTGAAATCCTAAGGGGCCTTAATGACTGAGTTACTGTCCCACCCCCCTGCCCTCCCACTTTATAGATGAGGAAGCTAAAGCTGGACAGACTGAAATGACCCTCCTGAGATCATGCTGCTGGTTGCAGCCATTTGAAGAAGCAGGCACTGCATACACACTTCTTCAGATCCTCTCGACCTTACCTCGCTCTCTGTATACAGTAGTCAGGTCTCTGTGGGCTGGACCCACCTTCCCACTGTTAGGCCTGCTAGTTGCCACTGCTTGCTCCCCAACTGGGACTTCTCAGCTACAAGGAGGGGAACTTGAATGAGCTGAGCAGTCAACACTTGGCCAGTTGGTGAAAGGATGAATTTCTTGGACCAGAGAGGTATGGGAACCAATGGGGAAATACTTTCTCTTTCTTTCCTCCAGATAGAGAGTTCTCAGACAGTCCCACACAATCAGGTGACCAGAAAGTAGCCTAATTGATGATGTAGGCCTTTGAATGAGTTCTCTCCATCCCTCCTTCACAACCTCTGAGCCTCACTCATGCTCTCTGGTTCCCACTCACCAACAGAATCTCACATGGAAGTCTTTGTTTCAGCTTCTTCTTTATGCAGAACCCAGACTCAGGCAGAGATAAGAAAGGTGACCCTGAGGAATGTCTGGCTGCCCAGATGGGTCCCATGAGACAGCACTGGTCTTGGGTAATTCACTAATCTCCATGTCTTGTCCTCAGCCTTCCTGGTCCAAAATTTTGATTTTTCCAGAACCAAAGAGAAGGTCTCTCCTAGGGGAAGCTTATGTGATCCTAGTTCACCAGCATAAGATATCCATCTGTTTAGTTACCATATAAAATGCAACTGTCAAACAGGCCAGAGACTTGAGGGTCCCTAACCAATGCCTCTTCTCTCTGTGAGTGAGAAGCTTGAGAGGCCATGAGGCCAGGAAATCCCTCTGTGAGTAGTGAATCCCTAGTAGTTCTAGGAGGTCTCATGACATTGGGGCATATCTCTCAGCTGAGTATCAGTAATTTGAAGACCTCTCAAGGCCTAAGAAGTTGTCTTGTCAACTGTTTCATGGCAGGTTTCATCCTCTGGTCCTTAGAAGCAGAAACAGGAATGGAGATCAGGAGGGGAAAGTACAGATTTTCAATGACAGGGCTTGGAAAGTGGTTTCACACAGCCATTGTTTGATGACCTTTCTTGTTCCAACCACAAGTTATATAATAACCTCAAATATTTTTAAAAATAGAGAAGTAGCCTTGTCAAGAAGATCTTAGTAGTCAAGTCTACTTGGTCAAGAGCTCCTTTCCCTACACAGTGTTTAGATGGGCACCATCCATATTTGCCTCTGTTACATTCTTATTTCTATGCTTCTATATCATTAGTATTGTTAGAATGATAGTGATGATTATGTGAAGTCCATGTTCTGAAAAGTTATTAATGTGCTTTTCTCTTTCACCTTTCAGAAAATATGACCTTCCCTTTACTTAGTCCCAAGTGTCTGCCTGGGGCGAGAGTAAAGTTGCTGCAGAAGGATACAAAAAGAAATTAAGAATCCATATTCTGCGATGGGCATTTAAAATGAGATTTCTCAGCAAGACACTAATCTTTAGATCCAGGCTATTATCTTTTTTAAAAGTTGAGAATCTACCACTTTCACCAACAGAATCTCACATGGAAGTCTTTGTTTCAGCTTCTTCTTTATGCAGAACCCAGACTCAGGCAGAGATAAGAAAGGTGACCCTGAGGAATGTCTGGCTGCCCAGATGGGTCCCATGAGACAGCACTGGTCTTGGGTAATTCACTAATCTCCATGTCTTGTCCTCAGCCTTCCTGGTCCAAAATTTTGATTTTTCCAGAACCAAAGAGAAGGTCTCTCCTAGGGGAAGCTTATGTGATCCTAGTTCACCAGCATAAGATATCCATCTGTTTAGTTACCATATAAAATGCAACTGTCAAACAGGCCAGAGACTTGAGGGTCCCTAACCAATGCCTCTTCTCTCTGTGAGTGAGAAGCTTGAGAGGCCATGAGGCCAGGAAATCCCTCTGTGAGTAGTGAATCCCTAGTAGTTCTAGGAGGTCTCATGACATTGGGGCATATCTCTCAGCTGAGTATCAGTAATTTGAAGACCTCTCAAGGCCTAAGAAGTTGTCTTGTCAACTGTTTCATGGCAGGTTTCATCCTCTGGTCCTTAGAAGCAGAAACAGGAATGGAGATCAGGAGGGGAAAGTACAGATTTTCAATGACAGGGCTTGGAAAGTGGTTTCACACAGCCATTGTTTGATGACCTTTCTTGTTCCAACCACAAGTTATATAATAACCTCAAATATTTTTAAAAAATAGAGAAGTAGCCTTGTCAAGAAGATCTTAGTAGTCAAGTCTACTTGGTCAAGAGCTCCTTTCCCTACACAGTGTTTAGATGGGCACCATCCATATTTGCCTCTGTTACATTCTTATTTCTATGCTTCTATATCATTAGTATTGTTAGAATGATAGTGATGATTATGTGAAGTCCATGTTCTGAAAAGTTATTAATGTGCTTTTCTCTTTCACCTTTCAGAAAATATGACCTTCCCTTTACTTAGTCCCAAGTGTCTGCCTGGGGCGAGAGTAAAGTTGCTGCAGAAGGATACAAAAAGAAATTAAGAATCCATATTCTGCGATGGGCATTTAAAATGAGATTTCTCAGCAAGACACTAATCTTTAGATCCAGGCTATTATCTTTTAAAAGTTAGAATTGCCAGTTAGCTAAAATGACAGATTCTGAGGCAGAATATCTGGATTCAAATCCATTTCTACCATTTACCAGTTGTGTGACTGTAAGAAAGTTACTGAATTTCTCTATGACATGGTATTTTCCTCAGAAGATTGTTATAAGAACTTAAGCTAATATACATAAAGTATACACTCAACAAATTAAATTCCTTTTATTTTTTATTGGTTAAATATTTATTTTATTAGGCTGTACTAGGTCTTAGTTGGGCCATGCAGGATATTCAGTCTTCATTGCAGCATGTGGGATCTTTAATTGTGGCATGCAAACTCTTAGTCACAGCATGTGAGATCTAGTTCCCTGACTAAGGACCGAATCAAGGTCCCCTTCATTGGGAGTGCTGAGTCTTAGCCACTGGACCACCAGGGAAGTCTCTTGTATTCCTTTTAGATAACAAGGTCTGTAACACACTGAAGAAGTAGAAAGTGTCTGGAACATAATGAGTATTCAATAAACAAAGGCTGTGTTACTTGCTCAGTCATGTCTGACCCTTTGCGACCCCATAGACTATAGCCCAACAAGCCTCCTCTGTCCATAGAATTCTCTAGGCAAGAATAGTGGAGTGGGTTGCCACTTCCTTCTCCAGGGTATCTTCCCAACCCAGAGATCGAACCTGGGGTCTCCCACACTGCAAGCAATTTCTTTACTGTCTGAGTCACCAGGGCAGCAAACACAGGCTATCACTTTCAAAATTCTATCTTCCTCTTCAGTGTTTTAAGAACCAGCTCTTAGTGGGTCAGTGAAGCCACACAGCTCTATCTGTGGTAGATGAAGGACATGACATACAGAAAGTGATGAAAGTCTTTCCTTTCAGTCCTGAGGGATTACGGGAAGAGGAGGTGAGATAGAGAAAGGAAATAATTTCCCTCCTCTCATCACACCCCCTACAGACACCCCACAGCACACACACACACCTGTTGAGACTGACCATAAACATCCAGAAAATGAAAAGCACTAAGGACATAAAGACCGTATCAGGCAAAGCATGAACATTGAGGACCAAGCAGCCATGTCAGGCAGAATAGTCTAGAAACTATGTGCAGACCATCAGACTTGGGCAGCCAGGAAAGGGACACAATAGAAACTCAGAGGAACCTCTACCCAGCTAGGAACACTAAACAGAGGCTGAATTAGTCAGGGAGTAACATGGGCCCTGCCAGGCCGAGAGGGACCAAATCGCAAACCCTTCTAGCTGCCAGCTTTTGGCTTTCACAGAGCAACTGGCAACCAAGGCCACAGACAGAGGGCCCTGGAGATTCAGGAACCAGGGACACTACCATATGACTCTAAGAGGTCAGCTGGGTAGGGGGACAGAAGACTCCAGAGACTGGGAGAAGCTGAGCATTTTCACACAGAGAGATGATTTCCCAGAGGTATTGTTTACATTGTTGCCTGGACTGAACTGAATCAAGGTTTTTCGTCCAACTATACAGAAGCTGGAGACGGATTCAAGGTTCCAGTTGCCTCTACATTTGTTTGGTATAAATCTTATTGAGTATTCATGGTCACTGTTGTGATTTAGTGGGTGCTGTCATCCATGGAACTCCTCTTCTGTGGGGACCCCCCTTCCAAACCACAGGGCAGACAAAGCCTGTTTCTACCAAGAGGTCTTGCTCTATTCCTTCCCTCCCCTCCCTGCCCATTCCAACCCCAGGAGTTGGAGGCTGGGCTCAAGCTGGCTGGAGCTGAGCCAGCTGGGATTGGCTCTGCCTTGAGTTTTGGAGATTTTGATCCAAGGAAGATGAGTGAGCTGTTAGTTGCTGGAAATGATGATAGATTTCCAGAGCAGTGACTCCCAAAGTACTATGATGAACCTCAAACCTTCCCAGAATGCAAGGCCTTGCTCCTATTCTTAAGTGCAAATGATGTTTCTATACAATGCCATAAATTCTGTACTTAATGAGGGTCTCTTTTCTAATAATCTACTGAATGGGTCACTGTGGATCACTAAAATGTAGGGTCTGCAAACTAAAGTGACTGTTACAAAAGAGAACTCTAATTTGATGTTCCACTGAGAAAGCGGTGTGCCGGGCCAAGTTGGCAGTGCGGAGATGCTCTCATGGCGCAGGCACAGAGAGTTGGAATTCCTGCAATTTGGGGTAATGGCACTTTATTGTCAGTGTCTCACCAGTATTGTTTTGAATTGACTATGGGTTTTGAGAGCTTAATTATACTGATCATTAATTATAAATTGCATTCATTTTAAATCACTATAAATTTGGGCTTCTTGATTGTTTAGCTTTATAATTACCAGTTTAGTTTATTGTGATTATTGTGTGTGGTGATCTTTTAGACCTATTATTTTTTCAATACCTAGGTCTATGTGTGTATGTGTGTATTAATCACTCAGTCGTATCTGGTTCTTTGCAACCCCATGGATTGAAACCCTCCAGGCTCTTCTCTCCATGGAATTTTCCAGGCAAGAATACTGGAGTGGATTGCCATTTCCTTCTCCAGGGGATCTTCCTGACACAGGGACTGAACCTGGGTCTCTTGTGTTGCAGGCAAATTCTTTACCATCTGAGGCACTGGGGAAGCCCTCAGGCCTATGCATACTTCAAATAATATCCTGCCTCTATATATACATATGCATGCATATTCCCCCTTGAAATCTTATTAGTGCAGTGATAATTCATGTAATACCTTTATCCTCTAGAAATTGGGAATCGTTGAAAGGTTTCAAGACTTTTGGTCCTCTCCAGTGGGTCAAAGCACAGGAAGAACCACATATATCTGATGTTAAGATCCTAGAGCTGTGCTTTTTCTTACCTTTTTAGGAACCCCATTAGTCAACTCCTCTTTTAATTCCATGAATGTATATAGTAAGTTCTTTTTTTGTTTAACTGGTTTGAGTTGGTTTTGGTTACTTGTAATTAAAAAATCTTAACTAGTACAGTCATCATATTTTATTTAAATATATATGTATTTCATGAAACGATGCTCAACCTCGATTATCAGAGAAATGCAAATTAAAACCACAATGAGATACCACCTCACACCTGTCAGAATGGCCATCATCAACAAATCGACAGACAACAAATGCTGGAGAGGGTGTGGAGCAAAGTCACCCACCTTGCATTGTCGGTGGGAATGTAAATTAATACAACCTCTAAAGTGACTGTTACAAAGAGAACTCTAATTTGATGTTCCACTGAGAAAGCGGTGTGCCGGGCCAAGTTGGCAGTGCGGAGATGCTCTCATGGCGCAGGCACAGAGAGTTGGAATTCCTGCAATTTGGGGTAATGGCACTTTATTGTCAGTGTCTCACCAGTATTGTTTTGAATTGACTATGGGTTTTGAGAGCTTAATTATACTGATCATTAATTATAAATTGCATTCATTTTAAATCACTATAAATTTGGGCTTCTTGATTGTTTAGCTTTATAATTACCAGTTTAGTTTATTGTGATTATTGTGTGTGGTGATCTTTTAGACCTATTATTTTTTCAATACCTAGGTCTATGTGTGTATGTGTGTATTAATCACTCAGTCGTATCTGGTTCTTTGCAACCCCATGGATTGAAACCCTCCAGGCTCTTCTCTCCATGGAATTTTCCAGGCAAGAATACTGGAGTGGATTGCCATTTCCTTCTCCAGGGGATCTTCCTGACACAGGGACTGAACCTGGGTCTCTTGTGTTGCAGGCAAATTCTTTACCATCTGAGGCACTGGGGAAGCCCTCAGGCCTATGCATACTTCAAATAATATCCTGCCTCTATATATACATATGCATGCATATTCCCCCTTGAAATCTTATTAGTGCAGTGATAATTCATGTAATACCTTTATCCTCTAGAAATTGGGAATCGTTGAAAGGTTTCAAGACTTTTGGTCCTCTCCAGTGGGTCAAAGCACAGGAAGAACCACATATATCTGATGTTAAGATCCTAGAGCTGTGCTTTTTCTTACCTTTTTAGGAACCCCATTAGTCAACTCCTCTTTTAATTCCATGAATGTATATAGTAAGTTCTTTTTTTGTTTAACTGGTTTGAGTTGGTTTTGGTTACTTGTAATTAAAAAATCTTAACTAGTACAGTCATCATATTTTATTTAAATATATATGTATTTCATGAAACGATGCTCAACCTCGATTATCAGAGAAATGCAAATTAAAACCACAATGAGATACCACCTCACACCTGTCAGAATGGCCATCATCAACAAATCGACAGACAACAAATGCTGGAGAGGGTGTGGAGAAAAGGGAACCCTCTTGCATTGCTGGTGGGAATGTAAATTAATACAACCTCTATGGAAGACAATATGAAGATTCCTTAAAAAACTAAAAATAGAAGCACCCTATGACCCAGCAATCCCACTATTAGGCCTATATCCTGATGAAATCAAAACTGAAAGAGGCACCTGTACCCCAATGTTTATTGCAGCTCTCCATACAATAGCCAGAACATGGAAGCAACCTAGATGTCCATCGACAAATGAATGGATACAGAAGCTCTGGTACATATATACAATGGAATACTACTCAGCTGTTAAAAGAAATGCAGAAGACTCAGTCCTAATGAGGTGGCTGTCTCTAGAACCTATCATAAAAAGTGAAGTAAGTCAAAAAGAGAAAGACAAGTATAGTATACTAACTCATATATATGGGATCTAGTAAGATGGTCATGATAACACACGCAGTGAACTCATGAAAAACAGAGAATAGACATAAAGACATTGTGGAGACCGAACAGTGGGAGGGAGTAACATGGAAACCTATACTGTCATGTATGGAAAAGATAGCTATTGTCATTGTGCTAGGGGAATAGGAGTACCTACAACCACTTGGAGCGATGGTCTGGAGGGATGGAAGGGGGGGAACTGGGTGGGGGGAGGGTCAAGGGATATGCATATGAATGATCTGGGAACATATGTGTACAAAAATAAATAAATAAATAAATAAATAAAAAATATATATGTATTTATTTATATGGCTGTACTGGGTCTTAGTTGTGGCATGTGGGATCTCTAGTTACGGCATGTGGGATCCTTTGTTGCAGCATGTGGAATCTAGTTCCCTGACCAAGAATGGAATCCACATCCCCTGCATTGGGAGCATGGAGTCTCAGCCACTGGACCACCAGAAAAGTCCTGAAAGTCATCATATTTTAAATAGAGATGTAAATATTAATGAATTCACAATCTAGTCCTGGAGGCCAGAAGTCCAAGATCAAGGTGCTGACTGTTTCCGTTTTTGGTGTAGTTTTTCTTCTTGATTTGCAGAAGGCTGTCTTCTCACTGTGTCCTCACAAGGCCCAGAGAGAAAGAGAAAGGAAGCTCACTGGTACCCATACTTATAAGAACACTTATCAGATCAGATCAACACCCCACATTAATGATCTCATTTAACCTTAATTACTTCCTCATAGGCCCTGTCTCCAAATATAGTCACTTTCAGGGTTGAGGATTTGATATATGAATTTGGGGGACAAAATTCAGTCCATAGCACATAACTGGAACAGGAAAACTATAAGTTGAACCTAGAACATCTTGTTTCTTCCAAAAAGAAAGGAAGGATTCACAGAAATGCTGCTCCAAAAAGTCACATAAGTCAGTTTAAAAGGGATTACAATGAGAAAATCTGGGGGAAAATATTATCATAATCACACATTATAGCCCTTTGAATAAAATAGAAAATAATGACTCATCACTGGTAGGGAAAACAAGAATAAATTGAAAGCTTGATAAGGAAGGAGATAATTACATAGTCTCTAAGTACCACCTCACAAATATTAATTACAAAAGTAATACAGAATAATTTTAGTAGAGAGGGCTGGTAGACAGCACCTTAATTCAGCGATCAAAGTTAATACCATCGGCAGCATAACAAATAGAAATCCGGTGCCACCAGGTTAGATGCAATGAGAATAACATAGCCTCACTTCTGTGATACAAGTACCAAAGGTTCATAATCTACTGCAATAATGAAGAAACAGCTGAGAAGCCCAATTGAAGAACATCTACAAAAATAATAGTCTACCAAGAAAATGATAATAATGTATCCACCTGAGTTTCTCTGTTTTGAAGGCTATGTTGTAGTTATACAGGAGAATATCCCTTTTGTAGAAAATAACAAAGACGTTGAAGGGGACGAGGTACCATGTTGGCTTCTTCTAAATAAATAATCAGAAATAAATAACTTCCTTTCAAATAAATCACAAAAAAAAGTTCTTCAAACTGTACTTGCAACTCTCCTATCAGTGTGAAATTGTTTCAAAAGAAAAAAGAAAAATTAAAAAAGGAACCAGGGAACCATAACATAACAAATGTGTACTCTGTACTCTATACCACTACTTTTTTTTTTCTCTTATGACTTAGCAACAACCTTATTTCCTTCTCAGTGGAGGATTGGGATTGACATCTTCCACCTCCTCACAACAGTCATACAACTAACCTTCCTTCCTATCCATCTTCACTGCCTTTCCTGTGGGTCAGTAAGAGCGACATTCCTTCCCCTGTCCTAGGTCAGCCTTTCCATTTCCACCTTAGATCCCATCTCACCTTCCTCCTCCTCAAGAGCATCATTCCATCAGCCAGCCCTTCTCAACCCTTTATCTTCAACCTTCTCTCTATTGGTTCTGTCCCTTCAACAAATCATGCTTATGTATCTTCCACAGTTGTATTTTTTCAAAGCTCTCTCCCTTCCTCCATTATTACAATTTCAGATCTTCATCATTTTTCTCAATCTTGCTTGTTTCATCAGAGATTGTTAATTTCAGGTAGAAGAGCCCACCCTAGTAGTTAGCTAGCAAAATTGTGCTAAGTCACTTCAGTTGTGTCCAATTCTTAGCAGCACTGTGGACTGCACCCTGCCTGGCTCCATTGTCTATAGGATTCTCCAGGCAAGAATACTAGAATGGGTTTCCATGCTCTCCTCTAGGGAATTGTCCCAACTCAGGGACTAAACTTGCATCTCTTATGTCTCTTGTATTGGTAGGTGGGCTCTTTGCCACTAACGCCATCTGGGAAGTCATAGTATCTTAGGAGTACTGTAAAGTCAGACTCCAAAAGCATGTGGCTTAGAAACAACTCCTATGAGTCTCTCTTACCAGCTCCCTCCTTCACTTCATGGCCTATCTTTTGGTGAAATGCCTACCTTGACTCCCTCCATTGCCTTCCTCCCCATCACCCTCTGCTCTCTGAAATTATCTTTGTTCAAATCTCTTGCAATTTCCTAGTTGCTAAACATGTGGACTCCTTTCCATTTTTATCATCTCTGAAATCTCCCCAGCATCTGCGGCTGTTGTGTCTCCTAACGTAATTCCTCACTTGGCCTCCCTAATCCCTTGAGTCCCCTCACCTCCCACTGACTTTCCCCTACCTCTCTAGCCGATTCTTATTATTTTCCTTCACAGGCTCTTCTTACTCACCCAGCTCATAAGTGCTGGTGCTCCTCACAATCATTCTGGCTCTTTTTTCTTCTGTCAACGTGTGCTTCTTCCTGGGTGTACCTCCTTTCTAAATGAATGTCCTCTTCACTGGCTTCAACTCCTGTTGGCTCGCAAGTCTTTGTCTCTAGCTCAGATTATCCTAAGTGTCTGGCCCTAAGGTGTCCAGTTGACACCCAACACTTCCACCAAGATGGACCCCAAAAGTACTGATGTCAATGTTCTAAGTGAAAGAAAATCCAGAGTGTTTTAAGTGGAAAGGAAATTAATTGGAGCAACCATACTACCTGAGGATCATTTTAAGCTGCTAAATTTGTGGTAATTTGTTGCACAGCATTAGAAAACCAATACAGCCTCTCTGAGGCAGACAGATTATTCTGCAAGAAAGCTAAGCCATGCAAATACAGTAACTCACCTCTCAGATCATTGAAAGAAACCAGGACTATTCATCTAATGAAAGTGCTACCACATGGAAACATGAAGTCAATGAGAAGGAAAATGTACCCACCCTACCCCACATCACCCTGCCTCAATAGGAAGAGAGGAGAAAGAGAAAGAAGTGTTAGGAGGCCACAATCATAGTCTAAGCAAGAGTTGATGATATCCAAGATGGGGAGAAAGATGGATCTGAGACATATTTGTAAAATATATAAATTGCCCGTATTGCTAATTGACTGGATACAGAGAGTGAGACAGAAGGAACTGGGATGACTCTGGGTTTCTGGTTTGAACAACTGGAGCCACTAACCAAGATGGGAAATGCTGTAAGAGGGGCATTTGGGGGAAGAGTGAAAATCTAAGAGCTTCATCCTGGACATGTTATGTTTGAGCACCTGTGAGACATTCAAGTCGAGATATCAGCTAGGGGGCTGGGTAAGCCAATCTGAAACTCAGAAGAGAAGTCAGGCTGGAGATATGAATGTATGAGTCATCAGCATATAGATGTTATTTAAAGCCATAGAAAGCGATAGAATCACCAGGGAAGGAATGCTGAAATCTCCCAAAGCATCTCCTTTCCATTTTTATCATCTCTGAAATCTCCCCAGCATCTGCGGCTGTTGTGTCTCCTAACGTAATTCCTCACTTGGCCTCCCTAATCCCTTGAGTCCCCTCACCTCCCACTGACTTTCCCCTACCTCTCTAGCCGATTCTTATTATTTTCCTTCACAGGCTCTTCTTACTCACCCAGCTCATAAGTGCTGGTGCTCCTCACAATCATTCTGGCTCTTTTTTCTTCTGTCAACGTGTGCTTCTTCCTGGGTGTACCTCCTTTCTAAATGAATGTCCTCTTCACTGGCTTCAACTCCTGTTGGCTCGCAAGTCTTTGTCTCTAGCTCAGATTATCCTAAGTGTCTGGCCCTAAGGTGTCCAGTTGACACCCAACACTTCCACCAAGATGGACCCCAAAAGTACTGATGTCAATGTTCTAAGTGAAAGAAAATCCAGAGTGTTTTAAGTGGAAAGGAAATTAATTGGAGCAACCATACTACCTGAGGATCATTTTAAGCTGCTAAATTTGTGGTAATTTGTTGCACAGCATTAGAAAACCAATACAGCCTCTCTGAGGCAGACAGATTATTCTGCAAGAAAGCTAAGCCATGCAAATACAGTAACTCACCTCTCAGATCATTGAAAGAAACCAGGACTATTCATCTAATGAAAGTGCTACCACATGGAAACATGAAGTCAATGAGAAGGAAAATGTACCCACCCTACCCCACATCACCCTGCCTCAATAGGAAAGAGAGTAGAAAGAGAAAGAAGTGTTAGGAGGCCACAATCATAGTCTAAGCAAGAGTTGATGATATCCAAGATGGGGAGAAAGATGGATCTGAGACATATTTGTAAAATATATAAATTGCCCGTATTGCTAATTGACTGGATACAGAGAGTGAGACAGAAGGAACTGGGATGACTCTGGGTTTCTGGTTTGAACAACTGGAGCCACTAACCAAGATGGGAAATGCTGTAAGAGGGGCATTTGGGGGAAGAGTGAAAATCTAAGAGCTTCATCCTGGACATGTTATGTTTGAGCACCTGTGAGACATTCAAGTCGAGATATCAGCTAGGGGGCTGGGTAAGCCAATCTGAAACTCAGAAGAGAAGTCAGGCTGGAGATATGAATGTATGAGTCATCAGCATATAGATGTTATTTAAAGCCATAGAAAGGGATAGAATCACCAGGGGAAGGAATGTACCATAGAAGCTTGCCCTTCCACTCTCTCCTCCATCCTGCCCTCAAATTCGTCTTTCTAGAATGCAATTCTGATCTTGTCATCCTGCTTAAAATGATGCAATGGCAGTCAAAGGGCTTTTTCTTCTTCTTTTAAGTTTCAATTTTACTAAAATGTTGTTTAAACTGTAAAAGGAAAGTTATGTTAACACGTTGTACATTGACCTAGTTTCACAGGAGAAATTATATAGCACTGATTAAAAGCCAGTACAATATTTGGAAAGTGGAGGAGAAACCGAGAACGTGAAGAAAATATAATGAAGGCAAGGAAATAATTAAATTATAGCAAATGTGTCACTTTCAATGTTACTTTCTCAGAGTAACTCTGATCATCTCTATAGCCAGCCAAAGATTTTAATTGCTTCAAAGGCCACCTGCCCACTGTGTGACCTTGTAAACTGGTTTAACCTTTCTATGTCTCCTTTTGCTTTTTCTCTAAGGTGGGAGTAAAGATGCTGGCACTATTTTCCTGGAAGGCTGCTGAGAGAGTCCATTGAGATCACAGAATTAAAAACACTGAAAAGTGCACAGGAGGAAGAGGTGTTCAAGAGCACCTCAAGTTCAAGGACTTCAATGCCTTATATTTGTATCCTCCCTGCCCAGCAGAGCGCCTAGAGTTCATTACAGGATGACTCTCAGAAAGGACAAAAGCACATCAAGGGCTCTCTATTATCTTCAGAATATATCTCAGTTGGGTTCTCGGAGAATTGAGTTGGAGACTGAGGCTTGGCTGCAGAGAGTGTGTAAAAGGAGTGAGGGGGGGAGGAACAAAGAGATAAAAGGAGTAAGCCAAATGTGTAGTACCATATGACAGCTATGCCGAAGGAAACCGGGCTCAGCTCTGCAGAGACCTGAGATGCTTCCTGGCTCAGTCCCAGAATTATCCACCTGAAAGACAGGACAGAGTGCTTAGCCACCTGGGCACCAGCCCCTCCACTGCATGAGGCTGTCCCAAAGTGTATCAACCACCCACCCCTCCTGGAGGGATGGGACACCTCCCATGGCCTCAGAGATACTCAGAGGCAGCTGGTGGAGAGGGTCCGGGTGGAACCAGTTGTTGAGCTGTGAGCCTGGGTTTCACAGAACTGATATGGATAGAGTAGGATAGTTAAACAGTCACAGAAAAAAGGGGATTAAGGACAGAAAAGGAATTGGATTAGGATAGAGTAGGATAATTATAGAAACTGTTTCAATTTTACTAAAATGTTGTTTAAACTGTAAAAGGAAAGTTATGTTAACACGTTGTACATTGACCTAGTTTCACAGGAGAAATTATATAGCACTGATTAAAAGCCAGTACAATATTTGGAAAGTGGAGGAGAAACCGAGAACGTGAAGAAAATATAATGAAGGCAAGGAAATAATTAAATTATAGCAAATGTGTCACTTTCAATGTTACTTTCTCAGAGTAACTCTGATCATCTCTATAGCCAGCCAAAGATTTTAATTGCTTCAAAGGCCACCTGCCCACTGTGTGACCTTGTAAACTGGTTTAACCTTTCTATGTCTCCTTTTGCTTTTTCTCTAAGGTGGGAGTAAAGATGCTGGCACTATTTTCCTGGAAGGCTGCTGAGAGAGTCCATTGAGATCACAGAATTAAAAACACTGAAAAGTGCACAGGAGGAAGAGGTGTTCAAGAGCACCTCAAGTTCAAGGACTTCAATGCCTTATATTTGTATCCTCCCTGCCCAGCAGAGCGCCTAGAGTTCATTACAGGATGACTCTCAGAAAGGACAAAAGCACATCAAGGGCTCTCTATTATCTTCAGAATATATCTCAGTTGGGTTCTCGGAGAATTGAGTTGGAGACTGAGGCTTGGCTGCAGAGAGTGTGTAAAAGGAGTGAGGGGGGGAGGAACAAAGAGATAAAAGGAGTAAGCCAAATGTGTAGTACCATATGACAGCTATGCCGAAGGAAACCGGGCTCAGCTCTGCAGAGACCTGAGATGCTTCCTGGCTCAGTCCCAGAATTATCCACCTGAAAGACAGGACAGAGTGCTTAGCCACCTGGGCACCAGCCCCTCCACTGCATGAGGCTGTCCCAAAGTGTATCAACCACCCACCCCTCCTGGAGGGATGGGACACCTCCCATGGCCTCAGAGATACTCAGAGGCAGCTGGTGGAGAGGGTCCGGGTGGAACCAGTTGTTGAGCTGTGAGCCTGAGCTTTCACAGAACTGATATGGATAGAGTAGGATAGTTAAACAGTCAGCTTAGAAATCCCAACAGGGGATTAAGGACAGAAAAGGAATTGGAAGGAAGTTTGGGAGCCAGTTATAAGCTAATGACCAATCAAGAAAAGAATCCAGTAACCTAGCAACAATCTACACTACCTTGAAGAAAGACTAGGTACATCAGGTACCAGACACACTCAAGCCACAAACACTAAGAGTCGCACAAGACAATAGATATGGGGTCTGAATCTTGTTACAAGAAGTCACGGATTTAACAGTCCTTGAAAAGCAGTGTTTCTGCATATAGCCAAGATAGAAATATAGGGGAAAGGGGAAGGAAACAAGGTCAAAGGGGACATTATACTGAAACCTGAGATTAATGACCTTATTTTATTATGTTACCGCCCTACTGCTAATATACAAATGACAGCCCCAGTTAAGCCATGTAGGGCCAAAGAGGAAACTAATTATTTAAGCCTTGACATCTGTCCAACAATGAGGAAGACATTGATCTTCTCCCCTCCCCCTTTATCTTTGATTATAAAAACGTAGCCCTCTTTGTCCTCAGAGCAGCTGCACTCCCTTGCCAGTCCCGCGGCACTCTCACAACCGCCCTGTGTTAATAAACTCTTGGCCTGTCACTTTGCCTCTCGCTGAATTCTTTCTGACCCAAGGTGAGCGGTTTCGATTAAAAGACACTGTGTGAGAGTCCCCTCCTAAACCAGGGATTGTGGGTTCAAATCCCAATCTGAAGTGCAGGTGGGTTCAAGTTCCAGCCTGTGGGATTGAATCCCAGGCTGAGTTTTGGATGGGTTGAAGTCCCACCAGACAGGGAGTGTGGTTTCAGAACCATGTGCCCCCACAGCAACTGAAATTGGAGGTGGCCCAAGGGGATGTGATGCAAGAGACCACAGCTACCTGCTACAAGATCCAAAACTAGGCACTTGCCTATAAGTCCAGTGGTTAAGACTCTTTGCTCCCAATGCAGGGGGCATTGGGCTCGATTCCTGCTCAGGGAACTAAGATCTCACATGCTGCACAGCCTTACTAAAGAAAAAAAAAAAAGAAGTTTTCCCTGGCACCTGTCTTCCTATAGCTCATAACCCCTCCAAAGGGACCTTTCCTGCCATCAGATTCGGGACTTTTTTGTACCTCACAGCTCTGCCTGCCGCCCCATGACATGGCTGATTGGACTGAGGACAGACACCCATCCTGTCTCAGTCAAATGGGGCTCTTATTACAAAGTACCATAGAATGGGTGGCTTGAAAAATAGAAATTTATTTCTCATACTTCTCAAAACTAGGAAATCCAAAATCAGGGTGTTAGCTGCTTTGGTTCCTAATGAGTTTTCTCTGCCTGGCTTACAGATGGTCACCTTTTCACTACATCCTCACATAGAGGAGAGGAGGTTATTATCCCTGAGATTCTTGGTTCAATGTCTTTCTGATTCCTCCTACCTTTAGGCATGGTCCCACAGAGGAGTCAGTTCTCATCCGAGGGATTGAACCCCCATTCCTGTCTGCTTGGGCAGCAGATTAAGCTACTCAGCTTTAGCCCAAGAATATGTTTTGACACCTTTTCTACAAGGGATGGAACTTTTGGTCTCTTCCAGAAACTTCTTCCAAACTTCCTCACTCCCTATGAGCACCTTGAGCTCTTCTGCTTGCAAACTCTGCAGCCACCTATGTTGGCATCTGTGAACCACATCCTGATCCCTGGACACTGGGAAAGGAAGGTCACACCACACCAACAGACATTTCTCCCCTGGTTTGAGGGTATCCTACACAGCACCATCATCACAGCATCACAGCACCACAGTGCTGGTCACAGCACCATCATCTCTTGCTTGGAAAACTTCACTAGACCCCTAACTGGTCTCCCTCCAAACTACCCTCCACACCCTAGCCAGAGTGACCTTGATAAGTACAGGTCTGATCTTCCTTCTCCTTTCTGGAGACTCTTTGAAGTCTCTTCACACCCCCAGATTCAAGTCCACACTCTGACAAAGTCTACAAGGCTGCTCATCATATTGCTTTGGCTTACCTCTCCTGACATCAACTTTCAGACAGAAATTACTAGGTTGCCCAAGTCTCACCCATGCTATTTGCTCCACCTCAAAAGTTCACCTCCTGGGCTTCCCCTGGTGGTCCAGTGGGTAAGGACACCGCCTTGCAGTGCAAGGGGCGCCGGTTCGAGCCCTGGCCTGGGAAGATCCCACGTGCCGCGGAGCAGCTGGACGGATGTGTCCAATCACTGAGCCGGAGCTCTGGAGCGCATGCGCCCAGAGCCAGCGCTCTGCGACAACAGATGCCACCGCGATGGGAGGCCCACAGGAGCCAAAGAACGAAGACGAATGAAAATAGAGAAATGAAAGACCAATAGAAGTGGCCCGTCCGCTCCCCTCCCTCCCAACCCGACCCCCGCCCAAAGTAAATAAATAAATAAATCTTTAAAAAAAAAAAAAAAAAGTTCACCTCCTCTGACTCTACGCCGCCACCTCCACTCCAGGCCTGCCTCACTCCTGCCGACTTTCAGGGATCAGCTTGAATACCCCTTTTCCGGTATCAGAAACCTGACCTCTTCCCACCCCTAACTAGCATGTTTGCTCCCACTTAACATATTTGATTGAATTTTGCTTGTTTGTCTATCTATACTATTAAAATCTTGAAGGCAGAAACCGGGTCCTGAACCTTTACCACTCATCACAGTGCCTGGCTCATAGTGCTTGCTCAATGAGCATTTCTGATTGAATGAAGGAACGAACCAAGGCCCATCACGACTCTTTCCCAGGGTTCTGTGGCTCCACTCTCCAGACAGCCTACCTCCTTGGCCCTGGCCTGTTTCTGCCACGTCCAGCTGCCTGCAGAGTGCTGACTGAGTAGACAAATGGGTGCTGAGGTGAGCTCAGCTCTTCTGTGGTGTCTGCTGTCTGGGGCACTGTCACAGCTGTCTCGTGAGCTGCCCTGTGATGTGCTGGACTGGCTTCGCCATCTCTAGCTTAGGTCCAGCCTGCAGTCCATGCAATAGGTCCCTGCAATTCTCCAAGTGACCGGGGAATTACTGCCACTTGGTCATCATTCTCTCTACCTGGGTAATCAAAGCAGTCACCCAGAGTGTCAGATGACCACTGCAGTGTGGACTCTCCCTATCCTGGCCAGCCTTTGCCAGGCTGTGGAGTCACATTTCTTTTTTTGTTGTTGTTTTTAATTTTATTTGTTTATTTATTTTTTGCTATTCTGGGTTTTCACAGCTGCCATAGGATCTTCTCTGATTGCAGGGAGTGGGGGTTACTCTTTAGTTGAGGTGAGCTGGCTTCTTGTTGCGCTGACTTTTCTTGTTGTGGAACTCGGGCTCTAGGGCACACGGGCTTCGGTAGTTGTAGCACATGGGCTCAACAGTTGTGGCTCCGAGGCTCTAGAGCACAGGCTCAATAGTTGTGGCTCACGGGCTTAGTTGCTCCGCAGCATGTGGGGTCTTCCCAGATCAGGGATTGAACTTGTGCCTCCTACATTGGCAGGCGAACTCTTTACCACTGAGCTACCAGGGGAGCCCTGGAGTCACATTTCTGATGGTAGTTGACATCATTCTTTGTCTTTACCAAAAGCATCCAAAGCTGACAAGAGTCCAAGTGCTGGGGTGCAGCCATTTTGTTTCTGTCTCTTTGTACTGGTTCGGTGTGGAATTTGAGGGCTGGGGTCCAGAGTCACATGCCCAAGATGGATCCTACTTCTACCACTCCCTGGTGGAATGACCCTGGGCAAGCCACATGAGCTTTTTCAACCTTTGATCTCCCAGTAGTGCCATTTTGTGGGATTGTTATGTGGGTTAAGGGAGACCATAGATGTATTAATAAGAGCTTAGAACAGCCTAGTGTGTGTGTGCATGCTCAACTGTTTAAGTCATGTCTGACTCTTTGCGACCCCCAGAACTGTAGTCTGCCAGGCTCCTCTGTCCATGGGATTTCCCAGGAAAGAATACTCCCAGGTTGCCATTTCCTCCTCCAGGGGGCTTCCCAGCCCAGGGATCGAACCCGCATCTCCAGCGTTGGCAGGCAGATGCTTTACCACTGAGCCATCTGGGAAGCCAGAACAGCTTAGATCTTCACCTAAAGGCAAACTTCCATTATCTCCATGAAGGGAGGCAAGACCCCATGGAACAAACCTCATTCCCTAGCTCTCTTCCTTGTCCCACTTCTTCCCCCTTACCTTTCATCCTGCCTTTAAGCCTTTCCTCTGGGGGTGGGGTGAATAATATTCTGCCCCTTTCACATGATGATGGACTCAGCCCATTTTCTTTCTGGCCTTTCAGGAGAACATCAGCAAGGTCTTCATCTTCTGGGGCTCTGCTGGTCCTCTGAGAACCACACACGCACTTCTGTGTGTGTTGGAGGAGGGCTGAGGAGCAGGTTATGGGTGTTATAACCCCATGTCATCTTCTCTCCGTGAGCAATGCTGCAGCCTGCTTTTCCCTGAATGACCTAAAAGCAAACATCCCTCGCTACAGTCACAGTTAATTTCTTCCAAAACCTGCAGTCTATCTAGTATTTGTAAGGAATGCATATTCTCCCCATTAGCACAACTTTGACCCTATTCTTTGGGAAGTAATTACCCAGGCCTTATTATGCTAAAGGATCATTCACCCACTTCTTGGCAAGGTTTTATTACAAGCACCTCCCGTTAAGCAAACAGGCTTCTGCCTACCCCATCTCCTCGATATAATCTCTCCTATCTCCAAGTTTCTTTTTTTATTAAAGACTGTTGTGCTTTCTGCTTATCCCACTGTCCACTTCCACCTTCCTATTTCAAAGTGCCAGCCCCCTGTGAGAACTCCCACTCAGCTGCAGTTGCCAGCCTGAAGGGCATCTCTTGATCTCCGTCACTGCAGAAATGACTAACAGAGCCTAAACCCAGAGCTGACTCACTTGGGTTACCAGCTCCAGCCAGCTTTCTCCCAGATCCTGGCCCCCAAGAGGCTCCCACCTTACCCCATCCCATCCCTGGCCCTTATAACGGTGATGCTCAACTTTATCCCTGTCCACCCACCCCATGTGTACTTTCTCCCACATCCCTAGCACCCCTAGATTTTTCCTTTATGCCTGTGGCATCCAAGACAGTCTTGAGGGAGTGCTCAATCCCCAGTTCTGAATCTAGACCCAAATCCTCCACAGCTGAACAATATATTCCGGCCATCTCTCACTGATTTAGATCTTCACCTAAAGGCAAACTTCCATTATCTCCATGAAGGGAGGCAAGACCCCATGGAACAAACCTCATTCCCTAGCTCTCTTCCTTGTCCCACTTCTTCCCCCTTACCTTTCATCCTGCCTTTAAGCCTTTCCTCTGGGGGTGGGGTGAATAATATTCTGCCCCTTTCACATGATGATGGACTCAGCCCATTTTCTTTCTGGCCTTTCAGGAGAACATCAGCAAGGTCTTCATCTTCTGGGGCTCTGCTGGTCCTCTGAGAACCACACACGCACTTCTGTGTGTGTTGGAGGAGGGCTGAGGAGCAGGTTATGGGTGTTATAACCCCATGTCATCTTCTCTCCGTGAGCAATGCTGCAGCCTGCTTTTCCCTGAATGACCTAAAAGCAAACATCCCTCGCTACAGTCACAGTTAATTTCTTCCAAAACCTGCAGTCTATCTAGTATTTGTAAGGAATGCATATTCTCCCCATTAGCACAACTTTGACCCTATTCTTTGGGAAGTAATTACCCAGGCCTTATTATGCTAAAGGATCATTCACCCACTTCTTGGCAAGGTTTTATTACAAGCACCTCCCGTTAAGCAAACAGGCTTCTGCCTACCCCATCTCCTCGATATAATCTCTCCTATCTCCAAGTTTCTTTTTTTATTAAAGACTGTTGTGCTTTCTGCTTATCCCACTGTCCACTTCCACCTTCCTATTTCAAAGTGCCAGCCCCCTGTGAGAACTCCCACTCAGCTGCAGTTGCCAGCCTGAAGGGCATCTCTTGATCTCCGTCACTGCAGAAATGACTAACAGAGCCTAAACCCAGAGCTGACTCACTTGGGTTACCAGCTCCAGCCAGCTTTCTCCCAGATCCTGGCCCCCAAGAGGCTCCCACCTTACCCCATCCCATCCCTGGCCCTTATAACGGTGATGCTCAACTTTATCCCTGTCCACCCACCCCATGTGTACTTTCTCCCACATCCCTAGCACCCCTAGATTTTTTCCTTTATGCCTGTGGCATCCGCAAGACAGTCTTGAGGGAGTGCTCAATCCCCAGTTCTGAATCTAGACCCAAATCCTCCACAGCTGAACAATATACCCCTTCTCCCGGCTCGCGGAGATCCTTGCTCTCCAACTGTTGTATTCTAGCGCTACCATTTCTAAACATACAATAACAACAAATATTTTTTCCAGGGGAAGAGAAGCCCCGCCCCCAGCCCCCAGGTCTCCAAGAATTAATTCCAGCTAAATCCCAAGCCCCACACTCCCAGGGGCTACTAACAACCAGGAGCCCATAATGGGTACTCCCTCTGCCCCAATTTTCTAAGTCTGCACAGCAACCAGAGCCATTAAGTCCAAAAAGTAATTTGTAAGGAAAACAATGAAAACAGTAATAGTCTCACCATAGGATTTCAATGGAAGGTCCCACCCGGACTGGTGTTCTGTAAAGAACAGAGAAGGAGAAGGGCACCTGGAGAGAAATGCTTATTAATGATCAAAAGCCCCCTGGTGGCATGGAAACTGACCTGCTGCAAAATGGAAACTTTCCCCAGCCCACAGGATCCTGCCCTCGGGATCACGTTATTTATCCTGCAAACGGAGTCGCTAACAGGAGTAAGCAAGAGCCAGGCCATAACCACAGCTCTGGGGCAGCTGGCAGAGTGGTCGCCAGGATGTGGGCCTGGATGCTTTGGAGCAGTGCTTTTTGGGAAGGAAGAAACGGAAAAATCAACTGAGGAGGTGGGAAGGGGAGAAAGAGATGGAAAAGCTGAAAAGCGTCAGCGATGAGCAAAGAGGGAACAGCCTGGGAGTCTTTGCAGGGCCCCGCGGTGACAGCCAATCTTGCCGGGAGGGAAGCATGGCCGTGGTCTTCTGTTGCTCATGGATGGGGGCCAGGGCCTTGGAGATGGGTATACAGAGATGCACCTTGAGTCATGCCATGAGTCAGAGGCAGGAGGCAGAAATAGATCTTATGACCCGCTGTTCCTTGTCACAGACGTCTTGGAGCATCTTTAACCAGGACTCCTGAGTGGGGATGGACTCAGCTGCTCCTTGCAGCCTAGTTGGCTTATCTGATGAGCTGTCTGCCCTCTCCCATGCCAAAGGCAAGTGGTTTAAAGTCAAAAAGGATCAGGATCTTCAAACAGGCTGCCTTCCACCCACATCAAGTACACCTGTTTACCAGCACAGACAGGTGTGAATCACCTGCTCCATTTTGCCTTCCCCTCCACCACCTGCTCGCTTCCACATACCACAAACACCAAGTCCTCCAGGAGAGCTGTCCCCAACCCTTTTGGCACCAGGGACTGATTTCCTGGAAGACAGTTTTTCCAGACCGGGGGTGGGAAGAGTGGTTTCGGGATGATTCAAGGGCATTACATGTGCACTTTATTTCTAATATAATGCTGCCACTGATCTCACAGAAGGTGCCAGTACTCAGCCCTGAGGTTGGGACCCCCACTCTCAGTGAAAATGCACGCACTCAGAAAACCTTCCCTGATCAGTTCTACCCAATTTTGATCCTTCCTGTTGCTTGTATTCATGCGGGGCTTGTGAAGAAAGTGTGGGTTGCCTACCCAACATCCAAGCCCACACCCCACTGCCTTTCATCAGAACTCAGATTTTGTTCTGATAGTTTTCTCCATATTCAAGAAAGGGGTTCCTTCCCCAGGCCCTTCATGTTTTGAATTCACCATGTACGGGATATTATTGTTTTTAAAATTTGGGTTTTATTGCATTTCAGGTGAGGCCAACAGATCAGGAGCCAATGGCCGTTGAAAGGCCAATCACATCTTCTAAGAGGAGGGAGAGGGATGAGATTGGGAACACACAAGAAGCCCTGGGGCAAATCTGGAGATAAACAGAGGTAGGAGGGGGGGAAGTAGGCAAGGGCATTTATTGCAGTTTCTAGAGGCAGAGCTGGTGATGTATGGTGAGCAGGCTTAGGATTAACTAGGTGAATCATTTCTGGCTCTGGGGGCATTCCTGCTTGCCTGGTACCTGGTGCACAGAGGGTGAGAGCCCTGGCAGAACCTGATGAAGGAGGTGGCTGAGTTATGAGGTATGGGATCCGGATTGGTCAGTTTGCATACAAAAGGCCTGCTTGCAGACCAGCTGTTTACTTTCTCTGGGAAATGAGCCAGCCCCAGGAGGGGCAGTTTCTTTAGGGTTAGCAAGAGTCCAAGAGGTCAAGCCATCAAAAATACAAAAAGTGGGACTTCCCTGGTGGCACAGTGAATAAGAATCCACCTGCCAGTGCAGGAAACACAGGTTCGGTCCCTGCTCTGGGAAGATTCCACATGCATCGGAGCACCGAACCTACTGAAGTCTGCATGCTCTAGGGCCTGTGAGCTGCAACTACTTGACCTGTGCAAGAGAAGCCACCACAATGAGAAATCTGTGCACCGCAGTGAAGTGGAGCCGCTGCTCACTGCAACCAGAGAAAGTCCTCACAAAGCAACGAAGACCCAGTACAGCCAAAAATAAATAAATGAATAAAATACAGAAAATGCAAGAGCATGATTAATACAGTTAGACTTGAAACTGCGGCAGCCACCTTAGGACCAGAGGAAAAAGTCAATAGGACCTGGGAAGAAACCACTTCAAGGCCCCAGACCTTGTTGAAACTACTGAGCTAAGCAACTCTGAATTGCCTTGCTCTGATGTTCTCATTATGTGAGAGAAATTCCTTACTGTTCCAGCCACTTTATTCAGCCAGCATGTTACTTGCAGCTGAAAGCATCTAGCTCATGGCATTTAAGCCTTCACCTTACTCCAAAGGTAAAATTCCTAACTCAAATTGTTTTGTTACATTAGAATTGCCTTTTAAAGAATGAGTTGCTTGAAATAACATCTTTCCCAAGTTGCAAGACCTAGAGATGAAGTCATAAGGATCTATTACATTTGTTTAGAGTTTTATATTTTGATAACCTCTCAGTTGCTGTTTTCCCTCCCAAGAGTCAAAAGGGAATGAAAAATAAGTGTTCTGAATGCAGCTAGAAAAGGAGAAAGTTATCTTTCTCCTCGTCTGATTCCTGGATCTTCTCATGTGATGTTTCCTCTGGGAAACAGGTTTGGACTTGGGTAGGTGGATGGTTGGAGTGGGAGACTTGAATAGGAAGAGGTGAAGGCGGTGAAATTCAATTGCTACGTGACTTCAGGATCAAATAAGCATAATGGGAGAAACATTATCTTAGAAGCTTGTTTTGCTTCCTAGAGTTGGCTTGGCTGCTGTCCAGATATGTGCCCTCTGCCAAATCACTTCGCATTTCTAGGCCTTGGTTTCCTCGGTCATAAAGTGAAGGAGTTGACTAAGTTATTCTTGGTTCCTTCAAGCTCCCAAGATGCCATGATGCTAAGTACAGATAGATTATCTCGACTTTCTGTTAAAATGACAATTACACACCACTGAGTTCTTTGTTAGATACCAAGATTATCCTGTGAATTGAAAGAATTGGTTAAGTATTTGTTTGGCAGGGCACTATACCATGGTGGCTCAGATGGTAAAGAATCTGCCTGCGATGCAGGAGACCCAGGTTCAATCCCTGGGTCGGGAAGAGCCCCTGGAAAAGTAAATGGTAACCCACTCCAGTATCCTTGCCTAGAGAATTCCATGGACAGGGGAGCTACAGTCCATGAAGTTGCAGAGTCAGAGATGATTGGGCCACTAACACAACACTCTACCAAGATAAGGAAGGGCTTCCCAGTTGGCGCTAGTTGTAAAGACCCAGTCTTCCAATGCAGGAGACATACAAGAGATGCAAGCTCAATCCCTGAGTCAGGAAGATCCCCCTGGAGGAGGGCATGGCAACCCACTAAAGGACTCTTGCCTAGAGAAACCCATGGACAGAGGAGCCCGGTGGGCTACATCCATAGGGTCATAAAGAGTTGGGCATGACTGAAGTGATTTAGCACTCATGTACACAAGATAAAGAAATAACTTATCAGTTGTTTTATGAAGACTACTGTTATGGGCCGAACTGTGTCCCTCTCCCCGACCTGGGGCACCTCAGAACGTCAACTTCCTTGAAAGCAAAAGCCCTTACAGATGGAACTAGTTGCGATTGTACTGAAGAAGGGTGAGCCCTTAGTCCAGTGATAGGTGTCCTTGTAAGAAGAGGATAGACGTACACACAGAAGGAACACTAGATGAAGGCGCGAGACACAGGAAGAAGACAGCCGGTGACAAGAGGCAGCAACTGGGGTAATGCCTACCAGCTAAGGCAGGCCAAGTATGTGGGAGACTTGAATAGGAAGAGGTGAAGGCGGTGAAATTCAATTGCTACGTGACTTCAGGATCAAATAAGCATAATGGGAGAAACATTATCTTAGAAGCTTGTTTTGCTTCCTAGAGTTGGCTTGGCTGCTGTCCAGATATGTGCCCTCTGCCAAATCACTTCGCATTTCTAGGCCTTGGTTTCCTCGGTCATAAAGTGAAGGAGTTGACTAAGTTATTCTTGGTTCCTTCAAGCTCCCAAGATGCCATGATGCTAAGTACAGATAGATTATCTCGACTTTCTGTTAAAATGACAATTACACACCACTGAGTTCTTTGTTAGATACCAAGATTATCCTGTGAATTGAAAGAATTGGTTAAGTATTTGTTTGGCAGGGCACTATACCATGGTGGCTCAGATGGTAAAGAATCTGCCTGCGATGCAGGAGACCCAGGTTCAATCCCTGGGTCGGGAAGAGCCCCTGGAAAAGTAAATGGTAACCCACTCCAGTATCCTTGCCTAGAGAATTCCATGGACAGGGGAGCTACAGTCCATGAAGTTGCAGAGTCAGAGATGATTGGGCCACTAACACAACACTCTACCAAGATAAGGAAGGGCTTCCCAGTTGGCGCTAGTTGTAAAGACCCAGTCTTCCAATGCAGGAGACATACAAGAGATGCAAGCTCAATCCCTGAGTCAGGAAGATCCCCCTGGAGGAGGGCATGGCAACCCACTAAAGGACTCTTGCCTAGAGAAACCCATGGACAGAGGAGCCCGGTGGGCTACATCCATAGGGTCATAAAGAGTTGGGCATGACTGAAGTGATTTAGCACTCATGTACACAAGATAAAGAAATAACTTATCAGTTGTTTTATGAAGACTACTGTTATGGGCCGAACTGTGTCCCTCTCCCCGACCTGGGGCACCTCAGAACGTCAACTTCCTTGAAAGCAAAAGCCCTTACAGATGGAACTAGTTGCGATTGTACTGAAGAAGGGTGAGCCCTTAGTCCAGTGATAGGTGTCCTTGTAAGAAGAGGATAGACGTACACACAGAAGGAACACTAGATGAAGGCGCGAGACACAGGAAGAAGACAGCCGGTGACAAGAGAGGCAGCAACTGGGGTAATGCCTACCAGCTAAGGCAGGCCAAGTATCACTGACAAACACCAGAAGCAAAAAGCGTAGAAGGATTCTCCTCAATAGGTTATTTGGAGCAGAACGGCCCTGATGATACCTTGATTTCAGACTTTTAGCCTCCAGACCTATGAGACAATGAATTTCTCTTGTTTGAAGCCACCCAGTTGGTGGTATGTTGCTTTGACAGCCTTAGGAAACTAAATGTGACTACCAAGAGCTTATATTTACTGCTTGCCATGTACTAAGAGCTGTACTAAGTATGTGCAGAATCTTTTTTTTTTTAAAGATTTATTTATTTATTTATTTATTTTGGTGGGGGGGTGGGGTGGGGAGGGAGGGGAGCAGGCGGGCCACTTCCATTGGTCTCTCATCTGTCCACTTTCATCCATCTTTTTTCCCTGGCCCACGTGGGCCTCCCATCGCGGTGGCCTCTGCTGTCGCAGAGCACCGGCTCTGGGCTCATGCGCTTCAGAGTTCCCGCTTGGTAATTGGACACATTCGTCCAGCCGCTCTGCGGCACGTGGGATCCTCCCAGGCCAGGGATTGAACCGGCGCCCCCTGTACTGCAAGGCGGCGTCCTTACCCACTGGACCACCAGGGAAGCCCCGCAGAATCTCTTTTAATCTTCTCCACAACCTTGTGAAGTTGGTGCTATTTTTATCCATGTTTTACAGGTGGGGAATAAAAGGTTTTTAGGAGTTAAGCACATAACCGCTTCCATTAGGTAAATAGTGAGCTTGGAGCTTTGAGAATCCTTTCTTGTAGAATCCTAAGTGCTGGGGATTGTATATATTCAAGGCCTCTTGTGAATATCACGCTTCTACACTACTTGAGTTGTTTTGCCTGTGTATATTTGTCCAGCCAAGCAGTACAATAAAGCAACGCAAACTTAACATGTCCAAAATGGTGCTGACTTTCCCCTCCAAACTTCTTGCTGTGTGTGTGTGTGTGTGTGTGTGTGTGTGTGTGTGTACGCACGCACATGCATAAGCGTTCTGTCAGATCCAACTCTGTGACCCCTTGCACTGTAGCCAGCCAGGCTCCTCTGATGGGATTCTCTAAGCAAGAATACTGGAGCAAGTTGTCATTTCCTCCTCCAGGGGATCTTCCCCATCCAGGGATTGAACCCACATCTCTCCCTTCGCCTGCACTGGCAGGCGGGTTCTTCACCACTACCGCCACCTGGGAAGCCCCCAAACTTCTTTGATTTTCCACTAAAACATCTCTTTCCCACTCTTCCCCAGTCTTGGCGATGGTTCTGTGCTCAGAACAAAATCCTAAGGGTCTTCACAACACAGGAAGCCCCAGCAGTCCTATCCCCTCAGGCTCTGTATCCAATCCAGTCTCATCTCACCGACCCACTGCCACCACTCGGTCCCAGCACCCATCACCCTGCTCCAGAGCTCACTGCTTTGCCCTAGCTAGTCTCCCTACTAGTAGCTTCCTCTCCTGCTCTCCCGGAGTCCTCCCTCCACAAAATGTGCTTTCACAACTTTAAACAAATCAGATCACATTTCTCTCCTGACTAAAACCCTCCTAAGTTCTCTCATTCTGCCTAGAATAAAATCCAACTTTTTCTGCTCTCTGCGAGGCTCAGATAACCTAGCATCTGGATTCTCTGCAGCCCCATCCATCATCACTGTCTAGCTGTGTGGCTCATCTTTTGGGTCCTCCAATATTCCTCGGCTTTGTTGTTTTCTTCACCTACAATGTTCTCCTCGGGCTTCTCCTGGCTGCTTGCTTGCTTCCTTCTCAGGATTTAGACCACAAAGACCGGCCATATTTAAAATTGTCTCAGGCTTCCCTGGTGGTCCAGTGGGTAAGGACACTGCCTTCAAGGGGCACTGGTTCGATCCCTGGCCTGGGAAGATCTCACATGCCGCAGAGCGGTTGGACGGATGTGTCCAATTACGAGCCAGAGCTCTGGAGCGCATGTGCCCCGAGCCGGTGCTCTGCAGCAAGAAGGGCTACTGCAATGGGAGGCCTACACAAGCCAAGGAATGGAGATGGATAAAAATAAATAAATAAAGGACCGATAAAAGAGGCCAAAAAAAAAAAAAAAAGTTGTCTCTTTGCCCAATCCCTCTTCATCCTATTGTTCAGTTTTATTTCTTTTATTCAGAAGAAAATTAGCATATATATTTAGTTTTCATTAAATCTCTTGCTTGTATTTTGTCGCTCTCCAAAAAGGGATCTTCCCCATCCAGGGATTGAACCCACATCTCTCCCTTCGCCTGCACTGGCAGGCGGGTTCTTCACCACTACCGCCACCTGGGAAGCCCCCAAACTTCTTTGATTTTCCACTAAAACATCTCTTTCCCACTCTTCCCCAGTCTTGGCGATGGTTCTGTGCTCAGAACAAAATCCTAAGGGTCTTCACAACACAGGAAGCCCCAGCAGTCCTATCCCCTCAGGCTCTGTATCCAATCCAGTCTCATCTCACCGACCCACTGCCACCACTCGGTCCCAGCACCCATCACCCTGCTCCAGAGCTCACTGCTTTGCCCTAGCTAGTCTCCCTACTAGTAGCTTCCTCTCCTGCTCTCCCGGAGTCCTCCCTCCACAAAATGTGCTTTCACAACTTTAAACAAATCAGATCACATTTCTCTCCTGACTAAAACCCTCCTAAGTTCTCTCATTCTGCCTAGAATAAAATCCAACTTTTTCTGCTCTCTGCGAGGCTCAGATAACCTAGCATCTGGATTCTCTGCAGCCCCATCCATCATCACTGTCTAGCTGTGTGGCTCATCTTTGGGTCCTCCAATATTCCTCGGCTTTGTTGTTTTCTTCACCTACAATGTTCTCCTCGGGCTTCTCCTGGCTGCTTGCTTGCTTCCTTCTCAGGATTTAGACCACAAAGACCGGCCATATTTAAAATTGTCTCAGGCTTCCCCTGGTGGTCCAGTGGGTAAGGACACTGCCTTCAAGGGGCACTGGTTCGATCCCTGGCCTGGGAAGATCTCACATGCCGCAGAGCGGTTGGACGGATGTGTCCAATTACGAGCCAGAGCTCTGGAGCGCATGTGCCCCGAGCCGGTGCTCTGCAGCAAGAAGGGCTACTGCAATGGGAGGCCTACACAAGCCAAGGAATGGAGATGGATAAAAATAAATAAATAAAGGACCGATAAAAGAGGCCAAAAAAAAAAAAAAAAGTTGTCTCTTTGCCCAATCCCTCTTCATCCTATTGTTCAGTTTTATTTCTTTTATTCAGAAGAAAATTAGCATATATATTTAGTTTTCATTAAATCTCTTGCTTGTATTTTGTCTCTCTCCATTAGAATTTGAACTGTGGGTGGGACTTCCCTGGTGGTCTGGTGGCTAAGAATCTGCCTTCTAATGCAGGGGATGTGGGTTCAATCCCTGGCCTGAGAATTAAGGAATTAGTTATCCTGTAGGATAACTAAGCTTGAACCACAGCTACAGAGCCTGTGTGCACTAGAGGCCATGCTCTGCAACAAGAGAAGCCCACTGCCACAACGAAGACCCACCCCAGTCATAAAATAATAAACTAAAATAAATTTTTTAAAAACTAAAAAAGAATTTAAACTGTGGGATCAGGGGCCTCATCTAGCGGGTTCTATTGCTTTATTCCAATGACTAGAATGTGTCTGGCACATAAGCGGTGCTTCGTGACTGCTGCCTGAAGGAAGCACTAGGTTCCTCGAAATGGGATCCTTGCTTTGGGTGACTTTCTTTTGCTGCTCCAGTGCAGCATTGTGGCTTGCTTGTTGAATGACCAGAGAAACTTTTCTTCTAGAATTTCTGATCATCTCAAGTAGAGTGTTTTCTGGGTAGTACTAGGACTTCACATTCAGAAATCCATCACACAGAGTACACAAATGAGACTCAGAGAGTTGTCCTCAATTTTTCCCTCAAGGAAGCCTCTGCTCAGTGAGACATACTCATACTCCACACACAGATAGGCTTGACCTGCCCCAAATTTGGGACATTGCTATTGTAACTAAACTCACATATGTAAACATTTTTCAGGAGTTTTAATTACTTCCAACATAGAGAACACATTTGGAGGCCCTCGCCAGTCATTCTGCATCTCTTATCACTTCAAACTGCTTGGAAAAATGAGTTTTTCTGCCACAGGGGATATAGAAGAAAACAAAGGACTTTTTTTTTTTTTTAATTAAGTCCATATTTGGTGTTCTTCTCAAGTACATTGCATCTATTTGTAATAAATGGAAGTGGGCTTGTGTTCTTAGAAGCTGATTTCTCCATTCCCGTTAGTACACTATTTGCTGAGCTGCTGACTTTAAAAGCTCCCTGGAAAGTTGTCCTGAACCTGTGATTCACTGAGGGGAAGTGGGGTAGTGGTGGCAGGGGTGGCTGGGTCCAGCTGCTAGAGCTGTGGCAGCAGGGTCCTTGAGACTCTTGAAAAGTCTGGAGGAAGCAGTACTGACAAGGGAAACTCTGAGCTTTAGATGTTGAGTCCTGGGCAGTTGCCATGCTTCTGAGAACACGCCATCACACAGGACAGGAAGTCTCCAGTGCAGCTGTTTGCATCCTGTCCCGGTCTGCCCACCCCAACTCCCCATCACCGCATTCAGACATTCCCATTCTGGCTTGATTACTCCAGGCCAGGAAGGAGGAGGAGGAGGAAAGTGATTTAAAGTGAGTTAAGTAGGCTTGGCATTAGCCTGGAAGAAGGAAACAGCCGTGTCTATTTTGGGCAATACAATTTCTCAACAAAATTATCCAGAATCCTCTTCCTTTGGTAAAAGGTGTTGGGAAACTGAGCAGACTAAGCAATGTGTTTTGGTTAAGGCTCTCTTTGGTTGCAAATAATAAATACTCACTTGAGTTAGCTTAAACAAAATAGGAAAACAGATCGTATGGATGCCAAGAATACCTCACAGAACTCAGGATCAAGGAGAGGATATGGGTCTCAGGACAGATCTATATGAGGAGCCACAGGACACTAATGGGCCATTTTCCATTTTTCTTTTGTTTTAGGATCATGTAGACACTCATCTCTGCTTCTCTCTGTACGTCTATTTGATTTTTCTCTTTTACTGTAGACTTTTTGTTGTTTTTGTTCATTTATTTGTTTCTGCTTCCTTCTACATGAGACCATTATTCAGCTTTCAAGTTCATAAGTTCTCAGGTCAAGCCAAACACAGGGGCTCACTGTTCATGAATCATGGGTTCACAAGAGAAAGAGTCTGATTGGCTCAGTTGAGTCAAGTACTTACTGCTGATACAATGCAATTTCTGCCAAGTGGACACATATTGTTAGTGTTGTTCAGTCACTCAGTCCTGTCTCTTTGTGACCCTATGGACTGGAGCACTCCGGGCTTCCCTGTCATTCACTACCTCCCAGAGTTTGCTCAGACTCAGGTCCATTGAGTCAATGATGCCATCCAACTGTCTCATTCTCTGCCACTCCCTTCTACTGTTCTCAATCTTTCCCAGCATCAGGCTCTTTTCCAATGAGATGACTCTTCTCATCAGGTCGACAAGTATTGGAGCTTCAACTTCCTCATCATTCCTTCCAATGAATATTCAGTGTTGATTTCCTTTAGGATTAGCTGGTTTGATCTTGCTGTCCAAGGGACTCTCAAGAATCTTCTCCAGTACCACATTTTGAAACTATCAATTCTTCAGCACTCAGCTTTCTTTATGGTTCAATTCTCGCATCCATACAGGACTACTTGAAAACTCATAGCTTTGACTGTATGAACTTTTGTCAGCAAAGTGATATCTCTGCTTTTGAATACACTGTCTAGGTTTGTCATAACTTTTCTTCCAAGGAGCAAGTGTCTTTTAATTTCATGGCTACAGTTACAGTCCACAGTGACTTAGGAGCCCAAGAAAATAAAGTCTGTCACTCATTCCATTGTTTCTCCATCTATTTGCCATGAAGCAATGGGACCAGATGCCATAATCTCAGTTGTGGTAAACATACACTAACACATATCCATCCCATGAGTCAATGAGGCCACAGAGGGGGAGGCAGCAACTCCCTATAGTGTATGACTTCCCTGCACAGAGAGCCACTTTTTCTTTTTTGTGTTCTGTACCTTTAATTCCAGCGACCTTGGAGCATTCAAAATGACTATAATCTGACTCTTCGTTTATTGCTTTTTTATCTGAGTAAGGATCTTTAGTTATTAGAGTTTTCTAATGAATCCTAAAATTATTTTTTTTTCAAAGCAGATTTTTTTTTCCTTCTTTTTGAATGTCTGAACAAGGGTTTCCAAACCCCTAGCTAATAATTAGTCATTCAAGCACTGGGAAGGCAGGTAGCCATCCTAGGATCACATTAGTTAAGGCCAAAGAATAATAGTAATAATAATCATAATGGGAAGAGGGAAAGTAAAGGAGAAGAAATAGATGTGGAAGAGGAGGAGCAAGTGGGTAGTGAATACTTATGATTGCCAGCCATTGTAATAAGCATCTTAGGGACCCAGTGGCCAATCCTTTCCTCAAGCAAGTTAGAGATACTGGGAGCTCTAACTGTATTATCCACCCACATTCAGGACCACTGCTTTTCCCTAGACTCCCCTGCGGGTGCTTGGTTTGATTGCACAAAATATTACTGACTATTTTCATTTACACAAATAGCTTTCATTTATACCTAATCACCTTGTAGCACAAAGATGATTATGTGTTAATTAACTTTGCTTTAAGAGTAATCTCAACATTAAACTCTGCCCATTATTTTCAGGCTTCCTAGTTTATTGTTTGTACAGAATTGATTGCCTGCTCAAACTTTAAAATAATTAGAAGAAACATCATAATACTAAGCAATAATATAGACGGCACACGTACAGGCACTTCCCAAGCAGCAGAGGATAACTGGATATTCTGAAGAATTAGTCTTAGGATATCTGGATATCCCTTTGGAAATGGAAAGAATATTAGTGTCATGGAGATATATGGTATGGTCTAGTTGCATTTTTAAGATGCTAAATACAGAGGTGGCCAACAAACTACTATGGAAGTGTACCAGTAAAGTCAAAATCATGGCCATCCTGCCTCCAACAAAGACTAGCTTGACACTTCTAGAAAGTGAGGATGTGGGGTCATGTAGGGGTAAACATTTGTTGAGTGTATACCATTGTAAGTAATAATACTGCCTGATACTTGAGTAACAATAGTAACTAATAACAATAATTCAGAAATAACAGAAACAAGATAGCTGGAATCTATTGAGCTCTTGTGTCATGCAATATTATATTTAACCTTCAGAATAACCTTGAGGGGTTGATACTGTACCTGAAGCTCTAATACTTGGGCCACCTGACATGAAAAGTCGACTCATTGTAAAAGACCCTGACGCTGGGAAAAATTGAAGGCAAAAGCAGAAGAGAGCGGCAGAGGATGAGATAGTTAGATAATATCACCAACTCAATGAGTTTGAGCAAATTCTGGGAGACAAAGAAAGATAGGAAGGCAGGTAGCCATCCTAGGATCACATTAGTTAAGGCCAAAGAATAATAGTAAAAAAAAGGAAAAATTTTGGGGGGGAGCAAGTGGGTAGTGAATACTTATGATTGCCAGCCATTGTAATAAGCATCTTAGGGACCCAGTGGCCAATCCTTTCCTCAAGCAAGTTAGAGATACTGGGAGCTCTAACTGTATTATCCACCCACATTCAGGACCACTGCTTTTCCCTAGACTCCCCTGCGGGTGCTTGGTTTGATTGCACAAAATATTACTGACTATTTTCATTTACACAAATAGCTTTCATTTATACCTAATCACCTTGTAGCACAAAGATGATTATGTGTTAATTAACTTTGCTTTAAGAGTAATCTCAACATTAAACTCTGCCCATTATTTTCAGGCTTCCTAGTTTATTGTTTGTACAGAATTGATTGCCTGCTCAAACTTTAAAATAATTAGAAGAAACATCATAATACTAAGCAATAATATAGACGGCACACGTACAGGCACTTCCCAAGCAGCAGAGGATAACTGGATATTCTGAAGAATTAGTCTTAGGATATCTGGATATCCCTTTGGAAATGGAAAGAATATTAGTGTCATGGAGATATATGGTATGGTCTAGTTGCATTTTTAAGATGCTAAATACAGAGGTGGCCAACAAACTACTATGGAAGTGTACCAGTAAAGTCAAAATCATGGCCATCCTGCCTCCAACAAAGACTAGCTTGACACTTCTAGAAAGTGAGGATGTGGGGTCATGTAGGGGTAAACATTTGTTGAGTGTATACCATTGTAAGTAATAATACTGCCTGATACTTGAGTAACAATAGTAACTAATAACAATAATTCAGAAATAACAGAAACAAGATAGCTGGAATCTATTGAGCTCTTGTGTCATGCAATATTATATTTAACCTTCAGAATAACCTTGAGGGGTTGATACTGTACCTGAAGCTCTAATACTTGGGCCACCTGACATGAAAAGTCGACTCATTGTAAAAGACCCTGACGCTGGGAAAAATTGAAGGCAAAAGCAGAAGAGAGCGGCAGAGGATGAGATAGTTAGATAATATCACCAACTCAATGAGTTTGAGCAAATTCTGGGAGACAAAGAAAGATAGGGAAGCCTGGCATGTTCCAGTCCATAGGGTCACAAACAGTCAGACACGACCTAGACTGAACAACACAACAACAACAGATCGGTGCTGTCATGTTCTCAGTTTCGCAGAAGAGAAAACCAAAGTTGAGAGATGCTAAGGACAAAAAAAGAAAAAGAGCATGTTGGTAGTTCATAGCTAGTCTGGATTTGAATCCAGATCAGTCAGGCATCAAAACTTATGGTCTTTCTTGTTTTCCGGTGCTGTCCGCAAGATCACTAATCTCCAAGACTCTCAGCTTCCTCATTTGTAAAGTTGAATAATATTTTCATTTAAAACATGATGCCTTGGTGAGGGCCATAGGGTCACACACCTGAGAGTACTTTTTAAATACTAGAAAATGTAAATTTGTTAGAGACAAAGTTTACCTGTTTTCCTTGGAAAACGTAGGTACTCTTTCCTTCTCTCCTTCCCTCCCCCATTTTCTTTCTCCCCTTCCATTCCTTTCATCCCTCTTCAGTTCTTCCTCTCCTTCTTTCGATTCTGCAACAGCTTCAACACCCTTCGCACTCCTGCCTAGCTGAGGAAAGCATTAGCCAGGGAGCCCAGGAGAGCGTGCATTTTCATCAGTCCCCTGTGCACCGCTGAGACATGGCTTTGTTACTCGGAAGACAGAAGGAGCCCCGACAGCTGGCTGCACCCCCAGCAATGACTCAGGGCAGAGCTGCTACGTGATGGATGACATGTTGCTCCAGTTAGGTCACTCACTGGAGAGAGATGAGCAATTTCCTTTCATAATGTCATCTTCATGCTGAATCTCGGGCACCCACTTGGAATTCTCTTAGAGGAAATTGGACATCTGCTCTTGATAGGGCATAATGGATAGCCCTATCCATTATATATCCCCAGATGGATAGCCCTATCCCTCTGTGACCAGAGGTTTTAGATCTGAGTCCCAGTACTGCTAGTTTTTTGCTGTGTGATCTTGGGGACGTTATTTAACCTCTCTGAGCCTCAATTGTCTCATCTCTAAGAAGAGGCTAGTGGTAACAACATGTGATGTGTGTACTAAATTAGGTCAACAGTGTGCTTATGGTTAATCACAAGCTAGTTGTCAGGATAATTATGTATTTTTCCAGCAATAGGGAGAGGACAGGGTGAAAGGCAGTGGCCTAGGCCCCTGGAAACTCTCCCTCATGAGTAGGCTCTGCAGGGGCTTCACCTGGCCCTTCCAGTCGTCAACGGTTTTTATTATTTAGAGAAACAAGCACAGGTGTTTCTTACCAGAACTTGCAGCGTGGACGCCTGCCCCTGAGACCATGGCAGTGGTGAGTGTGGGCAGATGGGGAGAAGTCCAAGGGACTGGACTTTGAGGAGATGGGCCATTTCCTACAGGAAATACAACAGTGGTTCAGGGAAGGAAATGAAGAAGGGTGAGGTAAGTGTCCATTGTACACAATTAGCAATCACCCCATAGCCCAGGCCCCCATGGATTCCAACACCCCCAAGGCTATTGCCTTTGTAGAGTGTCCTCCCCCTGTCTGCACCCCACCTGCCAGACACTCCTTTTAGCCCGATTTTGAGAAAGCAGGAATGTTGGTGGAGGAAGACATTTAGTGAGGTTTGCCCCAGGGCCCTGCATCCCCTCATTGTCGGAGCAAGCTCAGAGCTCTCACATCCTTAGGGCAGTGACCACAGAGGAAGGAGCATGATCCTTGACCATGCTCTGAACTTGGTGTTAGAGGACAGGGAACTATTCAGGTTCTGCCCCCAAAATGCTGTGACTTGAACAGTTCACTTAATCTCTGAGCTATCGTCTCGGGCAAATAGAGATGCTAATATTTATCCCGACTTCCTTATATTGCTGCTATGAGGATCAAACTAAAAAATGAAATAAAGAAATGCTGGGAATAAAAAAATCTGTTTAAATGTCTATTTTTAAAGATCTTATTTATTTATTTATTATAGCTGTGCTGGGTCTTCATTGCTGCCCTAGGGCTTTCTCTAGTTGCGGTGAGCAGGGGCTACTTTTTGTTGTGGTTCATGGGCTTCCTGTTTTAGTGCCTCCTCTTGCTACAGAGCACAGGCTCTAGGCACTCAGGCGTCTGAAGTTGTGGCTCATGGGCTCGGTTGCTCTGTGACATGTGGAATCTTCCCGGACTAGGGATCAAACACATGTCCCCTGAATTGGCAGGCTAATTCTTAACCCCTAGACCACCAGAGAAGTTCTAAATGTTTAATTTTTAGGAGAACAAAGAAGTAGTTAAAACCAACAGACTAGCTGCACACCTGGGAACATGGTTGGCTTTTAAATGCCTAGTCCTGAATAGAAAATGTGAGAAGCATAATGAGCTCTATAACACAATATCAGTCACATAAATTTAAAATATATGCTCGAAAATAATAAGATACATGCTCGCAAAACAATCAAACACAATTTCCAAAGATTCAGTCCTAAACAAATTAGAATAGAACAGTGATAGGACCAGGGAATGGAGATAAAATGAATGAATGAACATATCAACGAGTGGAAGGGAATAGGAGTGCTTACAATGGCTTGGGGCGATGGTCCGGAGGGGTGGGATGGGGGGAACTCGGAGGGTGGGGACCAGGGATATGCATATGACTGATCTGGGAACATACATGTCTGTGAACAACAAAACTCTGTAAAACCTTTAAAATAAAGAATTAAAAAAAAAAATACACCAACGAGTGCCAGGGGTTTTGTGTGGACCAGTGATGATATGAGCTGAGGAGTAGATCAATCCAATCCCATTAACTTAAAATGACCACAGAGGAAGGAGCATGCCTTGACCATGCTCTGAACTTGGTGTTAGAGGACAGGGAACTATTCAGGTTCTGCCCCAAAATGCTGTGACTTGAACAGTTCACTTAATCTCTGAGCTATCGCTCGGCAAATAGAGATGCTAATATTTATCCCGACTTCCTTATATTGCTGCTATGAGGATCAAACTAAAAAATGAAATAAAGAAATGCTGGGAATAAAAAAATCTGTTTAAATGTCTATTTTTAAAGATCTTATTTATTTATTTATTATAGCTGTGCTGGGTCTTCATTGCTGCCCTAGGGCTTTCTCTAGTTGCGGTGAGCAGGGGCTACTTTTTGTTGTGGTTCATGGGCTTCCTGTTTTAGTGCCTCCTCTTGCTACAGAGCACAGGCTCTAGGCACTCAGGCGTCTGAAGTTGTGGCTCATGGGCTCGGTTGCTCTGTGACATGTGGAATCTTCCCGGACTAGGGATCAAACACATGTCCCCTGAATTGGCAGGCTAATTCTTAACCCCTAGACCACCAGAGAAGTTCTAAATGTTTAATTTTTAGGAGAACAAAGAAGTAGTTAAAACCAACAGACTAGCTGCACACCTGGGAACATGGTTGGCTTTTAAATGCCTAGTCCTGAATAGAAAATGTGAGAAGCATAATGAGCTCTATAACACAATATCAGTCACATAAATTTAAAATATATGCTCGAAAATAATAAGATACATGCTCGCAAAACAATCAAACACAATTTCCAAAGATTCAGTCCTAAACAAATTAGAATAGAACAGTGATAGGACCAGGGAATGGAGATAAAATGAATGAATGAACATATCAACGAGTGGAAGGGAATAGGAGTGCTTACAATGGCTTGGGGCGATGGTCCGGAGGGGTGGGATGGGGGGAACTCGGAGGGTGGGGACCAGGGATATGCATATGACTGATCTGGGAACATACATGTCTGTGAACAACAAAACTCTGTAAAACCTTTAAAATAAAGAATTAAAAAAAAAAATACACCAACGAGTGCCAGGGGTTTTGTGTGGACCAGTGATGATATGAGCTGAGGAGTAGATCAATCCAATCCCATTAACTTAAAATTTAAGAGAAACATTATTAAGTGTCAATGCTGAGGTAAGAAAGGAGTACTGGCAATATTTTCTTCTGTAATGTGGTCTTTCATTCAGTTAAACATCTACGATGTTTGCTACAGAGCACAGGCTCTAGGCGCCAAGCTATGCCAGACCCTAAGATTATAGAACTTAGAAAAATTAGATCCCACCCTCACACCTGCTGTCTATAGGAAGGAAATAAATGATGACCATATGAGTGATGGTGTCTAACAGGTGAGGATGAGGGGCCCTGGTGAGAGGGTGGCTCCTCACTCAGCCTGGCCCGAGGGAGGGGGCAAGGGCAGCCAAGGCTAGAAGGGGGGGTGCTTGAGCTGTACTAGAAGAAGAGAAGGTGGGGACAGAGGCTTCAGGTCTAGGAAACGGTGAGTTCAGGGGCACTGATGTTTCAAGGAGTAAGGACAAAGCATGGCCCCAGAGAGCTGAGGCTGGAGACCCAGGCAAGACCCTGTTCTGAAGAGCCTCCGAGAACAGGATGGGGCGTCTACATTTTCCCTAAACTCATGGGTGCTGGTGTGGCTTTACACAGGAGAGCATCATGCCCAGACATGCATTTTAATACCTCTCTGGACACAGCATGGAAAGTAGGCTCTAGGAGGGAAGCTTGAAGGTGAGGAGACCACTTAGGAGGTTGTAGGACCAGTAGGAACATTGCAAGCCTGAAATATATAGAGATATAGATATATACCCTGAAAGATTGCAAATTATCTATACTTCAATACAAGTTTTTTTTGAAGGGTGAGAACAACTTGAATATCTCCAGAGGAAAGATTGGGAGGGAGGAAGAGACTGAAGATGTAAGAGAGATGGGAAAACTGATGGTAAGGGATCCTGGAGAGGGGATGAGGGCAGAGCAAGGACACAGCTGCAAGGATCCACATGGATTGAAGAAGGGACACCTTTCTCCCTGCATGCAATGAATTTCCCAACTTTCCTAAAATAACAATGTGCACCCAGCTTTCTGCTCCCTGTAAAATAAGACTGGTATCTGTTAGTGAGATTACTCTAAAGTTTGATGCATCTCCTCATTTCCTCCTTCCCCAGCTTCCTCCCACAATGGCAAGAATGCCGAGTTGGGCACCTGAGAAGCAGAAAGAAGGGCCAGTAGCCAGTAGAGGTGGGCATGGGGAAGGGAAGCAGTCTGTAATCAGCCATAGAGAGACGTCGACATTCCTCCTAGTCCCCAACTCAGTGCCTCCACTGAACCACGAGGTAGGCATGGAGAAACTGTCCTGGCTCCTCCACTGTTTAAATCTGCTCTCATTTCTCCCTCCTCCCAACTCCAGATCCACCTCTCAGTGTCTAACTCTCCCCTGTTGTTTTGTTGCTGGCTCCTGTTTTGTTCTGATGGTGCTAACAGGTGAGGATGAGGGGCCCTGGTGAGAGGGTGGCTCCTCACTCAGCCTGGCCCGAGGGAGGGGGCAAGGGCAGCCAAGGCTAGAAGGGGGGGTGCTTGAGCTGTACTAGAAGAAGAGAAGGTGGGGACAGAGGCTTCAGGTCTAGGAAACGGTGAGTTCAGGGGCACTGATGTTTCAAGGAGTAAGGACAAAGCATGGCCCCAGAGAGCTGAGGCTGGAGACCCAGGCAAGACCCTGTTCTGAAGAGCCTCCGAGAACAGGATGGGGCGTCTACATTTTCCCTAAACTCATGGGTGCTGGTGTGGCTTTACACAGGAGAGCATCATGCCCAGACATGCATTTTAATACCTCTCTGGACACAGCATGGAAAGTAGGCTCTAGGAGGGAAGCTTGAAGGTGAGGAGACCACTTAGGAGGTTGTAGGACCAGTAGGAACATTGCAAGCCTGAAATATATAGAGATATAGATATATACCCTGAAAGATTGCAAATTATCTATACTTCAATACAAGTTTTTTTTGAAGGGTGAGAACAACTTGAATATCTCCAGAGGAAAGATTGGGAGGGAGGAAGAGACTGAAGATGTAAGAGAGATGGGAAAACTGATGGTAAGGGATCCTGGAGAGGGGATGAGGGCAGAGCAAGGACACAGCTGCAAGGATCCACATGGATTGAAGAAGGGACACCTTTCTCCCTGCATGCAATGAATTTCCCAACTTTCCTAAAATAACAATGTGCACCCAGCTTTCTGCTCCCTGTAAAATAAGACTGGTATCTGTTAGTGAGATTACTCTAAAGTTTGATGCATCTCCTCATTTCCTCCTTCCCCAGCTTCCTCCCACAATGGCAAGAATGCCGAGTTGGGCACCTGAGAAGCAGAAAGAAGGGCCAGTAGCCAGTAGAGGTGGGCATGGGGAAGGGAAGCAGTCTGTAATCAGCCATAGAGAGACGTCGACATTCCTCCTAGTCCCCAACTCAGTGCCTCCACTGAACCACGAGGTAGGCATGGAGAAACTGTCCTGGCTCCTCCACTGTTTAAATCTGCTCTCATTTCTCCCTCCTCCCAACTCCAGATCCACCTCTCAGTGTCTAACTCTCCCCTGTTGTTTTGTTGCTGGCTCCTGTTGCTTTGTTCTGTTGCCAGAGTTTTGCCTTGTATTCAATACGCTGACCGCCAGAGAGCTTTTGTCTACCTTGGGCAAAGAGAGTTGAAGTGGGTAACAAAGATGTATTGAATATAACAAGACGTTGTAAAACTTAGATCACGAATCAAAAAGAAAAGCAAAGTTAGAAGTAATAGAATAAATTCAAGGGTAATGTGAAAATGCCCAAAATACATTCCATAAGTTTCTTTTACTATTTGGATTTTACTATAGATTTTATCTGTATTTTACTACATAGATTGAGGACTTCCCTGGTAGTCCAGTGGTAGAGCATCCACTTTGCCAATGCAGAGGACACGGGATCAATCCCTGGTTGGGGAACTAAGATTCCACATGCTGCAGGACAACTAACCTAACCATCACAACTAATGAAGCCATGTTCTGCAACAAGAGAAGCCACTGCAATAAAAAGTTCATGCAGGGCTTCCCCTGGTGGCCAAGTGGGTGAGGACACCGCCTTGCAGTGCAGGGGGCGCCGGTTCGAGCCCTGGCCTGGGAAGATCCCACGTGCTGCGGAGCGGCTGGACTGATGTGTCCAATTACCAAGCCGGAGCTCTGGAGTGCATGCACCCAGAGCCGGAGCTCTGCAACGACAGACGCCACCGCGATGGGAGGCCCACAGGAGCCAAAGAACAAAGACGGATGAAAATAGAGAAACGAAAGACCAATAGAAGTGGCCCGCCTGCTCCCCTCCCTCCCCAACCCGACCCCCGCCCAAAATAAATAAATAAATAAATCTTAAAAAAAAAAAAAAAAAAGTTCATGCATCTCAACCAGAGACTGGCCCTGCTGGCCTCAGCTAGAGAAAGCCTGAGTGCAGCAACAGTGACCAAATGCAGCCTAAATAAATAAAATAAAAATGACTGTAGATTGGGCTCCTAGCAGCCAACATCTGCATCCCTCAGTGCCTCCACTGAACCACGAGGTAGGCATGGAGAAACTGTCCTGGCTCCTCCACTGTTTAAATCTGCTCTCATTTCTCCCTCCTCCCAACTCCAGATCCACCTCTCAGTGTCTAACTCTCCCCTGTTGTTTTGTTGCTGGCTCCTGTTGCTTTGTTCTGTTGCCAGAGTTTTGCCTTGTATTCAATACGCTGACCGCCAGAGAGCTTTTGTCTACCTTGGGCAAAGAGAGTTGAAGTGGGTAACAAAGATGTATTGAATATAACAAGACGTTGTAAAACTTAGATCACGAATCAAAAAGAAAAGCAAAGTTAGAAGTAATAGAATAAATTCAAGGGTAATGTGAAAATGCCCAAAATACATTCCATAAGTTTCTTTTACTATTTGGATTTTACTATAGATTTTATCTGTATTTTACTACATAGATTGAGGACTTCCCTGGTAGTCCAGTGGTAGAGCATCCACTTTGCCAATGCAGAGGACACGGGATCAATCCCTGGTTGGGGAACTAAGATTCCACATGCTGCAGGACAACTAACCTAACCATCACAACTAATGAAGCCATGTTCTGCAACAAGAGAAGCCACTGCAATAAAAAGTTCATGCAGGGCTTCCCCTGGTGGCCAAGTGGGTGAGGACACCGCCTTGCAGTGCAGGGGGCGCCGGTTCGAGCCCTGGCCTGGGAAGATCCCACGTGCTGCGGAGCGGCTGGACTGATGTGTCCAATTACCAAGCCGGAGCTCTGGAGTGCATGCACCCAGAGCCGGAGCTCTGCAACGACAGACGCCACCGCGATGGGAGGCCCACAGGAGCCAAAGAACAAAGACGGATGAAAATAGAGAAACGAAAGACCAATAGAAGTGGCCCGCCTGCTCCCCTCCCTCCCCAACCCGACCCCCGCCCAAAATAAATAAATAAATAAATCTTAAAAAAAAAAAAAAAAAAGTTCATGCATCTCAACCAGAGACTGGCCCTGCTGGCCTCAGCTAGAGAAAGCCTGAGTGCAGCAACAGTGACCAAATGCAGCCTAAATAAATAAAATAAAAATGACTGTAGATTGGGCTCCTAGCAGCCAACATAAAGAAACAGGAGAAAGCATGCAATTCAGAGAGCACCAGAATGTTCTAGGAGCTGTTCCATCAGAGGGAACTGACAGAGTACTGGATATGTTTGAAAGTTTTAAAGAAAGAATTTAGACAATTAAAGGAATGTTTGGCCGGAAACAGTGATAAATACTTAGAAATTAAGCATAAAGGCATGGTGATAATTATCCCCAGCATAAACAATAAAACGATGTAAGAAAGAAAAGCCAATAACTCTGCTACAAATAGCATTTCTGTGGTCCTAATTATGCAATCATGAAAAATCAATATAACAGTGATCACATCTATGCAATAATGTATTGAGAGGAGAGGAAAGTCATTGTGAGAGATAATAATATTTATTGTTTTAATCTGCTAGTTTGGTGTAATTGTATTTCTCACTATAAAAATGAAAAAAGTGGGAAACTGATAATGCCTCAAACAAAAAAGAAATCAGGAAGTAGCTGTTCAAGTTTTTTAGAGATAGTGAGCTTGCAACAAAAAAAATAACTTATACAAAACCGGGGACTTGAGATCTGATTCCAAGAGGACTCATTGACATGGTTGGCGAGTTCTTGCCGGCTATAGGCAGGAGGCCTCGGTCTCTCACCACACAGACCTCTCTGTAAGGTGGATGGAGCAGCCAAATTTCCCCAGAGTGGGCAGAACAAGAAAGGACAGGGTGGAAACCAAAGTGCCTTATGACACTCAGAATCACACTCCCTCATTACAGGTGACTTCTATCGGCCATACAGGACAGCTCTACTCAGTGAGACAGTGACTGCAGAAAGACATAGATCACCAGATGGCGCAGGGATAAAGAATCAGGGGCTTCCCCTGGTGGTCCAGTGGATAAGGACACCGCCTTGCAGTGCAAGGGGCGCCGGTTCGAGCCCTGGCCTGGGAAGATCCCACGTGCCGCGGAGCGGCTGGACTGATGTGTCCAATCACCGAGCCGGAGCTCTGGAGCGCATGCGCCCAGAGCCGGCGCTCTGCGACGACAGACGTCACCGCGATGGGAGGCCCGCAGGAGCCAAAGAACAAAGACGGATGAAAACAGAGAAATGAAAGACTAATAGAAGTGGCCTGCCCGCTCCCCTCCCTCCCCAACCTGACCTCCGCCCAAAATAAATAAATAAATAAATCTTAAAAAAAAAAAAAAAAAAAAGGATCAGGGATCAGGATCAAGAAATGCAGATTCCATCCCTGGATCAGGAAGATCCCCTGGAGGAGGACATGGCAACCGCACTCTAGCATTCTGGCCTGGAGGATCCCATGGACAGAGGAGCCTGGAGGGCTGCGGTCCACGGGATTGCAAAAGAGTCAGACACACTGAGCAACTGAGCACACACACACACACACACACAAGGATTACTGAAGGCTGCTACCCAAGTATTCAAAAAGTATTATAGAAACTTGTCTAATAAAATGAACCACATTCTTATGATAAGGACATTGTTAGGCCAGTGGTAGAGTAGGGAAGTCCTGTTCTAAAAAACTAGCCAACCAGAGGCCAAAATGATAGGTTCCAGCACCCAGTTCTCTGAAGGTCTCTGTAGGTCTGACTTATCTGTGGATAAGACAGGGAATCCAGAGGGAATGCATGTCTTTTGACTCCAATGATGCTATTTTTTGCAGCCGAGCATTTGGTAAATGTTGAGCTGCAGGGAGCTCAATGTTATGCTATCTGACAAGTACATGGAGTTCAGCTCCTCCCTGCTACCAATTAAAAGCAAATCCACAGTCTTTAGTAGGCTGAGCTGGAGATGGGCTGTCATCCACCTGGGAAAGTTCAGGAGCCTGGCTGGGACACATGAGTGGCTAGAAGGACAGCCTCTTGGATGTAATACCTGTCCTCCACGCAGACAGCCTTGGCATTTAGAGCATCCTGGCTTTAAATCCACACACTTCCTTTTTGCCCAAGAGCAGAAAAAGGGTTCATTTCCTCTTTTAAAGTTCTTTTCTTTTCATATTTATTTATTTTTAAAAGTTATATTTATTTTAAAATGTTACTTATTTTTAAAGATTATATTTATTTTGGCTATGCTGGGTCTTCATTAGAGTTTCCTTGGTGGCTCAGATGGTAAAGAATCTGCTGGCCATGCAGGAAACCCAGGTTCACTCCTTGAATTGGGAAGATACCTTGGAGAAGGAAATGGCAGCCCACTCCAGTATTCTTGCCTGGAGAATCCCATTGACAGAGGAGCCTGGCAAGCTAAAGTCCTTGGGGTCTTCACTGTTGCTCAGACTTTTCTCTGCATGTAGTGGGTGGGCTTCTTATTGTGGTAGTTTCTCTAGTTGAGGTTCCCGGGCTCTAGAGCACAGGCTCAGTATTTGTGGCACACGGTCTTAATTGCTCTGTGGCATGTGGGATCTTCCCAGATCAGGGATCAAACTCGCATCTCCTGCACTGGCAGGAGGATTCTTCCCCACTGAGCCACCAGGGTAGCCCCATCTCTTTTAAAGTTCTACTGGCCCTCAAAGTCCAGCTCAAAGCACGCTGCCATCAAGACTCCTTCACCCCCGCCACACCTGCAGTTCTACTCCTCCAGGTGAGTGCCCGGGCCTCTTGGACCCCTCAAAAACTAGCCAACCAGAGGCCAAAATGATAGGTTCCAGCACCCAGTTCTCTGAAGGTCTCTGTAGGTCTGACTTATCTGTGGATAAGACAGGGAATCCAGAGGGAATGCATGTCTTTTGACTCCAATGATGCTATTTTTTGCAGCCGAGCATTTGGTAAATGTTGAGCTGCAGGGAGCTCAATGTTATGCTATCTGACAAGTACATGGAGTTCAGCTCCTCCCTGCTACCAATTAAAAGCAAATCCACAGTCTTTAGTAGGCTGAGCTGGAGATGGGCTGTCATCCACCTGGGAAAGTTCAGGAGCCTGGCTGGGACACATGAGTGGCTAGAAGGACAGCCTCTTGGATGTAATACCTGTCCTCCACGCAGACAGCCTTGGCATTTAGAGCATCCTGGCTTTAAATCCACACACTTCCTTTTTGCCCAAGAGCAGAAAAAGGGTTCATTTCCTCTTTTAAAGTTCTTTTCTTTTCATATTTATTTATTTTTAAAAGTTATATTTATTTTAAAATGTTACTTATTTTTAAAGATTATATTTATTTTGGCTATGCTGGGTCTTCATTAGAGTTTCCTTGGTGGCTCAGATGGTAAAGAATCTGCTGGCCATGCAGGAAACCCAGGTTCACTCCTTGAATTGGGAAGATACCTTGGAGAAGGAAATGGCAGCCCACTCCAGTATTCTTGCCTGGAGAATCCCATTGACAGAGGAGCCTGGCAAGCTAAAGTCCTTGGGGTCTTCACTGTTGCTCAGACTTTTCTCTGCATGTAGTGGGTGGGCTTCTTATTGTGGTAGTTTCTCTAGTTGAGGTTCCCGGGCTCTAGAGCACAGGCTCAGTATTTGTGGCACACGGTCTTAATTGCTCTGTGGCATGTGGGATCTTCCCAGATCAGGGATCAAACTCGCATCTCCTGCACTGGCAGGAGGATTCTTCCCCACTGAGCCACCAGGGTAGCCCCATCTCTTTTAAAGTTCTACTGGCCCTCAAAGTCCAGCTCAAAGCACGCTGCCATCAAGACTCCTTCACCCCCGCCACACCTGCAGTTCTACTCCTCCAGGTGAGTGCCCGGGCCTCTTGGACCCCCTCCCTGTATAAAGTATGGTTAACAGGGTGCACGGAGTGACCCCAACAAACTCCACCATCTCATGCAGGGACAGGACACACCTCTTCCAGGCCTGTACCTTCCTAGAGCTCACGTCTGCTCACAAGAAGATCTTGTTACTTCTGCATCTAGGAAGTGTGCCTTCAGAACTGGGTGATTCCAGGTGTGCAGGAATGTCCACAAAGGATATCCACGAGTCTGTGTATTTGTTCAGATATTTTTCTTCCTCTAAGGAAAAGACCAGCTTTTATCAGATCCTCAAGGCCCACAGAAGAACCCTTGTCAGTGCTCGCTTCAGCAGCACATATACTAAAATTGGAATGATAAAGAGAAGATTAGTATGGCCCTTGTGCAAGGATGACACGCAAATTTGTGAAGCGTTTCATATTTTTCGACTCAGCAATTCCACGATTAGGCTTATACCCTGATGAAATCAAAACTGAAAGAAGCTCTATACAATAGCTAGAACATGGAAGCAACCTAGACGTCCATCGACGAAAGAATGGATAAAAAACTCTGGTGTATATATATAATGGAATACTACACAGCTATAAAAACAAATGCAGAAGAATCAGTCTTAATGAGGTGGATGGATCTAGAACCTATCATAAAAAGGGAAGTAAGTCAAAAAGAGAAAGACAAGTACAGTGTACTAACACATATATATGGAATCTAGTAAGAGGGTAATGATAACACACGCAGTAAAGCGATGGAAAAACAGACATGGAGAACAGACATATGGACATTGTAGGGTATGAACAGTGGGTGGGAGGCATAGAGGGAGTAACATGGAAACCTATACTATCATATGTGAAAAAGACAGCTATTGCCATTACCCTGTGGGAATAGGAGATCCTGCAGGGGAGGGGTGCAAAGGCCTGGAGGGGTGGGTTTGGGGGGACTGGGAGTGGGGAGGGGGCCAGGGAGATGAATATTACTGATCTGGGAACATACGTGTCTGTGAACAACAAAACTCTGTAAAAAAATTTTTTTTAATTAAATAACTTTTTAAAAAAAGAAAAAGAATCCTTGTCAGAGGACATAGGATCAGAGCGTGCAGGCCAGATGTGGTCTGCTAAGGTTATTGGTTTGGACCACATAATGTTTGGAGGCAGGGGCGGCGCAATACTTAAAGGTCAGAGGATTTTACACAAAAATAAAGATATCTAGCTTTAAAAATAGAAAACAAACAAACAAACAAAAAAGTGGGAAGTGAGGCAACCGGAACCCACATTCCCTAGTGGCAAGAGTTGGTTAGATCAGAACAACAGCTGCCCTTCAGATGGGGTACAGGTTCCGCACAGTCCCCAGCAGACCAATTTCTTTTCAGTGATTCAGGCTTCTTGACCCTGGTTTAGGTTCTTTGTTGTAGATCTTCAAACACTGGTGACTGTTTCTCTCCCAGCAGTTGGTTTTACTGGTTTCAAGCCACTGTTCACCATCTTAGGAACTCTCTCCACCCATGCCTCACCTCACAAGAGAGCTCACCCTCAAGCACACCCTTCTTCCCACTGTTGAGGTTTCCTTGCCTGGGAGGGAACCTTTCTGAGCAGATACTCCTGCTTGACTCTGCCTCCCATTCCTGATTGGTGGATGAGCAGAGCAACCTGGCCTTGTCCTTCCTCCTTCTCTGCCCTCCCCCCCACCCCGCCCAAACCACTCACCCATCAAGACAGTGTGCCTCAGTTTCTTCAGGCTTTCTGGACATATGTCCAAGGGAAGGACATTAACAACCTCATTTTGCTAGATATGAGAGCTTTAAAAAAAATTATTTAGTTAGTTATTATTTTGGCTGCGCTGGGTCTTTGCTGCAGCGTGCATGTTTCACAATGCAGTGGCTCCTCTCGTTGCAGAGTGCAGGCTCTAGGACATGGGCTCAGTTGTGGCTCGAGGGCTCTGGGCAGGGCCTCAGTAGTTGCGGCACACAGGCTGGGTCTGCACCACGTGGGATCCTCCCAGACCAAGGATAGAACTAGTGTCCTCTGCATGGCAAGGCGGATCTTAGCCACTAGACCACCAGTGAAGTCCTGCATATGAAAGCTTTAATGGATAATAAAGGTGATACTTTGTTCTCCATCAGTCTACACAATTGTCCATTTTCTCTCTAGACCGTGGATTCAGGAAACACAATGCGCTACGCTTACTGGCTATGTGACCATAGGCAAATCACGTAATCTCTTCTGTCTCAGTTTCCTGTCTATAGAAAGAGGGTAAGACTAGTGTCACCTTCATTGAGATGTGGTGAAGAATACACCAGAGAATCCATTTTTTAATGCTTGCTTAGCCTAATATTCAGAACATAGTAAGAATTTGATCATTGTAATCTATTATTGATATAATTTCTGATCTTATGACTTATAAAGTAAACCAAACAAAAACAAGAAAACCAATAGCAAACTAGAGAAATGCAGAGTTTCTTTGGTTGGAGCACCCTCCTTCCTCCTTTCAATGGCCTCTGAAATGATTCCAGGAAACCCCCAAGCATTCATTCCCAGGATCCTCCAAACTTCATTCAAAATCACTTTTCTTCAGACAATACTACAAAGTTCCAGTGATCAAAACAGTGCGATACTGGCGCACGCACGCACACACACACACACACACACACACACACACACACACCAACAGAAATCTATATCAATGGAACAGAATAGAAAGTCCAGAGTTAAATTCACACACCCATGGTCAAGCATGTGTGTTGTGTGTTAGTCACTCAGTTGTGTCCGACTCTTTGCGGCCCCACAGGCTATAGCCTGCCAGGCTCCTCTGTCCGTGGGATTCTCCAGGCAAGATGAGTGTGTTGCCATGCCCACCTCCAAGGGCTCTTTCCAACGGAGAGATCAAATCCGCATCTCTTATGTGCCCTGCATTGGCAGGAGGGTCCTTTACCACTAGTGCCACCTGGGAAGCTGACTCAACTATACTTTAATTATTTAAAAAAATTACTTAGAGAAAATAAAATTGCAAAGCTCTTAAAAATCAAAAAGATCCCCCTGCTGCTTGAATGTCCTCCATCAACCTGGTGCTGGAGTTAGATACCTGAAAGTTACCCTAGAATCCTCTCTCCCTTACCCTTCAGCAATGCCACATTCTGTCGGCAATCCCTCTTAAATTTCTCCCCATCTCTCACCTTTTCTACTACTGACCTTTGTAAGAGTTTTCCTTCATCCATGCATTTAATAATTTACTCATTTAGAAAATACTTACTAATGCCTACTGTATGCTAGGCACTGCAATAAATACTATGGATATAGCAATGATCAAAACAGGCACATCCCTGCCCTCAGGGAACTTTCATTCTCCTGGAAGAAGACAGAATATAAGTAGATAAGCAAAAGATATAGTGTGGTGAATGGGAACAAAGAAACAAACTTGGATGTACAACGGGTAGTGGAGTACTATTTTAAGTAAAGCTTCACTCAGTTCAGATGACTACTATATATACTACCGTGAGCAAGAATCCCTTAGAAGAAATGGCGTAGTTCTCACAGGCAACAAGAGAGTCCAAAATACAGTACCTGGGTGCAATCTCAAAAACAACAGAAGGATCTTGGTTCATTTCCAAGGCAAACCATTCAACATCACAGTAATCCAAATTTATACCCCAGCCACTGAGGTTGAAGAAGCTGAAATTAACTGTTTCTATGAAGACCTACAGTACCTTTTAGAACTAACCAAAAAGAATTTTTTAAAAAAGAATGCAAAATTAGGAAGTCAAGAGGCAACCAAAATAACAGAAATTTGGCCCTGGAGTACAAAAATAAAGCAGGACAAAGGCTAACAGAATTTTGTCAAGAGAATATGCTGGTCATAGCAAACATCTTTTTCCAACAATTCAAGAGATGACTCTACACATGGGCATCATTATATATCCAATATCATATAGTTAAAACTATGATTTTTCCAATAGTCATGTAAGATGTAAGAACTGTATCATAAAGAAGGCTGAGAGCCAAAGTATTGATCCTTTTTCTTTTTTTTAATTTTTATTTTATTTTTTGTTGTTGTTTGTTTTTGTTTTTATTTTACTTTTTACTCTTACAGAGTTTTGTTGTTTACAGATATGTATGATCCCAGATTAGTCGTATATATATCCCCGCTTCCTACCCCTCCCGACCATCACACCCCAGCCCTGCAGGATCTCCTTTTCTCAAAGCACAATGACAATAGCTATTTTATTCACATATGATAGTATAGGTTTTCATGCTACTTCCTTTATGCCTCCCACCCACTATTCATTCCCCACAATGTCCATATGTCTACTGTCCATGTCTGTTTTTCCATTGCTTCACTGTATGTGCTATCATTACCATCCTACTAGATTCCATAGATACATGTTAGTGTATTGTACTTGTCCTTCTCTTTTTGACTGACTTTACTTTTTATGATAGGTTCTAGATCCAGCCACCTCATTAGGACTGATTCTTCTGCATTTGTTTTTATAGCTGTGTAGTATTCCATCATATATATGTACCAAAGATTTTTATCCATTCTTTTGTTGATGGACATCTAGGAGTATTGATCTTTTTGAATTGTGGTGATGGAGAAGGCTCTTAAGAGTCCCTTGGACTGCAAGGGGATCAAACCAGTCAATCTTAAAGGAAATCAACCCTGAATTTTCATTGGAAGGACTGTTGCCGAAGCTGAAGCTCCAATACTTTGGATACCTGATGCAAAGAGCTGAGTCACTGGAAAAGACCCTAATGCTAGGAAAGATTGAAGACAAAAGGATAAAGGGATAGCAGAGGATAAAATGGTTAGACAGCACCACCAACTCAATGGATATGAATCTGATCAAATTCTGGGAGGTAGTGGAGGACAGAGGAGCCTGGTGTGCTACCGTCTATAGGGTCACAGACATGACTTAGCAACTAAATAAGACTTCACTAGAAAGGAGACCTTAGGGCTCCCTTTGTGGCTCAGTGGTGAAGAGTTCGCCTGCCAATGCAGGAGACATGGGTTTGATCCTTGATTCGGGAGGATCCCACATGCTAAGGAGTAACTAAGCCCATGAGCCACAACTATTGAGCCTGTGCTCTAGAGTCTCAGAGCTGCAACTATTGGGCCCATGTGCCACAACTACTGAAGCCTGTGTGTCCTAGAGCCCAAGTTCTACAACAAGAGAAGTCACCACAACAAGAAGCCTGCTCACCTTGACAAGGGAGTAACCCCCACTCTCTGCAACTAGAGAAGAGCCTGCAGCAGCAGTGAAAACCCAGAATAGTCAAAAAGTGAATGAATAAATAATTTTTTTTTTAATAAAAAGAAAGGAGACCTTAAGCAAAGGCTTGAATGAGGTAAGAGAATGAACCTTGTTGTCATCTGGAGGAAGACAATTCCAGAGGGAGGAAAGAGAAGGTGCAAAGGCCTTAAGGTCAGTGTGGCAGGCATGTTCAAGGATCAGCTGGTGGTTGATGTGGCTGAGCCAATAAAGACTAAGTGGGAGAGGAAGTCACAGAAATAACAGGGGGCCTGGTGCTTCATTTGTAGTGGCTTTGGTCTTTACACAGAGTGCAATTGAAAGTGTTCTACCTTGGATTAAGACTTAAACCCCAAACCCTGTTTGGGACTCAAACCCACGTGGCTGGGGCTTGAACCCAGCCAAAACCCTGTTTGGGACTCGAACCCATGTGGCTGGGATTCAAACCCAGCCAAAGCCCTGTCTGGGACTTGAACCCACATGGCCGGAACTTAATTCAGCACTCACCCAACATCTGGACCCACTGAGGTTCAGGTTCTTCATGACTCAACGCAGAAGGAATTCAGCGAGAGGCAGAGTGAAAGGCAAGAAGGGGATTTATTAGGATAAGACACTTGCAAGACGGGCAGGCAGGAAAGCTCTACTGCTGACTGACTGGGCAGCAACATATATATAGGAGGGTAGAAGACCGCCTTCTTCAAATAGACATAGATGCAGATGTAAGGCATACCTCATTAGCTCCTGCTTCCCCAACCCTTCCTGCTTTATTGAATAAGGAGCAGCTTTCTTGAATTATCGTTAACTTACTGGCCTCCCAATTATTCCCAGGTTTTACCCTTCTACCTACAGTCCCTTACTAGGACTTTACAACTACCTAACTATTCCATTCTGTCCCTATCACAATGGGAAGCCTTAACTGAAACTCCCTGTTTTTCATCTGCATTACTGCAATGGCCTTCTGTCTGGCTTCCCTGACTCCACTCTTCACTTTGTCTGCCTACCGGTCAGTGCTGCCAGAGTTAGCATTCCAAGGCTCACTACTCCCATTCTTAACACCTTCAGCAGGTTCCATTGTCACCAGAAAATGTCAGTTTCCTTGGTGAGTCTTTTGTGTGGTTTAGGTTTGGACCCACCTCCCTCATCTTCCTCCAGTGCTCTCCAAGGAACACGGCTTGCCCTCCACCAGGTGAAACCCATTCGAATTCCCTGCCTCTCACCCTTGTATTTGTTTCAGCTGCTCCTTCCGCTTGCAGCATTCAAGCCTTTCCCTTCCCTCTCTTCTGACTGCTCAAGTGCTCCCCTAACCAGCCTGAAGGTTGGGAGGGACCAGGAGGTTCTTGTGTGTATGTCTAGGCCAGCGCTGTTTCATTGTTTTCCTCGTGGTCTGTTCATATGTCTAGGCTAGAGAGTGTTTCGAAGACTAGACCGTGTGTTTTTCCAACTCAGCATCTCTAGTGCTCGGCACAATTCCTTGCACGTAGTAGCCACTCAATTAAATTTTAGTTTTAAAGTGAATGATCTCTTTCCTACCTTCTTCAATCCCAACCCATTAAGCTAGAATTAATCTCTCCTCTGCTCTTAAACACATTCTTGCATTTGATTGTTAGTGATCACAGTCCAACCTTCATTAGTCATGTGTGTTATAGCCTTGCCTCTCCTGGGCTATAAACTAACTGTCCAGGAATACTGGAATTAATTTGTCTAACCACATTGCACGCTCATCTCCTCACTACCTAGAATGAGGCCTCTCACAGGGAGATTCTAATAAAATTAAAAGAATGGGATTGGACTGGCATTTGATTCTCAGTTTCCAGATCTGTGGAGCCTTGTCCAGCCATCTGACCTCTAAGCTTTTTTCTCCTTTTTTGGAAAATGAGGATGAGGATGGGGATGCTGTTACACAGCACTGTGGCAGCGGCTGAATGAGCCCAGGGCTCGTCTGCTCGTCAAGGGCTCAGCAGAGGCAGCTGTCATCGTCAGAGGCCCCCGGCAGAATTCCTCAACTCTGTGCGAAGCTCAGCCTCAATCCCCACCCCACCTTTTTGAAAACAATATTTACTTAATTATTTATTTGACTGTGCTGGGTCTTAGTTGCAGCACGCAAGATCTTTGGTTGTGGCATGTGTGCTAAGTCGCTTCAGTTGTGTCTGACTCTTTGCGACCCTATGGACTGTAGCTTGCCAAGTTGCTCTGACCATGGGATTCTTCAGGCAAGAATACTGGAGTAGTGCTGTGGGAATAGGGGGATCCCGCAGGGGCGCTGTGCCACGCCAGCAAGGGTAGGATGTGGGGGACTGGGAGTAGGGTGGGGGAGTGAGGGGGGCAGGGATATACATATGACTAATCTGGGATTATACATATCTGTAAACAACAAAACTGTAAAAGTAAAAAGTAAAATAAAACTTAAAAAAATAAAAATTCATTAATTTTTTAAAAAATGTCTGTAAAGTGTGTCTTTATACATGGTGTTAGTACTTTCGTAAAACTTACTATAGGACTGAAAAGTAAAAATTCAAGCAATTGTTGAAGCACTTGCACAAGCTTAGACTTGTGTCCACAGACCCCGAGAGAGCCTTTGTTTCCTAGGTGGACTTGGGACAGGCCCAAAGGCCCAAAGGCCCAAAGGCAGAGGGGTGGCAAGAAGGAGGGCTATCCCTCCAGAGGACAGTCACAGAATTGGTCTGTGGAGTCCGGAGCCCTTTGCTCTTCCCGTGGTGGGTGGGGAGCAGGGAGACTAGGGAGGAGAAGCTAAAAGGCCAGTGGTTTGTCCCTGGCAACTCTAGCCTGGTGTGGAGCTGGTTCGTGGGAGTGAGTAAACTTCCACCAGAGCCCCAGGGCCTGCAGCGCCTTGCACAAGACTGAGGGGAGATCAACTGTGGGCAGTGGCTGAAAGAAGTTCAGAGAAAACGATGTAACTCAGAAATTTTTTATTGGCAGCAGATGGGAAAAATCAGCAAGTCAAGGTAGGGTCATCCAAGCAGAGAAGAACCCTGGCAACTAAATTTAAAGCTGGACCCCTGTTCCTTCCTGGCCGCAGACTCTGCTGGGACTGAGACGCCTTTGGGGTCTGCTTCATTGCTGGCCTCTAAAAGCCACTTCTTAACCCCAGACTTCCCCAAACAGATCCCTCACCTCTCCTATCCCCTGGCAGAAGCCAGTTTCTAGCAGTCATCCTAAACACAGAGCCAGAGTGGGAACACCTAGAGATTCTCGAACAGAGCTCAGGAGCGCCCTCCCCCGACCCCAGCGGCTCAGGGCAGCTTCTCCCACAGTCAGACAGGCCTCGGGCCCCCATAGTAAATCGACCAACCGCTCACCATTCGCGCGCCTCAAAACCTAAACGAAAGTCTAAAGGATCCAGATAGCCACGGGCAGACTCATTCAGCAACTGTAAACAGAGAGCATTTACATTCGGAAGGCCGCTGCAGAGGGCAGAGGCCTCTCAGCCTCTCTTCCTGTCGGAAGAATCTATCGAGTTTGGAATGTTATTCTCCTCCACTCGGGAGACTTCAGAAGGAGTGCAGATGTGCAGCTAAGCTGAGCACCCTAAAACATTCCCAGCAGCAGCTCTGCAGTCTTCCCAGGGGGCGCTAGTGGTAAAGAACCTGCCTGCCAAAGCAGGAGATGTAAGAGATCCCTGGGTCGGGAAGATCCCCGGAGGAGGAGGGGATGGCAACCCACTCCAGTATTTTTTTTTTTTTTTTTAATTTTGGCCCCCTTCATTTGTTTGTTTTCATCCACCTTAATTCTGCGGCCCGTGTGGGCCTCCCATCACAGTGGCCTCTCCTGTCGCAGTGCACCAACTCTGAGCGCATGCGCCCCAGAGCGCTGGCTCGTAATTGGACAGACAGGCCCAGCCTCTCCGCGGCACGTGGGAACTTCCCGTGCCAGGGATCGAACCGGTGCCCCTTGCACTGCAAGGCAGACTCCGTACCCAGTGGCCCACCATGGAAGCCCCCACTCCAGTATTCTTGTCTGGAAATTCCATGGACAGAGGAGCCTGGCGGGCTACAGTCCATGGAGTCGCAGAGACATGACTGAAGTGATGAAACGCAGCACAGCATGTGCTCTGCAGGGGCAGACAGTGTCCTTGTCCTAAAGCCATTGAATGTGACCCAGCTCCTGGGAGCCCTCCTTCCCCAGCTGTCAGATCCCCAGTCGCCTCCTGGAAAGGCTGCGGATGAGTGGAAAACCAGCTGTGTTCCAAATCACTGTCCTGTAGACCAGGATCCGAACTTGAACAAGAAACCCAACTGTTGATCCAGAACCCAAAGGTCCAAGCAGAGCTCCCTTGCCTTCTGTCACTGGCTTCCACCTCTCCTTCACCCCGCTCCCTCCTCCCTTCCCCACTGGAAGCTGGAACCGTTTTCCAGAGGCCTATTTGGCAATGTGTACTAAAGGTCTTACTAAGTCTGATTTCTAGGAACTATCCCAAGAAAATAATCTGTTTCGTTTTGTTTATATCCATCAGTGTTCTCTTTGGAGTGTTATTTACTCATTCAGCAACTGTAAACAGAGAGCATTTACATTCGGAAGGCCGCTGCAGAGGGCAGAGGCCTCTCAGCCTCTCTTCCTGTCGGAAGAATCTATCGAGTTTGGAATGTTATTCTCCTCCACTCGGGAGACTTCAGAAGGAGTGCAGATGTGCAGCTAAGCTGAGCACCCTAAAACATTCCCAGCAGCAGCTCTGCAGTCTTCCCAGGGGGCGCTAGTGGTAAAGAACCTGCCTGCCAAAGCAGGAGATGTAAGAGATCCCTGGGTCGGGAAGATCCCCGGAGGAGGAGGGGATGGCAACCCACTCCAGTATTTTTTTTTTTTTTTTTAATTTTGGCCCCCTTCATTTGTTTGTTTTCATCCACCTTAATTCTGCGGCCCGTGTGGGCCTCCCATCACAGTGGCCTCTCCTGTCGCAGTGCACCAACTCTGAGCGCATGCGCCCCAGAGCGCTGGCTCGTAATTGGACAGACAGGCCCAGCCTCTCCGCGGCACGTGGGAACTTCCCGTGCCAGGGATCGAACCGGTGCCCCTTGCACTGCAAGGCAGACTCACTCCAGTGGCCCACCATGGAACCCCCCACTCCAGTATTCTTGTCGGGAAATTCCATGGACAGAGGAGCCTGGCGGGCTACAGTCCATGGAGTCGCAGAGACATGACTGAAGTGATGAAACGCAGCACAGCATGTGCTCTGCAGGGGCAGACAGTGTCCTTGTCCTAAAGCCATTGAATGTGACCCAGCTCCTGGGAGCCCTCCTTCCCCAGCTGTCAGATCCCCAGTCGCCTCCTGGAAAGGCTGCGGATGAGTGGAAAACCAGCTGTGTTCCAAATCACTGTCCTGTAGACCAGGATCCGAACTTGAACAAGAAACCCAACTGTTGATCCAGAACCCAAAGGTCCAAGCAGAGCTCCCTTGCCTTCTGTCACTGGCTTCCACCTCTCCTTCACCCCGCTCCCTCCTCCCTTCCCCACTGGAAGCTGGAACCGTTTTCCAGAGGCCTATTTGGCAATGTGTACTAAAGGTCTTACTAAGTCTGATTTCTAGGAACTATCCCAAGAAAATAATCTGTTTCGTTTTGTTTATATCCATCAGTGTTCTCTTTGGAGTGTTATTTGTAATAAAGATAAAATGACCCAACAGTACTTGACCCAACTGAGTACATGACCGTATCCTTGTACACTAGAGTACCATAAAACCTACGAGGGAATTATGGGAGAAAGCCCAGGGCTACACTAGGAATTGTTTAGAAGCATTTTCGAATACATTATTTCTGCATATTGCCAATGATACAAAGATAGAGGAAAACAAACTCTCATGCAAAAGAGGCCTAGAAAGATATGTTGCCATGTGGTGGGTATATGGATGATTTTTTTTCTTCTTTGTACTCATCATTTTTTCCCACAGTTAGCATATATTATGTTTCAGCCCGGGTGTAAAAACCAATAAATCGTCCATCTTTCTAAAACACATACTTTCACCCGATACACATATTTGTAGAGTAAACACGTTACTGGTTTGTCTGCTGAGGAAAGCCAGAGGTGGAAAGGGCATCTGCTCAGGGCAGGAGATGGACCAGTGAAAGAAGCACTGGCTGGTCTGGCTACATAGTTTTCAGGGCCCAAGGTACAGTGAAAGCAAGGGGGGCTCCTCTTCCAAAAATCACGAATCGCAAGACAGCAATGCTGCTGCTGCTTAGTCACTTCAGGCGTGTCCAACTGTGTGTGACCCCGTGGACTGCAGCCCGCCAGGCTCCTCCATCCATGGAATTCTCCAGGCAAGAATACTGGAGGGGGTGGCCATTCCATTCTCACAAGACTAAAAAGCCTTAGACCAATTGTGGGGCCGTTATAAGTATGGGGCCCTGTGTGACCACGGGGGTCACGTGCCCAGGGATCTGGTGCTGGTCACTGGCCTGAAGCAGAACACTGTGGTCCAGCAGGTGAGAGTCTGCAGACGAGCAACCAGCCCGGAGGGGCTGATAGGAGGGCCCCCTCCCTCCTCACCTGTTGCTCAACAGATTTTCATTCTTCATGAGTTCAGCTTCCCAGAAATCGCCTCTGAAAAAGAGGCATGCTTCATCATCTTCATGCAAATCAGAAGCCAGCTGAAATGACTTACACCCTAGATCATAACCTCCCCCACCTTTTTTTGAAGGTAACTACTTATTTATTCTATTTTAAGGATACCAGAAAAATGCCCAACCATCTTCTACCCTGAAATTAATGACAGTCCCTACTGAGAATAGAATGTGGAATTTTTTTTAATAAAAGCAATTTCTGATTGTTTTCTCTCCAGAATCATCAAGAACCTCAATTTGCACTGTTTCATGGTCTTCTTCTGGTCCAAGTTCCCCCTCCCCATTTTTTCTTTTCTAGCTAGTCCCTTTATTTTGAAAGCAGAGAGAAAATTCATTAACAGATTCACGACTGAGCATTATTCATTCCACATGTCTCATTTGGAGGTTTTTTAATATCGGGAGTTACAGTAAATCACCCCTGAGTTGTAATCCCATGAATCTAACGAGGCGCACAGAGCAGCATCCCTGCTAATGACCAAACGAAGGCAAGGTTGGAGGAAAGTGTGTTGATTCCCCTTGTCTGGGGAGGAGTGAACTCATTAACTAACCCTTGGATTAAATTATGGGCAAAGCAAATCTCTCCCCCTGCAGTCAGTCACCGGGGCCGCCTGCTGCAGAAATGCACACAAATCCGATTCAAACCACAGCTAGACACCTGCCTGAGCCAGAGCTTGTGAAAAATGGATGGGGAGTCGCTCAGGCAGAAATGCACACACCAAACTTCTTTCTCTAACTTCTCCGGGAGACTTCACCTGAGGCCAAATCGGGGTGAGTAGGGCAGGGCCCCAGATCTACCCCTCACCCCAAGGACCAGAAGAGCCTTGCTCATTTTCTAAGGTGTGGCATGTGGAACTTTGCCCCATGGCCAGTCATTCCAAGGCCTTTGAACCTCTTCCCTCTTGACTTTCCTCTCTTTTTATCTTGCTGAAAACATTAACAAAGTTTGAATGTTGGAAAACATTGTGAGGAACAACTATTCTTTCTCTCAGACTTGCATCCTCCATAAAGCCCCACCCAACATTCATCCAGCCTTTGTTTGACTACCTCTGGGAACAGGGAGCTCACTACCACGAAAGGTAACAAAACATTCTGGCACAGGGCTGATCGTTCTCCTTTTGTTAATGAGAGGAACTCCCTCTCCTTGTGTAACTTTTCTCTACTGACACCCTTATTCTACACGTTGGCCCCAATAAAACAACTGTTGTGAAGACTTTTCTCATATTTGAAGACAGGGCTCTTACTTCCCACAGGCCTTCTCTTCTGTGTATATTAACACCAGATTCCTGTCACCTTGCCCTGTGATGGCCTCTTGGACGTTCAGTTTTCTTGCTTGCAAAATAGAGATAGTAACAGCACCTTTTCAGGATTGCTGTTGGGATTAAAAGGAATGCATGCAAAGCATCTCACAGGAGCCTAACACTCAGTAGGTGCCTAATAAATAGTAGCAGCTCTAATTAGCCTCTTCACCTAGGACGGAAAAGAACATTGCTTCCTGGACCTGACCCAGCAGAGCAACCAGGCACTTCTCCCCTCTTCCACTAATGCTGTGCTTCTCTGCAGTTGGTCTGAAGAGCGCCATCTTTGGCGGGCAGCCACACCACACACACAGCACCTATGAACATACACTCACAGCAACCAAAACCCTCAAGTCTTTTTGTTTTAAGCCTATCATGCAACCAAAAAGCAAAAGTAGCTCAGCCGTGTCCGACTCTGTGTGACCCCATGGACTGTAGCCCACCAGGCTCCTCTACCCATGGAATTCTCCGGGCAAGCATACTGGAGGGGGTTGCTATGCCCTCTTCCAGGGAATCTTCCTGACCCAGCGATCAAACCCGGGTCTCTATCACAGGCAGATTCTTTACCATCTGAGCCACCAGGGAAGCTCTGTGAAACAGAAGGATGTCTGTCAAGTGCACATTGTAAGGGCTCAGAAAAAGTGAGGAGCTGTTGGCTGTCACCAGTTGACCAGTATCTTCCAGGAGCAGGAGGAGGAGGGAAGGCTGGCCACGTGGCGGCTCGCTGGTGGACCCCTGGCAGGCTTGGCCGGCCCTCCCTTCGCAGCCATATCTCTGCCATCTCTTGCTGCCTTCGTGCCAAATTCCCATAGGTATTGGTTGTTACCCTATTTTTCCTTCTCAGACTCGGAGCTGCTTCCCAGCCCCTCACCTTCACCTTCCCAACAAGACTGAGATTCTTCCCAATGTCAGTTGTCTCCGTTTCACTCGGCATCTCATCCCCTGCTCTTCTCTAAGAAGCCTCCTCCCAGCACATCTGTCCTCATCCTATGTGGGCTGGTTCTCTCCATTGTTTTGACTATCAACTTCCGCCCAGAGGCCTACCTTTCCTCTTCTGGAAACAAACACTGAGGAGAAACAGGTATGGAGCAGCGCCCTCACTCTGGGGAGTCCCAACACCAAGACAGATGCACCATGATCCACAGCTTCCCCCACTTCCAGGGTCTGTCCAGAACCCTCCCACTCGGGCACGGGGAGGCCTGAGCCAGATGCTCTGCACTGTGCATAACAGTGAGAAGTGGAAACAGCCGGCAAGAGGGGAGAGACATGGCTTATGAACACAGCAGCAGTTAAAATGAAGCGACCAAAGCTCTATGATCATCCTGGGCAGTCTCCAAAATAAGGCTGGAGTTTAAAAGATTGCATACATGTATTTATACAAAGAGTTTCCCTGGTGGCTCAGCGGTAAGAAATATACCTGCCAATATAGGAGACTCAGCTTTGATTCCTGAGTGGGGAAGATCCCCCAGAGGAGGAAATGGCAACCCACTCCAGTATTCTTGCTTGAGAAATCCTATGGAGAGAGGGCTTGGTGGGCTACAGTCCATGGGGTCTCCGGGCAAGCATACTGGAGGGGGTTGCTATGCCCTCTTCCAGGGAATCTTCCTGACCCAGCGATCAAACCCGGGTCTCTATCACAGGCAGATTCTTTACCATCTGAGCCACCAGGGAAGCTCTGTGAAACAGAAGGATGTCTGTCAAGTGCACATTGTAAGGGCTCAGAAAAAGTGAGGAGCTGTTGGCTGTCACCAGTTGACCAGTATCTTCCAGGAGCAGGAGGAGGAGGGAAGGCTGGCCACGTGGCGGCTCGCTGGTGGACCCCTGGCAGGCTTGGCCGGCCCTCCCTTCGCAGCCATATCTCTGCCATCTCTTGCTGCCTTCGTGCCAAATTCCCATAGGTATTGGTTGTTACCCTATTTTTCCTTCTCAGACTCGGAGCTGCTTCCCAGCCCCTCACCTTCACCTTCCCAACAAGACTGAGATTCTTCCCAATGTCAGTTGTCTCCGTTTCACTCGGCATCTCATCCCCTGCTCTTCTCTAAGAAGCCTCCTCCCAGCACATCTGTCCTCATCCTATGTGGGCTGGTTCTCTCCATTGTTTTGACTATCAACTTCCGCCCAGAGGCCTACCTTTCCTCTTCTGGAAACAAACACTGAGGAGAAACAGGTATGGAGCAGCGCCCTCACTCTGGGGAGTCCCAACACCAAGACAGATGCACCATGATCCACAGCTTCCCCCACTTCCAGGGTCTGTCCAGAACCCTCCCACTCGGGCACGGGGAGGCCTGAGCCAGATGCTCTGCACTGTGCATAACAGTGAGAAGTGGAAACAGCCGGCAAGAGGGGAGAGACATGGCTTATGAACACAGCAGCAGTTAAAATGAAGCGACCAAAGCTCTATGATCATCCTGGGCAGTCTCCAAAATAAGGCTGGAGTTTAAAAAAGATTGCATACATGTATTTATACAAAGAGTTTCCCTGGTGGCTCAGCGGTAAGAAATATACCTGCCAATATAGGAGACTCAGCTTTGATTCCTGAGTGGGGAAGATCCCCCAGAGGAGGAAATGGCAACCCACTCCAGTATTCTTGCTTGAGAAATCCTATGGAGAGAGGGGCTTGGTGGGCTACAGTCCATGGGGTCACAAAGAGTCCGACACGACTTAGCAGCTAAACAACAGGAACATTTATAGAAGATACCTTTTATGTGAATTTTAAAATATACAAAATAATTCCACAAGCTGCCTTTGTGCAGATGTTTTAAACACATGGGAATAATATGAACTTAAGGATGGTAATGATCTATGAGCAGGGAGGCAAGGAGAGAGGCGAGGTGAGTGTGGGGAGCACAGCCAAATCTGTAAGCTTATATGACTTTAAAAAAGAGGAAAAAGAAAAGAAAGATCTACAGCAGGCCTCAGAAATGTAAATATTCTAAGTCTGAGGGGTGATTCATGGTTGCCAATTATTTTCTGTACATTCAAAATATCAATATTTCACAATTTAAAATACTTAAAAAGAAGAAAACTTCCCTGAACCCCGCTTCTCTTTCTCTCCCGCTTCCAGCCCGCCGCAGCTGCCTGTTGAACACCCAGGTTCTCCAGTGAGCGGCCTTGCTGCACGGCCTCCCCTCCCCTCACTGACTTGCACTCTACTGCAAATGCCCTCCAGCCTCCCTGGGCTGTTCCCCTGTCTTCTCAGCCTCTCTGAGTGTTTGAGGGTCTGCTGCCTCCTGCCTCTCTCCTCTCAGACTTAGAGATGAGGGCTCTTCCTAGACCCACTCAGTCTCTCTCCTCCACTGACTTCTCTTCATTCTCCCAGTCCCTGGGTAGACAGCGAGAGTGCCTTCAGCCTCTGATCTTTTCCGTCTGCACTGTCTCCCTCGTCAAGCTCACCCACTCCCACGTCATCACTGTAGTGACAAAAAATCAAGGCCATGACCTTTGGTACAAGAGCCAGACAGACCTTGGTGCAAGTTCCGGATCTATGGCTTTCTAGGTGTGTGATCTCGGACAAATTGTGCGTGACTGCTTCCTCCTTGGAATTCTCTTGACGCACCGATCTCTGATGGCACTTATCCTAACTACTCAAGTGGTAGGTAGAGGAAAACACAGGCCTGGCTCATCACTTGACCCTTGGCCACCTCCCATTTCTCAACCCCAACTCAGTAGTCGGATCCTGAGGCAGAAAAGTCATCACCAAGTCTCTCAGCCCCCAGTCTGCTTGACTCTCATTAAATGTGTTGGAAATCATTGTTTGGAGAGTTGAAACCACTGTATTTCGGCTTTGTAGGGCGGGTGCCAAAGGCTCTGTAAACAGTGTCACTGTTGATTATTTCTGAGGGTGGCAGGCCCAGAAGTGAGTGCCCTGCAGCGGCTACAGCCCAAGGCAAAGGTGAATTCGCAGTGGGGAGTCCAGTGAGACTTGCTCCAGGGGTTGCAAAACTGGCAACAGGGCACTGTTCCCCCCAGACTTGCAAAGAAAATTGTGTGCAAGAAAGGAGAATCGAGCAGGGTCCTGGCTGCTGGCCACCTCGGTGGGGAAGCTGCTGCTTCAGGGGACCTGGTATGGTCGTGCATGCTCAGTCAGTCGTGTCCGACTCTGCACGACCCCATGGGCTGCAGCCCACCAGGATCCTCTGTCCGTGGGATTTCCCAGGCAAGAATACTGGAGTGGGTAGCCATTCTCTTCTCCAGGGGATCTTCCTGACCTAGGGTCTTCTGAACTCCAAGTGGATTCTTTACCACTAAGTCAGAGGTGAGATAAACCCTGTGAGGCTTTGTTAGCATATAGTATATACGTCATCACATTTTTCATTAATCAATGGCCTGTCCAAGCTGCCTTTGACACTGACATGTTCCCACAGGTACTGCCTTTCACACAAGCTCCATTCAGACTTCAACATCTCTCAGTGACGTACCCTGACTCAGATGTGTGTCTCACCTTCAGATTTGCTTCCTGCTCTATAACAAGGCAGGCTTTCCAGGTGACTCCATAGGAAAGAATCCTCCTTCCAATACAGAAGACACGGATTCTATTCTTGTGTCTGGAAGATCCCCTGGAGGAGGAAATGGCAACCCACTCCAGTATTCTTGCCCGGGAAATCCCATCGACAGAGGAGCCTGGCAGGACTGAACGCACAGGCACTATAACTAGGCACTGGGTCTCACTCGACACTGCCACGGTGTTTTGATCTCACCGTCTGGACAAGGCTGCATTTGCATTTTCTGCCTTCTAATGACCACGCACAGCGGTTTAATCTCGTAACAGTGTCCAGGTTTCATAGAAATCATATCTCCTTTCTGAGCCTGAGATACCTACAATTTCCTCTTACTGGTAATAATCACCTTTCCTAATGATGCCTTCTCATTTGTACATCTCCTTCATCCTTTTTGCCAGACAGGCTGCTTGGCCTGTCCCATTCCTTGGCTATCCAAAAGCCAACGCTGTCATGAGACCCTCTACACAGAATCTTAACTGAGTGATCTGAGTAGTGGGCATTTGTGTAGCTCTCTGATATATAAAACACTTTCACATTCATTATCTCATTTTAATCATCATACCGCCCCTGGGAGAGAGAGATGAATGTTGTTAGTACCTTACGGGTGAGGAAACCGAGATCACCGAGGCAGAAAAGAAGTTCAACTACAGCTTGAACTCCATCTGTCTGCTCTGTGCCCTGCCACTGCCCTCTTCTCAGGGGAAGGGTGAGCCGTGGGCATCTTTTCCAGACCATGAAGCAGTAAGAGTGTTGAGCTGTCTCCCTTGCTCTCATTAAATACCCACAGAACATAAATCCCAAATTGTGTCTGATAATTTGTCTGTGATTTACAGGCTTTCCAATGAATATAATAAAGCCTGGTTTAAATGAAATCTCTCCTACCTCAATTTAAAATCCAGTGATAGAGACTTCCTTGGCAGTGCAATGGTTGGGATTTTGTGCTTTCGCTGCTGTGAACCCAAGTTCAGTCTGTGGTTGGGGAACTACGACTCTGCAAGCCATGAGGTACAACACCCGCCCCCCGAAAAAAACCCACTGATAAACCCAACATTTCCCTTACCTACTTATTAAGCCAATGTTTCTAGTTTATATCATTAAAACTTCCCTTAGATATCTAAACAATAATCAACAGTAGAAAAAATATTTCACTTCAGTCTGGACTAAAGAGGGCTGGAAAGGAGAGAGAAAGAGAAGGAAATTTCTGGGTCATAGTCAGGAATGAGAAGAGAAATCACATCTGTGTGTATTTACCTTCCCTCTGCTGGGAGGGAAAAACACTTAAGAATCCAGGGCATCGGGTAAAAATTCCAGGGGTAGAAACCATTAAATGCTCAGTCACTGCCAGCATAAAACATGCACCTGCTTCACAAGCCACTGGGTAAACTGATCACAGCAAGCTGGAAGGCACTGGAAGGGTACAGTGAGTTAGAAAAATATTGGCATGACTTGAGGGTCCTAGACCAGATGATATTAGGCCTCTTCCAGATTAAAATAGGCTATGCTTCCAGTCTGTGGAAATTCCTTGTGATTTCAATAAATGTACCTGGCATGTTTGCCAACGTGAAGTTTTTCAAGGCCCTTTAACTCTTGTTCTGCCCAAGGCTAAGTGGACAGCCAATTAGAAACAGTGACGGAGATTTCTCAGAGTGGCCCCAAAGGCTACAGGGAGAACTGACAGGTGACAGAAAGGAAGGAGAGAGGAGAGTCATGAAGAAGAAAAGCATCATAGTTCCACTGTGCACAGCCTGATTGGTTCTGAAGGCGTCAGGGCAGAGGGGCACTATACAGGAAATGATGTTGATAACCTTGAGTCATCAGGACGTTGCATCACAGACATGTCACTGAAAGCTGACCACTCAACTCATTCACAAAATATTATTGGACACTTCATGTGCACTTAATTCTGCCTGGATCCCCAGCACAGAAAGATGAATAAGACTTGGTCTCTGCCCTCAAAAGTCTCTCTGGACTTCAAGCATAAAATGGGAGAGATAAATTCAATGATTCCTAAGATTCCTTCTTGAAGGTTCTAAAGTTTTATGCATGAGGACTTGAACCTCAACAGTCTTATGAGATGGTAATCCAGATAACATAATCCTATTTTCCAAATGAGCACTGAGACTCCACGAGGTGATCACCTGACTCGAGGTCACGCAGTTGGCGAGGAGCAGAGCCAGGGCACTCAGCCACGTGAACCAGTCACCTTGAAATGGAAAGGTCTTCTGTCTCCTACCTGTGTGCGCTCTCCACGCTGGCTTCCTTTCTCCAGAAGGACAGCAGAATAGATGGAAACAGCTCATGCATTCGACAGCTGCCTAGATTTACAGGTCTTGAATACAATATTCAGCCGCCACAAAACAAAAAATCACGTGCAATTGGCCAGTAATAAATATCCGTAAGACCAAGTGCAACCAAAACAGCATCAAAGGATCTGTCAACAACAACAGCAAGGTGAATCCAAAAAGTCAATAGTGTTGGCTACTAGGGACACATGCTCAACAACTAAAGTATCTCTGAGAGAGGACACGTGGTAGAGGAAAAAGGCAGCTCAGGAGCACGATCTTTTTAGAAAAGAAAGAAAGAGAAGAAAACCAAGAACCACACACATACATCACTGCTGGTGGAGTTGGTGTAGGCACAGAGAAAGGGCAGGGGTGCTTCTACACACACTGCTTTCTCCCCTCATTGCTGGCACAGGACACTGGTCAAGGCTGCTGCTGTTGATCATGTGCAGATTATGGTGAGAAACAAGCATCCTGTCTTCCTGTAGACACTGTACAAGTGGAGAGCAAAGGCAGCCAGAGAGTCGCTGGGTCGGGACGGACAGCTGAGCTCCGCATGGGGATCCCAGCCACTTACTATGCCATATGAGACAGCCCTGAGGACAAGTGTGCAGCGAGGACCTTACTGTCCCGGAAACCCTGCTAGATATTTTGTACACACTCGTCCATCCATCCCTCACAGCCAGTTTTCGAGTGGGTAGCACTCACTGACACTCAGAGGATTGCTTTGCGCAGGATCACACAGCAAGGATTTTTCTTTCATCTTTCTGGCTACAAAAAGTGTTCATGTTTCCATTTAGTCCAAGGCTTGGGAGAGGGCTCCATGGTGGTTAAGAAGCTGCCTAGTGGTTGTAGAGAGGGGCTTCAGGCAGAAGCTGGGATATTACGGGGCGCTCCGCAAAGGCCACTGCACTCCTGGGGCTCCTACTGCACCTTGGAGTGAACTTTTGGAAGAGCTGCTCGCCCAGCCTAGCATGGGGACCAGCTGGTGTGCAGAGGTCAGTCAGCTGGTCACCCATCTTCTGATGAGTTTCACCTCCTCAGCTGGGAACGGGTTCTCCAGGACATCACAGAGGTGTGGGGCCTACGTGGGCAGAACCCAGGTCATGCAGATCCAGAGGGGCCTGAGCCAGTTCTTTTCCATGAGAAGGCAATCTCTATAGTGTCCTGGGCTTGGCCCTACTCATCTTGCCATGGCTTCTGCGCATCCTGGAAGAGGGCCGTGCTGGTTTTGCATTTTCAAGAGGTGCTTGGTGCCCTCACACTTCTTCTCAGCCTATTGGGGGACAAAGTGGTGCCTGCCCTTCAGAGCCACATCATCCCAGTGGAAACAGAAGTCCAGAGAGAGGGAGGGCTAAGATGCCAGCAAATGCACGCGGATCAGGTGGTTGACAGCGGGTTCCTCCTCAGTGGAATAATTCTGACAAATCTGAGAGTAGATGGTTGATCAGTAATAAGGAGTTAAGCTCAAAAAATATGTTAGTGTGTGAATCACTCAGTTGTGTCCGTCTCTCTGCAACCCCATGGACCGTAGCTCTCCAGGCTCCTCTGTCCATGATATTCTCCAGGCAAGAATGGCGTGGGTTGCCGTTGCCTTCTTCAGGGGATCCTCCCAACCCAGGGATCGAAGCTGCGTCTCCCGCATTGCAGGCAGATTCTTTACTGGATGAGCCACCAAGGAAGTTCAAAAAACGGTGTTGGCTAAGTATCGTAAATTAGCACCTGTATATAAAATCAAGAAAGATGGTACTGATGAACCTATATGCAAAGCAGCAGTGGAGACGCAGACATAGAGAAGAGACTTGTGGACACAGTCGGGGAAGGAGAGGGTGGGACGAATGGAGAGAGGAGCATGGAAACGTAAACATCACCATATGTAAAACAGTCAGTCTGTGGGAATTTGCCATAAGGCACAGGGAGCTCGAACCAGTGCTCTGTGACAAGCTAGAGGGCTGTGATGTGGTGGAAGGAAAGTTCAAGAGGGAGGGGACATATGTATACCTATGGCTGATTCACGCTGATATATGACAGGAACCAACACAATATTGTAAAGCAATTATCCTCCAATTAAAAATAAAAGTTTAAGGGCTTCTCTGGTGGTCCAGTGGGTGGAGAGTCCACCTTGCGGTGCAAGGGGCACCAGTTCAATCCCTGACCCGGGAGGATCCCACGTGCCGCGGAGCTGCTGGCCCATGTGTCCAATTGCGAGCCAGCTCCCTGGAGCGCATGCGCCCAGAGCCGGTGCTCTGCAGCACGAGAGGCCACTGCAATGGGGGGCCCACATAGGCCAAAGGATAAAGATGGATGAAAAATAAATGGATTTAAAAAAAACCTCAACATTTGAAAAATTAAGATCATGGTATTCAGTCCCCCCAAAAGTAAAAATAATAGGTTAAAAAATAAAAGTTTAGAAAAAATAATAAAAGATACTGTTAGCTGATCAAGGACAGCTGAGTGGCTGAGTCCAACGGCTGCAACCGGAATGAAGGGTGGAAGGTGGTCAGAGGCTAGAGCAAGAGGTGTCCCTGAGTCTGTTCCGTCCATGCACAAGACTGATCCGTGGGAACCCAGAGCACACTGCCCCTGAGCAAGGACTCAAACTCAGCTTGCATTCGGAGCTCCAGCCCTTCCAACTCCTCCACATAGCCTCTAAGACTGGGTTCTGGCCCCCACCTCCCTGACCACTGTGCAATCTTAGACCAATTATTAAATCACTTGTAATCCTCAGGTTCCTGAGAAACTACCTGTCTCGTGGAATTGTAAAGACCAAGGAGATAAAAAGCATACATTAAGCCTGTCTTAATCTGAGAAGATGCCTGCCGTCAAGATGATGTTGATAACAGTAACATTACCGATTGAGCACCTACTGAGTGCCAGGCACTGGTTTACTGCTTTACAGGGACAACTTCACTTTGTTCTCACAGAATCTGTGGAGCTGGTATTAGCTACTTTTTAGACACAAAGAAACACAGACTCTCAGAGAACTGACCTGATAGCAAGTGGCAGGGCTGGGGTGGGAACAAGCTTAACTACTCCACAATCCCTTCTGCAAACCAGATGCTGAACAACAAAGGTCTCCCCACCGCCTTCTGTAGTTTTATTGCCTTTCTCCTGCACCCCGCATCCCCCTCCCCCACACCATGGCCACAGAGCTTAGCCTTGCTGGCCTACTTTGAGATGTTTTGAGACATACCCCTTAGATGCAGGAGCTAGAAATCGTCACGGTGGGAAGGCCAACACGTCCTGCAGTTGAAAAGAGCCTGCTTTCTGGTTTTATCTGTAGCTTGTCTTTGTCCAAATGAATTGAAAAATGACACCAAGAATGTTTACTGCTTGCCCACCTGAATGAGGAGACAAATCTGCCCAGAGTTCTGAGGGTTCACAGTCTAGAGGGGGAGCAGGAACATAGTACTTTACTGAGTCCCATCTCTGAGCTAGGCTCTGGGTGAGGCCCTGAGGACATATAGAATAGCAAGACACAACACATACTGGCTTCTCCTGCCAAGCACACAGGGTACCTCAGGGCCCAGAGGAAAATGCCCTGACCCTGTGGAGCAGGGGGCAGGGGTGGGCAGGGGAGACTAGAAACAGCCGGGAAAGCCTCCCAAAGGAAGTGGGCCTTGAGAACTACATTCTGATTGTCTGTGTTGCTAAAGAGTTGGCATATATTGTCTCTAACCGTCAGGCAACAGTCCTCTTGGGCAGATACTATTATCTCATAGATAAGGTATTAAATAACTTGCTCAACATTTCAGAGCAGAGCCAGACTCCCATCGCAAGAGCTCTGACAAAGCTTGCCAGACCCTAAAGTCACATCAGGTTGCCACAGAGAACTGTGTTACAAGCTACGATGGAGAAAGAAGAAACACACCATGAGGGGCACAAAAGCATCTTAAGCCTGTCTTAATCTGAGAAGATGCCTGCCGTCAAGATGATGTTGATAACCCGATTGAGCACCTACTGAGTGCCAGGCACTGGTTTACTGCTTTACAGGGACAACTTCACTTTGTTCTCACAGAATCTGTGGAGCTGGTATTAGCTACTTTTTAGACACAAAGAAACACAGACTCTCAGAGAACTGACCTGATAGCAAGTGGCAGGGCTGGGGTGGGAACAAGCTTAACTACTCCACAATCCCTTCTGCAAACCAGATGCTGAACAACAAAGGTCTCCCCACCGCCTTCTGTAGTTTTATTGCCTTTCTCCTGCACCCCGCATCCCCCTCCCCCACACCATGGCCACAGAGCTTAGCCTTGCTGGCCTACTTTGAGATGTTTTGAGACATACCCCTTAGATGCAGGAGCTAGAAATCGTCACGGTGGGAAGGCCAACACGTCCTGCAGTTGAAAAGAGCCTGCTTTCTGGTTTTATCTGTAGCTTGTCTTTGTCCAAATGAATTGAAAAATGACACCAAGAATGTTTACTGCTTGCCCACCTGAATGAGGAGACAAATCTGCCCAGAGTTCTGAGGGTTCACAGTCTAGAGGGGGAGCAGGAACATAGTACTTTACTGAGTCCCATCTCTGAGCTAGGCTCTGGGTGAGGCCCTGAGGACATATAGAATAGCAAGACACAACACATACTGGCTTCTCCTGCCAAGCACACAGGGTACCTCAGGGCCCAGAGGAAAATGCCCTGACCCTGTGGAGCAGGGGGCAGGGGTGGGCAGGGGAGACTAGAAACAGCCGGGAAAGCCTCCCAAAGGAAGTGGGCCTTGAGAACTACATTCTGATTGTCTGTGTTGCTAAAGAGTTGGCATATATTGTCTCTAACCGTCAGGCAACAGTCCTCTTGGGCAGATACTATTATCTCATAGATAAGGTATTAAATAACTTGCTCAACATTTCAGAGCAGAGCCAGACTCCCATCGCAAGAGCTCTGACAAAGCTTGCCAGACCCTAAAGTCACATCAGGTTGCCACAGAGAACACTGTGTTACAAGCTACGATGGAGAAAGAAGAAACACACCATGAGGGGTCACAACAGGAGAGGGTAACTGAGCCGCCATCTATGAGATGTCATGAAGGACGAATGGCGTGCCTGAGCCATGGTACAGCATTTCAGGACAGGCCTACACGGATTCCTCATTATTCTAATGAGTCCTCTAGGTCCTGGGCAGGAAAGAACACTCTAAAGCAGGGGTCCTCAACCCTCTGACAGGTCCCCAGCCTGTCAGGAAGCAGGCTGCACAGCAGGAGCAGGGCAGTGCATGAGGCAACTTGTATTTACAGTTCCCTTCATCACTCCCTTTACTGCCTGAGCTCCACCTCCTGTCAGATCAGCGGTGGCATTAGATCCTACACTACTGTGAACTTCGCATGCAAGGGTTCTAGGCTGCGCACTCCTTATGAGAAAATCCTCTTGAAACTGTCTTCCCCATCCCAGTCTGTGGAGAAGTTATCTTCCACAAAACTGGTCCCTGGTGCCAAAAGGTCAGGGACCACTACTCTCAAGAGTCAAAGCCTCAAGGCCACGTGCCCAACAGTTGAGGGGATGGGGTGATTTTTTGGTGGGAAGATAAGGTGAGGATGAGGAGTCCGATTTGGGTTGTAAGAAACAGAAACCTATTCATATGAACTTGGACAAAAAATAAATTAAGAAAAGCAAACAAGAAAAGGGAGTATATAAGGATCCAGGCCTTGTGTAGAACTCAAGGGCTAGGGATGCACTGTGACCACAGGAGGGCTGGCTGAGATCAGCGGTGCTCACTGGCCCCCGTCAGCCACCCCCACTCCTGCTTCCCTCTGGTGTCTCAAGCTTTCCCTCTGCAGTCAGGCTCTCTGTCTCTTCACAGCAGGACGAAGATGCTTCCAGACCTAACATCTCTGATCACAATTCTAAATCCCCAGGAGAGGGAGTCTGATTCGTCCTCCTTGGGCCACAGGACTGTGGACAGAAAGGTAGGATGCCCATTTTCATAGAAGGCGGAGCTGGGGCAGCTGGAGGTCATGAGCCAGAGATCATGCCAGAGTGTTCTGGAGATGTGTCCAACTCCAGATATCGTCGGAACCCATGTTCTGGGGCCAGGCTGCTGAGAGGCTTTCGTTTCAACTTTCTCATTCTGCCCTATAAAGTCATATGCTGGCTTCCACATTTATAATTCTTCTGTGGCATTATTAAATCCATAAATAAAGATTTAATCTTTTAAGCTCTGCACTGTGAGAATAGAAGTTACAGAGCAGGCAGAGCAGACTTAACCAGCCTTGGTGGCTGGGGCGGCAAAGGATGCAGCCAGGCTGCACAGCAGGAGCAGGGCAGTGCATGAGGCAACTTGTATTTACAGTTCCCTTCATCACTCCCTTTACTGCCTGAGCTCCACCTCCTGTCAGATCAGCGGTGGCATTAGATCCTACACTACTGTGAACTTCGCATGCAAGGGTTCTAGGCTGCGCACTCCTTATGAGAAAATCCTCTTGAAACTGTCTTCCCCATCCCAGTCTGTGGAGAAGTTATCTTCCACAAAACTGGTCCCTGGTGCCAAAAGGTCAGGGACCACTACTCTCAAGAGTCAAAGCCTCAAGGCCACGTGCCCAACAGTTGAGGGGATGGGGTGATTTTTTGGTGGGAAGATAAGGTGAGGATGAGGAGTCCGATTTGGGTTGTAAGAAACAGAAACCTATTCATATGAACTTGGACAAAAAATAAATTAAGAAAAGCAAACAAGAAAAGGGAGTATATAAGGATCCAGGCCTTGTGTAGAACTCAAGGGCTAGGGATGCACTGTGACCACAGGAGGGCTGGCTGAGATCAGCGGTGCTCACTGGCCCCCGTCAGCCACCCCCACTCCTGCTTCCCTCTGGTGTCTCAAGCTTTCCCTCTGCAGTCAGGCTCTCTGTCTCTTCACAGCAGGACGAAGATGCTTCCAGACCTAACATCTCTGATCACAATTCTAAATCCCCAGGAGAGGGAGTCTGATTCGTCCTCCTTGGGCCACAGGACTGTGGACAGAAAGGTAGGATGCCCATTTTCATAGAAGGCGGAGCTGGGGCAGCTGGAGGTCATGAGCCAGAGATCATGCCAGAGTGTTCTGGAGATGTGTCCAACTCCAGATATCGTCGGAACCCATGTTCTGGGGCCAGGCTGCTGAGAGGCTTTCGTTTCAACTTTCTCATTCTGCCCTATAAAGTCATATGCTGGCTTCCACATTTATAATTCTTCTGTGGCATTATTAAATCCATAAATAAAGATTTAATCTTTTAAGCTCTGCACTGTGAGAATAGAAGTTACAGAGCAGGCAGAGCAGACTTAACCAGCCTTGGTGGCTGGGGCGGCAAAGGATGCAGCCAGGCTGCCGGGGCGAGCAGCAGAGGAGGCCGCGGCTGCAGAGAGGGGTCGGGGCAGGACAGCCCCTGCCCGCTGGCTGAAGCCTGGAAGAGCCCTCCTGGAGCAGAGATCCCATGACTGAGGCAGCCACGGAGGCTAAAGGACCTACCCAAAGCCCAGGACAGACTCAACAGTCTCACGATGGGCATGCTCTGACCTAAAGCTGGTTAGAGAGATGGGGACTGGTGGAAGGGGGTGCTTCCGGGAGCCTTGGGCAAGGGCCCCACGCAAGGAGGAATGCAGGAAGTCTGAGACTTGAGGAGGAGAAGGGAAAGGGCTCTGGTTCCTGTTTAGCTCAGAGCCTGATCCCAGAGGAAGCCCTGACAGCTGAATCAACACCTCCATTCCTTACATCTCTGCCCTCTCCCTCCCCGCCATCTGAGACGCAGGCCACACTGGCTCGGGCTCCTCCACGAAAAGTGACGCAACACGTCGGTCGGTTTCTCTCGTAGGCAGACACAAAGGCCAGTGCCGGGGAGGAGGGGATACTGAGAACAAAGAGGGGAGCAGGGAAGTGAGGGTGGGAACCTCTGAGGGCAGAGCAGGGGTGCCGGGCGCCCTCTCAGCCCTGCTTGTGGTGCAGAGACGTCACTGGGACCGAAGATCTAGCAGACAGCTGTCCCCACCCCACAGCAGCGCCTCCCGCTCCTCGACGCGTTTCCTGCATCCCCATCCCCAGTTCTTACTGTCTTCGGGCTGGGGGTTGGAGGCACAAGTGGAAGCTCTCTGGGAACTCTCAGCCCCTTTCCCCCAGCAGGATCACTGTCTTTTATTTAGCCCAAACCAGAAGTCATAACCTGCTTCTGTCAAGAGACGTGTTATGGAGGGTCTGAGAAGGGGCCGCGAGGCTGTTTTCTGATGATAGGATTCAGCCACTGTGGCGCTCTCCTTGAGCACCAGATAATTTCCTTTAATGAATTTGGACAGTTCACTGGATCTGCCCACACAGTTCCACTCACCTTCTAAAAGGCTTCCAAAATAGCACTAGCTATTGTACATGGGCCAAATAGAAAAAAAAAAAAAAGGCAGAAAGTATGACATGACAAGGCCTCAGAGATTTCTGCCCTTTCAGAAAAGTCTGAGTGAACTTCTCCAAAGAAATTTTAAGCAAAAAAAAAAAAAAAAAAGCGGCTTTTTCCCTCATTGAGGAACCTGGGAAAGAAAGGCGCCACAAAGACAGGCACACACATAGTGAGGGGGGTGGAAGAACCAGGTGTCAGTCCTCACTCCTCACACCGAGGTCATTTACAGAGAGTCCAGCGCTATTCCCTCCTCAGGGTCATCAAAATAGCCATTCCTGGCGCTTCTTTGGTGCTACATCAAGATACCTCTCCAGACAGGGCCCTGTCCTCTGGCCGAGGGTCAGGCCCTGAGCCAGGTGTCACACTGAGGAGACGGCCCCCCCAACCCCGCCACCCCATATGCACACACGCACACGCCCCTCCGCAGGGCCTGGACCCCTCTTCTCCAGGCCTGCGAGAACGCCTCTCTCCTCCACACCCTCTCCTGCACCGCGTGCTGCGGAGCCAGATGTTTCGTGGGCAGACCCCTCTGTGGGCTGACAGGCAGTGATTACTGCTGCCAGCCCCACATTAGAGAGAGCTGAATGGGAGCGAGCCCCCACCCGCCCCGGGCTCCCCACAATAGCGCCTTTGTGAGGTGCTTCACGGTTTTCTTTCCCTCTGCCTCGCCAACCTACGTCAGGAGCAGCTCTGCCTGGGGAGACAAGGAGACAAAAGGAGGATCGCAGGTCCCTGACTGATCCACCCTACCCCGGGTGGGGCCTGGGGGTGGGGAGAGATATCCCGGGAGGAAAAGACGGGGTCCCTTTCCCCAAGGTCAAGGTCAGCTTCACTGTCAAAGCAGTGGATCTTGTGCATCAGACGGCCTTGCTCCTGAATGTTGGCACAGCAGCGTGAGGCTGGAACGGGGCCTGGTACAGAGCTCGGCAGATGCCTAGAGACTGGACTCCTAAACCAGGGTTTCCTCCTCCTCTCCCTTCTCCCTTCCCTCATTGGCCTTCTGCACGTCTAGAACAGACGTCAGGGTGCTAGGCAGGAAAGGGTTAAGTTTTCAGGACTTCTGGACAGACTTCCCCGAGGTCTGGTCCTAGACTGGGGTAGGTAGGTGGGGGCGAGGAGGGTGGAGAGAAGGATGTGTTGGGAAACTGGTAAGGCTAACATCTGGGACGTGGCCACTGCCCCTCCTCTTCGCCCAAACCGCAGACGCCGTGGCAGCAGGAAAATCAGAGCGCTGCAGCCCGAGCTGGATTGTGCAACCTGGCCCTGGGGGCGAGCGCCCGGCTGGAGACGGGAGCAGGGCTCAGTGTTGGGGGCCGAGTCCACTTCAGGAGTGAGACAGTCCTCACTGAACACACTTGCATGCAGGGCTCTAGTTCCCACGTCGGACTTCAGTGTGACGAAAATCCATTTTCTGCTTCAAAACCTCAAGAGAATTGGAATTGGAAGCTCTGCCCCTGGGCCCCAGTCCCGGAGTCAGAGGCGTGGTGCCACTGGTGGTTGTGAGAGGGCCGCGTGTGGAGGGAGGCCTTTAGCCCAGCCTCCCCAAGGGGTGGGATTCCCCACCTCCCCCGGCGCCTCCCGGTGAAGTCTGTTAACTAGAGAAGACCCTCTTCTGGGCAAGGGAGCCCAACCAAGGCCCTAAGGTGGCTTAAGGCGTGGAGATGTGGCGGAGGAGAAAACGGACGATCGTGGGGAGAAAGCTGGTCCGCGGGCTACCCCAAATACACAGAAGCGAGGAGCCGTGGATTTTTGTTTTAATGCAAAAGTCTGCAGTACAGATCCGAGTCCCATTCCCCAGGGCAGTGAAGGGAAAAGGAAGAGAGGGCAGAGCTGAAAGGCTCCTCCTCGCCCGCTGTCCCCAGACTGCCACTGAGGCCAGAAATATTCTGTTGCCTGTTCATTGGGGTTGCCCCCATACCTATTAAGGCTCAGAGTTCTGGAACTGGGTGGTCTGTCGCTGGCCTGAAATATATTTCCATGGGGCAGCAGAGGAGTGAATACATAGGGCTTTCTCTCTTTTAGCTCTAAAAGGATTCCTCAAGATCCGGAGTCCTGTGTAAAATGAATGGGGCCAGGAGAATTGAGCTTCCATGGGCTAAGAGCACGAGATGTGAATCACAACTTGCCCACCTCCGGAGAAGGAGGAGCAGGAGACTTAGTCAGGACCTAAATGTACAGAGGTGACAGAGATTCAGAAACACAAGACCGGCTGCCTCAAACTTCTTCCTCCTTCTTCCTCATCTCCAGCTTATAGACAATCTGGTAGCCGTCATCCCAGGCATAGAGCTGGCGCTCGCGGGGGTTATAGCGGAGGCTGGCGTGGGCACCGTAGCGGCGGGGGAAGTAAGGGAGTGCTGCCCTTTCGGGGGTCAGGGTGCCACTGGCATCGAAGGAACACTGGACGCGGGCCCGGCTGGCGGGGCGGGTATTATAGACGACGTAGAGCGTCCCACAGATGACAAAGGCGGCCTCGGCATTCTCTCGGGGACATGGGGTGTCCCACTGCTGCTCTGTGTCCAGCGTCTGTGGGTCTAACTTGGCCAGACACAAGTGCCCATCATCCTCCCGGGTGGCATAGACAGCCCAGAGGCCCTCCTCATCAGCCGCCAGGTCTATGTATGTGTCGGCCGTCAGCCCGTACGGGGGGATCAAACCCTCCGCTGGGAACACTGAACTGTCCACCACAGTTCGGTTTGCCAGGTGGAATTTGATGAGCTGCAAAGTGTTCTGCAGCTCACCGCCCCCTCCAGGGCCTCCGGGGGGCCTCCGGACATAGTAAAGACAGCCACCGTATACCAGCTGGCCCGTGCCTACCCAGGGGAAGGGCACACGGACCCGGGAAGCCTTCCGGGCGGCCATGGCAAGTGTGAAGTCGCGCAGCCTTGGGAAGACAAAGGCTGTGTCGTTTTGGGTCCCGTCTAACACGTAGATCTTCTCCGCTGGGCCCAGGGGATCTTTGGTCCACAGACCAGTGGGGCCACCAAACCGCTTCAGGATCTTCATTGATCTCACCTGAGAGATTGTGTAGCCGCAATCTAGTGGGAAAGGAGAAAAGCCCAGGAAAAGGAAATACAAGCAACAGTTAGATGCTCACTGCAGGAAGTCCCCAGGGTGGGCAGTGTGGAGGAAAGCAGCCATTTGCCCAATGGATGCCTCTGCTCTATGGAGGACTGGGAGAAAGGGCACCAGAGGCCTGGGCCTCCTCTTACTGAAACTAAAACAGATTCCAGAAGATAGAGTCAAACAGACTGGGGTAAGGAGGCAAAAGGGAAAGACTCAAGGAGGAACACAGGTCCGTTTCGGATTGCTTACCTGTGAGCATGTCGTACTTCTCATTTCTTCTGCCCTTGCCTTTGGTCCCAGGGCCTCCAGTCGCCTTTTCATCCACCTCTACGCAGGGGAGAGCTGGGTTCTGGGTCTCTAGATAGTCCACCTCCCGCTCCAGACGGTCCACTCTCCCCGAGATGCTGTCGGCTTCAGTTCTGAGCGCCTCCCGCTCCTTCTCAGCCACCTCCAGCAGTGGCAGCATCTTGTTCTTGAAGTCCCGGAGCTCAGCAGCATGCCGACTACTCTGGTCCTGGCACTGGGCCAGCCGTTCCTGAAGGAATGGGGCAGCAGGCGGGAGGGCTGCAGGGGCACAATTCCCAGGCAGGAAGAGGCCCGAGCAGGGAGCCACGAATGGGAAAAAAGCACAAACTCAGCCAGGCACCAGCGTCCCCTGCAACCCCCACAGGAAGGAAACCAGATGTTCAAGATGTGAAATGTGCTAAGAGCAGGGCCAAGACCCATCCAGGCCCTGTCCTAACTCTGCGTCCTCTGGCCATGCTCTCTGTGAGCAGTGCCACTGAGTCATCTGAGCCTCTAGGGCAATCTGAGTGCATGAGGGAGAGAAGGGTCTCTGCTCCACTGTGGGATCCTCCTCTTGGGAATCAGGATGCTACTGGCTCCAAGTCGTTAAACAGGCAGATTTCTGTGAGACTTTCAACTTTTAATAGAACCATCAGCTCGTCCTGAGATGCATCCCTGCAATTCTAGCTCTCACATCCACTCTGTTCCCTTATTGCATCTAATCCAAGGGGTGAAAAACAGGCCTATTTGCTTTGCAATTGCTCTGCGAATGTGGGCCTCCCTGGTGGCTCAGTGGTAAAGAATTCACCTGCAATGCAGAAGACACAGGAGACGAGGGTTTGATGCCTGGATCAGGAAGATCCTCCAGAGAAGGAAATGGCAGCCCACTCCAGTATTTTTGCCTGGAAAATCCCATGGACTGGCGGTGACAGTCCATGGGGTCTCGAGAGTCAAGTCACACCTGAGCACGTATGTACCGTACTCTATAGATGTGGGGGAAAAAAGAGGACTTGCAATTTTGATAATCCTCTTACTAAAAGATGGAGTTTTCTGTAGATACTCTCAGAGCTCTAATTTGCCATCCCCAGGTCCCTGACAAACTGGCTGAAGCAACAGAAGATATGGAATCCTTCCTGACTGGGCCAGAAGAGAGTCACTTACCTCTAAGGCAGCTAGTCGGCGTTCCATGTACTCCACAAGGTGGTGCTGCTGTCCTTGAAGGGGTCCCAGCCATGACAAAAGGAAAAAGATGAGGAGCGGAGCGCGGGGCCCCATGGCAGCATCTTGTTCTTGAAGTCCCGGAGCTCAGCAGCATGCCGACTACTCTGGTCCTGGCACTGGGCCAGCCGTTCCTGAAGGAATGGGGCAGCAGGCGGGAGGGCTGCAGGGGCACAATTCCCAGGCAGGAAGAGGCCCGAGCAGGAGCCACGAATGGGAAAAAGCACAAACTCAGCCAGGCACCAGCGCCCCCTGCAACCCCACAGGAAGGAAACCAGATGTTCAAGATGTGAAATGTGCTAAGAGCAGGGCCAAGACCCATCCAGGCCCTGTCCTAACTCTGCGTCCTCTGGCCATGCTCTCTGTGAGCAGTGCCACTGAGTCATCTGAGCCTCTAGGGCAATCTGAGTGCATGAGGGAGAGAAGGGTCTCTGCTCCACTGTGGGATCCTCCTCTTGGGAATCAGGATGCTACTGGCTCCAAGTCGTTAAACAGGCAGATTTCTGTGAGACTTTCAACTTTTAATAGAACCATCAGCTCGTCCTGAGATGCATCCCTGCAATTCTAGCTCTCACATCCACTCTGTTCCCTTATTGCATCTAATCCAAGGGGTGAAAAACAGGCCTATTTGCTTTGCAATTGCTCTGCGAATGTGGGCCTCCCTGGTGGCTCAGTGGTAAAGAATTCACCTGCAATGCAGAAGACACAGGAGACGAGGGTTTGATGCCTGGATCAGGAAGATCCTCCAGAGAAGGAAATGGCAGCCCACTCCAGTATTTTTGCCTGGAAAATCCCATGGACTGGCGGTGACAGTCCATGGGGTCTCGAGAGTCAAGTCACACCTGAGCACGTATGTACCGTACTCTATAGATGTGGGGGAAAAAAGAGGACTTGCAATTTTGATAATCCTCTTACTAAAAGATGGAGTTTTCTGTAGATACTCTCAGAGCTCTAATTTGCCATCCCCAGGTCCCTGACAAACTGGCTGAAGCAACAGAAGATATGGAATCCTTCCTGACTGGGCCAGAAGAGAGTCACTTACCTCTAAGGCAGCTAGTCGGCGTTCCATGTACTCCACAAGGTGGTGCTGCTGTCCTTGAAGGGGTCCCAGCCATGACAAAAGGAAAAAGATGAGGAGCGGAGCGCGGGGCCCCATGGCAGCGGGAGAGTAGGGGCCAGAGCATGTAGCTGTGTGCTGCTGGCCTCCTCCACTGGAGCGGCGGGTTTCCTTTGGAGGCGGGGTGGGGGCGGTGCCTTCTCTTCTGGATCTCGGGTCTCTCTCACTACTCTGGAATGCTTTCACAGCCTCTTTAAGGCCACCCCCCCCCCCTTTCCGCCTGGACTGATCAAACACAGATGGCCCTATTGCAGAGCAGCCAGAAGCTTTAACCACCTCCGCCTAGGCTGCAGGCTCCCCAGGAGAGGGGAAGGAGACTGGAAACCCTAGGGCAAAGGCCTTCTGGGCAGTCACTCAGGAGAAGGAGCTAGCAGGGGGAGGTGGAAGCCCCAGAGAAAATCAGCAAACTCTCTTCCTGTTTTAGAGTGCTTCCGACACTGACTTCAGAAACATTCTTCATTAATTCTTTCCTTTCCCAGCTTTAATAGCATGGTTTGTTTTCTGTCTTTAGTGGAAGCTGGAAGCAGGGGAGATGAGGTTTGAGAGAAGAGGTGGGAAAAGGCCACAGTGCTCATGTCTGTAGGACCTTCCTTCACAGCTGACTGGCGCCACCTTGTGCTAAGCACCTGGTGTCATCTCAGAATTATAGGAAAAACAAGGCTTATTAGACTTCACCTCCTGTGGAAAATTTTCCACAAAGCAAGCCAAGTAGATCGGATTTACAAGGGTCTTCATGATTAAAATGCACCTTTCCCCACATACTATCCGGTAACTTATGGAGCTACCCCAATCTCTGATTTAGCCTAAGAAAAAGAATGTAACTGAGATTAAAGAAAAAGAATGTAACTGAGATTAAAACTAAAAAAAAAAAAACCCAAACCCAAACCCAAACAGGTCAGAGAAATTAGTAAATTAATTCTTGATTATCTGGAAGTGACTCTTGACAGCAGAGTCTTTGTATATATACTTTTCCTTTGCCCAAAAGCTTCTAGGCATATTCTCTTACCAACACTGGGGAGTGTTCTGAGAGTTCAGACTAATCTATTCATTTAGGGAAAGAACATCTGAAAAATATATATGTTCCAGTTTAAATTACAATAAATGTACTCTCTTTCCTACTAATGGAAGAGAACAGACTATTGATTATTTCTGTCGGTTATGGCTCCAAAGGGCATTTCCACATGTTTCTCATTTTCATTCCCAACTATGACTGCAGGAACCCCAAATGAATTAACAGCCCCTGTAAGGTAGACTTGTCCCGAAACCCATGCATCAAAATAAGTCAAATGAACACAGCACCACGTGATGAATCTAGCTTAATCTCTAATTCTTTATCAGAAAAAATTTCATTCGTTTTAATTAAGAGAAATTTGATCAGAAGTTCTCCTCTTAAAAAAAAAAAAAAAAAACGAAACTATTCTTCTAACAGTGCAGCTTGAAAGGAGGGGAAAATAGAACCGTCTTGTGGTTCTTCTTTTCATTCTGGTACTTCAGATGTCCAGTGGAACATGCTAGGAAGCAGAGTTGAATTAGTGTGTGTCAGAATTTCCTGCCTCTTCCAAAGGGCCTGATACAGATGTCTTAAGTGAGGACCTTGGACGCTCCATTCCGGGGGAATGTTCCCTACCAGGCCCTATTCATTTCTACTGTGGAGATGTGGAGGAAGGATGAACTTGTCTCTAACATTCTACTGGTCTTCAGATGCAAGGTATTCAGCCACTCCAAAGATGCCAGCTGTTGATCCCCTTCACACCCTTATAATATGAAATCAAAACCAGCCATATGAATCAGAAAATTTACCCATTTTATTGATGCATGGCAATTGCTCTACATTTTACCATATTATGTAGAAAATACTGAAAATACAAGCTACTTTGTAAAACCAAAGACAAACATTGAATCCAAAGATAAACTATGTTTTACACAATGGACCCTTTTCCCGTAGTTAGTATTAAATTTTAAATATCTATTTCTTCTTGTTAAAATGATTATTTTACATACTCCCTAAGTACATCTGCATTACAAACATAGCTCAGTAATTCTCAGAAACTGTTTCTAGAGGCTTGTTGTAAAAGGAAGCGCACAACCAGAAAAGGGAGAAAGCAAAAAAAGTTTAAATCGCACACAATAACTAGCAATATCAAATACATTTAATAAAGTTGGAATTCCATTGCAATATCAAGGATTCAAAGCAGAAATACTAACATTACAAATATAAACTGCTACATGTAGTGAGATTTTAAGCTGAATAAAAATTAATAAAGTTAGCAACAAACAGACTATTGATTATTTCTGTCGGTTATGGCTCCAAAGGGCATTTCCACATGTTTCTCATTTTCATTCCCAACTATGACTGCAGGAACCCCAAATGAATTAACAGCCCCTGTAAGGTAGACTTGTCCCGAAACCCATGCATCAAAATAAGTCAAATGAACACAGCACCACGTGATGAATCTAGCTTAATCTCTAATTCTTTATCAGAAAAAATTTCATTCGTTTTAATTAAGAGAAATTTGATCAGAAGTTCTCCTCTTAAAAAAAAAAAAAAAAAACGAAACTATTCTTCTAACAGTGCAGCTTGAAAGGAGGGGAAAATAGAACCGTCTTGTGGTTCTTCTTTTCATTCTGGTACTTCAGATGTCCAGTGGAACATGCTAGGAAGCAGAGTTGAATTAGTGTGTGTCAGAATTTCCTGCCTCTTCCAAAGGGCCTGATACAGATGCTCTTAAGTGAGGACCTTGGACACTCCATTCCGGGGGAATGTTCCCTACCAGGCCCTATTCATTTCTACTGTGGAGATGTGGAGGAAGGATGAACTTGTCTCTAACATTCTACTGGTCTTCAGATGCAAGGTATTCAGCCACTCCAAAGATGCCAGCTGTTGATCCCCTTCACACCCTTATAATATGAAATCAAAACCAGCCATATGAATCAGAAAATTTACCCATTTTATTGATGCATGGCAATTGCTCTACATTTTACCATATTATGTAGAAAATACTGAAAATACAAGCTACTTTGTAAAACCAAAGACAAACATTGAATCCAAAGATAAACTATGTTTTACACAATGGACCCTTTTCCCGTAGTTAGTATTAAATTTTAAATATCTATTTCTTCTTGTTAAAATGATTATTTTACATACTCCCTAAGTACATCTGCATTACAAACATAGCTCAGTAATTCTCAGAAACTGTTTCTAGAGGCTTGTTGTAAAAGGAAGCGCACAACCAGAAAAGGGAGAAAGCAAAAAAAGTTTAAATCGCACACAATAACTAGCAATATCAAATACATTTAATAAAGTTGGAATTCCATTGCAATATCAAGGATTCAAAGCAGAAATACTAACATTACATATAATGTACATAAAATGTACTGCTACATGTAGTGAGATTATTTTTCAAGCTGAATCAAAACCACACATTATATAAAGTTTAGCAACAAACAACCATGTAGACATGCTGCACCATCCATCAATTAAAAAAAAAAAATCGAAATAGAAAGCAGGCTTGGGTCATTCCTGTCACTGAGAGGCAATTTCATTTCCTATCCTAAAACAAACCATCCTAACGAGTGGGTTTCTGCATAATAATGCTGAATAAAACACACATTACTGCACTTGCCTGGCTAAGGGCAGTCAAGCTTAGCCCCTCAAGTGGAGGACGATGGATGGCCAGCACTGTTTAAATGGAGTTCTCTTTCCTGGGGCTGGGGTTTTAGCTGAGCACTGACCAACTCTGGAGTGATCACGTGGCTGTACCTAACCCTTCCCACTTTCACACCCCTGAGGGGGAGAAGCTGCAAATACAAGTTCTGAGAGGACTTAAAGCCTTAAGCTGGTCTGAGGTCAGGCGTCTGTGACCTGGGCCAGCTGCTCACTTTATCCACAAGGCTTCCCCCATCCTGTCAGAGTCAGCAATGCTAAGCCCCAGAGACAGAATCTAAAGCCACATTGAGTACATAAACATTCAGCAGACACAGGTGGACTTTCATCTCGGTAAATCTGAAATGCCAATTTGCAGAACTGACTGAAGATCTCTAAAATTCTTATTAGAGCCACACACTGATCATAAGGTGACTACAGTAACAATATAAGCTCTTAGTATTGTCTTCTCCCCATGAAGACTCCTGTCTTAAGTGGTATCCACTTACTGGACTGAAAGTGAGGAAGGGGGGTGCAGGAGTGTTTTGTTTTGTTTTGTTTCCTGCATCTCATTTCTTACAGACACAACAAAATTCATCCCTTGTAGAGGAAAGATAAGGAACTAAATACACTTCCATTAGAAACTAGATATGCCTTTGAGCAAGAAAATGTGAATGTGCTTGGCGAAAAGAGACACAAAGATCACCCACATTAACACAGAAAACTGAGTAACACTAGTGACAGAAGCTATACAAACTGCTTGGGCATTTTGCCACTACAATGCTGAAAACAGAACTCAAAATAATGATAAAAAAAAAAAAGACAAAGAAAACACCAACAGTTCCTGGTAGGCTGTCCTAATTATCTGCCCCATCTTGAAAGCCCTTCCTCCTTCCAATGAAGAAATTCCAAATACCTTGACAGCTCCTCGGTGTTCAACCTGGTCCAGAGCTTGCTGACCAGGTTCCATGAAATCTCCCATCTCCACCCTGCACCTCCTTGACACCATCTCTACAAAGAACCAGTCCTAGACTTACCCCTCAAAACTGTAATCTCCAGTTCAGATGGAACACGTCCATATCTTAGGGTTAACCTTCTTCCCCCAAATCCTCTACGGGCAGGAACTCTGCCATCCCCAGTACCCTCCACTTGACCCAGATCCGTGCAGGAGCTGAGAGTACAAGGACAATTTCACAGTTTGAAGGGCCCCAAGAATACACAAGTTGTTAAAAAGAAACCTCGAAGCCCAATGACTCAATAGGCTTTGGGTCCTTCGTAACACTCTTCACTGGCTAAGAAACCTTTCTGTGGGTTCCCTGTCACCAGCGGTATCACAAAACTCCTCTTCACGCTATTGGGGATGTGGTAAGCAATACAACAGGCTCTTTGGTATAAACACATCTGTTACAAGTTTTTTTCAACAAGCAAATATTTTACTAGGAATGTTGACGATTCGCAGGAAGGACTGCCACATGGGAAAAGGAAAAAAATAAACCTCATCTAAAAGTGATTTGCACATACTTAAAAAAGAAAAAGAAAAAAGGGGAAAAAATGTGTATTTAGTATTGGTTTGACTCTTCTCACCTGCTTCCCAAATTCTCACAGAAGCAAGGTAGCAATGCACAGTGAGAGAGCCACATGGGGAAAATGCTTCTGTGAGAACTCAGCTGAGAATCCAAAACAAAAATGGGTAGAGGCGGCAGTTAAAAAAGAAAAGAGAAGCTGCTGTTTTTATTTTCCAATGTCGGCAGGGAAACTGAGAACAACGCATATACACAACACAGCTACTAATCCTGTTCCGATAAATCCCAGTGAACAGCTTAGGGTCCACGGGGGCTTGCTGGTCCGTCCTAAGGCAAGCTCACTGTAAACTCTATGAACCACTACATTATCATATAAGGCACTACAATAAGGGAAGGAGAAAGGGGAGGAAGAGACACACACTGAACAACTCCTCACCAGACACACCTGTGCAAAACAATTCCAAGGGTCTCCTCTCCTCGCAGGCAATGCCCCTGCTCACTCAGCACTACAGTAATATGCTCTATTATAATCGCAATTAGTTCACATACATTCCAACAAGTATCAGTTCATTTTGGTTTAAATACAATGGAGACATCAATTCCATCTCCGGGGGTAACACTGGAGGATCAGATACACACTAAATACACAATTCAAGTGTAATCACTACACATTTGATTACAAATAACATTTTGGGTTAGCAGGAAAAATTGCTTGTTATATTCTTCTAATCAATATGTACATATTTAATTATGCAAAATATTAAAACACCACCATTACAAAACTTCTAAAATATTTTTAAATTCAGTAATAAATTTTTAAAATATTTTTTGCAATTCCTACATGCACTTATTATATAAGTCTTAATAAGAGAGCATTCAATTTGCTGCTGGCATACAAAGAAAGCTACTTTTAAGTATAAAAGCTATACACAACGTTCTTACCTGCTTTCAAATCTTTTAGCTTTCTCCCAAATAAATCACATAGAATGAAGGGAGAGATGAGGCAAAGAGAGAAAGAGGTGTACTATTGAAAATCCATACTAATCTTCAGGCAAGGCTCATCAATGCCAATCACCTTCAGCCAAAGTTCATCAATACCAGTATCACATAATACAAAGAGATTTTGCATATAATAAAACCACCACCACCATACAATAATAATCACCTTAATGGCTTTTCCAAGAATAAAATTTAAGCTGAATCAGAGACAGAAAGGCTTTTTCAAAATAACTTAAAAAGAACGCACAGGGCTTCATTTAAAAAGAATTACCAGGTGCTTTCATGGTAAGTATGGATTCTCTCACACTAAGTTACCAGCAAATGGTGAGCTGCCTTTTTAACACTACTTTATAATAAACACAGGAGCAACTGAGAGAATCCCAAGAGTAACACAGAGTAGTATGTAACCAGTTTTGCAAAAATAGCAATTTCCACTAAATACAACATGACATGAAAACAAAACTAAAACACTGTAAACTCTATGAACCACTACATTATCATATAAGGCACTACAATAAGGGAAGGAGAAAGGGGAGGAAGAGACACACACTGAACAACTCCTCACCAGACACACCTGTGCAAAACAATTCCAAGGGTCTCCTCTCCTCGCAGGCAATGCCCCTGCTCACTCAGCACTACAGTAATATGCTCTATTATAATCGCAATTAGTTCACATACATTCCAACAAGTATCAGTTCATTTTGGTTTAAATACAATGGAGACATCAATTCCATCTCCGGGGGTAACACTGGAGGATCAGATACACACTAAATACACAATTCAAGTGTAATCACTACACATTTGATTACAAATAACATTTTGGGTTAGCAGGAAAAATTGCTTGTTATATTCTTCTAATCAATATGTACATATTTAATTATGCAAAATATTAAAACACCACCATTACAAAACTTCTAAAATATTTTTAAATTCAGTAATAAATTTTTAAAATATTTTTTGCAATTCCTACATGCACTTATTATATAAGTCTTAATAAGAGAGCATTCAATTTGCTGCTGGCATACAAAGAAAGCTACTTTTAAGTATAAAAGCTATACACAACGTTCTTACCTGCTTTCAAATCTTTTAGCTTTCTCCCCAAATAAATCACATAGAATGAAGGGAGAGATGAGGCAAAGAGAGAAAGAGGTGTACTATTGAAAATCCATACTAATCTTCAGGCAAGGCTCATCAATGCCAATCACCTTCAGCCAAAGTTCATCAATACCAGTATCACATAATACAAAGAGATTTTGCATATAATAAAACCACCACCACCATACAATAATAATCACCTTAATGGCTTTTCCAAGAATAAAATTTAAGCTGAATCAGAGACAGAAAGGCTTTTTCAAAATAACTTAAAAAGAACGCACAGGGCTTCATTTAAAAAGAATTACCAGGTGCTTTCATGGTAAGTATGGATTCTCTCACACTAAGTTACCAGCAAATGGTGAGCTGCCTTTTTAACACTACTTTATAATAAACACAGGAGCAACTGAGAGAATCCCAAGAGTAACACAGAGTAGTATGTAACCAGTTTTGCAAAAATAGCAATTTCCCACTAAATACAACATGACATGAAAACAAAACTAAAACACTGTAAGCTTAAATGTCCCATTACCAAAGGTAAAATTTTGAGGAGAAACGCGAGACAATAAAATACAGACTTGTGCAAGCTGCTCTTAAGATAAGCAATTAAGTCTTGATTTTTAAACAAGCAGAAGGTAATGGTTTTTCTTTACTTGTTACCAGATTTCAAGTCCTTCTATCAGCATTTTTCCTCTGATCAGGAATTACAATAAAATAAAGTTAAATAAAAAGGGACTTCACTTGTTTTTAAAAGCATTTTATAGAAATCAAGTCAGAGAGAGAAAATATTTTTCAAAGGTAACTTCAGAATCTCTCTTCCTTGGTTACTGCAGACGATGGGCATCTGAACGCTTCGAAATACCAAAAATGCTGTCACAAAAACAAAGAATTAAAAAATAGGGCAGACTTTGGGAGACTACAACAATGCAGTCAACACTGAGACAGGATCCCCAGAGAAAAGCCTTCTGCTTCAGTGAGCCCCTGCGGAGCAAGTTGCTGGCTAAGGAGTTTCAAGAGAGAGGAAGGGAGGAGCTCATCACAGCCCAGTAAACTCTGATCCCTCCGCTCCCTCATGCTTACCAACTACAAGTAAGAATACTGGCTGATCTTGGTAGGACTCAGAGGGTATCCAGTGTAAATGGCTGAGCCTCGGGAGGACCCAATGTAAGACTGGGTGGCAAACTGGTGTTGGTACTGAGCGGGGGCCACACTGGCAGAAGTGAGGAGACTGGGCCCAACACTGACAGGGACCTGGTGCACCAGAGTGCTGGGGTGCGTGGTATAGGCTGCAGCATGCCTTGAGGAACCCTGGGGGGAGAAGAGATGAGCAATGGAGCTGGTGGAGCCCAATGCAGCAGCCGAGGTGGGGGCAGCATATGTATATAGGTGAGGCTGGCTTGGCAGGTGAGCAGGCGCTGGGGCCAGGTGTGGGTGCCCCGTCGAGTGCAGTGGGCTGCCATGCTGGAAGGCGTAGGGGGCTTGGGAGAGCGGGGCCACAAACGCCTGCTGCCTGCGGGGGGCAGGGTTGCTGCTTCTCTCCTGCGAGGTTGGAGCTGATGACGACTGCTGGTTCTGGAAGGAGGAAGAAGGGAGTGAGGAATCTTGAGGTCACTAGAGGCCAATCTGAGAGTTGAGGTTCTAACATATACTGCTTCTGGGCCGCCAGAGCACAGATCTCCCCGACTGGCAACGCTGTCAGAAGTCAGCCATCCATCCCTCTGCCTCCTGGCAGAACAGATCCTAACCCAGCCCAGTTAGCAGCAGTTTGCTCTCAAGTATGACAGAGGAAAGGGGAAATCAAGAGTTCACAGGGTTACTCACTCCTACAAGTGAGGAACTGTTGGCTCAACTCACCCTATTCTGGCGTCAGTGACTTTGAATCTTCCCTAACCTCTCTTCCTTGACATTGTTTTCTTTTGTTCTCCTCTAAGTTCTTCATATCCCTCTTGAATTGTGGAGCCTAAAACACATGCACTAACTCGAACTTACATTTGCACTTGCATGTGCTCTCTCACACACACACACAGTTACACCCTCACATTTACACTTTCTCACTGCTAGTAGACAGCATACAAGCACCAGAATTTTAGCTGAGGAAAAAGTGAACACAAACTGAATAGGGACCCTCTCCACCCATCAGAGGATCAGATCAGGGGAAAAGAGCTCCAAATCCCAGATCCAAGCAACATGTAAGACTAAGACTAGAGCCAGGTAGATTACGTGTACAGAGAGACTACAGTGTCTCTTGCTTCAAGTCAACAGTGTAAGGTTCAGCTTATTTATGACCCAGGAGATAAAGGAACAGAATCTGGTCTCAACGCCTGTGGTGGTGCAGAACCAGGCATGGATTCAAGTAGCCTAGGTGCTTTCTAAATTCCAGGCATTTCTCAAATCATCCAGGACAGACTCGGGAGGTCTGATGGAAAATCTGGATTGTACATCCTGAACACGCTCACAGAGGGAAAGAAGAGAGACAGCACATGCAGACACAATGCAGGCCACGGAACGCCAAACTGTTTAACACAAGAGGTGCTTCATTTGGCTTTATTAAGCAATCTAGCCAGAAGCGGGGTTCTCCAGAGAGTAACAACAGGGGAGGTCACAACGCTTACCTGGCTAAGGTTGAGTGGCTGTGCTGCGCTGGTTCCCCCGCGCTGAGCTCGATACCCTGTGGGGGTGACACAGCATCCAGACGACTGCCCACTCACTGAAGCCACTGGCTTGGTCTTACTGCTCAGGAGACCTAAAGAGGGGTCAGGCCTTAGTTCTGAGCAGACATGGGCTCAGCATCACTGAGCCAAACCCCAGCAAGAGGTCAGTTTCATGTGTATCTTATTTCCTGAATTACATTCACACCAGAAGAACAAAAACTGTGTTAACCCTTTCATTTGTCTTCCCACAAAGTTCCAAAAGGATCTTCAGAAGGTTCACTTCAGTAAATAATAACTAACCTCTAGTAATGTGTAAGGTACTATTAGAAATAAAAACACAAGTAAGACACAGTCCCTGCTCCCAAGAAGCCTAGGGTTTTATGTATGAAGGCATTAAACACAAACAGAAATGACAATGTGAAACTGAGTAAGATACTAGTAATAGGAACACTGAGGTGTCTAAGGGGTTTCAAGGAAGGCAAGATTATATCTCATTAGGTATTCACTGTCCTTAAATTCTAAGAAACTGCAGCACAGCTGAATATAAGCATGATCAATTTTCAAATTTTGGTTCCTTCTGTGGCCCCATTAGGAAAACTGGAGCATACATTCAGTGACTGGTGGAGCAACCTCTTTTCTTTGGAGCTGGCAGAAGACAGAGCACCTAGTAATGCTGCTCAGGAGCTGGGCGTCAGAAAGTTTTGCCCTGTCTGCGGTGGACAGCTGTCTACTTCTGAGGAGGAGAACCACACATCACCCTCAAACTAGAACCCTGTTTATGTCTCTGGTATTATAATTCCTAGTGAAACACTAGGTTATAAAAGTATGGAAGGAATGGCTATAAGGATGCCAAAAATCCTCAGGCCTCTCCTTTGGTATATAAAGTTGCCACTAAAATGAGCTGCCTAGACAAGGACTATGTTCTCAGGGTCCCCTTGCTTCTAGGTGGGACCATGGGGTGAGTTTTCACTATTTCCGGGGCTAAAGAGGTTACGACTGTGTGTGTCTCCTTCATACTTCCTTTCTCCTTCTGACTGGAAGCTGAGGATTCCAAGGCTCTAATCCCTAGCTCACTGCAGGCCTAGCAACCAGGAGTACTGGGAACTCACGTGAGTAAGGAGAAAATGTCTATCAGGTAAGCCAGGAAAATGGGGGTTTGTTATTGCAGTTAGCATTTCGTTACCCAATACCTAAACCAGGAAGCCTAACTCCAGCATCTCACAGAGTGAGATGGAGGTAATTTAGTTGATAACACAATCCACAAAAGCATCACTGCTATGCCACTGGGCCAGAAAAGATCTAAAGTACATACTGCTTTCCAAAAAGCTTTCACAATCATTTTTAATGTTATCAGTACTCATTATTACCCAATACTGCCCATTTCTAGACTGTCAAATTTGAATCATCTGTGGCAAAAAACACTTTCTGCTAATTCTCCATGCCACCCAACATGTCTTATCTACCTTATTTAGTCAACAATGAGTGTATTTCTGAGACTACAAGCACATTTCTGTATTAATCCAAGCAAAATCAACATAGGAAGATAAACAGATGGCCAAAAATAATTTCACACCACAAGGAACTGACTTCTGAACTAGGTAACTTTTAGGAAAATCTAGTCCACTGGTCTGTACCACTGGCCTAAGCTGTCGCTGCTGTTGTTTAGTCACTCAGTCGTGTCCGACTCGCCTGAGGCCCTGTGGGTTGTGGCCCAGGCTCCCCTGTCCGTGGGATTTCCCAGGTAAGACTACGGAGTGGGCTACCATTTCCTTCTCTAGGGGATCTTCCTGACCCAGGGATCGAACTTGTGTCTCCTGCAAAATACTCAGGATACACACAATAAAGAAGAATTCAACTCCAGCTACGAAGATACTCACCTGAGGCCTGGGTTGCTACAGTGCAGTCACCAAGCTGGGTTCTCATTGGAGGTACAATGATGGTGCGGGTGCCAGGGCCGTCCCCCGCCCCTCTGCCAGGCCCCTCTGGAAGGGGCCCACTGCTGCCCTGGAGAGCACTCAGGGTCTCCGCGGCGTATGGGCTGCTTAAGGAAGAGTCAGAGTCTGGAGAATCATTGACAGTGACGTAACTGATGACATTAGACCTCGCCTTCAAGCCAGAGCTGAGGAGAAGAGCATTGTGAGAATTCAGCTTTACAACAATGTTGCAATATTCTTGCATTCCACAGGTATCTCACTGAATCCTCACAACACTTCCATGAAGTAGGTACTAAGGACACTGAGGCAGATGAAGATTAAGACGCTTGACCAGTCACACAAGTGGTACGTAGTGAAGACCAGATTCAGATCTAGTACAGAATGACCAAAGTACACACCTCTAACAACTATATCATGGTGCCTCTGAGACACTCCCATTCACAGTTATTTCAACAGTATTCCTGAAACACCACTTTTTTTCCATATCACCCTGCTAGACTATAAACAGTCCCTCACTATATTGAACTAAACTTTGCACTATGGATGTTTTGTTAAAAAAGAAGTTTATTCACAAACCGATCCCTATCTTACTAACTTTACTTTTTCCTTAATTTTTCATAGGCTTTGCTCCAGTCAAAGCAATCCTGCTGGTTACATCATTTTGTCATTACTATGTTCCTCAGTGGAAAGTTTACTTTTTCTTCCCCAAATGGAAAAAAGTTTTGCCATCAACATAGGAATCAGATGGCCAAAAATAATTTCACACCACAAGGAACTGACTTCTGAACTAGGTAACTTTTAGGAAAATCTAGTCCACTGGTCTGTACCACTGGCCTAAGCTGTCGCTGCTGTTGTTTAGTCACTCAGTCGTGTCCGACTCGCCTGAGGCCCTGTGGGTTGTGGCCCAGGCTCCCTGTCCGTGGGATTTCCCAGGTAAGACTACGGAGTGGGCTACCATTTCCTTCTCTAGGGGATCTTCCTGACCCAGGGATCGAACTTGTGTCTCCTGCAAAATACTCAGGATACACACAATAAAGAAGAATTCAACTCCAGCTACGAAGATACTCACCTGAGGCCTGGGTTGCTACAGTGCAGTCACCAAGCTGGGTTCTCATTGGAGGTACAATGATGGTGCGGGTGCCAGGGCCGTCCCCCGCCCCTCTGCCAGGCCCCTCTGGAAGGGGCCCACTGCTGCCCTGGAGAGCACTCAGGGTCTCCGCGCGTATGGGCTGCTTAAGGAAGAGTCAGAGTCTGGAGAATCATTGACAGTGACGTAACTGATGACATTAGACCTCGCCTTCAAGCCAGAGCTGAGGAGAAGAGCATTGTGAGAATTCAGCTTTACAACAATGTTGCAATATTCTTGCATTCCACAGGTATCTCACTGAATCCTCACAACACTTCCATGAAGTAGGTACTAAGGACACTGAGGCAGATGAAGATTAAGACGCTTGACCAGTCACACAAGTGGTACGTAGTGAAGACCAGATTCAGATCTAGTACAGAATGACCAAAGTACACACCTCTAACAACTATATCATGGTGCCTCTGAGACACTCCCATTCACAGTTATTTCAACAGTATTCCTGAAACACCACTTTTTTTCCATATCACCCTGCTAGACTATAAACAGTCCCTCACTATATTGAACTAAACTTTGCACTATGGATGTTTTGTTAAAAAAGAAGTTTATTCACAAACCGATCCCTATCTTACTAACTTTACTTTTTCCTTAATTTTTCATAGGCTTTGCTCCAGTCAAAGCAATCCTGCTGGTTACATCATTTTTGTCATTACTATGTTCCTCAGTGGAAAGTTTACTTTTTTCTTCCCCAAATAAGTTCAATGATACTCTCAAAACTTAAGTTACTGTCCCTTCTCTATGCCTAACACAAAACCCAATAAAGAAGAACACAGAGCAATCAAGGCAACAGACTATGCTCAGACCAAGAGAGGTGTGCATCACACCTTAAATGTCTCTTACTCTCTCTCAGTTCACTGCCCAATTAAGGACTTGGATTAAGGTGCTGGGACAAAAGGAAATAATCTGGTACTTAAATTCGAAAGCTGAATGACCATGTAGCAGTGGGGGAAAAAGAAAGCAATCCTATTTAAAGCTCTCCCTCTTCCAAAGAAGTCTGTTCAGATTAAAAATTATACAAATTTCAAATAATCTCATATCTACCAACTTGTTCCAATCAACTGTTGCTTATATGCTTCTGTTACAGTACCATTTTTCAGATTCTGAAGTTCTCTTAAAGGCAGGGAATCATGTCTGTACTATATAATGTGCACTTCAAGCCAGAGCAGCCTGACAACCATCAAATGTATATGAACAGATGACTCAATGATGAACATGTGTAATAATTACAGAAAACCAGACAACGCTCAGCAATGGAAACCTGAGTGTTCTGGTTTACTCGTCCAAGGCCAATTTTTGGAATTATGCTTCCAAAATTCCCCCTTTCACTCCTTCCTTTCATAGCCAAAATTGGGCTGAAACCAACAGACTAAATCCAAGGACAGGAGCTGCACAGCCAGGGAATCGTTCACAGGTCTTACCTACTGGGCTTGTATTTGCTGTCCTCCTCCTCATCAGTGTCGCTGCGGATGGTGATGACACTCACAGAAGGGCTGGGAGTATCTGGAATGATGATTGGCTGATGCGGATCTTGTACAGGGACCAGGGAATTATAAGAAGATGTGGTACGGAGGGGGCTGCTTCCAACCAGAGAATAGACTTGAGAAGGCAGAACATCCAGAGAGGACCTGCAAGAAAAGGTCACAAGAAAGATCATTCAGGGGCTTCCCCTGGTGGTCCAGTGGGTGAGGACGCCGCTTTGCAGTGCAAGGGGCGCCGGTTCGAGCCCTGGCCTGGGAAGATCCCACGTGCCGCGGAGCGGCTGGACTGATGTGTCCAATTACCGAGCCGCAGCTCTGGGGTGCATGCGCCCAGAGCTGGTGCTCTGCAACAACAGAGGCCACCGCGATGGGAGGCCCACAGGAGCCAAGGAATAAAGGCGGATAAAAATGGATGGATGAAAGAGCAATGGAAGTGGCCCTCCTGCTCCTCTCCCTCCCCAACCTGTCCCCCGTCCTAAATAAATAAATAAATCTTTAAAAAAAAAAAAAAAAAAGAAAGATCATTCAGGGCTTGGTCTTCCAAACTATAACATATATCTTTTACTACAATTCTTTTCAATTTGCTCTTTGATTCCTTTTACCGAATCATTAAGCCAATACATTTAACTATAAAAATTCCAAGCTAACTGCTCCAGCCAGGGTTTCCAGGAACAAGAACACCCAAATTAGAATATAGATTTTATTTTTGTAAGCCCTTTACTCTGTGGTTAAATTTCATTCTGTAAAGTGGGCAAAACAATAAAAACATCAGCCAAAAGAAGGCTGCATTCAAAGCAGCAGCAGAAAGAAACGATTAGCATAACCAGGACACCTCTGTTTATGCATGTCCAAAGGTTAGCTCTTTTCAGTTTTGCAGCTTCTTGCTGTTTCATAGCAAAAGTGTCTACACCAACACACTCTAAATGCCAGGCAATGTGTCTCTCAAACTGGCAGTTTTAACCATCCGCCCTAAGAGAGACTTACTTAGAAGAGACTGGAGCAGACTGCTTATTCTTCTTGGAAGGGAGGGAACTGGACTGTTGTTGTCTGACCACATGGGCGACACCCACATTCAGAGGCTGCGCAGTGGCCAGCGTCACGTGGTTCGTCAGCAGAGATGGCTGCTGCATGATGGTGCTGTACTGGGCTCCATGAGAGTGGGCATTCCTGGATCGACAGAAAAAGAAGCGTGAATGCCAAAAACACTAGAAAATCAGGACCAGGTAAGTATGAAAAGCAGTGAAAACCACCAGATAAAGTTGTGTTTTACTTGGGCGCGTGGATTGTAAGGCTTTAGGGGCTTTCACTGTATGGTTTCTAACTGCATAAGACTTTCTTTAAACCTAAAGAAATTAATTCCTAAACTCAGAATCTACTGTGTTCCTGTATTCAAAGTTTTCTTATAATTCTATTTCCTAGCCTGATACAGGTTCATTTCTTCAAAGATTTCACAGAGAGATAAAACTCTCCTTTGTTTTCTTCCTGTCTCACCAAATCTGCAAGTGCTCCTTCCCTAAGGGATCTGCCCTTGCAAATCTCCCAGAGAGGAGCACAGGGCACTTGCCTCCAGTCTGTGAGCTGCTGGCCGCTGCCCATGGCGTCAGGGATCACCGCAGCAGGCTGGACAGAGTTGTGCAGAGCTACCCCAGGCAACTGCTGCCAAGTGGAAGGCAGGAGAATTTGTTGGGTTCCTCCAGGCCAAGCCTGCTGTAAGGAAAACACACACAAAAAGATCCAGACTTGACTCATTCTTGGCTTTTTCTTGCTTTTTTTTTAGATGAAAGAAAAATTCATATCTTAAAAGAAGTACCTTGTAGATTGTTAACTTGCAGAGATTAAAACAGAAAAGGTCAGAGGGGCTCAAGGTTACAAGGCTTATGAAGAGGGGAAAAGAACGTGCTGCTTTCTCTTGGCCACCTCCATAACCTGACCACCAGGATATTAAAGAAAAGCAGATCCCTGTGGTTAAGAGTTTCTACTATTCTGCAGAGTAAAGAGGTAAGCTCTAGTTAAATGCTGGAGAAATATTTTTGCAAAGGGTCTAAAAACATCCCTAGAAAGAGTTAAGACAACTCCCTTGAGATTAAAAATAGGAATTTAAAAATATGAGTGCCAATCAGATAAAAACACATCAGGTCAATTCAACCCATAAAACAAAAGAGAAGAACTGTGCCTTTTTAAAAGGGTAGTACTCAGAAAATGGAGCCAGATGTGGATGACCAAAGGCCAAACTCCTTTGGCAAACAAGCTTATGCCAGCAAGAGAAAACTCATTTCATCATTTATAGTCATGTGATAGAATTTTTTTAAAGGTAGTAAGAAAAATATTCAAGAAATAGATGCAAAGAGGACCATATTTTGTTTTAACTAGTTTCCTAAACATGTATAATTTGTAGGAACATAACTCACATAAAAACTAATCACTGAAAGAAAATACAGTATTTGTAGGTTTTAACAAGTCAGGCCACTTACAACAGATATCAAAAAATATGTTTTCTGTACTTCTTATGAAAACAGTGGCATTTCCTTAAAAAACTGGGAAGAGATCTGAAAGTCTGCTTTTTAAACCTCAATTCTACAGGACAATCACCTACAATGCTTGGGTACATACTGTTCTGTTTCTTGAATTTCACTCGCCAGAGTGCTCCTTCTAAGGGATCTGCCCTTGCCAATCTCCCAGAGAGGAGCACAGGGCACTTGCCTCCAGTCTGTGAGCTGCTGGCCGCTGCCCATGGCGTCAGGGATCACCGCAGCAGGCTGGACAGAGTTGTGCAGAGCTACCCCAGGCAACTGCTGCCAAGTGGAAGGCAGGAGAATTTGTTGGGTTCCTCCAGGCCAAGCCTGCTGTAAGGAAAACACACACAAAAAGATCCAGACTTGACTCATTCTTGGCTTTTTCTTGCTTTTTTTTTAGATGAAAGAAAAATTCATATCTTAAAAGAAGTACCTTGTAGATTGTTAACTTGCAGAGATTAAAACAGAAAAGGTCAGAGGGGCTCAAGGTTACAAGGCTTATGAAGAGGGGAAAAGAACGTGCTGCTTTCTCTTGGCCACCTCCATAACCTGACCACCAGGATATTAAAGAAAAGCAGATCCCTGTGGTTAAGAGTTTCTACTATTCTGCAGAGTAAAGAGGTAAGCTCTAGTTAAATGCTGGAGAAATATTTTTGCAAAGGGTCTAAAAACATCCCTAGAAAGAGTTAAGACAACTCCCTTGAGATTAAAAATAGGAATTTAAAAATATGAGTGCCAATCAGATAAAAACACATCAGGTCAATTCAACCCATAAAACAAAAGAGAAGAACTGTGCCTTTTTAAAAGGGTAGTACTCAGAAAATGGAGCCAGATGTGGATGACCAAAGGCCAAACTCCTTTGGCAAACAAGCTTATGCCAGCAAGAGAAAACTCATTTCATCATTTATAGTCATGTGATAGAATTTTTTTAAAGGTAGTAAGAAAAATATTCAAGAAATAGATGCAAAGAGGACCATATTTTGTTTTAACTAGTTTCCTAAACATGTATAATTTGTAGGAACATAACTCACATAAAAACTAATCACTGAAAGAAAATACAGTATTTGTAGGTTTTAACAAGTCAGGCCACTTACAACAGATATCAAAAAATATGTTTTCTGTACTTCTTATGAAAACAGTGGCATTTCCTTAAAAAACTGGGAAGAGATCTGAAAGTCTGCTTTTTAAACCTCAATTCTACAGGACAATCACCTACAATGCTTGGGTACATACTGTTCTGTTTCTTGAATTTCAAACTGCAAGGCCATCAACACACCGTTTTAAAAACATTTCTGCAAGTAACAGATCCACTTGTTACAAACACTGGTTCCAAACAAGAAGCCTTCAAATCAGAGAAACTGCAAACACATCTGCTACCATTAGCAGAATTCAAAACAAAACAAAACAGAAAATAAGAGAAGTATGTTAAGTCACACCATGCGTCTTTCCATAAGCCAACACCTGCACGAGACAAAGCATGTAGTTTAATACAGAGCAAGAAATAACATTCCAAGGTGAGGCAGAAATCTGGCGTTCCAAGCGACGAACTGTTTTGACAGAGGAAGAACAAAAATATGCAAAGCTTAGCAAATGGCAAGTGCAAACTTAAGAGAAGCAGCAAAGGAGAAGTGTCAACTACCATTCCCAATCTCAAAACTATAGGTGTGCAAGTTAAAACCAGTGGCTTGGATCAATCCAAGTTGGATATTCATCTGACTCCCTTACACTCAGCATTTATGCTTATGATGGAATCAATCTGGTGGTGACAAGCACTTTTAAAATGAAAACTGAACAAACCCCAGCAACCAAAATATGTATTCTGGAAGTGTTTTTCACTTACACGAGTCCTTAAGAAACAGCAAAAGAAACTTAAAACCACTGTGAAAGATGGGGAAATATTAGGATTCAACAGTATCGATTAGGTTTTCAAATGCTTATCTAATTTTAAATTTTTAATAAAATGCTGAATGTCAAATAAATAATTCTAACTCCCCTAAATGAACTAAAACATATCCAAAAATCACTGTTAATGTTCAGAATGTTGAAATATACCTCCAAATTCTGTTTTTTTTCCCATTTCTAAGACCCACCCATACTACTATATTTGTTGCTATATTTAATAACATTTTCCCCATGACTTTTGATAACAAAAAGATTCCTGCATAAAGTTTTTCAGTCATATTTTCACCTTGGTATAGACCTACTTGTAAAATCATTCTTATGAAAACAGTGGCATTTCCTTAAAAAACTGGGAAGAGATCTGAAAGTCTGCTTTTTAAACCTCAATTCTACAGGACAATCACCTACAATGCTTGGGTACATACTGTTCTGTTTCTTGAATTTCAAACTGCAAGGCCATCAACACACCGTTTTAAAAACATTTCTGCAAGTAACAGATCCACTTGTTACAAACACTGGTTCCAAACAAGAAGCCTTCAAATCAGAGAAACTGCAAACACATCTGCTACCATTAGCAGAATTCAAAACAAAACAAAACAGAAAATAAGAGAAGTATGTTAAGTCACACCATGCGTCTTTCCATAAGCCAACACCTGCACGAGACAAAGCATGTAGTTTAATACAGAGCAAGAAATAACATTCCAAGGTGAGGCAGAAATCTGGCGTTCCAAGCGACGAACTGTTTTGACAGAGGAAGAACAAAAATATGCAAAGCTTAGCAAATGGCAAGTGCAAACTTAAGAGAAGCAGCAAAGGAGAAGTGTCAACTACCATTCCCAATCTCAAAACTATAGGTGTGCAAGTTAAAACCAGTGGCTTGGATCAATCCAAGTTGGATATTCATCTGACTCCCTTACACTCAGCATTTATGCTTATGATGGAATCAATCTGGTGGTGACAAGCACTTTTAAAATGAAAACTGAACAAACCCCAGCAACCAAAATATGTATTCTGGAAGTGTTTTTCACTTACACGAGTCCTTAAGAAACAGCAAAAGAAACTTAAAACCACTGTGAAAGATGGGGAAATATTAGGATTCAACAGTATCGATTAGGTTTTCAAATGCTTATCTAATTTTAAATTTTTAATAAAATGCTGAATGTCAAATAAATAATTCTAACTCCCCTAAATGAACTAAAACATATCCAAAAATCACTGTTAATGTTCAGAATGTTGAAATATACCTCCAAATTCTGTTTTTTTTCCCATTTCTAAGACCCACCCATACTACTATATTTGTTGCTATATTTAATAACATTTTCCCCATGACTTTTGATAACAAAAAGATTCCTGCATAAAGTTTTTCAGTCATATTTTCACCTTGGTATAGACCTACTTGTAAAATCATTTATTTCCCTATAAATGAGTTCACTTTTTATTTCAACCAACAAATGAAATATGATCTAGAAAGAAATCTAAAGAAAACAGAATTAAATGAAAGATACATTCTACACTGATCATGAATGGCAAAGAGTTAACTTCATGTGTTCATAGGGGGAAAGTTAATACCAACTGATAAATAAAGAGCATCTTAAACATTTTTACATACACACAAGTTTTAGAATCTGGAAACAGTAAATAAAGAAGAAAGCTAACTTGCCAAAGAGTTCGAATTGTGGTCATCCGCGTACCTGTAGCAGAGCCAAACTAAAGGCCATTTCCTTCATTCTTAAGGTTCAGAGGGTAAAAGATAGGACGAAGAATAGCTAACAATGTGGAAGCTCTTCTGAGGCTACACCAAGAGCTTTTGCCACACTAGGCTGACAAAAAAGAACCAAAGGATCTGACTCCTCACAGAGCCACAATTAACATCAAACAGTGAGTGCTTCAGCAAATGTTGGGAAGGAAAACAATGAGACATTAAAGATGTAGCAAGAACACAGCTACAAGATGGCACATGCTTCCATGCCCTCTGCAAAGACTAAGTTAAAAAAACTGTTTTTGAAAAATGAGAAAACCAGAAGAAAACAGAACAAAAACAAACAGGAAAAAGTAAAAAAAGAAAGAAACCAAAGAAACTCCGTTAGTAACACAATCAAGTGAGGGGAATTACCAGTACAGCGGCAGTCTGTTCAACCAGCGCCGGCCGGCCGGCTGCGCAGCTCAGAGTAAAGGGCACCGCATACTGCGGTGTGATGGTGGCTACTTGAGGGTGGAGAGTTGCTACCATTAGTGGTGTACAGCTTCCCTGAAATGTAGATTAGGCAGGTGAGTGAAACAAACACCGAGGTAGGTTATCTGGATTCAGAAGGGTTTTCACTACCCCCAAGTTATTACCAACAATAAGTAGTAGGCTCACATCACTTAAAATGAATGTACAAAACACAACTTTGCCCTTCGACTCCACACAACATTGGCCAACTAGGTCAAATGTCAATGGCGTAAAGCCAAAAAAAAAAAAAAAAAAAAAAAAATATATATATATATATATATATATATATATATAGAGGAATCCTTCTTGGACCAGATTCAGAGGATCAGGAAACGGAGTTTCTAAAATACTCAGTAAACAAAGGCATGTATTAAGAATTCCTCCTGTTCTGCTCACCAAATGAGGGTTTGGGATTTCAAGATTTGCTATGTGTCGTGGGTCACAAACATCTATATGCAGAATTTATAGTATCTGTTGTTTACATGAATATTTCATGAGTTTCTTGACTACCTTAGTTGTATTTTGCTTGGCAGGTATAAAGTTTTAAAGCTTTCTACAGCCTACATAAACACAAGGAAGGGAAGGGATATAATACTTGACGAGACATAGTATCGGATATGACCCAGCCTCTCACCTGTGATGAAATGCTCGGAGTATAGGGGACACTAAGTGAGCAAAAGGGAAGCCTTTTACTTTCAGAATTGAAGTATACTATACCTTCAAGAGCACTGAGATAAAAAATGAACTTCATCCCACCAAATTAAATTTGTTCAGGACAAAGTTTCTCAGAAGTCTGAATATTTATGTCTCCAAGTCTAAGGAAGACACCAGTAGAGTTGCAATAGCATTTGGAGTAAGTATGCCATTCTATTACACATGTTTCATTTTAAGTCCACTGAATCATGACCAAGAAAGATCTTATGGTCAAAACAAATTCCATTTTCTAGGACAAAATATCTGATTCTCCGCAGTGCCTCAGAGAACTTCAGCACCACTGAGTGTCCACGCCACACTGGCTCTTACCTGTGTGAGAACTCCCGACTGTATCTGCAGCGGCTGAGCAGCTGGTGCCTGGGGGACAATCGGCACAGCATTATCCATCCTCACAGGGAATCCAGAATGTTTTGTTGTTGCTTGTAGCCCAGCTGTAAAAAGCAACAGCACAGTGTTATTGCTTTGCTGGGTCTGGGCGTACTGCTTGTTTGGGGTTTTCTTGGGTTTTAGCTTTTTGGTTCAAATAATTCATCACTCAAGTTTTGGTTCTAGACACTTAAGACAAAGGAGTTTCACCAAAGTCTGGGAAGTTAAGAAAAGGGAGACTCAATTTCCTTCAGGTTAGATGAATGGAAACATACTTGACAGGGGGAGGGCTGGTTTTAAGAAATTCTAATTTTTTTTTTAATCCAACAAAACTGAAAACACAACACTCATCCCACTCCCATTAGCAGTAGAGGCAAAAATAAACAAAAACTGGGCTTCCCCTGGTGGTCCAGTGGGTAAGGACACCGCCTTGCAGTGCAAGGGACGCTGGTTCGATCCCTGGCCTGGGAAGATCCCACGTGCCACGGAGCGGCTGGACTGATGTGTCCAATTACCGAACCGGAGCTCTGGAGCGCATGCACCCAGAGCCGGCGCTCTGAAACGACAGACGCCACCGTGATGGGAGGCCCACAGGAACCAAAGAACAAAGATGAAAGATGAAAATACAGCAATGAAAGACCAATAGAAGTGGCCCGCCTGCTCCCCTCCCTCCCCAACCCAACCCCCGCCCAAAATAAATAAATAAATAAATGAATAAAAATCTTAAAAAAAAAAATAAACAAAAACTTTGCAAGTAAGTTACATCACCTTTAAATCCACTAGAGAGGGGTAAAAACTTGAGCATTTAAAAAACAATGTAATCTATTAAAAGCTAAGACTTTTATAACTTTGATTAGATAAGGAATATTATGAAAAGCTTCATAATTTATTATCTTAGTCATCTTTTTGTTTAGAATATTTTAAGAGCATTTTTTAACCTAACTCCTCAAAAATATATTACCAAGGTCACAAATCAGTCATATATTTTCATCTTTAACCAGTATGTAAACTGAAGGAAGTACACCTAGGATAAAGATGTTTTAAAAGTAGATACTGTGGTTTACAGAAACACTTTTTTGTACTTATTTTAGAAATCTGCCCTCCTCACTGACAGCTTTCTAACACTCTTTTGTAGTTAATGGAAAGCTAGGAAAATTAAGAACGTTTGCTGCCTTTAAGACAATGACCATGTCTCATTATTGTATTCATTATCTTCTGGGCACAAATGTTGAAGAAACGTTTCCTACCATTAGGAGTTTCTCATTCTGAGGAAAACAAGGGCTCAAGATAGGTCCCTTTTGCCAAGATTTGAGAGTTTTCAGAGCTTTCTTTTAAACCTACCCTCTCAAAGCTTTCAATGTAGAGAATTTAAGTTTCTATTAGGTCTCTAATTCACTAACGCCTGCAGTTTTGTTAAGAGAGCATACAGCCATTTCAATTAGAATACTCCATCAGTGACACTTTCTAGACTGTTATCAACTAATTTTTCTGAAAATGACTATGGAGGTATTAGATGAGCATAACTCATATAAAGGTGGTCCAGTGGGTGACACCGCCTTGCAGTGCAAGGGACGCCGGTTCGATCCCTGGCCTGGGAAGGTCCCACGTGCCGCGGAGCGGCTGGACTGATGTGTCCAATTACCGAGCCGGAGCTCTGGAGCGCATGCACCCAGAGCCGGCGCTCTGAAACGACAGACGCCACCGTGATGGGAGGCCCACAGGAACCAAAGAACAAAGATGAAAGATGAAAATACAGCAATGAAAGACCAATAGAAGTGGCCCGCCTGCTCCCCTCCCTCCCCAACCCAACCCCCGCCCAAAATAAATAAATAAATAAATGAATAAAAATCTTAAAAAAAAAAATAAACAAAAACTTTGCAAGTAAGTTACATCACCTTTAAATCCACTAGAGAGGGGTAAAAACTTGAGCATTTAAAAAACAATGTAATCTATTAAAAGCTAAGACTTTTATAACTTTGATTAGATAAGGAATATTATGAAAAGCTTCATAATTTATTATCTTAGTCATCTTTTTGTTTAGAATATTTTAAGAGCATTTTTTAACCTAACTCCTCAAAAATATATTACCAAGGTCACAAATCAGTCATATATTTTCATCTTTAACCAGTATGTAAACTGAAGGAAGTACACCTAGGATAAAGATGTTTTAAAAGTAGATACTGTGGTTTACAGAAACACTTTTTTGTACTTATTTTAGAAATCTGCCCTCCTCACTGACAGCTTTCTAACACTCTTTTGTAGTTAATGGAAAGCTAGGAAAATTAAGAACGTTTGCTGCCTTTAAGACAATGACCATGTCTCATTATTGTATTCATTATCTTCTGGGCACAAATGTTGAAGAAACGTTTCCTACCATTAGGAGTTTCTCATTCTGAGGAAAACAAGGGCTCAAGATAGGTCCCCTTTTGCCAAGATTTGAGAGTTTTCAGAGCTTTCTTTTAAACCTACCCTCTCAAAGCTTTCAATGTAGAGAATTTAAGTTTCTATTAGGTCTCTAATTCACTAACGCCTGCAGTTTTGTTAAGAGAGCATACAGCCATTTCAATTAGAATACTCCATCAGTGACACTTTCTAGACTGTTATCAACTAATTTTTCTGAAAATGACTATGGAGGTATTAGATGAGCATAACTCATATAAACTTTAATATGTTGTTTTCAGCAAGTTGAGTCTTCTAATTTTTCATTTCAGTAATTAAAGCAATTTAGTAAACTCACTGTCATACAGAAAACATAATCCAGAAATGCACAAAGTAAAAGAGACTAGTAAAATAAGAATTACAACATGCTAATAATAGGTACATAAAAATAAAAGGAAACAAATCCAGGTATCCAGATTAAAAAAAACTACCAGCGATTCTTTCTAAGGCAATGCTATTTAATTAGAAAGCTAAGTAACATCAAAATCCTTGCCTATATTTCCATGGCTTAATGACAAGATGACATTATTATAACAGCGTTCTGCAACTGACAGGAACTGAGGAGAGAAAACTTAGAAAATGTTCACTACAGAACTCATTTTTGTGCTCTAGGATGATGAAGTAAAACAGAACAAAATTACAGAATAGTAGTTTCCAACAGAACAAAATGTTTATCTATTTTGGTTATCCGGAATACTAGAGAAAGTAGTATTTATATACTGACCCACAAACATGACTCTAAATAAGTATTAGATTGCTATAGTAATTTAGGCTAAGCCATATCAGCCAAGATAGTTTAAAACTAGCTTTTTTAGGGAAGCCCCAGGTGGAAACAAAGAATTAACAAAAAGGCAGCACATTGAGAAGGTTCTCCCTGAACCCTGATTAATTATCTTTTGTTGTTGTTGAACACAGCCACCCTTTTTTATTTTTTCTTTATATATACATATTTTTAAGACAATGACCATGTCTCATTATTGTATTCATTATCTTCTGGGCACAAATGTTGAAGAAACGTTTCCTACCATTAGGAGTTTCTCATTCTGAGGAAAACAAGGGCTCAAGATAGGTCCCCTTTTGCCAAGATTTGAGAGTTTTCAGAGCTTTCTTTTAAACCTACCCTCTCAAAGCTTTCAATGTAGAGAATTTAAGTTTCTATTAGGTCTCTAATTCACTAACGCCTGCAGTTTTGTTAAGAGAGCATACAGCCATTTCAATTAGAATACTCCATCAGTGACACTTTCTAGACTGTTATCAACTAATTTTTCTGAAAATGACTATGGAGGTATTAGATGAGCATAACTCATATAAACTTTAATATGTTGTTTTCAGCAAGTTGAGTCTTCTAATTTTTCATTTCAGTAATTAAAGCAATTTAGTAAACTCACTGTCATACAGAAAACATAATCCAGAAATGCACAAAGTAAAAGAGACTAGTAAAATAAGAATTACAACATGCTAATAATAGGTACATAAAAATAAAAGGAAACAAATCCAGGTATCCAGATTAAAAAAAAACTACCAGCGATTCTTTCTAAGGCAATGCTATTTAATTAGAAAGCTAAGTAACATCAAAATCCTTGCCTATATTTCCATGGCTTAATGACAAGATGACATTATTATAACAGCGTTCTGCAACTGACAGGAACTGAGGAGAGAAAACTTAGAAAATGTTCACTACAGAACTCATTTTTGTGCTCTAGGATGATGAAGTAAAACAGAACAAAATTACAGAATAGTAGTTTCCAACAGAACAAAATGTTTATCTATTTTGGTTATCCGGAATACTAGAGAAAGTAGTATTTATATACTGACCCACAAACATGACTCTAAATAAGTATTAGATTGCTATAGTAATTTAGGCTAAGCCATATCAGCCAAGATAGTTTAAAACTAGCTTTTTTAGGGAAGCCCCAGGTGGAAACAAAGAATTAACAAAAAGGCAGCACATTGAGAAGGTTCTCCCTGAACCCTGATTAATTATCTTTTGTTGTTGTTGAACACAGCCACCCTTTTTTATTTTTTCTTTATATATACATATTTTTAATTTTGGCCTCTTTTATTGGTTTTTATTTACTCATTTTCATCCATCTTTATTCTTTGGCCTGTGTGGGCCTCCCATTGCCGTGGCCTCTCTCGCTGCAGAGCACTGGCTCTGGGCACATGCGCTCCAGAGTGCTGGCTTGTAATTGGACACATGGGTCCGGCTGCTCCATGGATGTGGGATCTTCCCGGGGCCGGGGATCAAACTTGTGCCCCCTGCACCTCAAGGCAGACTTTCTACTCACTGGACCACCAGGGAAGCCCATGAACATAGCCCTTTAAATCGAAAAAAGAAAAAAAAATAGAAGTATGGAAATAAAAGTACAATTAACTATCTAATGGATGAGGGTCTATTCTCCTCTAAATCTAAGCATCTTATAAAAGAGCAGACCTGGAATAGAGGACTACTGGGCAGAAACCAGTATATGGCTAAGGTTGGCAAATCGACTGACAACTCTGACAGCTATTTGAGATTAAATACCGAAAGGAAGTATAGAATAATATAATATATAAACTATGGGCCCACTGCCTGGGTTCAAATTGTGGCTCTACCCTTAACCAGTCATTAAAAACTGGGCAGATGAGGGAATCATGATCAATTTTCTCAGCTATAAACTGGGCATAATGACATTCCCCATTCCCGAAGGTTGTGAGGATGAATTAATACACGTGAAAAAGTACTTAGAACATTGTCTGGCAGGCAATAATATACATTAGCTTTCATTACTGTCATCATGTTCCTCTAAAACTCCCTTTCATTTGGAAATTTTAAACTTTGCCCAACCTAGCTCCTCAAGTTATTTAGGCTTCCTATATAGGAAAAGGATTTCCAAAGCTTATACTTAACTAATTACATCAAAAGGGGTTAAACCAGTTTTCCCCTCTACCTGTTCTATTTACATTTTGTTTTGTTAAAGGAACTAAAAGTTCTTCTACCTCATTTCTTAAAATATCATCTGAGAAGAAGCAGAAAACTTCAGAGTCCCGGGCTTCCCTGGTGGTCCAGTGGGTAAGGACACCGCCTGGCAGTGCAAGGGGTGCCGGTTCGATCCCTGGCCTGGGAAGATCTCACATGCCGTGGAGTGCCTGGACCAATGTGTCCAATTACCGCGCTGGAGCTCTGGAGCGCATGTGCCCAGAGCTAGTGCTCTGTGACAAGAGAGGCCATGGCAATGGGAGGCCCACACAGGCCACAGGACAAAGATAAATGAATGAATCAATGCAAGTGCCCCGCCACAAAAAAAAAAAACCCAGTAGCATCTAAAAGTAATATGATAATCTTGGATTGGATCCTTGGGCAAAAAAGAACATTAGTGGAAGAATTAGCAAAAAAAAAAAAAAAAAAAGAACTTCAGAGTCCCATATCTGAAAATTGTTTCAATGAAAGTCACTTTTTTGACGGGGAAAGGGGTGGCTATCTGCTAAATTAAGTAGTAGAATTACTCAACATATTACAACCCAAAGTATAGAATTTACTATGAAGCATATGCAAAAAATAATTTGGTAAATTAGGCTAAATTTGCATTTACGGGTTTTGAATCTGCTCCTCCGCTCTCCCTGTGGTTTCTCCCTGGTTTACATCGCTATCGCTCTCCTGGCCTCCCGGTAATCTCTCAGTCTCCCCTAGCCCCTCTTTGCCTTCTGCTTGCTCCGACTCTGTCAGAAACCAAACAAACAAAAGAGTCACAGTCAGTAAGCAACTGAAGTAAAAAGATAAAAATGCTAAAAATGGTTTCTAGGTAAACTGCTATGAGAAGGCTGAATTTGGGCTTACCCCCAGAAGCCAGTGACAGTGACTTTCCCACAGAAAAGTCGAGATGTTGTCAGAGTATACTCTTAAAATAATTTAACTTTTTAAATATTTTTAAAATGGCTCACCAGAACAATGAACAATGAACAACAGTGAGAAAATGAGGAAGGATGGAAATGTGAAAATCATAATCTTATTGTAACACAGAGGGGTGAGAGCTCCCTTCTTCAGCTATTCTGTTCCTGTTGAAAGGGGTTTGCAGGAACAACATAACTCATAAGCTGAAGCAGATAATCTTAATGCCTTCCCCACACAAATGCCTCAGCTGTTAGAACTTCTCAGTTCAATAATAATATTTACTTCTGAATATAATTTACAGAGATTTCTATATTCTTAAACATGATTTTTACATTTCTGAATGAAATTACATTTTATTTGAAATACTAATTTTATAGTGGAATGATGGAAGAAATAAGATTTAACATTCAGTAGTTCTGTTTCCAATAACTTTTTTCAAGACGTATATACTCTGCACATTGAGAGATGCATGTTTACGCCAGATATAGGGCACTGGTAGAAGGTTTCAATGTGCAAGAAACTGGTATCAGACCAGTCAAATAAGGTAACTGAACTCCTGTGTGTCATAGAGTATCATAATTAGATAAATAACCAGTGTAAAAAAGGTCAATCTACTTCAGTTATCTTCATAATCAGAGACTGAGTTTAAACTTGTCAAAAATCAAAACTAAGCAACTAGATACCTAATTAGGAGCTGCCTAAAGCAGGTAGGTCTGATATATACCACAGGATATAGGTGTTTCCTCACTTACTTTGAAAAGCAGGTGGACATACTATAAACGTTTGCTGGAATGGATCTGTCTGAGTGCAAATCTGGGTGGTTCCAGGCTGCAAGGAAACACCCTGCTGGGCGACTCCAGGAACTGGTGCTGCAGATGACGGGTACAAAGCTGACTGGTAGTTCAGCAGTGACACATCAGAGTTAGCCAGAGAAAGAGTAGCAGCTGCTGCAGTAGAACTGGAAGCTAGAACACTGGCCTAAAAACAAAAGGATTACAATGGGTATACAGATTTTTACATACACAGACTCTATCTAGAAGAACTAGGAACAAGGTTTTAAAATGTAAGGTTAACTCTCTTTGAAATAACTCTCTACTTAAGAAATTCTTCCTATCTCTAAATTTAAGGTCGATTATAACGCTGGAAAAGAAAATAAAGGGTGAAAAAACAGTCCTGCTCTGGCTGAAGCTATATAAATAAACCCCTATATCCTCTTTCATTGCAAAAAGCTACCAGATGTGAGATCCCACAGAATACCATATGGCCTTCCCTTTAAAAAATAGACCTAGCTAAGAAATTAGGAAACTTCAATCTTCACAAACAAACTTAAATGCAAATATCACCGTTTGGCAAACAAATGCAAAATCACTCTTTTTAAAGTTAATTAATGGAATTCAAAGAAACAAAAAGTCATCACTGCTTGTGGGTAGAGTAAGAGACAGCAGGGGAGATTGTCAAAGAGTACAAGCTTTCAGTTACCAGATGAGTAAATTCTGAGGACCTAATATACAGCACAGACAAAATTATCGGAAACACTCTTCTATACATGTAATGAGAACTATCTAACAAAGAGAGTCATTTGGCTGAAATGAGTTATGTGAACAGCAATAAGAAGTACAGAAACCAGGTTCCACTTATTTGACTATGCTAAGACCATGTTAGAACACGACCAGTAGGTATTATCACTCTGAAAATTCTTACGAAGCAACCATCGAAGCAGAGAGTGGTTTCTTTACCTCACCCTGTACTCTTTAATAGTTTTTAATCCACTTAGGTTCTGAGTTTCCAAAATCATTTACTGAATACCTGATTGTGCACTGTATTGAGTTGGTTGCTGAAGCTCATGGTTAGATTTGTGCTTGTATTTGGGGCAACATGCGTGGTGAAGGGACTCTTGATCTGACTCACTGTATCATACATGTGAACCCTCCGTTTGCAGATCTCCATATTCTGGAAACAAGACTTAACACTGAAAAAGAGGTTAAAGTTCAATGAAATAAATGCAGATTTAAACAGACAGCAAATAACTCAAGATAAATACAGGTCAATGTTTTCCCTTCTGAGCACTTTCAGAGAAAATCAATCAAGCATTTTTATAATCATAAAGAGGAAAACTACACATCTAATTTTTAATCTCATGATTTTTCAGTGAGAAGGAAAACCATCATTGAGCCAAATATTCAAGTACCAAAGACTCTATCTAGAAGAACTAGGAACAAGGTTTTAAAATGTAAGGTTAACTCTCTTTGAAATAACTCTCTACTTAAGAAATTCTTCCTATCTCTAAATTTAAGGTCGATTATAACGCTGGAAAAGAAAATAAAGGGTGAAAAAACAGTCCTGCTCTGGCTGAAGCTATATAAATAAACCCCTATATCCTCTTTCATTGCAAAAAGCTACCAGATGTGAGATCCCACAGAATACCATATGGCCTTCCCTTTAAAAAATAGACCTAGCTAAGAAATTAGGAAACTTCAATCTTCACAAACAAACTTAAATGCAAATATCACCGTTTGGCAAACAAATGCAAAATCACTCTTTTTAAAGTTAATTAATGGAATTCAAAGAAACAAAAAGTCATCACTGCTTGTGGGTAGAGTAAGAGACAGCAGGGGAGATTGTCAAAGAGTACAAGCTTTCAGTTACCAGATGAGTAAATTCTGAGGACCTAATATACAGCACAGACAAAATTATCGGAAACACTCTTCTATACATGTAATGAGAACTATCTAACAAAGAGAGTCATTTGGCTGAAATGAGTTATGTGAACAGCAATAAGAAGTACAGAAACCAGGTTCCACTTATTTGACTATGCTAAGACCATGTTAGAACACGACCAGTAGGTATTATCACTCTGAAAATTCTTACGAAGCAACCATCGAAGCAGAGAGTGGTTTCTTTACCTCACCCTGTACTCTTTAATAGTTTTTAATCCACTTAGGTTCTGAGTTTCCAAAATCATTTACTGAATACCTGATTGTGCACTGTATTGAGTTGGTTGCTGAAGCTCATGGTTAGATTTGTGCTTGTATTTGGGGCAACATGCGTGGTGAAGGGACTCTTGATCTGACTCACTGTATCATACATGTGAACCCTCCGTTTGCAGATCTCCATATTCTGGAAACAAGACTTAACACTGAAAAAGAGGTTAAAGTTCAATGAAATAAATGCAGATTTAAACAGACAGCAAATAACTCAAGATAAATACAGGTCAATGTTTTCCCTTCTGAGCACTTTCAGAGAAAATCAATCAAGCATTTTTATAATCATAAAGAGGAAAACTACACATCTAATTTTTAATCTCATGATTTTTCAGTGAGAAGGAAAACCATCATTGAGCCAAATATTCAAGTACCAAAGCTACTACTCATGTGCTATTTCCATTCAGCTGTAACATGGTAACTCAACAAAGAACTACATTATGGGAAAATGCTCCAGGCCAGACTATACTCACTGATTGCTATGTGGGAAATCCAGAAGGTGAGTCATTGTCACAAACTGATGGTTAAGAGTTTTCAGAGGAGTAATTCTCTTATCTGCATCAATTGTTAGCATTTTTTTTAACAGATCAATGTATTCTCTTCGATCTGCCTTCTCTGCCAACATATCTGTTCCCTCTAAGTCTGTGGACATGTTCACCTTCCAAAGAAAATTTAGAAATGTTATATTTCATTACTTAACCTTTAATGTTGACATTTAACACCTGTACTATGAATGCATATTTATACATATAATATTAATATGTATGTTTTACATATATACATATGTATGTGTGTGTGTGTACATATAGATATACACACACATGTATGTATATATCTCAAGAGAAACATCTGGTGACATTTTTTCACAAATGGAAGCTCTTCTTATACTGTCTAAAATATTCGATTTGGTATAGTTCATTGGTAGGATAAAACTGAATAAGCTCTTTTCATTCAAAATCTGTATCAAAAAGGTTAAACAAAAACGACTGTTATTAAATACAAGTGTCTATTGCTGAAAAGATAAAATGAGACAGTACGTGTTTAAACAGAGTTTGGAATAAAAGCACTAAATAAATGCGGTTTTTATGTAAGAGCTATTTATTTAGAGAAAATGAACAAGAAAGAAACCGTCATAAATAATATTTCAAAAATACTGACATGAAACAAGGCTACTTAAGCAAAAGCCAAGGAGAAATAATTCTAAAAATATCCTTTGCTAGGATTCAAACATTCTTTTAATACATGGCAGAGTATCAATCTGTTTATGTCAAAATGAAAATAAACACTAGACGATAACATATCCAATTTACCTTTAATACAACTAACAGAAGTATATCTCTAATTGAGGAGATACATACATGTCAGGCTTTCTGAAATGTCCCATACTCACCTGAGCCATATCATCTAAACAATTAAAGATGTACTTTCGAGCTTCTTTTGACTTGATCCCAGTCTCCAATTCATGTTCTTCAGGTGTCTGCAAAATACAGATCTTTTTAAAATTCCATCTGTATGTTATTTCCACATTTTATTCTAAACTAAAGCCACATCTGAAATAAGAGTTTTCAGAGGTGAGTCATTGTCACAAACTGATGGTTAAGAGTTTTCAGAGGAGTAATTCTCTTATCTGCATCAATTGTTAGCATTTTTTTTAACAGATCAATGTATTCTCTTCGATCTGCCTTCTCTGCCAACATATCTGTTCCCTCTAAGTCTGTGGACATGTTCACCTTCCAAAGAAAATTTAGAAATGTTATATTTCATTACTTAACCTTTAATGTTGACATTTAACACCTGTACTATGAATGCATATTTATACATATAATATTAATATGTATGTTTTACATATATACATATGTATGTGTGTGTGTGTACATATAGATATACACACACATGTATGTATATATCTCAAGAGAAACATCTGGTGACATTTTTTCACAAATGGAAGCTCTTCTTATACTGTCTAAAATATTCGATTTGGTATAGTTCATTGGTAGGATAAAACTGAATAAGCTCTTTTCATTCAAAATCTGTATCAAAAAGGTTAAACAAAAACGACTGTTATTAAATACAAGTGTCTATTGCTGAAAAGATAAAATGAGACAGTACGTGTTTAAACAGAGTTTGGAATAAAAGCACTAAATAAATGCGGTTTTTATGTAAGAGCTATTTATTTAGAGAAAATGAACAAGAAAGAAACCGTCATAAATAATATTTCAAAAATACTGACATGAAACAAGGCTACTTAAGCAAAAGCCAAGGAGAAATAATTCTAAAAATATCCTTTGCTAGGATTCAAACATTCTTTTAATACATGGCAGAGTATCAATCTGTTTATGTCAAAATGAAAATAAACACTAGACGATAACATATCCAATTTACCTTTAATACAACTAACAGAAGTATATCTCTAATTGAGGAGATACATACATGTCAGGCTTTCTGAAATGTCCCATACTCACCTGAGCCATATCATCTAAACAATTAAAGATGTACTTTCGAGCTTCTTTTGACTTGATCCCAGTCTCCAATTCATGTTCTTCAGGTGTCTGCAAAATACAGATCTTTTTAAAATTCCATCTGTATGTTATTTCCACATTTTATTCTAAACTAAAGCCAGATCACAAAGAAACAAGTGTTGTTCCCAACACTTCCCAACTAGAGTCCACAAATATGAAAGCAATTTACAACCAGAGAGTCTTCCAGTAGAGAAACAGGGCCTTGATACCTGGCCACCCTTTCAACGTGATAAAATAAATGTGCAGCCAATGATGTAGACAGTTCCTGAAGAGTATCAGTTAAAAAGAGACACAATCATTTTTCTCTAATAGCTACTTTCAAAAGGGACAATATTTCAAATGCTAACTATTCAAAACGTTCACAGACTGGGTTAATTACCCCAGACACTTATTTGTTTCAAGAAAATATGTAAGTCTTAATATGGGCAGTTATAAATTTATGCTGTTATGTCATTTACTTAGAATTCTCTAAAAAAACTGCCACAACTAACTTATTCTAGCTCTTCCCATCACATCATGATAAACATTACTCTCCATATTCCTTTCTGAGCAGCTGATTCAAGTATATAAAATCATCTCAGCTAAATGAACTGACATTTAATGGGGGTTTTAACTAAAAAAAAACTATGAAAAAATAAACTATGGGTACAATGAAACAATTTCTGTTAAGTATTTCCTCCTGCAAATACATATTCCCACTGCCCACCCTCCTTTGCCCTCCTGCAACTCAAGAATTTAATAAATGGTTGAGATTAGGTGTCTTTCTTAAAATAAAAATTTCTTATAACAATAATAAGAATTTAATAACAAAATTTTGAATTCCAACTGAGATTAAGGAGTACAGGAAAGAGTACTATAATTTAGTCAGACCTTAAGTCTCCACAGTGGGTACCCCAAATTAGGATCTCTGTTGAAAAACCTGGTTGTTTTTGTTCCGGCACTGAGAAGATATTCAGCTGGCAGGCCTTGTGTTTGTGAAATGTAACGAATCTGAAATGTCAAAACCATCAAAACATTGATTTGGAGTGAAAAGGGAAATGATTAACAACATTCACACTAAAATATTATTAGCTCTAATCAAAAAAAGAAAGGTACCACAAAGAAATTAACTATTTGATCAATACAAATGAAATTTATCTATATATACATATATCATTCCCAAATATTCAGTAACTTTCTTGTCACTACACTTGTTATTTACAAGGAAAACTCAAACTTTTGAACATTTTCTGTGTAACTTTGCTTCTTCCGTAGGTTTCTGATACAGAGCTCAAAAAACTTCTAAAGAGATTTCTAGGACAGAACAGAATAGTTTCCAACAAACTATTTCATGGATTACCAAGGTTATGTTTGTTGATACAGTATCAGATTTAAAAAGATTAGCAAAAACTTTCCATAAACCTCTTTCTTCCTTGGCTACTTCTAGCTCTAATTCTGAAGTGAAGTGAAAGTCGCTCAGTCTTGACTGACTCTCTGTGACCCCATGTAGCCTGCCAGCCTTTACTGTCCGTGGAATTCTCCAGGCAAGAATACTGGAATGGGTAGTTGTTCTCTTCTCCAGGGGATCTTCCCAGGGATTGAACCTAGGTGTCCCTCACTGCTGTGTCCTTACCCAGCTGAGCTATGAGGGAAGCCGAGCTCTAGTCAATTGTCCCTACTCTAAACTGCCACAGAGTTTCTCTCTCATACCATAAAGTTAAGCAGTTAGCTTCCCTATCCCCACATCAATAAGGGCAGGTACTATGTTCAGTCATTCAATATTTATTGAATACCTACTTTGAACGAGGCCAGCAGTTCTCAAAGTATTGTCTGCAGAACCCTGAGGGGTCCCCAAGATCCTGTCTGAAATAAACACTGTTTTCATCATACTAAAAGGTTATTTGCCTTTTTCATTTCTTTCTCACGAGTATACAGTAAAGATCTTCAGAAGCCATGTGCGATGATGTCATCGCTATGATGGCTAATGAGACATGTGCCTGCATATTCTTGTGTTTTAAAAGTCAGACCTTAAGTCTCCAAAGTGGGTACCCCAAATTAGGATCTCTGTTGAAAAACCTGGTTGTTTTTGTTCCGGCACTGAGAAGATATTCAGCTGGCAGGCCTTGTGTTTGTGAAATGTAACGAATCTGAAATGTCAAAACCATCAAAACATTGATTTGGAGTGAAAAGGGAAATGATTAACAACATTCACACTAAAATATTATTAGCTCTAATCAAAAAAAGAAAGGTACCACAAAGAAATTAACTATTTGATCAATACAAATGAAATTTATCTATATATACATATATCATTCCCAAATATTCAGTAACTTTCTTGTCACTACACTTGTTATTTACAAGGAAAACTCAAACTTTTGAACATTTTCTGTGTAACTTTGCTTCTTCCGTAGGTTTCTGATACAGAGCTCAAAAAACTTCTAAAGAGATTTCTAGGACAGAACAGAATAGTTTCCAACAAACTATTTCATGGATTACCAAGGTTATGTTTGTTGATACAGTATCAGATTTAAAAAGATTAGCAAAAACTTTCCATAAACCTCTTTCTTCCTTGGCTACTTCTAGCTCTAATTCTGAAGTGAAGTGAAAGTCGCTCAGTCTTGACTGACTCTCTGTGACCCCATGTAGCCTGCCAGCCTTTACTGTCCGTGGAATTCTCCAGGCAAGAATACTGGAATGGGTAGTTGTTCTCTTCTCCAGGGGATCTTCCCAGGGATTGAACCTAGGTGTCCCTCACTGCTGTGTCCTTACCCAGCTGAGCTATGAGGGAAGCCGAGCTCTAGTCAATTGTCCCTACTCTAAACTGCCACAGAGTTTCTCTCTCATACCATAAAGTTAAGCAGTTAGCTTCCCTATCCCCACATCAATAAGGGCAGGTACTATGTTCAGTCATTCAATATTTATTGAATACCTACTTTGAACGAGGCCAGCAGTTCTCAAAGTATTGTCTGCAGAACCCTGAGGGGTCCCCAAGATCCTGTCTGAAATAAACACTGTTTTCATCATACTAAAAGGTTATTTGCCTTTTTCATTTCTTTCTCACGAGTATACAGTAAAGATCTTCAGAAGCCATGTGCGATGATGTCATCGCTATGATGGCTAATGAGACATGTGCCTGCATATTCTTGTGTTTTAAAAGTTTCCCAGTTTCATTATTCACACGTGTCTTCTTTCACAATTCTCTCTACCCCAAAAAGCAATTTGCTCATTTCTAACCCACTGAAAGGAAAACAAGAGGTAATTGTTTTTACATCACCCCTCCTCCACTCCACTGCCATAAAAGGAGCTTCCTGGTTGACATTAGTGGTAAAGAATCTGCCTCTCCAACATAGGAGACAAAGAGGCAAGGGTTCGAACCCTGTTGTCGGGAGATCCCCTGGAGTAGGAAATGGCAACCCACTCCAGTATTCTTGCCTGGAGAATTCCATGGACAGAGGAGCCTGGTGGGCTACAGTCCATAGGGTCACAAAGAGTAGGACACAACTGAGTGACTGAGCACACATACTCCATAAGGATGGCTATACTCAATGACGAAATTAGAAACTTGTAAGCAAGAATATCTTACTTCTCATCATTCCTCCTCAAAAACTCCAGTTTTAATTTCTAATGCAATATCTATTAACAGACATAAGCTATATAAAAAGAGCTATTTGGGGTCCTCAACAATTTTTTTAGAGTGCAAAGCAGAGGTCAGCCTATAGGCCAAATCTAGCCAGCTGTCACAAGACAATTTTAGACAACAACAGGATATTACCCTGAGTCTGTGGGAGCTACATAACTGGAAGCCAAAATAAAGCATTAGCAAAATAGAAAAAAAAAATTTTTTTTTAAATTGTGGATAGGAACATTTTAAATATGAACTTCTTTTGCATATAAAAAGCGTGAAACTTTATGTAAAATCCAGGACAAAATCTGTACAATTAAATACTATGCAGACATTTTAAAGGACAGAGTACGTTTATCGACACTGTAAAGAAAGATATTTCATAATATCCTAACCGAAAAAGCATATTACAAATTAAATATTATAAATTTGGCCCCAATAGAAGGGACCCCTTCTATTGGTCTTTCATTTATTTATTTTCATCCTTCTTGCCTGTGTGGGCCTCCCATTGCAGTGGCCTCTCTTGCTGCAGAGCACCGGCTCCGGACGTATGCACTCCAGAGCTCTGGCTTGGTAATTGGACACATCAGTGCAGCTGCTCCACGTCACGTGGGATCTTTCCAGGCCAGGAATCGAACCGGCACCCCTTGCACTGCAAGGTGGTGTCCTTACCCACTGGACCACCAGGGAAACCCCGACAGTGATGATTTTAAAAATAAACATGGTTCCTAATCTCACAGACCTTACAGTCAAGTGAAGGAAACAGGTACTGAACGGGTGAATCAAACTGAACTTGCATTCTGAAGAAAATAAATATGGTAAAGACAACTAGGAGACAAAGAGGCAAGGGTTCGAACCCTGTTGTCGGGAGATCCCCTGGAGTAGGAAATGGCAACCCACTCCAGTATTCTTGCCTGGAGAATTCCATGGACAGAGGAGCCTGGTGGGCTACAGTCCATAGGGTCACAAAGAGTAGGACACAACTGAGTGACTGAGCACACATACTCCATAAGGATGGCTATACTCAATGACGAAATTAGAAACTTGTAAGCAAGAATATCTTACTTCTCATCATTCCTCCTCAAAAACTCCAGTTTTAATTTCTAATGCAATATCTATTAACAGACATAAGCTATATAAAAAGAGATATTTGGGGTCTTCAACAATTTTTAGAGTGCAAAGCAGAGGTCAGCCTATAGGCCAAATCTAGCCAGCTGTCACAAGACAATTTTAGACAACAACAGGATATTACCCTGAGTCTGTGGGAGCTACATAACTGGAAGCCAAAATAAAGCATTAGCAAAATAGAAAAAAAAAATTTTTTTTTAAATTGTGGATAGGAACATTTTAAATATGAACTTCTTTTGCATATAAAAAGCGTGAAACTTTATGTAAAATCCAGGACAAAATCTGTACAATTAAATACTATGCAGACATTTTAAAGGACAGAGTACGTTTATCGACACTGTAAAGAAAGATATTTCATAATATCCTAACCGAAAAAGCATATTACAAATTAAATATTATAAATTTGGCCCCAATAGAAGGGACCCCTTCTATTGGTCTTTCATTTATTTATTTTCATCCTTCTTGCCTGTGTGGGCCTCCCATCGCAGTGGCCTCTCTTGCTGCAGAGCACCAGTTCTGGGCACATGCACTCCAGAACTCTGGCTTGGTAATTGGACACATCAGTGCAGCTGCTCCACGTCACGTGGGATCTTTCCAGGCCAGGAATCGAACCGGCACCCCTTGCACTGCAAGGTGGTGTCCTTACCCACTGGACCACCAGGGAAACCCCGACAGTGATGATTTTAAAAATAAACATGGTTCCTAATCTCACAGACCTTACAGTCAAGTGAAGGAAACAGGTACTGAACGGGTGAATCAAACTGAACTTGCATTCTGAAGAAAATAAATATGCTTTAACAAAAGGAACCTGACCAAGACTGAGGACTGGTGAGGAAAAGATCCTTGAGAAGTAACATTTTAGCTAATAAATGAGTGCATGTGTGCGAACTAAATCGCTTCAGTCATGTCTCTTTGCGATCCCATGGACACCAGGCTCCTCTGGTCCATGGGATTTTCCAGGCATGAATAATGGAGCACGGGATGCCATTTCCTTCTACAAGGGATCTTCTCGACCCAGGGATTGAACCCTGGTCCCTTGCACTGGTGAGTGGGTTTTTTACTACTAGCATCACCTGGGAAACCTAATAAATGAGTAGGGACTGACTAAACAAAATAAACAAGTGGTGGTGAAGCATTCCAGACTAAGAGAACTGTATGTGTGAGAGCCTGTGCTAGAAGGAAACACTCTTAACCAGGGCTGAAATAATGCCAGTAGGGCTAGAGCGAAAAAAGCAAGAAGTGATATGAGATCAAATCTAGAAAAGAAGAGAACAGGAAGAACAACCCAGGTAAGGATTCAGACGCCATGTTAAGAATTCAGCCCTTTAAGTGACAGAAAATCACTAAAAGAGCAGAGGAGCGGCATCATCAAATTTGTGTTCTGAAAAAAATCACTCTGGAAAAAAGACTGCAGGGAGGCCAGAGTAAATAAAGGGAGGTTGTCTAGTACCCCATGTAAATGATGAAGACAGCCTGGACTAGGTAATAGCAGTAGAAAAGGAGTATAATCCTTTAAGTGAAACACTGAAAGAATTAAATTTTGGCCCCAATAGAAGGGACCCTTCTATTGGTCTTTCATTCATTTGTTTTCATCCATCTTTTTTCTTTTGGCTTATGTGGGCCTCCCATTGCAGTGGCCTCTCTTGCTGCAGAGCACCGGCTCCGGACGTATGCACTCCAGAGCTCTGGCTCGGTAATTGGACACATCAGTGCAGCTGCGTGGCAGCACATGGGATCTTCCCAGGCCAGGGATCGAACCGGCACCCCCTGCACTGCAAGGCGGTGTCCTTACCCACTGGACCACAAGGGAAGCCCCGACAGTGATGATTTTAAAAATAAACATGGTTCCTAATCTCACAGACCTTACAGTCAAGTGAAGGAAACAGGTACTGAACGGGTGAATCAAACTGAACTTGCATTCTGAAGAAAATAAATATGCTTTAACAAAAGGAACCTGACCAAGACTGAGGACTGGTGAGGAAAAGATCCTTGAGAAGTAACATTTTAGCTAATAAATGAGTGCATGTGTGCGAACTAAATCGCTTCAGTCATGTCTTTTGCGATCCCATGGACACCAGGCTCCTCTGGTCCATGGGATTTTCCAGGCATGAATAATGGAGCACGGGATGCCATTTCCTTCTGCAAGGGATCTTCTCGACCCAGGGATTGAAGCCTGGTCCCTTGCACTGGTGAGTGGGTTTTTTACTACTAGCATCACCTGGGAAACCTAATAAATGAGTAGGGACTGACTAAACAAAATAAACAAGTGGTGGTGAAGCATTCCAGACTAAGAGAACTGTATGTGTGAGAGCCTGTGCTAGAAGGAAACACTCTTAACCAGGGCTGAAATAATGCCAGTAGGGCTAGAGCGAAAAAAGCAAGAAGTGATATGAGATCAAATCTAGAAAAGAAGAGAACAGGAAGAACAACCCAGGTAAGGATTCAGACGCCATGTTAAGAATTCAGCCCTTTAAGTGACAGAAAATCACTAAAAGAGCAGAGGAGCGGCATCATCAAATTTGTGTTCTGAAAAAAATCACTCTGGAAAAAAGACTGCAGGGAGGCCAGAGTAAATAAAGGGAGGTTGTCTAGTACCCCATGTAAATGATGAAGACAGCCTGGACTAGGTAATAGCAGTAGAAAAAAAGGAGTATAATCAAGAGGCATTAGGACACAGGTGGTCAGGAGATGCACGCACACACACGTACACTGCAAAACTACATTTTCCTTCATAGAATTTATCTCAGTTGTACTATATAATTATTTGTGTGATTACTAATACGTATTTCTCATCACCAAACTAGAGCCTCCAGGCGGTCAAGGACAACGTTTTATTCAACACTGTATCCCAGGTACCAGAGCACTTGTGACATAAAGTAGGTACTCAACAAATACATAAAGAAAATTAACAAATTAAGTATGTAAATAAATATAAAATATAGCAAAATGTAACAAGTCAGAAATAAATCACTATATATATTTATGGCCAACTGATTTTTGACAAGAATGTCAAGACAATTCTTGAGGAAAGAACAGTCTTTTAGAAAACAGTACTGAGATAACCGTATATCCTCATGCAGAAGATTGAAACTGGATCCTTTCCTCACTCAATACTCAAAAATTAACTTACAATGACTCAAAAACCTAAATGTAAGAGCTAAAACTATAAAACTCTTAGAAGAAAACATAGGAAAAAAATCTCATTTGATCTGCCAATGATTTCTTAGATATGATACCACAAGTATAAGCAATAAAAGGAAATAAAAGCAAAGCTGACTTCATCAAAATTTAAAACTTTTGTGCAAACACTATCAACTGAGTGAAAAGAGTGAGAATTTGCAAATCACTTATTCAATATGGGATTAATAATAATAATAATACAGAAAGAACTCCTACAACTCAACAACAAAAATTCAAAAATGGGCAGTTGACTTGAATAGACTTCTCCAAAGAAGATATACAGATGCTCAATAAGCACATAAAACAATGCCCAACATCACTTATCATGAGAGAAATACAAATCGAAACCACAATGAGATATCACTACATATCCATAAGAATGGGTATTATTTTTTAAAAAAAGAAAGAAAATAACCAGCCTTATCAATGATGAAGGATACAGGGAAATTGGAACTCTTACACATTGCTGGTAGGAATGTAAAATGGTGTAACCATTGTGGAAAAAGTCTGTTGGTTCCTCAAAAGTTAAATTATACATTGACCCAGCAATTCTTTGTTAAAAAGCGCAAGAGGCATTAGGACACAGGTGGTCAGGAGATGCACGCACACACACGTACACTGCAAAACTACATTTTCCTTCATAGAATTTATCTCAGTTGTACTATATAATTATTTGTGTGATTACTAATACGTATTTCTCATCACCAAACTAGAGCCTCCAGGCGGTCAAGGACAACGTTTTATTCAACACTGTATCCCAGGTACCAGAGCACTTGTGACATAAAGTAGGTACTCAACAAATACATAAAGAAAATTAACAAATTAAGTATGTAAATAAATATAAAATATAGCAAAATGTAACAAGTCAGAAATAAATCACTATATATATTTATGGCCAACTGATTTTTGACAAGAATGTCAAGACAATTCTTGAGGAAAGAACAGTCTTTTAGAAAACAGTACTGAGATAACCGTATATCCTCATGCAGAAGATTGAAACTGGATCCTTTCCTCACTCAATACTCAAAAATTAACTTACAATGACTCAAAAACCTAAATGTAAGAGCTAAAACTATAAAACTCTTAGAAGAAAACATAGGAAAAAAATCTCATTTGATCTGCCAATGATTTCTTAGATATGATACCACAAGTATAAGCAATAAAAGGAAATAAAAGCAAAGCTGACTTCATCAAAATTTAAAACTTTTGTGCAAACACTATCAACTGAGTGAAAAGAGTGAGAATTTGCAAATCACTTATTCAATATGGGATTAATAATAATAATAATACAGAAAGAACTCCTACAACTCAACAACAAAAATTCAAAAATGGGCAGTTGACTTGAATAGACTTCTCCAAAGAAGATATACAGATGCTCAATAAGCACATAAAACAATGCCCAACATCACTTATCATGAGAGAAATACAAATCGAAACCACAATGAGATATCACTACATATCCATAAGAATGGGTATTATTTTTTAAAAAAAGAAAGAAAATAACCAGCCTTATCAATGATGAAGGATACAGGGAAATTGGAACTCTTACACATTGCTGGTAGGAATGTAAAATGGTGTAACCATTGTGGAAAAAAGTCTGTTGGTTCCTCAAAAAGTTAAATATATGATTATCATATGACCCAGCAATTCTATTGGTTTGGCCAAAAAATGCTGCAAGTTGTTGTGGAAAAACTCAAACTTGTGAGCCAATCCAATACTTTTAGCTTTATACCCAAAGGAACTGAAAACAGGGACTTAATCATTTGTACACCAATATTTATAACACCATTATTCATGACAGCCAAAGGGTGCTAACAATCCAAGTGTCTATCGACAGAACACATTTTAAAAATGTGGTATATATATATTAATATATTTATACACACATACACATATATACATATACAAACATTAATCAGCCACAAAAACCAATGAAGTTCTAAAAAATAAAAGTAATGAAGTTTTGACACATGCAACAGCATGGATGAAAAACAACATGCTAAATACAAGAAGCCCATCACAAAAAACCACGTCATTGTATATAATGAGTAAGATATACTAGAATGGGCAACTCTACAGAGACAGAAAGTAGACCCTAAGGTGACAGTGATGGGGCAGTTGAGGGACAATGGATATTAACTGCTAATAAGTACTGGGTTTCATTTTAGAGTCCTAAAAATGTTCTAAACAGATTGTGGGGATGGTTCAGAACCCTGTGAACATACTAAAAACCACTGAATTGTACACTTTAAATGACTGAATTATATAGTGTGTGAATTATATCTCAATAAAGCTGTTTTAAAATAAACTCAGTTATAAGAATAAAGATCCTGCCACGAGACTCTTTTGGTATAAGCAAAGACACCTCAAGATAAACCATCCCCAATACTGCTCTACAACAACATCCTATTTATTCACTATTCAGTATGGGAAAAACAATGTTCTGCTACCACCCACAGATGCTCAATAAGCACATAAAACAATGCCCAACATCACTTATCATGAGAGAAATACAAATCGAAACCACAATGAGATATCACTACATATCCATAAGAATGGGTATTATTTTTTAAAAAAAGAAAGAAAATAACCAGCCTTATCAATGATGAAGGATACAGGGAAATTGGAACTCTTACACATTGCTGGTAGGAATGTAAAATGGTGTAACCATTGTGGAAAAAAGTCTGTTGGTTCCTCAAAAAGTTAAATATATGATTATCATATGACCCAGCAATTCTATTGGTTTGGCCAAAAAATGCTGCAAGTTGTTGTGGAAAAACTCAAACTTGTGAGCCAATCCAATACTTTTAGCTTTATACCCAAAGGAACTGAAAACAGGGACTTAATCATTTGTACACCAATATTTATAACACCATTATTCATGACAGCCAAAGGGTGCTAACAATCCAAGTGTCTATCGACAGAACACATTTTAAAAATGTGGTATATATATATTAATATATTTATACACACATACACATATATACATATACAAACATTAATCAGCCACAAAAACCAATGAAGTTCTAAAAAAAATAAAAGTAATGAAGTTTTGACACATGCAACAGCATGGATGAAAAACAACATGCTAAATACAAGAAGCCCATCACAAAAAACCACGTCATTGTATATAATGAGTAAGATATACTAGAATGGGCAACTCTACAGAGACAGAAAGTAGACCCTAAGGTGACAGTGATGGGGCAGTTGAGGGACAATGGATATTAACTGCTAATAAGTACTGGGTTTCATTTTAGAGTCCTAAAAATGTTCTAAACAGATTGTGGGGATGGTTCAGAACCCTGTGAACATACTAAAAACCACTGAATTGTACACTTTAAATGACTGAATTATATAGTGTGTGAATTATATCTCAATAAAGCTGTTTTAAAATAAACTCAGTTATAAGAATAAAGATCCTGCCACGAGACTCTTTTGGTATAAGCAAAGACACCTCAAGATAAACCATCCCCAATACTGCTCTACAACAACATCCTATTTATTCACTATTCAGTATGGGAAAAACAATGTTCTGCTACCACCCACAGTTTCAATCTATACACAGGGCAAAAATTCTCAAAACCACAAGATCATTTCTTTACATGAGTCACCCATTGTACCTTAACTTCTAAATCTCATTTTATTTGGCTCCCTTTCCTAGGAATATTACAATATACTCTGTTTACTAGGTTGAAGAGATGCCACGAAAGAGCTGGCCTAGGAATGGCACTTTGAAGGATATGGTTGCTTAGAGCAAGGTTTCTTAATCAAGGATCCATTAATTCCCTAACTTGGTATATAAGACACTGTGCACATATTTTTCTGAGAAAACTCATAGGTTTATCAGATTCTCAAAAGAGGTTAAAACCCAAAGAGGAGAATCAACAGACTGGTTCAGCTAATGGTGGTTTTGCATCATTTAATCTCCCTCACACTTTTTTGTGGTTACTAAAATAAGGAAGATGGCTCCTGTCTCACAAGGTGCATCAAAGACTGAAAAATTACAAAGCTCAATGTAACTGATTATTTATCAAATGAGCAACTCAATTTTTTGTCAGACCCTTCTGACAGAAATATTGAAGGCAAAAGGAGAAGGGGATGGAGGATGAGGTGGCTAGATACCATCACTGAATCAATGGACATGAATTTGATCAAACTCCGGGAAACAGCAGAGGACAGGGACACCTGGTGGGCTAGAGTCCATGGCGCTACAAAGAATTGGACAGGACTTAATGACTGAACAACAACAAACAACAAAGACAAGTCCAAAGAGTCAAATTTTTAGAAACTGGTAAATGTTACATCTCTCTAAAATGGATCTAGGCTGAATAGGAGAAACCACTATTCTGCCCTTTTCCCTTTAAAAGTCTGAAAGTACAATTCATTTCTCAAAAAAAAGGAAAAAAAGAAACAAACAAAAAAATCTCACGTATCTACTATGTCCCAGATCCAATGCCAGCAGTTGAGAATACACTGGTAGAATCAAAAAGTCTACCCTCAAAGAGCTTACAGCATAGTAATTAAAATTGCTTTTTTCGAAAGAACAAGAAATGAGAATTCACATTTTTCATCTATGGCAAAACTTTTTCCCTTAGGACCGGTTCCTTAGGAAGTCATAGCATGTCTTCTAAAGCTTGTTTTGAAATATATATCATTTATTATACTACTACTCAACTCATATGATTTCTCTCTTAAATTCTATGTTAGAGACCTAATACACACTGTAGCTTCTTGGGCCCAATGTGCTTCAATATGCAGAGTAATTACTAGGTTGAAGAGATGCCACGAAAGAGCTGGCCTAGGAATGGCACTTTGAAGGATATGGTTGCTTAGAGCAAGGTTTCTTAATCAAGGATCCATTAATTCCCTAACTTGGTATATAAGACACTGTGCACATATTTTTCTGAGAAAACTCATAGGTTTATCAGATTCTCAAAAGAGGTTAAAACCCAAAGAGGAGAATCAACAGACTGGTTCAGCTAATGGTGGTTTTGCATCATTTAATCTCCCTCACACTTTTTTGTGGTTACTAAAATAAGGAAGATGGCTCCTGTCTCACAAGGTGCATCAAAGACTGAAAAATTACAAAGCTCAATGTAACTGATTATTTATCAAATGAGCAACTCAATTTTTTGTCAGACCCTTCTGACAGAAATATTGAAGGCAAAAGGAGAAGGGGATGGAGGATGAGGTGGCTAGATACCATCACTGAATCAATGGACATGAATTTGATCAAACTCCGGGAAACAGCAGAGGACAGGGACACCTGGTGGGCTAGAGTCCATGGCGCTACAAAGAATTGGACAGGACTTAATGACTGAACAACAACAAACAACAAAGACAAGTCCAAAGAGTCAAATTTTTAGAAACTGGTAAATGTTACATCTCTCTAAAATGGATCTAGGCTGAATAGGAGAAACCACTATTCTGCCCTTTTCCCTTTAAAAGTCTGAAAGTACAATTCATTTCTCAAAAAAAAGGAAAAAAAGAAACAAACAAAAAAATCTCACGTATCTACTATGTCCCAGATCCAATGCCAGCAGTTGAGAATACACTGGTAGAATCAAAAAGTCTACCCTCAAAGAGCTTACAGCATAGTAATTAAAATTGCTTTTTTCGAAAGAACAAGAAATGAGAATTCACATTTTTCATCTATGGCAAAACTTTTTCCCTTAGGACCGGTTCCTTAGGAAGTCATAGCATGTCTTCTAAAGCTTGTTTTGAAATATATATCATTTATTATACTACTACTCAACTCATATGATTTCTCTCTTAAATTCTATGTTACAGAGACCTAATACACACTGTAGCTTCTTGGGCCCAATGTGCTTCAATATGCAGAGTAATTACTTTAGTGTGGGTCATGTATGAAAGGAAATAGCACTGAATGAGCCAAAGATTGCTCTTTATTATTTTTTTTAAATTTATTCATTTATCTTTTGGAGGGTGGGGTGGGGAGGGAGGGGGATGGGCGGGCCACTTCCACTGGTCTTTCATTTCTCCATTTTCATCCGTCTTTGTTCTTTGGCTCCTGTGGGCCTCCCATCGCAGTGGCCACTGTCGTTGCAGAGCACCAACTCTGGGCGCACACATGCCAGAGCTCCGGCTCGGTAACTGGACACATCGGTCCAGCCGCTCCGCGGCATTGGGATTTTCCCAGGCCAGGGATCGAACCGGTGCCCTTTGCACTGCAGGGCGGTGTCTTTACCCACTGGACCACCAGGGGAAGCCCCAAAGATTGCTCTTTAAATTGTACCTTCACATCCTTATACTACTTTTGAATCTTAACTCGTAAGACACATTGATTAAGTCTCTCTAATAAACCATTACAGACCTGAAAAAGTAGCAATCTATAGTAACATGAATAAAATCCTTTTTAAAGTACAGAATTGCAAACAAAACTTCAGACTAAGAAGCAGGTAAAGAAAATTCCATTCTTTAAAAAATTATTTCTAATTGGATTACTCTTTCCCTGCAATCTAAATACTTATCTAGGACTTCTATTCCTCTAGAATCTTTCACCAGAAACTATTTGCTCCCTATAGCTACTCAAATAAACACTCTTACCTGATCGTATTCTGAAGCACCAGGGTAAAGAGGCCATCCAAGGAACAGCTCTGCTATCACACAGCCCAGAGACCACATATCAATAGCTTCACAAAACGGTAAGCCAAGAATAATTTCAGGGGCTCTAGCAAAAACAAAAATAGCAGATTAAAAAAATATACAATATTCTGGGAAATTAAGTATACTGTTAATACTTGTTTTAGTATCAATAAAGATATACTGATTTAATGAACTGAAAAAAATCTTTGGTATAAAATCTTTAATTTGAAACTTTTTTCATAGTTTTATATATATATATATGTATGTATTTTATAAATTTTGGCCTCTTTTATTGATTTTTTATTATTTTATTTTCATCCCTCTTTATTCTTTGGCATGTTTGGGTCTCCCATTGAAGAGCACCAGCTCGTAAATGGACACACTGGTCCAACTGCTCCATGGCACGTGGCATCTTCCAGGGCCAGAGATGGAACCAGTGCCTCTTGCACTACAAGGTGGACTCTTTACCCACGGAACCATCAGGGAAGCCCTGTAATTTGAAACTCTTAACCCTAGATGTATTTTGAAATTGAGCTTTTTGAATTTCAGAAAAGTACTATACCCATGCATAAACTACGAACTGCATAACAATCCCAATAGAGTTTAGGAAGCATCCCATAATAAAACACAGTAATACTTCTTCAATAAAACATATGAGCAATCACACTAAGCCAGATAAATACTTTTTTTTTTTTATATTTATTTATTTGGCTTCATTGGGTCTTAGTTGAGCCATGCAGGCCTAGTCAACTTGTGTATGTGGGATCTTAGTTCCCTGATCAGGGATAGAACCTGCATCCCCTGGACTGGAAGGCAGATTCTTAACCACGGAACCACCAGGGAAGTCCCCAGACAAATGCTTTTAATAGTCACACACTGATTCAAGTCAGACCTTGTCAATAAGTTTACACCAAACTTGGGAAAAGATTTTCAGTTTTGAAAGCTTCCTGAATTTTGAAAGCTTAGCACTTTTTATCCTTAGCACCTTTTTAATTACAGAAAAATCAATTAAATGGCTTGATCAATAAATACCTCTTTGTGACAGAAATGCCTTTTATATAGTGGTTGAAATCCTAAGTTCCATTATTTAAAAGCTGTAGGCAATTACTTTCTCTGCACCTTAAGTTCCTCAGTTATAAAATGGAGATGAGTATTTACTACATAGGGTTGTGGTAAGGTTTAAATAAATTAAGTTTTTTAAAAAAAACAAAGATGGTAATGATGACAATGTTTTTGCTTAAATATGAAAGGTACTCCTGACCAGTGACTGGCATATAGTAACCACTATGTAACTGCTAGATAAAACAATGACTATTATTATTATATCATCATTCTTTTAAAAGTATGGGGAAGATACCATATGCTGCGGAGCAACTAAGCCCGTGAGCCACGACTGTTGAGCCTGTGCTCTAGAGCCTCGGAGCCACAACTATTGAGCCCATGTGCCGCGGCTACTGAAGCCCATGAGCCCTAGAGCCCGTATTCCACAGCAAGAGAAGTCACCACAACAAGAAGCCTACTCACCTCAGCTAGAGAGTTGCCCCCACTCCCTGCAACTAAAGAAGAGCCTGTGGCAGCAGTGAAAGCCCAGAATAGCCAAAAGTAAATTTAAAAAAAAAAAAAAAGTATGAATCCTCAGCGGTGTGGGGAGTATGACCTCTCTGTGTGCTTTCAGAAAATGCTCCAAGTGAGAAACCCAATCCTAGGGAACCTTAAAGAGAAGACTATGGTAACACCATAAACAAGAAGAGTGTGTGTCTGTGTCTGTGTCTGTGTCTGTGTGTGTGTGTGTGTGTGTGTACAGCCAAGGCAAATTCTCACTTAAATAAGAGGAGGAAACAGAGGCAAATAGATTAAGAACTTTACCCAAAATCCCATAATTAATAAATGGCAGAATTTGAGTCCTGAAGTCTAGCTCTTAAACTAAGTAAATTATACTATCTTTAAGTAAGTAGAAGTTAAATACATATCCTAATGTGAAAAGTCAACTCACTGGAAAAGACCCTAATGCTGGGAAGACTGAAGGTAAAGGGAGAAAATGGCGGTAAAGGATGGGATGGTTAGACAGTATCACCAACTCAATGGACATGAATCTGAGCAAACTCCAGGAGACAGTGAAAGACATGGAAGTCTGGCATGCTGCAATCACAAAGAGTCAGACATGACTTAGCGACTATCTGTGCACATCTATTTGGCATGGAGGTATATACGGTATTGTTCAAACTGTGACAAAAAGATAAATGAATCCAAAACAGGGGACAATAATAATAAATGATACCTATACAGTGCCAACTATGTGCCATGCACTGTTCTAAGTTCTTTATAAATGCAGGGTTCACTTAATCCTTGTAACAATCCTATGAAAGTATTATCACTGTTAAGTCATCAATTATAGATGCAGATTTTTCATATTTTAACATCTCTGAAATTAAGAAGATTCACGCAAATGACAGCATATTTTAGTTTAAAAGCAACACTTTTTACTTTCTTATTGATACATAAGTAATATCTCATCTTATAATCAATGACACCTAGACTCTACATAAAGTATCATTTCTATTTTAAAGATAAAGAAAGTGGACACTGATAGGTTAACGTTCTCAAGACTGGTGACCAGGGAGTCTGGATCCAAGATCTGAGCTCTTCAAACACTTTATCATCTCCAAATAATTTCCCTTCCTTCTTATAAGTCCCAGAATTTAAATCTGTAAGGATACCCCAGGATCCAGATCCCTCATTTAACAGGAGATAAGTGCAAAAGCAGATCTCTCCATTGGGAACCACCTCGTAGGCTGTGTCTCTTCACAAGTATGCCAAATTTTATTTTCAAGCTGAATGTGCTTATTGTTGCACTGTGTCTATCTGGGAGAAGAGGAAGGGGGACAAAGCTTGAGTTGGGAGGGTGTAAAGATATCTCCCTTACAAGAATATTCTCCCAGAGCAATTTTCTAAGTAGTTCCTAGAAAACAGGGTGGATTAGAGGACTCCAATGGCAGAAGACCCAGGCTTTCTGGGACTTACACTATTGTACAAGAAAAGGGCAGAACCACTAATGCCATCAAGTTTTGCACCATCTGATGTGAACTGTGGTTTTTTTCAGACAAAGAAAACCTTTAAAAGTGACATTCCTGTTGCAAGTGGCTAGAGCCCCAGAGTACTGATGGAATTTCAGAGTTCAATTAAATACACCAATGTGTCATGTTTGATAGCATTAATCAACTAGGGGCAAGAGTACCCAGAAACATAGAAGTCTTTCTAAAATTGAAAAGGAACAAAATTTTTAGTCTCACTGAGCAGACTCATTAATTTCTAAGTTCATGACAGTGCCAAAAATAGCTGGCAGAGAGAATGCAAATGGATTTGTGCCAAAATAAAAACTGGGCTTAGAACATTCCTAAACATCAATTGAGGAGCAGCAGATTCTGCCATTCCCACTATTCCAGGAAGACATTTCAAAATCTAAAAGGTAGGTCATAGGGAGGGGCCAAGCCACCCAATAAGTTACTTTCTTAACAAAAAGTGGCCATAACATGTGATAACTGTTAGGCTTCTAAGGCTTAAATTTCAGGGAAATTAAGAAAAACACTAACTCCATCCCCTAAACCCCATTAAAAAAAAAGAAAAAAAACCTGAAGATTGGCTGGAATCAGTTTTTCCATTTGGTCTTGCTCTGCTTCTAGAGTAACAAAAGCAGCTAAGTATTCTGAGCTCACTCAAAACAGTTAACCACATCTACCATGCAAAAAGGTAAGCGTCAAAAGAAAAAAAATGAAAGCAGTAAAAATAAAATAAGGCTGCTCAATCAACTGAGGACTTTTTATTATGAAAGCCATTTTATTATGAGGCTCTAATGAGAGCCTAAAAATGTTAAGACTTATGTAAACTCTATGAAAGACTGAAGTTATCTTCTTTTACTGAAAATCATTTATAGCAGGTTCACCTCTAAAGAGGTATTGTAAACTCTGAATTCAGATCAAAATTCTTGATAATATCTTCATTACGGTATCATCTTTCTCCCTGGCCTCCATTATTTCTCAACCCCTCAATATAAACTAGACACTGAAATTCTGGTTCTACTTCATCTGTATAACTTACTCATTCTTCTAGGTCCATCAGCTCTGACATTCTAACAACTAGGCAGTACAAGATTACACACAGGAAAAAGGAAAACAGAGCTAACAGTGTTCACTTTAGTAGGAAATTGGCATTAATTATACTCTGGACATGGTGGCTCTCTTCTTTGAAGATACATTCCATCCTGAAAGAACAAATGCTAAACAAGCTCTAATTGGTTATAACCAGGCGGTAGAAATAACAACCTTGCCTTTTGATTTCCCAGCTTCAAACTCCTATAAACTGAAAAACTTCACCTAAATCGTAAAGCTATTTCACTGGAACCCAGAGCAAGCTGAAGTTGGGATCATTTAACAGTAGAAATCATTCTCTGCTCATTTTCATGAAAACTCTTGTTTCATCCCACCCATCTCAGAGGCATCAAATCAAGTAAGAGATGTTATATAAAGTCTAACTTCCTGCATCTATAGTTTGGGTGTAACTGTGGTTTCAGTATCAAATGAAACTGGATTGCTTGTTTGCCTAGGATAAACTGAAAATACGCTTTCCTTATCTAGACCTTGTCCTTCCGTACATAACAAAGTGATCTCAGCTTTAAATAAAGGCCAGCTGGCCTGTTCAAAATGGAAAAACATTAAGCTGTAAGTATGGCAAACCTTTGTGTCTAAAACCCACGCCCCAAAGACAGCAACTTCTCTTGGAATATATTTACATTTACAGTGGGTTAAGAAATAAAGTACTTTATTTTTACTGCCTGAGTCATTTAGCCATGCTCATGGCCAACAGAGACAGCATGGTGGTAAAATGAAAATCAACTGATAGTCCTCTGGCATGTTATCAGCAAGATGAAGCAATGTAAACTAAAAAGGAGGGTAAAGAGAAGACTGGCTCTGGAGCCAGAATGCTCCACTCATCAAAAAGATTTCAGAGAAGTTTTCTGAAAGACGAGAGGGTAAGGATTTAATGGACTCTAGTAAAGCAACGATGCAAAAAGAAGAGGACCACTGTGGATAAAATTAATGGTAAAGAAGGAATACCTGAGCTGCTGTTATCCTTGTCTTAGGCTCATCATCAAATATTACTGTGACAAAGCTTTATAAAACTATAAAAAGAAAACATAAAAATAGACGAGGATAGACTAAAAGACAACGTTGTTAAGACGTCAGTACTATACAAGGTGATTTGCAGATTCAGTGTGATCCCTGTCAAACACCAAGGAGGCTTTTTTCAGAAACAGAAAAATCCATCTTAAAATTCATATAGAATTTCAGGAGACTCCAAAAAGCCAAAACAATCTTGAAAGAGAATAAAATCAGAGGTCTCACACTTTCTAATTCCAAAACTTATTACAAACTGCAAGAAATCAGGGACTTCCCTGGTGGTCCACTGGTTAAGACTCTGAGCTCCCAATGCAGAGTGCCTGGGCCCTCAGGAAACTAGATCCCTCATTTAACAGTAGAAATCATTCTCTGCTCATTTTCATGAAAACTCTTGTTTCATCCCACCCATCTCAGAGGCATCAAATCAAGTAAGAGATGTTATATAAAGTCTAACTTCCTGCATCTATAGTTTGGGTGTAACTGTGGTTTCAGTATCAAATGAAACTGGATTGCTTGTTTGCCTAGGATAAACTGAAAATACGCTTTCCTTATCTAGACCTTGTCCTTCCGTACATAACAAAGTGATCTCAGCTTTAAATAAAGGCCAGCTGGCCTGTTCAAAATGGAAAAACATTAAGCTGTAAGTATGGCAAACCTTTGTGTCTAAAACCCACGCCCCAAAGACAGCAACTTCTCTTGGAATATATTTACATTTACAGTGGGTTAAGAAATAAAGTACTTTATTTTTACTGCCTGAGTCATTTAGCCATGCTCATGGCCAACAGAGACAGCATGGTGGTAAAATGAAAATCAACTGATAGTCCTCTGGCATGTTATCAGCAAGATGAAGCAATGTAAACTAAAAAGGAGGGTAAAGAGAAGACTGGCTCTGGAGCCAGAATGCTCCACTCATCAAAAAGATTTCAGAGAAGTTTTCTGAAAGACGAGAGGGTAAGGATTTAATGGACTCTAGTAAAGCAACGATGCAAAAAGAAGAGGACCACTGTGGATAAAATTAATGGTAAAGAAGGAATACCTGAGCTGCTGTTATCCTTGTCTTAGGCTCATCATCAAATATTACTGTGACAAAGCTTTATAAAACTATAAAAAGAAAACATAAAAATAGACGAGGATAGACTAAAAGACAACGTTGTTAAGACGTCAGTACTATACAAGGTGATTTGCAGATTCAGTGTGATCCCTGTCAAACACCAAGGAGGCTTTTTTCAGAAACAGAAAAATCCATCTTAAAATTCATATAGAATTTCAGGAGACTCCAAAAAGCCAAAACAATCTTGAAAGAGAATAAAATCAGAGGTCTCACACTTTCTAATTCCAAAACTTATTACAAACTGCAAGAAATCAGGGACTTCCCTGGTGGTCCACTGGTTAAGACTCTGAGCTCCCAATGCAGAGTGCCTGGGTTCAATACCTGGTCAGGAAACTAGATCCCTCATGTGGCAACTAAGACCAACTGCAGTCAAATAAATATTTAAAACATTTTTTAAAAAACCTACAAGAAATCAAAAAAGTATGGTACTGGCTTAAAGACAGACATTTAGAACAATGGAATAAACAGCTCAGAAATAAATCCTAATATATATGGTCAAAGGATTCTGACAAGAGTGTGAAGATCATTCAATGGAGGAAAAACAGTCTTTTCAGCAAATGGTGCTGGAGAAACTGAATACTCACATGCAAAAGAATAAAGCTGGACCCATACTTTATACCATACAAAAATTAACTCCAAATGGATCAAAAACCTAACTGTAAGAGCAAAAACTATTCTTGGATATGACACCTGAAGTATAAAGCAACAACAACAAAATAGAGAAATTTCATCAAAATTTAAAACTTTTGTGCAAATGGTACTATAAACAGAGTGAAATGGCAACCCCACTAAATGGGAGAAAATGCAAACCAAATATCCGACCAGGCATTAATCCCTAGAACATATAAAGAACTCCAGGGCTTCCCTGGTGGTCCAGTGAGTAAGGACACCGCCTTGCAGTGCTAGGGGCGCCGGTTCGATCCCTGGCCTGGGAAGATCCCACGTGCCACGGAGTGGCTGGACTGATGTGTCCAACTACCGAGCCAGAGCTCTGGAGCGCATGCGCCCAGAGCCACTGCTCTGCGACAACAGAGGCCACTGTGATGGGAGGCCCACACAGGCCAAAGAACAAAGATGGATGGAAATAAATAAATGAAAGATCAATAGAAGTGGCCCCTGCCAAAAAAAAAGTTAAAAAAAAAAAAAAAAGAACTCCAACAATTCAACAACAAAAACCAAACAACACAATTCAAAAATGAACAACAGGGACTTCCTTGGTGGTCCAGAGGTTAAGACTCTGCTTCTAATGCAGGGGACCCAGGTTTGATCCCTAGTCAGGGAACTAGATCCCACATGCCACAACTAAGACCCTGTGCAGCCAAATTAAGATAAATAAAGCAATAATTTAAAAAAAAATGGACAAAGGACTTAGGCATTTCTCTGAAGAAGATATACAGCTGGCCAATAAGTACATGAAATCATGTTCATCATCACTAATTATTAGGGAAATGAACATCAAAACTACACGAGATGGGGCTTCCCTGGTGGTCCAGTGGGTAAAGTCTGCCTTGCAGTGCAAGGGGCGCCAGTTCAGTACCTGATCCGGGAAGATCCCACGTGCTGCAGAGCAGCCGGACCAGTGCGTCCAATTATGAGCCAGTGCTCTAGAGCACATGTGCCCAGAGATGGTGCTCTGCAGCAAGAGGCCACTACCTTTATTTTATAAATAAATAAAGGACCAATAAGAAAAGTGGCCAAAATTAAAAAAAAAAAAAAAAAAACTACACAAGATATTATTTCACATACATTAAGGATGGCTATTATCCAAGACAAAGAAAGAAAATAACAAGTGTTGGTGAGTATGTAGAGAAACTGGAATCCTTGTCCACAGCTGGTGGGAACAGAAAATCACACAGTGGCTGAAGAAAACAGTTTGATGGTTCCTCACAAAGTTAAATAATTACCATATGATCCAGCAACTAAAATTCTGGTTTTATACCCAAAAGAAGTGAAAATAGGGACTCAAACACTTGATGACAATGTTCACTACACCATTATTCACAATAGCCAATAATGTAGAAACAATTCAAGTGTTCATCAACAGATGAACAGATAAATAAAATGTATACATGCAATGAAATATTCAGTCCTGAAAAGGAATGAAATTCTGATACACGCTACAGACTTTGAGATTAACCTTGAAAACAAGCTACGTGAAGCAAATCAGACACAAAAGAACAAATACTGTATGATTCCACTTATATGCAATAGCCAAAAAAGGCAAATTCAGAGACAGAAAGTCAAACAGAGGTAACAGGGATGGTGGGAGTCAGGTAGGAGGGTAGAATAGTTACTGCTTAGCGGTTAAGAGTTTCTGTTTTGGGTGATAAAGTTTGGAGGGACTTTCCTGGTGGTCCAGTGGTTAAAAAGCTGCCTGCCAATGCAGGGACATGGGTTCCATCCCTGGTGGGGAAACTAAGACCCCACATGTGTGTATGTGCTTAGCTGCTTAGTCATGTCCAACTCTTTGCGACCCCATGGACTGTTGCCCACCAGGCTCCTCTGTTCATGGGATTCTTCTGGCAAGAATACTGGACTGGATGTCCATTCCCTCCCGCAGGGGATCTTCCTGACCCAGGGATCAAACCCAGGCCTCCTATGCAGGCAGATCCTTTACCGTCTCAGCTAAAGTACAGTACAGATCCCACACGCCTCAGGGCAACTAAGTTCAGGTGCCACGACTACAGAACTCACACACCACGACTAGAGGAGAGCCTGGGCAGCAGTGAAGAGCCCATCTGCCACAACGAAGACCCAGCAGAACCAAAAACCAAGATTCAGAAACAGCGGTGAAGGCTGTACAGCTCTGTGAAGGTACTTTGTAACAATGAATGGTATGTGTTAAAATGGTAATCTTCATGTTAGGTAGGTTTTACCACACTTGGAAAAAAAAAATACAGACGGCATATTTTCTGAATCCTTGTACCAGCTAAAATATCCTTATATTATTTTCACACATAATATACAATTCTTAGTTCAGAATTTCTATTTCCTCAAAATTTATTATAGGCACTTGGCATTTTGGACAAAAAAACTTGGTAAAACTGATGTGGGGAGTTATCTTTGTTATAGTTTCACTTCTTGACTGTGTGTGTGTACAATCTGTGTTTAATGCATGACCATTAAAATAAATATCAGATTCCAGGGTGGGAAGGGGGGGATATACATATGACTAATCTGGGAACATGCATATCTGTAAACAACAAAACTCTGTAAAAGTTAAAAGTAAAATAAAGGTTTTAAAAAAGAAATAAAAATAAAATAAAATAAATATCAGATTCCTTAAAATCAATACATAGACAGAGATAAATGAGATTCTGAGAAATCAAAGCTCATGTAAAGACTTCCTTTCCTTTTAGAAAATATCAGCATTAGTTAGTCAAAAGAATCATATATACATTAAGTTTCTGATAAATTTGGACTTTCCTGGTGGTCCAGTGGTTAAAGCTGCCTGCCAATGCAGGGACATGGGTTCCATCCCTGGTGGGGAAACTAAGACCCCACATGTGTGTATGTGCTTAGCTGCTTAGTCATGTCCAACTCTTTGCGACCCCATGGACTGTTGCCCACCAGGCTCCTCTGTTCATGGGATTCTTCTGGCAAGAATACTGGACTGGATGTCCATTCCCTCCCGCAGGGGATCTTCCTGACCCAGGGATCAAACCCAGGCCTCCTATGCAGGCAGATCCTTTACCGTCTCAGCTAAAGTACAGTACAGATCCCACACGCCTCAGGGCAACTAAGTTCAGGTGCCACGACTACAGAACTCACACACCACGACTAGAGGAGAGCCTGGGCAGCAGTGAAGAGCCCATCTGCCACAACGAAGACCCAGCAGAACCAAAAACCAAGATTCAGAAACAGCGGTGAAGGCTGTACAGCTCTGTGAAGGTACTTTGTAACAATGAATGGTATGTGTTAAAATGGTAATCTTCATGTTAGGTAGGTTTTACCACACTTGGAAAAAAAATACAGACGGCATATTTTCTGAATCCTTGTACCAGCTAAAATATCCTTATATTATTTTCACACATAATATACAATTCTTAGTTCAGAATTTCTATTTCCTCAAAATTTATTATAGGCACTTGGCATTTTGGACAAAAAAACTTGGTAAAACTGATGTGGGGAGTTATCTTTGTTATAGTTTCACTTCTTGACTGTGTGTGTGTACAATCTGTGTTTAATGCATGACCATTAAAATAAATATCAGATTCCAGGGTGGGAAGGGGGGGATATACATATGACTAATCTGGGAACATGCATATCTGTAAACAACAAAACTCTGTAAAAGTTAAAAGTAAAATAAAGGTTTTAAAAAAGAAATAAAAATAAAATAAAATAAATATCAGATTCCTTAAAATCAATACATAGACAGAGATAAATGAGATTCTGAGAAATCAAAGCTCATGTAAAGACTTCCTCCTTTTAGTAACACGCCTTGGTTACAGTACAAACAGAATTCTATATATCAGCATTTAAGTTCTGTCTCAATAATTATCATATATTGAACAGGTAGCTTTATTAGAAGTATCAATATGGAAATATAAATCACTAAAGCATAAGGTGCCTAGGTCAAGCCCATTTTAGGTAATCAAATGAGTTCATTTGCAAGTAAGTTCAAAGAACTATGGAGAATATTAAAACAGGAAGAGCTCTGAGCAATCATCGAATTCAATTCTATTATGCAAGAAAGAAAACATAAAGTAATAAAATGTTGCTACAGTTAAACTTGGAATTATTCCAAGGCATCTTACCCACTAAGACCAGAAAAAATAGCAGCATATGCCCATATTCTTAACAATTAAGCAAACATCTTATATATTTAAAGATACTTTAAAATGGGAAAATTAGGTATAAAGGTAGCAAAGAAGGAACCAGATGCTAGTAATATTCAACCAGGGATTCAGAATCAGACTGAATTAATTTTTCTAGAGTTAAAATTTTAGAAATAAAATGTTACATATAGGAATGTCACACATAGAATATTAACCAATTCTGTGCTGAAATCTGTAAATAACTCATTGTTATATGTAGCCCTTTGTAGTACATGCTAAATACAAAGACAAATCTCTAGTTTAAGACATGTTTTTAGCATTTGCCACTTGCCTGTAGTAACGTGACTGTAGGTAGGTTGAGCACACAGCTTTGGAAACGTGACTAGCAGAACCAAAGTCAATGACCTTCACTCGGTAGGGCTGGCGTGCTGGATCGACCAGCATTATGTTTTCAGGCTTAAGGTCAGCATGAATTAGACCAAGGCTTTTGAGCTTCATCAGGGCGGTGGCCACCTGCTGTAAGATGGGTCTGATGTACTTGAGGGGCAGTGGGCTAAACTTGTTCTGCTTTAGAAAATCGTATAAGTTTTGCTCCAGCATCTCGAACACAAGGCAGGTGTGATTCTTATGCTGAAAGCACTCATAAGAACGGACAAAATTATACTCGTCCGCATTTTCACTGCTCAAGCGGGAAAGGATGCTCACTTCAATCTGTCCTTGTCTGGCATAGGAGGGGTGGTTCTTCAGGATTTTAATAGCCACAATTTCCTTGGTGCTCCGTTTCCAGCACTTGGCCACCTGTCCAAATGTTCCCCGGCCTAGGAACTCCAGGACCTCATAGCTGTTGGTCATTGAGCAAAGGATCTCATGCTGGACCAGCTGGTAATCCCCTTCTCCACTGGAACTGCTACTCTTCGTTGTGACAGTGGTGGTCGTGGCAGCAGCACCCACCACAGTCCTGTTCTGCAGCATGAGAGGGGGATGTTCTTCTATGATCTGCACGCTACCGTTGCTGTCAACCTCCTCACTTTTTCTTTTCAATCCACATTTTTGATATGGCTCAAGCAAAGAAACGTTGTTTCTGTGAGTCAAGGTCTGGCTGCTTTCCCGGCCGAGCTATCAGCAGCTGTTCGGGGGGCCAACAATTAAGCAAACATCTTATATATTTAAAGATACTTTAAAATGGGAAAATTAGGTATAAAGGTAGCAAAGAAGGAACCAGATGCTAGTAATATTCAACCAGGGATTCAGAATCAGACTGAATTAATTTTTCTAGAGTTAAAATTTTAGAAATAAAATGTTACATATAGGAATGTCACACATAGAATATTAACCAATTCTGTGCTGAAATCTGTAAATAACTCATTGTTATATGTAGCCCTTTGTAGTACATGCTAAATACAAAGACAAATCTCTAGTTTAAGACATGTTTTTAGCATTTGCCACTTGCCTGTAGTAACGTGACTGTAGGTAGGTTGAGCACACAGCTTTGGAAACGTGACTAGCAGAACCAAAGTCAATGACCTTCACTCGGTAGGGCTGGCGTGCTGGATCGACCAGCATTATGTTTTCAGGCTTAAGGTCAGCATGAATTAGACCAAGGCTTTTGAGCTTCATCAGGGCGGTGGCCACCTGCTGTAAGATGGGTCTGATGTACTTGAGGGGCAGTGGGCTAAACTTGTTCTGCTTTAGAAAATCGTATAAGTTTTGCTCCAGCATCTCGAACACAAGGCAGGTGTGATTCTTATGCTGAAAGCACTCATAAGAACGGACAAAATTATACTCGTCCGCATTTTCACTGCTCAAGCGGGAAAGGATGCTCACTTCAATCTGTCCTTGTCTGGCATAGGAGGGGTGGTTCTTCAGGATTTTAATAGCCACAATTTCCTTGGTGCTCCGTTTCCAGCACTTGGCCACCTGTCCAAATGTTCCCCGGCCTAGGAACTCCAGGACCTCATAGCTGTTGGTCATTGAGCAAAGGATCTCATGCTGGACCAGCTGGTAATCCCCTTCTCCACTGGAACTGCTACTCTTCGTTGTGACAGTGGTGGTCGTGGCAGCAGCACCCACCACAGTCCTGTTCTGCAGCATGAGAGGGGGATGTTCTTCTATGATCTGCACGCTACCGTTGCTGTCAACCTCCTCACTTTTTCTTTTCAATCCACATTTTTGATATGGCTCAAGCAAAGAAACGTTGTTTCTGTGAGTCAAGGTCTGGCTGCTCTGGAAGGTTGATGTGGCAGCGCTGGCCGAGCTATCAGCAGCTGTTACAACAATGTGCTCCACCGCGGGAGCCGGGAGAAGGAGGCCCTGGTCGTAAGTGGGGATGCTGAAATTCGCTACCTGGTGAGAGGAGTTGGCTTGCCCTTGGGTGGCTGGGAGGGTTTTGCTGTGGGTATAATACTTGTCGTTGCTGCTCTGTCCAGAAACATCCCAGCCAGAAGGCTCTATTTTCAGTTTCTTCGCACTGCAGAAGGCACTCGACGACACTGACGGGGGGGAAAACACCTGCAGCTGTGATGCCATACCTACAGTGAGAAAGAGGAAGAGGAATTAAGCCCTTCATTCTATACAACCCCTTATTTGTGCTTCAGAAAACGTTCAGTTCAAAAACAACCGTAAGTGAACGTATACCTGGCTGAAGTTTTATTTTATTCATTTTCCACAACTTGTTGCCCATTAAGGACGGATAAACTTTTTGACCTAATTATTCATCCTGAATCACTCTCTTTGAGACTTGGCAGTAACAGGGCAGACTGCTAAGAGTATGAACATTTATGATGGTTTATAAAATAAAAACATCAATAATACCTTAGATGATTGTCATTTATTATGTGCCAACAGGTAGTCTAAGCACCTCATACACATTATTCATTTAATTCTCACCACAACCTTTTGAGTTTGAGCAGGCTCCGGGAGATGGTGAAGGACAGGGAAGCCTGGCATACTGCAGTCCATGGGGTCTCAAAGAGCTGGACATGACTGAACAACTGAACAACCTTTTGAAAAAGGTACTATGCTTACTTCCACTCTACAGATGAGGAAACTAAGGCAGTTAAAATAATTCATCCCAAATAACACTGCTCTTAAGTCATAGCACTAGAATTCAAGCCCAAGGTTTTTGGCTACAGAATTTATTCCACAGCTCTGTCTTCATTCCTGTCCTAATTAGCCCCTTATTTAAATACCACATTTCTGATTATGGCAGCATGAGAGGGGATGTTCTTCTATGATCTGCACGCTACCGTTGCTGTCAACCTCCTCACTTTCTTTTCAATCCACATTTTGATATGGCTCAAGCAAAGAAACGTTGTTTCTGTGAGTCAAGGTCTGGCTGCTCTGGAAGGTTGATGTGGCAGCGCTGGCCGAGCTATCAGCAGCTGTTACAACAATGTGCTCCACGCGGAGCCGGGAGAAGGAGGCCCTGGTCGTAAGTGGGGATGCTGAAATTCGCTACCTGGTGAGAGGAGTTGGCTTGCCCTTGGGTGGCTGGGAGGGTTTTGCTGTGGGTATAATACTTGTCGTTGCTGCTCTGTCCAGAAACATCCCAGCCAGAAGGCTCTATTTTCAGTTTCTTCGCACTGCAGAAGGCACTCGACGACACTGACGGGGGGGAAAACACCTGCAGCTGTGATGCCATACCTACAGTGAGAAAGAGGAAGAGGAATTAAGCCCTTCATTCTATACAACCCCTTATTTGTGCTTCAGAAAACGTTCAGTTCAAAAACAACCGTAAGTGAACGTATACCTGGCTGAAGTTTTATTTTATTCATTTTCCACAACTTGTTGCCCATTAAGGACGGATAAACTTTTTGACCTAATTATTCATCCTGAATCACTCTCTTTGAGACTTGGCAGTAACAGGGCAGACTGCTAAGAGTATGAACATTTATGATGGTTTATAAAATAAAAACATCAATAATACCTTAGATGATTGTCATTTATTATGTGCCAACAGGTAGTCTAAGCACCTCATACACATTATTCATTTAATTCTCACCACAACCTTTTGAGTTTGAGCAGGCTCCGGGAGATGGTGAAGGACAGGGAAGCCTGGCATACTGCAGTCCATGGGGTCTCAAAGAGCTGGACATGACTGAACAACTGAACAACCTTTTGAAAAAGGTACTATGCTTACTTCCACTCTACAGATGAGGAAACTAAGGCAGTTAAAATAATTCATCCCAAATAACACTGCTCTTAAGTCATAGCACTAGAATTCAAGCCCAAGGTTTTTGGCTACAGAATTTATTCCACAGCTCTGTCTTCATTCCTGTCCTAATTAGCTTTTTAATCCATTATTTAAACTTAGACATATATGGTATATAAACTAATAGACTATAAAATTTATAGGTGAATCAAATTTAGGCAGGATACTCAATATTGCTAAGCAACAAGTCCAAAAGAATCACAAAGAACAGAAACCATAAGGTAAATCTAGCTGATGACACGTAACATTAATACACACTTCCTACTTCAGTCTGAAATCTGGCTAGCACAAAGCCTAAGGATAAGAGATGCAAGGGTAAGCAGAAGCATATATAAAAAAACACACTTTTGTTAGCAAGAGAACCTATGTAATAATGTTCCTCTCCCCTCAAAATCTAATTCAATCTTAAACTATATTCATGGAAAAGGTAGTGTTCAGAATGTGGCAGACAAAGTGAAGGAAACCCACTCTGCTCACATCACAAAAGAAATAGTCCATTCACTTCACTATAAAGGGACCACTGATGAACTGACCAGAAGAAGTAGTAATCAAGATGAAGTGAAACCTAAGAGAGGATCTGATGAACCTTGAAAACTCATCCTTAGAAAACTATGGGGAAAGATAACAAGACTCCCATTTGTGTGTCCCTGAATGTTCCATAGATACCTCAAGCTCAGTAAGCCGAAAGACTAATTCCAAAGCTAATACTTTCAGACTTAAAAGTCCAAAATTAGTGCCATGGTAAAGAATCTGCCTACCAATGCAGGAGACACAAGATGCAGGTTCAATCCCCGGGTCAGGAAGATCCTCTGGAATAGAAAACGACAACCCAGTCCAGTACTCTTGCCTGGAAAATTCCACGGACAGAAGAGCCTGGTGGACTACAGTCCATAATGTTGCAAAGAGTTGGACACAACTGAGCACAGAAGTCCAAACAGCTGACTTAGCATACAAGCCATTTCATAGTTATCTTCACCTTTCTCAATTATATAACCCTCAGATGCCTCAGTGAAAGTGCAAGTCGTTCAGTCATGTCCGACTCTGTGACCCGTGGACAAGCCATGGAATTTTCCAGGAATGAATACTGGAGGAGGTAGCCTTTCCTTTCTCCAGGGGATGTTCCCAACCCAGGGATAGAACACAGATCTCCCAAACTGCAGGCAGATTCTTTACCACCTGAGCCACCAGGGAAGTCCAAAAATATGGGAGTGGGTAGCCTATCACTTCTCCAAGGGGTCTTCCTGATCCAGGAATCAAACTGTGGTCTCCTGCACTGGAGGCAGATTCTTTATCAGCGGAGCTATAAAGGAATCCCTAAAATGCCTCAGGGCGCCTTCTAATCCTCATGCTTCCCTCTTTTTACTACTTCACAACATTATTTGTCCGTGAAAAATCCTCAAATTTCTTCCTCTAACCCAGACTCCTCTCTTGAACCCTAAATCCTCATTTCCAAATAATCATTCCACACTTCAACATGGATACCTTAGAGACACCTCAAATTCAACATGCCCAAAATTAAACTTTTGCACCTCCAACCCACGTCCAGTTTCTTACCTCAACTATGAGACACCATCCTGCATCCACTATCTCAGGCAGAAAATAAGGTGGCAATGAGTCTCAGTTTCCTGATCTACAAAATGGTGACAGCCAATATCCACCTTACAGGACTCTTCTGAGAAGTGCCTAAGAGAGGATCTGATGAACCTTGAAAACTCATCCTTAGAAAACTATGGGGAAAGATAACAAGACTCCCATTTGTGTGTCCCTGAATGTTCCATAGATACCTCAAGCTCAGTAAGCCGAAAGACTAATTCCAAAGCTAATACTTTCAGACTTAAAAGTCCAAAATTAGTGCCATGGTAAAGAATCTGCCTACCAATGCAGGAGACACAAGATGCAGGTTCAATCCCCGGGTCAGGAAGATCCTCTGGAATAGAAAACGACAACCCAGTCCAGTACTCTTGCCTGGAAAATTCCACGGACAGAAGAGCCTGGTGGACTACAGTCCATAATGTTGCAAAGAGTTGGACACAACTGAGCACAGAAGTCCAAACAGCTGACTTAGCATACAAGCCATTTCATAGTTATCTTCACCTTTCTCAATTATATAACCCTCAGATGCCTCAGTGAAAGTGCAAGTCGTTCAGTCATGTCCGACTCTGTGACCCGTGGACAAGCCATGGAATTTTCCAGGAATGAATACTGGAGGAGGTAGCCTTTCCTTTCTCCAGGGGATGTTCCCAACCCAGGGATAGAACACAGATCTCCCAAACTGCAGGCAGATTCTTTACCACCTGAGCCACCAGGGAAGTCCAAAAATATGGGAGTGGGTAGCCTATCACTTCTCCAAGGGGTCTTCCTGATCCAGGAATCAAACTGTGGTCTCCTGCACTGGAGGCAGATTCTTTATCAGCGGAGCTATAAAGGAATCCCTAAAATGCCTCAGGGCGCCTTCTAATCCTCATGCTTCCCTCTTTTTACTACTTCACAACATTATTTGTCCGTGAAAAATCCTCAAATTTCTTCCTCTAACCCAGACTCCTCTCTTGAACCCTAAATCCTCATTTCCAAATAATCATTCCACACTTCAACATGGATACCTTAGAGACACCTCAAATTCAACATGCCCAAAATTAAACTTTTGCACCTCCAACCCACGTCCAGTTTCTTACCTCAACTATGAGACACCATCCTGCATCCACTATCTCAGGCAGAAAATAAGGTGGCAATGAGTCTCAGTTTCCTGATCTACAAAATGGTGACAGCCAATATCCACCTTACAGGACTCTTCTGAGAATTAAATGATTTAATACACAGGACAGGTTTAGTATCTAGAACTCATTTAATGTTATTCTGACTCATTCCCCTCCCTTAATCCCCATATCTAATCTATAACCTAATCTTACCACTCTAATTCCTAAGCATATTTCAAATCAGCCATTTTTCTCTATCCTTTTGGAATCTTGGTATTGCAAACTGCCAGACTTCAAACTCCTCTTGAATACACTCAGGGAATCTCCGCTTTTAATAAAGGACTACTGTTTCTTAACCATCTCCCTCCTTTTGCCTCCAAGGTCTTTCATTCCTTTGGATAAAATAAAAAAGCCTCTACCTGTCTTGTAAAAGGCTCCTCCCAAATCTGGCTGCTATCTTACAGAATCTCCCCACCTTGATTCCTCCACCATCCAGCCATGCTAATCTGTTTGGAGTTCTCAGGAAGCCTTCTAGTATGTTGGAGACTTTGTTAGGAAAAGTGTTTCTTCTCTCTCACCAACACTGCCACCACTGCATTCCCACAGCACGCTGTTTACTACCTTTTAACATTATTTATTCAATGTTATATTCCCAGATACTGTAAAAGTTCCACAAGTGCAAGTACCACACCTATTTTTTGCTTTTACCACCAGAACCTGCCACACACTCTGGCAATATGCAGATACTCCATATTTGTTGGGTGGTTTCAGCACTGCCTGCCAACTTCATTTCTACTTTCTACTACTTGAGTTAAACTCCAGGGTTTTCAAATGCTTGTTTTGTTTTGTTTGCCACTTCTATTGATCTTTCATTCATTTATCTTTGTTCTTTGACCTGTGTGGGCCTCCCATCACGGCAGTCGCTCCTGTCGCAGAGCACCGGCTCTGGGCGCATGTGCTCCAGAGCTCCAGCTCGGTAGTTGGACACATCGGTCCAGCCACTCTGCAGCAAGTGGGATCTTCCCAGGCCAGGGACCGAACCGGCGCCCCTTGCACTGCAAGGCGGTGTTCTTACCCACTGGACCACCAGGGAAGCCCTGTTTTCTTTTCTTTTTTTGAATTTTGGCCTCTTATATTGGTCCTTTATCTAGTCATTGTCACCCATCTTAATTCTTTGGCCTGTGTGGGCCTCCCATCGCAGTGGCCTTCTCGTTGCAGAACACTGGCTCTGGGCACACGCACTCCAGAATGCCAGCTCATAACTGGGCACACCAGTCCAGCCGCAACGCGGCACATGGGACCTTCCAGGGCCAGGGGTGGAACCGGTGCCCCTTGCACTGTAAGGCAAACTCTTTATCCACTGGATCACCAGGGAAGCCCCCTAAATGCTTGTTTTGTTTTGACATCCCTCTCTTTCAGCTGTGCTGTCCTTGAGATAAGGGTGAAGTCTCCACTCTAGCACACACAGTGTAATTCTGTTAGTCATAAGAGAATACACACAGACCTAGAAAGGAAGGAAACATGACAAGGGATGTTATAGAACATAAAAAAAGTAAAGTGTGTGTTTCTTTGTGCTTGAATGTAGCTAAAAACCATCTGTGCTGGACCAAATAGGTGGAAGGAAGAAGCTCTAAACCTTCAATTTCTAAAATGCTGTCTGGATTTACTTTAAACAAGTGGTTCCATAATTTATATGGACCTTGAAGAGAAAAAAAAGTGTAAATTAAAAAACCATTACTGCAATTTAACTCCTAGGCTACAAATTTATAAATCATCTTGTTCTACTGTAATAAAACCAAAACTGAAATCAAGTGATGCCTTTATAAAAATTACCTATTAATATATGTAAAAATATTTCTCGTCATCATAAAACCAATCTTTTTAAAATCAGTTTCCATTTGTTAAGTTACTAATTTTAATAATCTCAAACATAAGCACAACCTTCTTGTATCTAAGATTCTTGTACCTAAGAATATTTAGTAAAATTATCTGAATACAAAATTTGCAGTTTTGCAGTTACATTAGGAATATGGAAGGCTTGAAGTAATAATACTAAAGAGTTCATGAAATGTAATACCAAATTTTTTAAGTACAGCCGTAACCTGACACTTTTAAAAAACACTCATTTATCAGAGGAATGTTAATGACAACTTGTCACCCAATGACCTAAGTAACAGATACTGATGGCTTCAAATTCACAATGAGCACTGCAAAAAGTTCAAGTTCTAAGAAACTGTTCTGAAAGTTTAAGTATATAGATTAATATAATTCTTATTCAGTAGTTAAGTCCATGCATAGGGAAATAACAATCCAAAATTTCAGGGGCCCTCCCCTGGAGAAGGCTGTGTGGTACTGAAGTCCACATCATACTACCAGAACTATTAGTGTGGTTAAGACTCATCCCGAGTTCACTTGACTAGCACTACATGAAAAGAAAACAGAGAATCAAAATTGCCTAGAAAATTTATACTCTTGGTTTACATTACACTCTCAAACTTAGCTAAAACAGCTATTTCTAGACCCAAAATAAAGATACTCTGTCCCACAAAATTTGCCATTGCAAATGGGGAGACATTTTTCTTCCTAGGCTGAGACTTCCCAAACAAAACCATGGAACAGAATTAACATCTGTGGAAAAGTTAGTCTGTATCACACTCTGTTAGGCATGTTACACATATTTCCAATTTACATGAGAACAGGTCCCAATAAATTAAAAGCTAACTTCCTGAAAATGTTGCACCTCTTGACTCCAGCACTGACTTTCTAAGGACTTAACTATCTAAATATAATAACAAATTTGCCCAGTGCTTTAATCCCAAACTAGAACTGGTAGCCAGAAGGCTACTGGTACTCGTAAGTCCTATTAAAAAGAGAACTGAGTCTTGCTCAAATTAAAGCTTCCCCACTCCCTCCCATGGGCACAACTATGTAACAGCATTTACTGGGTGCCCCACCCTATGGGCAGGCTTCCCTGGTGGCTCAGTGGTAAAGAATCCACCTGCCAATGCAGAAGACACAGATCTGCTCCCTAGGTGTGGAAGATACTCTGGAGGAGGAAACGGCAACCCACTCCTGTATTCTTGCCTGAAAATCCCAAAGACAGAGGAGCCTGGCGGTCTACAGTCCACAGCATTACAAAAGATCTGGACATGATTCAGGAAGTCCCCCAGCATTACAAGTACAGCCGTAACCTGACACTTTTAAAAACACTCATTTATCAGAGGAATGTTAATGACAACTTGTCACCCAATGACCTAAGTAACAGATACTGATGGCTTCAAATTCACAATGAGCACTGCAAAAAGTTCAAGTTCTAAGAAACTGTTCTGAAAGTTTAAGTATATAGATTAATATAATTCTTATTCAGTAGTTAAGTCCATGCATAGGGAAATAACAATCCAAAATTTCAGGGGCCCTCCCCTGGAGAAGGCTGTGTGGTACTGAAGTCCACATCATACTACCAGAACTATTAGTGTGGTTAAGACTCATCCCGAGTTCACTTGACTAGCACTACATGAAAAGAAAACAGAGAATCAAAATTGCCTAGAAAAATTTATACTCTTGGTTTACATTACACTCTCAAACTTAGCTAAAAACAGCTATTTCTAGACCCAAAATAAAGATACTCTGTCCCACAAAATTTGCCATTGCAAATGGGGAGACATTTTTCTTCCTAGGCTGAGACTTCCCAAACAAAACCATGGAACAGAATTAACATCTGTGGAAAAGTTAGTCTGTATCACACTCTGTTAGGCATGTTACACATATTTCCAATTTACATGAGAACAGGTCCCAATAAATTAAAAGCTAACTTCCTGAAAATGTTGCACCTCTTGACTCCAGCACTGACTTTCTAAGGACTTAACTATCTAAATATAATAACAAATTTGCCCAGTGCTTTAATCCCAAACTAGAACTGGTAGCCAGAAGGCTACTGGTACTCGTAAGTCCTATTAAAAAGAGAACTGAGTCTTGCTCAAATTAAAGCTTCCCCACTCCCTCCCATGGGCACAACTATGTAACAGCATTTACTGGGTGCCCCACCCTATGGGCAGGCTTCCCTGGTGGCTCAGTGGTAAAGAATCCACCTGCCAATGCAGAAGACACAGATCTGCTCCCTAGGTGTGGAAGATACTCTGGAGGAGGAAACGGCAACCCACTCCTGTATTCTTGCCTGAAAATCCCAAAGACAGAGGAGCCTGGCGGTCTACAGTCCACAGCATTACAAAAGATCTGGACATGATTCAGGAAGTAAGAAGCAACCACCACCACGCCTATGGGCACTACAGGTAGATATGTGAAAAGTAAGTGTTTGTTGCTCAATTGTGTCAGACTTAGTAGCCCCATCATCTGTTGCGCACCAGGTTCCTCTGTCCATGGAATGCTTCGGGGAAGGATACTGGAGTAGGTTGCCATTTCCTTCTCCAGGGGCTCTTCCTGACCCAGGGACTGAACCCAGGTTTCCTGCACTGCAGGCAGATTCTTTACCAACTGAGGCACAAAGAAAGTCCACAGGTAGATAATCCTACCATAAAGAATTTAAAGGGGCTTCCCTGGTGGTCCAGTGGGTAAGAACACTGCCTTGCAGTGCAAGAGGCACCGGTTCCATCCCTGGCCTGGGAAGATCCCATGTGCCGCGAAACAGCTGGACCAGTGTGTCCACTGATGTGTTCAATTACCGAGCCAGAGCTCTGGAGCACATGCGCCCAGAGCCAGTGCTCTGCAACAACAGAGGCCACTGCGATGGGAGGCCCACACAGGCCAAAGAACAAAGATGGATGAGAATGGATAAATGAAAGACCAATAGAAGTGGCCTGCCCGCCCCCCTCCCTCCCCAACAACTCGCCCCCCTACCCCCTCCAAAAAAGATATTTTAAAAAGAACTTAGATATTTTAGCTATGAATGAAACTGCTGAGTATGATAATCAAAGTAATCATTGGCCAGTGTTTTGCCCTTAGTCTTAAGTAACTTCCATCTTTTCCCTAACACACCAATAATAAATTCCCAGTGCTTTTGCTTGGTGTTCCCTCTTTTTTGATACAGTCTAACAATCATTGACTTAAATAAGGTAAAATCAGTACTGCGTATTAATTTTTTCCTCTAGCATTTCTCTTCTGCTCACATGTACACCGATGTACATACTCTCTCGTACTCTGATATAGAAAGAGTATTTAGTGGGTAAACAGGAATACACATTTTGGGAGAAAAGAAAAAACACTGGGAAGAAAACTCACTGGAATACCAAATATCTCTCACTCTGCCTCTATTATACAATCCTGCTAATACTTCAACTGCCTAATTTGTCTCCCCAGATGGTCCTTCCTTTTCTTTTTTTTTCTTTTCTAAAAAAAAGCAGGGCTTCCCCTGGTGGTCCAGTGGGTAAGGACACCGCCTTGCGTGCAGGGGGCGCCGGTTCGAGCCCTGGCCTGGGAAGATCCCACAGGCCGCTGAGCGCTGGACCGATGCGTCCAATTACCGAGCCGAAGCTCTGGAGCACGTGCGCCCAGAGCCAGTGCTCTGCGACAACAGAGGCCACTGAGATGGGAGGCCCACATGGGCCAAAGAACAAAGATGGATGAAAATAGACAAATGAAAGACCAAGAGAAGTAGCCCGCCTGCTCCCCTCCCTCCCCCCCCCCAAAAAAAAAAAAAATAAATAAATCTTAAAAAAAAAAGCAGACTTTTATAGCCAATTTTTTTTTAAATTTTTCATCCATCTTTATTCTTTGGCATGTATGGGCCTCCCATTGCAGTGGCCTCTCATGTTGCCAAGCACTGGCTCTGGGCACAAGCATTCCAGAATGCTGGCTTGTAATTGGACACACCGGCCCAGCGGCACGTGGGATCTTCCCAGGTTAGGGATCAAATCAGTACCCCTTGCACTGCAAGGTGAACTCTTTACCCACTGGACCACCAGCGAAGCCCTCTAGCCATCTTTATGAGTTGCCTTCTCCAATTTAAATTTCACCTTACAATCAAAGTTTTTACAAATGTATATCTATCTCCCGTCTCCCATTTAAAACTTTACGACAAAATCCAAAATCTCTAATTTGGACTGTCAGGCTTTGTAAGATTTGGACCGTGCTGTTTCTGTAGCCTCATTTCACTGACTCTTTCCCCTTTTCCAGTACTTCTAAGTATTTCTGGGTCTAGATTAAGCATTACATATGCTCTCTGTACTTTTTTTGTGCTTTTGCTTGGTGTTCCCTCTTTTTTGATACAGTCTAACAATCATTGACTTAAATAAGGTAAAATCAGTACTGCGTATTAATTTTTTCCTCTAGCATTTCTCTTCTGCTCACATGTACACCGATGTACATACTCTCTTACTCTGATATAGAAAGAGTATTTAGTGGGTAAACAGGAATACACATTTTGGGAGAAAAGAAAAAACACTGGGAAGAAAACTCACTGGAATACCAAATATCTCTCACTCTGCCTCTATTATACAATCCTGCTAATACTTCAACTGCCTAATTTGTCTCCCCAGATGGTCCTTCCTTTTCTTTTTTTTTCTTTTCTAAAAAAAAGCAGGGCTTCCCTGGTGGTCCAGTGGGTAAGGACACCGCCTTGCGTGCAGGGGGCGCCGGTTCGAGCCCTGGCCTGGGAAGATCCCACAGGCCGCTGAGCGCTGGACCGATGCGTCCAATTACCGAGCCGAAGCTCTGGAGCACGTGCGCCCAGAGCCAGTGCTCTGCGACAACAGAGGCCACTGAGATGGGAGGCCCACATGGGCCAAAGAACAAAGATGGATGAAAATAGACAAATGAAAGACCAAGAGAAGTAGCCCGCCTGCTCCCCTCCCTCCCCACCCCTCCCCCCAAAATAAATAAAATAAATAAATCTTAAAAAAAAAAGCAGACTTTTATAGCCAATTTTTTTTTAAATTTTTCATCCATCTTTATTCTTTGGCATGTATGGGCCTCCCATTGCAGTGGCCTCTCATGTTGCCAAGCACTGGCTCTGGGCACAAGCATTCCAGAATGCTGGCTTGTAATTGGACACACCGGCCCAGCGGCACGTGGGATCTTCCCAGGTTAGGGATCAAATCAGTACCCCTTGCACTGCAAGGTGAACTCTTTACCCACTGGACCACCAGCGAAGCCCTCTAGCCATCTTTATGAGTTGCCTTCTCCAATTTAAATTTCACCTTACAATCAAAGTTTTTACAAATGTATATCTATCTCCCGTCTCCCATTTAAAACTTTACGACAAAATCCAAAATCTCTAATTTGGACTGTCAGGCTTTGTAAGATTTGGACCGTGCTGTTTCTGTAGCCTCATTTCACTGACTCTTTCCCCTTTTCCAGTACTTCTAAGTATCTCTGGGTCTAGAGTAAGCCTTGATTTCTCCTGCCTTAGTTCCTTCATACATAACATTCTCTCTAAAACTGATTCTACCATTTAGCCTTTTCTTCTTTTAACTGCTACTTATCATTTTAGCCTCTACTTAAAGCTCACTTTTTCAGTGTGGCGCAAGACTGCTGGTCTGGATTACAGTCTATTCTCTCCACCTCGCGCACAAAACTAGATTCCATTTACCAGTCTGTCTCTCCAATAGAAAGTGATACGTAATCTTTTAGCATTCTCTTCCCTGTCAGGAGGAACCCATGGAGATCCAGTTTCTGCCATGAGACAACACTTGAGGGGTGGCAGAGCACCAAGAGGGAAAGAGTACAGGTACCTAATGCTCACAGACAGCAGAGTCCCCTGCCCATCAAAAAGTAGCAGAAGCAGAACCCAAAGAGGCAGACAAGGGCTAGAACACACACTGACCTGTGGGCCACTCTGGATTAAAAACAAATAAAAAAAAGTTGATTTCTCTTCTAAACTGCAAATTGCTCTCCATGTGAGCAACTGTCAATAGCAGAGTAAGTATGTCCTTTTTTTATCACTAGCATCAATCACAACGGCTGGAATACAGTACGTGTCAAATGTTTGCTAGAATGAATGGGTATAAACAGATCACATTACTTCTCCCTATATAAATTTAAGAGGATCTCAGAAGTCATTCTCACTAAATTAGAGAAATACTCACACATGATAAAAAATATAGTCTCTTGTCTACAAAAGAATACTTTTCTTAGTAATTCAAAAGAAAAAAATTAAGCCTGAAATCCTGAGGCCACCATCTGACTCAAAGTCCCCCCCTCCCTTTCCTGTAGCACTTCCTTCATAGGGAGCCATGTAAAAAGGGCCAGTTTCCCGACCCGACCCGACCCGACCCGTAGGCAAAAATAGAATGTGGGATAGTGGTGTTAGCAGACAAAGTAGCAACTCTACAACTCTGTGCAATTTCCAGCCATTTAAACCAATTTTGGAATATTTTAGTAAACTAGCTAATGTGCTTTCCTTCTAGGGAGGACATTTTTTTCCCTAAATTTCAACAGCTCTCTTAGATTTATTTGGAATGACAAATCTTTGATTCTACCATTTAGCCTTTTCTTCTTTTTAAAGCCTTGATTTCTCCTGCCTTAGTTCCTTCATACATAACATTCTCTCTAAAACTGATTCTACCATTTAGCCTTTTCTTCTTTTAACTGCTACTTATCATTTTAGCCTCTACTTAAAGCTCACTTTTCAGTGTGGCGCAAGACTGCTGGTCTGGATTACAGTCTATTCTCTCCACCTCGCGCACAAAACTAGATTCCATTTACCAGTCTGTCTCTCCAATAGAAAGTGATACGTAATCTTTTAGCATTCTCTTCCCTGTCAGGAGGAACCCATGGAGATCCAGTTTCTGCCATGAGACAACACTTGAGGGGTGGCAGAGCACCAAGAGGGAAAGAGTACAGGTACCTAATGCTCACAGACAGCAGAGTCCCCTGCCCATCAAAAAGTAGCAGAAGCAGAACCCAAAGAGGCAGACAAGGGCTAGAACACACACTGACCTGTGGGCCACTCTGGATTAAAAACAAATAAAAAAAAGTTGATTTCTCTTCTAAACTGCAAATTGCTCTCCATGTGAGCAACTGTCAATAGCAGAGTAAGTATGTCCTTTTTTTATCACTAGCATCAATCACAACGGCTGGAATACAGTACGTGTCAAATGTTTGCTAGAATGAATGGGTATAAACAGATCACATTACTTCTCCCTATATAAATTTAAGAGGATCTCAGAAGTCATTCTCACTAAATTAGAGAAATACTCACACATGATAAAAAGTATAGTCTCTTGTCTACAAAAGAATACTTTTCTTAGTAATTCAAAAGAAAAAAATTAAGCCTGAAATCCTGAGGCCACCATCTGACTCAAAGTCCCCCCCTCCCTTTCCTGTAGCACTTCCTTCATAGGGAGCCATGTAAAAAGGGCCAGTTTCCCGACCCGACCCGACCCGACCCGACCCGTAGGCAAAAATAGAATGTGGGATAGTGGTGTTAGCAGACAAAGTAGCAACTCTACAACTCTGTGCAATTTCCAGCCATTTAAACCAATTTTGGAATATTTTAGTAAACTAGCTAATGTGCTTTCCTTCTAGGGAGGACATTTTTTTCCCTAAATTTCAACAGCTCTCTTAGATTTATTTGGAATGACAAATCTAAAGCTACAGAACAAAAGAAAAGTAGGTGTTTGTGTGTGTGTGTGTTTGGTAAAATTGTACTATCTTAGTATATGCACAGGACAATCTATAAGATCTATAAAGTTTACAATAAAGAAAACTATACCTCAGTTTCTACCATAAGAAAAATGACAGATTAACAAATCACAGGTCAATATGAAACATGAACATGAAGAGAGGACCATGTTAAGGTCAGCTGGAAATGGCCTAAGGAAAATAGAACTCAAGCTAACAACAGTCTGACAAATGGAAAGCAGAAGAAGGTCTTACAGATGAAAGAGATAACTTTTGCCAGTATTCCAGGGGATATGTAAAAATGAAAAAGTTTAGAGTAGTATATTTGGTTGGAGAAGACACTGGCCAAAAAAAGTACAGGGATTCTTACAACCAAAATAGATCTTTAAAAGACTCTTTCTAAAGTCCTCTAATTCCAAGATGAGAAAAAGCAGACCCAAGAAAGCCAAACAAGTTTTACAGAAAGCTAATGAGTAGTAATGCTGGCAAAGATTTCAGGTTTTCGGATTCTTTTTCATTAAGCACAGTGAGAAAGCATTGTACTGGGCACCGTTAAAAAATCCAAAAGAAATGCACATACGTTTCTCTATCTTCAAAGAACTTAAAATATTGCTTAAGCGCTAGGACACATAAAAAAAGAAAAACATAAAAACAGGATGTAAAACTTTTTTAAGTATCAAATTATGCTTTACAAAAATACCTAAGGTATTTAGGGAGCTGGGAGACTGGAAACAAAAAATAAAAACAAAAAAGGAACCGAAAACCAAATCAGTGATTGTTGAAGTGGTACTTGAAAGAAAAATTATTTTGATGACTTGTGTTCAGAATGGCATGAAATTTAAGGAAAGAAACTGGGAAGGCATTAATAACTGTAACTGTAAAAAGTGTGGATTGCTTTATATGAAGATAAAAGGGCCAATCAGGAAGTTCGTGTTTGCAAAATTACTTCAAATTACAAAAGAACCAGTTACGATATATAACTAACAACAAGTTGCACAAGTTCCAAGTGTAACAAGTTCACAAAGCAGGTTTGGCTCACTGATTTCTACCAAAAGAAGCAATGACTAAGCTGTGCTTATGAAAACCAAACCACAGAATAAAAAAATTCTATTTTCCAGAAAATTGTGGATGTTGTGATTATCTGGGTTTTTTTTTTTTCTTTTAGTAGAGTTCTGGTCTGGTTTTCAACCTCAAGTTACCAATCATCTTACTCTGCAATCCACAAAACTACAATGCCCAAAGAAAAGATACAACTATTCATAAAGATATATCACCAACAAAAGTCTTACTCATCAGTCAGTATATCCACAAGATCTCATTCACCATTTTCCTGGTAAAATGCTTTACTGGCGTGGCTGCGTCCAGTTCCAACCACAAGTACTTAACCAAAATATCTCTCAAGCCAGGAACAGTGTCTTAAAGTCAATGATACCCTTCGTCACACCATCATACCAGTTTTGTAACCCAGAAGCCCCAGACAATTACAAGGACCTCCGAAATCACCAGCTGCGTGACCAACTATTTTATAAAATGACTTGTTAAATTTTTAGGTGTTCTACACAAAACTTTAGACCTACATATGAGAAAGAGCTGGTAATGATTTGCATTCTCTATAATCTTCAAAAAAAAAAAAAACCAAAACACTACAGACCAGGAATCAAAAATAGCTTTACACAAACAAGAGCAAAATTGTAGGTTTTGCTGAGGGCATCAGCCAGTTTAAATTAAGAGGGGTTAAACTACCCCACTCCATCAGGAGCAGGAAGCTATGCTTACTAGGGAACAAATAAGATAAAGGACCCATTGGGGTAGAAGAGTCTGTAGCTGAAATTAATATTTTGAGACAATGACTGAAAGGTCCCAAAGTGTCACTACGAAAAAGCGTCTAGGGTTGCCTCAAAAAGAGTATCCACGACAGAGTCGGTGGTTTAATGGGAGGAAAGACCCCGTGGAGTTCGGGGCTGTTTTCTCCCCCTGCCCCAGCGCCTCGTCCCTTCCCCCACCTACCCAGGAAAGAAAGCGCGCCTGGCGTCAACACAGGCCAAGCGCTCGGTCTGTCACCACAACAAACCGCAGGTTAGACCAGCGCTCCTGGAGACCGAGCCCCGGGTCTCGGTTGCCAGGCACAAAACCGGTCTCTGTTCCCCCAGCCCTGCGAACAGCGGGGGCCCTTACCCGAGAGTTTTGGTTGTTTTCTTCCCCTTCGCACACATACATTTTCTTTCTTTTTTTTTTTTTAAACGAACGCTTTGGGAAAAGTGGCGACGCACAGCCAAAGTTTCCCTCTGATCTACCTAACACAGGCAGGCAGACGTTAGGGGGGCCGGCCCCACGGAGGCTCCACCAACCTAGCGACCTAACGAGGAAAGAATGGCAGCGAGAGGACAGGAGGGCTTCCACACCCACCCCACCCCCGCCGGCCGCTGCACACCCGCTGCTGGTCGCCCCAGCACAGAGCCCCACGGCGAGGCGCGCAGCAGGGCTGTGAAATTCACACGCGCAAGCCCCACCCTGGGAAGCGTCCACGACCGCCGAGACAAACACCGGCCGGCGAAGGAGACGCCAGGCGGCCCCCCCTGTCATCCGAGGACAACAACACGCCCAGGAGAAGTGGCAGGACGCGGGAGGAGGTGCCCCGACCCGCAGCCCGCAGCCGCCCCGCTTCCCCGGGAACGCCAGCCCCTCCGAGGCCGGGAGTGGCCGGCCGCGCCCCAGGGCTGGGCGCCGGGTCCCCGGTCGGGGCCGCTGGGGAGGCGCCCCCCGGCGGACCGGCGCCCGGAGAGCCCGCGGCCGACCCGGGCCCGCCTCGCGGAGCGGAGAGGAGGTCGCGGCCGGCCGAGGCCGCGGCCCGCGCGCCCGCCCCGACTCACCGCCGGTGTGTTTGGTTCTCAGCCGCGAGCTGGGGCTGCCGTGAGGAGGCGGCGGAGGAGACGAGATCCGGGGCCCCGCCGCCGGGTCATCATACCCCCTGCGCGCGCCGGCCCGGGCCCCGGCCCCCGCCCCCCGGAGCCGTCCCGCGCCCGTCCCGCGGGGGAGCCTCCTCAGCCTCCCGCCCGCTCCGAGCCCGGCCCCTCGCCGCCGCCGCCGCCTCGGCCCCGCGCGCTCCCGCCTCGGCCTCCCGCTGCCGTCCGGGGCCACCGCCGGGCCCCCCGCTCCGCCGCCGCCGCCGCCAGACCCGACGAGCTGAGCGCCGAGCGGCCGCCCTCATCCGGCCGCCCCGCCTCGCGGGAACGCATCCCAGGCCCCGCGCCATGACACCTACTGAGGCGGAAGTCCAGGAGAGCGGGCGGATTACGAGGACTTCATGGGGCGGGTGGGAGCCGGCGCGGGAGCGGGCGCGGGAGCGGGTGGGCCTCCATGGGGAGCCAGCGTGGACCGAGCGTTGGGGTCGGCTCCCCGCCCGCTCCGCTCGGCCAATTCCGAGGTGACTTTCAGAGGGCCTGGTGGCCGTGTGGGGTCCAGGTTTAAAATGTCATCCCCGCCAGTGTGACATCACCCGCCTTGTGTGACACCCCCGGAGCCTGGGCTGCGCGTGGGGCGGCAGGGCCTACCGGAAGCCCCTGCTGGTGAAGAGTTCCTCTGGACGTGCCCGCTGTGGCAGGTGCCTACCTCCGGGAAGGGCCCCTGTGAAATTCAGCCAGCCCCACCCTGGAACCGACCGCCGAGACAAACACCGGCCGGCGAAGGAGACGCCAGGCGGCCCCCCCTGTCATCCGAGGACAACAACACGCCCAGGAGAAGTGGCAGGACGCGGGAGGAGGTGCCCCGACCCGCAGCCCGCAGCCGCCCCGCTTCCCCGGGAACGCCAGCCCCTCCGAGGCCGGGAGTGGCCGGCCGCGCCCCAGGGCTGGGCGCCGGGTCCCCGGTCGGGGCCGCTGGGGAGGCGCCCCCCGGCGGACCGGCGCCCGGAGAGCCCGCGGCCGACCCGGGCCCGCCTCGCGGAGCGGAGAGGAGGTCGCGGCCGGCCGAGGCCGCGGCCCGCGCGCCCGCCCCGACTCACCGCCGGTGTGTCTGGTTCTCAGCCGCGAGCTGGGGCTGCCGTGAGGAGGCGGCGGAGGAGACGAGATCCGGGGCCCCGCCGCCGGGTCATCATACCCCCTGCGCGCGCCGGCCCGGGCCCCGGCCCCCGCCCCCCGGAGCCGTCCCGCGCCCGTCCCGCGGGGGAGCCTCCTCAGCCTCCCGCCCGCTCCGAGCCCGGCCCCTCGCCGCCGCCGCCGCCTCGGCCCCGCGCGCTCCCGCCTCGGCCTCCCGCTGCCGTCCGGGGCCACCGCCGGGCCCCCCGCTCCGCCGCCGCCGCCGCCAGACCCGACGAGCTGAGCGCCGAGCGGCCGCCCTCATCCGGCCGCCCCGCCTCGCGGGAACGCATCCCAGGCCCCGCGCCATGACACCTACTGAGGCGGAAGTCCAGGAGAGCGGGCGGATTACGAGGACTTCATGGGGCGGGTGGGAGCCGGCGCGGGAGCGGGCGCGGGAGCGGGTGGGCCTCCATGGGGAGCCAGCGTGGACCGAGCGTTGGGGTCGGCTCCCCGCCCGCTCCGCTCGGCCAATTCCGAGGTGACTTTCAGAGGGCCTGGTGGCCGTGTGGGGTCCAGGTTTAAAATGTCATCCCCGCCAGTGTGACATCACCCGCCTTGTGTGACACCCCCGGAGCCTGGGCTGCGCGTGGGGCGGCAGGGCCTACCGGGAAGCCCCCTGCTGGTGAAGAGTTCCCTCTAAGGACGTGCCCGCTGTGCGACAGCGGTGTACGGGGTCGGTAAGCCTCCGTGCACATTAGGAGCCCCCGAGGGGGCTCTTCCGTTCCCTCCTTAGGAACCTGGGTTTGCAATAGGAGGTGAGAAAGAAAAACTGGGCTCTGAACCCAAACCCTCGGACCCTACAGTGAGCGCATACTACCATAAGTTTCTCTCCTCTACCAGAAGATAGTAAAAGCGCGTATTCAGGAAACGGAATGCAACATTCTGGAAAAATAAACACTGCCCGAAACTAGGTTATCCTAACCATCTCTCTGGGCCAAGAGATTCTGGAAGGCTTCAGATATACCTCTTGCTGTGTAACATGTTCTGATTCCTAACGTATGGCATATTTTTAGGGAGACGATAGTATTTTTTTTTTTTTTTTCCCCATCCCACAAGTGCTGGAGGCGGCAAGGATCTGAGCGCTAGAAACTGACTGTACAGCACCATGGTGTTTACTTGCATGCACTCTTTTAAGGAGGTTTCCCAGGTGGTGCTAAGTGGTAAAGAACCCGCCTGCCAATGCAGAAGTTGTGAGAGAGGAGGGTTCCATCCCTGGATTGGGAAGATCCCCTGGAGGAGGAAATGGCAACCCACTCCAGTATTCTTGCCTGGAGATCTCCACAGACAGAGGAGCCTGGAGGGCTATGGTCCATAGGATGGTTAAGAGTCCCAACGGAACTGAACAGACTTAGCACAAACGCACTCTTTAAGGAGAAGGCAGATGTGGCTAAGACGAGATTCTGCTATCAGGTTACATTTCTGAGGTCCCATTCATTATACATCTTTGACCTCTTTGGCGTTTTTGTTGTTGTTCAGTCGCTAAGTCGTGATCAATTTGAGACCCCATGGACTGAAGCGTGGCAGACTTCTCTGCCCTCCACTATTTCCTGAAGTTTCTCAAACTCAAATCCATTGAGTTGACGCCACCCAGCCGTCTCATCCTCTGTTGCTCCCTTCTTCTGCTACCCTCAATCTTTCCGAGCATCAGGGGCTTTTCCAATGAGTTGACTCTTCACATCAGGTAGCCTGGTTTTGGAGTTTAAGCATCAACATCAGTTCTTCCAATGAATATTCAGGGTTGATTTCCTTTAGGATTAACTGGTTTGATCTTGCAGTCCAGGGGACTCCCAAGAGTTTTCTCCAACACCACAGTTCAAAGGCACCAATTTTTCGGCCCTCAACCTTCTTTATGGACCAACTCTCACGTCCGTACGTGATTATTGGAAAAAAGCATAGCTTTGACTGTATGTACTTTGGTCAGCAAAGTGATGTCTCTGCTTTTTAATATGCTGTCTAGGTTTGTCATAGTTTTCCTTCCAAGAAGCAGGCCTTTTAATTTCATGGCTGCAGTCACCATCTGCAGTAATTTTGGAGTCCACAAAAATAAAATCTGTCACTGCTTGCACTTTTTTCTCCTTCCATTTGCCATGAAGTGATGAGACCAGATGCCATGATCTTAATTTTTTGAATGTTGAGGGTTTTTTTTTTTTAATTTTTATTTTACTTTTTACTTTTACAAAGTTTTGTTGTTTACAAATATGTATGATCCCAGATTAGTCATATGTATATCCCCCCAGTCCCACCCCTCCAGGCTGTCGCACAGCACCCCTGTGTTGAGGGGCTTTTTTCTTTCTTTCTTTTTTCTTTTTAAATTTTGGCCTCTTTTATTGTTTATTTTTAAAATTTATTTATTTTCATCCATCTTTATTCTTTCGCCTCTGTGGGCCTCTCATTTCAGTGGCCTCTCTCTCTGGAGCACATGTGCTCCATAGTACTGACTCGTAATTGGACACACTGGTCCAGCTGCTCCAGCACGTGGCATCTTCCGCAGCCAGGGATCAAACCAGCACCCCTTGCACTGCAAGGCAGACTCTTTACCCACTGGACCACCAGAGAAGCCCAAATGTTGAGTTTTAAGCCAGCTTTTTCACTCTTCTCTTTCTCCCTCATCAAGAGGTTCTTTTGTCCCTCTTTGCTTTCTGCCATTAGAGTAGTATCATCTGCATGTCTGAGTTTGTTGATATTATTCCCAGCAATCTTGATTCGAGCTTGTGAGTCATCCAGCCTGGCATTTTGCATGATATACTCTCAATGTAAGTTAAATAAGCAGAGTGACAATATACAGACTTGACATACTTCTTACCCAATTTTGAGCAAGTCCATTGTTTCATGTCCAGTTCTAACTGTTGCTTCTTGACCTGCATACAGGTTTCCCAGGAGACAGGTAAAGTGATCTCGTATTCACATCTCTAAGAATTTCCCACAGTTTATTGTGAAGTTTACTTTTATAGTAACAGACTCGAGCATGATTGTTAATACCACTCTCAGTCTGCTGTTATGAAAAGCATAGCTTTGACTGTATGTACTTTGGTCAGCAAAGTGATGTCTCTGCTTTTTAATATGCTGTCTAGGTTTGTCATAGTTTTCCTTCCAAGAAGCAGGCCTTTTAATTTCATGGCTGCAGTCACCATCTGCAGTAATTTTGGAGTCCACAAAAATAAAATCTGTCACTGCTTGCACTTTTTTCTCCTTCCATTTGCCATGAAGTGATGAGACCAGATGCCATGATCTTAATTTTTTGAATGTTGAGGGTTTTTTTTTTTTAATTTTTATTTTACTTTTTACTTTTACAAAGTTTTGTTGTTTACAAATATGTATGATCCCAGATTAGTCATATGTATATCCCCCCAGTCCCACCCCTCCAGGCTGTCGCACAGCACCCTGTGTTGAGGGGCTTTTTTCTTTCTTTCTTTTTTCTTTTTAAATTTTGGCCTCTTTTATTGTTTATTTTTAAAATTTATTTATTTTCATCCATCTTTATTCTTTCGCCTCTGTGGGCCTCTCATTTCAGTGGCCTCTCTCTCTGGAGCACATGTGCTCCATAGTACTGACTCGTAATTGGACACACTGGTCCAGCTGCTCCAGCACGTGGCATCTTCCGCAGCCAGGGATCAAACCAGCACCCCTTGCACTGCAAGGCAGACTCTTTACCCACTGGACCACCAGAGAAGCCCAAATGTTGAGTTTTAAGCCAGCTTTTTCACTCTTCTCTTTCTCCCTCATCAAGAGGTTCTTTTGTCCCTCTTTGCTTTCTGCCATTAGAGTAGTATCATCTGCATGTCTGAGTTTGTTGATATTATTCCCAGCAATCTTGATTCGAGCTTGTGAGTCATCCAGCCTGGCATTTTGCATGATATACTCTCAATGTAAGTTAAATAAGCAGAGTGACAATATACAGACTTGACATACTTCTTACCCAATTTTGAGCAAGTCCATTGTTTCATGTCCAGTTCTAACTGTTGCTTCTTGACCTGCATACAGGTTTCCCAGGAGACAGGTAAAGTGATCTCGTATTCACATCTCTAAGAATTTCCCACAGTTTATTGTGATCTACACGATTGAAGGCTTTAGTGTAATCAGTAAAGCAGAAGTAGATGTTGTTAATAGTTATTTTATTTATTTGGCTGCACTGGGTTTTAGTTGGGGCATGTAGGATGTTTCAGTTGCTGCATGCAGCATCGAGTTTCCTGATCAGGGATTGAACATGGGTCCTCTGCATTGGCAACCTGGAGTCTTAACAATTGGACCACCAGGGAATTCCCTTCTTAACCTCTTTGGATCAAAGATATCATTTTTGAAGACTTCCTAGAGTGGTTATGGGTTTCTATCATGCCTTAACACTAGGAACAGTTCTATTTTATTGGGTAAAGTAAAGTTTATTTCCCTAGAGGACCAGGGTTAGCAAGAGTCTTCAGTTCACAGGGTAGTTTTCGTTGCTTATTTTCACAGAAACTTAGAGAACATAAAGTGCTACACTAGGCTGACCTGGAGAACATCAAGACATGGAGAGTGGGTGAGCATGCCTGCTTGGAGAGCCAGTAAAAAGGCAGAACTTGAGCTCATGGGTAGAGCAGATCTTGCTTGAAAAGCAAGCTTCCAACACACTAACTGTTTATCATGCTTTGGTTCAACTCAACTCCATGACAGGTCTCTAAGCTTTTGTGGTGGTATAGTCAGTAAGTCATCTCTGACTCCTGTGGCCCCATATACTGTAGCCTGCCAGGCCCATCTGTCCATGGGATTCTCCAGTCAAGAACACTGGAGTGGGTTGCCATTTCCTTCTCCAGGGCATCTTCCCAACCGAGGAATCGAACTCAGGTCTCCTGCATCACAAGAAAATTCTTTACTGACTGAGCTAAGAGGGAAGCCCTTTTCTCTTTTCAAACACATCTCAAAATTTGCCTTGAGGACACCTTTCATGATTGACTCTCACTTGATCTTAGTTATTGGGTCCTACATCATCATTTGACTGCTTCACTTCTTGTATTATTTATATTTGTTGATCTCATTTTTGTTGTTCTTTGGTCATGTCCAGTTCTAACTGTTGCTTCTTGACCTGCATACAGGTTTCCCAGGAGACAGGTAAAGTGATCTCGTATTCACATCTCTAAGAATTTCCCACAGTTTATTGTGATCTACGATTGAAGGCTTTAGTGTAATCAGTAAAGCAGAAGTAGATGTTGTTAATAGTTATTTTATTTATTTGGCTGCACTGGGTTTTAGTTGGGGCATGTAGGATGTTTCAGTTGCTGCATGCAGCATCGAGTTTCCTGATCAGGGATTGAACATGGGTCCTCTGCATTGGCAACCTGGAGTCTTAACAATTGGACCACCAGGGAATTCCCTTCTTAACCTCTTTGGATCAAAGATATCATTTTTGAAGACTTCCTAGAGTGGTTATGGGTTTCTATCATGCCTTAACACTAGGAACAGTTCTATTTTATTGGGTAAAGTAAAGTTTATTTCCCTAGAGGACCAGGGTTAGCAAGAGTCTTCAGTTCACAGGGTAGTTTTCGTTGCTTATTTTCACAGAAACTTAGAGAACATAAAGTGCTACACTAGGCTGACCTGGAGAACATCAAGACATGGAGAGTGGGTGAGCATGCCTGCTTGGAGAGCCAGTAAAAAGGCAGAACTTGAGCTCATGGGTAGAGCAGATCTTGCTTGAAAAGCAAGCTTCCAACACACTAACTGTTTATCATGCTTTGGTTCAACTCAACTCCATGACAGGTCTCTAAGCTTTTGTGGTGGTATAGTCAGTAAGTCATCTCTGACTCCTGTGGCCCCATATACTGTAGCCTGCCAGGCCCATCTGTCCATGGGATTCTCCAGTCAAGAACACTGGAGTGGGTTGCCATTTCCTTCTCCAGGGCATCTTCCCAACCGAGGAATCGAACTCAGGTCTCCTGCATCACAAGAAAATTCTTTACTGACTGAGCTAAGAGGGAAGCCCTTTTCTCTTTTCAAACACATCTCAAAATTTGCCTTGAGGACACCTTTCATGATTGACTCTCACTTGATCTTAGTTATTGGGTCCTACATCATCATTTGACTGCTTCACTTCTTGTATTATTTATATTTGTTGATCTCATTTTTGTTGTTCTTTGGTCATTTCCTCAGTCAGTCTCACTAATGGAGACCTTCTTAAAATCTACTATTTTCCTCTCTCTAATATTCATACCTATCCAACAAATCTGCTCAATGCCAGGCACTCCCCTAGACCCTAAGTCAGATGCTAGATGAATAAGACAAGGTATTTTCCCCCAGAAGACTTAACAGTCTAGTGAGGGGGGTAAAAATGCATGGAGACCAATGGAATACTACACAGCTGTAAAAAGAAATGCAGAAGAATCAGCCCTAATGAGGTGACTGGATCTAGAACGTATCATAAAAAGTGAAGTCAGTCAGAAAGAGAAGGACAAGTACAATATACTAACACATATATATGGAATCTAGTAGATTGGTGAGGATGGCACATGCAGTGAAGTGACAGAAAGACAGACGTGGACAGTGGACATATGGACATTGTGGGGAAGGAACAGTGGGTTAGAGGCCTAAAGGAAGTAGCATGGAGGCCTGTATTATCATATGTGAAGAAAATAGCTACAGTCATTGCTCTGAGAAAAGCAGATCCTTCAGGGGTGCTGTATGATGATCGGGAGGGGTGGGATGAGGGGGATATACATATGACTAATCTGGGAACATACATATCTGTAAACAACAAAACTCAAGTAAAAGTTAAAAAAATGCATGGAAATGTATTTCTAAGGTTTGAATGACAGAGACAGGGAAGGTCTTCAGAGAAGGTGATATTTATACATGATCTGCTTAATGTAACTAGGGCTTAATGTAACTAGAGTTCATTTGTTCATTCAGTAAATATCTATTGAGTATTTTCTAAGCACCAGGCACTGTGCTAGAATTAAAGATACAAAGAAGAAAAGATGTGGTCTCTGCCCTGAAGGGGCTTACAGTTCTGCAGAGAAGTGCAGGATTTGGAAACCTAAATAGGCTGTCAGATTTTGAGAGGCAATGCAGAGCTAGTGGAGGTTTAATCAGACTGGTAATATGAAGAAATCTTACTTTAAAGCGAGAACTGGTAGCAGTGAGGAGGATGGAAGGCTGGTTAGAAAACTGATGAGGGTTTGATGATGCAGGGAACATGGAGAGAAGGGCGCAGATATGTGAACTATTGGGCTTCCCAGGTGGCACTAGCGGTAAAGAACCTGCCAGCCAATGCAGGAGACATAAGAGACGTGGGTTTGATCCCTGGGTGGAGAATATCCCCTGGAGGAGGACATGGCAATCCACTAGAGTATTCTTACCTGGAGAATCCTGTGTACAGAGAAGTCTGGTGGGCTACAGGTTGCAAAGAGTCAGATATGACTGAGTGACTGAACACGCACGCATGTGAACTATTTCCTCCCAAAGTTAGGGCAGCTGGAGAGGGAGTTGGAGCTGTTGCCAGTTGGAAGCACTTATGTTTCATCTAGGGTATACTATTCCTCTAGGGCTCGGAGCCTAGATTCAGTATTGTAGGCCAGAATTGAAGGCCAGTATTACAGCACATTTCCTCAGGAGCTGCAGTGCACAAGGCCAAATAGAAGCTCTGTCTTTTGAGAAACTGAGTTAAAAAGCTAAGCAGACTATCCATACAAGCAGTAAATACAAGGGACTAAGAAGAAAAAGGTTTCAAGTAGAAACCAACAGTTGCAAAACTGGAAAAACTAGATGAGAGTGAAGGTCTGAAGTGAAGAGTAGGAGGCAGGACGTGGGAAATTTTTTTTGAACCAACAAGAGACTCCTCACTGATTTTTTAAAATTATTTTTAATTGGAGCATAATTGCTTTATAATTTCATGTTCATTTCTGCCATATATCAACATGAATCAGCCATAAGTATACATATGTCCCCTCCCTTTGAACCTCCCTCCATCTCCCACCCATGGCACCCCTCTAGGTTGTCACAGAGCACCGAGGCTGAGCTCCCTGTGTCACACAGCAAATTCCCACTGGCTGGCTATTTCACATATATGTTTCAGTGCTGCTCTCCCAATTCATCCCAACCTCTCCTTCCCCTACTGCGTCCACAAGTCTGTTTTCTGTCTGCATCTCCACTGCTGCCCTGCATATAGGTGCTTCAGTGCCATTTTTCTAGATCTCATATGTATGTTTTAATATACAATATTTGTTTGTTTTTTTCTAACTTCACTCTGTATAATAGGCTCTAGGTTCATCTACCTTATTAGAACTGACTCAAATGCACTTCTTTTTATGGCTGAATCATATTCCATCGTATATATGTACCATAACTTCTTTATCCATTCATCTGCTGATGGACATCTAGGCTGCTTCCATTTATAGTGCTGCATAGAATATCCCTGGAGGAGGACATGGCAACCCTGATCTTACCTGGAGAATCCTGTGTACAGAGAAGTCTGGTGGGCTACAGGTTGCAAAGAGTCAGATATGACTGAGTGACTGAACACGCACGCATGTGAACTATTTCCTCCCAAAGTTAGGGCAGCTGGAGAGGAGTTGGAGCTGTTGCCAGTTGGAAGCACTTATGTTTCATCTAGGGTATACTATTCCTCTAGGGCTCGGAGCCTAGATTCAGTATTGTAGGCCAGAATTGAAGGCCAGTATTACAGCACATTTCCTCAGGAGCTGCAGTGCACAAGGCCAAATAGAAGCTCTGTCTTTTGAGAAACTGAGTTAAAAAGCTAAGCAGACTATCCATACAAGCAGTAAATACAAGGGACTAAGAAGAAAAAGGTTTCAAGTAGAAACCAACAGTTGCAAAACTGGAAAAACTAGATGAGAGTGAAGGTCTGAAGTGAAGAGTAGGAGGCAGGACGTGGGAAATTTTTTTTGAACCAACAAGAGACTCCTCACTGATTTTTTAAAATTATTTTTAATTGGAGCATAATTGCTTTATAATTTCATGTTCATTTCTGCCATATATCAACATGAATCAGCCATAAGTATACATATGTCCCCTCCCTTTGAACCTCCCTCCATCTCCCACCCATGGCACCCCTCTAGGTTGTCACAGAGCACCGAGGCTGAGCTCCCTGTGTCACACAGCAAATTCCCACTGGCTGGCTATTTCACATATATGTTTCAGTGCTGCTCTCCCAATTCATCCCAACCTCTCCTTCCCCTACTGCGTCCACAAGTCTGTTTTCTGTCTGCATCTCCACTGCTGCCCTGCATATAGGTGCTTCAGTGCCATTTTTCTAGATCTCATATGTATGTTTTAATATACAATATTTGTTTTTTTCTTTCTAACTTCGCTCTGTATAATAGGCTCTAGGTTCATCTACCTTATTAGAACTGACTCAAATGCATTCTTTTTATGGCTGAATAATATCCCATTGTATATATGTACCATAACTTCTTTATCCATTCATCTGCTGATGGACATCTAGGCTGCTTCCATGTCCTGGCTACTGTAAATAGTGCTGCAGTGAACATTGGAGTACATGTGTCTTTTCCAATTGTGGTTTCCTCAGGGTATATGGTCATTAGTGAGATTGCTGAGTCACATGGTAGTTTTATTCCTAGTTATTAAAGGAATATTCATACTGTTCTCCATAGTGGTTGTATCAATTTGCATTCCCACCAACAGTACAAGAGGGTTCCCTTTTCTCCACACCCTATCCAGCATTTATTGTTAGATTTTTTTAATGATGACCATTCTGACTAGTGAGAGGTGATACTTCATTGTAGTTTTGATTTACATTTCTCTAATAATGTTAGCCATGTTGATCATCTTTTCATGTGTTTATTAGCCACCTATATGCCTTCTTTGGAGAAATGTTTGTTTATGTCTTTTGCCCAATTTTTCATTGGGCTATTTGTTTTCCTGATGTTATATACTCTGGAGATTAATCCTTTGTCAGTTGTTTTAGTTTGCGATTATTTTCTCCTATTCTGAGGGTTGTCTTTTAATTTGTTTATTGTTTCCTTTGCTGTGCAGAAACTTTTAAGCTTAATTCAGTTCCATTTGTTTATTTTTGTTTTCAATCCATTTCTCTAAGAGGTGGGTCAAAGAGGATCTTGCTGTAATATATGTCAAAGAGCATACTGCCTATGCTTTCCTCTAAGAGCTTTATAGTTTCTGGCCTTATATTTGAGTATTTAATCCATTTTGAGTTTATTTTTGTGTATGGTATTAGAAAGTCTTCTAGTTTCATTCTTTTACATGTAGCTACATGTAAAAGTGGTCCAGTTTTCCCAGCACCACGTATTGAAGGGGCTTTTCTCCATTGTATATTGTTGCCTCTTTTCTCAAAGATAAGGTGTCCATAGGTGTGTGGGTTCATATGTGGGCTTTCTATCTTGTTTCATTGGTCTATATTTCTGTTTTTGTGCCGGAACCATACTCTCCTGATGACTGTAGGTCTATAGTACAGTCTGAAGTCAGAAAGTTTAATTCCTCCAGCTCCATTTTTCTTTCTCAAGATTGCTTTGCCTATTTGGGGGTCTTATGTGTATCTGTACAAATTGTGAAATTTTTTTGTTCTAGTTCTGTGAAAAATACCATTGGTAGTTTGATAGGGATTTCATTGAATCTGTGGATTATTTTGAGTAATATAGTCATTTGCACAATATTGCACAATATTGATTCTTCCAATCCAAGAATACGGTATATATCTCCATCTGTTTGTGTCATCTTTGATTTCTTTCATGATTTTTTAAAATTTAAATTTTCTTTATTTTTGGCTGTACTGGGTCTTTATTGCTGCACACAGGCTATCTTTAGTTGTAGTGAGCGGGAGCTACTCTCTAGTTGTGGTACATAACTAGGCTTCTCCTTATGGTGGCTTCTCTTGTGGCAAAGAAAAGAGTGTGTGCTCAGTAGTTGTGGCACACGGGCTTAGTTGCTCTGTGGCATGTGGAATCTGCCCAGACCAAGGATCAAACCCATGTCCCACACATTGACAGGTGGATTCCTAATCACTGGAACATCAGGGATCTCACCCCATTGGTTTTTTAAATCTAGACTCTAGCAAAATTTTTATCTGCAGATAATTTCAAACTCATAGAAAAATTGCAGGAATAATAAGAGCACCCTTATGCCCTTTACTCAGATTTACTTATTAACCTTTCAACCCTCTTGCTTTTAACATTTTTGAGCTTAGTTGCTTGGTTGTGTCTGACTCTTTAGACGGTAACCCACCAGGCTCCACTATCCATGGAGTTTTCCAGGCAAGAATACTGGAGTGGATGCTTTCCTCTAAGAGCTTTATAGTTTCTGGCCTTATATTTGAGTATTTAATCCATTTTGAGTTTATTTTTGTGTATGGTATTAGAAAGTCTTCTAGTTTCATTCTTTTACATGTAGCTACATGTAAAAGTGGTCCAGTTTTCCCAGCACCACGTATTGAAGGGGCTTTTCTCCATTGTATATTGTTGCCTCTTTTCTCAAAGATAAGGTGTCCATAGGTGTGTGGGTTCATATGTGGGCTTTCTATCTTGTTTCATTGGTCTATATTTCTGTTTTTGTGCCGGAACCATACTCTCCTGATGACTGTAGGTCTATAGTACAGTCTGAAGTCAGAAAGTTTAATTCCTCCAGCTCCATTTTTCTTTCTCAAGATTGCTTTGCCTATTTGGGGGTCTTATGTGTATCTGTACAAATTGTGAAATTTTTTTGTTCTAGTTCTGTGAAAAATACCATTGGTAGTTTGATAGGGATTTCATTGAATCTGTGGATTATTTTGAGTAATATAGTCATTTGCACAATATTGCACAATATTGATTCTTCCAATCCAAGAATACGGTATATATCTCCATCTGTTTGTGTCATCTTTGATTTCTTTCATGATTTTTTAAAATTTAAATTTTCTTTATTTTTGGCTGTACTGGGTCTTTATTGCTGCACACAGGCTATCTTTAGTTGTAGTGAGCGGGAGCTACTCTCTAGTTGTGGTACATAACTAGGCTTCTCCTTATGGTGGCTTCTCTTGTGGCAAAGAAAAGAGTGTGTGCTCAGTAGTTGTGGCACACGGGCTTAGTTGCTCTGTGGCATGTGGAATCTGCCCAGACCAAGGATCAAACCCATGTCCCACACATTGACAGGTGGATTCCTAATCACTGGAACATCAGGGATCTCACCCCATTGGTTTTTTAAATCTAGACTCTAGCAAAATTTTTATCTGCAGATAATTTCAAACTCATAGAAAAATTGCAGGAATAATAAGAGCACCCTTATGCCCTTTACTCAGATTTACTTATTAACCTTTCAACCCTCTTGCTTTTAACATTTTTGAGCTTAGTTGCTTGGTTGTGTCTGACTCTTTAGACGGTAACCCACCAGGCTCCACTATCCATGGAGTTTTCCAGGCAAGAATACTGGAGTGGATTGCCATTTCCTTCTCCAGGGCATCTTCCTGACCCAAGGATCAAACTAGCATCTGTTGCAGAATAATGATATTTTGTCCTTCTCAGGATATCACAACCAATGTCAGATGATGTCTCTGGGTGATATTTTTTGTTGAAATAATTGAATTATATACCTCTGTTTTTCAGATTATTTTCCATTATAGGGTTTATTTTTTTTTACAATTTTAAAAGATTTTTAAAAATGTGGACCATTTTTAACCTCTTCATTAAATTTGTTAACAGTATTGCTTCTATTTTTTTATGCTTAGTTTTTTTTGCCCCATGACATGTGGGATCTTAGCTCCCCAGCCAGGGCTTAAACCCATACCCCCTGCATTGGAAGGTAAAGTCTTAACCTATGGACCTCCAGGGAAGTCCCCCACAAGAATATTTTTTGAGCTTGATTTTTTTGGACGTGATTTTTTTGCAAACATTCACACCAGCATCACCACCAGTCCCTCATGATGGGAGCACATCCAGCTCCCAGGAGACCCCTCCCTCCCAGTCACACCCCCTTCCCAGTAACACAATGGTGATTCGCAGAGAGGAGATGAGCCCTTTTGGTAGCTGCATGGTGTCCTGATGTACAGCTGTGATGTGCCTCCAGTCTTTGCGCTTAAACAGGACAGTACCCTGACAGACCTTGCACGCATTGCCTCTTGTTTTCTCATCTTTACCCTCAAGCTCAAGCTCATCTTACAAAAAACACATAAAAGTAATTTAAACAGGGCCTTTAGATCTTGCCGCTTCTTCCTGTCATTTCTGACTTCCTCCTAAACAGATTCCTTCAAATTCATTTTGTTCTTCTCATTTTACCAGTCAGCACCCTCCCTTTGCTCATCGCTTGAAGCCATCTTTCAGCTTCTTCCGTCAGAATGGATCTCACCCATTGGTTTTTAAATCTAGACTCTAGCAAAATTTTTATCTGCAGATAATTTCAAACTCATAGAAAAATTGCAGGAATAATAAGAGCACCCTTATGCCCTTTACTCAGATTTACTTATTAACCTTTCAACCCTCTTGCTTTTAACATTTTTGAGCTTAGTTGCTTGGTTGTGTCTGACTCTTTAGACGGTAACCCACCAGGCTCCACTATCCATGGAGTTTTCCAGGCAAGAATACTGGAGTGGATTGCCATTTCCTTCTCCAGGGCATCTTCCTGACCCAAGGATCAAACTAGCATCTGTTGCAGAATAATGATATTTTGTCCTTCTCAGGATATCACAACCAATGTCAGATGATGTCTCTGGGTGATATTTTTTGTTGAAATAATTGAATTATATACCTCTGTTTTTCAGATTATTTTCCATTATAGGGTTTATTTTTTTTTACAATTTTAAAAGATTTTTAAAAATGTGGACCATTTTTAACCTCTTCATTAAATTTGTTAACAGTATTGCTTCTATTTTTTTATGCTTAGTTTTTTTTGCCCCATGACATGTGGGATCTTAGCTCCCCAGCCAGGGCTTAAACCCATACCCCCTGCATTGGAAGGTAAAGTCTTAACCTATGGACCTCCAGGGAAGTCCCCCACAAGAATATTTTTTGAGCTTGATTTTTTTGGACGTGATTTTTTTGCAAACATTCACACCAGCATCACCACCAGTCCCTCATGATGGGAGCACATCCAGCTCCCAGGAGACCCCTCCTCCCAGTCACACCCCCTTCCCAGTAACACAATGGTGATTCGCAGAGAGGAGATGAGCCCTTTTGGTAGCTGCATGGTGTCCTGATGTACAGCTGTGATGTGCCTCCAGTCTTTGCGCTTAAACAGGACAGTACCCTGACAGACCTTGCACGCATTGCCTCTTGTTTTCTCATCTTTACCCTCAAGCTCAAGCTCATCTTACAAAAAACACATAAAAGTAATTTAAACAGGGCCTTTAGATCTTGCCGCTTCTTCCTGTCATTTCTGACTTCCTCCTAAACAGATTCCTTCAAATTCATTTTGTTCTTCTCATTTTACCAGTCAGCACCCTCCCTTTGCTCATCGCTTGAAGCCATCTTTCAGCTTCTTCCGTCAGAATGGACACTCTGAGGGCCAGGATCTGGACTCTTCTCTGCATTCCCAGCTTGGCCCAGAGACTGGAAAATCCAGCTCTAGTTCAGCATCTTCCTTCCTTTTCAGCCACATTTTGTATGTACTGGTCTCTGTCAGCCTCTCAGTCTTTCAGTTCCTCCACCTTCTTGTATCTCATGACCCTGATACTAATGAAGCGAACAAGCCGACAAGTTTGCAGAACGTGTCCCAGTTTGAGTTTGCCTGATGCCTCTTCACAGGACCCTAGGAACTTGAGAGTAACGCTTCACACAGGAACTTTGGGGGTAACACCCCAGTGATGTCCTATTCTTGTCAGTCTTTCATGTCAAGCGCCTGCAATGTCTCATGATGGATGACGTTAACTTTACTCACTTGCTTGAGATAGTATCTTCCAGGTTTCTTCACTTCGGTGTGTGCACCTGCCTCAGCTCCAGCCTTCACTCAGCCAGGAGTCCTTTGCTTCACAGCATATTTCCAGATTCACGTCATTGTAACTGGGTTCCCTGAAAGCAGAGCCCAAAGCAGAAGGGAGTGTTTTATCTATCAACTGCTATCAGCCACGGGTTGAGTGTTAATTCCCTTGCATGGCTGGCCTGATGTAGGTTCAAACTCTGGAAAGGGTTATTTTTCTTTGGCTGTACTAGGTCTTCGTAGTGAGGCTCTTCATGTTGCTGTGTGCCGGCTTTGTCTAGTTGCAGGGAGTGGGGGCTACTCTTTAAACTTCAGTGCGAGGTCTTCTCATTGCGGTGACTTCTCTTGTTGTGGCACATGGACTCAGTAAAGTGTGATGCATGGGCTTAGGTGCCCCGTACCATGTATCATTATAAGATATCAAATATGGTTCTCTCTGACAAATAGTAAATCCCTGATGCTTATCTATTTTATGTAAAGCAGTTTATATTTGTTAGGACTTCCCAGATAGCACAGTAGTAAAGAAACCACCTGTCAGTGCAGGAGACACAGGGGACGGGGACTTGGGTTCAGTCCCTGAGTGGGGAAGATCCCCTGGAGGAGGAAATGGCCTCCCACTCCAGTATTCTTGCCTAGAAAATTCCATGGACAGAGGAGCCTGGTGGACTATATAGTCCATGTGGTCGCAAAGAGTCAGTCACATATTCAGGGCTATAGGCCATGGGGTTACAAAGAGTCAATCACAACTGAGCACAACGCATGCAGTTTATATATATATATCTGTTAATTCCATAATCCTAACCTATCCCTTTCCCTCTTTCTCCCTTTGGAAAACATAAATTTGTGGCAGGGACTAACAGTGCCACACTTACCCAAAACCCATTCCCTAGATTAGTTCTTCCCTATTAATAGAATCCCAGTTTCATTCAGATAGAAGGAAGCTCTTTTGAATTCAAGGAAGGTAAGCTCCTCCCCCTTTAGTGAAAAAGTGAAAATGTCAGTTGCTCTGTTGTGTCTGACTCTTTGTGCCCATGGACGGTACCCATGCCCATGCCACCAGGCTCTTTTGTCCATGGAGTTCTCCAGGCAAGGATACTGGAGTGGGTGGCCATTCTCTTCAGGAGATCTTCCCAACCCAGGGATCAAACCCAGATCTCCTGCATTACAGGAAGATTTTTTACCATCTGAGTCACCAGGGAAGCCCCTCTCCTCCAGATCAAGGGATAGATCACAATTGGTCTAAATAAGTCCTGGTGATTCCATTTCTCTTTGCCAATGATTGGTCTAGGAGTAGGTATAGGACTCAGTTCTGGTTAAATGAAAATCTGAAAGGAAGTCTTCCGGGAGGTTCCTGGGAAATATTTTTCTTTTTGTATAAAGAGAAGAAATTTTTTTGCTCTTCTCTCTGTCTTTTGGCTTAAGACAAAGGGATGGAGACCCAAGGCCTGGCGCTCCTATGGCCACTTTGATGCGCTGATGGAGCATCAGTAAGGTGGTATTTGTTTTTAGTAACTATCTTAAGTACATTTGTCATGCAAAATGTGAACAGAGGAAGAAATAATGCCATTATGTTATCTTATACAAGGGACATGAGCTGTTAAGGATGACAAGTACACTCTTGGGAAGAAGAGGCTGTTGTCTGCATTAGGCTGCCAGGGAGCCCTGGGATTAGCAACTAAACAGGGCAGAGAAGAGCATGGCATACAAAGCTGAAAATTGAAGCACCCATTTGTATTTGGAAGCTGCCCAGGATAATCAGGTGAGCAAGGACTCTTCATTTCACCGTGAAGGTCCCTTCTGTGTATCGTGAGAAGGCTGTGTCACCTCATTGCCTCCACATTTCTTTCCCTTTCCAGCATCTCCCCACTAAAGCTAGATTGGTTACTGAGCTAAACAGTGTGACTGCAGGGTAGGAACTGACTTGCTTGCTCTCAAGTCTGAGTCTCACATCTTGTTTTCTTTTTGCATTATAATAGGACGTTTTGGGGATTGGGTTCCAACAGAAGTGATGGCTTTGGTTGAATGGGAGTTTGGGTGAAGACAATGCCTGTGGGATTAAAGAGAAGGAGTCAAGGACTTCTCTAGGGGCGCAGTGGACAGGTACCCATGCCCATGCCACCAGGCTCTTTTGTCCATGGAGTTCTCCAGGCAAGGATACTGGAGTGGGTGGCCATTCTCTTCAGGAGATCTTCCCAACCCAGGGATCAAACCCAGATCTCCTGCATTACAGGAAGATTTTTTACCATCTGAGTCACCAGGGAAGCCCCTCTCCTCCAGATCAAGGGATAGATCACAATTGGTCTAAATAAGTCCTGGTGATTCCATTTCTCTTTGCCAATGATTGGTCTAGGAGTAGGTATAGGACTCAGTTCTGGTTAAATGAAAATCTGAAAGGAAGTCTTCCGGGAGGTTCCTGGGAAATATTTTTCTTTTTGTATAAAGAGAAGAAATTTTTTTGCTCTTCTCTCTGTCTTTTGGCTTAAGACAAAGGGATGGAGACCCAAGGCCTGGCGCTCCTATGGCCACTTTGATGCGCTGATGGAGCATCAGTAAGGTGGTATTTGTTTTTAGTAACTATCTTAAGTACATTTGTCATGCAAAATGTGAACAGAGGAAGAAATAATGCCATTATGTTATCTTATACAAGGGACATGAGCTGTTAAGGATGACAAGTACACTCTTGGGAAGAAGAGGCTGTTGTCTGCATTAGGCTGCCAGGAGCCCTGGGATTAGCAACTAAACAGGGCAGAGAAGAGCATGGCATACAAAGCTGAAAATTGAAGCACCCATTTGTATTTGGAAGCTGCCCAGGATAATCAGGTGAGCAAGGACTCTTCATTTCACCGTGAAGGTCCCTTCTGTGTATCGTGAGAAGGCTGTGTCACCTCATTGCCTCCACATTTCTTTCCCTTTCCAGCATCTCCCCACTAAAGCTAGATTGGTTACTGAGCTAAACAGTGTGACTGCAGGGTAGGAACTGACTTGCTTGCTCTCAAGTCTGAGTCTCACATCTTGTTTTCTTTTTGCATTATAATAGGACGTTTTGGGGATTGGGTTCCAACAGAAGTGATGGCTTTGGTTGAATGGGAGTTTGGGTGAAGACAATGCCTGTGGGATTAAAGAGAAGGAGTCAAGGACTTCTCTAGGGGCGCAGTGGACAGGAATCCATCCACCTGCCATTGCAGGGGATACTGGTTTGATCCTTAGTCCAGGAAGACCCCTTAAGCCTTGGGTAACTAAAGCCCATGCACCACAACTACTGAGCCCTCATTCTAGAGCCTGAGAGCTGCAACAAGAGAAGCCACCAGCATGAGAAGAAGCCTGTGCAACAGAACAAAGAGTAGCCCCCACTGACTGCAAATAGGGCAAGCCCAAGCACAGCAGCTGAGATCCAGTGTAACCAAAAATAATAATAAATACACTTATAAAGAGAAAGAGTCAAATACAAGTAATGAAAAGAACTGGAGAGTCAAGAGAGAGGTGGGGTTGCGCAGCATTGTGAATGCATCATATGCCACTGAAACTGTACAGTTAAAAATGGTTAATTGGGGCTTCCCTGGTGGTTCAGTGGGTAAAGAGTTTGCCTTGCAGTGCAAGGGGCACCGGTTCAATCACTGGCATGGGAAGATCCCGTATGCATGGAGCAGCTGGACCAGTGTGTCCAATTGCCAGTACTCTGGACTGCATGTGCCAAGAGCTGGTGCTCTGCAACAAGAGAAGCCGCCGTGATGGGAGGCCCACACAGGCCAAAGAATTGGGATGGGTGAAAATAAATAAATGAAGGACCAGTAAAATAGGCCAAAATTTATAAAAAAAAAAAAAAAAAAAAGTTAATTGTATATTATGTGAATTTCACCTCAAATTTTTTTTTTTTTTTTTTAAAAAAGTAGTATGGGAAGTTTGTAGGATTTAGAGATGATGGGTAAAAGACTTTACCTCTAATATTTCTGATTTTCAAGGGTCAGCCCAGAGACTGTTCTGGGAGAAGAGCAAATGCCTTAACCACTTATACAATTACTCGGGGAGGAAGGTTTGCGGTTTCATCTCTGCCCCCCCCCCCCCGTTGTGCTATCTTTCTGTGACTGCAGGGTAGGAACTGACTTGCTTGCTCTCAAGTCTGAGTCTCATCTTGTTTTCTTTTTGCATTATAATAGGACGTTTTGGGGATTGGGTTCCAACAGAAGTGATGGCTTTGGTTGAATGGGAGTTTGGGTGAAGACAATGCCTGTGGGATTAAAGAGAAGGAGTCAAGGACTTCTCTAGGGCGCAGTGGACAGGAATCCATCCACCTGCCATTGCAGGGGATACTGGTTTGATCCTTAGTCCAGGAAGACCCCTTAAGCCTTGGGTAACTAAAGCCCATGCACCACAACTACTGAGCCCTCATTCTAGAGCCTGAGAGCTGCAACAAGAGAAGCCACCAGCATGAGAAGAAGCCTGTGCAACAGAACAAAGAGTAGCCCCCACTGACTGCAAATAGGGCAAGCCCAAGCACAGCAGCTGAGATCCAGTGTAACCAAAAATAATAATAAATACACTTATAAAGAGAAAGAGTCAAATACAAGTAATGAAAAGAACTGGAGAGTCAAGAGAGAGGTGGGGTTGCGCAGCATTGTGAATGCATCATATGCCACTGAAACTGTACAGTTAAAAATGGTTAATTGGGGCTTCCCTGGTGGTTCAGTGGGTAAAGAGTTTGCCTTGCAGTGCAAGGGGCACCGGTTCAATCACTGGCATGGGAAGATCCCGTATGCCGCGGAGCAGCTGGACCAGTGTGTCCAATTGCCAGTACTCTGGACTGCATGTGCCAAGAGCTGGTGCTCTGCAACAAGAGAAGCCGCCGTGATGGGAGGCCCACACAGGCCAAAGAATTGGGATGGGTGAAAATAAATAAATGAAGGACCAGTAAAATAGGCCAAAATTTATAAAAAAAAAAAAAAAAAAAGTTAATTGTATATTATGTGAATTTCACCTCAAATTTTTTTTTTTTTTTTTTAAAAAAGTAGTATGGGAAGTTTGTAGGATTTAGAGATGATGGGTAAAAGACTTTACCTCTAATATTTCTGATTTTCAAGGGTCAGCCCAGAGACTGTTCTGGGAGAAGAGCAAATGCCTTAACCACTTATACAATTACTCGGGGAGGAAGGTTTGCGGTTTCATCTCTGTTTCCTTCCTTATCTACACATAACCATTTTCCTCTCTCTTTCCTTTTTCATACTCTTCATTCAGCAAAACCAAGTGATAGTGCTAGTGCTTTTTTCTCCCTTTCCCTGGATCACGGTTACTTCTCTTTATCATGCTTCTGTCATTCTCTAGTTCTCACCTTTTCTTTGATCAACTGTTATGAGCGCTTATCACTTGCATTCCATACATCCTTCCTTATCATCAGTTCTAAGCAAAAGCCAAAACAAATGCTGGAAGAATGCACACTGAGACCCAAGAGGGAGAGGATGATGAATCAGAACAGGAACTCAACATTGATGAGCTGATTATTATGTGCTCTAAGTCATTTTGTAATTCCTACAAACTCTGAAATTGAAAAGACCTTAATAAAGTATCCCTTGCCTGACACAATTCGTTATAGGGGGTTGGTAATAACTGTTTTGCTGAGTGAATTACTGAGTGTTTATTCATGCTACTAAAAGCATCAGAATTCAGTAACTATAGAGTTTAAGACATTTCTAGTCTTCCTCTTTGGCCATGCATTTAGCTGAATTTTTTATTATTACTTTTGGAAACTCATTTGTGTAAAATCTGTAACCTGTCACCAAGTGGTTAGCAAGTGGTTCTCTCTGGTGAAGGTGGGAATGGGGGAGGTGCCCCATCACAACAAACCCTAGAGGGTAAATTTTCTGATGCGAAGTAGGGCTTCTGCCTGATCAACCTCAGTGTTCCCAGAATGTACAGTGTAAACAAAACACATAGGCTTTGCAGCCTCATGTCACTAGAAATTCTGACTCTCCTAGTTAGGAGGGCATGATAGCGGGTGTGCTCACAAGCCTCAATTATTCATCCTTAAAATGGAAATGGCAATACCTGTTCTCTTTCATTTTGTGCACTGGAAAATTCTTCAATGTTACTTTCAAGAAATATCATTAATCCACTACTGTTCACTGTCTATAAAATCAGAAAGTCTCTGATAAGTAAAAATGTAGAATAATAATAAGATGGATGTTTCAGCCCTGTCTTCAGGTTTTAACTAGGTATGTATTGACTAGGAGCCTTGCAGAAAGAGATTGCTCTCTCATGAACCAAAAATTGTCTTGTTCTTTCAGATGCTTTTCTATCAGGAGGTAAAATATCACAGCTTGGTGAATTAAACAGAAAAGATCAAATCAGACTAGATATGACAATGCTATGTTATCTACTGCATCTTACAGATCTCTCCTAGAAGATTCAGATATTTAAAGGTCAGTACTAAAGTTATGTGTTATAAAATTTCATGTAATTTAAATAATTTAAAATAAGTATTCTCAGATAAATTCATTTTCGTTTACTAAAGTGTCCTAATCTTCCAGGAAGTGTAACCTCTAACCCCAAGGCTTGTGTTGATTCCAAAGCAAGTGAAACATGCTTTTTTCCTCTGAAGTACATAGTTCTAAAACATATCTATTATAGGAAATACTGTTAATTCATAAAATATTCCAATTATTTACTTGTAGATAAGCGCATTTTTTTCTTCTTCCTTTCTTCTAAATATGTTTATCTATGTAATATCTTTGGGCATATAGATACACACTCACGGGTGACTTAGAGGCTAAAGAATCCACCTGCAATGTGGGAGACCTGGGTTCAATCCCAGGCTTGGGAAGATCCTCTGGATAAGAAATAGGCTACCCAGTCTCATATTCTTGCCTGGAGAATCCCAGTGGACAGAAGAGTTTGGTAGGCTGCAAGTTCATGGGGTCACAAAATGTCGGACACAACTCAGTGACTAAGCATAAATATAGATGTTATTTTCCCTTGTGAAAGCTTTCATGGACGAAAAGGGATGTCTTTCTCCCTTCAGGGGTGAATGAGGTACCTTACTTGATCCCAGAATGTACAGTGTAAACAAAACACATAGGCTTTGCAGCCTCATGTCACTAGAAATTCTGACTCTCCTAGTTAGGAGGGCATGATAGCGGGTGTGCTCACAAGCCTCAATTATTCATCCTTAAAATGGAAATGGCAATACCTGTTCTCTTTCATTTTGTGCACTGGAAAATTCTTCAATGTTACTTTCAAGAAATATCATTAATCCACTACTGTTCACTGTCTATAAAATCAGAAAGTCTCTGATAAGTAAAAATGTAGAATAATAATAAGATGGATGTTTCAGCCCTGTCTTCAGGTTTTAACTAGGTATGTATTGACTAGGAGCCTTGCAGAAAGAGATTGCTCTCTCATGAACCAAAAATTGTCTTGTTCTTTCAGATGCTTTTCTATCAGGAGGTAAAATATCACAGCTTGGTGAATTAAACAGAAAAGATCAAATCAGACTAGATATGACAATGCTATGTTATCTACTGCATCTTACAGATCTCTCCTAGAAGATTCAGATATTTAAAGGTCAGTACTAAAGTTATGTGTTATAAAATTTCATGTAATTTAAATAATTTAAAATAAGTATTCTCAGATAAATTCATTTTCGTTTACTAAAGTGTCCTAATCTTCCAGGAAGTGTAACCTCTAACCCCAAGGCTTGTGTTGATTCCAAAGCAAGTGAAACATGCTTTTTTCCTCTGAAGTACATAGTTCTAAAACATATCTATTATAGGAAATACTGTTAATTCATAAAATATTCCAATTATTTACTTGTAGATAAGCGCATTTTTTTCTTCTTCCTTTCTTCTAAATATGTTTATCTATGTAATATCTTTGGGCATATAGATACACACTCACGGGTGACTTAGAGGCTAAAGAATCCACCTGCAATGTGGGAGACCTGGGTTCAATCCCAGGCTTGGGAAGATCCTCTGGATAAGAAATAGGCTACCCAGTCTCATATTCTTGCCTGGAGAATCCCAATGGACAGAAGAGTTTGGTAGGCTGCAAGTTCATGGGGTCACAAAATGTCGGACACAACTCAGTGACTAAGCATAAATATAGATGTTATTTTCCCTTGTGAAAGCTTTCATGGACGAAAAGGGATGTCTTTCTCCCTTCAGCTGCTTGTGCTGAATGAGGTACCTCTAACTTGTATCCAAACACAATGCAACCCCTGCCCCCATTCAGCTCTCCAACATCTCTCATTGCTGCAAGAGCTTCCTGACTAGTATTCTTGACCCATTTGCTTTAAAAAATACGTATCAGGGCTTCCCTGGTGGTCCAGTAGGTAAAGAGTCCATCTTGCAGTGCAAGGGGCACCAGTTCAATCCCTGTCTGGGAAAGATCCCAGTACTGAGGAGCAGCTGAACTGGTGTGTCCAGTTACAAGCCAGTGCTCCGGAGCGCATTTGCCCAGAGCTGGTGCTCTGCAGCGAGAGAGGTCACTGCAATGGGAGGCCCACACAGGCTAAAAAATAAAGATGGATGAAAATAAATAAGTAAAAACAATAAAAGAGGCCCCCCCAAAATGTTTCAAAAAAATATGTATCAGATCATAACTACTCCAGTACACTAAAGGACTTTGCAGGACACTTAGACTAAAACCCACTCTTCTAGCTTTAAGTGATAGGTCCCATCTCCTTCTCTCTCTGAGCCTCTTTCTTCTTCTCCCCTGCTGACACGGCTCTTCCTGATGCTCCCTGGGCACAGAGCTCATGCCATCTCATGGTTTTGGTGCCAGTGCTTCATCAGGTCTTCACCTGGCCAGTTCCTTTTCATCTCTCAGGTCTTACATGTCAGTCCTGTAGGGACATTTCCTTGATTTTTATCTGAACTGCTCCCCAGCCCCTTTAGCCAGTATTAATATTTTATTCTTCCTCTCCTCTTTTTTTAAAAAATATTTATCTATGTATTTTCTTTTCTTTCTTTCTTTCTTTGGCTGCACCAGTCTTAGTTGTGGTATGTGGGATATTTAGTTGTAGCATGCAAACTTTTAGTTGCAACATGTGGGAATCTAGTTCCCTGACAAGGGATCAAACCTGGCTTCCTGTGTTGGGAGCATGGAGTCTTAGCCACTGAGCCACCAGGTAAATCCTAGTCTTATTTTTTTTTTCTTAACACATGTAACTATTTGATATTTGTTTATGTACACTGCCTCTCTCCTTTAGAGTGTAAGTTCCATGTGGACATTTTCTGTCTTGGTCACTATTTCATATCTTCAATGAAGATAACATTGGAAGAAGAAAACATCCCTGGCACGTAAAAGGCATTCATTAAATATTTGTTAAATGAACAAAGGAGACTTATGGACACTGGTTTTCTCACAGGGTGGTTGCGAGTTATAGAGATGTGATTTATACAGTATTGGCCAATCTAAGCATTCAGTAGTAGTCAGCTCCTCGAGGGCTACAAATTCTGCTTTATTCCGTCTTGGAGAGAAATAGTGTGTATTGAGGAAGAATTGCCTAAAGGATGTGCCATTCGTCCACTCCTCCAGATTCATTCCTTTATTCATTTACCCAGCTCATCATTGAGAACCTGCTATGTGTTCTAGACAGTAAGGATGAAACAGAGAACAAAACAGACAAAAAAAAGGGGGGAGGAGACGAATCCTGGAGTTTATATTCAAGCCCATGAGGCACACACTAACCTCAATAGATAAATGATATCACATGGAAAATGCTCTGTGGAGAAAACAAGGCAAGAAAGAGGGAACGGCAGGCAAGGTGGTTGCAATTTTAAATAGGATGATCAAGAATGACCTCATTAAGCAGAACCTTAAAGAAGGTAAGGGAGCCATGTGAGTATCCTGGCTGGAAAAGATAGGTAGAGGGAAGAACTGAGGGGAGTGCTTTTGAGGCAAACTGGAGTGGCTGTGAGGAGGTCAACATGCCTGGAGCAGAGCAAGTGAAGCGTGGCAGAGGAGGAGTAGATAAGGTGATCTGGCAAGCACAGGGGCCATGCAGACCACCAGGAAAACTTTGGTTTTTATTCTGAATGAGCTGGAAAGCCATTGGAGGATTTGAGCAGAGAAGTAACAGGCTGTGATTTATATCATGGATGCCATGGGGATGCTACTTGTGTATTTGGAGAGGAGTGGGACAGTGTTGGACGCAGAGAGGACACTACTGAAGAACTTGCACAAGGGACAAAGACTGCTTAGACAAAGGTAGCCAGAGGTTAAGATGGTGAAAAGAAATAAGATTCAGGATATGTTTCAATGTAGAGTCAACAGGAGTTACTGAGAGATGGTAGCGCAGGAGGGAGGGAAAGCCATGAGAAGGGGCGAACAGGGACATGCGATAGGACCGGTCAGCATTATGGAAGGCATTCTGATATACGACTTTAAAATGAAACCAGTCAGCCCAATTGAATGATTTCTCCAGCAGCATCTAACAGCTCCAGTGCAGGCACAGAGTAGATGAATATTATGATTTACCCAGAATTGGAGTTTTATAGAGATGTGATTTATACAGTATTGGCCAATCTAAGCATTCAGTAGTAGTCAGCTCCTCGAGGGCTACAAATTCTGCTTTATTCCGTCTTGTAGAGAAATAGTGTGTATTGAGGAAGAATTGCCTAAAGGATGTGCCATTCGTCCACTCCTCCAGATTCATTCCTTTATTCATTTACCCAGCTCATCATTGAGAACCTGCTATGTGTTCTAGACAGTAAGGATGAAACAGAGAACAAAACAGACAAAAAAAAGGGGGGAGGAGACGAATCCTGGAGTTTATATTCAAGCCCATGAGGCACACACTAACCTCAATAGATAAATGATATCACATGGAAAATGCTCTGTGGAGAAAACAAGGCAAGAAAGAGGGAACGGCAGGCAAGGTGGTTGCAATTTTAAATAGGATGATCAAGAATGACCTCATTAAGCAGAACCTTAAAGAAGGTAAGGGAGCCATGTGAGTATCCTGGCTGGAAAAGATAGGTAGAGGGAAGAACTGAGGGGAGTGCTTTTGAGGCAAACTGGAGTGGCTGTGAGGAGGTCAACATGCCTGGAGCAGAGCAAGTGAAGCGTGGCAGAGGAGGAGTAGATAAGGTGATCTGGCAAGCACAGGGGCCATGCAGACCACCAGGAAAACTTTGGTTTTTATTCTGAATGAGCTGGAAAGCCATTGGAGGATTTGAGCAGAGAAGTAACAGGCTGTGATTTATATCATGGATGCCATGGGGATGCTACTTGTGTATTTGGAGAGGAGTGGGACAGTGTTGGACGCAGAGAGGACACTACTGAAGAACTTGCACAAGGGACAAAGACTGCTTAGACAAAGGTAGCCAGAGGTTAAGATGGTGAAAAGAAATAAGATTCAGGATATGTTTCAATGTAGAGTCAACAGGAGTTACTGAGAGATGGTAGCGCAGGAGGGAGGGAAAGCCATGAGAAGGGGCGAACAGGGACATGCGATAGGACCGGTCAGCATTATGGAAGGCATTCTGATATACGACTTTAAAATGAAACCAGTCAGCCCAATTGAATGATTTCTCCAGCAGCATCTAACAGCTCCAGTGCAGGCACAGAGTAGATGAATATTATGATTTACCCAGAATTGGAGTTTTTTCCAAGGCACATTTGAGTGAGAGAGAGCAGGAAAGTAATATTATAAAGATGGATCATAGGACACAGCCCAGTCAAGGTAGGAAACTAAGCTTGGAGAGGGCTCATGAACAGTGAAACATTGACAATGAGCCTGGGCAAGTCAGCTGGGAGAAAAGAGGGTTTGAATTTGAGATTTATAATTTCTGGTAATGACAAGGTGATAAGGTAGAGAGAAAGGAGGTCTTTGGAGATGAGGAGGTCAAAGGGACTTAGACGCCAGAATGTTGACATCATCCAGGGTGGAGATTGCATTCTGAAGGAGGAAGTGACCAGCTGAATGTATGGGGGAGTGGCACTCAGAGAGCATGGATGCTCCCAACCCTTCTCACATCCTCTGCCCTAGGCCTTGCTTTCATCTGGCTGTTTCTGAGTTACACCCTTTTATAATAAACTGCTTATCTAGTGAGTCAGATATTTCTCTGAGTTCTGTGAGTTGCTGTAGCAAACCAGTCAAACCCAGAGAGGGAACCATTGAAACCTCCAAGCTCTAGGGATCAGCCAGAGGCACAGATGATGGCCTAGACTTGCAATGGGCATCTCAGGTGGTAAGGGGGCAGTCTTGTGAAACTGAAGCCTTAATTTCTGCGATCTGATGCTATCTCCAAGTAGGTAGTGTCAACTACAAACTGGCATTTACCAATTACATTGCCAATGCCTGGATAACAAGGACATTTGCCATCTGCCTCTGCAGAGACCAGATCCTGTGCTGTTGAAAGCTGCTGACCTTCAATACCCCTGATGGAGATCAGGGTGGGGTAGAGGCACTCTGTGCTCCAGGCAATCTGGTGGGGCAGGTCTTTAGATAGGTGGATGCTTTTAGGAACAGTTTTTGTTATCTCAATCCTTGCATCTCCTCATATTTAGAAAAGCATTAAATCTTCTCATGGTGACATCAGATCCTCGTGACTGGGGACCTTTGTAAAATGACTGTTTAATGATATTAAACTCCCCCCTCACCAAAACCCTTAAATATTGGCCCTCCTCCTGCTGCCTCTTTGGAGCAGTTTCTCAGAGCTATCTGGGGTGCTGTCTCCTGGGCTGCAGTCCTAATTATGCCCCAAATAAAACTTAACCCACAAGTCTCAAGTTGTTCCTTTTCTTAGTCAACAATAGTCTCACAACTGAGTTGCACTGCAGGACACACAGCTGGTGTTAGAGCATTGCTGGTTCCAGTTTAGGAACTGGGCACCCAAGCTTTTAGCAGGTTTTCTCAGAAAGTGATGTTCCTGACTCCCTAAGCACCAGGAGTCTGGCCTCACCTTAGTGCTTTGTTTCTACAGAGCCTGGTTAGTAGGGAGAGTGGGCTTGACCCAATCTTCTTGGCTTCTCAAAAGCACACCTTTCAGTGAACACATTAAGGATAGGGTTGTAGCACTGGGGACAAACTTCGTCCTCCACTCCCCAAAGTTATTATACATTGAGTCAGACCTGGTTAGATAGCCCTCAAGCAACAGCTTGTTTAAGTTTTTTTCACTGTGCTGTGTCTTCACTGCTGCACAAGGGCTACCATCTGGATGTGGTGCTCCAGCCTCTCACTGTGGTGGCTTCCTGTATAGAGCACAGACTCTAGGCATGCAGGCTTCAGTAACTGTAGCATGCGGGCTGAGTAGTTGAGGTGCAGGGGCTTAGGTGCCCCCATATCCTGTGGAATCTTCCCAGATTAGGGATCGAGCCTATGTCCTCTGCATTGGCAGGTGGGTTCCTAATCACTGGATCACCAGGGAAGTCCCAATAGTGTTCTGATTATGTAAATATTGAAAGGGGAAAACTAACCCAAGGTGAGCCAGAAGTTCTGTGTGATTGAAAGATGACTCGGTAAGTGTGGGGCTCTGAATTGAAAGAGGACCGTTGCAAGCATAAGGAAGCTTAAGCACATTGTTTCAGTTTGGAGCTAAAATGGCGCCTACAGGAAGAGACGAGGGCGTGAAAGGAAGCTTAAGCACATTGTTTAAGGAAGCTTAAGCACATTATTTAAAGAAGCTTAAGCACATGTTTGCAGTTTGGAGCTAAGATTGCGCCTATAGGAAGAGACGAGGGCGTGATCTAAATTGTTAAGTGATGGTCAAAATTTCTAATTGGTTCCCCTGGTTTCCGCGCTCTTGGATGATTGCTTGACCTTTAGCTTGATTGGTGTAATCTATAGAAAGTCCGGTGCAAAACCCCCTTCACTTGCCTATAAAAGCTGTGAATTTGCATTAATAAAACGTAACTGTGGGCTTCCCCTGGTGGTCCAGTGGGTAAGAACACCGCCTTGCAGTGCAAGGGGCGCTGGTTTGATCCCTGGCTTGGGAAGATCCCACGTGCCGCAGAGCGGCTGGACTGATGTGTCCAATTACCGAGCCGGAGCTCTGGAGCGAATGCGCCCAGAGCCGGCGCTCTGCAGCGACAGACGCCACCGCCATGGGAGGCCCACAGGAGCCAAAGAACAATGACGGATGAAAATAGAGAAATGAAAGACCAATAGAAGTGGCCCCGCCTCCCTCCCCAACCCGACCCCCACCCCAAAATAATAAATAATAAAGAATAAATAAATCTTTAAAACGTAACTGCTTTGACGGAAGCCCTGCCGTGTCTGATTGTCTCCTACATTCGCCAGGGGACAGGGGGGCAGGCAGAAGACTCGCCTCTCTCGAGATCTCCCACTTCAGCCAGGGGCAATCCTGCTGCCTTCCTTTCTGCAGAAGGCCCCTGCAGAAGCTGGCGCCCAACGAGGGGCCTGACGGCGAGAAGGTAGAAGGCAGCATCACCGTGCGGGTTTGAAAGAGAACCGATGAGCGGCCGACAGGGGCCTCAGCGTGGCGCCTCCCTCTAGAGAGGCATCTTCTCGGAGTAATCCGGATTTCAAGGTGAGTCTCCCACTTTTTCTCACCACTCCCAAGAGGGTGGGGATTTAGGGTAGTCACAAAAAACTGTACACTGCTTTTCCTTGTTTGTCCTTCTTTACTTTAATTCCTACTTTCACGTTCTCTCCGATTCGAGACTTCCAGAGAACCAGCGGACAGTCTAAAAAAGCAACTGATGGGTCCTGGTCAGGGATACTCTCTGACGGTCCTGAAAGGCTTTAAGATAGTTCGCCCCAGTAGCGGGAGCCCAACTGGATGGAAGCCTCTCTTTTATATTTCAAATTGAGGACGTGGGTTAAACCTCTCCTTCGTGGGCACGGGTCAGGCACTTAAAAGCCATTGGGGCGCCTGCCGCTTGAAGACTCCCATGACAGGATAAGGGGGTCACGGATGGGGCCAGAGCCTCTTAGAGCGCCCGCCCCCAGCAAGACAATGTCCGTGCAACACTAGGAACTCCTTCACCGTTTCACAAGCACGACATAAGCCCAATTTCCTGGCCGCCACCACTCCCGTTAGGATTTTTGGTGGTTTTCCTCAGTAATCTTTCCTTTTTGCTTTCTTTCAACAACATGGGGAACTATATCCAATCTATTAGCGGAGCCTGGGACCCCTTTATAAACGAAGAAGAAACTAGCTATGATGAGTGCTTCCCCAGTCACTCGAGGTCAAGACCTCAAGAAATAGGACTGTACTCCACACTCCCTCTCCCCTTTGAAGAGATCACATAGACATCACGAGGAGTGAATTCACTGGGGTCACCTTGTAGAGAGAGGGGCCCATCCTGAAGACCCTTGGGAACCCTCAGTGCCCTTCACGGGCCCAACCCAAGTTTTTCCTGTAAACGTTAATCTGGGAAACAGACCGCCGCCTGGTATCCATGAGAGGCCAATGATCTAAAGGAACTCAAGAAGACGGTAGCAGAGGATGGCCCAAACTCCCCATGGGCAGGAACCATACTCTAAGGGCTGGCCCACCAACCTTGTACCACCCAAGACTGGAAGATGCTATGTAAGGCAGTACTTCTCAGTAACATTTATATCAAATGGTGTGCCTTCTTCAAAGAGGAATGTCATGCTCAAGCAGAAAGAAACCAGGCTGCCGATCCCGTCATTCCAGTAACTTTTGGAATGCTATCAGGAACAGCAGACCAATGGAGCACTGGTATACAGCAGGCCACCATTCCTGCCCCTTATCAAGACCAAGTACGGGCTATATGTCTGGCTGCCTGGAAAAAACTTGCTGAGGGCCCTACTGAACCCCCCATATTGAGTATAGCACAAAAGATGGGTCCTGGTCAGGGATACTCTCTGACGGTCCTGAAAGGCTTTAAGATAGTTCGCCCCAGTAGCGGGAGCCCAACTGGATGGAAGCCTCTCTTTTATATTTCAAATTGAGGACGTGGGTTAAACCTCTCCTTCGTGGGCACGGGTCAGGCACTTAAAAGCCATTGGGGCGCCTGCCGCTTGAAGACTCCCATGACAGGATAAGGGGGTCACGGATGGGGCCAGAGCCTCTTAGAGCGCCCGCCCCCAGCAAGACAATGTCCGTGCAACACTAGGAACTCCTTCACCGTTTCACAAGCACGACATAAGCCCAATTTCCTGGCCGCCACCACTCCCGTTAGGATTTTTGGTGGTTTTCCTCAGTAATCTTTCCTTTTTGCTTTCTTTCAACAACATGGGGAACTATATCCAATCTATTAGCGGAGCCTGGGACCCCTTTATAAACGAAGAAGAAACTAGCTATGATGAGTGCTTCCCCAGTCACTCGAGGTCAAGACCTCAAGAAATAGGACTGTACTCCACACTCCCTCTCCCCTTTGAAGAGATCACAGAGACATCACGGGGAGGGAAGGCACTGGGGTCACCTTGGAGAGAGAGGGCCTATCCTGAAGACCCTTGGGAACCCTCAGTGCCCTTCACGGGCCCAACCCAAGTTTTTCCTGTAAACGTTAATCTGGGGGAAACAGACCGGCCGCCTGGTATCCATGGGAGGCCAATGATCTAAAGGAACTCAAGAAGACGGTAGCAGAGGATGGCCCAAACTCCCCATGGGCAGGAACCATACTCTAAGGGCTGGCCCACCAACCTTGTACCACCCAAGACTGGAAGATGCTATGTAAGGCAGTACTTCTCAGTAACATTTATATCAAATGGTGTGCCTTCTTCAAAGAGGAATGTCATGCTCAAGCAGAAAGAAACCAGGCTGCCGATCCCGTCATTCCAGTAACTTTTGGAATGCTATCAGGAACAGCAGACCAATGGAGCACTGGTATACAGCAGGCCACCATTCCTGCCCCTTATCAAGACCAAGTACGGGCTATATGTCTGGCTGCCTGGAAAAAACTTGCTGAGGGCCCTACTGAACCCCCCATATTGAGTATAGCACAAAAGAATAGCGAAGACCTTGCCACTTTTATAGAGAGCATAGAGAAAGTTCTCTTCATGACCTTTAAGAGATCAGTTCCTCAAAATGTTAGTTTGGGAGGGAATGAATATCACCAATGCTCTTCAGGCTCAAACTGAGGCTCTCTCTGAGGCAATGACTAAAGCCTTATCCACTGTAATGGCTATGGGCAGGGCCTCATCCCAGGGGGCCCCCTGCCTCACCCAAATCAGGCCGCTGCTTTAACTGCGGCCAACCAGGGCACTTTAAGAGAGAGTGTCCCCAAGGAGATAAGAAAACATCCAACCGAAAACCCCCCACTACTCCATGCCCTCGATGTAAAAAGGGATATCACTGGAAAATAGACTGCAGATCTACATATGATAAGGATGGCAAGCCTTTAAACTAGATGAGGGGCAACCCCCAGCCCCGTCAACTCAATGGGGGGCCCCTTGCCCAGCCTGATTGGCACAATCAACTCATCAGAAAACCTTTCCCCAGTTGCAATTTAAAAAGGCCGCCTACTAGATTGTCGGGAGTTAACAAACCCCTGGGGCCTATCAGAGCCCATTGGACCATCCCTATTGGGGCTGAGACCTAAGATGGACATTTATATAGAGGGGAAGAAATTTAGATGTCTAGTCGATATTGGGGCCGACCGGTCTGTTCTCAGAGCAGAAGAGGTCCCTCCCGAGTGGGAAACAATCCCAGGTCCCATGATATTGGGAGTCGGAGGAAATACCCCATCTAAAGAATCAGCAAAATGGCTTACCTGGAAAGATCCTGATGGCACAATAGGGACAATCAAACCCCTAATAGCTACTGGATTAAATGCTAACTTATTGGGACAAGATGTATTGGGGGCAGCTGATGCCTACATTACTACTGATTATACAGGCTTCTATGAGGGCCTGCTAGATGAGAAAAAATATCAACAGTTTGTAAAACCCCATGTTGAAAATTATAGGGGAGATCCATTAACTCAGGGGAAGGTGCACCCCCAGTCCTAAAGGCCACTGCCCTCCAGGTTCCTCCAATACCATGGAAACACAGACCCCCATTACAAGCCCTCCAAGAAATTATAACTGAACAGTTAAGCATGGGACATATCCGCCCTTCCATTAGTCCATGGAATACCCCTATATTTGTGATTAAAAAGGCTTCAGGAAAATGGAGAATGCTACAGGATCTCAGAAAGATTAATGAGAGGATGATTATTCAAGGAACCCCCTTGAGAGGATTGCCCTGGATACCCACTATCCCCAATAATCTATACCTCATGGTAACAGACATCAAAGATTGCTTCTTTTCCATACCCTTGAATCCCCAAGATTGTGAAAAGTTTGCCTTTTTGGTGCCCTCTACTAACTTCGAGGGACCCAATGAATGCTTTGAATGGACAGTTCTGCCCCAAGGAATGGCCAATAGCCCGGCCTTTTGTCAAAACTATGTAAAAGAGCTCCTCCAACCCATCAAACAGCTAACAGAGACCAAATTGTATATATACATGGATGATATTATCTTAGGAGCCTCGACCATCATGCAGCTAACAGAGGCTTACAAAATTCTACAAAAATGTCTCTCAAAGGGAAAGCTTCATGTATCCTCTGACAAGATTCAAACTGTCCCACCGTTTAAGATCTTGGGATCTCGACTTTCCCTAGAGGGCGTTAGCCCCTTAAAGCCTCAGTTACTTACTCAGGATTCCTACTTAACTGGCTTACAGCAGGTTTTGGGAGAGATTAATTGGCTGCGGCCCTGGATTCCTATCTCAATGGGCCAACTCTTGCCACTCTTTAAATTATTAAAAGATAAACAGCCCCATGAAATTGCCCTCTCACAAACAAATTTTTAAAAGCCTCTATTGGGAGTCGGAGGAAATACCCCATCTAAAGAATCGGCAAAATGGCTTACCTGGAAAGATCCTGATGGCACAATAGGGACAATCAAACCCCTAATAGCTACTGGATTAAATGCTAACTTATTGGGACAAGATGTATTGGGGGCAGCTGATGCCTACATTACTACTGATTATACAGGCTTCTATGAGGGCCTGCTAGATGAGAAAAAATATCAACAGTTTGTAAAACCCCATGTTGAAAATTATAGGGGAGATCCATTAACTCAGGGGAAGGTGCACCCCCAGTCCTAAAGGCCACTGCCCTCCAGGTTCCTCCAATACCATGGAAACACAGACCCCCATTACAAGCCCTCCAAGAAATTATAACTGAACAGTTAAGCATGGGACATATCCGCCCTTCCATTAGTCCATGGAATACCCCTATATTTGTGATTAAAAA